>CAWUFW010004737.1:0-1476178 GCA_963921515.1 Calotriton arnoldi
AGAGCCGGTGACCCTGGGGAGATGTTAGGTTGGTGGGAGGCAAAACCTGACAACTCGTCCTCTCTCTCCACCCAGCAGGAAGAGTGGATGCCGGCTTCACGAGACGCTGGCGAGCCTGTCCCAGAAAAAGGATACTGTACCTTTAACCAGTACGACGGGATCTACAACCCCGCCCCATGGTGTGACGTGGCAGACGACGCTTACACAAGAGATGACGGGACCCGGCAGGAGGTGTGTTTTGTCACCGGAGGACGAGAGGAGCAGCGAGAGCGGAGGAGTGCGGAAGGTGGAGATCGAATCAGAGAGAGAGACGAGGGAGCAAGAAGCAGGACGCGAACACCATCTGGCGGGACAGAGGACGTCGAGGAGCGGAGGACGTCAGGAGAGCCGCGGGTCTACGAGGACCGTGCGTCGCCCAGCCACACTCCAGGAGGGGCGTGGCTAACACAGGTACGCAAGCGCTTCACGGGCTGGGCAGGGCGGTGGGAGAAGTTAGATGCTTAAGGGACTTCGCCCCTTTCCTCGTCTTGTGTGGCTTGGTACCCAACCCCAGCACTATCACTCCCCCAGTCCTTACCCTGCTCACTCTTCTCACTCTTACAGGAGGTGTTCCCTCACAACCCTACCCCACAGCACCTGAAAATTCCTAACACTTACCCAGTGTTCTCTCTTTCTTTTCGCCTCGTGTGTGACCCCCACGCCGTGGACCAGCACCAGAGCCCGAGAAAGGACCCTGTGAGACGCCCGAGGACGCCGAAAGAAGGGAACCGGATAAGGGGACTTGCCGACCAGCCATCTTTAGTTTGTTCTGTTTGGCCTGTATACTGGCTTCACGACGGACCCGTACACTGCGCACAATAAAACCCTCACTGAAATCACAAGGAGTCGTGCCCATTCTTACTGACCCGCTTACACTGGTGGAGAATGCGGGCTTAAGCCAAACCATCTGTACACCAAAGATGGATGCACTTATACAACACCTGGTGAAGGGGCAGGACAAGCTCGGATGGGCCGTGGAGCGCCAGCTGACATCAGCACAGGCTGACCGGGAGGTCTTTAAAGATAAAATCGCGGCCCAGCTGGATGGGCTACGGAAGGCGATAACAGAGCAACCCCCAGTAGGCCCACCACGAAGTCACACCCATACCCCTTCAGGTATATAGCTGCAGAAGTACGTGGCCGGTGAGGACCCGGATGCCTTCCTCTTAAACTTTGAGAGGGCGGCAAGGGCGTGTGGCTGGCCTATGGATAGGTGGCCGTTTTTCCTGGCACCTCTGTTGACAGGCGAGGCGCAGGCTGCGTATCAGGTCGCTAACGCCGATGGGGAGACACCATATGCCGAAATAAAGACCATAATCCTAGACCATTTGGGACTTGACGCTGAGGTGTATAGGGTGCGGTTTAGGAGGGAGAAGGGTGCCCCGGGAGAAAACCCTAAGACCTTGTTTTTTCGGCTAAAGATGGCAGCTGATAAGTGGCTAACTCCTGCTGTGAGCACCAAGGAGGAGTTCATGGAAAAGATCTACCTGGAGCAGTACTTGGAGGCTCTCCCCTTTGGCACACAGAAATGGTTGCGACAGCACACGCACCTCACAGTAGAACAGGCCATGGATATGGCCACTACCTACTCTCGCGCCCAACCCAAGCCGCCCATTTGGGAAACAGAGAAAACAAATCGTCAACCTGTGATGAAACATGACAGAAGAACGAAGTTTACTCCAGACATTGTGAGACCCAGAACACCGAAACCGGAACTACCAAGCTTTAAGGGTCCACAGAGTTACGATTGCGGGGACTGGGGCCACATAGCCCGCCTCTGCCCCAGGAAGAAACCAACGGAGGAACCGATGGAAGTGGGATACATCCCCAAATCTATCCTCTATACAGCAGAACTGGGGAGTGCCTTTCATGTAAGTGCCAGGGTGAACGGGAAACAGGTAAAGGCCCTCTTAGATTCAGGGTGCAGACAATCAGTGATACAGGGACGTATTGTACAACAAAGCCAGGTCCTACCCAAAACCACCGTGTACATTAGGTGTGTACATGGAGATGTTAAACCCTATCCCCTGGCAACCATAAGCCTCACTCCCGATAACGGGGCGACGTACAATATCAAAGTGGGAGTCTTAGAGGACCTCCCCGAGGACCTAATCATAGGGACAGACAACCCCGACTTTCTAGATCTGTTTCTCAGGGTAGTGAAGGAACAGGACAAGAAGACTGGTTCAGGGAGAATCCCGGACAGCCGTTTGTCAGCTCTAACCACCGCCGAGCCATGGTTGCACGATAATAGCTTTAAATTCGCCCAGGCCAACGATGCAACGTTGTTTAATGCCTGGGAGCAAGCACATGCCTCACAGGACACTGGGACGCCCACGTTGCCCCATTTTCTTATCCAAGAAGGACTGCTCTATAGGCAGGGTTCCCAAAATGACCCTCCCCAACTGTTGGTCCCACGGTCCTTTTGGGAGCAGCTGTTGTTCTTTTCGCATTCTCACCTCATGGCAGGACACATTGGGGCGGAGAAAACAACGCAAAACCTACTGAGGCACTTTTATTGGCCCGGGCTATATAGGGAGGTTAAAGGATATTGCCTGTCCTGTGTAGTCTGTCAGAAAAAGAACACACATCGTCCCCCAGCAGTTCCTTTACAACCAATGCCGATCATAGGGGTCCCCTTTGAGAGGGTGGGAATGGACCTGATAGGACCCCTTCCTCGTACCACGAAAGGAAATCTATATGCCCTAGTGATAGTGGATTACGCCACCCATTATCCCGAGGCGTTTCCGCTAAAGGCTCCCACCAGCCGTAACATCGCAGAGAAGTTCCTGGAACTCTTCTCCTGGGTCGGCTTCCCTAAAGAAATCCTGACCGACCAGGGTACGCCGTTCGTCTCACGCATGATGAAGGAAGTCTGCCAGATACTGGACCTGCGGCACATCAAGACGTCGGTATACCACCCACAAACCGACGGGCTTGTGGAACGATATAATGGAACACTGAAAACCACTCTGAGGAAAATGTTAAGTGCGAATGGGAAGGAATGGGACCAGCTGTTGCCTTTGGCCTTATATGTCATCAGAGGACAGGTGCAAAGCAGTCTTGGCTGCTCATCCTTCGAAATGCTGTATGGAAGGCAACCGCGGAGTCTGCTGGAGATGACGAAGGAGGCCTGGGAGAAGGAAGAGGGGGTGGAAACCAGAGACATGCTGGACTATACACAACGTCTCAAAGCCAAGATAGGGAAGCTCCGGGATTTGGCGTATTCCCACTTGGAAGAGAAACAAAAACAACAGAAAACCACATACGACAAGGGAAAAAGATGGAGGAAAATGTGTCTGGGTGAGTGGGCTTTGGTGCTGCTCCCTTCCTGTACGAAGAAGTTCCAAGCGGAGTGGAAAGGGCTGTATAAAATAATTAAGGTGATTGGGAACACCACATACCGGCTACAACTATCCCCCAACCGTAGCCAAACCTTCCATATAAACATGCCAAAGAAATGGATCGGACCTCTGCCCGCCAACGCCCACCTCACCTTACCAACCAGGGCGGATGACCACAGCACGCTAGCACACCTGGACATAAACGAGGAACTCAACCCCGAAGAGAAGACCTCCCTCAGGGCAGCCCTTGCCCCATTCGCAGCTACATTCTCTGATAAACCGGGGAAAACCCACCTGGCCGAACACCGGATAGATACCATACCGGGGCGGATCGTTAAACAGCGACCCTATCGGATCCCTGCCGCCCGACGGATCGCCATACAGAAAGAGGTGCAAGACATGCTGGAGCTAAGGGTCATCCAACCCTCGAGAAGCCAATGGTCCTCGCCTATAGTGATGGTGCCCAAGCCAGACGGCAGCACCCGTTTTTGCATGGACTTCAGGAGTCTCAACGAAATCTCGTCCTTTGATGCCTATCCCATTCCGCGCATCGACGAACTAATCGAGAAACTGGGGGACGCCAGGTACATAACTACCCTGGACATAACCAAGGGGTACTGGCAGGTGCCATTACGGAAGGAAGACCAAAAGAAGACTGCCTTCTCAACCCCGGATGGACTATATGAGTTCACGGTGCTCCCGTTTGGATTACATGGAGCACCGGCAACATTCTATAGATTAATGAACACGATTTTGCACGATTTCAGTGATTTTTCATCAGCTTACCTTGATGACATAGTCGTGTTCAGCCCGGATTGGCCCACCCACCTACAACATCTACAAACGATCATCCAGGCCTTGCGAGAGGCCGGATTGCATATAAATGCGAAGAAATCCCGAGCAGGGCACCAGAAAATAAAGTACCTGGGATACGTCCTAGGACACGGAGTAATCGCACCACAAAGAGAAAAAGTTAAAGCCATCTCAGAGACACCATTCCCCGCCACCAAACAGGACATGAGAGCTTTCCTTGGGCTAATAGGATATTACAGACGTGTTATCCCTCTGTTCTCAGAAACAGCGGCTCCTCTAACGGACACCCTTCGGAAGGAGGTGAAAGCCCACGTCTTATTGCACCCCACAATGCCGATGCTGGAGGCCTTCCACACCTTAAAAACAGCTATAACCACCTCCCCTGTGTTGTCCTCCCCGCACTTTACAAAACCTTTTGTCCTTCACACTGACGCCTCCAGTCACGGGATAGGGGCAGTACTGTCACAGCTCTCTGTAGACGGGGCAGACCACCCGATTCTTTACATCAGCCGGAAGCTATACCCCAGGGAGACGAAGTACCCCACTATTGAGAGAAAGTGTTTAGCGGTCAAATGGGCCATAGATAAATTACGTTATCTAGAGGGCCACCCCTTCACACTGTACACTGACCATGCGCCTCTCCAATGGATGAGCCGCAACTATGCTCATAATCCCCGAGTGCTTCGGTGGTTTCTGTCTCTCCAACCTTTCCGATTCAGTGTGAAACACTGCAAGGGTGTGGAGAACAGCAGTGCTGACTTTCTGTCTAGAGTGTTTCCTCTCCCCGATCGGGAGAATCCAGGGGAGGAGGTGTGTCGCAGAGCCGGTGACCCTGGGGAGATGTTAGGTTGGTGGGAGGCAAAACCTGACAACTCATCCTCTCGCTCCACCCAGCAGGAAGAGTGGATGCCGGCTTCACGATACACTAGCAAGCCTGTCCCAGAAAAAGGATACTGTACCTTTAACCAGTACGACGGGATCTACAACCCCGCCCCATGGTGTGACGTGGCAGACGACGCTTACACAAGAGACGACGGGACCCGGCAGGAGGTGTGTTTTGTCACCGGAGGACGAGAGGAGCAGCGAGAGCGGAGGAGTGCGGAAGGTGGAGATCGAATCAGAGAGAGAGACGAGGGAGCAAGAAGCAGGACGCGAACACCATCTGGCGGGACAGAGGACGTTGAGGAGCGGAGGACGTCAGGAGAGCCGCGGGGCTACGAGGACCGTGCTCCGCCCAGCCACGCTCCAGGAGGAGCGTGGCTAACACAGGTACGCAAGCGCTTCACGGGCTGGGCAGGGCGGCGGGAGAAGTTAGATGCTTAAGGGACTTCGCCCCTTTCCTCGTCTTGTGTGGCTTGGTACCCGACTGCAGCACTATCACTCCCCCAGTCCTTACCCTGCTCACTCTTACAGGAGGTGTTCCCTCACCACCCTACCCCACAGCACCTGAAAATTCCTAACACTTACCCAGTGTTCTCTCTTCCTTTTCACCTCGTGTGTGACCCCCATGCCGTGGACCAGCACCAGAGCCCGAGAAAGGACCCTGTGAGACGCCCGAGGACGCCGAAAGAAGGGAACCGGATAAGGGGACTTGCCGACCAGCCATCTTTAGTTTGTTCTGTTTGGCCTGTATACTGGCTTCACGACGGACCCGTACACTGCGTACAATAAAACCCTCACTGAAATCACAAGGAGTCGTGCCCATTCTTACTGACCCGCTAACAACACCATATTATATTGCATTTCGTGAATGTCGTCATTTAAAATCAAGTCCTTAACTGACTGTGTTCCTTCTTATCCATTCAAACTAACTCTGTTTTACTTCCTCCCTACTGCTCATTCTCTCTTTTGGTAAATCACGAAGTCCCCCAGAGGTCCTGACTCAGCCCTACCTTGTTTGATACTTACATTTCCCTTCTACCCACTTTGGTTAAATCCTTTGGTTTCGAAACTGTATCATAAATGGATGATACCCAAATCATTGTAACTATCTTGCAAAACTCTTCCTTCACTCAAGATCGGTTCTGCATATGTATGACATAAGTGGCCAACTGAATAACAGATAACTGTCAACAGCGCAAAAAAGGAACTTTTGTTTTGCAAGCAGCCTTCTGGATCAATGACAGATTGTCAATACCATTTATATGGATTGACAAAAATATCGGAAAATAAATATAATTCACAAAAATATCCCTTTCCTATACTTAACTCATAAAAACACAATTCTCGATAACCAAACTATTGCAGGTAAAAATATTAATTTTCACTTAAATCGATAACAAAAATTATCAGAAAAAATATATCATGACCTGTAAATAAACATAAAAACAGTCAAAAATGTCACAACACACTATATTGATTACAGTAATATCGCCAAAAATAAATACATTTAATTACAAAACATAAACATACTTTACATTAAACAAAAATTAACAATAATCTTTAAAAATATATAGAAATATTCAACAACATTTTTACAATGTTATACTACTTAAATTACCCCAAAAAATATACGCTTCAATACATCAAAATATTAGAAAAAATTGTAAACAACAAGAACCAACATTAAAACATTAAACAAAAATAATTATAAATATATACATAAATAATACATCCAAGATAAAACAAAAATATCAAAATATACACTTAGGGGCCGATTACGATGTCGGTCAGAAAACATTCTGACTGAATCGGTTTCGGAATGGTTTCCGACCGACTCGGGTTCGGGGAGTCCGACCGACCAATTTTGATGGTTCCGAACACCATTCGGTCGGACTCCCATTGACTTCAATGGGAGCCTGTGTTCCGACCGACAACACAGGCGCCCATTGAAAAAAGGGGTGGTTGCGGAAAACCTTCAATCAATCAGGGAATTGTAAGCGCGCTATTCACCCGTGAGGGTCTCAAGGCGCTGTACCTTGCACCCTGTGATGGGCACCCCATGGTGCCTGCCACACTGTGCATGGTTGGAAAGAGGGGAACCATGGGTACCCCCACAGAGCCCATTCGGAGGCCTCCGGGTGTAGGATTCGGCTGTCGGATTCCAATAGCCGATCCATGTCGAACAGACCGATTCGGAAAGGTTGTCTGAATCCGACATCGTAATCGCTCGGTTGGAAACGCGGCCTGTAGAGGCGTACGAGTCAGCTCAGACCAACTCGGTGTCTCCAAATGCCATCCGGATGCAACTCGGAACCGAGTCGGACAGTCCGAACGGTTTCTAACCATCGTAATCGGTGTTTCCGAGTCGGTCGGAAACAAGGCTTCCGAATTAGATTCTGATGAACCGAATGCTGTTCGGAGCCTTTCCGACGACATCGTAATGGGCCCCTTAATATTATAAAATAAATACTAATTTGCATTCACCATAAAAGGTAATAACTGATAAAAAAAATCTAACTAATTAAACACAAACCAATAAAAACAAACCATAATGGAAAGTAACCAATATAATTATTTAATCAATTAAGCTAACAATAAGAAAGGCATATAAAATGTGAGTACTTACTACATCAAAAGTTACAAAAGCTGCAGATAGACAATACTTTGCTGGATTTTCCAAAAACAACCTGAAAACAGAGGTGGGAAAATATATACTGCTACCTTCTAAAGTAAGTAAAACTTATATTTAAACTGACTGATAAATTCATTAATTAAAAAAATATATTAAATAAGTAACAAAACACTCTACTGCTTTTATGTATTAAATTGTAAATATTACAATGAAATTACTACAACATCAAGAAACTACTAATCTACAGAAAAACAGCAGCAATCACATACCTGGAAAAAAGCACACAAAAGATAAGTAAATTAAAAAAATTAGTAAACACCAACTCACTCAAAAACTGTAAAAATAAAATTACATCTCCTCAGTCCCAACTAACCACCAACAAACCAATGTGTAAAATAGAACTAACCCAATTTTTTTCTTCAACAGAAAAGAAGCCACCTGTCCCACATTACAACACCCCCAACAGAAAGCCTGAAAATAAAGACTGCAATTACCGGCAAAACTAAAGCATAAAAGTACCATGAGTTTGTATAGTGATAATAAATGTATTATAACTTTTTCAACATTTAGGGCCTCATTATGATGTTGATTGCCTCCGACTAACATCTCTGCGGTTTTGGAACTGATCGACCTCCGGTCGGCGGTCCCGAAACCGCAATTACGATGTGACCGCACATGGTGCGATCGCAAACTTCCATTTCTCAATGGGAGCTTGTGAGGCAGTCGGAAACCGGCCGCAGCACAAGCTCCCATAAAGAAATGAGAGTTTCTGTAAATCCCTGCACTGTGTAGCAAGCAACTCACGGTGCCTGCCACACGGTGCAGGGATTTACAGGGGGGCAACATAGGTGCCCCCCACGCCCACAACCCTAGGGCCAATGGAGAAGAGGGCCCTGCTAGGGGACCCCAAAAATTGCTCTCCGACAGCCTTTCCATGTCAGAAAGGCCGACATGGAAAGGCTGTCAGAGACCAACATCATAATCCCGACGGCAGAAATGGAGACTGACATCATAATCCCGACGGCGAAAACACCATCCATGAGGGATTATGTGGAGGTTTCCGACTAGCCGACGGGCTCCTTGAGCCTGTCGGAAGCCAGTCAGATTGACCGGCCAGAGTACACTCTGACCGCCAACATTGTAAGTCAGTGGTCGGATTGTAAACCTACCATGTCGATCGGTAAGCCTTCAACGAGTGGTCGGAGGTTTACCGACCGACATCTTAATAAATTCTTTCTAATATTACACTATGTTTTAGGCATAGTGACAGAAAGAGTCAGATACATCCCATCCAGAAAGGAAAACAATTACTATCTCACATGGGCTACACTTACAGCCAAGAAAGTAAAAGCATGGAATCTATCAATTGAAAATATACTAAATATTACTCTAATGCTTGCTATGGGAGGGCCACTGTAAAAGATGATGTTATTACAAATGTAAGGGAACACAACCACCTCCAAATGTCACTGAAATCGAAGTAAGGCAAGTACTAGAAGATTTAAGAGAGACAAGCACTAGCTCCTAAGAGTATAGAATTAAAACACTAAAATATATTCTCCCTAAAGTTCCTGAACATATCACAGGCCAGCTACCAGCTGTACCTACCATAACATGCTTGATAGCACAGACTATAAAAGCCACCAGTGATAACCCTCCTGGCCCCTGAAGATAACAAAACACTTAACTACCACATATAATGGGGAACCCTTCCTCTTACATGATAACCCTAACAATGATAAACGTACCATAATATTACCTGCAGCAGATAACTTACTAAAACTAATCTGATGTCAAATGCAGTTGATGGATGTGACATTCAAAATGTGCCCCAAACCATTTAGGGTCTCATTACGATGTCGGTTGGTAAGCCTCCGAATGCTCGTCGGAGGCTTACCGACCGACATGGAAGGTTTACAGTCCGACCACCAAATTTCAATGTCGGCGGTTGGAGTGTAAATTGGCCGGTCAATCCGACTCGGTTGCGACGGGCTCCTTAATCCATCCATCCATAATCCCTTCAGTACGGCGTTTCCACCGTCGGGATTATGATGTCGGTTTCTGACAGCCTTTCCATGTCGGCCTTTCCGACATGGAAAGGCTGCCTGAAAGCGACTTTGGTGGCCCCCTAGCAGGGCCTCCATCCCTCCACAACCTACCGTTGTGGCAGTGGGGCCCCGGAAAATCCCTGCACCATGTGGCAAGCACCTCATGGTGCCTGCCACATGGTGCAGGGATTTACATAAACTCCCATTTCTCAATGGGAGCTTGTGCTGCGGGAGGTTTCCGCCCGCCGGACAAGCTCCCATAGAGAAATGGGAGTCTGCATCGTAATAAGGTGTGCAGAACCGCCGACCTATGGTCGGTCAGTTCTCACACAGAAATGGTGTCGGTCGGAGGCAACTCCGACCGACATCGTAATAGGGGCCTTAGTCAGATAAACAACACACATGGTGAATATCAAAACAATAACAAAAAAAGGCCAAGTACCGCTGATACCTTGGACTCAGTGTCCACAGCGACTGAGTTTATCAGACATCATAAATCAAATTATACACTTATTGTGAAGTCTCAACTTTTAATCTTGGTTCAAACAGCAAAGTAGTTAGACCTATTACTAATGCAAAGACCAATCCTGTCCTTATAAAACTAAAACCATTAGTCTGAAAAAACAAAGCACAATAGCAACCACAATCCTAGTCAGGGTAAGGCACACGTAAACCCCATATTAACCTGTGGTGAACCCCCTGGAGGCTTGGCACAGAGCAGTCAGGCTTAACTTAGAGGCAATGTGTAAAGTATTTGTGCAACACTTCAAACAGTAATACAGTGAAAACACCACTCAAAAAGATCTCACACCAGGGGGCCTATTACGATGGCGGTCGGATGTCGACCGCCCGGCGGCGGTGCCCGCCGGACCGGCGGTGGAGATCCACCCGCACCGCAAGCCAGAAAACCGCCGGTCCGATTAGGATGGCGGTGGCGACCGCGGCGGTGGGAAATTCCGACCGACGCTTTTCCGCCGGTCGCCATCCACCCTATGCCTGGCGGGCAGAAAAGGACCGGGATAATGGTGGCGGTGCAGAGCAGGCCCCGCCGGCATGATTATGATGCCGGCGGTAGCCAGCCTTTCCGCAGCGGTCAGACCGCCATGGAAAGGCATGCGAAGATTGTCTTCTGGGGGCCCGTGGCGGGCCCCCGATGTTTGGGTGTGGGTGCACTGGGGGGGGTACCCATGGCCCCCGACATTCCCCTGTTCCAGGTGGCAGGCACTGTGCAGTGCCTGCCACATAGTGCAGGGAAATGCTGGACATGCCCATTTGGACATCGCGGCGGTGCTGCGGGTAGCAGCAACCGCCGCAATGTTAAGGCCCGCGATCCGACCGCCGCGGTCGGATTTCAAGCGCGGGTCATCGTAATTCGACCGGCGGTGATGCCGCGGTCCATGCGGGCGGTCTTTTCCCGCTACCATGGCGGTCGGGGAGGTTTTCCGACCGCCATCGTAATGACCCGCCCAGGTTAGAAAATAAAGCAAGCTTTAATACATAGAACAAGGCCAAGACAACAAAAATTCAATCAGTAGAACCGGAATTATGAATTTTTATAGCATAAACTGCAAAATAGTGCATAAAAGCATAAAGCGGCGCTGGACTGGGTGAAAGCGAAAAGTTCAGGCCAACCGTAATGGAGCGTAGATCGGATACAGTCTCAAACTAGTCCGGCTGAAGGTTTACCTTCTCAAGTTTTGTGTCAAGAGTCCCATTCGCGTGGAAGAAGGTCACTAGGAGCAAGGAGAGCATCACTGGTGGTGATCGGTGTGGCACAAAGAGCAGGCCAGGCATCATGGACAGGGCGGGCTAGTACTTCACGAGGGTGGTCCTCCTCAGCGATCGATGCTTGCTGGGCAAAGATATGGGCTAGCGGCGGCTTGCAATGATTTCTGGTGTGAGCAGTGTGGTTCTGGTGTGAACGTGTCCATTCGTGGTTGGACAGAGCCCAAAAGCTTGTATTTAAGAGCTCAAGAGCCTTACCAAGGGTCCAGGACCTGAGAGGCGCCTCTTGGGGTTCAAGAACTTGCTGAGGACAGGTCCAGGAGCTAGGGGGAGCCTGGTATGTCCCTGAGGCTCAGCTCAAGAGCCCAGCATAGTAGCCTTTTGAGTCACTCTGGGGTTCTGGGTTCAAGATGGGTTCCAGGTAAAGTTCTTCTTCCCCAGGCAATAGGGCCGCAGGCAGCAGGTCAGCAAAGAAGGGCAGCAGTTCATTTAGAGCAGCAGTCCATCAGAGTGGCAGTCCTTGTAGCAGCACACCAGTCCTTCATCCTGGCAGAGAATCCACAGGTCCAGAATTGTATTGAAGAGTTGGTCTCTGAGGTCCTTTTTATATACACTGCTGCCCTGGTTCTGAGAGGTGGCAGAAGCTTCTAGACAGTGGCGTTGAGCTTTGAAGTGCATGAAATTCCTCCCCTGCCCAGGCTCCAAGCTGGCAGAAGTAACAATGCAGGGTGGTTAGGCCCTTTGTGTGGAGACAGGACAAAGTCTTTTCAGGTGTAAGTGATGCTGGGCCCAGCTCCTCGATACCATCCTGCTAGTGATGTCCCATCCAGTCACACCTAAGCTCCCATTCTGTGTGGCTGTCTAGCAGGAATACACTAAGCCCGACTGCCAACTACACCCAGTAATGTGACCAAAGACAGGCTGCAGGCACCAAAGTGCTAAGGCAGTAAAATACCAACTTTCTAAAGGTGGCATTTTCAGAATTGCAATTTAAAATCTGACTTCACCATAAGTTAGGATTATAAAATTTGGATTCCAGATACACCAAACATGAACCAGTTAACTCTTCTCATTTGGAATTTACACTTATAAAATGTAATAAGGCAGCTCCAATGCTATTCTACGGGAGAGATAGGCCTTGCAATAGTGAAAAAAGAATTCAAGAGTTTGTCACTACTAGGACATATAAAACTTAAAAGCCCATGCCCAACTTTTTAAATACATTGCACTCTGCTCTCTGGGCTGTCCAGGGTCTACCCTAGGGGTGACTTATATGTGTTAAACAAGATGGTTTGGGCATAGCATAAGGTTTATTTTGCCAGGTTGAAATGGAAGTTTAAAACTGCACACAGGCCTTAGACATGTTTAAAGGGTTACTTAAATGGATGGCACAATCAGTGCTGCAGACCAACTAGTAGCATTTAATTTACAGGCCCTGGATATATGCGGTACCCCTTTATCAGGGACTTATAAGTAAATTAAATATGCCATTTGGGGATAAGCCAAACCATGTTTTAAGGAGTTAGCAAATGCACTTTAGCACTGGTTAGCAGTGGTAAAGTGTGCAGAGTCCTAATGCCAGCAAAAATGATATAAAAAAATGAAGGAGGAAGTCAAAATGTTGGGGGGAATACCACCCTAAGGCAGATAGGTCTTACACTACCATTGTAACCAAAGTATTTGGCGACACCTCCAACAATCTGCACTAAGGGCCTGATTATAAGTCTGGCGGTCCGAGGACCGCCAAACTCATGGTGGTGCGGCAGTGGCGGTCCAGCTACCGATGCACCGGTGGTCCGACCGCCCCATCATGAGTTGGGAAGTTGGACTGCCCTGGGACCGCGCCAGAGAACCGCTGTTCCCTGGAGGTGATGTGGTGGTCAGAGGCCGCAATATGCTTGGCAAGACAGCCATCGTCCCGCCAAGCATATAATGAGTTTCATCTCCTCCAGGGTTTACATGGCGGTTCCTCCTCCATGTAAACCTTGGAGAAGAGGAAACGAAGGTGGCCCTACAGGGCTCCCTGTGCCTTCTCCCTTTGTGCATGCACACAGGGGAGCATAGCATGTGCCCCCCTGTGTGCATACACAAAAGTTCCTGCAGGGCATGGACTTTGGAGTCCATGCCGTGCAGGAACCTAGTGAGGCTCTCCCATTGCGGTGCCTTTTTCAAAGGCACCATGGCCTTTAAAAGAGGTACCTCCATGGGAATGCAATGCTGCCTGCGTGCCAGAGTCTGGGCGGGACTTGGCGGTGCGGGGGCGCGGTGGTGGAGTGCCACCTGCAACCACACCACTGAAACTCGTAACTGGCCCCTAAGTGTAGAATAAGCAAGAAACAGCCAATTTACCTATGTCCCTGTCACAGAGGTAGCTAACCATTACAACTTACTTATCAAAAGTATTTTCTACCAACAATACAAATACAAACTAAGCCTCCTAATGGATTATTTTGAAGACACTTGGGTAGGCAGACTACAGCGCTATGGACAAAGATGCCAACTCAAATTCCAAATACCATAGTGGAATGTCTACGTGAGCACGATGGCTCAAGAAGCCAAAACCAACAGCGCAGTAGAAGGATGACACAATTCTTTCCAATCCACACTAGGCAGAACTCAACCCGCACTCTACAAATTCATAGAAGCCTTATAAAAAGAAAAAAGCTACCAACAAATACGAATGAAACAATCAGTAACCCAAATTAAACCTAAGGTTTGCAAACTAACTAATAGAATGTAAGACATGCTACAATGTAAAGTAAAACTCTTTATTAACAGCAAAGGAATACACTACGTAGTATCAACAGCGAAAACCCTATTATAAAAATACAAACGCCTGCACAGTACCCAACAAACCAAGCGAAAAATCCAAACCAGCATAACTAAAATAGTTTTTAACTGAATACTAAACAAATTATTTGTATACATCCGTCAAAAATATACAACTAAAATTGTAAATAAGACTGATGAATAAAATTAATATGCATATTAATTAGTTTAAAAAAACACCAACCACAAAACTCAAAATTATAAGTAAAATCAAATAGAAACAATTAAATACAACACGAAAATATAATATTACAAGTACCAATCACATCAAAAACACATACATAATAAAATATAACATTTCCCACCCACAAGAAATAACTTGAATATAACTTACTTTATGTTGCTGTAGATCTTCCTCCGTATCCATGTAGTCAAAAATAAAATTCACCAAAAAGGGAAAAATAATCTCAGAAAAATCCCGACAAAAATGCAAAAATAAAACAGGTCCATTTGAAATCCAACAAAAGCAATCCAAACTCTTAAACAACTAAAAAAAAACTCAAAAAAGATTAAAAACACACAAAAAACGCTCCTGAAAACCCAAAAAATCAGAGGAAATCAAAATTAAACATATTGGTTTACTAGAAACCAAAATTATTTCATTTAAAAACAAAAAAGCAATGTCCACACAATATCTTCGGATCCGTAAACCTGTAAAATTACATACAATACACCCCCACTAAAAACTCTATATAAACATTACATAAACATCACATTTAATCCATACAAAGCACATAACATGACATCATATAAAATAATCATACATTACTAACAAACTCTTCCTAAGCCTAACTAAAAACACTAGTAAATGAAATAACAAAAGCTACAAATAAACCTTCCAAAAAGGAAAACAACACTGTAACTACCATTTACTATTACTTCCTACATTCCTCCTACCCTAAAAACCCTATAAAACCCCCTAAAAATGGTCTTGCCTGCTCCGACAAACAGCTGCACCTTCCTGTGACTCACTTCCAGGAAAATGAACCAAAAACAACACAAATAGACTACAAAAGTTACGTTCGTAGTAAAAAAATAAATGGCAGCTAAATAAAACTAAAAAAAAATACTATCTCCCTATAGAAAATAATGTTTGCAAATTGTTTTAAAAATGCAAAAATGTGTAACTAATGTAAAACATGTCAGTTAGAGTGATATGAAAATATGTAAAACTTACGTAAAGTATAAAATGACTAATACTATAAAAAATTGCATCATTTCAAATGTACTTTAAAAATATATAAAAATTGATTAATAAATGTATGCAAAACAACAGTATTCATGTACAAAAAAGTACCTAAATTGAAAAAAAGTTAAAGAAAAATGTAGAAATGTACAACACTGTTAAAATATTATTGACATGTTTTATTTAATATTAAGTGTGCTACGATATTGCTTACATATAACCATGAGTTGTTTTCTTATGTATTGTGGGGCAGATTTACAAGTCCCTTGCGTCACTTTTACGATGCCGTTGCGTCACTTTTGTGACGCATCGGCAGTGTAAAAAATGCGGCCTATTTACAACGTGACGCATCTAGGGAGATGCGTCACGTTGTAAAGCCCTGCGTCACATTATACCTGCGTCAGGTATAATGTATGCAGGGTGGGCGTTCCCACGCAGGAAGGCCTCGTAAAAGTGATGCAGTGAAATCAAACATTACTTATAACACAATCTTACCAAATAAATATTTCCAATATCATTAGCAGTACAAATTATCATCTTCAATAATTATTTTTAGTTTATAACATTAAATTAATTATACACCATATTAAATTTTAAAGCTACATAACAAATTATGAATTGAAAATGCAGTATTTAATAATATATATTAAATATACCATGTATCAATTTTATTTTAATATATATACATATAAAAATTTATTAAAATTTTAAATTTTAAAATGTAAATATTACATATTTTATATACGAACTATTTAACAAAATTGTATATTTTTTATGATTTCTAAAGTGGAACAAAGAATATATACTGCGACTAAATTTTAGCTAATTAATAAATCAAATTTAAACATAAGTAAATATTTACAAATTAAAACCAAATTTCATGTAAACATAAAAAAGTGCATTTTAAAATTAAAAATTATCATTTTTAAAGTTTTTTATAAAAAAACATCTTCACAAATTTAAAAAATATTAAATTGCATACACTCAAATATACATTTAAAGAAAATTACATATAATTTAAATAAATTAAACCATTTTACCTACATTGAAATAATATTAAAAATTATTTATAATTAAAAAGCCATACATTTTAACAATTTAAAAAAACGTAGGGGCCGATTCCGATTCCGGCCGGAAATCTCTCCGACCGAGCCGGACCCGGAGAGAATTCCGACCGAATCGGACCCTAGCAGTCCGACCGGACGAGTACGATGCGTTCGTAGGCTATCGGACTCGATTCGGTCGGACTCCCATTGAAGTCAATGGGAGCCGGTCGTACAACGCGTACGCGGGCTCCCATTGACTCAATGGGTGCGAGGCGAACAAGGGCGCCCCCTACAGCGGGTACGCGTCCATGCGCATCGCGGCATACATGCACAGGTAGGGGGACCCATGGGTCCCCCTGTGTGCGACTCGCGCGCCTACGCGTACAGGGGGTCCGACGCGGACCCCCAAAGTCCGGCTCCGACAGCTCTTTCGAGCCAGACGGCGCGAGTCGGTCGGACTGCTCGCGGCGCGCATCGTACTTACCCGGCCGGGAAACGTCTCCATAGCACGGTGCGAGTCGTGTCCGTGCGAGTCGGTCGGAGCATGTTGAAGCCGCGTCCGAGTCGGTCGGCGATTTCGCGGGAGCTTGCATCGTACTCGCTCGGCCGGACCACCGTACGATTCGGTCGGGAAACAGGGCTCCGGATCGGATCCGGTAAATCCGAATCCGATTTGGAGCACTACCGGCCGAGATCGGAATCGGCCCCATAGTGTATAAAATTTAACAAAAAAGCAAATTAATATTCGCATATTTTAATAATCTCCCCAACCTTTTTCACTAGAAAACCAAACATCACACTCCATTAACATAGTTACATATAAATTAATTAAGATTAATCAAATTTATAATAAAATGAATAATATATATATTTTTTGAATGCCTTAAAAAATTAGCAAAACATAATAACACTAAAATTTACATACAACTAAATATACTTATAAATCAACCAATAAAAACAATATTGTATACAATGATATTTTCACAAACGATATTTTTGCAACAATATTAAAAACAACACTTACCTTTGGTATTCCTGTCAACTATATTTTTGAAATCACGATATTCTTGACATGATATTTATGTATCACAATCGCACTATTTTTCATTCAGTAGTCTGTCCAAACACCCCAGCTTCTATTTGGCTGCATTTATGGTGACCTCCACAACTAAGGGGCCGATTCCGATTTGGGCCGGAAATCTCTCCGACCGAGCCGGACTCGGAGAGATTTCCGACCGAATCGGACTCTGGCAGCCCGACCGAACGAGTACGATGCGCACATATGCCATCGGACTCGAGTCGGTCGGACTCCCATTGAAGTCAATAGGAGCCCGTCGTACAACGCGTACGCGGGCTCCCATTGACTCAATGGGTGCGAGGCGGTCAAGGGCGCCCCCTACAGCGTGTACGCGGCGAAGCGACTCGCGCCGTACACGCACAGGTAGGAAGGACCCATGGGTCCCCCCTGTGTGCGACTCGCGCGGCTACGCGTACAGGGGGGTCCGACACGGACCCCCAAAGAACGGCTCCGACTGCTCTTTGGAGCGGAGTGCGCGGCTCGGTCGGACTGCTCGCGGCGCGCATCGTACTCACCCGGCCGGGGAACGTCTCCATTGCGCGGTGCGAGTCGAAGCCGAGCGAGTCGGTCGGTGCAGTTCGACCCGGGAACGAGTCGGTCGGAGCGGTCTGGACGCCCGGACGAGTCGGTTGGCGAATTCGCATCGTACTCGCTCGCCCGGACGCGCGTACGACTCGGTCGGGAAATAGGGCTCCGAATCGGATCCGGTTAAGCCGAATCCGATTCGGAGCCCTACCGGCCGAGATCGGAATCGGCCCCTAAGTCCTACTTCTATCCTTGTGGCTTCCACAAGAAATCTTAGCTTTCTTTTTCACTGTAAGGTATTGTTCTTCTCTCAAGTCAATTTAGTAGCTTCTACTTGCTTGTTGCTTCTTAAGATGCTCAGAAAGGTTATTCCCTTCCTCCCTATCTTCCCAGTAAAACTGTACTACAATCTTCAACTGCATCTCAGCTCGGCTATGGGAATTCTCTTTATTTTGGTCTCCTATGATACCTTTTCATTGTCTCAGTGTTGTGCAAAATGCCATGGCTGGCTTTCTCGTGCATCTTCCGTCTTCAGTCTCTGCATTCCTGAAAGACCTGCACTGGCTTTCTGTGAGCATAAGCCGCATTTTCAAAGCTCTTTGTCTAGTCTGCCAGGTGGTCAAGAATTCAGGACCTACCTATCTTAAATGGAAAATTCTTCCTTACCATCCTTCCCTTTCTTTAGTAAATACCTTTACCAATCAGGCACAGTTCCTGCGTTTCAAACACAGCCAAACTGGAGGTCACTTTTCTCGTATTCAGCAACCAAACATCAGAACTCGATTACCCTGGATATTCCAGACGAGTCCTGTGCTACCCTTTTAGAAAAAACAAATTAAAATACATTTTTTTCTAAAGAACTTATCCTCCTTTCACAATGTCTTTATGCTCTGCGCCAATAACCAATTGGGTAATACTTGTGCATCTTCCGTCTTCAGTCTCTGCATTCCTGAAAGACCTGCACTGGCTTTCTGTGAGCATAAGCCGCATTTTCAAAGCTCTTTGTCTAGTCTGCCAGGTGGTCAAGAATTCAGGACCTGCCTATCTTAAATGGAAAATTCTTCCTTACCATCCTTCCCTTTCTTTAGTAAATACCTTTACCAATCAGGCACAGTTCCTGCGTTTCAAACACAGCCAAACTGGAGGTCACTTTTTCTCGTATTCAGCAACCAAACATCAGAACTCGATTACCCTGGATATTCCAGACGAGTCCTGTGCTACCCTTTTTAGAAAAAACAAATTAAAATACATTTTTTTCTAAAGAACTTATCCTCCTTTCACAATGTCTTTATGCTCTGCGCCAATAACCAATTGGGTAATACTTGTGCTATAATCAAATCAAACTCAAATGGATAGAGGTGGCACTCCTTGACAATTTTTTGGCATTCTCACGCAGTGGTGTTCCCTCTTACATATATATTGCCCTGCTGGTCTATGAATTACTGTTGGCATTCTTGGCAGAGTGTTGCCTTCGCCTGTGTGCCTTGCGATAATGCTGGCAATTATGCATATATTGTTGCCAGTCTTGGCCCACGACGGTGCTAAGCTCATAAGTAATGCTTGCACTGGCATAATATTGGTGATTCTAAGTAATTTTATAGCATTATCATTAATGAGGTCAGAGGCCTCCGTCTGTAGAATTGATGTAACCTGTTTTTAGTCATGCATGCATTCACTTACACATTCATCTGTTCATGCATTCACCTATCTATACTTCCACCCATGCTTGCTAGAACTTATTCAATCATTCAACCATACACTCATTAATTCAGTCATCCATCCATGCACTTAATCCCCCATTAATTATCCATGCACACAGCCATTCACTGATTGTTATGTTATGTAAAATAAACTTAATGTAGCACGCGACTCACCCCCAGGGGTATCTGGGTGCTGAAAACAGTCACAGGTAGATGGTGGATTCAACTAGAATAGAAATGATTTGAGCATATTCCTTAATTTGTGGTATTCAGTGCAAAGACGGAAATAAAGAGATAATCTGTTCCAGTAAACCGGAGCCAAATAAGAAAAGGCCCGGCTGCCACATCTAGTCAGTTGAATACGGGGTACACTCAACAATCCTTTGTCCATGGACCTTAAATTTCTGGTGGGATAATAGCGTTTTAGTTTCTGCTGAAGATATCTGGGGCCTTTACCTCCTAAGGAGTTGTAAGTAATACAACAGATTTTAAAAGTGATTCTCGGCCTGACTGGTAGCTGGTATAGAGATTTCAGGGAAGGTGGAAAACAAATCTGGCCACCGTGTTTTGCCCTAATTGTAGTTTGCCCATAAGGGTCTCATTGGCTGTGGCTAGTAGAGCATTACTGTAGTAATGTAGTCCACGCTGGTAAGATGTGGATTAAGTAGGTTTATTGAAGTAGATAACATGTAGAGTAGATCCAGTACAGCAGCCCCACCAGGAGCAGCCTGCTAGCTGCTCAGCCCATCCACCAACTGTCACCACTCACACCAGTCACCCAAGCATTCCACTCATGGCCCTCACACCAACATTCCACACAGAACACTCACACTGGCTGAGCAGCTAGGAACCAGGTAAAAGGGAACATTATAAGACAACATGAAGATACTACATTATCTCCTCCCTTTAAGATAGAAGAATAATGAAACCAAACTTTTAACAACAATAGACAACAAAGTATAAAAGAAGTCAATGGTCCATAACCCAGGGATGAACGGTAAAAACCACATCACGAGAGGGAACAAGGACTACACAAGGATTAAAGAAAAGTGAAAAGATACATACGAAATATCACCCATCGTCCTCCTTTAATAAAGAACAGAAAATACTAACACAATGTGTATACTCCCCATGTAAGGAGAAAAGCCATGTAAAAATGTGGAAAAGGGACTGAGACCCAAATTCCTACCCCTCAAATAAGGGACCAAAGGGACCAAACAAAATAGAAACTAGGTGGTAGTGAAAACACCCACTACAACAAATAAAACGTGAAGCACAAGGTGACTTACACACTTAACATGACAAACGTGCAGCACATGGTGGCTTACGCACACTAGGAACATGACAACCTAGCACTAAGTGGAACTAAAACCCATTCTGTGCGTGAAAGGGGAAAAAAAAAACCTTAAGTCAACCCTCATGTAAGGGTACAGTGGCGTACAGTGAGGATATGGGACTAAAACCCATTCCTTACGTGAAAGGGAAACAAAAACCCTTAAGCCAACCCTCATGTAAGGGTAAAGTGGCTTCCAGTGTGGATATGGGACTGAAACCCATTCCTAGCGTGAAGAGAAACAAACCCCTAAAGTAAGGGAAAGAAACGTGGAAGTGGGACTGAAACCCCTTCCATCCCTAAAGAAAAGGGATACAGGCTTTGCAACAAAACACGATGCACACACCCAACATATGGAAAAATGGGCTACGAAAGATACAAAGCCAAAGCCAAAGCCAGATAAAAGTGAGAAACAACAACAAGCTGGCATACACTTAAAACATGTGAGACTTTAAATACAGCATACTAAGCATGCTATATAAACATTGACCTGAAAGATAGAATTTCTGTTAAAAACATTTGCGGCAAAAGACTATTGCCACAAACGTATACACTTTCAAGACCTTCATGCAATGAACATTGAAACCACCCCAGACACACTAACTTTTCCAATTTTTTAAACTGTACAGTCCATGAACTATAAGTCTTGGGAGCTACCCGCAGTAACCGGATGCCCCTCACACTCTTTGTAGTAACAAGCTATGAGATCCTCACCACGCACAAGAGCTTCAAAAATGCAGCACGCGTAAAGTAATGTACAAGTCTCTTAAACTAAATGTCTCCATATGGAAATAGGCGGCTGCACCACGACTGAAAACTTGGTGACGTTCAGAATTAAAGAGGGTACCTGACATATCCAGGGTCACGACCAGATCCTCGTGAAAACTGACTATTTCACCGTCAACTGCCAGTACCTCCAATTGGGTAGAGTGGTGAGAGCAGGCTCCGCAACCAGTCCTCCTGAACTCACGCAGCCTTCAAAACATCTGGACATGCTGGACACAAACGCACGCACGGGGCAAATCTCTTGTCCCACCAGGCACACTGTAGGCAAAGAGAGCTGCCGAGCTAGAAGTGTGCACCATCCAACCTCAAGATGGCGGCACGTACGTGATGCTGAGCCGGATGGCTCACGGCGCGTCTCTGCTTAAAAAAACATCTGAAATCAGCTGGTAACAGGCAGAACACTGCGTCATCACAGAAGATGCCTCAAGTGCAGCACGCGACTCCAAACTCCCGGTAAGCTGCATGCACAT
The DNA here is from genome assembly GCA_963921515.1 of Calotriton arnoldi. Taxonomy (NCBI): domain Eukaryota; kingdom Metazoa; phylum Chordata; class Amphibia; order Caudata; family Salamandridae; genus Calotriton; species Calotriton arnoldi. Next base: position 22,437 of record CAWUFW010004737.1, read on the forward strand.
GGAAAGGCTCGTGCCATGAATTTTAAAGTGGATAGTGACGGTTTACCAGCCAATATCCATGAAAGTCTTGTGAATTTTTAATTTTTCACTGCTGATGGCCCCAACCGGTTGCTGGTACAGAGATTGAAATCAAACCACAAATTTCACCACGAAAAAGATTTCACTCCGTTAATGAGCCTCTGCTGAATCTGGTCCCAACAACACAAATAATTCAGTTGCTGCACTTGTAAAAGTTCATCCACATTACTGGCCACACTTGAGCTCCCCGTGTAACAGACACAAACGGATGAAAGTCTGTGGAGCACAAGAAACTGCAAATACTTGTAGTGGAGAACACATCTTGTCCCAAAAAGTGCAGGACACCCAACACGCAGAAGTTCTAGATAAACCACACAAAACTTCTACCTTAAAAGTCCTGAAACTTTGATGATTGTGAGCAGAGGCTTGCTGCAAATCAAATGTCCATGAAAATCTCAATGTGTGCAGCGTCCATAATAGATGAGATGACATGTAGAATGTCAAAAAATGAAGTGTCTTACTTTCCTTGAAGGCGCAGTTCTTGTAGATGTGTCCAGATGAAACAGAGTACAGCACGCTTGGGCTGGGGCTGTCCGATGTAATGGACACTGGTGGGGCTGCAAGGCGTGCTGCTCTTGTTTTTTTAGTTTCCATTGTGGCTTCTTATGTTTCAAAACAATCTCTTGGAAGACAACTAGCGCTGTATGTGTGGCCTCTTGTGACCCAGACTTGTTGGAATTTTTCCTGTGTGTTGTCTGCGCTTGTTGATCTTGAAACTCCTTCTCAACATGTTGACTTTTTGTAATTGCCATCTTAAGCTTCCTTCAGACCAACTTTGAGCGTGAGAAAGTCTTCAACTCGTCGCCAAAAATATGTAGTAATGTAGTCCACGCTGGTAAGATGTGGATTAAGTAGGTTTATTGAAGTAGATAACATGTAGAGTAGATCCAGTACAGCAGCCCCACCAGGAGCAGCCTGCTAGCTGCTCAGCCCATCCACCAACTGTCACAACTCACACCAGACACCCAAGCATTCCACTCATGGCCCTCACACCAACATTCCACACAGAACACTCACACTGGCTGAGCAGCTAGGAACCAGGTAAAAGGGAACATTATAAGACAACATGAAGATACTACAATTACCATAGTCCAGTCTGCTGATTATTAGAGCTTGGTCTAAGGTTCTTTGGACTGAGATGAGGAGGAAGGCGCATGGTATGAAAACAGATACCTGTATTAGTGCCTTATTATGGGTTTGGCTGTGTGGGAGCGGGACCACCCCGCTCCCACATCGCCAAACCCATGTTCGAACCAGCCACCAGATTAGAAGTTTTCTCCTGTCTGGTGGTCTGTTTTTTGGCGTTCCCATGGCGGTGCCTAAATAGGCACCCCAGTGGGAACGTCAAAATCAGTACCTGTACGGCATGGACTCTGCAGTCCATGCCGAGCAGGTACTGGTGTGCATGCACACAGGGGGGCACATGTTGTGCCCCCCCGTGTGCATCCACATGGCGTAAGACACCAGGGGGCCCTGTAGAGTCCCCTTTGTCTCCTCTCTGCCACACTTTTAATGGCAGTCGTACCCCCATAAAAAGTGTGGCGGTGAGGAAACACCTAATATGCTCGGCATATTGCGGCCTCAGGACCGCCGCGGAAACACCAGGGAATGCCGGTTCCCTGGCGCTTGTGGTGGTCCCCTGGCCGCCCGACTGCCTTGTCGTAATTGGGCAGTCAGGAGACCGCCACCATGAGTCTGGTGCTCCATGGACCACCAGACTCATAATAAGGGCCATAGTCTGGATCTGCACTTTCATAGACATTGCTTGGTCAATTTTTACACCCAGATTTTTCACTGCTTGTCTGGTGGTCTGAACTGCGCCCAGTTCAGGGGGGCACCTCTCATCAGACCAAAGTGAATTTGACTTGCCAAACACCTTGATATCAGTCTTACCGATATTCAACTGTAAACAGTTGTCTGTCATCCATCTTGAAACGGCTAACATTCCCTTGGCAAATAGATCCTTTTTTTTTTTTGCCAGATCTGTGTCAAAGGAGAAGATCAGCTGTGTATCATCTGCATATGATATAATTTAAGACCATATGACTCTGTGATCTTAGCAAGGGGGGCCACATATATGTTGAACAACATGGGGCTCAAACAAGAGCCCTGTGGTACACCCTTGTCAATCTGCATAGTGCGGGGTTTAAAAGGGCAAGAGCAATGTTTGAGTTCTATTTTCCCCAAAATTTTGAAGCCATTTAAAAGCCCTACCATAGACCCCTATCTCTTGTAATCTCTGCAACAGCCTTGAGTGCAGTACAGTGTCAAATGCTGCGGACAAGTCCAACAGCACTAACATAGATGGAACCCCAGCATCGAGCGAGAGTCTTAGTGAATCAGTGACGGACAATAGTGCCATCTTTGTTCTATGATGAGATCTAAATCCTGATTGCGAAGGATCCAGAATTTGATTCCCCTCTTGATAGGCTGTCAGTTGTTTAATAATTAAACTTTCTAAAAGTAATGAGATTGGATGGTAATCAGAATATTGGGAGCAATATTGGCTTTTTTTTAATGGGTAATACTCGTGCAGATTTCCACTCTAAAGAAATAGTGCCCGACTCCATTGCTAAATTGAACAGTGTCTGAATTGCAGGAGCAAGCTGGTTGGGAGGTAAGGCCATAATCCTGGGAGCACAAGGGTCTAGCGGGGATCCGTATTTCGCCTTTTCTAAGGACTTCTGAATCCATCCTTCTATGGACTCAAGCATCCATTCATTCTCGCATTCATCCCGTTACTCAGTTACATAAAATCGCCAATCAATGAAGAAGCACTTGCACTGGTAAAATAGTCTGAATTGTTGGCATTGTAAGTGCTTATTTTCTATTACAATATGATATGTTTTTGCGATCAATTTTTCACGCTTAAAGGAGCTATGCTCTGTTGAGAAAAAAAGCAGTTCTTTCTAATCAGTCCTGCGCCTTTACCAATCACCAACAGTAGAATGTTGCTTGTTTGTTGACGTCTGATTAGGTTTTTGGGGGCATTCTGAAATCATTCAGCGGGTGGCCCCTTAAAGGATTCAACAGGTGAGATTCATTTCTTAGAAACGTTACAGTTGTTGTTATTACGCCAATGCCAGTAAAGACATCTCATTCTTGTTTTTTTAAATATTATTTTTCCGCACTTGCAGTGGTCTTCCTTCCCTTAAACAGTTATGAATTATCCGTTGCCAATAAAACGTCGGTTGGCGACATCAAGCTTCTGCTTCCTGTGGTTTATCGCATTTCTATAAAACATTCACATTAATGTGTGCCCTCACCGCAGCCCCCGGGAACGGTGCCACCTTCACACTTGCAACAGCAGTTTAATCCCCGCGCGCAGGTCTCCCTCGATGCAGCACCAGAGCAGCTGCAGCGATCTCTGGGCATCAAACTCAGACCGTTCACTAGCGGAATTTCAGCATCAACAATAACGAAAAGCTTTTGCTTCGTGGCATGAAAGTCAAAAGCACTTTAAAATTGACCGATTTTATAAAGAACAAAAATTTGCAGCATCGGTTACAAAGAAACGTGCATTCTGTTGACAATGGCAATTAATTGTGTCTTTCAAACAGCTGCCGACAGTGGTATTCGTGTCATGAGCTGAGAGAAGCAGTTTTCATCATTTTGTAACTTGTTTCTTTTGATTTGGTTTACATTTCGCGTTTTTAGTCAAAGACAGAATTATGATCCTCTTTGGAAGGTTAAAACTCCTCAAATAAAAATTGCACATGCATCTGAATTTCTTGGATTTGATTTTGAGTCCAATTTTGCAGCTGTCTTTTGTCTGTCCAGATGTTCTGTATGTGTTCCTGACACTAAATTTTATAATTCAATTAGCATAAAATTCCGGTAAATAGATCACGTGTCTCTGTAAAACTTCATCTATAACAGAAGAGGGTACACACGCACACACCCATAAACACATACACACATGCAAAAACACGGGCACACAAAGGCTCGCTGCGGCATACAGACACACGTAGGCACCGTTTCCCCGAAAGAAGAAGCACACATCGCTAGTTGGACAAAAGTCAAACTTAACCATCTCCGATTGCAAATATGGTTTAGGCCAAAACCATGCTCCTGTAATAAACAGAAGAATTAAAAGAAACATTGACTGTAGGTGTCAACTGTACATCATGAGACGCAGTTTTTAAAAATGACGGTATATGAAATTATTTACATTTATCAGTATATAAAGATACAAAAAATATTATTTTACCTTAGATAATCTTCGACTCGGAAGCCTTTTCTTCTTGCCAACTCTGTGAGGAAAGCCCTCCTTCTCGCTCCCATCTTTCTCTCCATTATGAAAAGGACAATGTCCATGAACTTTGTTTTGTATTTGTTCGGAAAATGTAAAGGCTGCATTATTTTTTGCTTTTTCTTGAGTGGGCCCATTCTTGAGTTCTGGAATCCATCCATAATAATGCACTTGGTGTATACTCATCAAACCCCAGTGCACTTCGACATGTAACTATCCGCAGTCTGAAAGCACTGTAGACAGCACCGCCCCTTTCCATCACTTTCATTTATCACTGTGCATTTTCAAAGAGAAACTGCAGATGGAGAGACGTCACCGTTTCAGCAAAACTTCTAAAACTGTGAGTTAACTTGTGGGTTCTTGGCCAAGTCTTGGAAAATACACAACAATTCATGATTTAGGACTCAGTCGAGATGTGCACTGTATTGAATTATAATCTGAAAATTATGCATTGCGCTGGTTAATAGCATTGTCCCTTTAAAAAAAAATCGCTCAATAAAAATATGTAATGAACTAATTGTATTGTTGACTGTCTGGGTCTTTCAATATATAACTGCTTACTTTTTATCTGTTCTGTAGTTAGTATGGACACTAGATTATCTCTTAAATTAACTAATACAAAAAAAATCTCTGAAAAGTGAATTCAATTTGCTTATAGAGTCATGAAAAATAAGTTGAGGTCATTAACAGTGGGCATCTGTATCAGAAAATATACAATAGTAGCACAACAGTGATATTTAGAAAATCACCACCTAGGGAAATTAATCCTTAATTAACTGATAATGAAACGTTATTGTCCACAGCCCAGCAGTGAAAAATAATGACTGAAATTCCAATTCATGCGTGATGAAGACAAGAGCATAGAAAACAGAGCATGGAAAACAAATCAGACTCTCTCCCTGACCATGGTCCAGTAGACATCCTGAAATAGGTAATTTATAATCCAGGACAAGACTGGCCTTCTACAGCAAAGACACTGAACAAGAGAAAATGAAAGAGTGATTGAGTGTGGTGAAGAAATAATGAAGCTAAAAGAATAAGATGAAATGGGGGAGTGAAAGTAGAAAATGACAGAGAAAGGGGAGAAAAAAAGAAAGAAAGAAAGACAAGGGAATGAAATGACAATCATGAATAGGAGGCCAATAAAAACTCCGGAAAAAAAAGAACCAGAGCTAGAGAGAAACGAAGAACAAAATAAACAGAGAGGGAAAGAAAGAAAAGAAAATGGAATATAAAGACCAAAGACTGAAAACAGCAAAGCACAATATGGAAAAAACTAACACAAAAAGAGAGAGAGGTAGAGCAACCGAAAATGTGACAGAAGAAGTAGGTATAGAAAATTGGAGAAACTGCAAGAAGATAACATAAAGTAGATAAGGGTGAAAGAAAAGGTGTGAGAAAAAGGAAGGAGTATGGGTAAGAAAAAATCTGGATCTGTGCCTGAATGTACAAAATAAAAAGAAGGGAGAACAGGAAAGAACAGCAAGAAAATGAATTGGGTCTGGGAAGAAAGAAAAACAAAGGGGCATATTATCAAGGGCTTTATCGCCGCTTTAGCGGCACTTTTTGCCGCTAAAGTGGCGATAATTTTATCGCCCTATTAGCAAGCTGTCGCTAACAGGCGTTAGCGACAGCTTTCAGGCGTTAGAGGCCACGATTCCATCGCCTTGCATGTCAGCGATAATTATCGCTAATGACATGCAAGGAAGGCGTTCCCTACTAAAAGCGACTGAAAACAGTCGCTAATCCCACTACCCCCTATTAGCAAAGCAGGCGAAGCGATAAAATAATTCGCGCTAAGCGCGTTTATCGCTAGATTTTATCACCTGCTAGTGAGGATGACTTACCTGTTTAAAGTATAGGAGGTGGATTCTAATGCTGAATCCACCTTAGCGATAATGCGAGAATATCGCTGCTTTTCCAGCGATATTCTCACATTTTGCCGCTTATCGCTGGAAATTATATCGCTATGGAGATAAACCTTGTTAATAGGGTGTTATCTCAGCGATATTTTCCAGCGATAGGCGGCGTTAACCAAAGTCGCGCTAAGCGCAGTTAGCGATATTTATCGCTATTCCTTGGTAATATGCCCAAAAGGGGCATATTAACAATGCGGCGATAAATAATTATCACCGCTTTTGCGGCCGAAAAGCGGCGATAATTATATCGCCTTATCAGCAAAGTCACGCTATCGCGTGTTTTGCTGATTTTGCTCCCGTTTCCAGCACGCCTAACTTCGCATCGCTAATGAGATGCAAAGTAGGCGTGTCTGTGGAAACAACATGGGTAAATATCGCGAAGGCAGCTTCGCGATATTTACAATGCGGGAAGCGATTATTTTAATCGCGTTAAGTATGCCTTAACGCAGGAATTTAACGTCTGTTAAATTCCTGACTAAGGCATACTTAACATGGGGGTGGATTCTGTGGCTAAGACCACAGGCCCTATCATCTAGGATATCGCCGTTTTCCACCATGGAAAACGGCGATATCCACGCTATCTCTGGAATTTTATCGCCTCGGCGATGCGCGTTGTTGATAACGCGCTAACCGGGCGATAAATTACAGAGATAGCCGGCGATAAATATGCAAGCGCTAAGCGCGCTTTGCGATATTTATTGCCGGGCCTTGTTAATATGCCCCAAAGATAGGGAGTGATAGATATATTATAGGAACAAAGAGGCTGGGATAACTATGTGTGAATCGGGAAAAGGAATGTAGAAGGTAACCAGAAGATACTTGGGGCAGATAGAGAAGGAGTAAGTGAGGAACAGAGAGCAATCTATATAGTAAACTGAACACGTTAGTGAGATAGAATACTATTTATAGAGAGACTGGCTGTGCGAGGGAGATAACCAGAGAGATAGAGGAAGGGAAATCAGGAAAATAAGGTAAGAGGGAAATGGGGAGAGAGAAGGGGAAGTATACACTGAGAAACAGAGTGAAATAGGTGTTTGTGACAGGGAAGTTGGGAGACAGAGGTGAAAAATGAAGGAGAAATTGAGGGTAGAGGTGACAAAATAAGCAAAACTTGGTGACAGGGAAGCGAGCAGAGATGGAGATGAGATAAAGGCAAAGACTAAGAGACAGTGAGCATAGATTAACTAACAGTAAAAAAAACAGATAAAGATGACAAAACTCAAAAAAAGAATGAGTGAAAAATGAATAGAAATGGGAGTGGAGAGAGATAGGAAAGAGTTCACTGTTGTAAAGATTCACAAAAAGAAGATGTATATGCTATGGAGAAATAAACAATAGAAATAAGAAAAGATAGAAGGTAAACAATATGAGAGGGCAATTGGGGAAATAATGAGGTGGAAAATGTTTGGTAGTGAAGAAGGTTAGCGAAGCATGACCGCCTCACTCCATGTCATTGCAAACAAGTTCTTGAGTCTTGAACTTTTCACCTGCAAATCATTGATTAATGATGAGTCTGTCTAATTATTTCAATGGAAGTACACCAAGACGTTAACACCAAGAAAGGATTAAGCTACCCCACAAAAGTAGAAGACTGGAAACAGAGTCTGTAATGACTTTGCTGGAGGTGATCACCCTAGTTGAGGGTGGAAGTGGGAGAGACAGGGAAGAGATTAAGGATGTTACATTGAGAATGGTAGAAATGGAGGTGAGAGAACCTTAAAGGTAGCTTCTTTAGTTCCCTCCTGAGTGAAAAGACATGTCTAGACATGGCAAAGGAAGAAAGGGTCTTAGCACTGGGTGTGACGAGGCACAGGAAGGTGCTTCGGGACAACAGCCAATGCATCACCAAGCCTGCCATTCACTGCCTAGCTCACTGTGGAGGTGTCGAGAACATCTTCAGGCTCACCTATGAGGAGAGCCGTGGTTTGCTCAAGGTCCTACTGGAGAATGATATCCAGGAAGTCATCATTTACACTGAGCACACCAAGAGGTAAAGATTGAGTTGAGAAAGTCAAAAGAGTTTAGTAAGAATAACCAATGTTGTTAAAGTGATAGGGAAAGAAAGAGACAAAGACATTTATATGAGAGTGGTAGGGCCAGAAATGAGATAAAGAAAACCAGACATGAAAAGGAAACTTGCAGAGGCAGAAGAAAGAGAAAGACAGAGCAAACTGAGGTGAAATAAATAAAGGTAGTGTGAAAAATAAAAGTATGATAAATATGAGTAAAAAAACTGAGAGGTTAAGGTGAGAGGGAGAAATTTATGCAAGAGGTAGTAATTGAAAGAGTGGTAGAAATGGGATAGAATAAGAAGTGTGAGAGATTGAGAAGAATTAAATAGAGTCAGTATTTTTAAGGTATATCATGCCTTTGTCAATTTCAAAAATATGTTGTGCGTAATGCATTTCAATTGAGATTTCTGTCTGTTGTAAATAGTTCCTCCTAATCGTTTCACTCATCAACGTTTTTTATTTTGGAAGCTATAACTCTGTCAGACACCTTATATTATACTTGGAGAAGATAACTTTTAAAGAGGTAATTTTGTGATTGAATCGACGTAATGGAGCCCTTGCTCCATGCCTTAGTCACACTGATTCATCAGGCATTAGTTTCGGTGACACTTTGGAGATGAGTCTCACTTCAGTGGGCTTATAAACAAGCAAATCATAATCTGTTAGTTGTCTTGGCTAAAAACCCTTACATCCCCCTGTTTTGGGCAACTTGATATTTATATTTTATTATTTTTTTTGATTGATAATGGTACTGATTAAAAATTAATGGTATTAGTGAAAATCATTAATGTGCAGAAATGGAAGACTATACTGTTTGGACTTGATAGTTTCTCCAAACTCTTTGTGGTGGACAGAGCGCATCACTCACCGGTGGCCTGCCCTCTGTGAGGAGCTCCAGCCAGACTCATCATTGCCCAGCTCCTGAACTACAGAATACATAGACAGCAACACGGCACTGCAGCTTGTGCGGCAAAAGAAAGATCTCCAGTACTAAGAGGTGTGATATCACTGTACCCTGCTTTCAGCCTGGCATTGAAGGAGGCTGAACGAGCATTCCCTACAGTGAAGATAAAGCTTCAGCATTTGAACTTACCTTATGCCATGTTGTAGCTGGCCAAGCACTGCATAACGCACAAATGGAGACAGCACTTTCTCACTGAACTGCAACAACCTAAGGAATTTCTGAAAACTTGCAATGACAAGCAGAAGTTATCCCAAGGCCTAAATGACGGAGGTGGCAGGGTATTTGCCAGCAAAGTTCAGGGTCTGGTGGGGTAAGGTTGGGAATTGTTTGAAATGCGCCATAGGTTCCTCCACTTCTAACACTATGACCTATTGGCTCAAACAGTTGTCCCAGACATAAGCACACATCACAGATGGATCTTAGAGTAATAAAGTGGCGCCTAAGATTTGACCAAAAGCAGATGCTATACTTTACTGAGGTGGAATATGTGGGTCCTTAACAATCCTAGAAAATACACTTGGTGCTAGCCTACCAGCAACATAAGAAAGCAAATTTGGCCCTATTGCAAGAAACACACTTTCCTCTAAAAGTAATTAAATATTTGGCAAATGGGCACGAGTGTGCACAACAGTATCCTACTCCACTTATGCAAGGGGGTGGACATAATAATATGTAGGGGAGTTCCATTCCAACTCATGAAAACAGTGTTTGACTGCTAGAGATTGGGTTACTGGTTGACAGGGGTATGAGCCCAGGTCAAGCAGCAACCACAATCCTAGTCAGGGAAATGGGCAGGCAAACTATAAATCAACCTGTGCTCACCCTCTGGTAGCTTGGCACAGAGTAGTCAAGCTTAACTTAGAGGCAATGTGTAAAGCATTTGTGCAACACTTCAGAAAGTAAAAAAAGTGAAAACACCACACAAAAAGATCCCACATCAAGTTTAGAAAACAGAATAGATTTTAATAAATAAAACAAGACCAAAACAACAAAAATCCAATCAGTAAAACCGGAGACATTGAACTGTAAAGTTTTAGGGTAAAATAGCAGCAAAAAGCACAAAGTGCCAACAAGGGATATCTGGTCGTGCCAGACTGGGACAAAGTCACAAGCACAGCCGACTACAAGGACCCAGTTAGGCCTGCTGAACAAAGTACCTTAAATCCTGGTTGTGGAGCCTTTCATGGATCCAAGGCGTAGAAGCATCGCAAAGCCGTAGCGATGTGTCAGTTCTGAAATGCAGCAAAGCTTCAGTGCAAGGTTCTGTTGTGTCGACTTCGAAGATCCTGTCGACGGGGTTTGTGATGCACAGTCCGGGAGTCGAGGATGCGATGCACCGCTGTCAATTCGTCGGTTTCGAGGAGCTGCAGGGCTTGGATACGGAGGACGTCTTTGAGCTGGTGTAGACGAGAGTCGCGAGGACCTAGGCCAGAGATGCACCGCGCTGTCAGCGATGCATCAGTTCTGAAGATGCGAGGTCAATGCAGACCTTCTGAGCTGGGCCCAATCCACACACAGCAGTGATGCATCAGTTCCGAGGATCTGCGAGGCTGAGATGCGGAGGCTGGCGTCATCGTTGAGCCGCTGTCAACGAGAGTTGTGAGGACCTGGGTCAGAGATGCACCGTGCCATCGCTGATGCGTCAGTACCGAAGATGCGAGTGCGATGCGGACCTTCTGTATCGGGCCCAATCCAGGCAGCAGCAGCGATGTGTTGGTCCTGCTCGAGGATGCGCCGCTCAGCTGAGGAGATGCATCATTTCGGCTCGAGGCTGCGCTGCTCAACCGAGGAGAATTGTTGGTTCGGCTCGAGATTGCACCGCTCAGCAGAGAAGATCCGTTGGTTCACTGGTAAGCACCATAGTTTACTTCCAAGGGTCCAGGACTGGGGTGGCACCACTTGGCAGGGTCGACTCACAGATGGCAGAGTCCAGATGCAGATGCAACGTTGTTTGAAGCCTGTTATGTCCCTGAGGCTTCAGATCAGGTGGCCAGCCAACCAACTCTTGGAGTCACTCTGGGTTCTGGGTTCAAGAGATGCAGGTCCAGTCCTTCTCACCCAGGCAAGAGGGAAGCAGGCAGCAGGTCAGCACAGCAAAGCAGGAGTTCATAAGAGTAGCAGTCCAGCAGAGTAGCTGTCCAGCAGAGTGGCTGTCCGTTCAGCAACACAGCAGTCCTTCTTCCTGGCAGAGTATCCACAGGTCCAGAAGTGCACTAAAGTGGTGGAGTCTGAGGTCCAGTCTTTATACTCAGTGGTTCCTTTGAAGTGGGAGAGACTTCAAAGACATGTCTTTTAAGTGTACAGATGTCCTCCCTTCCTGCCCTGACTCCAGACTCACTATAGGGGGGTATGCAGCCCTTTGTGTGTGGACAGGACACAGCCTATTCAGGTATAAGTGAGGCTGTGCCCAGCTCCTCCCTCCCATCCTGTCAGAGATGGCCCATTGAGACACACCTAAGCTCCCATTGTGTGTGGCTGTCTATGAGGAATACACAAAGCCCCACTGCCAAATACACCCAGTCATGTGATGAGAGACAGGGTACAGTCACCAAATGGCTGAAGCGAGAAAATGCTAACTTTCTAAAAGTGAACATCAACAAAAGATAGGTAGTCCGCACTCCTTCACTTTTAAATTTCAACAATGTAAAACAATTTACATGAAGCTCTAGGCAAAACCTTGCGTGCAGCTCGAACAGTGCTCTGTCCCACAGCACAAAGTGAAAGTCACAGGATACATGGTGCGTCGTCACGCACAAATTTCGAGCCGCACTGCGTGCAATCAATTCAACCAGTAAACAATCCAGTAATCTTGTAAATTTCCATATTTCAATCTGAGCAACCCGATTTCGTGTCCACCAAATGCATTTCGGGCAATGTGCCCTTCGTCAGGGGTAACTGGAATTAAAAAACAACCCATCAGAAACCATAATTGTAGTTGTTACACGTAACAAAATGTTTTCATTTTTTATTTTTTCATTTTTCCATTTATTCATTTTTTTACTTGTTGGTCCTTTATTTATATAAATAAAAGGGGAAAAGACACAGATTTATAATACGGTCAATTGCATTTATTGACAAAAGGTACTGTCACTTTTGATACGATTATTGTTTGAGCACAGCATATTCAATGAATTTTGTTACGTGTAACAACTACAATTATGGTTTCTGATGGGTTGTTATTGAAATATGAGTTACCAAGCTGTTGGAAAAAGCCCGGATGGGCAATCTGGGGGCATTAAAAGGTTTTACAATTCATATTGCCTCCGTTTGAATTTTCAATTGAAGAGAGACAGACAAGGATTATGATGGAAATTTACAAGATTACTGGATTGTCTACTGGTTGAATTGATTGCACGCAGTGCGGCCTCGAAATTGGTGCGTGACGACGCACCATGTATCCTGTAACTTTCTAAAAGTGGCATTTTCAGAATGGTAATTTAAAATCTGACTTCATCATAAATTAGAATTTTAAAATAGGATTCCAGAGTCACGAAACATGAACCAGTTATAGCTTCCCATTTTGAAATTGCACTTATAAAATGTGATAATTTAATCCCAATTTTATCCTAGAGATATAGGCCTTGCAGTCGTGAAATACAATTTAAGAGTTTTTTACTACCAGGACATGTAAAACTTAAAAGTACATGTCCTGCTGTTTAAATACATTGCACTCTGCCCTTTGGGTTGTCCAGGGCCTACCGTAGGGGTGAATTAAATGTTTTAGAAAGGAAGATTTGGGCCTGGCAAGATGTTTAGTTTGACAGGTCAACATGGCAGTTTAAAACTTCACACACAGGCTCTGCAATGGCAGTTCTGGGACATGTTTAAAGGACTACTTAAGTGGGTTTCACAATCAGTACTGCAGGCCCACTAGTAGCATTTAATTTACAGGCCCTGGGCACCTCTAGTGCACTTTACTAGGGACTTATAGGTACATTAAATATGCCAATTGGGTATCAGCCAATCCTACCAAGTTTTAAGGGGAGAGCACAAGCAATTTAGCACTGTTTAGCAGTGGTAAAATACACAGAGTCCTAAAGCCAACAAAAATGAATTCATGAAAAAGGGGAAGAGGAAGGCAAAAGGTTTGGGGCAGACCTTGCAGAAAGGGTAATTTCCAACTTTGACTTAATGGGTTATTACGTAATAATACAAGGCACCCTAGAGGACCAACATGTGACACCCATCAATACGTACGGCCCAAATAGTGATGATTCCAAATTGTTTGTTCACTATGGCGGGTAATTCAGGAAATGTCTCCTGACACATTGATATGGGGAGGTGATTTGAATATAGTCCTAGACCCTTCAGTTGATAGATCACACACACAAGAATAAAATCCCACCTTGGCAGTTGCCAAGGCTGAGATGGGAATTATTTACAGGGAAGGCCTTACTCATATGCGGCGACACCAACATGCATGAGACAGTGAGGGAACACATTGTTCAAATATGCACAACATGTGATCCAGACTGGACTATTGGATTGCGACAGGAGATGTGTGCACTTGGACGATAGGAACAGAACATCTCAGCGGTATCCTCTCAGAGCACTGACTCATAGTGCTTAGCAGGGGCTCAACTAGACTCCAAGTTCGGGGGGGGGCTAATACTTTGATCCATGGTGGCACAACCACTTTCAGAACCTGAGTCACAATGACTAGTTGAGGATCTCTTTACTGTTGTGGTATGCTGCATAATCTGAACAGTACTATAACACACAGATTTTTGAAGCTGTATTCAGTAGTGCTACATGGTAACTCTGACTTCCTGCTTCCAACGTGTATTCATGCTTTTGATTTGCTTGGCAAGTATTGCGGACCTGAAAAACAACTCATATTTGGAAAGATGTTGGTGCTAACAGCACATGATGAAGCAAAGAAACTGAGCATAAAGTATGATTATCCATGATGCATCTACAGCACAAAAATGAGAAGTATCCAGCGGTATCAGCTGCTACAACTGTCAGGATATTTGTTAGCCCTGGCAGTGTCTTTAGCATTGCTGCTTTTGGGGTTCATCAAGGCTGTCGCTGGATCAGAAACTAAACATAGTTCTAAAAGGTATGCACTGATCGATCAAAAGGAGGGCTGAGAGGCTCAAGGTGGGTCAAATAATCAACCATGTACTGCCATTCATGGTCAAAGGGAGTGTAATGCCAGGTCCACTTTGATACGTTAGTCGTTTGAAATCCATCATACACAGAACCAACATCCAAGTATGCATCACCTATATGAACATTAGCAGCAGGAGAGTAATAAATAGCAATGATTTCTAAAAATAGTAACAGTGCAAGAAGAGGAAATTCTACAGCCTTAAGTGGAATTTCGACACAATGTTTTTACACAAGGCATAGTGTATATATTTATTTGAAATCCCTGAGTGGGAGCAAAAGGATTATGAAATATGACTTATTGCAGTAAGGCACAGTAAAAGCATAACAATGTGCTTCTAGAAACAAGGGTAGTCTGGCTTCTTATAGCAGTGATGGGGTTAAAATCAGAAAAACTATAAAAAAGGATTTGGAGTAATTTTCATGGCCCCTCTTGCGAACCTAACCTGCTTCCTCCTACCTTATAAACAACTATGAAAGACCTAACATCTCCCGCTAATGGCATATGTCTTCCCAGGCCAGATCTTCCTCCAACACTTCTTCAGCAGTGGGCACACAGTGAAATGTAACAATTAGTAGGAATCTCATGAGAGGTTGGACTTTAGATATTGTGCAGCAGCTAGACAATTTCTTGACTCAGTTGACCATTATTTGAACTGCCTTTTCTATCTCTTTTAGATATATAAAGCTCTATTGCCATCTTATTCTTCTCACTATCACCCCAACAACCCAATAATGTCCTTCATTCTGCTGATCCCTCCTGCCACTCATTGTTTCTAATGTTCTGCACGGCTAGCTGTTGGTCAATTGCTTAAGGCTGGTTACCCAAAAAGCACTACTGCATTTCTGGTGAGAGACCAACGTCTAAGAGAATACCTGCTTCATATACAAGGCTCATTATCTCTGCCTTGTGTTTTTCTTTCTCTCTCCTTCCCCACATTTTCTGTGTCTCACTACCTTTGAGCTTCGAGGAGATTGTATGAAGCATTAAAAAGCTCTACAGGAAAGCAAACTATCATATTAAGACAATCAGAAACAAATAAGCAAAATAACATCTAAAGGCAACTAAAGTCCATTTACGCTAACATTCTAACTCAACATTTTTTTAAACTTTTGAAGCACCTTTTCTCTCTCTCTGGGTAAATTTCTTGTGGTCTTACACTTTGTCTAGATTTTTACTGCTTTCCTGGATCTCTCTTTCTGGGAACTTTTTCTGTCTTTCTCTCTCTCTTTCTCATTCTCTTGTTCTCTCTCTCACCTCCTCATTCTTTTGAGTTCCTCCTCTGCTATTCACGCTGTAACCACTTAGCACCTCTTCTCCCTTTTTCAATCTCCATTTATCCATAGGCCTATTCTATCTTCCTTCTTTAGATCCACCAAAGAGTCTTTCCTTCTCCACCTCTTCTCTTCTCATCCCATCACAATCTACATCTTTACCAACTTTATCACTTTTCCTTCTTCCACCACAGTCCCTTGTACTCCTCTCCCCTCTTACTTTTTTCCACCCATCTTCTCTGTTGCAAAATCATTTTGCTCTCCTCATGAAATTCTCCCTCATACCGCCACCACACTGGCCTAGCAGGCCTGCTACAAAACATCCTGGGAGATGGCTTCTCTCAGGTAAGTCAGGTAAGCTGTTAGTGATATTTGCCTCGAACAGACGTCCTACAAAGGTAGATTTTGGGACAACCCACCTGGAGTGTAAGCATGTTGCCAGATGATCACCATGCCCCCTGCCACCAGTTGGGTCTAAAATCAAAGGTAGTAGTACAACCACAATATTATGTGATACAGTACCCCACTCCACCTTCCAAACATGAAATGTTACTTTGAAGGCAGTCTCAGCATTGCACCTTCCAAAGAACACACTAAACAGGCAGAGCATTTATGCATGTTTTTCTCCCACACAAAACTTGTACATCACTGGCAACAGCAATACACACTTACCTGACAGATAGAATGGGTACAGCATGGGCAGCAAAAAGAGGAGTTTAGGGCTTCCTGACAGCAACAGTGGATGAAGGTTGATGTGAGAGGCAGGGTTATGCCATGGGGATCATCCCTGCATTAAAGTAGGTGTTTGAAGATAGGGTTAGTGCAGAAGTTTGTGTTGTGGTCCCCAGCAATATATGTAGAAGGGCAGAGTAGGGGTAGATGCCAAATCACAGTGTTCAGTCAGTGGACTCCTGCTGACACCTATGTCATCTCCCAGAACTCCTCTGTCTTCCCTCAGTGGTGATCTGCAAACCACCCAGCCAGTTATATTATTTTTATTCTGGCCATCAGCCAGCTGGGAGGTGTGGTGGAAAGTCCTCACATGCAAATGAAGGCAGATTGTCAGATGGTGGATAGTCATTGTGGAAAAGACAGTTAGGATGTGAATGGTACAAGGCTCAGGCAAAGCAACAAGATAGGAGCTAAAACACCCAGCCCATAGCAGATGGTAAATACTCTACAATTAGCACACATTTCTCCCTGTGTGTTAGGAGTGGAACAGAGGCCAGAACATGTAAAAGTCCAGGATGTCATGATAGTCCCACATGCACCAGGAAGGCCAGGGTACAAAATTCAGCATTGTTTGTCATTTAACAAATATATAATGTTGTGTTCTACATAGTGATCGATATAGAAGATTTGGCAAAATGTAGAAAAGTACTGTGCAGAATGTTTGAATTAATCTCAATCAGTGGTAATTATTCAGGATCACATTCCAGTGCATGATTGTTTTGCCCACCATACCACCCCAGACAGAAACGAGCAAATCAGCCTTGGCACTGCTTCAATAGGAATAGTCCAGCTGAGACTGAGAGCCAGAGCCCCTCTGAGCAAGAGCACAAGCAACCCTAAACCAGTTTTGGCCCATGTGGCCTGGTCAGCCAGGTGATTGAGTCCTATGGTGAAGTGAGCACAGGACCCAGGTCTGGGCTCCTAGAGCATGGTGCTGAGGAAAGCAAAAAAACAATGGCTTGAAAGCTTGAATTAATCTATGCAACTGGTAACTGCTTGAGGCTGCATCCAGTCCATCATTTTTTCGTCCGCCCTGCCACCTCTGACAGGAACCAGCTATATGTAAATCAGTCCTGGTCCTGCTCCAATTTTTGCATCACTTTAAATAATGTTTTCTATCCTTAACTCAGTGATATCCATATTTTCAGCCTCTGAAAGATGAAAGGTTGCCCCCCTGCTTGAATTAAAATCTCTTCAAGTTGCACATAGATGTCTGTAGATGGCACAAATGTGGCATATATAACTACCCACATACACCCAGCTGCATATGATGAATAGTAAGCAGGTTTATAGATGGAAGGTTATTTGATTTCAAAACGTAATCTTTCTTTTGTGCATTTTACTTCTAAGAGTGCTGCGCAATATCACTGGCTTCACACAACCAAGAAATAAACAAAACTCTGTTAAGATGCATGTTCTAATTAAATACATTTGGGCTAAATTTATGGGCTTTTTCTTTGGAAGGCAAAATTTGTCTGGCATAGCACAATCTTTTAACCGCCATGTGATGGGTATTTCTTGTGGCTCACATGTTGAAGTGGAAATGTTGCTGCATACCCCTGCTATCTACTTGTTGATGGGAGAGGGATGTGATAATGGCATTTTTGACCCCTGCCGATGTCCACCAACCCACATTAAATATGGTAGGTCATTGATTTTTGTTATGGCATTGTAACGATCATGTTATATAATATGAGACAGGAAGGCAGCAGCGAATTTGGAAAGCACTAAAAACACCCAGTGGCTTGTCAGGACTCTAACCATCATTGTAGGGAATACTTTAGATGTAGCTGCCAGCAGCCTCAGTCCAGCAAGCCCACGCCAGAGAACCCGAGGGGGCGGGAATAAAGCCCTTTCAGCCCAATGGTCGTTGCGTGCCATGTGCTTAGCATTTTAATACCAACATCGCAGAGACAGGATAATATGTGGAGGCTCTCTCCACAAATACTTTTGAACTACGAGTTCAAGGAAGAAATTAGAACAGTGATCTTAAATTATTTTCAGGAAAATCAAGGAACAGTTTCTGAGATTGCCACTCTCGGGGAGGCATTTAAGGTGGTGCTCAGAGGGCAACATACATCCAAACTGCATGATATATTAAAAACTTTGAGACACCATATGGAGATGCTTGAGAAGGACATCAAGCAATTGGAGTTGCAGCCAACCCTTCAAGGAAAGCTGGTCACAAGTAATATCCTTAGAGAAATAAATAAATTAATATTATGAGGTAGTGGAATGGAAAGCTAAACATATGGGGAAATACACTAAAGCTAGAGCTTATGGGGAAGGGGAGAGGCCTGGTAGAACATTAGCTACATTGATCAGGAAACCTTTGGCTGTGAATTATGTCACCTCAATTGCAGCTCAAGAAGGTACGATTAAATATGAAGCAGCTGAACTACAGGAAGTATTTATCTGGTACTACAGTGAATTGTACTCATCGCATCATCGGCACTCCCCCACCAGGTCCAAACTCACCTGCAGGATATAGTGATTTTGTGTCCCTGAGCCAAGCACATAGACAATATCTAGCACATCCCCTCATGGTAGAGGAGGTGAAAGAAGTAATCCAAGGACTGCCTGAAGGCAAAGCTCCCAGGTCTGTGAGAATGCCCGCCTGATTATACATAATATATTCTGATCTCCTAAATCCACAATTACTAGAAATGTTTACTGAAGCTCTAGGCAAGGGACATCTCCCACCTCACTATGCAAGGCACCGCTCATAGTATTACTAAAACCTTCCAAACAGGCAGGTAACTGTGACTTATACCAACCCTTCTCATTAGTTAACTGTGATGTAAAAATCTTTGCCACGATCCAGCCAATAGGATTTGCCTGCTCCTGTCAGAATTTATACTACCGAACCAGTCCGGCTTCGTACCGGGAGGTCCACACTACATAATTTATGCACCTTGTTCATCCTTATTCATCAGATCTGGCTGGAAACGGACTCTGTGGCTGTCTTTTTGCACCTCACAAAGGGGTTTGACTCCTTGGAATGGGCATACATCTGCACGATAATTGGGCTGATGGGCATGCTGCGCCTTTCTGCAATTAATGAAACTGCTCTACACTTTAACAGTTGCCAGGCTATATATAAATGGCCACCTGTCCCCCCAATTTCAATCCAATGCGGTACTCAGAAGGGGTATCCATGCTCCCCCTTCCCTTAAGCAGTGAAATTGAGGCAACACCACGCACAATATGCCCTATGTTTTTTAGAAATGCCCCTCTTAATTTCATTCAATGCAGACTATATCCGCCTGTGTATCAGAGACCCACAAGTTAGCTTGAATCCTATATTACGTGAATGTATTCTATTATGGACCTTTCAGGAATGACCACAAACTGGGGGAAATCAGCGGTGTTCCCATTGACCGCACAATAGGCAGAACAGAGATGGACTATCTGCTAGTGTGGTGTACCGAACCTATCAAAGTCCTAGGCATATGGCTGAGTCTTGATAAGGAGGAGATAATAAAACTAAATTACGGACAGATTACTGGCGTTCTAGAGGAGCAACTGAATATGTGGATTAAACTGCCATTATCTGTGGCAGGCAGAATAAGATTAACATAATTAGTTATATTACCAACGTTTTTATACATGCTTGTTAACATGTATCTATTTAATTGAATACAAGTGTTTTTTCCAAACTCTTCAATCGCAGCTTGTCAGACTGTCTTGGACTGGTCAGCATCCTAGAATGCATGGGAATCACCGACATACTCTTTAAACATGGAGGCTATACAGTGCCCGACATCGAACTATAACATTTATGCGCAAGAGTACACTTTACGTGCTATCCCTTCCATCCCCAATGATATGTGACAGGTTCGGCAGTGGAGAGGGATGTGGCATCCCCCACACCACCACAAACAGCATTATGGTCCACATAGGATAGGCTATTAATAAGGCTGAAATCAACTCGGTGCACTGCACTGTCGCGGTCTGGAGCAGGGTCAGGGAGAGAGCAGGTCTTAAAGTTATGCACGCCCTCGTCGTCCAGTTGGACAGGCAGCCATTAATTCCTGTGATGGCGGAGGAGAGAGCAATATCACAAAAGAGACCTGTATGAAAATTTTAATTTATAAAGATGAGCAGCATGAAACCCCGAGCTACAGTTACCCCATTGGATATCTGCATTCACTACAGAGTCAGAACCAAGAGCAAACAATACTTCCAGAATATTCCCTAGAACCAGAGCCATTAGGTCCATTGAAAAAAATGTTGTTGTTAGAGCACCCAAGATGTTAATCACTGCCTTGCATCACAAAATGCCTGTGCACACATCTCTCATGCATGGGCCAGATGGGATGTAGACTTAGGGGAACCCCGAACCGATGAAATACATCTGGGAATTCTGCTGTTCACAGAGGGGTATGTTACTACCCAGCAGCAGACAGCATCTCATCCATCATCGTTTCATGAACAGAACCTACCATCACCCAGCAGCGTTGCACAAATGGAAATTAAGTTCTGACTCCAGGTGTGAATCAGTGGCTTAAAAATAGCCCCCGCAGCCCCCCCCATAATCAACTCACTACACCTGAACATTACGGATAGCTCTGAAGTAAGGCAAGCAACTGCAAACCTGGAGAACCCATCACCCATCCGCCTCTTCCCCCAATATTGAGTACTTTCCCAACACTATACATAGAACAAACAAGATTAATTTTAAGTAAAATTAAGTCGGGCTCTCCACTAGACCCCACCCCTCCCCACATACTACTACAGGGTGGGGACCCCATCCTCTCCGTAATGGCAGACCTCATCTCACTCTCACTAAGTACTGGGATAGTACCTAAAACATGGAAACATGCCATTATGAAGCCACTGCTCAAGAAACCGCAACTGGACCCCTCAGTACCGGGGAACTTTCGTCCCATCTCACTACTACCCATTCTGGGCAAGGTAGAAGAAAAGCATGTTAATAGTATCATCTCACAGGCCCTGGAAGAAAACAACATCTTACATCAATCGCAAATGGGGTTCCGCCCAGGACATAGCACAGAATCAGCCCTCCTAACTATCACAGATAAACTAAAAATGATTCTAGATCAAGGAGGATCGGCCGCCATTATTCTCCTAGATCTAAGTGCGGCCTTTGATACTGTGGACCATAACATTCTCATACAGAGGCTAGGCAACATCGGGATCCAGAACAAAGCCAAAAAATGGCTTTCCTCCTTTCTAAGTGACAGATCCTTCCAATGCATGGAAGCAGACAAACTATCTGAAATTTCTCTCAGCAGGGCTGGGAAGCCCCTGGGCAGCCATGCGCTTTATAAATCACATAAACATAAACACAGTGTGGGGGGTCCAAGCTCTAGGGGGCCCCCTCTCGAACTGTGTATGGACGGAACGCCCCTGGGCCAGGAACTCATGACTGGGTCGGAGCATGTGGGGGCGGCCTCCTCCATGGGCAAACAGCATTAACCACGCAGGCTAAGACACGTGTGCCGTTTCCACGCAAGCGAACACCGCTTGCCTTAACCACACATATGCTTTAACCACGCATATGTGTGGTTAAGGCAGTCAGCGGTCTAGTTGCAGAGACCGTATGGGTGGGGAGGGGAACAGGAAGGATCAAGGACCGGGACGTGGCTTGGTAAGTAGGGCTTGGGGAGGAGGAGGGAGTTTTTGGGGAGGGGTAGTTTTCAGGGGGAGTAGTTTTAGCGTTCAGGGGGTGGGGAAGGGGTAGTTTTCAGGGCCTGGGCTGCTTTAGGGGTCTGGGTCAGGGTAGTTTTTTAGGCTGGGTGCCGTTTTAGGGCTCAGGGTAGGTTTTTGGCCTGGGGCTGTTTTAGGGCTCAGGGCGAGGGGCTGGGGTCGGGGTAGTTTTTTGGGCTGGGGAAGGGTGCATTGCAGGGCTGTTTTTTAGGGCTCAGGGCGGGGCCCAGTGGTGTTTAGGGCTGGGTGCAGGGGGATAGCAGTGCTGGGGGCCGGTTTTTACCAAATAGTTAAAAAATATATAAATATATAAAAATATATATATATATATATATATATATATTCACCTAAAAACCATAGGTTTCACGGACGTTATAGTTAGAAGTTTGCATTTAAAAAACCGCGTACCAGGTCTATGTCTCGCACTGATCTCCTAAATAAACATCCTAGAGTCAAGAATTTTCAGGCTATCACCAACACCAAAGAGGGTAGCAACAGCAGCAGTCCGAGGCTCATTCTCACGTACAATAGACAAAAGGATAGCCTATATAGAATACTAAAGAAGAATTGGCATCTGATTCAGGGGGACCCCGTTTTGGGGGAGAGTATACCACGCGCTCCCATGGTTACCTATTGAAGGGCTCCCAGCACCAGGGATCTGGTAGTAAACAACAGCCCAGAAGTTAAATCTAAGAGTAGCTGGCTAACGAACTGCAAGGGTTTCTTTAAGTGCCAGACGTGCAAGGCCTGCAAACATGGAGTTAATAAAACTTCTTACATCTCTCCATTTAAAGACAGGCCTTGCATTATTGACAAATGGTTGACTTGTAAGTCCGATCATGCAGTTTACGTGTTGGAGTGCTCTTGTGCACTGCAGTATGTGGGCAGCACAAAACTGCAGGTCCACAAGAGAGTGCTCCAGCACTTAAGGGCCATCACAAACTCAGATGAATCCTATCCAGTTGCACGGCATTTTAAGGAGGTCCATTCGAATGACCTGCAACAATTAAAATACTTTGTGATAGACAGTGTTCTTTCCCATAGACGCGGTGGCAATAGGGAGGCAACTCTCAGGCGTCTGGAGACCAAGTATATCTTGGAATTGGATTGCAAAAGTCCAAACGGTTTGAACACGACTGAGGATTTGTATACATGACTCTGAGCATGTCTGCATAGAGTAGTGGATGGTACTTCGATTATCATGATTTTCTCACATTTGTACATAATTTGTTTTTAATGGATTCCACTTCGGAACCATTTATTGATTTGATGTGACTAATTCCCTTGGCCAATCGGGCCACCCTCTCCCATTGGTTGTTTCCGATTTTCGGTGGCTTAGGATGAGCTGGATCAGTCATCCGAGGCAGGCCGAATACAAATGTATTGTACATGTATTAACGTTTTTTTAAGAATGTCCAATTGTGGACATCACACTTATGCACTTTAGCACCAGGTTGCACATAGGCACTTATGGATTAAGTACGGCAGTTGTTTGATTTTATTGTTAAATTTGCACTAATGAAAGCGTCTTTTTGCACAGTACATATGGTATGTTAACCGACATGGTATAACAATGTGACATGACTGTAAGCGGAGATCAGTGTCATTTACAAAGTTACAGGCAGCAGTCGCACAACACTGAGAGTATCCAACATGAATGTTTTTAATGGTACAATGTATTTAAACAAGTATTAATTCCAGTGAGTCTGTCATGTTGCACTGTCTATTACGTTATTTGCACTATTTTGCATTATTTGCACAAATACGTATGATACCCAGAATTGATTGATAATAATTTTGAGATGACAGGAGGTCATACTGAAAACAGCATGTTTTGCACAGGATTAAGAGCAGTTTAATCTGTCTTATATTACCGGGGACTGCTAAACTGCTTTAATACAGCACAGATCAATGCGTAATTTGCACAAACGTTATCAGTATTCAACACTGTTAAATTTTAGATCTGTGTTATTATTTCTGTACTGTTTGAGGCGCTTTTGCACAGATTGCTAAATGGTATTTAAACCGGCATGTGCTTATGTGTTCAATCAAAACAAAAGTTAATATGCAAATATAACATAATCTTTGCTGTACGAAAGCAGACAGGAAGTCTGTTTTCAGTTCTTTTTGTTGCACTGTCACTTTAAAAGTTAGAGGAAACACGAGTACGTCATGTGATCAAGGCCTCTATGGGCTGAAACGCGTCATGGCGGAATTGCACTGAATTTAATAAACCTACTTGCACGAAGGAAACTGGTGTCCGTTCCGTTTCTAACTCAGGATTGCGGAGTTAGGAAGATTCGGTGAATTGTGGATATATATATATATATATATATATATATATATATTCACTGAAAAAACCATAGGTTTTAGGGACAGTTATAGTTAGTTGGACATTGCACTCGTACAAAACCCGTGAAATTCCCCGTTATAGTTAGTCCAGCTAACTATAACTCGCGCCCCGCAATGCACTGCTGATGACGTCACATATTACATCACTCATGACATGGTCAGTGACATCACTGATGACATCTCAAATGACATCACTGATGACATCACTGATGACATCATCCAGTGACTGTGTGTTTCTGTAAAGTTTAAATATTTTTAATATATATAGGAAAAGACGTATTGAAGAATGAGTGGGTGTGTAAGTGTCTGTATGGATGATTTAGTAGGTGCATGACTGACTCTATAAGTGAGTGATTTAACGTATCTTACTGAATGCATGGGTTAGTGACTAAACTGGGTGAATGTCTGTATCCGTCTGTCTGTTGCTGTGTAAGTGGCTGCATGTGTTTGTGAATAGCTACATGAGTGTCTATATGAGTTATTGAATGCTTGTCTGAGTATCTGTATGGGTGCCTGAGTGTTTGTGTGGGAGGGGTGTGTGCAACTCTGTGCATAGATGTGTGAGTGGGTGATTCACTGGGTGGATGGTTTCAAGAGTGCAACTGTGATAGACTGTATGGGTGGGTAAGTGTGTGTAAGAGTGTGTTAGTGAGTGGATGTATGTCCCAGTGGTACATGTGTGAGTAACTACATATGTGAAAGGCAGTATATATGTGTGTTGGAGTATATAAATAGCTATAAGCGAGAGTGAGTGATTGTGATAGTGGCTGTATGGATGAGTGTGTGCTTGTATCAGTGATTGTATAAGAGCGTAAGATTGTGCTACTATTTGTATGAGTAAGTGAGCTGGTGTGTGTATAACTGTATAGGTGAGTAAATGGTAGTGTGTTTAATTATTTGCATGACTGACTAGGTGTGTGAGTACCTCTATGGATGAGTGGCGGTGTTTGAGTGTCTATATAGGAGTATGAGTGCATATGATAGTCCTGTACTGAGTGACCGTAAGTATGAGTGACTGTACGGGTGAGTGAGTGGATGTGTGCGTAGACCTAAGAATCAGTGAGTGGGTATGTAGTTATTGGTGTTGGAGTGTCTATGGTTTTGCGAATGGCAGTCTGTAATTTAGAGTGGGTGTATCAAAGGTTATATTAGGGTGTGAGGAGGTGCATCAGATTATCACGTGGATGATGTCATCAGTGATGTCATTTGAGATGTCATCAGTGATGTCATCAGTGATGTCACTGACCATGTCATGAGTGATGTAATATGTGACGTCATCAGCAGTGCATTGCGGGGGCGCGAGTTATAGTTAGCTGGACTAACTATAACGGGGAATTTCACGGGTTTTGTACGAGTGCAATGTCCAACTAACTATAACTGTCCCTAAAACCTATGGTTTTTTCAGTGAATTTCAAAGGTTTTTTAAATGCTAATTTGTAACTATAACGTCCCTGAAACCTATGGTTTTTTCAGTGAATTTCAAAGGTTTTTTAAATGCTAATTTGTAACTATAACATGTCTGAAACCTACAGTTTTTTCAGTGCATTTCAAAGGTTTTGTAAATGACAATTTTTAAATGTATTAATTGTTATATACATTTTTTCATACTGATTTCCAAATTTTTAGAAACAATTTTTTTTACATATTTTATTTTTTAAATTACATTGTAATTACATTATACATTACATTACAAAAATACTTTCTCAGAATGAATTACTTTAGTTTAATTACTTTGCACATAGGCAATAGACTTTTAAGTACAGTAGTTACAGTTGTTGCAATGGGCAACACATTTTCAAACACAATGCAACATTCAGCTCAATGTGAATTTCTAGTTAAATGCAATTAGTTACTTTATGGATTACTTTTCTAACCACATTACTGGATCCTAGATTCAGTCCTGGGACATCTCCTGTAAACAGTTGAGTAAAAGCGTTTGGTTACAGTCGTGATTTTTAAGGAATATTATTGTACTTTAAAAGTTCACACTTAGAAACTTTTTCTCATAGAATCACCAATGTTATCCTATGGAAGGAAATTCACTTAGAAGTTAAAAACTGTTATTGTTACTTTTTCTTACTCAGTGTTGGATCCTGGATTCAGCACTGGTGCATCTCCTGTAAACAGTTGAAAGAATGCGTTTAAGTCATACAGGCGATTTTTAGGAATATTTGTAGTTTGTGAAAATCAACACTTTGAAACTTTTCTGCTGAAAACCAGACAATGATATCCTATGGAAGGAAATTCAAGTTACTGGTAAGTACGGTTAAAATTACTTTTCAGGACCAGTACTGGGCTGAAAGATGCAGCACTGAGGTCTCTCCTGATAACAGGTGAGTAAATCGGAATTCGGATTTCGGCTGATTTTAGAGGAATATTTTAAAGTTCCAAAACTCCACACTTAGAAGAATTTCCAAGTGAAACCAGTCAATGTTAGCCTATGGAAGGAAATTCAAGTTACTGGTAAGTACGGTTAAAATTACTTTTCAGGACCAGTACTGGGCTGAAAGATGCATCACTGAGGTCTCTCCTGATAACAGGTGAGTAAATCAGAATTCGGATTTCGGCTGATTTTAGAGGAATATTTGTATGTTTCAAAAATCAACACTTAGAAACTTTTTCAGCAAAAAGCAGGCAATGATATCCTATGGAAGGAAATTCAAGTTACTGGTAAGTACGGTTAAAATTACTTTTGAGGATCAGTACTGGGCTGAAAGATGCAGCACTGAGGTCTCTCCTGATAACAGGTGAGTAAATCGGAATTCTTATTTCGGCTGATTTTAGAGGAATATTTTAAAGTTCCAAAACTCCACACTTAGAAGAATTTCCAAGTGAAACCAGTCAATGTTAGCCTATGGAAGGAAATTCAAGTTACTGGTAAGTACGGTTAAAATTACTTTTCAGGACCAGTACTGGGCTGAAAGATGCATCACTGAGGTCTCTCCTGATAACAGGTGAGTAAATCAGAATTCGGATTTCGGCTGATTTTAGAGGAATATTTGTATGTTTCAAAAATCAACACTTAGAAACTTTTTCAGCAAAAAGCAGGCAATGATATCCTATGGAAGGAAATTCAAGTTACTGGTAAGTACGGTTAAAATTACTTTTGAGGATCAGTACTGGGCTGAAAGATGCAGCACTGAGGTCTCTCCTGATAACAGGTGAGTAAATCAGAATTCGGATTTCGGCTGATTTTAGAGGAATATTTGTATGTTTCAAAAATCAACACTTAGAAACTTTTTCAGCAAAAAGCAGGCAATGATATCCTATGGAAGGAAATTCAAGTTACTGGTAAGTACGGTTAAAATTACTTTTGAGGATCAGTACTTGGCTGAAAGATGCAGCACTGAGGTCTCTCCTGATAACAGGTGAGTAAATCAGAATTCGGATTTTGGCTGATTTTAGAGGAATATTTGTATGTTTCAAAAATCAACACTTAGAAATTTTTTCAGCAAAAAGCAGGCAATGATATCCTATGGAAGGAAATTCAAGTTACTGGTAAGTACGGTTAAAATTACTTTTGAGGATCAGTACTGGGCTGAAAGATGCAGCACTGAGGTCTCTCCTGATAACAGGTGAGTAAATCGAAATTCGTATTTCGGCTGATTTTAGAGGAATATTTTAAAGTTCCAAAACTCCACACTTAGAAGAATTTCCAAGTGAAACCAGTCAATGTTAGCCTATGAAGGAAATTCAAGTTACTGGTAAGTACGGTTAAAATTACTTTTCAGGACCAGTACTGGGCTGAAAGATGCAGCACTGAGGTCTCTCCTGATAACAGGTGAGTAAATCAGAATTCGGATTTCGGCTGATTTTAGATGAATATTTGTTTGTTTCAAAAATCAACACTTAGAAACTTTTTCAGCAAAAAGCAGGCAATGATATCCTATGGAAGGAAATTCAAGTTACTGGTAAGTACGGTTAAAATTACTTTTGAGGATCAGTACTGGGCTGAAAGATGCAGCACTGAGGTCTCTCCTGATAACAGTTGAGTAAATCAGAATTCGGATTTCGGCTGATTTTAGAGGAATATTTGTATGTTTCAAAAATCAACACTTAGAAACTTTTTCAGCAAAAAGCAGGCAATGATATCCTATGGAAGGAAATTCAAGTTACTGGTAAGTACGGTTAAAATTACTTTTGAGGATCAGTACTGGGCTGAAAGATGCAGCACTGAGGTCTCTCCTGATAACAGGTGAGTAAATCAGAATTCGTATTTCGGCTGATTTTAGAGGAATATTTGCACAATGGTGAAGGGAGGGGGCGGGGCCTGAGGTGGCATCTGTGCAAACGCGCCCCGTGGGATTAAGTCCCCTTGAATCATGAGGGTCCCTACGGGCCAACTAGCCCACCAGGAACCTCCAGTATGCGCCAGGGGGCTGCGTTGCAGAGACATGTACAGAGGCCACACCCCTTTTACACCTCTCTGCAACGCAGCTCTGTGGCGCTTTCTGGACGTACCTGTTGGGCTAGTTGGCCCCCAGGGACCCTCAGGATTGAAGAGGATTTAATTCCCCATCTTAAAACGCGCCACGGGGCCTGTTTGCACACATGTCACCTGAAGCCCCGCCCCCTCCCTTCACCACTGTGCAAACGTGCCCCGTGGAGCGTTTTAAGTCGGGGATTAACTCCCCTTGAATCCTGAGGGTCCCTGGGGTGCATCTAGCCCACCATATACCTCCAAAAAGCGCCAAAGAGCTGCGTTGCAGAGAGGTGTAAAAGGGCGTGGCCTCTGTACACCTCTCTGCAAGGCAGCCCCTGGCGCATACTGGAGGTTCCTGGTGGGCTAGTTGGCCCCCAGGGACCCCCAGTATTCAAGGGGATCGTTCCCCCTCTGCAAACGCGCCAGAGGGCGCGTTTGCAGAGTGGTGAAGGAAGGGGCGGGGCCTACGGGCCCGATCGTTTTTTTTTTTTTTCCCTGAAGGGGGGCTGTGTGGCCCCCTTCCTTTTTCCTATTTTTAGGCCCTGGGGACCCCATCCCCCAGGGCCTTACCCCCTTTTTTTATTAAAATAAAAAAAAAAACGGCCTGTATTGGCCCCGGGGACCCCATCCCCCGGGGCATGGCCTCTTTTTTTTATTTGGAGGGGGGCTGCGTGGCCCCCTCCTCAGGCCATTTAAGGCCCCGGGGACCCCATCCCCCGGGGCCGGCCTTGCACTTTTTTTTTTTTTTTGTTACTTTGGGGAGGGGGCTGCGTGGCCCCCTCCGTGGCCTCTTATGGCCCCGGGGACCCCATCCCCGGGGCCTGGCCTCTCGTTGGGGACTGTGGGGGGTCCCCAAACCCCCACAGTCCCGCCGGCTCCCCGTGTCCTATGGGAGCCGGCATTGCTTTACACATGGGGAGCAGCTAACATGCTGCTCCCCATGTGGAAAGCAATGTGCTTTGGATATTGGAAGAAGAGCAGGTTTCCTGCTCTCTCTTCCAATATCCAAGCAAGTTTGCAATGACAGGACGGGAGCCGCGAGGCTCCCGTCCTGTCATTGCAAACAGCAGTGTCCCGGGGTAGGCACCCCGGGACACTGCAGGAGCCGGCCCTGGGGGGTGGCGGTCCCCAGGGCCACCACAGGCTCCAGGAGGGGGGCCGCGCGGCCCCCCTCCCTACATTTTGAAAGCCCCGGGGAGGTGGTGGTCCCTGGGGCTTGGGGGTCCAAAACGGACCCCCATTTTAATTTTTCTTAGTGCCCTGGGGAGGTGGTGGTCCCCGGGGCGTGTGGGGGGGCTGGAGCCCCCCACACAGGTTTTTAATTTTAAAAAGAAGCCCCGGGAGGTGGTGGTCCCGGGGCTGCGGGAGGCTCAGAGCCCTCCCGCACCATTATACATAAGGCCCCGGGGGTGGTGGTCCCCGGGGCTTGGGGGCCCTTAGAGGCCCCATACACATAAAATTAACCCCCCAGCATGCCCCCGGGACTTGGCCCACCCGGGAGCCAACTAACATCGAGCGCGGGAGACCGCGCTTCGATTTTTTCGGCAGGGTTCGCGCTCCCTGAGCGCATCCTGCCGATTTGTTTTTACATTTTTTTTTATTTTTTTGCCCAGGGGGTCCTTGTGGGACCCCCTGAGCAGACCTAGGGGGTCAGGGTGTTTCTACCCTGCCCCCTTTGTGCGCTTTGCGCACTTGTTTCTGTCCCTCGGTTCTACCGAGGGACAAAATGGCTGCCAACACTTCCTGGTTTGGAGTGTTGACAGCCAATTAACATAAAGCTCGTGCTCGGGAGGATCCGCGGCCCTAGATATCACTATCTTTTTTACTTTTCATTTTCTCAGCAACTACTGAACGGATTTACACCATTTAACAAAAAGGGTTCTTTCTGAACCAAGAACTACCTCTTTGCCAAATTTGGTGTAATTCCGTTCAGCAGTTCGGGCTGTAGCTGTGTCTAAAGTTTCCTATGGAAAAATGCATGGGGAAAACGCGTTTTGGGACCCCCCTTTTTTATCGGCCCCCGCTTGACGAATCCCCCCGAGACTTTCAGGGTAGGAGCGGACCGGAGCGGGCCACAAAGTTTGAAAATTTTGCGAAGATACGTCAACCGGCAAGAGAGTTATTTCAAATAGAATGTCGCGGATTTCCTATGGATAATAGGTTGTAACTATAACTATCTACTGGCGACCGCCAGTAGATAATATATATATATATATATATATATATATTTCCAAAGTTGTGCCCTGAGCTCGAGGAAGCACTCGGCAGACAGATGAATCATCCAAAGCCTTTATTTTACCAAAACCGGCATCAGCATTCCAAAAGATTACATGGCCTTACGCGTTTCAGGGCGCCTGCCCCTTATTCATAGGCTGTCCTTTGAAGGTCCTCAGTATTGCTGACACACCCTTTTATTAACTGCCCTCCGGTGGGCCTTTTTACATCAGTGAATTGCGCAGTGCATTCTGGTCTTTGTAGTGTGTCATAGCATAATTTTACCCTCGGTGAGTACTGTGACCTTCAAAGTCATTTTCAATTATTATCCATAGCCCTCCAGTGGGCCTCAGAATTGCGAGTCGGTTTTCATTTTCAAAGATCTGCTGCTCCGTTTAGAGACTCAGCTTGATTCCAAGCCCCTGCGGCCCCAACAAACATTCACAGGGTGGTGCCATCACTCCACGGCCGGACTGCCGTGCGATTTGTATTTCCAAAGTTGTGCCCTGAGCTCGAGGAAGCACTCGGCAGACAGATGACTCATCCAAAGCCTTTATTTTACCAAAACTGGCATCAGCATTCCAAAAGATTACATCGCCTTACGCGTTTCAGGGCGCCTGCCCCTTATTCATAGGCTGTCCTTTGAAGGTCCTCAGTATTGCTGACACACCCTTTTATTAACTGCCCTCCGGTGGGCCTTTTTACATCAGTGAATTGCGCAGTGCATTCTGGTCTTTGTAGTGTGTCATAGCATAATTTTACCCTCGGTGAGTACTGTGACCTTCAAAGTCATTTTCAATTATTATCCATAGCCCTCCAGTGGGCCTCAGAATTGCGAGTCGGTTTTCATTTTCAAAGATCTGCTGCTCCGTTTAGAGACTCAGCTTGATTCCAAGCCCCTGCGGCCCCAACAAACATTCACAGGGTGGTGCCATCACTCCACGGCCGGACTGCCGTGCGATTTGTATTTCCAAAGTTGTGCCCTGAGCTCGAGGAAGCACTCGGCAGACAGATGACTCATCCAAAGCCTTTATTTTACCAAAACCGGCATCAGCATTCCAAAAGATTACATGGCCTTACGCGTTTCAGGGTGCCTGCCCCTTATTCATAGGCTGTCCCTTGAAGGTCCTCAGTATTGCTGACACACCCTTTTATTAACTGCCCTCCGGTGGGCCTTTTTACATCAGTGAATTGCGCAGTGCATTCTGGTCTTTGTAGTGTGTCATAGCATAATTTTACCCTCGGTGAGTACTGTGACCTTCAAAGTCATTTTCAATTATTATCCATAGCCCTCCAGTGGGCCTCAGAATTGCGAGTCGGTTTTCATTTTCAAAGATCTGCTGCTCCGTTTAGAGACTCTGCTTGATTCCAAGCCCCTGCGGCCCCAACAAACATTCACAGGGTGGTGCCATCACTCCACGGCCGGACTTCCTTCCTGTAACCCACTGGAGGGTATTAATAATGAGCTAAATTCAGTGGTTGCTGACAGAACCCACAGAAGGAAAAATTATACGAGGGAGAAATACAAGTCCCAGGATGCCGTAATGAATTGAAATGCACCTGAGTAAGCCCACCAGGGGGCGTGATTCATCATTCAAATATCGGGACTTGAACTTCCCCGTAAATCTGCCTCAACCACTTGTGCCGGCCCGTGAACAAGGAGAAAGTGTCTCCGAAACGCGTAGGGCCCTTTATCACAAACTGGAAAGAATGCTGGTTTCTACTTCAATAAAGGACTCTGTTATAAAAGATGGGGTCCTGCTTTGTTTTCGAGTGGCATCTTCAAGCAATGGACAACTTTTTTTGTATATATATATATATATATATTCACTGAAAAAACCATAGGTTTCACGGATGTTATAGTTAGAAATTTGCATTTAAAAAACCTTTGAAATTCACTGAAAAAACCATAGGTTTCAGGGACGTTATAGTTAGAAATTTGCATTTAAAAAACCTTTGAAATTCACTGAAAAAACCATAGGTTTCGGGGACGTTATAGTTAGTTGGACATTTCACTTGTACAAAACCAATGAAATTCAGCCGTTATAGTTAGTTCAGCAAACTATAACTCGCGCCCCCGCAATGCACTGCTGATGACGTCACATATTACATCATTCATGACATGGTCAGTGACATCACTGATGACATCTCTGATGACATCTCAAATGACATCACTGATGACATCATCGATGACATCATCCAGTGACTGTGTGTTTCTGTAAAGTTTAAATATGTTTTATATATATATGCCAAGGTGTATTGAAGAATGATTGGGTGTATAAGTGTCTGAATGGATGATTTAGTAGGTGCGTGACTGACTGTATAAGTGAGTGATTAAACGTGTCTTACTGAATGCATGGGTTAGTGACTAAACTGTGTGAATGTCTGTATCAGTCTGTCAGTTGGTGTGTAAGCGGCTGCATGGGTTGGTGAGAAGCTACATGAGTGTTTATATGGGTTATTGATTGGTTGTCTGAGTATCTGTATGGGTGCCTGAGTGTCTGTGTGAGTGGGTGGGGGGTGTATGACTCTGTGCATAGATGTGTGAGTGGGTGATTCACTGGGTGTATGGGTTGAAGAGTGCATCTGTGAAGGGCTGTATGGGTGGGTGGGTGTGTGTATGGGTGTGTTGGTGAGTGAATGGATGTCTCAGTAGTACATGTGTGAGTAACTACAAAGACAGTATATTTGAGTGTTGGTGTATATAAATGACTATATGTGAGAGTGACTGATTGTGAGAGTGGCTGTATGGATGAGTGTGTGCTTGTATCAGTGTGTGTATAAGACAGTAAGTATGTGTTAGTATCTGTATGAATAAGTGAGGTGGTGTGTGTATAACTGTATAAATGAGTAAATGGCAGTGTGATCGATTCTTTGCATGACTGACTAGGTGTGTGAGTATCTCTGGATGAGTGGCGGTGTGTGAGTGTCCGTATACGTGTATAAGTGCATATGATAGTGCTGTATTGATGAGTGACTGCATGTATGAGTGATTGTATGGGTGAATAAGTGGATGTGTGTGTAGACCTAGGAACCACTCAGTGGGTATGTAGTAACTGGTATTGGTGTATCTATGGGTTTGAAAATGGTAATGGTTATATTAGGGTATGAGGAGGTGCATCAGATTATCACATGGATGATGTCATGAGTGATGCCATTTGAGATGTCATCAGTGATGTCAACAGTGATGTCACTGACCATGTCATGAATGATGTAATATGTGACGTCATCAGCAGTGCATTGCGGGGGCTCAAGTTATAGTTAGCTGAAGTAACTATAACGGCCGAATTTCACTGGTTTTGTATGAGTGAAATGTCCAACTAACTATAACGTCCCTGAAACCTATGGATTTTTTAGTGAATTTCAAAGGTTTTTTAAATGTACATTTCTAACTATAACGTCCCTGAAACCTATGGTTTTTTCAGTGAATTTCAAAGGTTTTTCAAATTCTAATTTCTAACTATAACGTCCCTGAAACCTATGGTTTTTTCAGTGAATTTCAAAGGTTTTTTAAATGCTAATTTCTAACTATAGCGTCCCTGAAACCTATGGTTTTTTCAGTGAATTTCAAAGGTTTTTTAAATGCTAATTTCTAACTATAATGTCCCTGAAACCTATGGTTTTTTCAGTGAATTTCAAAGGTTTTTTAAATGCCAATTTCTAACTATAACGTCCCTGAAACCTATGGTTTTTTCAGTGAATTTCAAAGGTGTTTTAAATGCTAATTTCAAATTATAATGTCCAAAAAATACTTTTTCAAAATTTCTAAAGTTTTCTAAAAAATAATTTGATATTTTTTTTAAAAACTGGATTCGCGTACTGATCATGTACCAGTCACGGTGGGTGCGCGAATCCAAGAATTTTGCCACCATATTGGTTAAGTCGTGTACGATGCGTGTTCGGTATGCGAAGGGTGCGCGGTTCTTGGCCCCGCGTAACGTCACGTACGTATTTCCGGGGGTCGCGCCGGGTGCGCGAATCCATTGCAAATCTCTACGTTTTAAAAGTATATATATATATATAACTTTATTACATATATTATACCAAGAGATTGCTTAATATAACTCTAAATATCATATATCTGTAATTGTAATAAAGATATATTATTCTTAAATATATTTTCCGGAATTCGCTTGGGGTGCGCGCCGGTTGCGTGCCAGGTGCGTGAATCCCATGTGACTTCAAAAGAAAGCATTTTATTGGTTAAGAAGCTATTGATTCTAGAAGTTGAAGGACCCCACCCATTTTTAGGTCTTGCCTAGCGACGCAGCGCCATGCGCTGCTCGCGTAAGCGAGATCTATTGTTGCCGACTTGCTTGCGAAGGGGGACAGGACATGTGCACGTGTACGGCAAGTCCTGGACAGGAGATGTGCACACGTATGGTGCGAGCAGGAGTTGTAATAACGCCGCAAGCCGTACGCGTGCACATCAACTGTCTGTGCCAAAGCTTAACAGACAGGAGATGTGCACGCGTACGGCTCGCGGCGTTATCACAACGCCTGCTCGCACCATACGCGTGCACATCTCCTGTCCAGGCACGGCGCGCCTGCATGCACCACTCACCGGCTCTTGTTGAGCTTAGGTCCGCGGGTGCCACACTCGCACATGTCCGCAGTGGACTCTCACGGGGTTCTCGAAGACCTCCAGGCAAACGGGGCACGTGAACCGGGAAAGCGGGTCGACAGGTAACGAGCCAAATGCACCCTCCTGCTGATGTCTGCCTAACTCCATCGCCATCATCATACACTTCCGCAAAAACCGCTGACGTCTACGGTGACAACCCAAGGTCCCGCCCACTTTCCACGCCTAAAACCCAATCGCTGCACTGCGCATCCTGTGCTGCGTGATGTCACAACCAGGAACTTATTACCATTAGTTAGAATGGGCACTGGCGGAGTGGGCCTGGCTTAAAAAGCATACAGGTTGAGCTCACCCCTTCGGCTCACCAACCGCTGCCACGCTGATCATAATGTCCACATGAGGACGCTTACGTAACCATCTGGACCAAAAAACACCAACGCGGAAAGTGAAGTCTCTCAATGACCGTTCTCAGCCGTTCATTTGCTCGGGGAGCTTCTCAGGAGTTGTCTTGTTGTTTTTGTAGGCGTCTTCAGCACCCAT
Source organism: Calotriton arnoldi (assembly GCA_963921515.1). Lineage (NCBI taxonomy): Eukaryota > Metazoa > Chordata > Amphibia > Caudata > Salamandridae > Calotriton > Calotriton arnoldi. The sequence goes on from CAWUFW010004737.1 coordinate 58,565, forward strand.
GCGTACGCCTACAATATGGGATGGCTGTCCGCATTAAAGGGGGGCACACAGAAGCAACACGGGAAATGGTGAGGGCGTGGAAGCAACACATTGAGAGGGTTAAAAGCAACACGTTGAGGGCAATATGGGAGGCAGAACCAACATGGGGACCCAGGAGAAGCAACACAGAGGGCAAAGATGGGAGAAGCAGCAACGGCCGAGTGAGCGGAGGGCGGTGTGGATGAGGAAAGCAACACAAGGGGTGCGGTAAGCAATGGTAAGAAGATGTCAGAATGCAACCTGAAGGGGGCCTGGAGAAGCAGAGTTACGACAGAGCCACATGGTGTGCAGGCGGAGAGAAATACATGAAGGCGACATCTCAAACACACATCACCTCCCATGGCGTACTTAACACACAAGAAAAGAAAAAGTTCTTGAAAAGCAAGCAGTGGCAGCTGCGAAAGCAAACAATCAAAAGAGATTTGAAGAGGCAATGCTCAACGGCAGCGACAGACTGAAGATTAACAAGCTGGGACATGAACAACAAGCATTTGCAATGCAATAGGTCCCGCATTTTCTAGAGTTTGAGCTATTGGCATTGTAAATTACAATGCTTTTTATTTATGTGTGGGTTTTGAAAACAAATAAATAAAAAGCATTGTCATTACAATGCCAATAGCTTAAACTCTGGCAAGTCCGAGACCTATTGCATTGCAAATGCTTGTTTTTCATTCTTTCAAGAGCATCTCAGAGGACACACCTGTTGTCTTTTGCTACTCTTCTTTCAATCTTTTTGGTGTTTTTTTTGTTGCATCAAAAAATATCAGCTGGAAATCCATCACAGCAGCTTCCACCAGAAGATGAAGAAGATTTGGAGGAACCTGTTAAAGTGCGGTATGAAAGCATCGTGTGGGCATTTTTCTCCATACCATCTGGGGAGAAAAAGGTCAATGCCCGTAAGGTGATGTGCACCATTTGCGAAAAGGTCCTCTCACGAGGGTCAGAAAAAAAATATTCTTGTGGAACGTCATCAATGCTTAAGCATTTACAAACCATGCACCCTCGGCATCTCGCAAGAGAACAACTGAGACGTGATCTACAAAAGCAGGCAAGTGAGGAGAACACTGCTGGACCCAGCATCTCATCTGCTGGCACAACTCCTCCAACCAACATCTTCCTGGGCTTTGCTAAAGTTGAGCAGCAATGTTTAAAATGCAAGAAGACATTATGTGTTGGTGAGCAATCAGCGAATGCTATCGTGGTTGCCATTAAGAACCACAAGTGTTAATTTATTTATTTTTCGTTTATGCAATGACTATTAATTGCATAATTTTTCGAATGTTTTTCTTGTTGGTTCTGTTTATTTTTTCTTTTTTTTAACAAAAAAACACCAATTTTTTTTTAAAAAGTTCAAAAATAAATAAATATATAAAACAAAAAAGAAGAAAAAAAATTGTTATTTTCAGAACCACCTATTTGGTTAAAAAAAGATAAATTTGTAAGTGTTGTATGAATTGTGCAAAGTTGAATGTATGGAGAAGTGTATGTTTAGTGTATGTGTGATTGAAGAAGTGCATGTGTACTACCTGAATGATTGTATGAATCCATGTGTAATGCTTCAGTGATTGTAAGAGTGCATAAGTAATGTGTAGGTGCATCAAAGAGTGTATCAGTAGTGCTTGTGTGATTGCATAACTACATACATAGTGCCTGGATAATTTTATAAGTGCATGGGTAATGTCTGCATGATTATAGGAGTGAATGGGAACTGCCTGACTGATGGAAAGAGTGCATGGGTAATGTCTGGGTAATTGTATAACTGCAGGGGTAATGTCTGGGTGATTGGAAGAGTGCATGGGCACTGCCTGAATAATTCAAGGAGTGCATGGGTAATGGCTGGGTGATTGCATGAATGCTTGGGTAATGCCTGGGTGATTGGAGGAGTACAGAGATAGTGCCTGCGTGATTAGAGGAGTGGATAAGTAGTGCCTGGATAATTTTATAAGTGCATGGTAGTGGCTGAGTGATTGGAGGAGTGCATGGGTACTACCTGGGTGACTGGAGGAGTGCAAGGGTAGTGCCTGGGTTATTGCATGAGTGCATAAGTAGTGCCTGGGTGATTGCATAACTGCAGGGGTAGTGCTTGAGTGATTGAAGGAGTGCATGGGTAATCCCTGTGTGATTGTATGAGTGCAGGGGTAATGTCTGGGTGATTGAAGGAGTGTATGGGTAATGCCTAGGTGATTGCATGAATGCAGGGGTAATATCTGGGTTAATGGAGGAGTGCATTGGTAGTGCCTGAGTGATTACACAAGTGCATAGGTAGTGCCTTGGTGATTTTATAAGTGCATGAGTAGTGGCTGGGTGACTGGAGGACTGCATGGATAGTGCCAGGATGACTGGAGGAGTGAAAGGGTAGTGCCTGGGTTATTGCATGAGTGCATAGGTAGTGCCTGGGTGATTATATGACTACATGGGCACTGCGTGATTTATGGAAGGAGTACATTGATAATGCCTGGGTGATTGCATGAATGCAGGGGTAATGTCTAGGTGAATGGAGGAGTGCATGGGTAGTGCCTGAGTGATTAGACGAGTGTATAGGTAGTGCCTTGGTGATTTTATAAGTGCATAGGTAGTGGCTGGGTGATTGGAGGAGTGCATGGGTAGTGCCTGGATAACTGGAGGAGTGCAAGGGTAGTGCCTAGGTTATTCCATAAGTGTATAAGTAGTGCCTGGATGAGTGCATGACTGCAGGGGTAGTGCTTGAGTGATTGAAGGAGTGCATGGCTAATGTCTGTGTGATTGTATGAGTGCAGGGGTAATGTCTGGGTGATTGAAGGATTGCATGGGTAATGCCTGGGTGCATGGCAGAGTGCATGGGTAGTGCCTGGCTGCATGTAGGATTGTCTGGGTAGTTCCTGGGTGATTGGAGGAGTGCATGAGTAGTAGCAGGGTCATTGCATGAGTGCAGGAGTAGTGCGTTGATGATTGGAAGACTACATGGGTAGTGCTTGGGTGATTGGAAGAGTACATAGGTAGTGTCTGGGTGATATTATAAGTATATGGATTCAGGCTAGGTGAATGGAGAAATGCTTGGATAGTGCATGGGTGATGGCAGCAGTGTGAGAATAGTGCCTAATTATAAAGATCAGTGCATGGGTACTATTTGAAAAAATGGATCAGTGCAATAAAAATAACTGAAAACATTACTTCATATTATTATGCTTATTACATTATTTTATCTTACCTTCTTTATTAAAGTACATACCGAACACAGTAAAACTATTTTACAGTTGTTTTGTTTTAAACTGAATTTAAAATCTTTTCAAGGTGTACTATTACTTTCTGTAATAAAAAGAAGGAAAAATGTTATTACATATAATATTATGGTTTTAAGAACACAACATAATTTTACAATTACATAACATATTCAGTTTCCCTTTTTTGCTGTTTTCAGAATCTAGTGAATTTCACCATACACAGTGATTTCAATGTAGATCATCATATAACAGCGGGGAAAAAATACATTCAATGAGATTGTAAAAAAAAAACCAAATCTGCGTCGAAAATATTTACAACAAATTCAATTATCTGTTTACCTATCTACAGTTTCTAAATTACATTCTTCAACTACATTAAATTATTTATTTCTCTGAAGTACATTTTCTAAACTATACACTCTCATTTACATCGCGTTTAATATAAAGATCAAATATATAAACTAGTTCCTTCAAACATGATTTTGCAAATGCAATAAGAAATAGCACAAACAATAATCCAAACAGTAATTGTTCACATCTTCCCAATAGGCCGAATGATGTTTTCTAAATTTTGGCATCAAAAATATCAGATATGAATTTGGTAATTCGTTAGGCAACCTACATTTGAATTCCAAATGGGCATCATTGCAATGTGTCCATCCTTTATTGCACTTTAAATACTTAGGGGCCGATTCTGATGCGGGTTGGAAAAGCTTCCCGACCGAATCGGTTGGGAAATGGTGTCCGACCCACTCGGATCGAGAAAGTCCGACCGGCAGAGTAGGATGCATCCGGATGCTTCCAGATACGATTTGGTTGAACTCCCATTGACTTCAATGGGAACATTTGTTCCTAACCGCATCAGAATTGGGCCCTCGGTCAGGAAGACACGTTCCCGATCCGATTTGGAAGGAGCAAATGCCGTTAGGAGGCCTTCCTAACCGCATCAGAATCAGGCCCTCGGTCGGGAAGCTTTTCCAACCCGCATCAGAATCGGCCCCACAGTATAGTGTCCAGATGTTGTAGTAGGTCCATCATGGAAAATAATAGCCACTGCTTTAAAAGTTCTTCCTGAAATTAACACTTGACTTGCCACAAAAATTTTAATTTTAGTTTCCAATTTTCTTCCATTTGCTCTACAACGTTGCAGCATTGATATGACATATTTTCCAAAGCTTTCTATATATAATGTTGACAACATTTCTGATTTACAATGAGAGCATTTCATATCTTGATTAGCTCTTTTTATTAATTTGTTAAAAGACACTGATTTACAATCTGGTATTGTCAAATATATGAATCGTTCTGTGTCTATTTCAGTAGTAGAAGAAAATGAACACTCTTCACATTTATGATCCCATCTGTAACATAGTCCAAACAAATTTTCAATTTCTGTTCCTTCATCTTTGAATACTGCAAGTATAAACATAAGAAATTCTTGTGCATCTTGTTGTATATTCAGTGTAAATTGCGAAGAACCAGTACATATATCCAAAAGATGCCGAATGCCAGAAACAGTATGGATTTTACTTCTATCAGTTATCAACTTTTGAAAAATATAATGTAATAAAGAACAGAATCTTTTTTCTCGATTTTCCATAATTTTATGATGAAGATCTTCTAGGTAAAAGACAACATTCACAATTACATTAGTATAGCAATTGATACCTGAACTATTTTCTAACTGAAATCCTACAATATCATCAACACTGTCCATTTTCATTTTCTTTCCAGCTTCATCCTTTTCTTGAATTGTTTTCTTTTTTTGAATCTCACTAGAATGTTTCTCATATTTCCGTTTTGGACATACTACACGTTTCTCATATATGGGATATTCACCTAAGTTAGGAGCATACAGTCTTCTTAACCGATTATACTCTCTTACACAATTTGCACCAGCACTAACCTTTTTCTCATCAAATACAAACCAGATAATGTTCTTACTCGAGACAATGCAACATATGCCATGCCCTCTTTAAACACTATACTTCCAATATTTACCAAAGCACTGTCTACACTTAAACCTTGAGATTTATGAATGGTCATTGCATATGCTAAAGAAAGAGGAAACTGTTTTCTACGAACATACAAGTCTTTTACAAGCAAAAAACAAACAGCACAACGTCCAATCTGCATTACCTCTTCAATCTGATCAAATTTAATCTTCAAAAATTCAATTCCATCTCTCTTCTGATAATGAACAAAATCAACAACTTTTCCCATTGCTCCATTTACTAAACCTTTTTCTACGTCCAAATCACGCCATAATTTACCCGACAGTTTACACATACATATCAAGGGGCATATCATCAACGAGGCGATAAGAAATTATCGCCGCTTTTGCGTCCGTTTTCAGATGAAAAGCGGCGATAATTTTATCGCCTAATCAGCAAGGTCACGCTATCGAGTGAAACCTTGCATTAGCGCCTGTTCTCTGAATGCCCAGCTTTGCATCTCTAATGAGATGCAAAGTGGGCGTTCCTGCCCTGACATAACTGGGGAAATGTCGCTAAGCGACATTTCTCCAATTATCAATGGGCACGCTAACCTGCAGAGCGACAAGCAAAGTAGCGATAACCTCTGTTATCGCTACTTACCTTACGCCTGCTTCAAGACTGACTTAGCCATGATATCCTATGTAAGGTGGATATCATGGCTAAGTATGCCTTGCCCTATCATCAAGCTATCGCTAAACTTTGTGAGATTATCGCTGGATTCCCAGCGATAATCTCACATTTGGCAGTTAGCGCTGGAATTTTATCGCTTTGAGATAAGCGTTGGTAATAGCACGCTATCTCAGCGATAAAATTCCACGTTACCCGGCGATAATTATCCTAGCGCTAAGTGCGCTTAGCGATAATTATCGCCGGTCCTTGATAATATGCCCCAAAGTCTTTTCTAAACCAGCAGTCTTAGATACAGACTTCTCCAAAGAATCCAATTTTGACTGTAATTTCTCAGAGAGAAGAATAGTAACTCCTTCGTACTCCAGTGTATCAATGGCTTTCATTTTCATTATTGGTTGTTTTTCCAGTTTCAAAAGTTCTTGATTGAATGTAGAACACTCTTGCAGTGTTGGCATTAGGCAAACTATAGACTTCTTTTCTCCAATTTTTTTGTACATTATTTCAGGTGCAATATTTTCATTTGAAAACAAGTTTGTTAGTAGCCGACTTTGTAAAGCTTCTTTACCATGTTTTGTCAAAACACCAATTCTAATATCTTGAAGAATGTTTCCATAATGTTCATCACTTGCTTGTTGCATATTCTTAATAAGTTCTTTATATTAAAAAAAAGATCAAATGTTTATATTTCCAATACTTCCTAAAGATTTCCTAGTGTCTTCATGGACAAGTGTTTTAAAAACTGGTTGTCCTTTCACAGGAGTAAGTTGTAGTAGATCACCGAATACAATTACATGTTTTCCTCCAAATAAAACATCATAATCTGTTTTTAAAATCTGTTGCATTCTTAAATGTACAAAGGCAAGCATTAAGTTTGAGACCATGCTCACCTCATCAATGATCAGAAGTTTCATTTTCTTTAGTACTCTTGAGACTTCATAAAAAGTTTCTCCAGATAGCTTGTGATATTCCAGCTTATTTTCTTGTTCAACTGGTAGCATGAGTAATCGATGTAATGTAATCCCTTTAATGTTGTGTGCTGCTAACCCAGTTGGAGCGGTTACAACACAAGATAAATGTGATTCAGTGGTTTTCTGTAGATAACTGGTCAAAACTTTCATTAAGAAACTATTTCCTGTTCCAGCTTTTGAAACTGATATACATTCGAATAGGTTTAAATGATGTGCATTGGCATTCTTTTTTTTTCATGCAGTAAACCATGCTGTATCTGTTCTGTCACTTGCTGATATATTTCTTTTTGTTCAATATTTAGTTGTTCTTCCAGGTTTCTCTACTCAATAATATCCTGTTGTGCTTATTGCATTGCTGTTTCTACTTCATTCATGGCTATTGCTGCCTCATTTTCAAGAATTGGTTGTCCTAATGGATCTTGACTTAGTGGAGCAGAACTTTGACTATCTTGAGAACTGTCTATTTCAGCTGCAATAGTAGTTTCTTGTTCAATCTCTTCATTTAACATTTGTAGATAATTTGGAAAAATTGTGCATTGAATGCTATCTTTACATGCATTAAAAGAATCTTCATAGCAGTAAACATATCCAAGTAATTCCATTTCACTATGCCAAGACTTGAAAAGTTGCAGAAGTGCCAAATAGAAAAATTCCTTTTATCTGGAGTTTCGCAACTCGGTTTCCTGTGATTAATAAGATTTCCTTTGGCATGTTTTACCAAACATCCTTCACATCCAATTACTGCATATTTTTCTTCATTTATATTTTCTGTAACATTTCTCTTAAAGCTGTAATGTTGCAGTACTTCATAGAGACATATGTTTTCCAGATGTGGACTTGATTTAGGATAGTACGTATCCAACATATTCGTTTTAACAATATCTGTACTTTCTGGTTCATTCAATGTTAAGTATTCAATTTCCTTGTACAGATTTCAATACTCGATTTCGTGTTGCAGGAATAACCTAGAATTACCCAAATGATTCCTCTTGACTTTGAATATAAACTTGCAGAGGTCAACCGATCCGAACATTCATAGGATCCAATCTCTCGATGGGAAAGCATCTTCAAACTAAAGCTGTACAATTTGTTACTAAGAGTCTTCTCTTGTGAAATTTTTTCCCACATTTCTTTTAACTCCGTCTTTTCAGATTTGGTTATATATGACGTAACATAGCGAGCAACAGCAATCGAATTATCTGCAACATACTAGATATCCATATTTGCATTCCACATTGTCAAAATCACTGGATTGTAGTCATTAATATACTTTGAATCTTCAGTTCTTTCTATGTTGTAAGTATTCTTCGGAGATTTTCGAGTTATAGTATGCCTTACTGCTGACATGAAACTGTTGACTCTTCCTTTTGAAATTACTGGAGGTGGGAATCCAAAACGACATTTTGTATAAAATCTTCCCTTTGATTTGTATTTTCGTCGACAATATTTCCCACATCGATGACTTTGAAACTGTAAAACTTGCTGTCTCAAGTTGTTTTCTCCTCCTTCTTTTGGAATGGCACAGGTAACATATTTTTCAATGAAAGACAAAACACTTTCATCAGTATCAGTTCCAAATTTTGGTGCATTCTTGATCCATAACAGCAAGTGAATATGAGGTGCACCTCTGGCTTGGTACTCCTTTCTCCAAAAGAAATCAATAACTTCTCCAAGAGGTGGATTATTTTTAATGCAGATAAAAGACATCATAGCTTGAAACCTATGATTAAAATATCTGCACACATTTACAGGATGCAAGGAACACAGTTCTCCAGCCGTCTTCAATTCAATGTTTTTTACATTCGAATTTGCTTGTCGTAGAAACTCAAGTAAATTGTCCCATGCGTACTCAGCACAGCTAAGCGTAACAAACGACGTAGGGGTTCCTAAGTTCCTTAACATACATTTAAGTTCTCCGTGAGGACGATACCAATACTCATTAGTACCACGTTGACACGCCATCAAATTAATTAACTGAGATTCTAAATGATCGTCTCTTTGTTGAACTTTGTCCAAAAATTCCTTTGCAGAAAGATGTGTAAGATGAACTCCTGTTTTTTATATGTGGTTTACTGCATATGAAAGTCCAGACAAGTCACTTTCAAACAGAAGATGAAATAAATATGGAATACACTGACGAAATCTTGGATCTTCTGAGTACAATCTTGTACGATATTCTGAAGCTGGAATCTGTACTGGTCGTTCATCATATCGTCCACCTTTTCTAGTGGGGAAGAGCTGTGGAAAACAACGAGCTTCCAAACTTTTTTCCCACACACTCATGGGAGTTCCCTTCACTTTCTTCATTTGGAATAATTCAATAGTGTTTCCTATCAATTCTTTTGAATGTAGAGGATGTATACTATAATGTTCATGAATTTCTTCACTCCTCGAGTTATCCACTTTTTCTATTTGGCAAGTTGAAATTTCTCTTTCATCTTCTAAAGATATTTTTTCTTCCACATATACATTTTTATAAAAAAAGATTGTTTTGCACAAGATATAATGTAGCCTTTTGAAGTTTGGTGACATCTACTAACTCTTGCCATATTTTCCGACTCTTTGTTAGTACACCATTAACTAGAATGACTACCGGTTCACTTTCCTCTCTCTCTACACCAACAGTTTCAATATTTTTCTTAAAATCTAAGGGTAAATACACAACTCTTCCTTTTAAACCTCTTTGTAAATCTGTTGGAGGCAGCTTACCTGTTTTAGGCTCCATACGAACTATAGCCTCAAACGGGTGCACAGATTGAATAAGAATGGACTCATACATATTTAAATCTACCAGTTCCGGAGGAATAGCTATCAACTCTAGGTTGTTATGTACAACTCTAGCTGGCATTTCGTTCTCTTCTAATTTGTTGTAACAATATTTACAAATACGTTGATCAGTACCCAACTCAAAACGACCTTCCACCAACAAATAAGCACCAAATTGCTCCCACTTATCATTGTTTTCCTTTTCACTTTTTAAATACACATCAACATTCCTAGTTTGATTTCTATAGTGAGTACATCGACAACAAATACAAACATAGTTTGGATTTTCACAAGAAACTACCTTAAACTTTGTAATTTCTTCTGCAAACTTCACAGTAGTAGTATCTTCCATCTCTTCTTCAACACCTACACTAATCAAACTCTTACTTTCTCTACACTCCTCTTGAGGACCAAAGAAACAAAACTCTATATCATCAGAAACTTTTTTAATATCCAACACTGACCCATGCAAAAGAGCTGTGTTTATTTCATTTAGAGATAATGCAGGACTTTTAATGTAGTATAATCTTCTTACTAACTTCCGCATTTCTGAATGATGTACTGCTAACATTCTTCAATGATGAAAAGTACTTCGACACACTTTTCTAGAAAGACAAGCCAGAGAATGACCCTGCAAGTTACTATGGGGCATATTAGCAAGGGCACTATCGCCGCTTTAGCGGCACTTTTTGCCGCTAAAGCGGCGATATTTATATCGCCCTATCAGCAAACTGTCTCTAACAGCAGTTAGAGACAGTTTGCGGGCATTAGCGCCCGTTTTTACCGCTTTGCATGTCAGCGATATTTATCGCTAATGACATGCAAAGTGGGCGTTCCCGACGAACAAACCTGGGAAACACTCGCTAACAGGCCTATCGCCTATTAGCAAGGTGGCCATGGCCCCAGTTAGCGATGTGAAAAGTCGCGCTAACCGGGGTCATCGCCATTTATTTAACACCTGCAATTAGCAGGTGTTAGCCATACCTAACATGGGGGGTGGATTATGGTGATACGACCAGAGGGTCGTATCAGCAAGGTGTTCTCCCTTCTCCATGCAACATCGCTGGTTTTTCAGCGATGTTGGCCCATTTCTCGCTATCGCTGGAATATTCATCGCCATAGCGCTAATCGTTGCTAATACAGCGTTAGCGTGGCGATATATTCCAGCGATAGCCGGCGATAAAAAAAATCACGCTAAGCAGGGTTAGCGATGATTATCGCCTCTTCTTGCTAATATGCCCCTATATTTTCTCACTTTACAAGGATCTAGTCCTTGCAACATCTTAAGCTTCTGATTAACACTTTTTTTACCATAATCTTGTAAGAAATTTTGTAATATATCAATAGATTCCTGTCGTATACTACAAATACTACTACAATCCCACTTATACACTGGAGCTTTTGTACATCTCCCTTGAACTTCTTCAGCTATTAGTTCTTCCACATTTCTAGGAACCATCTTTTCTTTTTCAATTGGACAACAGTTTTTAATTCATAACAACGACCACTGGTATCAACTGCATGAACAAATGTAATTTGTTGGAAATAGCTTTCTCCTTTAAAAAAAGGCTCCATACTAGAAGTGTGCTTCCATTCACCCGAAATCTTTTTGCACAAGTTAGTTCTATTAACCAGTCTTTTTCTTTTACTTTTCTGCTTCATAAAGTGCAATGATTGATTCAATGTTTTCATTCTCTTCAATACTAATATAAACAATTTTCTTTTCAATTCAAAAGCCTTTTCGACTACACTTTCAATATGTTCTTTCTTTTTGTAAAATGCTGATCTTTTATATTTTTTGCAATTTTTCAATAAATTTTTTAGTACTCTACTTTTATACATTCTCTTCCTAATGTCTTTATATTGTTTCATCCTTTTTTCAACATGGATTGTTTTCCTATAACTTGATTTTGCATTAATTTCTCCTTTTTACTTTTCCTTCTGATTGCTTGTAGTACTTTTCTTTCTCTTCTTCCCATTTTCAAAATTGAATACTTTTTTTAAAACACTTTTAACAAATTCTTTTGTTCTCTTACCAGAAGACTTTTTCTTCAACGTCACATGTTGTACTTCATCTACTTTCTGCTTTTCTCTATCCTTTAAATAGTTCTGTTTCCTTTGTTGTCTTTTCTTTTGACCTTTTCTTGCCATACTGAATATTTCTTAACAATTATGAAGAATTAAAAAAAAACTGTTTATTATCTTTCTCAAAAATATTTAATATTATTAAAATAATTATGTACAAATATTGTCATCTATAAATAAATAAATACATTGAGTAATGCCTAGGTGAATAGATAAGTGCAACAGTAGGACCTGGATGATTCGACAACTGCAAGAGTGGTACATAACTAGTGCCTGGGTGATTGCATAACTAAAGGGGTAACATCTGGAGTATTACTGCAGTACATAGCAAATCAGTGGGTGATTTTATAACTGCATGAGTACTGCTTGGGTGATTACAGGAGTACTGAGGAAATGCCTGAGTGATTGGAGGAGTGCAAAGGTAGTGCCTGAGTGATTTTATAAGTGCATGACTACTAGCTGAGTGATTACATAAGTACAAGTGTAGTGTCTACGTGATTGAAGGAGTGCAACATTAGTGCCTGACTGATTATATAACTGCATATGTAGTGACTACATGATTCAAAGAGTGCATGGGTAATACCTTGGTGATTGCATGAGTGCATAGCTAGTGCCTGGGTGATTGCATGAGTGCAGGGGTAATGCCTGGGTGATTGCATCAGTGCATATGTACTGCCTGGATCATTGGAAGACTGCATGGGTAGTACTAGGATGTTTTATAACTGCATGAGTGTTGGGCCTAGCCAAATATAAAACAGCAGACTATTACTTGACTCAACCATAAGTCTCTCCATATCGTTAGAAGCATGCATACATATGTCTCTACCTTTTCAAATCATCATCATATCTAAAAGAAATATATATACAATATTTCTAAAATATGGTGAAACCTAGAAACTGAGACATGTAATAGATCTGCCTGAGTGATTGCAAAACTCCATGGGTAGTACATGGGTGATTGTATGACTCCAAAGGTAGTCACTGGGTAATTGCAGGAGAAGATGGATAGTGACTGGCTAATTACATGAGTCCACACATAAAGGTTCAGTGCATGGATAAGTGTATAAATAGCACCTGAAGGCATAGATGACTCACTAAGAAGTGCCTAGGTGAATAGATGAGTGCAACAGTAGGGCCTGGGTGATTTTATGACTGCAAGGGTAGTGCCTGGGTTGTTACATGAGTGCATAGGTAGAGACTGCATGATTCTATAACTGCAGTAGTACATAAGTAATGCCTGGCTGATTACATGACTGCAGCAGTAATATCTACAGGATTACTAGAGTACATAGGAAGTGAGTGGCTGATTTTATAGGTCCATGAGTACTGCCTGGGTGATTACAGAAATACTAAGGTACTGCCGGAGTGATTACAAGAGTGCAAAGGTAGTGCCTGGGTGATCTTATAATTGCATGAGTATTGCCTGATTGATTACATAAGTACAAGAATAGTGCCTCCATGATTGAAAGAGTGCAAGGATAGTGCCTGGGTGATTGAAGCACTGTATAGCTAATGCATTGGTGATTGCATGAGTACAGAAGTAACCTCTGGGGGATTAAAGAAGTACATAGGTAACGCCTGGGTGACTAAATGACTACAGGAGTAATATCTGGTGATTTACATGACTACATAGAAAGTGACTGGGTGATTTTATAAGAGCATGGGTACTTCTTGGGTGATTTCAGAACTACTGAGATAACGCCTGAGTGAATAAATGAGTGCAAAGGTAGCATCTGGGTAATTTCATAAAACCATGACTACTGGCTGAGTGATTACATAAGTACAAGGCTAGTGCCTCTGTGATTGAAAGAGTACAACGTTAGTGCCTGAGTGATTATATAAGTGCATGAGCAGTGGCTACATGATTCAAAGATTGCATGGGTAATACCTTGGTGATTGCATGAGTGCATAGCTAGTGCCTCGGTGATTGCATGAGTGCATATGTACTGCCTGGATCATTGGAAGACTGCATGGGTAGTACTAGGATGTTTTATAACTGCATGAGTGTTGGGCCTAGCTAAATATAAAACAGCAGACTATTACATGACTCAACCATAAGTCTCTCCATATCGTTAAAAGCATTCATACATATGTCTCTACCTTTTCAAATCATCATCATATCTAAAAGAAATATATATACAATATTTCTGAAATATAGTGAAACCTAGAAACTGAGACATGTAATAGATCTGCCTGAGTGAATGCAAAACTCCATGGGTAGTACTTGGGTGAGTGTATGACTCCAAAGGTAGTCACTGGGTAATTGCAGGAGAAGATGGATAGTGACTGGCTAATTACATGAGTGCACACATAAAGGTTCAGTACATGGATAAGTGTATAAATAGCACCTGAAGGCATAGATGACTCACTAAGAAGTGCCTACGTGAATAGATGAGTGCAACAGTAGGGTCTGGATGATTCTATGACTGCAAGGGTAGTGCCTGGGTTATTACATGAGTGTATAGGTAGAAACTGCATGATTCTATAACTGTAGGGGTAGTACATAACTAGTGCCTAGGTGATTGCATGATTGCAGGGGTAATATCTGGGGGATTACTAGAGTACATAGGAAGTGAGTGGGTGATTTTATAACTCCATTAGTACTGCCTGGGTGATTACAGAAGTACTAAGGTACTACCTGAGTCATTACAGGAGTGCAAGGGTAGTGTCTCGGTGATTTTATAAGTGCATGAGTATTGCCTGAGTGATTACATAAGTACAAGAGTAGTGCCTCCGTGATTGAGAGAGTGCAAGGATAGTGCCTGGTTGATTGAAGCACTGTATAGCTAATGCATTGGTGATTGCATGAGTACAGAGGTAATGTCTGGGGGATTTAAGGAGTACATAGGTAACGCCTGGGTGACTACATGACTACAGGAGTAATATCTGGTTATTTACATGACTACATAGAAAGTGACTGGGTGATTTTATAAGAGCATGGGTACTTCTTGGGTGATTTCAGAACTACTGAGATAACGCCTGAGTGAATAAATGAGTGCAAAGTTAGTGCCTGGGTAATTTCATAATACCATGACTACTGGCTGAGTGATTACATAAGTGCAAGGCTAGTGCCTCTGTGATTGTAAGAGTACAATGTTAGTGCCTGAGTGATTATATAAGTGCATGAGCAGTGGCTACATGATTCAAAGAGAGCATGGGTAATACCTTGGTGATTGCATGAGTGCATAGCTAGTGCCTGGGTGATTGCATGACTGTAGGGGTAATACCTGGGTGATTGCATCAGTGCATATGTACTGACTGGATCATTGGAAGACTGCATGGGTAGTACTAGGGTGTTTTATAACTGCATGAGTGTTGGGCCTAGCCAAATATAAAACAGCAGACTATTACATGACTCAACCATAAGTCTCTCCATATCGTTAAAAGCATGCATACATATATGTCTCTACCTTTTCAAATCATCATCATATCTAAAAGAAATATATTTACAATATTTCTGAAATATAATGAAACATAGAAACTGAGACATGTAATAGATCTGCCCGAGTGATTGCAAAACACCATGGGTAGTACTTTGGTGATTGTATGACTCCAAAGGTAGTCACTGGGTAATTGCAGGAGAAGATGGATAGTGACTGACTAATTACATGAGTGCACACATAAAGGTTCAGTGTATGGATAAGTGTAAAAATAGCACCTGTAGTCATAGATGACTCACTAAGAAATGCCTAGGTGAATAGATAAGTGCAACAGTAGGGCCTGGGTGATTTTATGACTGCAAGGGTAGTGCCTGGGTTATTACATGAGTGCATAGGTAGAGACTGCATGATTCTATAACTGCAGGAGTAGTACATAAGTAATGCCTGGCTGATTGCATGACTGCAGCAGTAATATCTACAGGATTACTAGAGTACATAGGAAGTGAGTGGCTGATTTTATAAATCAATGAGTACTACCTGGGTGATTACAGAAATACTAAGGTACTGCCTGAGTGATTACAAGAGTGCAAAGGTAGTGCCTGGGTGATTTTATAAGTGCATGAGTATTGCCTGAGTGATTACATAAGTACAAGAATAGTGCCTCCGTGATTGAAAGAGTGCAAGGATAGTGCCTGGGTGATTGAAGCACTGTATAGCTAATGCATTGGTGATTGCATGAGTAAAGAAGTAACCTCTGGGGGATTAAAGTAGTACATAAGTAACACCTGGGTGACTGCATGACTACAGGAGTAATATCTGGTGATTTACATGACTACATACAAAGTGACTGGGTGAATTTATAGAGAGCATGGGTACTTCTTGGGTGATTTCAGAACTACTGAGATAACGCCTGAGTGAATAAATGAATGCAAAGGTAATGTCTGGGTAATTTCATAATACCATGACTACTGGCTGAGTGATTACATAAGTACAAGGCTAGTGCCTCTGTGATTGAAAGAGTACAACGTTAGTGCCTGAGTGAATATATAAGTGCATGAGCAGTTGCTACATGATTCAAAGAGTGCATGGGTAATACCTTGGTGATTGCATGAGTGCATAGCTAGTGCCTGGGTGATTGCATGACTGCAGGGGTAATGCCTGGGTGATTGCATCAGTGCATATGTACTGACTGGATCATTGGAATACTGCATGGGTAGTACTAGGGTGTTTTATAACTGCATGAGTGTTGGGCTTAGCTAAATATAAAACAGCAGACTATTACATGACTCAACCATAAGTCTCTCCATATCGTTAAAAGCATGCATTCATATGTCTCTACCTTTTCAAATCATCATCATATCTAAAAGAAATATATTTACAATATTTCTGAAATATAGTGAAACCTAGAAACTGAGACATGTAATAGATCTGCCTGAGTGATTGCAAAACACCATGGGTAGTACTTGGGTGATTGTATGACTCCAAAGGTAGTCACTGGGTAATTGCAGGAGAAGATGGACAGTGACTGGCTAATTACAAGAGTGTGCACATAAAGGTTCAGTACATGGATAAGTGTATAAATAGCACCTGAAGGCATAGATGACTCACTAAGATGTGCCTACGTGAATAGATGAGTGCAACAGTAGGGTCTGGATGATTCTATGACTGCAAGGGTAGTGCCTGGGTTATTACATGAGTGTATAGGTAGAGACTGCATGATTCTATAACTGTAGGGGTAGTACATAACTAGTGCCTAGGTGATTCCATGATTGCAGGGGTAATATCTGGGGGATTACTGGAGTACATAGGAAGTGAGTGGGTGATTTTATAACTCCATAAGTACTGCCTGGGTGATTACAGAAGTACTAAGGTACTACCTGAGTCATTACAGGAGTGCAAAAGTAGTGTCTCTGTGATTTTATAAGTGCATGAGTATTGCCTGATTGATTGCATAAGTACAAGAGTAGTACCTCCGTGATTGAGAGAGTGCAAGGATAGTGCCTGGGTGATTGAAGCACTTTATAGCTAATGCATTGGTGATTGCATGAGTACAGAGGTAACGTCTGGGGGATTAAAGGAGTACATAGGTAACACCTGGATGACTCCATGACTACAGGAGTAATATCTGGTGATTTACATGACTACATAGAAAGTGACTGGGTGATTTTATAAGAGCATGGGTACTTCTTGGGTGATTTCAGAACTACTGAGATAATGCCTGAGTGAATAAATGAGTGCAAAGGTAGTGCCTAGGTAATTTCATAATACCATGACTACTAGCTGAGTGATTACATAAGTACAAGGGTAGTGTCTACGCGATTGAAGGAGTGCAACGTTAGTGCCTGACTGATTATATAACTGCATATGTAGTGGCTACATGATTCAAAGAGTGCATGGGTAATACCTTGGTGATTGCATGAGTGCATAGCTAGTGCCTGGGTGATTGGGTGATTGCATGAGTGCATATGTACTGCCTGGACCATTGGAAGACTGCATGGGTAGTACTAGGGTGTTTTATAACTGCATGAGTGTTGGGCCCAGCCAAATATAAAACAGCAGACTATTACATGACTCAACCATAAGTCTCTCCATATCGTTAAAAGCATGCATACATATGTCCCTACCTTTTCAAATCATCATCATATTTATAAGAAATATATACAATATTTCTGAATTATAGTGAAACCTAGAAACTGAGACATGTAATAGATCTGCCTGAGTGATTGCAAAACTCAATGGGTAGTACTTGGGTGATTGTATGACTCCAAAGGTAGTCACTGGGTAATTGCAGGAGAAGATGGATAGTGACTGGCTAATTACATGAGTGCACACATAAAGGTTCAGTGCATGGATAAGTGTATAAATAGCACCTGGAGGCATAGATGACTCACTAAGAAGTGCCTAGGTGAATAGATGAGTGCAACAGTAGGGCCTGGGTGATTCTATGGCTGCAAGGGTAGTGCCTGGTTTATTACATGAGTGCATAGGTAGAGACTGCATGAATCTATAACTGTAGGGGTAGTACATAACTAATGCCTGTGTAATTGTATGATTGCAGGGGTAATATCTGGGGGATTACTGCAGTACATAGGAAGTGAGTGGGTGATTTTATAAGTCCATGAGTACTGCCTGGGTGATTACAGAAATACTAAGGTACTGCCTGAGTGATTACAAGAGTGCAAAGGTAGTGCCTGGGTGATTTTATAAGTACATGAGTATTGCCTGAGTGATTACATAAGTACACGAGTAGTGCCACCGTGATTGAGAGAGTGCAAGGATAGTGCCTGAGTGATTGAAGCACTGTATAGCTAATGCATTGGTGATTGCATGAGTACAGAAGTAACCTCTGGGGGATTAAAGAAGTTCATAGGTAACGCATGGGTGACTGCATGACTACAGGAGTAGTATCTGGTGATTTACATGACTACATAGAAAGTGACTGGGTGATTTTATAAGAGCATGGGTACTTCTTGGGTGATTTCAGAACTACTGAGATAACGCCTGAGTGAATAAATGAGTGCAAAGGTAGTGCCTGGGTAATTTCATAATACCATGACTACTAGCTGAGTGATTACATAAGTACAAGGCTAGTGCCTCTGTGATTGAAAGAGTACAACATTAGTGCCTGAGTGATTATATAAGTGCATGAGCAGTGGCTACATGATTCAAAGAGTGCATGGGTAGTACCTTAGTGATTGCATGAGTGCATACGTAGTGCCTGGATGTTTGCATGAGTGCAGGAGTAATGCCTGAGTGATTACAGCACTGCATATGTACAAATATTGGGCCTAGTCAAACATAAAGCATCAACCTATCACATGTCTCTACCATAACTCTAACCATATTCCTAAAAGCATGCATGCTTCTATCTATACCTATTGCCAAAAGCATTACACATATTAGAATACATGTGCAAGTAGAAACATAACCACATTCACAAGACCATAAAGGCCTTAAAACTTGACAGACTACACTTAACATTTCAAACACACCTAGATTTATGCAGCAAATTTCAAGTGAACTTTTACACAGACTCTTATAAAGTACCATAATCAATAATTCCTCTCCCAACATATCTTAAACATCACTTTTCTACCACTACTGCTTCACTATTCTAGTAGTAATCAGGTATAGAGCATAGCTAACAGCAAAGCAACACTTCACTTATGTTTCATGAAAGTCTCCCCATATTTCTAAAACCATGTATGCATATGTCTGTACCTTTTGCTAGCAGCATCATATATAAAGGTAATACACAGATAAATGTATACCTGCGTTTTATACATTTTTCATCTTCAGACACATAACACATACCATAATATATGTGCAAATAGACACATATCTCAGTCACAACAGCATCCACAGCTCAAAACTTCACAGACTACACTTCAATTTTCAAACAGACACTGAAAATGATGCGGTATATATGAAATATAACTTTCCTCACATCATACAAATTACTCTAATAAATAACATCTCTACAAACATCTCAAACCTCACTTTCAGGCTGCTGCTTTACCATTCTACAACTACTTATAATGTTACACCTACCCAAACACAAAGCAGGAACCCTTCACATGTCTTTGCTAAAAGTCTCACCATATTCCTAAAAGCATACATGAATATGTCTGTACCATAACACTATCCAAACCTTAAAAATTCACAGAACAAACTTCCAATTTCAAGCAAACACCAAAAATTATGTGGCATATTTCAACTGTACCTCTCTAAAAACTTAAAAAAAGAACACTAATCAATAATACCTTATGTCAACATCTTTCAAACCACACTATTATGCTGCATCTTCACCATTCCACTACTACTCACAGTCTTGAGACTACGACATAAAAGCAACAATACCTCTTTGTTATACATCATGCACCTTCAAATGTATAAGACATATGAAAATACATATACAAGTAGAAACATACTTGAGACAGAAGTCCATGCACACCTTCAAACCAGACTCCACCTCCAATTTTAAAGCAACAGCTAAAATTATGCGGTATACTATAAATGGACATATCCACACACTAAAACAAACTACCATAATCACTAATCCATCTTCCAATATACACATATTACTAAACAGAATCTATTTCAAACAACATTTAACTACAATAAAACAAACTACAATACACATCTCTACATTTAATATTATATTTCAAATATCACAGTTCATCAATAATTTTTAAAGATTAAAAATAAACCTAATACATAATACACCTCACAAAGTTATCTCCCCTTCCAAATTGATCTGTAGAATTTAAAATATCACAAACTCATAAAAGATTTTCTTATGCACTCAATCAATGTAATGCACCACTCTCAGCAAGGTAAAACCAGTAATGGCAAACTTTCCCTCTCTTTCTCCACACAAATACATGTAAGTAACAAATCACATTGCTTCCTACATTATTTCAAATTATAAAACACATTTCTATTGGTTAGACATATTAACCCTTACTAACTGACTTCTAAAAGTGCCCAAACTGGTTCTGGAATTTTTTGGAGTCACGACTCCACCGTGCACCAACGCAGTGGAGCCGCGAATCCATACGGGAGTTCAAAAATATATTACAAATAAAAATACCACTATTTTTTAAGAACACACCACTTTTAAAGATAGTACTCACTTGGGAAATATTACTTTAATAAGATATCACTTATATATAAATTGCAATTTCACATTTTAAGTCCACAGTTAAGTGTCAACCCTTCCCCCATTCTGCTTAATGCCAGTTTCCATAGTAACAGTTCATGGAACATTCAACTGAACTGACAGGTCACAAGTTCACCATATTTTCAAGTTCAGCACACAAGGTTAGAAATGCAAACAGCAGGTGTGGTTGACATTTGCAAAAAATGACCTTATCCTATCTACTGTATCTTTCAAAGATTTTTTACTAACCAATAAGAAACATGCTTTTTGAAAAAAGTAACATGCACCCTATTTTTGAATGTACAATGTTCTTAAACAGCCAATCAATTCTCTTCTTTTTTTGAAAAACAGCATCTTGTCCACCATTTTAGATACCTCTCATTCTACCAACTGACTACCTCAGCTACAGACATCTTTTCATTACTTAATAAAGATACAGAAAGCATGCTGTTCCTAATTACGAGACAAGGGAAAACTAGGGGAACAGGTTTTGCGTGGTCATGAGAAGTAGGAGGACGGGGATTCCTCCTCTTGGAATTTGGGGCCCTCACACACCCGGCTGGGTGTCATGCTTCATCATAGGGCTGCTCCTCATCAGGTTGGCGCTGCAATACCTGACGGGCTCCCTATGAGGGGCTCTTTGGCGGAGATCTTTTATTCCAAATTGCCGTTTGGTGCCGTGTGGGTGAGGGGCCTAACCAGTGTAGATGAGTGAGTGGAGGTGTGTAACCTGAAGGAAGTTTAAAACAGGTTTGGAAGTACCAACGAAAACAATTTTAATCAATAGGTCTCCCAACCTGATTGGGGTGAGTTCATCATTTCTTTCTGCAACCATGGTGGTGTTCCACCGTATGTGCCGGTGTAATTTTCACGATAAAAGGTCTGTGAGAGTCACCCACACGGCACTCACGTTGTGTATGTTTTTAGCCATCACCACTGTGTGCTGTGAGCTTGTCACATAGGGAACACAAGAGTTTTGTTTATACTGAAGTCTCAGATCTTAATATTTGTTTTTATTCCTTCACCAGGTTGGTCATGTTCTATCAGGTACTACACATAGTATGTGTTAGGCTGGTTTAAAGAGGTAGATTATACCATATAACCACCAGAGTGTAGATAGATTTGATTTTAGAAGGTCCTGACGAATCGCCACCAGATTGATTGACTACCAGGCTAGAAACATGTTGACCACACAATAGAGCGCCCTACCTGGGACATAACCTCAGACATGCGCCTTTGTTTCTTTTAATCAGGTTGGGAGACCTATTGATTAAAATTGTTTTTGTTGGTACTTCCAAACCTGTTTTAAACTTCCTTCAGGTTACACACCTCCACTCACTCATCTACACTGGTTAAGCCCCTCACCCACACGGCACCAAACGGCAATTTGGAATAAAAGATCTCCGCCAAAGAGCCCCTCATAGGGAGCCCGTCAGGTATTGCAGCGCCGACCTGACGAGGAGCAGCCCTATGATGAAGCATGACACCCAGCCGGGTGTGTGAGGGCCCCAAATTCCAAGAGGAGGAATCCCCGTCCTCCTACTTCTCTTGACCACGCAAAACTGGTTTCCCTAGTTGTCCCTTGTCTCGTAATTAGGAACAGCATACTTTCTGTATCTTTACTAAGTTTGGGCACATATGCTGGACCTGTCCAAAAAGCCCAGAGTCCCTCCTTTGTGATTGATCTTTTCATTACTTCCAGACATCCCTTCAAGATGCTTACAGTATGGATTGTTGGGCACAGCTATGTTTTCTGGTGCAAATGGTATGCTGAACGCAGAGGTATTGACAAAGACCTAGCTTTGCAAAATGTGGATATTAAATGGATTGCACAGAGAGGATTAAAGTGGCACCAATTGATGCCTTTGGTTAAAACCTTTTTGCATCTCCAACCCCCTGATCTCATGATTGTGCACTGTGGTGGCAATGACCTAGGCACATTGACTGGGGTAGGTCTGGAAATGCTAATGAAGGACACCTTTGCACAATTGATGTTGCTTTTACCTCAAACTGTCTTTGTATACTCTAATATATGCCAAAGACAGAAATGGAAGTGGTCAACTCAATTCTGTCCACAGTTTGAGAAAGCTAGGAAGAATGTCAATAAAGCTGTTTCTGCATACCTCAGAGATCATAGAATGGGGTCCATCTACAACAACAATCTACGTTTTGATATGGATGACATCTACAGAAGTGATGGAGTACACTTCACAGATCAAGGAAACAGAGTCTTTCTCGACAACCTAAAGCTGTACATCCGCACTTACATGTAGCTACAACAAACTCATAATGAAAACTCTTTTTAGAGCCACCCCATAACATAATAAAAATTTGTAAAAAATTCACATACATATTTTTTTTACATTTTTTGTGGATTTGCGCACCCAACGTGAATCGGCAAAAGCAGGAATTCAATGTACTACAACACAATACACTTTTCAAGTTTAACTATTAATTTTAAATTTTAAATATTTTTAACAACTCTATACATTGTAATCTTGTTTTTAACTGCAATCCCAGTAACTCTTTAAAACAACTTCACAAATAAAACACTACCTTCTAAATTATATACTACTTAATTATTTATTTAAGGTGAATTCGCGAATCCAACGCGACGTTACACAGGGGGCCGCGCTGAGAGCCGCGTTGGGGTCGCGACTCCAAACTCGAAAAAAAAAAAACTGCCTCTTTTTCATTATTCGGTATTTGCCCCGGGGACCCCATACCCCGGAGCCTGCCAGCAGTTATTAATCAAAAAAAATAAGGAGGGGGACCGCTTGGCCCCCCTCCTCAGGCCAATAATGGCCCGGGGACCCCATCCCCCAGGGGCCTGCCACTATTTTTTTTATTTTTTTAAAAAGGGGGACCGCGTAGCCCCCCTCCTCAGGCCAATATTGGCCCCGGGAACCCCATCCCCGGGGCCTGCCACTATTTATTAATTTTTTTTAAAAGAGGGGGACTGTGTGCCCCCCTCCTCAGGCCAATAATGGCCCCGGGGTCTGGCCTCAGCATTGGGGACCGTGGGGGGAGCCCCAATGCCCCCACGGTCCCTGCCGGCTCCCCACCTCCTGCGGGAGCTGGCATTGCTTTTGGTCAAGAGGAGCTGCTAACATGCAGCTCCCTTGCCCAAACGCAATTCTGCTTTGTATTAGTTGAAGCGAGAGCAGGTTTCCTGCTCTCGCTTCAACAAAGCAAAGCAGTGTTTGCTATGACAGGGCGGGAGCCGTGCTCCCACCCTGCCATAGCAAACGGCAATGTCCCAGGGGTGGGCACCCCGGGACATTGCAGGAGCCGGCCCCTGGGGGGTGGCGGTCCCCAGGGTCATCAAGGGCTCCAGGAGGGCGGTCGTGTGGCCCCCCTCCCTTCGTGAAAATAGCCCCGGGGAGGTGGTGATCCCCGGGGCCGGGGGCCGCAACAGACCCCCGTATTTACAAAGTCAATGCCCCAGGGAGGTGATGTTCCCCGGGGGAGTGTGGGGGGGCTCGAGCTCCCCCCCACTAATTATTTATTAAAGCCCCAGGGAGGTGGCGGTCCCCGGGGCTTGGGGGGGCCCGCGAAGCCCCCACCCTTATAAAAATAAAGCCCCAGGGAGGTGGTGGTCCCTGGAGCTTGGGGGGCTCATGAGGCCCCCCCACCACATTCTAATAAAGCCCGGGTGAAGTGGTGGTCTCCGGGGCTTGGGGGGGCCTGCGAGGCCCCCCGCCCTTATAAAAATAAAGCCCCAGGGAGGTGGAGGTCCCCGGGGCTGTGGGGGGGCTGCATGTACCCCCGCACATTTTCGATAAAGCCCCGGGGAGGTGGCGGTCCCCGGGGCTGCGGGAGCCCCCGTGGGTCCCCGCTATATAATAACACATTGCCCCTGGGACCTGGCCCACCCAGGGGCTTAAGGAAAATGAAGTACGGGAGACAGCACTTCGTTTTTTTTAAATTTTCTCAGTGGGATTCGCGCACCCAGTGCGACTTCCGCCGAAAAAACAAAAAAAAAATGCTTGACCAGCCCTAGGGGGTCAGGGTGTTTCTCCCCTGACCCCTTTCCTACATTTACAACATTATTCAACCTTTTTGATGTGACTCGCTTCTACCGAGTCACAAAATGGCTGCCAACACATTCTGGTTTGGAGGGGCTTTGATCCAAGATGGCCTACGAGTAGGAGCTCTTCCCCAGAGCTCCTGGTTGGGGATTACCTTATCGGTAGATATCCCCGTGATAACCAGCCATCCGACACAATCTTTCACATATTCACATGCAACCAGACGAAACCGTAATCCTGATGCCGCTTACCCGGAAAAACGCTCTCCCAGGAACCTTCGAGCCTTGACCCGGCACACTCGACGCTCTCGGCTGGCCTGTGCCCCTGTGATCAGTGCCCCACGTTCCCCTGTGGAGCTCGTCTGAAACGATATACCACGACGGACGTGGAGCTCGACTGAAAGGATATACCATGACGGACGTACACGACCTGAGAGAATCGCACCGATGACCCGTGCCCGGTGCTGATGTGCCCTCCTCTCCTCACATCCCTAAGTCACGGGGTGAGACGGCCCAAACCGGGACTGAGAGGATCCCCCTCCACGGAAGCTTCTTGCAGCTATCGACCTCGACGTAGAGCAGTAGTCGATGCAGATGTTCCATCCCACAAGCTTTCCTCTATGCCGCGCCTTTAACGGCCCTCAGATTGGACTGATCTGAGTCCCAGAGGCTGAGGCTCTCTGCCCTCTCGACCCTCGCCTTGGTCTCTGAAACAGTTTTCTGGTGCTGGACGGCCCTCCCTCTGCACATCTCGTAGCAACGATTTTGAAGCCAGCCGGGCTACTCTGCTGATATCGATGATCATCCCTGAGGCTGAGGCTCTCTGCCTTCTCGACCCTCGCCCTGGTCTCGGAAACAGTTTTTCTGGTGCCGGACAGTCCTCCCTCCGCACATCTCGGAGCCAAGATTCTGTAGCCATCTGGGCTAATCTGCGGTATCGACGCTCATCGGACTGGCCAACGGACATCCACCCTGAGGATTCCTCCAGATCTGCTCGCTGCAGCTAATGCCTGGCGGCCTGGCATCCGGCTAGCACGGCCTTGAGCGGAGCCCGCTGATGATCGGCATCCACTACGACCTCTATGCGGATGGTGTGCACAGTACTCTTACTCCCCCACCACGAGCCGACCAACGCAATGTAAGTCTACACCTCCCATACCGCATCGGCTCTCCCACTTTGGTTTTTCATGGCATTTGTTTGTTTGGCTGGTTGGGCTCCTATTCCCCCACCTCGTACCTACCCTCGTAAAGGACTATGCCTCCCGTGCCGCATCGGCTCTCCCGCTGGGTTTCTTCTTCTCTTGGCGTTTGTGCAATGTGACTAACTCACGAGCTGCGAACACATAGAATGTCTACGCCCCCAGTGCTGGATCGACTCGCCATCTTGCTTATTCTGCCTAATTTTGCGTATTTTGCCTATTCCCCCCACCACGAACCGACCCTCACATAGTCGTCTATGCCTCCAGGGCCGCATCGACTCTCCCGCTGTGTCTCTTTTCCTCTTGGTGTTTGTGCAATTTGACTAACCCACGAGCTGCCAACACATAGAAGCTCCACGCCCCCAGTGCTGCATCTACTCGCCATTTTGCTTATTCTGCCTATTTTTGCTTATTTTGCCCCTGTGACTGGTCAGACCATCACTATATCACCTTTCTTATCCTAGAAAGCTGGAGCTCCAAAAGATCCCAACCACTAAAACAAAAAGATTGGAAAAGAACGCTCCAAAACACAAATGCAAACGAGCTCATATCTCACTGCAGTATCGCCCTACCCCCACCTGCAAACATGTCTGACGTTCACGACCTCACTGAGCACTACAACAACTCCATGCTGTCTGCCCTGAATGCAACTGCCCCCCTCCAACTAAAAAGACAATCCACCAAAGACTCCAAACCATGGTTCAATGATAGCCTAAACACTGACAGACGCAGCCTGAGATTTGCAGAACGCGCTTGGAGATCCGCTCCACCCACTGGTCTACTAAAAACCCTAAGGCTAAAAAGGAGTAGATACAACAAACTCATCAGAGCTGCGAAAGCAACTTTCTTCAATTTCCAACTTGACAAAGCCAAAAATCGCCCGAAAAAGCTGTTCGAGTTAATTAAGTCACAATCTAATAACACTCCGCTCCTATCTCCTTTCAACTCCTGCCCTCAGCCAAAATGCGATGACGTTGCTGATTTCTTCCTTGAAAATGCAAGTAAGATCAAATCAGATCTAAAGTCTGCTCTGATCGAGCTCTCACCCTCTCCTGATTCCTACCTACCCTCGACCCCTATTACCCCTCCCTGTCTCTCCCCTAAAAACAATGCCTTGTGGAGTCAATTCACACCCATCAATGACACTTCCATCCTCAGCATACTCTCGACCCTGAAACCCTCAAATCACTTCAATGATCCCCTCCCCCCAAATTCTTTAAAGTAATGATAGGATCATTAGTCCCACTCTGGTCCAAGATCATCAATGCCTCTTTTCATCAAGGTGAGATCCCTGACTGCCTGAAGGAGGGCCTAGTTCTCCCTATGCTCAAAAAACCCACAGCGGACCCTGAAGACCTGAATAACTATCGACCAATCACAAACATCCCCACACTGGCAAAACTCCTTGAGAAATGTGTACATGAACAACTGCACAAACACATTGAGCAATTCCAACTTCTCGACCAATTCCAATCGGGCTTCCGTCCCGGCCACAGCACTGAAACAGCCATCACTCATATAGTGGACGACGCTCTCACTTTGCTTGACCAGAATAAATCCTGCCTATTAATACTACTTGACCTCTCATCTGCATTTGACACCGTCAAACATGACAATCTACTTAATCTTTTGGAATGTAGGAAGGGGCTATCTGGCACTGTACTAAAATGGTTTGCCTCTTTTGTCAACAACAGAACACAGAGAGTCAAATCCAATCAAAGTCTATCCAACTCCAGACCCTGCACTCTGGGTGTCCCTCAAGGTTCCTCGCTCTCCCCCACGCTCTTCAACCTTTTCATTGAACCACTTACGGTAATCCTCAAAGCATCCAACATCCAATATCACATGTATGCGGATGACACCCAACTGTACATGAAAATCGCTTCCCCTGAAGATATCAAGTCACTCAACGAAACCTTGCACAAAACCCTTAACTGGCTAACCTCCAACCACCTCAAACTAAACGCCCTTAAAATGGAATTCCTCCTCATCTCTCCCACTAGGCAAACCCCCACTGTTGAGAAATATCTAAGAAACCTCACTGCTCTCAATTGCACACCACACATCATTGATTCCACTAAATCATTGGGAATTATGCTGGATAAGAACCTAAACATGCAAGATCACATCAGAGCCTCCACCAAAGGAGCGAACTTCCAACTTAGCATACTAAGAAAACTCAAACCCTACCTTCCCCATGATGACTTTAAATCTGCGGTGCAAGCACTAGTCATCTCAAGACTAGAATACGGGAGTGCTACGCTATGCGGACTTCTGAAACTCAGCTTAGCCCCCCTCAGAGCATCTCTGAATGCCGCGACAAGGCTCATCACGGGCTCCAAGAAAACCAACCACATCTCTCCGGACCTCAAATCGCTCAACTGGCTTCCATTTGAATCAAGGATCCAGCTAAAAATTGCATGTATGACCCATAGAGCACTGCACTACAACACTCCTCTTTACCTGACAAATAAGCTCGAACTTTCGGGTGGCTCCCGGTCCTCTAGGAGCACCAGCACATTGCTGCTCAAGCGGAAGAAATTTAAGAAGATGAAAACCTACAATCGTACGTTCTCTGGTATTGCCCCGAGAATCTGGAACTCCCTACCTGTGGAAACAAGACTGATCCCCTCAACATTTGCCTTCAACAAAGAAGTGAAAGCGCTACTGATGAACACTGCACTCTAGATGCTTTTCTCCTTTTGTCCCCTTCCTTGTTTAGACGACTAATTTGCTACCTGACTTTTGATACGGCCTCAGTGTCGCCAGCTATTGTCATTTTATACCTGATGTATTTTTCTCTACTTTTCTCTCACAGCTATCTACCTATGTCTTCCGCAACCCGTATGTAAAGCACTCTGATACCCGCTTGGGTCATGTTCATGCTATACAAAACTTTAATAATAAATAATAAATAGAGTGTTGGCAGCCAATCAGAATTAAGCTCGTGCTCTGGAGGGTTCGCGAATCCTCCTCGGTGCTCAGATATCGAAACTTTTATTTTTGGGAATTTCTCAGGAACTACTGAACGGATTTACAGCATTTAAAAAAGGCCGCTTTCTGAACCGAGAGCTACCTTTTTGCCACAATCCTAGTAAGTCGCAACACACCCAAAAATATCCTGTGATCATCCTCTGGTAGCTGGGCACAGAACAGTCAGGCTTGACTTAAGAGGCAATGTGTAAAGTATTTGTGCAACACTTCAAATAGCAACACAGTGAAAACACCACAAAAAGACTCCACACCAGGTTAGAAAAATAGATTATGGTTTTATAAATAATACAAGACCAAAATGAAAAGAATCCAACAAGTAGAAGTCGGGATATACATTTTCAAAGAATAAATGTAAAATAGCATTTAGAAGCAATAAGCGCTTAAATGGGGTATAAGGTCGCGCTGGACCGGGACAAAGTCAAAAGTTCAGGCCGATCGCGATGGAGCATGGGGTGGATACAGGGACCCAAAGTACCTGATCCGGGATGCATCGTCGCCGACGAAGATGCAAAGTACAACAGAAGCGATGCATCGATGTCGAGCCATGGAATGGACGAGATGCATTGTTTTTCTCCACGTAACTGCGGCGATTCGGCGGTTCCGAGAGCGAAGCACTAGTTCCAAATGCAATTCGCGCCTGCTACTCCCACAGTAGGCGATGCAATGATTCTGAAGGCGATGTGCTAGTTCCAGAAGCGATGCGGCAGGTCCGCTCTACACAGTGACAGGGATGTGCTGGTTCTGACTCATACAAATGTGAAGATGCGCCGGTTCTGATGAGGATGCGTGAATTCTAGTAGAAGCAGCACTTTATACCCACTTCCAAGGGCCGAGGACTTAATTGGCACCACTTGGCAGGACAAGACTTGAAGCAAGCAGAGTCCAGGTGCTGTAGCAGGATGAGTTGAAGTCTTTGATGTCCCTGGGATTTACAACAGGAGGCAAGCCAACAAGCCCTTGGAGTCACTCTGGGTTTAAGTGATGCAGGTCTAGTCCTTCTCAATCAGGCATGAGAACAGCAGGCAGCAGGGCAGCTCAACAAGGCAAGAGCACAGCAAGGCAAGAGTCCAGCAAAGCAGCAGTCCAGCCGATTAGCAGTCCTTCCAGCAGCACAGCAGTTCTTCTTCCTGGCAGAGTGGTCACAAGTCCGCAAGTGTATTAAAGTCATAGTGTCAGAGGTCCAGTACTTATGCCTAGTTGTGCCTTTGAAGTAGGGGAGACTTCAAAGAAAGCTTTGGAGTGCGCAGAGGTCCTCCATTCCTGCCCTGGCTACAGACTCACTCCAGGAGGTTGTGCAGCCCTTTGTGTGTGGACAGGGCACAGGCTAGTCAGGTGCACGTGTGAGGCTGTGCCCAGCTCCACCCTCCCACCACCCAGGATGGCCCATCAAGACACACCTAATCTTCCTTTGTGTGTGACTGTCTAGACGGAATACACAAAGTCCAGCTGTCACCCAGCCCAGACTGAACAGAGACAGACAGCAGGCACCAAATTACTAAAGTAAGTAAATGCCAACATTCTAGAAGTGGAATTTGCTGACCTGTAACTTAAAATCCAACTTCACGATAAGTTGTGAATTTAAATGGTGAGTTCAGTGACACCAAAGTTGCAAAGTCTATCTCTTAATGATTGGGAATTACACTTAAAAGAGGAAATAAGGGTATTCTAAATTATGTTATCCTACGTGAGAGCTAGGCCTTGCAGTAGTGAAAAATGCAATTTGGAGTTTTCACACCCAAGGCATGTAAAACTTAAAAGTACATGTCCTGCCTTTTAAATACATTGTACTCTGCCTTGTGGTTCATACACAGCCTACCTTAAGGGTGACTTACATGTATAAAAATGGAAGGTTTAGGCCCGGCAAGAGGTTTATCTTGGCTGGTCGAAGTGGCAGTGTATAACTGCACATACAGGCTCTGCAATGGTAGGCCTGGCCCATGGTTAGAGGGCGGTGGCACAATGAGTGCTGCAGGCTCACTAGTAGCATTTAATTTACAGGCCAGAGGCACATGTAGTGCACTTTACTAGGGACTTATAAGTACATTACAAATGCCAGTTGGGGTTAAGCCAGTTTTACCATGTTTAGGGAAGGAAGCACAAGCACTTTAGCACTGGTCAGCAGTGGTAAAATACACAGAGTTTTAAGTCCAGCAAAAACGAGGTCAGAAAATGGAGGGAGGCAGGCAAAAAGTTGTGGGAAGACCATCCCAAGGCTGTCAGGTCTAACAATATGTTAAAGTATTATGAATGTGCTGGTGTTTTATATCAGCAATTTCCCTGGCCAGATATTTAATCTTTTTTGAGGTTTCAATAAATGTGTTAAACGAATCTGGTCTCAACCTTTAAGGCAGGTTTCAACTGTTCATCCAAGCTACTTCAGCGAGTTAAGGAGGCTTTGTAGTTAAACTTTCGACTTCAGATCAAGAACCCTGCATTCTAGACAGCAAGGATCACATGTAATTTCCCCACTAGGTGGTTCCTACAACTTTTATGATCTGAGAAAAAGACAATACACTAATGAAAGTATTCGTACTTTGAGGTGTCGTTACAGTGCATATGTATGGCAAAACTTTAACTTACCTTTCCCTAACAATCTAAAGAAACTTACAAACATTATTTGCATGTCTCATTCTGACCTAGATAAGAGGGTTTAGTCAAAAATACCTCTACATTTTGCTTGATAATCAGTATAGGGACTTAGCGCCAGATGTATGTGGCACTCGTCACAATTTACGACCAGTATTTTTGTGAACAGTTTTGTATTTTGTGATCTGACCTGTGTACTAATAGGTCACTTCACAAAATACAGATTGCTAGTGGGTCTCAATTTGATCTACCCGTAAATATTAATGAGCTAGCTTACAGATTGCAATGCACTAGGAATTGCAGAAGTCACGTGGATGGTGGGCTGCTGAGTTCAGCAGACCACAATGGGGTCACTGCTTTTGCTGAAATTTTTTTTTTAAAAACATTCACAAAGGCACAAATGGCACAATTCGCAGAATCTGGCTATTTGAAACTGCAAAACATGCTTTTTATTACAACATTAATACTTTACCGACTACTGAAAGGTAGGGGTAAGCCATTCAAAAAGCGGAAGTGGTACAGAAGGACCCCTTCCCCTTTGTGAATGCCTTACCACTACCTTTTAATAGTCCGTAAAGTATTAATGTTGTTATAAAAAGCCTTTTAGCAGTTGCAAACAGCCTGATTTTGCGAATTGTGCCGTTTGCAAATGCAAAAAAGGCTTCCTACATCTGGCCCTCAGGACCTAATATACTCAGGTGGAATGGAAATACAGTGTGTGTTTTTTGCACACCCACTGCTTTGCAACTCCACCTTACTGTACTGGTTCCTAAGTACTTTTACTGGTTTCAAAATTGGGGCTGCATTAAAAAATAAAAGCATATTGTGAATGACACCTGGGGTGCCCTGTTCCCTAAAGGGACAGAGGCTGCTTTCAAAAATAAAAGTTGGAATTTAGTGAATAACGGCAGGGAAGAATGCAGTAGTTCCCCGAACTACTGTCAGCTCCCCAATGTAAAATACACACATTCACATGTTGGAAGCTGTCCCACAATCACCGCTTCCAATTTATACATGAGTCACTATGCATATTGGTATGCTACCGATTGTTTACAGTCGCAATTGTGCTTTCAAACTATTGATACATTCCATTGCAATTCAGTAGGAGGAAGAGGACGTCCTTCATGAGCCCTCCTACTTCCGAATAATCATCAGTTGTAAAGAGCATTGTGCAAGTCGGAAAGTCATTGATGGCTCACAATGTGTCTTTCATACTTTTGGACATGACTTTTTGTAGTCACATGTGAATTCCATGAACCACAAGCTTCAAACTGCACCAAGGCTTAGTATTTAGCCCCTAAAATGTTCCAGTTTAACCCTACTTCTGACTTTGTTCAGCAGCCCATCAGTTCCAGACTCTGCTCTTCCACTAGGCGCTTCCAAATCCCACCTTGGCCAATGTATTTTTCTATGCAAGCATTTTCGCATGTATATTTATGCCCTCTGATGCATTATTTTTGCCTGGCCAAAACAAAGGAAATTATATAAATGTCCTTTACCAGCCTTCCCAGACAGATGCTCTAAGCATGCTTCAAAAATCTCAAACCTTGGCAAACCCAAGGTTGTTCTTGGACGCCCCACATGACTTATTCTCCTGCATACAGCATTTGATGGCCGGTCTATGTGGTTTGATGAAAACCCCTTCCCCTGTATTCTGGTTTAGACATACTAAAGCCTTAAACTTCACTTATTGACTTCTCTCTCTTCCTCCTTATTCAGAGCTTCTCGTCTGCCTGGTGACATGCAAAGAGGGAAAAACAAGGAACGAACAAACTCTTTAACAACTAAATTGTTGGAATGTCACCTAATTCTATTGACTACCTGCTCTCTTGTGACACTGGCTCATTCTGTTCCCTTCTTGATGGTCACAAATAGCAATTATTTTAACAGAAAAGTTCAACATTTTTGTCATGCTTGTGTTGCGAATCTCGCGCATGATTCCTGGTGTCATGTTTATTCATCCTGTGTACCACTAATATTTATTCCGCCATATAGCTCTTCCAAACCAGTGTCTCACTCTTACACATGTCAAGTCAAAACAGATACACTACCCCAAAAGCATCTGTCCCAGACCTGTCTAAAAGCCTTAATTAGTCTACTAATCAAAGAGTATCCTGGACCAGCACCAGCTTGCAGGTCTAGATGCTACAAAATGTGGAGATGCTCATTGCATGCAACTACAATGTATATCTTTCCGGCGTCTAGTGGGCTCTGACAGAAGTGTCTTCCGTTTCCCATGGAGCCATGGCAGCATAGGTGACACATGCAAATACAACAAACACCTGTGATGGTGTACCTGACCTATGTAGGAAAATTATAGAGACACTGGAATCTCTGGCCTTCCTCTGTCAAATGAATAACTGAGGAGGAGAAAATCATCTGAATATCTGCCTCACAACCAACACCCTATTGTCAGCTAAATCCAGACAGCAAGAGACTGCTAGTCAGAGACAATATCCACAATACCCTGTTGTCACTTACATCCATACACTAAGGGAATGCTAATCAGCGACTGCATTCACAACACCCTTTTGTCACCTAAATCCAGACAGCAAGTGAATGCTAGTCATCCACCATTCCCTGTTGTCGACTAAATCTATACACTAAGAGGATGCTAAGCAGAGACTGCATCCACCTAACCCTGATGGAGCAAGGACTCGAGAAAAAGAGACTTGCTCGATTAAATCTTTCATTAACTCTTACTAAGTATTAATTAATAGATAAGGCAAAATTAACATGCACCCAACACAGAAACAAGGGGAGAAAAGCTTACGCATGCTTGAATTAATGAGAAAGAAAACGCAGCACGATTAAAACCCGCTTTAACTTGCTAAACGCTTTGTGCATGTGCAAACCCGAATGACGCATAAAATAACGTGACTAACTCGCTTTGAGAGGGAAAAACCCTCACGCATGCGCAAGAAGAATTATAATGCGGTCTTGAGGTACTGCATGCTCGGCATATGCTTGCTTGATTTCAACAGAAGCTGCTGCTATTAACGCTTTTGCCTAAGAGTAATAATAATTACATGGGATAGAGTAGAAGTGGGTGGTGAACAGTGAGAATTACATGTTTAAGAAAATAATATCTGTTTTTGATTCTCTTATTAATAGTGAATATTTGGGCCTACTGGTCCTTGACCGAAAAAGAAGATGGCGAAGGCTGCGCATGAGCAATGAGCCCATGAGATGACCGATGACACAGAGGGAGCTGAACGCTTGCCAAGCTCCAAGGACAGAAAGGATGGGAAAAGAAGAAGATGTAGCAGCAGACTATGAAGACTGTATTAAGTGAATTATGGCATTTGCAACAAAATATGCATGTTACAAATAGAATTATGATTGAGTAGAAGGGGCAGGATTAACAAACAATAGGTTTTACTAATAAAATGAATACGTCAGCTTGGGATGATGAAGACACCCCTAACCCTGTCCAATCATATTCCGTAGTTTAGTAAAGTTGCAACACTTGAGGGTGGGACATGAAGAATAAAGACTATAACTAGAGTGATTTAAATTGATAAGGAATGCTGATATTGACGATGACAATGATATGATGCTGACAACGCTGCTGGGAGCTGAGCAAGAGAGAGAGAGAGAGGGAAGACGAGTGTAGACCCAGAAGTTCCAGACTATTGCCTGATTAGAATTGAAGATTGCGGAAGAATATCGAGGAGGGAGAGAGTGAAAGAGAGGGAATCTCCCTGGTGCGTCAGGTTGTAGAGAAGTCTAGTAAGTATCAAACCTGTCCTGATCCTACCCTTTGATCTTTGTCTCCTGATCCTAAGTCAGGGGACCTCCACCAGCCCTTTGGCCAGAGGGGTGGTTTTCCAGTTATTCTCATTAGGTAAATGTCATTCTATTCAGTATTTGCATATTTCGTTGCAAATGTATTTAATGTGCCTTTTGTCTCTTCATCTATCCACTCTTATGCATTGATGTTTGTTGAAAGCTTGTGTAATTGAATGTACTGTGCTTTATCATTGCTCTCTCTCCCGTTTGATAAAAATGGAGTTTGCACTGTGTATTTGTAATTGATGAGTGTTCAACTTAATGACTGAAATTTTAGATAAATTCATCATAATTATTATATTCAGAGTCTGTGGTTATTTCATTATGAAGTTTAGTTAAGAAGTTGTTAATATCACCATCAACTAACTCAACTAATGGTCCATCGACCAGAGGAAGAATGTTGATTCGTGAAGTTTAGTTAGTCATGATATTGTAACTGATTTGTGGTTACAGGGAAATAACTAATCAGGATTTGTGGAATTATTTGAAATCAAAACCCTTCTAGCGGGAAATTGGCCAAGGAGAATACAAACAAAGGTATTTGGATAAAGGTATATGGGCCCATTGAAAAAGTTCCGGTTTTTTTTGGTGTGTAAAATATCCAGCCTAGGCCTCTTCGTGCTGGAGCAACCCTATTGTAAGGTAAATCCAGACAGCAAGAGAATGCTAGTGAGAGACTACATCCACAATACACTGTTGCCACTTAAATCCATACATTAAGAGGATGCTAATCAGAGACTGTATGTACCTCACCGTGTTGTCAGCTA
The DNA here is from genome assembly GCA_963921515.1 of Calotriton arnoldi. Lineage (NCBI taxonomy): Eukaryota > Metazoa > Chordata > Amphibia > Caudata > Salamandridae > Calotriton > Calotriton arnoldi. Next base: position 94,660 of record CAWUFW010004737.1, read on the forward strand.
AATCCAGAAAGCAACAGAATGCTAGTCAGAGGCTCCATTCACAATGCCTTTTGTCCCTCAAATCCATACAGCAAAGAAATGCTATGCAGCGGGTCTATCCACAACACCCTGTTGTCACCTACATCCAGACAGCAAAGGAATGCTAGTCAGAGCTCTATCCAAAATACCCTGTTGCCAACAAAATCCAGACAGAAAGGGAATTCTAGTCAGAGGCTCCATCCACAATACCCTGTTGTGACCTACATCCAGACAGCAAAGGGATGGTAGCCAGAGGCTCAAGCCACAATACCTTTTGTCAACCAAATCAATAGAGCAAAGGAATGCTAGTCAGAGGCTGCATCCACTGGAGGAACCAATGGACATGTTTTACATTGTTCTTCACCCTCTTCTCCTCACATTCTGATAGAGGGAAGTGTGAGGCGTCTCAGGGTGAAGAATTAAGAGAAGAGCTGTTTACTGCAGGAGCAAAGAACAACAAAGAAAAACTCACTGTTGAAGAAGGACATGAAAAGGCCCTCGGAGGATATTTTCAACCTGATGTAGGATTATCAATAAAAGGTCACAACTTAAAAAGTCTTTCTATGACAGTGCAGGGCCCTCGCAATATTTGGGTACTTGGTCACTATGGGGGAGCTGACCACAAGCAAACTCAATAAATCCATTTCACAACCATACCAAAACTGTGAGGGGTCTTTCACGGTGTAGCTGAGGAAAGTCTTAAGCTTCATTACCTCCACATGCAGTATTGTTTTTGATTACTTGTGTGTGAGACCTCATGTGTATGTGTTAATCTGAGATAATGACAGTCATTTTGAAAAGGTCAATTTTAGAAATGAAATAATGTACACAACGCAGTCCAACATTTCTCTACAAGCCCTAGAAAGGTATTGTCCCAACATACCAATGCTCTCCTTCATATGGAGCTGATGAACACTTCTTCACATTTCGCGGCACTGTAATAGTTCTATAATGTGAGAAATTGGCTTGCTGGTTGAGGAGGGTGTGAGCTGTTCTCAAGCAGCAGCCACAATCCTTGAAAGGGGGAACCACAAAAGTCCCTAAATTGTCCTGTGCATAACCCTCTAGTAGCTTGGCACAAAAGCAGTCAGGCTTAACTCAGAGGCAATGTGTAAAGTAGTTGTGCAGCACCTAAACAGTAATAAAATGAAAACTCAACACAAGAACAATCCCCGGGACACTCTGTGGAGTAGCCGTGCGCTTTACAAGTGCCAAGTAACATAACATAACATAACATAACACCTATTTAGAAAAATAGACTATATTTTAATAAATTATTTGACACGAAAATCACAAAAATCCAATCAGTAGAACTGGAGTTATGAATTTGTAAAGTTTAAAGTGAAAAATAGCACCTAAAAGATCAAAGCGCCAACTGCGGGCATCTCATCACGCAAGACTGGGGCAAAGTTGAAAGCTATGGCTGACCACAATGGAGCGCGGTTTAGATACACAAAGTGAATTGGGATCGGTCTCTGCTTACCTTCGGACTTAAAAGAATGTTTCAAGAAAAATGTCTGAGAAGGTAAAGATCAGTAGGGAAAGTCAGCCAGCGGTGTCTGAGAAGGAGGCATTGTTGTCGGGGAGCCACTAGGCAAAGGCATGGTGAAGATTTCTACATTTGTACTTAGTGTCTATTATGGAAGTCAACAATCTCCAGTGGGACGAAACTGCAGGATGTAGCTGACAAGGGCTCCACGAGGTCGGATACCCCTTCTGCCAGGAGGCACTGAACAGGATTTGCTGCTGCAGAGAAGAACGTAGTGGGAGCTACCACAAAATCAGGCCTACCAACGATGCACCTTGGGTGTATCAGCATACAGATAGGTCTCGGTTGGTCTCCTCTCGATTCTCAGAGCACTTTTTAGCTGAACATTTTTTAAGTTCCAAGTTTTGGATTTGGGCTATTGAGGGCCATTTAGCACCACTTCCAAGGGTCCAGAACTGGGTGGGTACTACTAAGAGGGTCAAGATCCACTCAGGCTGGGTCCAGATGCGGGTTCAAAATGGCTGGAGCTTTTCTATCCCAGAAGCTCTGATCAGGAGACCAGCCAAAGTAGCCCTTGGAGTCACCCTGTAAGTCTTGGATTCAAGCAGGAAATCAAGCCTCAGGCAGCAGGGCAGAACTCTGAGGGCACTGAGCAGGGTTCAGGCAGCAGGGAAGTCCTCTTGGTCCAGCAGGGCAGTCCTCTGAAGTACACAGCAGGCCACAGGTAGCAGGGCAGTTTCTCTGAGAGTCCGTCTGCAGTTCCAGAGGTGAACTGAAGAGTGGGTCTCAGGGTCCTATTTTTATACCTTATGCCAGCTTTGAAGTTGAAGAAACTTCTGGACTCCACCCCACCCGAACCCTTCCCAGAAGTGTCTGGAATGTTCTGCCTCCCTGCCCTGGTCCCAGTCTGCCTGAGAGCACAATAGGCTAGTTTGAAGATCTTTGCATGTGAGATGAGGCATGATATTTGAAGTGCAAGTGGGGCTGTGCACAGCTCCGCACCCCATCCTGCTTGGAAGGCCCATCCTGCCAACACCCAGCCCCTCTACTGTGTGGCTGCCTGGGAGGAATACACAAAGGCCAACTGCAAACAACACCAAGGTAATGTGACCCAGGAAACAGCCTGCAGGCATCAAATTGTTAGGTCAAGAAAATACCAATTTTGTAAAACTACCATTTTCAAAATTGTGATCCCAAACGAAAGTAATCACTTTTTAGTAATAAGGTAACCCAATGTTATCCGATGGGAGAAGTAGACCTCACAGTAGAGAAAAAAATATTGTTTAGTTTCTCACTACCAGGACACGTAAACGTTGTTACCCTAAAACCGGTCCCAGGATGCTTATTTCCGGTCCAGGGAAGACCTGACTTGGCAGTTCGGGCTGGACTTTTCCCATGAGGAACAGGGTCAAGACTGATTTGCATATGGCTGGGTCTGTGTTTGCTTTGTTCACCCTAAGTTGGCACGGTATGCCCAGACGAGGGTCCCTAACTCACTTTGCCACTGGATTCAAGCTAGCCTGGCTGATGAGGGGTGTTACCCTGAAACTGGTCCCAGGATGCTTGTTTCCAGTCCAGGGAAGGACTGGCTTGGCACTTCGGGCTGGACTTTTCCCATGAGGAACAGGGTCAAGACTGATTTGCATATGGCTGGGTCTGAACTGGGGTGGCAAAGTGAGGTAAAGAACGATGATGGATTCAAGCCAGATCTGTGACTGGATGTCAGTGTCTGAAAGGTTTCAGCACCCCGTCCATCATCTCCTTGTGTTTGCTTTGTTCGCCCTTAGTTGGCAGGGTATGCCCAAACGTGTGTCTCTTGCTCACTTTGCAACTGGATTAAAGCTAGTCTGGCTGATGATGGGTATTATCCCAAAACCGTTCCCAGAAGGCTTGTTTCTGGTCCAGGAAGACCTGGCTTGGCACTTCAGGCTTGACTGTTCCCATGAGGCACAGGGTCAAGACAGATTTGCATATAGCTGGGTCTGAACTGAGGTGGTGAATTGAGCTAAAGAACAATGATGGATTCAATGCTGATCTGTGACTGGGGGTGAGTGTCTGAAAGGTTTCGGTGCTCTGTCTAACATCTCCTTGTGTTTGCTTTGTTCACCCTAAGTTGGCAGGGTATGCCCAGATGAGGGTCCCTTGCTCACTTTGCCACTGGATTCAAGCTAGCCTGGCTGATGAGGGGTGTTACCCCGAAACCTGTCCCAGGATGCTTGTTTCTGGTCCAGGGAAGGCCTGGCTTGGCAATTCGGCCTGGACTTTTCCCATGAGGAACAGGGTCAAGACTGATTTGCATATGGCTGGGTTTGACCTGGGGTGGCGAAGTAAGCTAAAGAACGATGATGGACTCAACCCAGATCTGTGACTGGGGGTGAGTGTCTGAAAATGTCAGCGCTCCTTCCATCATCTCCTTATGTTTGCTTTGTTCGCCATGTGTTGGCAGGGTATGCCCAGACGTGGATCCCTTGCTCACTTTGCCACTGGATTCAAGCCAGCCTAGCTGATGAAGGGTGTTACCCCGAAACCGGTCCCAACATGCTTCTTTCTGGTCCAGGGCAGACCTGGCGTGGCATTTCGGGCTCTACTGTTCCCATGAGGAACAGGGTCAAGACTGATTTGCATATGTCTGGGTCTGAACTGGGGTGGCGAAGTGAACTAAATGAATGATGATGGATTCAACCCAGATCTGTGACTGGGGCTGAGTGTCTGAAAAGTTTCAGCGCTCCATCCATTTTCTCCTTGTGTCAAGGTCTTAAATGTACAGCATCCTGTCCTATGGGCTGCATCGGGCCTTCCTTAGGGGTAACCTATACGTATTAAAGAGTATGTTTGGGACTGGCAAAAGGTTTATCTTGCCAGGTCGAAATAGCAGATTAAAATCACACACAGGCTGCAAAGGCAGACCTGAGACATGTTTAAAAAGGCTACTTAAGTGGGTGAAACAATAAGTGTTGCAGGCCCACTAGTAGCAATTAATTTACAGGTCCTGGGTACTTGTAGTACCACTTTACTAGGGACTTATAAGTAAATTAAATGTGCCAACAGGTGTAAGCCAATTTTGCCATGTTTTAAGGAGTGAGCACAATCACTTTAGAACATGCTAACAGTGGCCAGAAGAAGAGTCCTAAAGCCAACAAAAACAAATTCAGCAAAACAGGAGGGTTGAGGTCGAAATGTTTGAAGGTTACCTGCAGATAGGGCCAAGTCCAACATATATCATATACAGTACTGCACAAAATAAACTATTATCTGGAAGGCTCTGACCTTGCTAAAGTGGTTAAATAGAGTTAAAAATATAGTTATAAGCCAGATGTACACACCTTTTAATATTTCCCAGGAAGGTCACTTCACATTGATTAGTCATGTAATGCACATTGGGAGCTGGCCTGTGCTAGTTCCCCGTGTGGGAGTAGAACCCCATACCCCAAAATTCAGGACACCCTAAACTTTAAATCACCCAAAATCTTCCTACTGTGGTTCTGCTCTGGGGTTAATCAGTTTCTAAAATCCACCCTCCCCAACATAAAACCCAACATTAGTTTAGCAGAGTAGCAAATAGGAAACTGGACCACTTAACAATTGAGATCAAGAGAAAAGTTATAGGGTTTTATTACAAAAATCAGGCGGTACAGAATAAATGTCAAGAAGTACAAAGTGGTCAAAAATCCGAAATATTTTAAGTCCCAAATGAACAACAAAATCAATAAAGTAATGACAGAATCCCTATCTGTAGAAGGTTGTAGAAATTCTCTGGCTCACCCCAAAACCAAAGAGTTCTTTTGCACAAATCTTGCATAGCAAATGAGAGGAAAATGCAGGCTCATCGTGGCATGCTTGAAAGTAACAAGTTCTAGAAAAATCAGAGGTTGACTTGTCATTAGAGTGCTTAGAACACTAACCCACTTTTAAGAAAGCATTGATCAGCTTGTTCGCTGTTGCTATCAAGATATGTCTTTAATAATATGAAACATTTTAGAACAATAAACCACTCACTGCGCTAGACCCTGTAGCGGAACTACAGCGGAAAGGGATTGTATAACAATTACATTGGGAACACCAGCAAGTTCATTAATAATACAGGCACATTAGGAAAACGTTCTATTACATCATCTTGTCTTAACTTCTGCGGAGCCTGTGAGGAGGGAAGATGTTCAGAAGAACGAGATGGGAGGCGGGAAGTACAGGAGTGAAATGAGCAGCATCAGAACAGCATCCATGTTGACTAATATATGAAGATTTTATGAAAATGTAGCACAACTAAATTACACTAAACAACACTACAGTAAGTCATATTAAACTTGTTTCAATGTCAATATTACTATTCATCAATTGCATATTGGATCCAACGTAAAAATCATTAATTTTCAATATTGATTGTCACCCAAGATTATGAATTTAAAGAAAAATTCTAACCCCAGCATGGTGGTGACTCTCCCTGCTCTCGTTCACCACATGATATCACCATATGATAGTGCACACGGAGTGCATACATCGGGACTGGGGAACTCTTACTTAAAGCATGGCATCCTGTTGTCATAGAGTTACAGGAAGTCACACAGGAAAGGCCAGTAGACTGAAGGCAACTCTTGCTAGAAATGGATCAGGTCATATAGCTGCAATAGTGACTAGACATTATTGTAGACACACCTTATTTGGTGCATTTTATGATTAGAAATTGAATTAACTGAATACTTGCTTTCTGCATTATAGACCTGTGCTGTTGCCTATTGGATTGTTTGGGATCCTGGATCTGGATGACTCTTGCCAAGTCTTGAGAGAATATTGTTATTTTGGCAGAGGTTTTATTACTGAAATGGCACGCCTGAGTTGGACTAACTTCATCTGTAACATGCCTCAAGGCCACTTGTATAGACTACATGATTATTTACCCTGCTTGCCTGCTGCTGGTGGCTCCAGTGCTTTGAAGTCTATGTGATGCAGTAGCAGTGGGACCCATGCAGAACTGCCTAGTGAAGGATCTCAATGGGCACAATGGAAGCCTGTGGACCTGTGTGAGGCCTCTGATCAGTGCCAGTCTGTACAGGAAGAAGTGAAAAATTTGGGCCATGAGATTCTTGCTTGTTTGCAGAATTGTAAGCCTGGAAATGCCAAATGCAGATGTAGTTTTGCAATATTTAGTACCGCAGTTGAAAAAAAGGCTAAAGAGCTCAGAAGAATGCAGACTTCCATTGGAAGATCAGCTCAACATGTCTGATTCACTTTGATTATTCTGTTCTAAGAGAACCCCCCCCAGAGAAGATTCTGTTCTAAGACAACCCCCCACACAAAGGTCTTTGAAGACTTGCAATCATCTTCACTGTTAGACTTGGCATCTTTTGGCATGTTTCCCCTGACTTTTTGCTTTCTGACCTCCTGGTTTTGACTCTGTTTTTGCTGGTGTGATGATTCTGCGCACTTTCCTCACTGCTGTCCAGTGGGAAAGTGCAAGTGCTCCTGTAGAAAATGTTTTATGGATTGGTGTTACCATAATTGGCCTATTTGATTTATGTGTCAGTCCCTAGTAAAGTGCACTGCGAGTGCCAGGGCCTATAAATCAAATGCTGTTGGTGGGCTGCAGCACTGGATTGTGCCACCCAAGCAAACAGCCCGTAAAGTGTAACTCTGGCCTGCCATTGCAGAGCCTGTGTGCAGCCTGGGGTTGCCATGTCGACTTGGCAAGTGCACACACTTGCCAGTCCCTAAACCTTCCCTTTTCTACATGTTAGTCACCCATAAGGTGGGCCCAAGGTACCCCTGTGGGCAGGGTGCATTGTATGTGAAAGGTAGGACATGCCCTGGTGTGTGTGGCATGTCCTCAGAGTGAAATACAGCCTACTTCGTTTTCACTATTGCAAGGCTACCTGTTCCCCATAGGCCAGAATGGTCAGTTTTGATTATTACATCCTATGAACCTAACTGACCCAGGGAACATGGTAGAAAGTCGAGTTTAGTATGCCTGGACTCAGAATGATAAAATGCATCTTTTAGTGAAGTTGGTTTTAACATTCTGTGTTTGAAAATACCACTTTTAGAAAGTAGGTATTTTCTTGTCTAACCATCCAAGCCTGCCTCTGCTAGGTTGTGTATTCCTTGTCTGGAGTGTGAGTGACAGGGGCTGGGGGATTCCAGGAGACAGAGCTTGCCCCCTGTTCAAGAAGTCTCAGGAACAGCAAAGACTTCAAGCCCGACGCCGTCTACGACGCCGCTGCCGACTCCGTGTCCTGAAGGCACCGCAGAGGGCACCGCCGCAACGCCGCACCGCGACCCTGGTCTCACCGACGACGCCTGCTGACGCCGCCACTGAGCCGCTGCTCGCACCGCGACCTGTGGGCACCGCACTCCGCACCGCCTTCCTTCACGACGATGCCTTGGCATCCCAGACGACGCCGCTCCACACCGGACTCGACGCCGCTGCTTGCACCGTGGTTCGAGGGCACCGCTCTTACAGTTACACGATGCACCCCCCTCATCCTGCACCGCAGCCTTGGCCTACCGACGCCGGTGCCATCGACTCCAGTTCGTCAGCCGACGACAGCGCTTCAGCAACGACGACGCTGCTGCTACACCGTGACCTGCCAGCACCGTGACGAGCACCGCCTTCACCACACACCACGACCCTGGTCTCACCGACGACGCCATCTGACGCCGCCACCGAGCCGCTGCTCGCACCGCGACCTGAAGGCACCGCACGCCGCACCGCTGCACTTCGCACCGCAGCACCCGACGCCTGCCGACACCAGCGCTCCTGACTTCAACAGAGAGGAGATCGATCTGCAATGCGTGTGACTTCGAGGGCCCCGACGACGCCTGCACCGACATCCGGAACCGACGCCTGCGTACGCCGTGTTTTCGGAAGCTCACCGCGAGGTCATCGACGCCCTCCATTTCTGAAAGGTACTGTTTGCGGGTCTTCCCGACACCGTAGCTGATCCGCGACGCCGCGGTCAGCCAGAACTGTTTGGATTTGTTTGTCCACGATGCCGTGATGGCCCCGGACGGAGCTATCAACATCAAGGAACTGTTTTTAAGGATACTGTGATACCTGAAGATTTTTAAAGTACTGTACTGTGGATTTTTATCGTATTGGTCTTGTTTTAAGTATATAAAAATATTGGATATTTTTCTAAACTGGTGTGGTGTCCATTTGTAGTGCTTACACTGTATTACTGTTGGGTATGTGCAAATGCTTTACACACTGCCTCTAAGATAAGCCTGACTGCTCGTGCCAAGCTACCAAGGGGGTGAGCAGGGGTTATTTTAGGAGTGTAACTCCCTTATCCTGACTAGGAAGAAGGGTCCCTACTTGGACAAAGGTGCAAGCCCTTGCCAACTAGAGACCCCCATTTCTAACATTGGTTGTCAGCGGTGAGGATAGGACTTGTGTTTGCACTTGACTTACAGTGATTGGTGTGCACTACTACCATATCGCAGACCATTACGTACCACATACAGGTTCTTTTTCTTTTTGGCCTATTTTTGATCTTGCCAGTTTGAACTTGCTACTTCAACATGCCTGAATCTATAGTATCATCAAATGCATCAGTAGAAATTGCCTTTGAGGAGGATCGATTGGAAGCCTACAATGTCAAGGAGTTAAAATCGATTTGCAAGAACCTGAACGTCCAGGTCAGAGGCCTCACCAGGAAGGATGAGCTACAAAAGGCGCTGAGGGCCTGGGTAGCAGCCAGACATGCCAGTGGGCAATCTGGTGATCTCAATGGAGAGGTGGAGGAGCCTGTTCCTAGGGTTGATGTGCTTTTGGGAGGGGGGAACCCTCCAGGCCAGGCAGCAGTAGCTTGTCCCCAGAGGAGCTGGAGGACAGGCGGGAAGCAAGGAAGTTTGAATTAGAGAAACTCAGAATAGAAAGTGAGAGGGAAGACAAGAGAATAGCCATGGAGGAAAGGAAAATGATGTTAGATCATGAGAGAATTATCAAGGAGCTGGAGCTAAAGAGTAGAACTGGCTCAGAGGGTGGCAGCAACGCTTCAGCACACACAGACAGGATTGTACACATCCCCAAGAACGTAGGTAAAGAGTACAAAAAGGGTGATGACATACAAAGGTGGTTTCAAGGGTACGAGTCGTCTATTCATATGAATAGGGTCCCTGAAAGGAACTGGGGGGCAGGTTTATGGCTTCTCTTTCCAGAAGAAGCTAGGGATACCCTGATAGCTTTGGGTAAGGGGCAGGACCTCACCTATGCTGACATGAAAGACGCTCTCCTCACTAGGTATGGGCTCACTCCTGAGAAGTACAGGGATCAGTTTAGGTCCAGTAAAAGTCTGAGGCCAACACTTGGTTGGAATGTTTGGATATGTTCTGTAGGTCGCTGGATGGTTGGGTGAAGGGCAGTAATGTAACAGATTTTCAGGGGCTCTACAATTTGATTGCATGGGAGCACTTGTCTAGTCTATGTTTTGCAGATCTGTGCCAGCACCTAGTTGATAGTAAGCTAACTGACCCCAGGAAGCTTGCTATGGAGGCGGACCGCTGGGTGAGTACCAGGGTCCACAAGAAAGCGTTTGGGGGAGACTCAGTCAAAGGTGGGCAGGGTCACCAGCAGAAAAGTGGGGGGGACAAGGGTAAAGCACAGGAGTTCTCTAAAGGGCCCCAAACTAGTACCCAGGGTAAAGGTTCCCATCCCCCAGGTGATAAGAAGAAAGGGGTCCCTACAGGGAAGCCTGTTGAGACCGGCCCCCGCAAGTGTTATGCATGTGACCAGGTGGGTCACTTGAAGGGGGACCCCAAGTGCCCAAAGGGGACACAGCCACCCACCGGTGGACAGACCAAGGTATTGGCTAGTGTAGCGCTTGGGGAGGAGGGGTGCCCACAGGAGGGTGGGGATCCCGCAGAAATGACCCTCGTCTCACTAGGGGACAGTGAGATGGTCCCAGGAAACCAGGTGCCCCCTAACACAAAGAAATATAGCACCTGGGTGACCGTCAATGGGAACAGGGCTCTCAGAGATACTGGAGCCAGTGTGACCTCAGTCCGGTGTCACCTGGTCTCTGAGAAGCAGGTAGTCCCAGGGGCATTCCACCAAGTAGTTGCTGTAGACAACTCTGAGCGCCAGTGTATGGTGGCGCAGGTTCCCTTTGAATGGGGGGGGTCTCAGGTCCCTTGAGGGTGGTTGTGAGCCCTACCATGCCTTTAGATTGTCTGCTAGGTAACGACCTGGAGCAGTCCTTATGGAAGGATGTTGAGCTCAGATCTCACTTGGAGATGCTTGGGTTGCCAGAGTGGGCATGCGTGTCTACTCGGTCAATGGCAGCCAGAAAGGGTGATCAAGAGGACTTGGAGCCTGGAACAATGGCCCAAGTCCCTGCCAAGAGGAAGGGCAGGGGGCGCGGGAAACCGGCCCCCGAAGTTCCCGCGGACCGGGAGGAGGCGGACCTCGAGGGGGACGCCCCGGTGCCTACAGGGGAGCAGGTAGCCGAACTGGGAGACAGCTCTGAGCTGACCCATTGGCAGCAAGAAGGGGGTCCCACCAGGGAGGAGTTCTGCAGGGAGCAGAACGAGTGCCCTACTCTGGAGGGTCTGCGGCGGCAGGCTGCAGACCAGGCAGCTGGTAATCAGTCCGGGTCACATCTGATCTACTGGGAGAATGGTCTCCTATACAGTGACCCTAAGGTTGCTGAGCCTGGGTCAGCCCGTGTGCTGGTGGTACCCCAGCACTTCAGGACCTTCCAACTGGGTCTGGCTCATGACGTGCCTTTGGCAGGACATTTGGGACAGGACAAGACCTTTGACAGGCTTGTCACCCACTTCTTTTGGCCCCAAATGCGAAGGCAGTCAGATGCACACTGTAGGTTTTGCCAGACTTGCCAGGCAAGTGGTAAGAGTGGGAGGAAGGTCAAAGCTCCTCTCCAACCTTTTCCTGTTGTTGGAACACCCTTTGAAAGGGTAGGGATGGATATTGTGGGGCCACTGGATCCCACGACAGCCATGGGCAACAGGTACATCCTGGTCTTGGTGGGCCATGCCACCCGGTACCCGGAGGCAATCCCTCTCAGGATAACGACTGCGCCAGTGGTAGGCCGGGCGTTAATGGGGATCTTTTCCCGTGTGGGCTTCCCCAGAGAGGTGGTTTCTGACAGGGGGACCAATTTCATATCCAAGTATATGACATCCCTGTGGAAGGAGTGTGGTGTAACCTACAAGTTCACCACTCCTTACCACCCACAAGGAAACGGTCTGGTGGAGAGATTCAACCAGACCTTGAAAGGCATGATCAAGGGTCTAACAGAACCCATGAGGCGTAAGTGGGACGTCCTCTTGCCATGCCTACTCTTTGCATACAGGGAGGTGCCTCAGAAGTCTCTTGGGTACAGCCCCTTTGAGCTCCTGTATGGCCACCCTGTCAGAGGACCTCTGAGTTTGGTAAAGGAAGGCTGGGAGGCAGCTCCCAGGAAAACTCCCCAGGATGTGTTTAGTTACATGCTGGCCTTTAGAAACCAAACTGCCCGCTTCAGGAAACTCGCTCAGGCGGACCTAGAAGCAAGCCAGAAAGAAATGAAGAGGTGGTATGACCAGAATGCCACTCTGGTCAAATTTCAACCTGGGCAAAAAGTGTGGGTCATGGCCCCAGTGGAACCTTGTGTCTTGCAGGACAAGTGGACTGGGCCATATGAGGTGGTGGAGCGCAAAAGTGACGTCACCTACCTGGTGGATTTGCAGACTCCAAGGAACCCTTTGAGGGTCCTTCACGTGAACCACCTCAAGCCCCACTTCGAGAGGTCCGAAGTGAGTATGCTCTTGGCGACAGATGATGGGGTGGAAGAGGAGAGTGAGCCTCTCCCTGGCCTCTTGTCTACCAAGGAGCATGATGGGTCAGTGGAGGGTGTGATCCTCTCCCCTACACTGACTCAAGAGCAGCAGGGGGACTGTCACCAGTTGTTGGGACAGTTCGCCCCACTGTTCTCTCTGACCCCCGGTGTTACTCACTGGTGTACCCATGACGTGGACACTGGTGACAGCCCTCCTGTGAAGCACAAAATTTACAGGTTGACTGACCGGGTCAGGGCCAGCATCAAGGAGGAGGTCTCTAAGATGTTGGTGTTAGGGGTGATTGAGCCCTCCAACAGTCCTTGGGCTAGCCCAGTGGTCTTGGTCCCAAAGGCTGCTGCACCCGGTGCCACTCCAGAACTCCGGTTTTGTGTGGACTACCGTGGGCTCAATGCCGTCACCAGGACTGACGCGCACCCCATCCCCAGAGCTGATGAGCTCATTGATCGGTTGGGAGCTGCCCGGTTCCTCAGCACGTTTGATTTAACATCTGGGTACTGGCAGATTGCCTTAACCGATGGGGCCAAGGAGAGGTCAGCATTCTCAACCTCAGAAGGTCATTACCAATTTCGGGTGATGCCCTTTGGGTTGAAGAATGCCCCTGCCACCTTTCAGAGGTTGGTCAATCAGGTGTTGGCTGGGCTGGAGGATTTCAGTGCCGCCTACCTGGATGACATTGCTGTGTTCAGTTCTAGCTGGGAAGAACATTTACAGCACCTTGAGAAAGTGTTGAGGGCTCTGCAAGGTGCAGGCCTCACGATCAAGGCCAGTAAGTGCCAGATCGGGCAGGGTTCTGTGGTGTACTTGGGACACCAGGTAGGAAGCAGCCAGGTGGCGCCCCTACAACCCAAGATCGACACCATTCTGGCTTGGGAGCCCCCAAGACCCAGACAGAGGTGAAAGCCTCCTTAGGTCTCTCCGGCTACTATAGGAGATTTGTTAAGGGCTATGGCACCATCGTTGCCCCCTTAACAGAGCTGACTTCGAAGAAGCAGCCCAGGAAGGTGATCTGGACTGAGTCCTGCCAGAAAGCTTTTGATGCCCTGAAGGCAGCCTTGTGCACGGCGCCCGTGCTCAAGGCACCTGACTTCCCCAAAGAATTTGTCGTGCAGACTGACGCTTCAGAGCATAGTGTTGGAGCGGTGCTCTCACAACTGAACGAAGAGGGCCTGGATTAGTCTGTAGTCTTCCTTAGCAGGAGACTACTCCTCAGGGAACAGAGGTGGAGTGCCATAGAAAGGGAAGCTTTTGCTGTGGTCTGGGCACTGAAGGAGCTGAGACCATACCTGTTTGGGACTCACTTCCCGGTTCAGACAGACCACAGGCCCCTCAGATGGTTGATGCAAATGAGGGGTGAGAATCCAAAACTGCTGAGGTGGTCCATCTCCTTACAGGAAATGGACTTTATGGTGGAACACCGCCCGGGCACAGAACACGCCAACGCAGATGGTCTGTCCAGGTTCTTCCGCCTTAGTGAAGAGAACTCCCGGGAGGTTGGGTAGTTCTCCCTACTTTCAGCTGGAGGGGACATGTGTTAGACTTGGCATCTTTTGGCGTGTTTCCCCTGGCTGTTTGCTTTCTGACCTCCTGATTTTGACTCTGTTTTTGCTGGTGTGATGATTCTGCGCACTTTACTCACTGCTGTCCAGTGGGAAAGTGCAAGTGCTCCTGTAGAAAATGTGTTATGGATTGGTGTTTCCATAATTGGCCTATTTGATTTATGTGTCAGTGCCTAGTAAAGTGCACTGCGAGTGCCAGGGCCTATAAATCAAATGCTGTTGGTGGGCTGCAGCACTGGATTGTGCCACCCACGCAAACAGCCCGTAAAGTGTAACTCTGGCCTGCCATTGCAGAGCCTGTGTGCAGCCTGGGGTTGCCATGTCGACTTGGCAAGTGCACACACTTGCCAGTCCCTAAACCTTCCCTTTTCTACATGTTAGTCACCCCTAAGGTAGGCCCAAGGTACCCCTGTGGGCAGGGTGCATTGTATGTGAAAGGTAGGACATACCCTGGTGTGTGTGGCATGTCCTGATAGTGAAATACAGCCTACTTCGTTTTCACTATTGCAAGGCTACCTGTTCCCCATAGGCCAGAATGGGCAGTTTTGATTATTACATCCTATGATCCTAACTGACCCAGGGAACATGGTAGAAAGTCGAGTTTAGTATGCCTGGACTCAGAATGATAAAATGCATCTTTTAGTGAAGTTGGTTTTAACATTCTGTGTTTGAAAATACCACTTTTAGAAAGTAGGTATTTTCTTGTCTAACCATCCAAGCCTGCCTCTGCTAGGTTGTGTATTCCTTGTCTGGAGTGTGAGTGACAGGGGCTGGGGGATTCCAGGAGACAGGGTGAATCAGCACAGGGCTGAATAGCAAGATCTACATGTAGATGGGTGGTAGGAGATGCACCTGGGACCTGAATAGGGCTGTGCCTTCCCTCCACAATGCTGGCTCCACCTCCTGTGGTGTGTCTGATGTCCCTGGCCTACACTGCAAAGGAAAGAAGGAGTCTTGTCAACAAAGTACTCCAGGACTGACCAGAACTGGTTTGGACTAGGCAAAGGCCTCTCTGCCTTCAGAGAACAAAGAGAAATTGAGGATAAAAAGGGGGACCCAAACCCCAGAACTTTAGAACTCTTTTGGACCAAGAAGACTGCCAAGAAGAAGAGCTGGAGAAGCTGTGAGGAGGAACTACCACTTTGCTGTGTGCTTTGCTGTGTTGGCCTGCAGTGGCTGCTTCTGTCTTGGGCAGTGAAAGGACTGGACTGAACTTTCTGCAATCTACTTTGTGAGTTTCTCCAAGGGCTTGAGGTAGAGCTTGCCCCCTGTTCAAGAAGTCTCAGGAACAGCAAAGACTTCAAGCCCGACGGCGTCTACGACGCCGCTGCCGACTCCGTGTCCTGAAGGCACCACAGAGGGCACCGCCGCAATGCCGCACCGCGACCCTGGTCTCACCGACGATGCCTGCTGATGCCGCCACCGAGCCGCTGCTCGAACCGCGACCTGTGGGCACCGCACCGCCTTGCTTCACGGCGACGCCTTGGCATCCCCGATGACGCCGCTCCACACCGGACTCGACGCCGCTGCTTGCACCGTGGTTCGAGGGCACCGCTCGTACAGTTACACGACGCACCGCCCTCATCCCGCACCACAGCCTTGGCCTACCGACGCTGGTGCCATCGACTCCAGTTTGTCAGCCAACGACAGCGCTTCAGCAACGACGACGCCGCTGCTACACCGTGACCTGCCAGCACCGTGACGAGCACCGCCTTCACCTCACACCACGACCCTGGTCTCACCGACGACGCCATCTGATGCCGCCACCGAGCCGCTGCTCGCACCGCGACCTGAGGGCACCACACGCCGCACCGCTGCACTTTGCACCGCAGCACCCGACGCCTGCCGACGCCAGCGCTCCTGACTTCAACAGAGAAGAGATCGATCTGCAATGCGTGTGACTTCGAGGGCCCCGACGACGCCTGCACCGACCTCCGGAACCGACGCTTGCGGACGCCGTGTTTTCGGAAGCTCACCGCGAGGTCATCGACGCCCTGCATTTCTGAAAGGTACTGTTTGCGGGTCTTCCCGACACCGTAGCTGACCCGCGACGCCGCGGTCAGCCAGAACTGTTTGGATTTGTTCGTCCACGACGCCGTGATAGCCCCGGACGGAGCTATCGACATTAAGGAACTGTTTTTAAGGATACTGTGATAACTGAAGATTTTTAAAGTACTGTACTGTGGATTTTTATCGTATTGGTCTTGTTTTAAGTATATAAAAATATTGGATATTTTTCTAAACTGGTGTGGTGTCCGTTTGTAGTGCTTACACTGTATTACTGTTGGGTATGTGCAAATGCTTTACACACTGCCTCTAAGATAAGCCTGACTGCTCGTGCCAAGCTACCAAGGGGGTGAGCAGGGGTTATTTTAGGAGTGTAACTCCCTTATCCTGACTAGGAAGAAGGGTCCCTATTTGGACAAAGGTGCAAGCCCTTGCCAACTAGAGACCCCCATTTCTAACATTCACCATAAACGTTCTTACACAGTATTTGAGAATGTACAACTCTGCAATGCAAAGAATCTACTGACTCTGTCTGCTGAAGAAGAACATTACTTCTTCAACATGAGAACTGAACAGGGCAAAGCTGTCCAGAGCATCCGCCATCTTTCAATTGAGGTTTGTCCATTGGTCACCTTCTTCGTGAAGACACCAGTAGAGCTTCTGACCTTATAGCACTCTTACCATAATAAGTCATGAGACCCATCCCACTGTTGACAGTTTTACTCAAGAAAAATACAAAACCCAGATGTAACTTTATTCATCAGTGTTATCCTACCATACACATACAAATGAATACTCCCAGAGTCAGATTCTTTTTTATGAAGCATGGCAGAAAAGACCCACAAATGAAATTATTCCTGTTTTCACCATTTTCATTTTCCCCTCAAGACTTATCGGGACTTTCTCTGGGACTGATGGTAATGATTAATCCATTTAGAGAGTCCATTTAATGAATGATGGTAAAGTAGATCTCAAAACTCCAGCTGACCTCATCAAACAAACTAACATTCTAGAATGTCTGTTGTTCAGTGGCGGCTCGCACATGTAACGCTGTGGGGCAGTGAGGCAGGGCGGGGCGGAGTGGGGGGTAGTGGAGTTCGACATACGATGGGAAAGGTGAAAGTGAAGAAATAAATAAATAAAACCACTTACCTTGAGCGAGAGCAAGGTAAGTGGTTTTATTTATTTATTTATTTAATTTCATCTTTCTCGTCGTATGTCGAACTCCACTACCCCCCCACCCCGCCTCACCGACCGCCCCACAGCATTACCTGTGCGAGCCGCCACTGCTATTGTTTGCTATAGATGCAGGATTGAGCAAAGAGAACCATTGTTTTTGTCTATATTGAATAGGCTGTTTGATTTTGATTGCAATAGTTAAACCTATTTTTCTCAATTTTGCTACAACAATTTGCTTCAAATATGTGTTTTCTGTGGCTTGTGTCCAATACATTGTCACAAACCAGTGATGTACAATTTGAACACGGATTGGTTTTCAAATGGGAATACAATTTCAGACACCACCTACATTCTAATACGTCTCATTGCAAATTGTCCATTGGCGGGTGATCTCCAAATGACCTGGTTAATATTATTTAGGAGACTGCCCGTGATTGGCTGCCAGTGCAGGGATGAAAGCCTGCAAGGGAGAGCAGACCTTCGTTCCTGCATTTGCTTTCCAAAGCGGAAACATAAAAGCAGCCAGGTTCCTTAAAGGATTCTGTGATGCTTTTTAGAAAAACGTTTCCTGTTTGTGAAAATATCAGCGGGAGCAGGCAGTAGTCTCTGGACCACTACCTGCTCCTCCAGGGGCTATCAACACCATTCACAAAGGTGAAGGGCTTCCAAAAGGACTCCTTCCCCTTTGTAAATCAGTTACCACTTCATTTGAGGTGTCAGTAACAGATTGCAATTGCAGTTGCAAATCATTAATACATGCCATTATTATTTGTAATTAGAAGGGGGCTCCCTTTCACGTTTTTCTCAATGGCAAGTTGAAATCTGCCACAAAACCCATTTTCAAAGTCAGAAAGGCATTTCCAACTAGCAAAATCGGCTTCGTAAATAGAAAAATCAATATGCATTCGCAACCCTTTTAGTTTTGCAAAACGCAGAGTTTGTGATTGCAAAATATTCTTGCACCTGGCACTTTTTTTAACTAACGATGTGTGGAGATTTTCTGAGGTCTGCTGAGTGGTGCAAAGTTCTTGATTTCCAGTTTTCCACCCTTCATGAAATTTGAGAAGATTCCCATGTTTGTTTCCCTACACTCAAGTAAAAGTTTATTTCAACATCGGTGTTTCGGTGGGTTAAAACTCCAGCAAATTAAATAGCAGTTCAAATTTGTCACGGGAATTATGTAGGTGTGAAATTATCGTCACAATTTTTAGGGACCAATTTCTTTTGCCTAATGCAGGGGTTACCAAAATGCTTTTGTGCACTAAGTGTAATTTGCAAAGAATTATCTGACAAAACAACGATCATGAACTTTATAGAAGCCATGCACCCTTGTTTTACCCACAGTTCAACGGAATCATATAAAAAAGCAGACAAAGTTATTTCAGACACCTCAGGACTGAAAAACATGTCAGCATGACTTTTGTTTAGCAGGATTACTGTCAATGTTTTTGCAATATGAGGAAAGAATATCTTTATTTTCAAAAAAGCGATTCTGACAAATTAGCTCATGGTTGTTGTAGCATTATGTGAAACACTAATTTACTTTTTTCATTTTTTTGTGCTAATCACCATTCTTTTTGGTCACGTGACGCATTTGGATGCTGGCCTATTTGAAAGAAGTAAGAAATTATTAAATATCAATCATTCATGTGCTGTGTTTTCTTCAATGACACCGGTTTTCAGGTCTGTATTTTCTTAGTAAGAACAGTTTTTGGAGGATGAGAAGCCTTATGGGTGGCAAGGTGTGGGACGCCTAGTATGTTTCTCAATATTATGTTCTGCTGTTCATGATATGAGTTGGAACTATTGGGAAACCTTGAGTTACATGCCGGGTTTAAAAAGCACCTGCTGCAGAGTTACTTGTGTATTCATGTAACAATAAAATGTCAAAATAACTCTAGGGATTAATGTTCCTACTGGAGAGAGATCGGAGTTTTGTCCAGTGACAGCTTCAACTCATGACACAGTAGTGCAGAGGGTTAATATGCCTCCTGCAAAGAACATGTACCATGCAAATCACCGAACTATATTTTTTATGGATTGCTCAGTAGGTTAACGCTTTTGTCACAGAGATCATTTCGTTACCTGCAATTCAGAAGTTACAACCCTGATATAGAACAATGAGCTATAAACTATCATCAAAGAGCTGCATGCAAACTGCATGGTATAGATTAGAATATTATGTTCTGCCCGGACTTTCAATATCCTAATGTGGCTAAAAATGCTACTTTTGGGTAGAAATACATTCTTATTTGCAAAGCCAACAACTGTGATGCGTAAAGGCCATGTGCAGCAGGGGTTGATTACCCGGCAGCAGGTTGGCCTCTCCGCAGTGGGTTGGCCGCTCCGTAGTGGGTTGGCAGCTCCGCAGTGGGGTGGCCGCTCCGCAGTGGGTTGGGTGCCGGGCCAGCCAGCAGGCAAGGCCCAGCCCTCTGCTGTGCATAGCCTTCGCACATACGAGCGTGGGCTGGTCACTCCATGGCATGACGGGTGTAGGGCATGGCTGCAGGCCACTGGCCATGCCCTGCGACCAACCCCTGCTGCGCATGACCGAAGACAGAAACAGGTGTTGGCCACTCCCGGATGGGCCAGGACCAGGCCATGCGCTCAAACTGCTGCTGAGCAACCATTCCACACAGTGCATTGTCTTTGACTTTATACAGTGGGAGTTGGCCACTCCCGGAAGGAAGAAGGACATGCACAGCAAAGATTGGCCACTCCCAGGGGGTTGGGTGAAGGATCTGTGCCCAACCCACCACAGAGCAGGCAAACTCTTCTGCCATCAGCTGTGCACAGCTGAGTTTGGCCACAGGAGAGTTGGAGGCTTCTGAAGGGTTCGTGCAGGGCCTAGCTGCAGGCCTGGCACTGCGACCAACCCCTACTCTGCATAGTCAAAGGCTGTCCGCAGCAAGGGTTGGGGTCAATACTTACCAGCTGTTTTGTGTGGTAAAATATAACAATGTACTACAATGTCAACACATTGTATTACATGCATTGAAAAGTACCACATGGTAAAGGCATGTGGGGTAATAACTTTTTTTTTTATATAGCGCGAACTAGACCTGAGGATATCAGGTATCAGAGCATTTTACATGAGCACCAGTTTAGTTACAAATGGACACATTCATTTTTTGTAAGGCACAGGGAGATTAAGTGATTTGCCCAGAATCACAGGATGTTGAGCGGCGTTGCTGAGACTCGAACCTGGCTCCCCAGCTTCAAGGTCGACTGCTCTAGCCGTAAGGCTACATCCTCTCCCCCAAATAATATTCCCTTGCATCAGGTACATATGCGGAATAAGCCAACAACTTATAGTTGATATCAAAAAGATAGAAGAGTTGATTGCAGCTTTGGAAGGGTTTGTAGTGCATAAAACAGTACTTAGGTACAGTCTTCTTGGGAAGATGCAGCATGTGGAAGGGCAAACCTAGAGACAATCTATTCATCATTTCAGTGATTTAAAAAAATGAGGATTGACAATGCATACAGGCAGCAATCCAATCTTTTGTGGATATTTGCACACCCTTTATTATAAAAGAGTAGCCCCTGATCAGCAATTGATACACAACTACCTAGAGAGGTTGAAGCTTCCACATCTAACTTTACAAAACATAATCACTTACTTATGCCTACTACCCCTTCGGGGGTATAGGCCACCAACCAGGACTCTTCAGCTACCTCTGACCTGGACTTTTCTGTCTATCTGACTCCAGGTGTAACCCATCTCCTTGCAGTCAGACTCGAAGCCTCGACGCCAGGTGTTTCTTGGCCTTCCTCTTTTAATTTTCCATTGAGGGTTCCAGGTCAGGTCTTGCCTGGTGGTGTTTGATGCAGGCTTGCGTAGGGTGTGACCTATCCAGCCCCACTGTCTTTTCATGATTTTTTTCATGAGCAGGGAGCTGGAAAAGTCTACTGGCATAGGTTGTTGCTGCTGATGGCATCTGGCCAGCGGATTTGGAGGATTTTCCTCAGGCAGGTGTTGATGAAGGTCTGGACTTTGTTGGTGATGGTCATTGTTGTCCTTCAAGTTTCTGCTCCATACAGAAGGACTGATTTTAAGTTGGTGTTAAAAAGCCTGATCTTGGTTTGCAACTTTAGGTCCTTGGAGCTACAGATCTTCTTAACTGAATGAAGGCAGCCCTTGCTTTGCCAATTCTTGCCTTGACATCGGTGTCTGTGCTGCCCTGCTTGTCTACGACACTGCCCAGGTAGGTGAAGGCCTCAACCTCTTCCAGTGCATCACCTGCAGTTGTGCTGGCAGTGTTAGCTTTCAACATCGTGATTTGTTCCCCTGTGAATGTTTGAGGCCAAGTTGTGCTGATCTGGCTGCCACCTTGTCGGTCTTCTCTTGCATCTGCAGATAGGTATGGGGGAGTA
This sequence comes from Calotriton arnoldi, assembly GCA_963921515.1. NCBI lineage: Eukaryota > Metazoa > Chordata > Amphibia > Caudata > Salamandridae > Calotriton > Calotriton arnoldi. Next base: position 116,077 of record CAWUFW010004737.1, read on the forward strand.
GGGCCCGGTCATCTGCTAAGTCCAGGTCATCAAGCTACATCCAAATTGTCCAATGGATCTCATTTCTTCTCCTTGCTGTGGATGTCTTTATGATCCAGTCTATGGCCAGCAGGAGGAGAAAAGGTGAGAGCAAACAACCCTGGTGGATCCTAGTCCTTACTTGAAAGGCTTCTGTGAGTTGTTCTAGATTGACTATTCCCTTGTAAGCTTTCCTGACAATTCTTACGGGTTTATTTGGCACACCGTGGAGGAGTTTCCAAAGGGTCTTTCTGTCCACTCTGCCGAATGCCTTCTCATAGTCCATGAAGTTGACATGGGGGGGGGGGTGGATTCCATTCCATCGCCTGCTCAATGATGATGCATAGTGTTGCAATCTGGTCTGTACAGGATCTATCTTTTGGGATGCCAGCTTGCTGATCTTGCAACTGGGTGCTGACTTGTTCCTTCATTCTGTTCAGGACGACTCTGTTGAACAATTGACCTGGGGTTAATAGAAGAGCTATACCTCTGTAGTCTGCGCAGTCTCTCAGGTCACATTTCTTGGGGATCTTGATGAGACATCCCTCCTTCCAGTCTAATGGCACCTTTTCCTATTCCCAGATCCCTCCAAACATGGGGTATATCATGTCTAATGATGTTTCAATGTCTGACTTCAGTGCCTCTGCAGGAATGTTGTCAGGTCCTGCTACCTTCCCATTTCTCAGATGTTTGATGGCTTGCCATATTTCTTCCTTGGCTGGTCTGCTGCAGTCAATTGGCAAGTCCTTGTCAGCTGGCTGTATGTGTGGTGGAGACTGAAGCATGGGCTTGTTCTGCAGTTCTTCAAAGTGCTCCACCCATCCCCGTTGTTGTCCTTCATTACCCATGATTGTCTTCCCAGCTTTGCCTTTAACAGGTCTTTCTGGCTTGCTGTATCTGCTGGAGAGTTTCCTTGTTATGTTGTAGAGTTCTTTTAAGTTTCCATGGCTTGCTGCTTGCTAGGCTTCTGTGGAAAGACCATAAATTAATCTTTGCCTGTCTGCTCTTAAGCTTCGTTTTGATTCCTTTTTGTTTTTGGTGTATTCGCCTTTAGCTTTTGCTTTTTCTACTCTTGTTCAGCTAGTGTTGACTGCAGCTTTTTTTTCTTTCTCTCTTTTGAATTTGAGGAGAGTCTTTGTGGGGATCAATTCTTTATGCTAGTGTTTCTTGGGACCTAGTACCTCCTGGCAGGTTGATGTCACTGTTTCTTTGATCTTCTCCCATCGACTTTCTACTGGGTCTCTGTCGTCCTCTAGTTTTTGCAGGACTTGAAACTTGTTACTGAGAGTGACTGAGTATTCACTCAGTTTCTGTGCATCTTTGAGGAGGGTGGTGTTTTACTCTTACAAAAGAGAGGGTTGATAGATGGCCCCCAAATAAAGCAATGACTCCCTAAAAGCTTTTACAACAGTGAAAACCCCTGGTCTATATGGGTTCCCAACAGAGTTTTATCATGCAAATTCTGGCGTACTTATGGAAAATCTCTGAAAGGTCTGTAATGAGTCTGATGGATGGGGTTAGCACCCTGACCCAATGAGGGAGGCCCTTCTAGTGTTGGCACCCAGACAAGGAAAAAATCCATCAGATTTTAAATCACATCAGCTCGTCAATGATGCCTGTGGACACAAAAACCCTTGTAGTGTAGTTCCTATTTCCCTAATAGGCTCTGCGCATTGGAATAATATAACCTATAGGTTTGACATAGGACTAAGGTCGGTATGTCCCTATCGATCATATTAAACTTAATTACCTGTGCCAGCTAGCTCAGAGGCCACTAGAAACTCCTTGAGAACAAGAAGGGAGTAGTTTCTGGCAACCGAAAAACATGACAACTTTGTTTCCCTTTAGAAGCGGAACACGTCTCAGAATCGTGGAAACAATAGATAACAGTTTCACTCATTCAATCGTGCATGCTTAGTTTCTACAGAGTTACACAGAAAGGAAAGACGGGCGTTTCAATAAAAGGGTTTTATTGAACAGTCTTGTTTCTCGTCTAAGAGATATGTGCTGTTATGATCACAAGACAGTATGCAAGATAAATAATGTACAGCATAAGCAGTAGAAATAAATAATACTGCGCTAGCATTATCTTTTAGCATATATTCATGTACATAAATAACATGAGCTAAGAATGCGGGTACTCATTCGATGCGTCTCTAAGCTAGTTCTACCCCAATGTACCTAACCTAGTCTAGGTGTAGGGAAAGATAGAAGTAGGTGGAGTATTCTCTAGTATGGTAGACTAAGAGTGTGTTAAGTCTAGTATGCCAAGAGTCCCTCTAGGTTCTAGTCAGCTCCATACCTTGAGAATGAGAGAGGTGGGAATCTCCTGCCGGGTCTGGAACTCTAACACCCTGCGAAGGGAGTCAGAACACTGGAAGCTGGATTCGTCTGCGTGCTGAAATGACAGCGTTTTCTCAGTGCGTCAGGCCGGGATACGGGCTCCTCTGAAGTCGAGGTCTCCTCTAACTTGCTTGGGCAAGGGAAGGTATATTTATACCTGGTAGGTGTCGTGGAATGTTAGCATTGACGTGAAGTCGGACAGAGGAAGACGTCAGGAATGAACCCTTAAGGTATAACGGTTCATACATAATAGATGAGTTCTTGGAGAAATCAATAGTCCTGTGCTAGGGGAACTCCCGAAGTTTGAGGGTCTGGTTTCTAAGAACTCGTTGTGATGTTAGGGTGGACGGATGTCGGTGACCATGCCTGTATTTGGAGTGCACGGTTAATGCCTAAATAAAGACAGGGATTCTATGCCTATATAAGGGCAAGGCGAATTGTGCCTATATAAGGACATGATTCAGGAAAACCTATATACGGACCCCTAAAGCGGAATACAACACCCACTCCATCTTCGAGTGAACGATAATACTAAATGCTAAACATTTTAAATGCTAAACATAAAATCGAGTACCACATGTTGCTAAAAACATTTCTAAAAGCATTTTAAAAGAAGCTCAAAACTGTTGAAATGCAATAGGTACTGTACATTTAAAGCACTGATTTCATTCTAAGCATGTAACGGAAGTAAAATGCAACGAGAATGAAACAGTAATATATACATATGACGAAATGGTCGATAAGTTCTTAAAATCAAAGCCATCGCATATCATGGAAGTAAATGAAATGTTAGACAAATAAGGTGACAATGTGTCCCTGGAAGTATTCAAAGAAGTCCGTTTTATAAGACTAGTTCTACTGTAAGCAGATTGTTCATTTTGCCATGTCATTTCAAAAATTTTAAAAAGAAAAAAGTTCAATTCTGGGAAAAGTTCCTAGTTTGAAAAATATGAAGGCCAAATTTCATTGTTGCCCTGGTACACTGTGAGCCGAATCAAAGTCAGTGTATGGGTCTGGCGTAAACATTAGATCATCTATGTCCGTAGCCAAAATATCATCCACCGAAGTCGGTGACATTTGGAACACCTCGTTCAGAAGGTTAAGTGCACAGAGATGAGAAACATCGCCCTCAGCAGAAGATGCAATGTTCACGTCCGTTGTTACCTGTGTGCCCGTTGATCCATCTCGTACCTCAGCAGCAGCCGGAAGCGTCTGTGAGATCTCAATGAATGCCGCCATCAGGATTGGAAGCCTCTGGGGACAACACACAGCATGTGCCGTTATCGGGTCCAGCAGAGTATCGATATCCGTTGGCATGACTGATGGGAGTGTTAGACAGATGTCTAGCACGCATTCTTCACCGCAAAACAGGCAGCGTAGAACAGGTAAGATGCAATCTTGCCAGATTGGTCTGAATGACAGGAACCACGTTGTATTAAGTTCCCGTAGACGAGGCATGCCCAAAAGCTGTACTATTCGCTCACGGCATTTCCGTTCAAGGAGTGCTCTCTCCACATCGCTCAGAGTGATGTTGGCGAAGAGGCTTGCCATAGCGTAGTAGGAGGAATAGAAACAGAATTCCTGCAACAAGTGCTAGAATTAACGGCACACCACCAAACACCGAATGTGCGAAGTTTGGGATGATTCCGAGGACCGCCTGGAAAGGTGCTAATAGACCGGAACAGATGGTCTTAAATACATGTACAATTCCGCTTGTATCTGACATGTTAAAGATACGTCCTATCATTTCTACGAAATGTATAGGGCAGTTTGTACGAATTAAAGCTTGTATCTCAGCCGATGTCCTTGCAACTTGTAGATCATAGGTTTCTTTGGCCGAGGTCAAAGGCACTGATTGTTGTATAAGCATGGCTTTCATTTTGCTTAAAGTATCAAATCGAATAAAAGAGACATTCAACGAAGGCCACAAAGGCGACTCCCTGACTGTGTCTATTGGGGCAAACAATACTTGCATACAGCAAGTGACCCTGGAGTTGACCGTTACTAGATATGGGATGCCTGGCAACATGCCACAGCAACTCTGATCATTCAACATGAGGTAACTCCCATTAGAAAGTTGTCCAAACGTTGGATTAATCACAGCAGCTGGTGTACCCTGCTGGTGGCAGGACAAGTTTGCCACAGAACCATTACAAGCCCCGTGTAAAGAAATGTCCTGACAAATCAGTGAACCGCTTAGTGCATTTTCACAGTATGTACCGCTTAGAAACACTTCACGATCCCCACTCCAACATCTATATTTGTATGGTAAATTCCAGGATGTCTTAATGTATTCTTTACCCAACCTTTCATATTTGCCTGCTTGCATCTGTTTAAGGCAATACTGAAACTGGAAAGTAGTCACAGGTAGACTAATTTTGCCGTGAATAAGCCATTCTGTAGCTGGTTTTTCTGCCACTGTGAATGGTAATTTTTCAAGTTTTTCAATGCTCAGTACTGTATACTTTGCTCCCCTTTGTGCCAGTTTGATCTGTTTATCAATTAAATTATATTCTGCAAACAGAGCCGTCGTGTTGATAAAACGCCAAGGCACATAGCCCGCACGCAAAGATTGCAGCGTCCAGCTTAATAACATAATAGAACGTAACTGAGACTGGCCTTGTTGTAACATGGCTAAATCTTGTTCCAGTATGTCAATAGCAGAGGATACAATACTGTCCAATGAATAAATTCTGGAGGACAAAGTTGTTAACCCATTGTCGACCACAGAGAGAGTTTTCTCTAAGTTAATACGATCAAGTTCACGTATTCGTTCTGCGGCCTCCATCTGTGACATCTTCCATGCTTCATTATAAGCAGCATAGATGCTGGCATATATGAAACGTTTTTGACGCGGTTTTCTTGGTCCAAGCAAGAATTCCCTAAGGTCTGCGTCTTCTTTAAGTAAAGATAAGTGTTGTTTCACATCCTTAAGTGTAGATTTGTGCAGCCAATCGAGGCATAATTTTCCTACACTGTATGTTGTTACTACCCCCGGATGCTGTCTTTGGACGTATCGTGGGTCTGGCCTATGAATAGTAAACCCCTGTGTTTTAATCAGGAATCTCCCTTGACAGTTGTTTGTGTCTGTGGGCCAGATCAACCATTTTCTCCAATCAGGATTTGTTCTGTTGAGTTGTAGTATGGTGTCAACTGTAACCGCTGCCTGTGTATTGTTATCACTTGCAGGTGTTGGTACAGAAGGTGCTTTCATGTCTTTAATCTTGGCTAAACCAAGGCAAGACGTTTGTTGGACAGTGTCATTCAAAAACATTATTTGTTGAGGGACGATACAGGCTCTAAATAAAGCTTCTATCCCCTGCACTTGCCAATCTTTAGTACCCCAGACAGTTTTTGTGTCTATTGTGTCTTTCCATAAGTCGAAACCCTGTCTAGACAGTTGGGCAATAAAAGCTGCAGAGTAAATCTGTTTTGTATTTGTTAACATAATTTTCATTCCTGTTTTGTTTACATTTCTATAGTAAAATGTTTCTGGATCAGATGTATTGTATCCTGAAAAATATGGAAACTTTTTAGCAAATGTTTTTGAACTACCTTTTGGTGGTGTAGGACAATGCTCCCATTGGTTAAACATAAACACATTTCTAGGTGTTGCAGATTTATGCAAAAAATGATGACCATAGTGGTTATAGCAATACAGCTGTTCATAGTCTGATGAACCCTCTAAATATTTATTATTAGAAAATGCAGCAGATTTTTCTAGGTCAAACATCATATCATTTACAGTTTCAAAGTCCCAATCATTAGAGTAGGTACTAGATGAAACAGAATCACTTAGTGAAATCTTAAATAAATGTGGAATGTTCAAATGTTCCGTCGTGCCAAAAATATCAAAATCTGTTTTGTCCCACACTATACCATCCTGTATAGGAACGGCTGTGATGTTCACTGCAGACAAGTCTCTTGTTTCACGATGGGATGATTTGTGAGGTTTCAAAAGTAAGTTCACTTCTTTTCTTTCAATGTCCAAATGGATGTATCTCCCATTTATAAGCACGCTCATAGTCATAACCAAAGCTAGCCAAAGCAGGAAGAAAAATATTCCAGAAATAACCCAAAGTTCAATCCATGGTGAAACGAGATAAGTCTTTTTCAAAAAATGTAAAAAGTCTTGTACTTGCTGTTTAAAAGTTTTTGATGCTGGCGACGTCTCGGGCTCACTCGGATCCTCGGAAAACGTATCAAAGTTAATGAAGTAGCCAGAAGCAGTTCTGTCAATTGTTGGAATTGCATCAGGATTTGTAGAAATCGCTGGTACCAGTTGATCACTTGTTACATTGGTGTAGACAGGTGTATTTGGACGAACTGTTACTTGTGTTTCAAGAGGGATGAGTTCCATAGCATTGTTGCTCAGTCCTTCATCTGTTACTGCTGAATTCTCGATGGTTATCAGTCTTTCAGTCTGAACCTCTTGGATAGTAGCGAGAGGAGTGTGTCTGCTACTAGGTCGGAGTCCACGAGGCCTACTATTTAGTATTGGCCACATACTGTGGTTTGATGAGGTCGATGGACACAAATCTTTTCTCCTTTTTTCCAGCAAGGGGCGGCAGAAGTACTGTTCTTGTTCCGTGTACGGCTAGGACAGGTACTGGTTGTCTGTAAGAAGGTCCAAATTCCTTCTTGTCCGCAATCTTCTCTCTGACTAGATCCCCAACTTTTGGAATCCAGACAGGCCTTGCTGGGACCGCCGGTTTTTCCCCAGTGGTGGTTGGCTGCAGGAATACGTTGCTTTGTTTCAATCTTAGTTCATTTAAGTCCTGTAAAACAGCCAAACGATCTTTGATATCAAAGGGTTTATTTTCCACCACTGTGCCACTACTTTCCAGATCTGGCACCCACATTCTTGTCCCAAATAGGACCTCATATGGAGTGACCCCCCCTAGAGAACTTTTTGGCAAATTGTTTAATGAGCGTTGGACCCCATATAGATGTTTGACCCACCCATCACCCGAACCTAATACCCTAGCTGTTATAGACTGCTATAGACTGCTTTATGTCCCGGTTTTTTCTTTCCACATCAGAATTTTCCTCAGGATGAAACGGAGAGGAGTACCACAATGCAACGCCCAGACTGGCCATGGCGTCTTTGTAAGCCCGAGAGCTAAACGCAGGGCCCTGGTCAGAATGTAGCGTGCCTATTGCGTATGTGCCGATAAAGACTCGCAAATCTTTTATAACAGTTCGAGCGTCAGCCGAGCGCTGAGGCCATATCCATAGGAACCTTGACTTAGTATTTGTGGGATTGCACTTGTCCACGAGGATGCCTGTGCATAGATAGTCTAATGCTGTCTAACAATGGTGTCTGTACTGGGCAGCTACATTCGTAGCATGGTGTCTGGTGGCTTTCCCGCTGTAATTTACAGTCTAAGCAGTTGTTGATGAATATGTGTATTTCTGTATTCATCCCAGGCCACCAGTACATCTCTTTTAATGTCAATATTGTTTTAGAGATCCCTTGATGTGACAGACCCTCCCCCAGATGTGTTTCATAAATCAAAGCTGCTCTACGTTCCATGTTTGGAATTACCCTATCCCCCACTCCAGGGATTCGAGCAAAAGGAACGTTATTCGCATCAATTACATAAGAGTACTTGAGTGGAAACTTTTTTGGTAACGCTGCACCACTGCCTTTGCTCGTAGCATTGACAGCCAACATTATCTCACTGTCTATTTTCGTTTTTGAACGAGTGATCGCAGCTACGGAAGCCGTCTGAACAGCCCCCTTTGCGGCTTCGTCAGCCAATGAATTCCCTGCAACGTGAACGCCATCACGTTGATGACTCAGTGTATGGATCACCTGAGCCTTTGGTAGTTCGCTTTTTAACTGAACTACTTGTTCCCAAAGCGTTTTATGCTTTATTGTGCCACCTTTTGCATCTTTGAACCCGTTTTCAAGCCAAGTTTGTATATATTCATTATACGACTGCACACAGTAGAAAGAATCGCACACTATTAGTGTGGGGAATTCTCGATCTGTACTTTCAAGTGCCAGTTTGAATGCTTGTAGTTCAGCTCGCTGAGCTGTGCAATCTCCTAGAGATTGGGTTTTTGTGACCATAGGTCTGAAGTTGCCATCGCGCATGCGACCTTTAACGATTGCGCACGCTGCACTGTAAGCTTGCTTACTCCCTGTTGCGGGTTGTGCGGATCCGTCAGTGTAAATTATGAATTCGTACTGATCGAGAGGCAGAATCTCAGTGGGCAGAGGACATTCATGTTCATATTGCAGGAACGCTTGTGTTTTTAGATCAGGATCAAAAACATATTCAACATCTGTTGCAGCAAGAGAATTAACCCATTGTATCCATCTCGGATGTAATGCTTTAGCATTTGGAATGCTCGCTTTTGTTACCGCCTCTAAGGCCGGAACTGGGGTTACGACAATAATGCGTTTCCCTTGGGCTAGAGCTCTTTCTTTTGCTACAGCGGTTTGAACTGCTGTCAGAATTTTTTCTGTTGAAGTGAAGCGCATTTCTGCTTGTGTATACAAATGTGATTTGTATGCAATTGGTACTTTTTCACCCTCATTAAATGTTAAGTAGGTGAATCCGCATTGACCCGAAATTATTCGGATCACTAAATTGCGTTGGCTTACGCGTGTTTGTAAGTGATTTGTTGCTAACATGTTAGCCTGGAGTGAACGCAAGATTTCTGTGTGTTCTTGTGTCCAATTTTTGATTGAAAAATCAGGTTTGATTAATGCGTAGAGAGGTTTAACCCTTTCTGCGTAATTTAGAATGTAAGTTCTTCCAAAATTTAGGAAACCCAGGATGGATTGTACATTTTTCAGCGTCTTTGGAGGTTGGAGCAGCGCACACCTTTCTAAAAAGTTGGCTGCCAAGCTCTTGCCTTCACTTGAAAGCTCATATCCTAGAAACAGGACATTGAGATGGGCAATTCGGGACTTTCTAAAGTTGAACTTGTAGCCCTCAGAGGCGAAGCCCAGTATAATGGTGCTCACCCTGTTCAAGTGTTTGTCCAGGTCATCGTCTGTCAGATAGATGTCATCGACATAGGACAATGCCTCATTGTCATAAATTTGTAGTAACTCCGTTACTCTCGCTGAGAATAACCCCGGGCTGTTCTTGAACCCTTGTGGGAGTCGACAAAATTGACGCTGGGTCCCCATTATTGAGAAAGCTGTTAAGTACCTGCTTTCAGGTGCTATGTTTTGACAAAAGAAACCATTTGAGATGTCCAATGTGGTTTTATATTTTTTACGCACAATGTTATTCATTAATGCTGTACTGTGTGCATTTTGCACTGCAAATGTTTTAGAACAAGTATTCAAGTGTCTATAATCCAAAACTAGATGATAGGTATTGTCTGGTTTGGAGACAGGAAACAAAGGATTGTTCATTGAGGAGGTGCATGTTTCAATCACCCCTTGGTATTCAAGTTGATCTAAGATCTCCCTGACCTGTTTTTTAGCTTCTTGCTTTATTGGGTACTGCCTTTGTGCAGTAGGTTCATTTTTAGATGTATTTTATGGTGAGGTGAATCCTCGTCCCATCCTACATGATTTTTGTATAATGCTGGGGCCTGGGCAACTGCCCATTTCCTGGCATAAGTATATTTTAGGTGAATTGGAATATGGTTAGAGAAGGCAGGCATAATAATGTCCTCGCCATGTGGGCACTCCCTGACAAATTGTGGTGGCCAGTCTTTTTCTGCTAGAAGTATGTCATAGCCCCTTGAAAGTTTTTCCCAAAAAGTGCTTTCACCTGTCTAGGTATGTCTCCCTCCATCCGGAGTGTTATTTCATATAACTTTTGTGGAGTACTAACCCTGGTGTCTACAGTCTCAACTGTAATGTACTCATTCAAGTCCACTATCTCCAGAAGTTCCTTCAGGTTCTGGCGAGCTATTGTGACTTCTGCTGCACTGTCCAGCATTGTCTGAGCCCATTCTCCGTTCTTGAGTTGTGTTCTCAGTATCCTCGGCATGTCTGACCTTCAGACCTGCTACCTTCTTCTTTGAGAATTGAGGTTTTGATTTGTTTTTCGGAACGTGTTTGTCGTCTTTCGATTTCACGCGTTCTTCTCTATGTTCTGACCGTCCTCTTCTTTCCGATGTCTGTGACGAGATCTGAAAGGTACGAGAGGAACGTGTATCAGTATCTTGATACCTGTCAGGCTTTTTCAAATTATCCCTATTCCTGAGGTTATACCTCCTTTCAGAGGGCTCCTTTTGAGGAGACCTACCTCGGGATTGAGAACGTTTCTCGTTTGAATTTTGTTTATTAGTTTCCCACTTCTTTTTAGAAGATGTAGGAGTTTGTTTAATAGAGTCCTTCTCAGGACTTTCAGATAGTTTTGGCTTCACTGGTCTTCCACCCAAACTATCTCTGCCTAATTCTGCATATGATTGTTCTATTATTCTGGGTAGCTCAGTTTGATGTTCTGTAACATCGAATTCCCTTAATCGTTGGCGGATCGCCACTGCTGCTGCCTCCCCTTTAATATTAGATAATATTATTGTTGAGACCTGGTCGAAATTTTTCAGTAATTTCATACCTAAATTTAGAGCAGGCTCTGCCCCGTATTCGTTTTGAATTTGTTTCAGGACATCAGGTATTACTGCAATTGATGGAATACCATGTGTTTTAGTATAGATGGCAGCAAAGACTGAGTCCCAAGTGGTGCAGTCTTCCAGTTGTGGTGTGATCCCCATTGGTAAACAGATAGTTAGGATTCTGTGTTTCTCATACGGGCTAGTATTTGGAAATACTGCTTCGATTTGAGTAATTTTTTGAGCTATCCAGAATGGAATTTGCTCACGTTTTGTGGGCATTTTACCCATGACTGCGTATAGAGTCTGTGGTGTAATTTTTAGTGTATTCCCCTGTTGAGGAGTTTGATTTGGAAGTGTCAATGGTGGTTGAACTGTGAAAGTCTGCATGACATATTGGACTAATTGTCTGTAGATTTTCATTAACTCTGTAAGTTGAGTAAGTAATTCCTCGTCTGACATTTCTGCAATGTCAGGATGAGGTGTGTAGCCGGCTAGAATCGGCCATGTTGCTCCTGGTCTACCTAGTGGACCGAGCCTGGTAATGTTTCTGTGATGTTTTAGGGCGCCTTTAAACCAGAGCTGATGCTCCTGGTATGTTAGTGGAATTTCAATATCCTCAAAAAGAATATATTCCTCTGGTGGTTCATCTTCTTTGTAGAAGTGAAACAGTCTTGTTACTGAATTTGATTCAGGAAATATGACCCATGAATAGAATACCTCTGTCTGAAAGGATTCGTGTGCCTCTATCACGAAAACTGCTCTACCTCCTCTTGGTGGTAGGCCATGTTTTATAAGTTTTAGAGTGATGGCTCTTCTTAAGTTTGGATGGATGTCTATAACACCCTCCTCAGGTTCATTTAAACCTGTAAAGTTAAAAACTGTTGCTAGGGCTGGGTCAGCCGCAGCTCCACCGGTGTCAGTGGCATTTTCCCTGTTGGACATTTGTTTTTTGAAAAATGCAGAACAAGTTTCAAGGAAACAAAAAGATAAGGTGCACAATATTTTGGAACACTGTATCCTTCAACGTTGAACAAACCAAACAACTAATATATAGGGTGCTTCCCTATTTAGTTATGGCGGATATTTTAACCCTACCCACTCCGGACGTCTTATGGAGTATGTGAGTAGGGGTCTCTGAGAAAAGCACGAATGAGTTACTCAGTATCTAGCGTTAAATTACTGCCTTACCAAACGTTGGGCGCCATGTAGTGTAGTTCCTATTTCCCTAATAGGCTCTGCGCATTAGAATAATATAACCTATAGGTTTGACATAGGACTAAGGTCGGTATGTCCCTATCGATTATATTAAACTTAATTACCTGTGCCAGCTAGCTCAGAGGCCACTAGAAACTCCTTGAGAACAAGAAGGGAGTAGTTTCTGGCAACCGAAAAACATGACAACTTTGTTTCCCTTTAGAAGCGGAACATGTCTCAGAATCGTGGAAACAATAGATAACAGTTTCACTCATTCAATCGTGCATGCTTAGTTTCTACAGAGTTACACAGAAAGGAAAGACGGGCGTTTCAATAAAAAGGGTTTTATTGAACAGTCTTGTTTCTCGTGTAAGAGATATGTGCTGTTATGATCACAAGACAGTATGCAAGATAAATAATGTACAGCGTAAGCAGTAGAAATAAATAATACTGCGCTAGCATTATCTTTTAGCATATATTCACGTACATAAATAACATGAGCTAAGAATGCGGGTACTCATTCGATGCGTCTCTAAGCTAGTTCTACCCCAATGTACCTAACCTAGTCTAGGTGTAGGGAAAGATAGAAGTAGGTGGAGTATTCTCTAGTACGGTAGACTAAGAGTGTGTTAAGTCTAGTATGCCAAGAGTCCCTCTACGTTCTAGTCAGCTCCATACCTTGAGAATGAGAGAGGTGGGAATCTCCTGCCGGGTCTGGAACTCTAACACCCTGCGAAGGGAGTCAGAACACTGGAAGCTGGATTCGTCTGCGTGCAGGAATGACAGCGTCTTCTCAGTGCGTCAGGCCGGGATACGGGCTCCTCTGAAGTCGAGGTCTCCTCTAACTTGCTTGGGCAAGGGAAGGTATATTTATACCTGGTAGGTGTCATGGAATGTTAGCATTGACGTGAAGTCAGACAGAGGAAGACATCAGGAATGAACCCTTAAGGTATAACGGTTCATACATAATAGATGAGTTCTTGGAGAAATCAATAGTCCTGTGCTAGGGGAACTCCCGAAGCTTGAGGGTCTGGCTTCTAAGAACTCGTTGTGACGTTAGGGTGGACGGATGTCGGTGACCATGCTTGTATTCGGAGTGCACGGTTAATGCCTAAATAAGGACAGGGATTCTATGCCTATATAAGGGCAAGGCGAATTGTGCCTATATAAGGACATGATTCAGGAAAACCTATATACGGACCCCTAAAGCGGAATACAACACCCTTAGTGGGGCTATATTGCAAGGCAGACTCTCACAAAGTTCTCAGACCTCATGCACCCTAATCAGTATGGGTTTATTCTGTGCCACAGTTCTATTCACACCAGACAATGATTGGCCCATGTGAGGTAGGAGTATATTCAATGGCCTCCCACAGGTTGGTGCCTCCACTCATAAAGTGTCTCAGTTTAATGTATGTGAAGGACCCTGCCATTTTCGTTCCATTATATTAGCTGTGCTGGACTAACATGGAGACTTATTATATGGCTAAACTAGTTGGTCTAAATTTTGACTATATCCATTGGGATTGTGGACATGTATTGATGGGGCTGTCCTTCCTACTTTAGGTCTGCAATGGCAGACCACTGATTTGCAATAGGTTGGCCGCACACTGTCACATCACTGGTGTGACTGCATGAAATTGAATCAAGGATCAGTGATGGATGAGATATGCAAATCTGTGTAGTTTTGAATACAATTGCTACTTTCTGTGGTGAATAAAGTAGCCTTTCTAAAAACTGAAATTTTGCCTAGATGCTGCTGAGCTTTTCAGGGGATGATCTGTTTGATCCCTAGATCTCTCTTTAAGAAGTGGCAAAACCTTGCTGCAACAAAAAGTTCTGGAACAACTTCTGTTTATGTGTCTGACCAGACCCACCTTTCATATTTTTCAAATACAGCGAGAAAAATCAGCCAGTGGCTACTGATAAAATGCTCCCTTTTCTTCCCTCAGCTCCAAAGCAACTACTTGTCACGTCTACATATAAACCAGTTTTAAGGATTTCATGGTTGACAATGATGATGATTTGGTCAGTAGCGTACTTGTGTTCTTAAAGAGACATGTACTAACATGAATACATCCCTACCACTCCTCTAGATTCATGCTATACATCTGTAAAGCCTTGGAGTATGTCCAGTTCAGAGGGCGCCGTGGACTAGTACAAGAGATTAATAATGGAAAAGACTGAAGAATGAATTAAATTGAATTATCTTCAACGGCAAGACAGTGAAGACAAGTCCTCTGTAGTCTTCCCTTCCACTGTACGCAGAGAACCGATGTGTCATTCCATCCACCAGTATCGGCAGCACAACATCTCAGGATCAAGCTGATCCTTCAGTACCCAGCAGTACACCGACTTCAAATTCCATGCGGCCTACCACAAATGTGTATAGGTGCACAGTGGAGCTGTGCGCCTCTCTGTGCAAATCAAGTCACAAAAGCCGGACTATTTAAGTAGGATGCAAGGGTTGTTAAAAAGACCACCCTATGTCATTAGAATCATATAAAAGGGATTTATATTAGTGGGGAAAAGAGGAAAAACGTGTTAATGTACTTTCCCACTATTCTTACTCCTGCTATATCAGCAACCTGCAGGAAGGTGCATGACTGTAGGAGTATGCAAGGACATTTATGACTAGCATACATTTACGTAGCTTTCCATGTCTACTCCTTGGGGATATTGTGACTCCCCTAATAGCAACAATCTAGTAAAATTATAGGAGCAAAACTACAAGTAAATATATGACTTTTAAAATATTGTATGCAAATCTAACCCACTAGACCTAACCTCCTCCTATCAGCACATCAGCAACCGTCCTTGCTGCATTGCATGCCACTAGCGATAGCTTTGTGTGTAACTTTGCCACTCACAAATGTATCCCCTTCCTCTGATACATTTAACTAAAATATTTCAGGCTCTGGAAATGTTGCAGTTTATAATTCAATTCCCTCAGAATTCCAATGCCCCACTTTTTTCCGATGCAAATACATTATACGAGTTGAAATCACCAGATATATGTTGTCTGCTCTACTAGCTGCCATAAAAAAGACTATAACCATTTTCCTGCTAATGTGTAATTAAGGCATTCTATAGTCAAGTGCCCATATCAACAAGTGTAGATACGTCTCTCAAACTGGACTACCTATAACCCAGATCTTCCGGGTAGATTCCTGCTTTTTTGCCTCTCTCCCCTTCCTCCTCCCATTGCATGCCTATCTCTCACAGCTCCTACTCCATCACATTGCTAGGTGCTACGTCCCAAGATGATACCCCAAAACCAGTCCTAGGATGCTTGTTTCTGTTTCAGGGAGGGCCTGGCTTGGCAGTTCCAGCTGGTTTGTTCCCATGAGGAGCAGGGTGAAGACTGATTTGCATATTGTTGAGTCTAAACTGGGGTGGCATGTTGACCAAAAGAACAATGGATTTAACCCAGATCTCTTGACTGGGGTGAATGTTTGATTTGTTCTGCATTCTGTCTATCATTTGTGTGTTGTTAGAAATGGGGGTCTCCAGATGGCAGGTTGTTACCCTGTCCAAGTAGGGACCCTTCTTCCTAGTCAGGATAAGGTAGATATACTTCTAAAATAACCCCTGCTCACCCCCTTGGTAGCTTGGCACCAGCAGTCAGGCTTATCTCGGAGGCAGTGTGTAAAGCAGTAATACAGGGAAAACCCTACAAAAGGACATCACAACAGTTTTAGAAAAATATCCAATATTTTATCTATGCAAAACAAGACCAAACAGGATATAAATCCACCATATAGTTCTTAGAAATATCAGTAAGCAAAAATAGACTTAAAATACAGTTCCTTGAAGTCAATAGCTCTGTCCGGGGCTATCACTGTGTCGTGAACAACAAATCCAAACAGTTCTGGCTGATCGCGGCGTCGCGGGCCAGCTATGGTGTCAGGAAGACCCACAAACAGTACCTTTAGAAATGCAGAGCATCGGTGGCCTCCCAATGGGCCTCGAAGAGCCGGCGTCAGCAGGCGTCGGTTCCGGAGGTCGGTGCAGAAGTTGACAGGCCCTTGAAATCACACGCACTGCAGATTGAACTCCGTGCGGTTGAAGTCAGGAGCGATGGCGTTGGCGGGCGTCGGGTCTATAGTGCGAAATGCAGCGGTGTGGCATGCAGTGCCCTCAGGTGGCGGAGCAGGCAGCGACTGTGTGACTGTTGTCCAGCGCCGTCGTGAGACCAGGGCTGTGGTGCAAAGTGGGGCAATGCTCGTTGCAGTGCTAGCAGGTCACGGTGCAGGCAGCGGTGTCGTCGTTGCTGAAGGGGAAACATCCATTACAACGCAGTCATTACATAGCACAGCTTTTACAACGCAACTGCCTTTACATCGCATGCCATTACAACGTATGCCAGTACAACGCATGTCACTACAACGCATGCCATTACAACGCATGCCATTACAACGCATTATAAGGTAAGTAGTGGAGATTTTTTCATTTTAGGGTGGTTATGGGTTTTGGGGTAGATGGGAATAGTAATTTTTACCCCCACACTATCCAACACTTTCCCTACTGTTGCACTCACTGGAGTGGGAATAGTAATTTTTACCCCTACACTATCCAACACTTACCCTACTGTTGCACTCACTGGAGTGCGAATAGTAATTTTTACCCCTACACTATCCAACACTTACCCTACTGTTGCCCTAAAAGTATTATGCGTTGTAATGGTATGCGTTGTAATGGTATGTGTTGTAATGGAATGCGTTGTAATGGTAGTTTTTAAAAATGCGTTGGAATGGCATGCGTTGTAAAATCATGCGATGTAATGGTAGTTGCGATGTAAAAACCACGTTGTAAAAGCATGCGTTGTAATTGTTTGTGTTGTAACATCATATATTCTGCTGAAGCATTGTCATCAGCTGACGAACTGGAGTTGATGGCGCTGGCATCGGCAGGCCAAGGCTGATGTGTGGGACGGGGCGGTGTGCCATGTAACTTACAAGCGGTGCCCTCAAACCATGGTGCAAGTAGCAGCATCGATGTCGGTGTGGAGCGGCGTAGTCGGGGATACCAGGGCGGCGGCATGAAGTGAGACGGTGCAAAGGGCAGTGCCCACAGGTCACAGTGCAAGCAGCGGCTCGGTGTGGCGGCGGGCATCATCGTCGGTGAGACCAGGGTTGCAGAGCGAAGCGCAGCTGTGCCTTCAGGACACGGAGCCGGCAGTGGCATCGTTGATGGCGTCAGGTTGCTTTTTCTTCTGTCGCAGCACAAAACACACAGTTCCCAGTGCTGGTAGCAGATGAACTTGAAGTCTTTGCTGTTCCTGAGACTTCTTGAACAGGGAACAAGCTCTACCTCAAGCCCTTGGATAAACTCAAACAAAGAAGTTGCAGAAAGTTCAGTCCAGTCCTTTCTCTGCCCAAGACAGAAGCAGCCACTGCAGGCCAACATAGCAAAGCACACAACAAAGTGGTAGTCCATCTTCACAGCTACTCCAGCTCTTCTTCTTGGCAGGTTCCTTGATCCAAACGAGTTCTAAAGTCCTGGGGTCAGGGCCCCAATATTTATTTCACATTTTCTCTTTGTGGCAAGGGTTTCTGAGCCCAGTCCAAACCAGTCCTACCCTCTCTGGCCCAGCTTCACTACAGGAGATGGAGACAACATTGTGCAGAGAAGACACTGCCTATTCAGGTGCTGGCGAAAACTCCTCCCACCACTTTACATGCAGACCAGGCCTATTAAGCCCTGCTAGGAGTCACCCAGGAAAGGCAGGACACACCTTAACCCCTCTTGTGACAGTCTACAGTGAATGCACATCCCCAGCCCCTGTCACTCCAAAGCCAGACAATCAATACACAAACCCTCAGAGGCATACAGAATGGTTAAACAAGAAAATGCCTACTTTCTAAAAGTGGAACAGTCATAAGTGAGAATGCACTCCTCCCCTTAATAAGACACATACTTGAAAAACTCAATATTAAGTGCGTGCGGTCAGTGTCAGTGGATCGCCTCAAACCACTGTAATTCGAAAGAATTCAATGAAAGGGGCAATCCTCTCATGCCCCACACTGTCGCACTGCAAAAAGTGGGATCTACTCCCCAATAATGTCCATTTCGTCCAGGTACTCCACAGTAAATCAATATAACCAATATGTCACCAGGGCTGGAGTAGGGTGTTTTAATTTCACTAGCAGCACAGGAATCGCATTGGATGAGGGCAGGGGTATGGTATGCAATGGGGCTGTGGGTTATGGTTAATTTATAATTTTGAATTTAAGCATTTTTTCACAATGACTGGGTCAGCTAAGCTGTTTATTCTATTTTGTTGTAGAAACCCCTGACGAAGAGCCCAAGGAGGCTCGAAATGCATTGGGTACCTAAAATGATGTGCCTACTTCATATCGTATTTATCTGCACATACCGTTGTAAAAAGTCTGGAGTGACATGCAGCTGGTATAAGAAGTGTTTAAATAAAGACTGCAGATGCAATTAGACTGTCTCCGGCGTGATGAAAGAAAATAAGTATATGGAGCAACAAGGAATGGAATACATATTGGTTATATTGATTTACTGTGGAGTACCTGGACGAAATGGACATTATTGGGGAGTAGATCCCACTTTTTGCAGTGCGACAGTGTGGGGCATGAGAGGATTGCCCCTTTCATTGAATACTTTCTAAAAGTGGCATTTTCAAACACACAATTTAAAAACCATCTCCCTATAAAGATGTATTACTAAATTCTGAATTCAGGGAGCCTAAACTCCATTTCTCCATCTTGTCCCAATGGAACGTTATACTTGTATGATGTTACAAAGCAACTCCCATGTGAGCCTATGGGACAGATAACCTTGCAATAGTGAAAAACGAATTTGGCAGTATTTCACTATCAGGATATCTCACACACACCAGGACATGCCCTACCTACAATGCACCCTGCCCAGGGGGGTACCTTGAGCCTACTTGAGGGGTGCCTTACATGTACGACAAGGGAAGGTTTGGGCATGGCAAGTGGGGGCACTTGCCAGGTTGACATGGCAGTAAGAACTGTGTGCAGTCACTGCAGTGGCAGGTCTGAAGTACCATTGAAAGGCTACTTGTGCAGGTGGCACAATCAGTGCTGCAGGCCCACTAGCAGCATTTGATTTCCAGGCCCTGGGCACAGACAGTGCACTATACCAGGGACTGAGTAGTAAATCAAATAAGCCAAACATGGAAACACCAATTCATAAACACAATTTACAGTAGGAGCACATGCACTTTAATACTGAATAGCAGTGAGAAAGTCAGCGCAAAGGCACAATACAAGCAAAACGAAGTCCAAAGTACCATTAAAAGCAGGAGGCCAGAAAGCCAAAAAGACGGGAAACATGCCAAAAGATGTCCGGTCTAACATGTGTCTTTTGATTTCTCGCCCTAAGTGCACCAGGTAAGACCAGACGTGGGCCCCGGGCTCACTGTGCCACTGGATTCAAGCTAGCCTGGCTGATGATGGGGGCTACCCCGAAACCAGTCCCAGGATGCTTGTTTCTGGTCCAGGGAGAACCTGCATGGACAGTTTGGGATGGACTGTTCCCATGTGGAGCAGGGTCAAGACTGATTTGCATATGGCAGGGTCTGAACTGGGGTGGCATGGTGAACAAAATAATGATGGATTTAGCCAAGATCTCTTGATTGGGGTTGAATGTTTGATTTGTTCCGCATTCCGTCCATCATTTGTGTGTCTTTTATTTTCTCATCCTAAGTGCGACGGGTATGCCCAAGCGTTGGTTCTGGGCTCACTGTGCTGCTGGATTCAAGCTACCCTGGCTGATAAGAGGTGACACCCCGATACCGGTCCCAGGATGCTTGTTTCTGGTTCATGGAGGACCTTGGTTGGCAGTTCCGGCTGGACTGTTTCCAAGAGGAGCTGGGTCAAGACTCATTTGCATATGAGTGGGTCTTAACTGGGGTGCCATGGTGAGCAAAAGAACAATGGATTTAACTCAGATCTCTCGAATGGGAGTGAATGATTTGGCCCACATTCTGGCCATCATTTGTGTGCCTTTTGCTTTCTCGCTTTAAGTGCGCAGGGTATGCCCAGACATGGGTCCCGGGCTCACTGTGCCACTGGACTCAAGATAGCCTTGCTGATGCGGGGTGATGCCCTGAAACTGGTCCCAGGATGCTTGTTTCTGGTCTAGGGAAGACCTGGCTTGGCAAGGAGGACCTTGCTTGGCCGTTCGGGCTGGACTGTTCCCACAAGGAGCAGGGTCAAGACTGATTTGCATATGACTGGGTCTAAACTGTTGTGGCATGGTGAGCAAAAGAATGATGCATTTAACACAGATCTGTAGACTGGGGGTGAATGTTTGATTTGTTCCTCATTCCGTCCATCATTTGTGTGTCTTTTGCCAAGACGAGACAAAAGCACCTCTCTGTTGACTCACGCATGCATTGCACCAAAACTGTTCACAGCAAATACAGCATTCTGCCAACCATGCACTCCCCCAGTGGGGTAGGGGCTACTAGTCTGATGACACAATGCAGTTCCAGGTAACTGGTACACTAAATGCTGCAATACAATACAAGTGTTACACACAACGATCTATAACTGAATAGTACTTGAAGCTGGTTCACCAACCAATCAAAGTTCTTTCAGAGGTTACACATCTCATAGAAGAGATTGGTGTTAACCTATTAATTATTACGGTCCCTGCTCTTTCTAATGAAGCCGTAGCTTCCTGCTCTGTCCTATGACTCCATTCATAAAAAAGAGCATCAATAATTGATGCTACTTCAACGGGTGAGTAATTCGTATTCAGAAGCGCCATTACTACCTCTTGTAGTCACGTGGCTATTTTCCTTTCACAGATTTTTGTGGTAGTTTAATGCACTGCTGACTGCCAGGATCCATACAGCACAGGTGCCGAATTCTACAGTTACTGCAAAATGCATAAATGTGCTTGTTGAGTTTTTTAAGGAAAGGGATTCGAGTAATGCATTTGATACTTCCTTTGACTCGACAGCCATGACTATGCATTAAAAAATATATAAATTGAAATGTTAGAACTGTCAGCCTTAGGGTGGTCTTCCCCCAAATGCTTTGTCTATACCCCTCCTTTTTGCTGAAATTCGTTTTTGTTGGCTTACAGCTAGTGCACTTTACCACTTCTGACCAGTGCTAAAGTGCATGTGCTCACTGCTCAAAACATGGAAACTGGCCTACACCTGATTGGCACATTTAATTTATTTATGAATCCCTATTAAATTGGTTCAACATATACCCAGAGCCTGTTAACTAAATGCTACTAGTGGGCCTGAAGCACTGATTAGGCTACCCACTTAAGTAGCCTGGTAAAAAAAGGCTCAGGCATGCCATTGCGGCCTGTGTGCTGTTTTAAAGTGTCAATTCGACCTGGCAAAATAAACCTTGTGCCAGGACCAAATCTCTCTTTTCAATGTATGAAATTCACCCCTATGTTGGGCCCTAAAAATGCCCATAGGTACTTAGAAAGTTGAACTTGTACTTTTAAGTTTTACGTGCGCTGCCAGTGAAGAATTCCTAAAGTCATTTTTCACTACTGTTATGGCTACCTCTCCCATAGGATAACATTGGGTTACCTTTTTACATTTAATAAGTGATAACTTTTGTTCGGTAACAGGGTGAAATTTAATGTTTTGTGTCTAAAGAGTTGTAATTTAGAATCCTCTTTAATGGTAAAGTTGGATTATTGCCAGTTTATCATCCCTTCATGACTGAAAATAACAAGTCCCTCTATCTCAGATGTCCCTTCCAACTGACCACTAGACATATAGGATGGGCCTCCTCCACCAGAGTACCATAACGGTTCGCTTGGCTAATCTACTCTGACTTCAAAATCAGAAGGATTTATGTTTCATGAGCATGTGTATCTAGAGCAAGAAATGGCATGAGTCCCCATCTATAGGCAAAAAACGTTCATACCATATGCTGCTTCATGCACCTTGAGATCATTTTCTGCACATTTGCTTTGCTTGCTAAAGATTCATAATGTTGCCCATTTTTTCACCTCACAGACATAAAAAAAGATTACTCTACGTGAGTTTCTACACTCACAATTCAAACATTTGTTTTTTAAGAAATTGTTGAAAACCTAGGTTTTTTCCCTTTCTATCTAGTGCGTGTCTTTGGTCAGAACTAGCCAATCTGTTTAGCGTCAGCAAGCCTCTAGGCTCTACAAATAACTATCTGATCTAAGTCTAGAAATAATGTGAGATATATTTCCAGGCTTTGTTATCCTCCTCATTTTCAAGCTCTCCCTCTACCATTGGTGATCCTTCAAAATATTTCTGTCTCTTCAGAGTTCTTTCCCTTAATGAAATTGACTTTTAAATGTAAAACTTTTACCATTTGTACATTGCAGCTTTATATATGCACAACAGGGTTGAGAGTGGACAAAATGCAATCGTTGAAATTTTATAGCAATTCTCAAAACCTCCTTTTCAGAATTGATCTTTGTTCTCTTTCTTACTTCTTATTTATTAATCCTGATCGCAGGTTAAGCATCTGCATTGCTAGCTACACAATTTCCCAACCAGCTGTTTTGTCCTAATGAGAATGTCTTTGTCTCAGCTGTCTTGTTTTTGGATACATATACATCTGGTTTATTTCTCCCAACTGTTGGAGCTTCTCTCCTTGATCTCTGTTTCCTATGTCCATTCCTTTTTGTGACTTCTTGTCAGAATCACTTTTGTCTTTCTTCCTTTTTCTTCTCTCAAATAAGCTTGGTCATAATTCTCCTATAAGCAATAGTTGGCTAAAATCGTTTTTCCCTTGATTTCTAAATCTTTCAATTTCTTCAATCTCTCTGTAAGTTTAACTCATGGTATCCCCTGTCTAACTTCCGATTTGATACAACCACAGTGCTTGATCTGTGCCATAAGGATGCTTGTAGCAAAGTTGGTTCTTGTATAGTGTTTAGTGTTTTATCTAGAGAAATACCTATAAATGCCATTTTACACCAACCTCTTTTTTTTCTTGAGCCCGTACAGTGAGTAACTCCTATTACAATGCAGGCATTACAATGTAATGCCATTACAATGACTCCATTACAACGCAGGCACCATTACAACACATGCCATTACAACGCATGCTATTACAACGCAGGTGCCATTACAACACATGCCTTTTCATTGCAATTATCATTATGGCAAGGGTTTAGGTGAGTTTAAATGTATTTATTTGCTTTTTTGTATCTTTAATCATTATTGTAATATTATAAGGTGGTATATAACTAGTAATTTAAAAAAATGTTTACATTTATGTTTTTGAGAAAAAAATGTAATCTTTTAGGCATGGGATGTGAGGGATTTGGGGGCTATGGGTGGGGAAGTGTATTAATACTCCGGTATTAATTTTAATACTTGTGTATTAATTTATTTAGAGAATTAATGCATACAATTGAATATTTAAAAAAAATATATTTATATAATCAAAAAGGGGTTGTAACATATCCCCTTATACATGGGATGTGAGGGATTTAGGGGTTATGGGTGGGGAAGTATATTAATACTCAGGTATAAATTTTAATGCCTGAGTATTAATTTATTTAGAGAATTAGTAAGTAAAATGTTATATATTGGTTTTTTGCAAATTTATAATAAGAAAAGGGTTTGTAACATAACCCTTTAGGCACAGGATGTGAGTGATTTAGGGGTTACGGGTGGGGAAGTGTATTTATAGTCAGGTATTAATTTTAATACCTGAGTATTAATTTATTTAGAGAATTAAATACAATTTAATATTTTTAAAAAAAAATTACTAAGAAAGGGGTTTGTAACATAATCCTTTAGGCACGGTTTGTGAGGAATTTGGGGGTTATGGGTGGGGAAGTGTATTAATGCTCAGGTATTAATTTTAATACTGTGTATTAATTTATTTAGAAAATTAATAAATACAATTTAATATTTTTAAAAAAGTAATTTATAAAAGAAAAGGGTTTGTAACATAACCCTTTAGGCATGGGATGTGAGGGATTTAGGGGTTATGGGTGTGGAGGTGTATTAATACTCTGGTATTAATTTTAATACCTGAGTATTAATTTATAAAGATTAATTGTTTGATTTGAAATATTATACAAATAAAAAAGAGAATAAAAACATATTTATAATTTGGAATAACATGCAAAAAACTATAAAGATAAAAAGTGAAGCATAACACAACACCTAATAGTTTCGAAAAGTATTACATATATTTTATTAATAATTAAAAACAAACAATAGCTTTAATAAATAGTAATAAATATGAAATGCACTTTAAAAAAGTTAGTAATAATTTTTTTTAAATAAAGATGTTATGAAAGTGTAGAGCGCTGATTGGCCAGTGGGGGATCCAATCAGAATCCTGGTTGGACGTAGGCATTGGAAAGGGGCTGTTGCCACGCCTACATAAGGAGCAGCATGGCACATCCGCGCCAGTAACGCTGATCGTTTTTACTTCATTATCGGAATTGCTTTTAGATTTTTTTTAAAAGTGTCTGAACTGTTTTAGCTATTGTCATTGTGAAATTGAATTTGACTGCACATTTAAACCGGGTCTTTCTGACCTCTCAGCTCGGGGACCGTGTAGCTCACTTCGGGGGGGCTAGCGGAGTGCTGATTGGCCAGTGGGGGATCCAATCAGAAACCTGGTTGGACGTAGGCAGTGGAAAGGGGCTTTTGCCACACCTACATGAGGAGCAGCATGGCGCATCCGCGGCGGTAACGTGGATCGTTTTTACTTCATTGTTAGAAGTGCTTTTTGGTTTTTTTAAAAAGTGTCTGAACTGTTTCAGCTATTGTCATTGTGAAATTGAATTTGACTGCACATTTAAACCGGGGCTTTCTGACCTCTCAGCTCAGGGACTGTGTAGGTCGCTTTGGGGGGCTAGCTGAGCACTGATTGGCCAGTGGGGGATCCAATCAGAATCCTGGTTGGACGTAGGCAGTGGAAAGGGGCTGTTGCCATGCCTACATAAGGAGCAGCATGGCACGTCCGCGCCGGTAACGCTGATCGTTTTTACTTCGTTAATGGAATTGCTTTTAGGTTTTTTTAAAAAGTGTCTGAACTGTTTTAGCTAAAGAAGTAGACAATGGCAATACTCAAGGCTTGGTGCTATTGGACCTGTCTCCGGCCTTTGACACGGTCGACCATATTATCTTGGCTGACCGGGTTAGGGCCGCAGGTTTTTGGGACTCAGCACTGAACTGGCTTATCTCCTTTCTGAGAGATAGAGCTCAATCAGTCAGGCTACCCCCTTTCTCTTCTACAGAGGTGCAACTGAATTGTGGGGTTCCTCAAGGTTCCTCGCTGTCCCCCCACCTTTTCAACATCTATATTCGCCCCTTGATTAATGCCCTCAAAAGAAAGGAAATCAACATTTTTAACTATGCGGATGACATGCAACTGCTATTCACGATTAACGATAGCCCTACGTCTCGACAGCAATTTCACAACACTATGCTGTTCATCCGGGATTAGATGAACCGCAACCATCTGAAGTTGAACTCCGATAAAACTGGGATAATCATTACAAAAAGTAAGTTGGATCATTGGACCATCTCGTTCTGGCCTAGCGAGATGGGTTCCCCCCGCACCCAAAAAGGCAGTAAAAAGCTTGGGCATTATTATCGATGAGAATTCAAGCAGCAGGTAGGAGCAGTGATCTCAGCTAGCTTCTGCCAGCTCCGACGCATAAAAAAGATATAAAAATTCCTTACTAGGGAGGCTTTGACCCAAGTAATTATAGCTTTAATCATGTCCAGAATTAAATACGCCAACTCGCTCTACCTGGGTCTTCCCAAAGTCCTCTTGTGCAGGCTCCAGCTAATCCAAAATCAGGTCGCCCGGCTGATATACAATCTGCCCAAACATGGCCACATCTCCCAGGTGACCATGGACCTTCATGGGTTGCCAATCGCACAGAGAACAATGTTTAAAGTTTGATGTAAGGTCTTTAAGGCCCTTTACTTGAATTACCCCACATTTGTGACATCTCGGATCATAAAATACTGCCCTACTAGAGCACTAAGATCAAGCCACCTTCACTTTCTGGTGATCCCCTCTTGTAAAAAACAAAGGATCGGAGTGGGTAGGTTCACCGTTATCACCCCTCGAGTATGGAATAGCCTGCCCCTGGACGTCAGGTCCATTTCCGATCTTGTTAGATTTAGGAAACTCCTGAAGACATGGCTTTTCAGACAGGCTTACCAATAAGTGGGGATGAAGACCGAACAGTTACCTAGCGCCAAGAGACCGTCTGGTGAATGTGCGCTTTAGAAATGGACAGTAACATAACATAACATGTGGCAGGCACCATGCTGTGCCTGCCGCATGGTGCAGGGATATGTAGGAGGCCACCTATGGTGCCCCCCAGGGCCCATAGTGGAGGGGGAAGAGGGGCCCGCTATTAGCCCCTATGTCCCTTTCCGCCTTCCTTTTCATGGCGGGTTAACTGCCATGAAACGGCCGGCAGAAAGGGACATTGTAATCCCTACAGCGGTGCCTGAGCAGGCACTGCCCCTATTGTAGGGATTACTGTCCCTCAGACGGTCCAATGGGCTCCTTGAGCCTGTCGGATCCGTGGCGGTCGGTCTCTCCGACCACCCTCCATCCGCCCGCCATCATAATGTGGCAGGCGGACAAACATGGGGGCATATTAGCAAGAAGAGGCGATAATCATCGCTAACCCTGCTTAGCGTGATTTTTTTTATCGCCGGCTATCGCTGGAATATATCGCCACGCTAACGCTGTATTAGCAACGATTAGCGCTATGGCGATGAATATTCCCAGCGATAGCGAGGAAATAGACCAACATCGCTGAAAAACCAGCGATGTTGCATGGAGAAGGAGAACACCTTGCTGATACGACCCTGTGGTCGATATCAGCATAATCCACCCCCCATGTTAGGTATGGCTAACACCTGCTAATTGCAGGTGTTAAATAAATAGCGATGACCCCGGTTAGCGCGACTTTTCACGTCGCTAACTGGGGCCATGGCCACCTTGCTAATAGGCGATAGGCCTGTTAGCGAGTGTTTCCCAGGTTTGTTCGTCGGGAACGCCCACTTTGCATGTCATTAGCGATAAATATCGCTGACATGCAAAGCGGTAAAAAATGGGCGCTAATGCCCGCAAACTGTCGCTAACTGCTGTTAGAGACAGTTTGCTGATAGGGCGATATAAATATCGCCGCTTTAGCGGCAAAAAGTGCCGCTAAAGCGGCGATAGTGCCCTTGCTAATATGCCCCATGGTCCGATGGCAGTGGGACCGCCACCAACGGGCTGACGGTGGTGGTTCCACCGCCATCGTAATGAGGCCCTGAGTTTTTTTTGTATGTTACCTTAAATGGGTTTCTCTGTTCTGTGAAAAGCAACTTTCAAAGATGATGGTGTGCATTTTTTTGGATTGGTGGAGATTGTTTTCTTCCAGATAGGTGGTGTGGTATGGGTTGATCTGTATAGAAAGGAAAAGAAAGCAAACTGTGTTTATGATTTGGTTTACAAATGTTCTTTTAATGTTATCCTGCAAGGGAAAATGTTTAGAAATTATTTATTTGAGATTCGCCATTTATTTTTAATTATAAAGTTCATATTCATTAGGCCATGCTATGTTTGCAATCAAAAGTTTTTTTCCTTTAAAGCTGTGAAAAGAAAGTTAATATTGGTGATAACTGTGATTTAATTCAGTTTTATCTTCAATTGGTTGGCTGTTGTGTGATCAGCAACTTCTGATAGTGATGGTTTGGTTTTTTTGAGGATGTGTTCTTCCACACTGGTGGTGTGATATGGGTTGATTTGCAGAAAAATGCTCATTTTCCAACGGATGGATGGTTTGTATTAGACTTGTAAAAGAGACAATGTATTTTTCTCTGGTTAGTATTTACATTCTTCATTTACTCTGATATATGTTTTTAATTTGTTTAGTGAGATTGGGTTAGGAGTGATTTTATATTTCCCTTCTTATATTGTGGCAGATTTTAAAACTTTACGGTATGAAAGAGTTTCTTGTATAAATGTTTTACCTGTTGAGCTATTTCAATGTTCATAAACTCTTAGGATCGTCTGTATTATGTTGTGCTGTGTTATACAACCTTTAATTTCAAACGTAAACATTTGCAGTTCTGATAAAGAAAAGTAAATGTGAGTATTATTTCCTGTTCATGCTTTCTTTTTTTATAATTCAGTGCAGTTGAATACTTTCTTTCAGTGCCCCCCACCATCATCCAGCACCTTTCCTAAGGCAAACACCTGTCGGAGTAGGAATAATTATTTTGCCCCCATCACCATCCAACACCTTCCCTGAGGCATACACCTGTCGGAGTAGGAATAGTAATTTTGCCCCTCACCACCATCCAGCACCTTTCCGGAGGCAAACACCTGTTGGAGTAGGAATAGCAATTTTGCTCCCTACCACCATCCAGCACCTTTCCTGAGACAAACACCTGCCAGAGTAGGAATAGTTATTTTGCTCCCACCACCATCCAGCACCTTCTCTGAGGCAAATACCTGTTGGAGTAGGAATAATAATTTTGCCCCCCACCGCCATCCAGCACCATCCCTGAGGCAAACACCTGTCGAAGTAGGAATAGTAATTTTGCCCTTTACCACCATCCCACAACTTTCCTGAGGCAAACACCTGTTGGGATAGGAATAGTAATTTTGCCCCCCGCCACCATCCTCCACCTTCCATAAGGCAAACACCTTTCGGAGTAGCAATAGCAATTTTAGCCCCCCACCACTATCCCGCACCATCCATGAGGTAAACTGTTTTTGGAGTTGAATTAGTAATTTTGCTTGCCTTCACTTTCCAGCATCTGCTTTAAGGTACATTTTGAGCACTAAATTTCTAAATGACATTCCCTGGCATGCTACTATTAGCAATTTTCAAAACCACTGCAGTAATTTAGTTTATGTATTAAAAAAAAATTTGAAAAAGTTTTTTTTAATACCAATTAATTTCTATCACATACACTTACTTTTGTGAGTGTGCTGTTGAAAGTCAGGTTAAAGTCTGTGGATTAAAAAAATATATATTATTACTAAATGTTTAGGGGTTTTAGTGTATTATCTATAGGTGTGTTTGTTGTAACTGTTTTACTTACTTGATCTGTAGGTGGCAGTATTCAAAAGCAATCTGTCTTTTTTTCTCCGTGCTCCGATGCATGTGGACACCAGGGAAGTCAGTGATCCACTGAGCACAAAATGGTGGACGGCTCAATTTATACATTTTTGTGTGGTGAATGGTAATTTAAAACAAAATATGATTTTGATTGCATTTTTAGGGCCCGATTTCGATGTCAGATGGACCTGAGTCTGTCCGACATCGATCTGTAACTGGGACCGACCGGCCTCCTGTTGGCAGTCCAAAACCAGCAATTAGGATGCGACTGAACACTGTCCAACTGTCTCTCTGTCCACCACACCAGGCACTTCAGCATTCCATTACCTCATCAAGCACTCCAGCATTCCACCACTCACGTTCATACTGGCTGAGCAGCAGGGAACAGGTAACTAAGGGAAAGGATGCAAAGTAACAAATAAAGACACAACACACTCCCATCAGTTAACACACCAGATTCTCACATTAATGTTTTGATGTTCAGGGTTGGCTTAGGACGTTTGTCCAGCAGCTACCTTAAAATCTCAACGGTCAGAACCTAACACGTTTGTCATTTATGATTTGATCATTTGATGGTTTTGAACAAAGTCATTTTTATTATATTTTTGCACCTTTATTTTTGGTGGGAGTACGGAAGAAAATGGGTCTGCTTTGTCAGGCCTGTCAGTCACAATAATGAAGATGTGACCAACTGGGAAGCCCTGTGTTCATTCCAGGTAGGAGGCTGCCAGGGTTTCAGGGAGTTACCCTTCACACACGCAAAATAAAATATTTCTGTTTTGGGACACTGACATTACCCATCTGTCACACGCTTTTGTGTAGTGGGAAAGAAAACAGAGATCCTGCAGTACTTTACTGTCACTGTCATTGTTTATTAAGATCATTTCAGTAATTTCCATTTGGTTAAAGTACTTTAAATTGGTTATACATCGCTGCTTTTCATATAGTTATAGCTTTGTGAACACTTTCAGTAAATATTTTTAGTTATTTGCCTTCAGGTGACTTTTTGTCACCTCTATTAAGCTGTATTCCTTATCTGAAAAGTAAATAATATGTGTCTTGTAGAAGCAAATTTTGTTTTTGGCAGTTCACGGGGCTCCGACCCTAACTTTGAAAACTATCTCAGTGTGATTGATATGTAATCCATATGCATACCACAAAGCACCTCTAGATTAATACCTTTCCCGTTGTTTTTCTTTTGATCTAAGCAGCATTCAATAAGTATGCAGAATTTATCTTACACGAAGCAGACTGCAAGCTGCATTGTTAATGTATTCTCCAACACTCCAGGCATCTGCTTTGATTGTCACTGGGGATCTGTGAATGCAGCTTCAAACATCTGCTCTTAATGCAGATCTATCTGGGTACATTGTTAATTAGATGTAGCCGGTGCCATTGTTAAGCGGGCAGCCTGCGGCTGCACAGTAATGTTGCCACCGCATTGTACCCCGAGGGATAAGCATCTGTGCAGTGACTGGAGAGAATTCGGATCATAGTTTAGTGTTTGAAAACAACAGTAACATAGAAGTGGTAGAATGATGTGAAAGTGACAGCGAAGTCCTAGTGGCAACTAAGGGGTAGATTTACAAACGTTTTGCGCTGGGTTGGCGTCACAAAAGAGAAGCTAACCTGCACAAAATGTTTTTTTCCTAATTTACTTTCCAGTACAAAACTAGTTTTGTGCAGTAAAGTACCCTGAAAGTAATGCAGAGCAGCACGAAGCACTGCTTTGCGTTACTTAGCGCCAAGGGGGCGTTATATGGGTGGTACATGGGTAGTCCCATGCCTCCCATGGCTTTTGACGCAAAACGCTATCTACAAAGAATTGCAGACAGGGTTTAACGCCAAAAGTTAATGCCTCTTCAAATGAGACGTTAACAGGAGAAATGTTTTGATTTCTCCTTTCTTTTCCTACTTTGCATGTGTGCCTCACTGTGCAGCACACATACAAAGTGGAAAAAGTGTTTAAACATGTCTAGACATAGTATTTTGTACAGGACAGGTACTCTTCTTGTACAAAACCTATGCTAGACTCATGCATGCACCCTAGCGCTATGGCGCTAAGCTGTGTGCCTTGCGCAAGGCAGCTGAAATCCGCGCCGGCACTAGGGAAAGGGGAGGAGAGAGCCATATCTCTGTAGATATGGTGCTCTCCTGCTACCGCCCTGTCATGCAACGCAGCACAGCGCAGGCTCTTTGGGGGCTGCGCTGCTGCGTGCTTTTTGGAAAATCTGGCCCATAGTCTTTATTGGCTATCATATAAGTTTCCATACTCAGTCGCGGATGATGCCAATATGCAGTGAGGGGGCGGCAGGGCAGCAGCAGTAGCAGAGGCGGTGGAGGTTGAATAAAAAAACATTTTAATTACCTGATCCTGCCGGCTGCCTCGCGCTTCAGTGCTCCACAGTTCTGCTGCTCCCGGAAGTCCCCGGAACAGACTCCCCATCCAATCCACATGCTGCTCTCATACAATGAGAGCAGTGCCAGGATTGGCCTGAGCGGGCTGGTTTGAGGCTCCGCTCAGGCACAGGGAGTCTATGCCATTTCCTAACCCGGCTGCAGAACACATCTGGGAATAGAGAAACATAAATGTGCGTGTCTGTTTGGCCGGCCGTCTTAGGCATATAGCACCTCATTCCTCCTCACTCCCATGGCCTGGCCCCACCCCTCCCTACATTCGCATGTCTGAACCAGCGCCTGAAAAACAAAATGATACTAAAATATAATTTTATTTTTCAGCTGCTGGTTCTGAGCCTGTGGGGCGATGATCCTCTGCCATTGTCTGTACTCACACCTTCACTCGGAGATAGTGTACATTTTGAGAAGAATACTACTATAAAATTCTGAATTTAGCACATTTTTATTTTAGCAATTTTTTTACCAATGCCACGTACATTAACATTCCTATGGAACAGCCCTATTCCCCCCCACATCAACAACCACAACCAATAGATCCTAACTCAATATTACTCTTTCATTTTGATATGTTAGCAGCCTTCCTCGTTCCCTCTTTACTTCAAACATAATTCGACATTACAGTATTGACAGACCCATTGTCTATACCCAGAGAGGTGTGCATCTGTCTGTTCAGCATTACACGAAGGTGTGTAAACAGATCTGCAGTGACTGGTATAATCTGGCAAATGCCACAAGTTAGTGCCCACAGGATTTTCACCATTCAATTAATCAATCAATCAGTAGATTTGTAAAATGCTACTTGTCACCGTGAGGGTATCCAGGCGCTGGACCATTGAACCGGTAGGCGCCGAACAAAAGAAAAGCATCTTTCCAGAAGTTTTGGAGCTAGAATAGGAGGATTGCATAAGTGACACAACTGTTTCTGTCCGGCAATCCCCAAAATATTAATAAAAAAATTCCACTCTCTTTAAAGTGTAATATCACTAATACAGGAGTACTCTGCATACAAGTTGCATTAATTAGGAACAGTATGTAGCGCCACGCAATGTAACTGTGAAGTTTGTGAGACATCACCCCTGTGTACACTGCTTTTCCAAGATTCCATGTGCAACTGTTTGCCATCATTCCATCTGTATTGATGGGATATTAATGCACAAAGGCTTAACAGTATAAAGCAACACCAAACGTTGACCGGCAAAAGATATTTTACATGATATATTTTGATTAAATCCTTTTCTTCTCTGTCTCGTCTTCTACGTATGTGGTGTGCCATAACCCGTGATAGCAAGGCGCATGCTAATACTCTCATATATATCCTGGCTCACCCAAATGGGGCCCTCATCTTACACACCATTACGGTATTGAAGGATATGCAACATAAACTCAGTGGAATGCTTTTGCTGAATTAAGCCGAGTCCTCTCCCATATGTATTTCTCTAGTTAAATTCTTCCACAATATTTTTTATTGTAATTGTGTGTGTATATATATATATATATATATATATATTATCTACTGGCGGTCGCCAGTAGATAGTTATAGTTAGGAACTATTTTCCATAGGAAATCCGCAACATTCTATTTGAAATAACGTTGGCGCCGGTTGACGAATCTTCGCAAAAGTTTCCAACTTGTTGGGGCGCTCCGGTCCGCTCCTATCCTGAAAGTCTCGGGGTGATTCGTCAAGCGGGGGCCGAGAAAAAAGGGGGGTCCCAAAACACGTTTTCCCCATTCATTTTTCCATAGGAACCTTTAGTCGCAGCTACAGCCCGAACTGCTGAACGGAATTACACCAAATTTGGCAAAGAGGTAGCCCTTGGTTCAGTGTCGTGCCTTTTGCTTAAATGGTGTAAATCCGTTCAGTAGTTCCTGAGAAAATCAAAAGTAAAGTCACATATATATCTATGGCCAAGTAGGGTCCGCGTACCCTCCCGATCACTGAGCTGCATGCTAATTGGCTGTCAACACTCCAAATCAGGAAGTGTTGGCTGCCATTTTGTCCTCGGTAGAACCGAGGGACAGAAACAAGTGCGCAAAGCGCAAAAGGGGGCAGGGTAGAAACACCCTGACCCCCTAGGTCTGCTCAGGGGTCCCACAAGGACCCCTGGGCAGAAAAGCATTTTTTTTTTTAAACGGCGGGATGCGCTTAGGGTGCGCGGATCCCGCCGATTAAAAACACACAAGAAACAAGTGCGCAAACGCACAAAGGGGGCAGGGTAGAAACACCCTGACCCCTAGGTCTGCTCAGGGGTCCCACAAGGACCCCTGGGCAGAAAAGCATATTTGTTTTTTAAAAATCGGCGGGATGCGCGGATCCCGCCGATAAAATCGAAGCGCGGTCTCCCGCGCTCGATGCTACTTGCCCCGGGTGGCCCAAGTCCCGGGGGCATGCGGGGGTGGGTTTAGCTTTTATGGGGGCCTCTAAGGCCCGAAGCCCCGAGGACCGTCACCCCCAGGGCTTTAATTAAAAAATGGTGCGGGAGGGCTCTCAGCCCTCCCGCAGCCCGAGGACCGCCAACACCCGGGGCTTCTTTTTTAAAAATTTTATGACCTGTGTGGGGGCTCCAGTCCCCCCACACGCCCGGGGACCGCCACCTCCCGGGGCACTAACACATTTAAAATGGGGGTCCGTTTTGGACCTCCGAAGCCCGGGGACCACCACCTCCCGGGGCTGTGCAATTCAAGGGAGGGGGCCGCGCGGCCCCTCCTGGAGCCTGTGATGGCCCTGGGGACCGCCACCCCCAGGGCCGGCTCCTGCAGTGTCCCGGGGTGCCTACCCCGGGACACTGTAGTTTGCTATGGCAGGACGGGAGCCTCGCGGCTCCCGTCCTGCTCATAGTAAACTGCTTTGGTTTTGGAAGAGAGGCAGGAAACCTGCTCTCTCTTCCACAAACAAAGATGATTGCTTTCCACACGGGGAGCTGCATCTTAGCAGCTCCCCATGTGGAAAAGCAATGCCGGCTCCCAGGGACGCGGGGAGCCGGCGGGACCGTGGGGGGATTGGGGACCCCCACAGTCCCCAACGGAGAGGGCCAGCCCGGGGGATGGGGTCCCGGGGCAAGTAGTGGCCCGGGAGGGGGCCACGCGGCCCCCCTCTCCCCCCCCAAAAAATAAAGGCCTACCCCGGGGGATGGGGTCCCCGGGGCAAAAGGAGGCCTGAGGAGGGGGGCCACGCAGCCCCCCTCCATGAAAATTAAAAAAAAATAAGGTGGCAATGACCCGGGGGATGGGGTCCCCGGGTCGAAATTGGCCACGGGAGGGGGGCCCATGCGGTCCCCTTCCCGTACATTTTTTTTTTAAATAAAAGGGGGTCAGGCCGTGGGGGATGGGGTCCCGAGGGCCCAAAATAATTACAAAGAAGGGGGGCCACACAGCCCCCTTTTTAAAAAAAAATCCCCCCCAAAAAATCCGGCATCGCGCCAGAGGCCACGCCTCCTCCTTCTCAGCACTCTGCAAACGCGCCCCCTGGCGCGTTTGCAGAGGGGGAACGAATTCCCCTTGAATACTGTGGGTCCCTGGGGGCCAACTAGCCCACCAGGAACCTCCAGCATGAGCCAGGGGGCTGCGTTGCAGAGAGGTGTTCTGAGGCCACGCCCCTTTTTACACCTCTCTGCAACGCAGCTCTGTGGCGCTTAATGGAGGTAGCTGGTGGGCTAGTTGCACCCCAGGGACCCTCAGCATTCAAGGGGAGTTAATCCCCCGACTTAAAATGCGCCACGGGGTGCGTTTGCACAGTGGTGAAGGGAGGGGGCGGGGCCTGAGTGACATGTGTGCAAACAGGCCCCGTGGCACGTTTTAAGATGGGAATTAAATCCCTTCAATCCTGAGGGTCTCTGGGGGCCAACTAGCCCACCAGGTACCTCCAGTAAGCGCCACGGAGCTGCGTTGCAGAGTGTTGTAAAAAGGGGCGTGGCCTCTGAACACCTCTCTGCAATCCAGCTCTCTGGTGCATACTGGAGGTATCTGGTGGGCTTGTTGGCCCCTAGGGACCCTCGGGATTGAGGAGGAATTAATTCTCCAACTTAAAACGCGCCACAGGGCGTGTTTGCAGACATGTCACCTCAGGCCCCACCCCCTTCCTTCACCATTGTGCAAATATTCCTCTAAAATCAGCCGAACTACGAATTGCGATTTACTCACCTGTTATCAGGAGAGACCTCAGTGCTGCATCTTTGAGCCCAGTATTGATCCTGAAAAGTAATTTTAACCGTACTTACCAGTAACTTGAATTTCCTTCCATAGGATATCATTGCCTGCTTTTTGCTGAAAAAGTTTCTAAGTGTCGATTTTTGAAACATACAAATATTCCTCTAAAATCAGCAGAACTATGAATTCCGATTTACTCACCTGTTTTCATGAGAGACCTCAGTGCTGCATCTTTGAGCCCTGTACTGATCCTGAAAAGTAATTTTAACCGTACTTACCACTAACTTGAATTTCCTTCCATAGGCTAACATTGACTGGTTTCACTTGGAAATTCTTCTAAGTGTGGAGTTTTGGAACTTTATAATATTCCTTTAAAATCAGCCGAAATACGAATTCCGATTTACTCACCTGTTATCAGGAGAGACCTCAGTGCTGCATCTTTCAGCCCAGTACTGATCCTGAAAAGTAATTTTAAACGTACTTACCAGTAACTTGAATTTCCTTCCATAGGATATCATTGCCTGCTTTTTGCTGAAAAAAGTTTCTAAGTGTCGATTTTTGTAACATACAAATATTCCTCTAAAATCAGCCGAACTACGAATTCCGATTTACTCACCTGTTATCAGGAGAGACCTCAGTGCTGCATCTTTGAGCACAGTACTTTACCATGAAAAGTAATTTTAACCGTACTTACCAGTAACTTGAATTTCCTTCCATAGACTAACATTGACTGGTTTCTCTTGGAAATTCTTCTAAGTGTGGAGTTTTGGAACTTTATAATATTCCTCTAAAATCAGCCGAACTACGAATTCCGATTTACTCACCTGTTATCAGGAGAGAACCCAGTGCTGCATCTTTTAGCCCAGCACTGACCCTGAAAAGTAATTCTAACCGTATTTACCAGTAACTTGTATTTCCTTCCATAGGAATCCATTGTCTGGTTTTCAGCAGAAAAGTTTCAGTGTCGATTTTCACAAACTACAAATATTCCTTAAAAATCGCCTGTATGACTTAAACGCATTCTTTCAACTGGGGGGGGGGGCATTGCCATGCCCTTTTTGGGCAGCCCCCACCCCAACGTCAATAAAAAAGAATAATCCCTGGCTTCTAGTGGGCTTTCCGCCCCCCCGGGGTGGCAGATTGGGGGCCACCGCCCCCATATGCCCCCCAGGGGGGGGCAGAAAGACTGTGGTGCCCAAACAAATATGGGGAGCAAAGGCCCTTGCCCAAGAGGCCGCTCCCCCTCCCTGGTGTCTAGTGGGTGGATCCCTGTTTGGGGATCGCCCCCTGGGATGATCCCAAGCAGGGATCCACTAGGGAAGGGTACCATTGGAAAGGGGAGATTCTCCCCTTTCCAACGATACCTCTCCCATCTTTTTCGGTGCTCGGGGGCTGAGATAGCCCCACGAGCACTGAAACACTGAAACACTGAAACAGAAACTAAGTTTCAGTTTCGTTTTCATTGCAATGACGATAGCGCGCCATGTGCGCGATCGTCATTGCAACGAAATTCAAAAAGAGGCCTGGGGAGGTTGGGGAAGCTCTTCCCCACCTCCGCCGGCAAAAAAAAAAAAATTGGAAATCCCTCTGCTGTCTGCAGCAGAGGGATTTTCTGAGCATGTGCTCATGACGGAATGGTTCCGTCATGAGCACACTGGAACTTGTGCTCATGACGGAACCATTCCGTCATGAGCACTGAAAGGGTTAACATTAACACAGACACCCTTGTGCCACAGTGCAAGGGTGCATGCATTGCAGGGAATGATTGTTTAGGTGCAGGAAGATGTACTTCCCTGCACATAAACAATCATTAAAGGCTTTTTGCTCTTTCTTTGCGTGCTGCAGAAAAAGGCAAAACACGTAGAAATAAACATATTTCTCCTGGTTGTGCCAATCTAATGCCTGCTTTTGCATGGCGTTAGTTTTTTGGTGCTGCCTCAGATTTACACATCCTTGTAAATTTGGGGCAGCGTCAAAAAGACATGGGTGTTGCGGTTTAACGCCCACAGCAACACCCATTGCATGCCTCTTTCATGCAGATACCTGTGTGAAAGGGTACCATATTTACAAAGGGGCGTTAAGCCATGCAAAGTGGCTTAGCGCCACTTTGTAAATATGGTGCAGGGCATGGTGATGTTGCGGTGGCGCAATCCCCTTGTAAATATGCCCCCATGTCTTTCTTATTTTCGTTACCAGTTTTCCTTTTGTCTCGAACCTTGTTTAGCTCCACAAGGCTCTGTCCTTAGTCCCACACTTGTTAACCTATATTTGACACCACTTGCATATCTAATCAAAAGTCTGGATGTGGAACTTTGGGGCATATTAGCAAGAACGGCGTTAAAATTATCGCCGCTTTGGCGGCAGGAAACTGCCGCTAAAGCGGCGATAATGGGCTTGATAATATGCCCTTGAGAATGCCAATAGAAGCCCAGGATCACAGCAGAACATGGGCTTCTATTGGTATTCTCAAGGGCATATTATCAAGCCCATTATCGCCGCTTTAGCTGCAGTTTCCTGCTGCTAAAGCGGCGATAATTTTAACGCCGTTCTTGCTAATATGCCCCCTTATTTCTACACTGATGGCACACAACTTGTTGTCTGTCTCCATCCAACGTCAGTTCCTCATTCATCCCTGAGCAAGTCCAGCTATTACTAGCCAATATTTGTCAATAGAGGGGGCAAAAACAGATGAAAAACATCAGGGAAGACAGAAGTGCTTGTCTTTATCCCTTCTACATCCCTGGTTCAGCAGATGGTGGCCCATCTGTATGGACCCCACCCTCATCCCAGCTTGTCAGGTATGTAACCTAGGAGTGATCTTCAATCAAACTTCCACATTACAAGCTCATATTTCTAAACTCAGCTCCGCTTTTATTTTACACAATAAAATCTTCAAAACAATGTTGATATTTCCCTTGAGCCTCCATGAATTGGCATTTTTTGCTGTCATATCAATAAGATGGGTCTATTGCAATGCATTTTACTACAGTCTCCCAAACTGCATAATCAATCAACTTCAGATCATCCAAAATATGGCAGCACACTTGTTCCTTAATCAGTCAATTATCTAACAGTATTTCTAAACACCTGTTATCGCATCACCTGGTATCACTTCATTGACTTACTGTACAAAAAAGCAAATAATTTAAAGATTGTCTGTATTTGTCATAAGGCCTACCATGGCTATGGTCCTCTTATAATATGTCACTGTTTCGGACATTACACACCCCTTGTAAACTTCACTACCTTGATTTGCATGAGATCATGGTCCTCTCCATTAGATATGCCAGACTCAGAGGACACGCATCACCAAGGCTCTAGAATTCTCCTCCTCTCTCTCCACAGCATCCCTGCTCACTTTTCATTCCGTAAAGCCATTAATACTGTTTTTTTCCTTATCTATCACCTACTTGGTCATGATTTTTTTCTGTAAAGATTTGGTTGTTCATAAGCATTGGGCTACCTTTTTGAAGTCTGTGAGAAATGGATCCCCACCCCAATTAATCCCCCGAATGTTTTGCTTTTTGGACTATGTGATTTGTGGACTTCTACCATGAGTGAATCTCTCTCCTAGAGTCTCATTCAATGTAAGCCTGGTTAAAATGGGTTGAGAGGGCCTGCCTTTAAAAGATAACGTCCGTTGTGCACATATAGGGAAAGAGGCTCCATAGTGGTTGCAGGTGCAAGTGAACATGTGAGCAAACATAGTTGCACACCTGTCTAACTTGCACTATAGTCTAATTCAGCCCAATATCTGTGACCATTAGCCTGTCACAGAGGGGGTCCATCATGGGCTGGTGGTGACCTGTGCAAACTCTGTAATATGAGTGGGCATTAATGGTTTGAGTACGTTCATCTGAGGTGTTTCACTGAAGTATGTAGAGTGCTTCACTGTATTGTACACTATGTGCAAAGTCTGCACCAAAGTATAGTTTTCCCATAGTTACTCCCAGAGGTAAGCATGGTGCAGCAATCCTATGGTAAATCAGGATTTCATATGTAGATTTAACAGTTACACATATCTACACTCCTTCTGGCATTTCAAGATTTATAATTTATCTATGACTCAGCTCCTGACTAGATTCTGGACCTTTGCAACACCCTGCTGGGCCATTTTATTTACTTTGCTGGCCAGATGGACCTATTTGTCAGTTATTAGGCCTGCTCTGGGGAGAGGAAAGGGTGGGTATGGAATTTGTATGTGTTAATTACATTTCACACTATAGCTAGCACCCTCAACCACACAAAAACAAAGTAAGTTAGCCAGCCCCCTGGTGCCTGTCACGGGAGATACTCCCTTTGAAGTTTTGGAGGGAAGGAAGCAGGCAGCTGTGGAAATGAGGGGCAAGTCTTAGGCTTGTGGCGAAGATTTTTTAACAGACCATTTGAAGGCTCCATCTTGGAAATTCCCAAAATGCTATGTAGGAGTGTTAGGGCATGGGCATAGTGATGATGTGGCAAACTAGGATTGGGCAGAGGTGCATATCTTCTAGAACTTTCCACCCCCAATAAAAAGCCCCTGCTCAAAGGAGAGCCTTTTAAGAAAAGTCTATATCTGGGGAGAAGTGAGACAGGAGGAATGTCCAGCTGGAAGAGGGAAGACACCTGCAGAGATGGACTCCAGGACTTTTTGACTTTTTTTACTTCAGCTGCCGTGCACTGACTAAGATTTGTTTTACTAGGTCCAGGGATGCTGGCACCTGCACACCCTCTGGGTGATAGTAGGGAGAAGGACTGACAAGGGAGGGACCCAGGATAACTCTCCTGGTGCTTCACTGGACTGGTCCTACAGGAGTGTGTCCTCCAAAAGGAAGGGGCCTCTGACATATGATGACCCAAGTGCTCTGCACATGGCCAAAGGGATCTGGAGGACACTGTAGGTAAGACCACTCTGCCTTAGGAGCCCTGAGATGCTGCTGAGGAGGACCCTGGGTCCAGGAAAAGTGCCAGGTACCAAGACAGTAGGCAGATCTTCCAGGAGATGAGAGACAGAAGTTCTCCCCATTCCCATGCGTATGAGAATGGGTCGGGGAGAAAAGATGCTGGTTACATGCCAGCAAACAACAGCTGTGGGCTCCAGCACAATCAGCTCTGTGATCAACCAGGCTGCTCCTCAAAATGGGAAGATAGATGGCATCCGGGCTAAAAAAAAAAAAAAAGAGGAACCGTGTGAGAGGGCATTTAGTTATCCAAAAAGAGAAAATCATTTTGTGGTACAAGCCCATAGATCAAGGGAAAACCGCTGTAGGCAAAAAGAGGTGCCCTACAACACTCTAGGGCCACCTACTAAAGTTTACATATTTCTTCCTGTGGTGCCCCAGCGAGGACAGGGGCACCATCAATGGATTACGATATGTTTTGGGAGCTGCCAGAGGTACAGCAGCCCCCATTGGTGGGCTCTAAATGTTTTGTAACTGTCACCCCACATCTCCCAGGGGGTCAATTGGTGACCCCAGGAGAAGGTTGCTTTGTTTTCAAGCGCTCCATGAGGTGGGCCTTTTAACCCAGAGGTTCTAGAATGCAGAGACTCCTGTTCTTTAATACTGAGAACTCCTTTGCGGCATCTTTCAAAGTTGAAAACAATTCATGTACGCTCTTTATTAAAACTTTAAATGTTTTGTTGACAATGACAAAATTAACAGTGAATTGTTACATTTATTAGTGAAGGTAACTGAAATGCTTTTTTGATAATTTGCAGTAATTACCAGCAGTGCCTACAATCCCAGATCGGCTCATCAGTACTCTCCTCAGTTATACCCTGCCGAGTAAGTGAACACCAACCTGTACCTAGTCTAAAGTCATACAGAATGTGAGAATATAAACTTTTTCGATGTTTTATGCTGCAAAGGTTTTACTTCCTGTTTATGTGACCAGCGATATTTTACATTCATACCTGCACAGTCAATTAACTGTGTCAGCGTCTGTTTTATTGACTAGCACCTTGCCCTCTCAGCATTAGCAAATAAGGGAGCAGAGGTGCAGGGAGATAACGTGGTTTCATGAGTATGACACAATTTGCTCTGATGAGTAAACAGTAATAAATATACGTGGGATTGTGATAAAATGTTTCCTGCCCTCGCACATACAACCTGGACCCACATAAATCTATTGCAATGTCCTAGGGAGGCAGGTTATGCAACAAGATCATAGTTTGGTGCCTGTGATTAGTACTTTGTGCATTAAGAATATGTTTGAGAAACTACAGATTCAACGCATATTTCTGGCATGTTATCTGACTATTTTTCATCAGTGGCATCCTTTTACTAATATCCTAGTGGAACCACTAGCAAAATCACCTGCCATTTGACCCCTTATGACATAACAGGAACTAGTTACCTCAAAGTACCTGAAAAAGATGCCACTGGTTTTCATTGGTTTCGGATCCTTACCTAAGAATTTTCCTAATCCCAACTTTGAGATGTCACCAAACAGCCAATCACTTGGTTCGGGATAAATCCATTAATCTTTCTGTTCATTAAATTGTAAACATGCACAAACCGTCTATACATCAAACTGCCTATTACTGTCCCGCTTACCTGTCTTCAAAACGCTTCCCCTCCTAGTTTCTAATCTGATCTAGGTGGGATCTGGTCCCGCATACAACACTGTTCTACGTATAAAACAATATGTTTGTGATTGCTCTGCTGCAGTAATAAGCATTGGTCACGCCAATAGTGTTGGCTTTCTTTGTAGTGAAAATGAAAGACCCGTGAACACACAGGGTCAAAAGGAGGAGATGGTGTGCAAAAAGCGTAGGTACTGTTGTATTTAGCAAAATGTATCATGCAGAAAAAGAAGCGTGAATTGATGAGAATAATACCGCCTTGAAAATATGGGAAGGATGATGTTTAAGGAGAGGCATATGAAGGAGGAGAGGAGCTTTAAAAATACATAGAGACGGAGAATTGTGTTTAAGGATTCCTAGAGAGGAAAAAGAGGCAGTGAGGGAGAGGG
Source organism: Calotriton arnoldi (assembly GCA_963921515.1). Taxonomy (NCBI): domain Eukaryota; kingdom Metazoa; phylum Chordata; class Amphibia; order Caudata; family Salamandridae; genus Calotriton; species Calotriton arnoldi. Next base: position 158,758 of record CAWUFW010004737.1, read on the forward strand.
TGGCAGAAGATATGGCGTCTAGTAAGCAGTGCCTTGGGGGAGAGAGTTAAAACAGCCAGCTTTTTAAGTACTTATACCACTACCCACCCCCACGTTGGCCAATAGCCAGGGAAGGGTTGTTTGGCTTGCGGACCAGGGGTTGGTAATCTGTTCTCATCATTGATATCCATTAACAATGAACACAAAGGTCCCCAAGTGTTAAGGAGCCTTAATACACTCAACTTTAATGAGCATCTTTAGGCAAAATGTCTTCAAAATTACAGCCATTGCCTCACAACATCAAGTACTGAACATATGCAACATTCGCCCAGGCATCCCATTAAATGCAGATAAAACACTTCTCAACTTAAAAATAGTAGACTAGCTTAATAGTCCCTTACTCACTAAGGATCACTGCTGCAAACCCTCTTTTTCTTGCTTCAAACAGGAACTCAGATCTCTACTGCTCAACAACTATTTCAACATGCACACATTCTGATGCACATTTCCCAAACATCCAACCCACATCGACAGGATCCATCAAGATGGTCGCCTGACTCTTTCAGTCTTTAATCTGTCTCCAACGACAGTACCTTTTTTTTTTTACTTGTTTTTATTTCGGAGTATACTGTCATCAGCACACATTTTGATTGCACATAAAAACACTGTGCATGATTGATGTCAAATCAAAATACCATTTGTGGAATTGAGCACCCTCCATGGATCTAGGATGCCCCCAGGACTATACGGGGTTCGTACCCCCCAGATGACATCATGAAGTACTAGGAGCGCTGTATATCCCCGATAAGGTAAACAATTAACAGTGATGCACCAAACAGATAACATGAAAAATAAAACCTAGGTAGCAAGTGGCAGAGGTAATGTATCACTTATATCTCTAAGAGACATAGACCGGCTCAACATATATCAGTGTCCATCCCGCTCCTCCCTCCGGATGGACCCATAGTACACTAAGTAACAGGTTGATGAGGCCACGCCGTGAGGCATCTGTTCATATTCGTGGCCATCCGATGACACAGATTTGTCTAGGTTTTCACCACTACAGTCATGCTTTCACGATGGCCATAGCCCCCCCTCCCTCTGAAGGGGGGCGGTCTTCTAACCACCCAGCCCGTCCTACCCTAATCCACAGAGATCAACAAGGCATTCTCACCACACACCAGGGGCGGCTGGTGACATTTGAAAGTGGTGGGGCGTAAAAAAAATCGGATGACTGATGTGTATCAAGTGAGCGTAGCGAGCTAGCCCAACTGTCATAAAGGCTGGTTGGGGGGGGGTGCGGGGGGGTTCTTCCCCTGAGAACATTTTGAAAAAAGATTGGGCAAATGGTGCATTTTCAAGCAAATTTGAGAAAGTAAGAAGGTTAATAAGGCACTTGTGAAAGCGTAGTTATGACATCAATAAAAAAGATTTCACATGAAAATGATATAGGTAGCTGCTTATTCAGTATAACCACAGAATGACATCACTTTTCTCTAGGATATACACCCAAATTACAGCCTGCATCAATCATTGTCATTGCTTTTATATACTAAAGTGTCACATCACACACCAGTCATTGTCATCATATGCACAGTTACCCCATAACATGGCAGACATACGTCTCATGTAACTAATTAACCACCACAGACCATTCAGTGCCTTAGGATGCGTCTCATATTTCCCGCATATTCCGCCAATGCCATGATGTACTCTAGGGATTTCCCATTTGCCAATCAACCCCATGGTGTGCCCCTCATACCCCGTCTGCCATTTAGTGCCATGATGTGCCTCAGAACTCTGACTAACAACACTTAGAGCCATACTGTACTCCAGAGATCACCTTTTAACCATTCTATGGATATAATGTGCCAGCGTTAGCCTGAAATGTCATTTAAAATCGTGATGTGCTCCAGGTAATCAATGGCCATAACGTGCTACAGATATTTTTCCCTAATCCAGTTAATGGCATGATACACCCCAGGTGCACGTCATATGCCAACCGACCTCTTGATGGGTTCCAGTTACTGTGTTGGGCTAGTTAGCTCCCTTGGTGCTCCGGTATTCTCCTGCAAACCTGACAGCACAGTGTAACCCACACAGGCTAGTCAATTAAACATTTTGCACTTTGAAATGCAAGCTTTTCACTTCCATTCGATGCTCCGGAGCTATCATTTACAATGGTTTACCACAGGTCCACGCCTCATACACTATTTAAAACGACATGCAGAAATTGTCTCATTACAGAAAAGACTGCAGTCAGTCAGTCAGGCTTGTACCGAGGAGAAACAATGCCTTAATGTTTCAAACGACGAACAAAAAACAGTCATCAGGGCAATGAATAATTTATAGTAGCTGCTGAAGATGCATTTGGAAACGTCAGGTCGGCTGGCGAGAGAAGTATTTGGCAGGTGCAGAGGTCCCCTCTCGGCTGCGCTGAATGCCGAGGACTGCTCGGGCTCGTAGTGCTGCGGCTCCTGCCTTCGGTGGGTGTGTTAAATATTATGAGCCAGCCGTGAATCCAGCCTTCCACACGTCACAGCTTAGAGAAGAGATTGGCTAAATCAGCGCTACGGTGATAGTAACAGGAACAGCCTCGACCGAATGCACTGTTTTTTACACTCCTGCTGGTCCGAGGAGGGCAGGGAGAGGGCGTCCGATTCTCGGAGGTCTGCTAAAAACCTCTCCGCTCACACCGGCTGCGCTGTAATGGTACAGTCTGGCGGCCCCGCGCCCGGGAGCGCGAGAACTGCCGTGTCATTGTCTGAATGATAGAGGCTGCGTTTCTACAGCATGTTAAAATTACTACTAACGGCCGCCTGCAAAAATAGATCAAAATTAAAACCTTGTGTGCGTCTTCTTAAGGAAGGAAAGCTGGCCTCGGTTTGATGTTTTACGGCCTATAGCTGTCTTGAGAAACATTCCAGGCTCATAATACAACTCTGGCAAAAAACCTAAATGAAACTTCCTATCTCTCCAGACACGGACATGTAAACAATTTTCTCCGATTATAAAGGTATATTGTTCAACCGTTTGACACTGACACACCAGAACCAACGTTAATGAGTTTTTCATAAGTACCACAAAACTCTACACATCTTTGCCACTCAAAGTGGCAGCCATACTGAACAGTCGCGGCTCGGGGGGGGGGGGGGTCGCGCGGGGGTGGGGGGGTTTTAAAATAAATAAAAGAAATCCTACCTGAGCAGCAGGTCTGCCGTCCGCGCTGCCTCGGGTCCGTTGGCGCCTACAGCCCCTCTCAGCCAATCCTGGTGCTGCCAGCAGCGCCAGGATTGGCTTAGGGCACTGTTAGTACTCGCCCGCCTGCCCATCAGGAGACCGAGGTTTGAGCCTTTGCTCAACCCTCACTCTCCTAATGGGCATGCGCAAGCCAGTGCAAACACAAGGGCGCATGACTGGGCACGGCGCGAAAATTCGCTGCCCTTCCCCACTCATGCGCACTTGTGCTGCTGCCTGTTGCCCCTCGTCCGTCTGACAATCATGTCAGTCAACATGACGCCGGACCGCCCACCCCCTTCAGACTCTGAAGGGGGTGGGCGGTCCGACGTCCTGCTGACTGACATGATTATCAGTTCTCCTCGGCGTCTTTGAACTTAAGCAAACTGATTCAGTTTACTTAAGTTCAAAGACGCCGAGGAGCTGCGGGCGGGGGCTACGCCCCAACGCCCCAATGGACGCACCGCGCCTGCCACACACATATCCATCCGTTCCTCTCAGCCGGCGATAGTTAATCAGACAGGGTATCAGGCATTGAACGACATTACCTTAATGTGGGAAATGGCATTTACAATGCAACATGAGCCACGCGTGCTATTTCCCCCGCAAGCGTAACCGCGCAGGCCTGAACTATGCATCTGCCTTAATCATACATTTGCGTGGTTAAGACAGATAGCGCTCTAGTGTCTTGTTGTGAAGAGAGGTCCACGCCTCCCCCATAAGGGTAGTCTTCCTCGCTTCTATCACTCCCTACATTACTTTACAACTGTCCGATTATGAGGAATTTCACTTAAAGAAGTTTTTAGTTTCTTATGAGTGACAGGAACAAGAATTGTGGAACTAGGTATGAAACTTCTCAGAAGGACAACAAACAGGAGCCAGCAGTATTAGCCTGTTAAGGATGTGGCATATAATTTTAAATGCATCTAAAATAGTTCTGGGCTCCCTGTGCTTATCTAAACACGTTGGAAACCATCACCCATAGCTTGAATCAAATCTCTACTGACCGATTTAGGATTAATTCTATCTCATTTTAGCAATATTCCTTTGTTCTTTACTAGGGCCAACTCCCACGAACCAGAAAAATATGTCTGTGGATTGCTCTTATTAACAAGAGACAAAACTAGACAATTATAATCGCTTTTGCAATTGGAGGGACATCAAATAATCTCAAATGTAGGGGTCCAGGTCCTCTGTGAAGGGGATAAAATCAATCATTGATGAGAAACCCACAGGTATAAAAGTCGGTAACATGAATTGTCAATATCTGAGGCAAAACAAAAATTATATTTCAGAATTAAATCATTAAAATTTCCCCCTTCTAAATTATGCTCAAAATGAGTCTGCTCATCGCCAACTAAGTTAACCAGTCCACAAACCTCTCTAAGGGGGAGTTTACATAAGCACATGTTAAAGTCACTCATCCACAATAGTGACTGGTCAATTGAAGACCGACCACTATATTTACATAAATCACAATCGAGGGTGGTGAGTGAATAATGATTCATGTATGTAATGTTGTTATTATAAACATTAATTGCTAGAGTCTTCCCAGGATTTACGCCCATTATAAGACGAATCTGAGAACGTGGAGGTTCCGGCTGGGCGACTGCTCTCGAAATTTTCACAATCAGAATTGCTAAGCCTCCCTTAGCCCTACCCCTTTTAGAGGGAATGGCGGGGGTAATCATTGAAATGAAATGAAATTTGTACTTGTAAAGCGCACCCATACCCCCAAAGGGGTGTCCAGGCGCTGTACGCATACCGCTGTGGAACCCTTCCTGGCTTTTCCCTGTGAAATGTCCACTCCTGGGCACCCCCAGGGTGAAGCCAGGCATCCCAGCGCTGTTGGGGCCATTGTGGAGATTAAGCAAGCTATTGCCCAGAGTTGCAGAGTGGGACCCATGATTAGAATAGGCACCGAGGCGAGAATTATCAGGTCCGAGGAAATTGAGCTCAAGACCCGCCGAGGCGGAAATTGAACCCTGGTCCCGGGCCAGATCTCTGCATCAGGGTCTGCCGCTCTAACCATTGAGCCACACTTCTCCACTGACCTATAGCCTTCAGTGAAAAAGGGGTCAATAGCCCAAGTCTCTGTAGACAGATAAAATCTAATTGTTTGATCAAAAATCCCTAGTCACGGTTAGATAACTTCATACTAACCCCAGTCACATGCCAAGGATTGCAGAGACAAAGCGGGGGTATTGTTAAGCACAGGGTATAACGTGAATATTGCAGATGATAATATTTAAAACGGTGCAACAGGTTGAGGGAAAACCCCTAAGCCCTCAATGATGGACAAAAGTCCGTTTTACACAAATGATAACAAGTCCTGTGCACACGCAGATAGGTTTTAACAACACATAAAATATTCGTTGTTTAACAAAAGACAACAGTGGATTCTTTTCTTCAAATGTTGGTTTAATGTATGTTGCTTCACAGGCCAGTGAAGCAACATACATTAAACCAACATTTGAAGAAAAGAATCCACTGTTGTCTTTTGTTAAACAACGAATATTTTATGTGTTGTTAAAACCTATCTGCGTGTGCACAGGACTGGTTATCACATGCCAAGGATTGCACAGAGTAGCAGTAAAAGTGTTAAAAGAGGTGGTAGAAGCGAAAGAATTATTAGTTAGAATATGTGAAAGAAGATGTGGAGGAAAATTAGCTTCTTCACTCCCAGTAATATCCTCCGAACGACACCAGACACCCCCGTTACCAAAACCTTCCCAATTTTTTCCGCGTGTCCTTTCCCTGTAAGTCAATTGTTTTCATCAAGAGACTTCAATGGACTTCAATGGGGCAAATTAATTTGTGATTGGTACATTATGATAGGGGCACAACACCTTTGGATAGAATGGACACAAACGTAAACAATTGAGATGACCATGTTTCAAAGATCCATAGAAAAAACCTACTGGGAGTGATTTAATACATCCACTATTCCACTCAGAAGGCACTAACCTGCCAAGAAGAATGGATACGGTGTATGGGAGCCTGAAATTCACAACAACACAATCATCCTTTTTTTCTTACGACCACTACCCATCCAGGGCACACTTTTAACCATAATAATGTCTTCATAATGACATATTCCAACAATCCCAAAGCAACAACGGCGGACCTCCTATGCCGCACCTCGTGCCAGTTCCTATACGTGTAATCGCTGTGCAAACAACCTCTACGTCAGCCGTTGAGTGACGCCACTGTGTTCCAGATCAAAGAGTACTACAACAAACGAGGGTGCGCAGCTTAAGCAGTCCAAATAGACCAGTGTAGGTGAAAAAATAACTTCTTTATTTGAAACTTCTTTTAAAATTCATTGAATAAAACATTCCAGCCAACGCGTTTCATTCCCATATAGGGAACTTCCTCAGGGCAAACAATATGTCACGTATAGCAGTACACTACGAATGGGTATCAGCAAAATAGTTGTCACAAATAGTTGTTTCTAGACTCGATGGCTTTTCACAAGGAGCAGTATACTCCTGTGTGCTCCTGTGTCTGTCAAGAAAACCTTCCACCGAAAATCTTGGAGGCGGTAGTCCAAATATGGTGAAAAGGACCCCGTAGAACTAGTTAATGACTAGATATTTATCTCTATGATTTCCTCATTTCACCAAAAGGTGTCCAAGAGAACAGTCGTCATAAGGTATAGTGTATTGCACCGTGAACCAATATATGGAGTCACTCCAAGTCTAAACACGATCCTGTTCTTCTTCCTCGTAATCCCCGAAGGAAATGGTGGAGCGCGGCGCTGCGGCAAATTTCACAGTGCCATGCTCCGCCATTTCCAAAATGCAGGGATGCGCCTTATTTGCAATAATTCGGTGTACCCCAGTGTTTTACCTAGCGCTGGTACTAAAAATAGCTGCCTAGCGCCAGCACAGACACCCTTGTGCCATAGTTCAAGGGTGCCTCCATTGCAGGGAACGATTGTTTATTTGCATGAAGGCCTGCCTTTCTGCACTTAACCAATCAATAATGGTGATTTGTTACTTCTAGGTGTGCTGCATTCTGCAGGACACCTAGATGTAGCAAATCGTCATTATTTAATGATTGCCTTCCTGCACATAAACAATCATTAATGGCATTTTGCTCTTTCTATGTATGCTGCAGAATGCAGCACACATAGAAAAAGAAAAAACGAGGAGAAATAAAAGTATTTCTCCTTGTTGCTCCATTCTAACGTCTGCTATTGCATGGTGTTAATTTTTGGCACTGCCTCAGATTTACACATCTTTGTAAATATGGGGCAGTGTCAAAAAGCAATGGGTGTTGCAGAGGAGCACCCACAGCAACACCCATTGCATGCCCCTTTCACGCAGATAACTGTGTGGAAGGGTACCACATTTACAAAGTGGCCTTAAGCCACAAAACGTGGCTTAACGCAACGTTGTAACTATGGTGCAGGGCATTGCACCACCGGAACATCGGTAAAAGTGACGTTCCGGTGGCACAATCCCCTTGTGAATATGCACCCGTGTGTTTTTAAGTCCAGCCTTACCTCCTTCTGGCTGGGTGTTAGTACAATTACATACAAGATGACTTCTGGAGGTAACTGTAACGAGTGGTTCTCAGGAACAAAGTTCAAAGCAGAATTCCCCGGTTTAACACTCCTCTTTCATCCCCTTTCCAATGGGGTTGTTTTGTCCTGTTTGCTTCACATTAGAAACAAAACAAAAAATTAAAACTGCTTTTCTTCTAAATTGTTTTAAAGTAGATTTCCTATACTGACCTTAAACTGTTAACATGTGTTTGTTGAAATACTCTGTATCACTGACTCTGAAGGAAAATACATCTCTCTTACCAACCGTAATGGCTCATGACTGCATGAAGGCTTGGAAATCTTAAGTGGGAACCTTGCTGAGGCTTGGCCTGCTCTGTAAGTCATTCGATTTTGCTCTCTCATCCAAAGTCTTTCTGTTTTCTCTAGACCCCACCCTAAGAAATTTCTGATATTCATTATTAATTCGATTTTCCAGACAGGTTTTTCTCTGTTTTTAAAGATTTTATTGAAAATATATCTCTGAAGATCAGAGAAGCTCGTAAAGAGGATTTATGGCATCCGAGACCATAGTCAAAGAAGCTGTGCCTATATTTTTCTCCAGGAAATTCTCAGTCTCGATTCTGCAGGGACCCAGCCAAATCTCGTCTTCTAAATTAACCTTATTAAAGACCTACGTCTGGGACTTAGTCTTGGGCTTGCCTTACCAAACTTCCAGCTCTCGCGCCGAATGACCTGAAAACCCATTAGGCAGAATATTCAGCCATTTAAACTTAAATGTAGAGGAGATCAGAAAAGAATCCATGGGAGATGCATTTTTATGTCGATTTGAAAAACAAGAGAACTCCCCTTTATCAGGGTATGCTGCTCTCCAAGGGGCAATTACTTAAACATGCTAGAGTAAACTATAAAAAAAATTGCAGTTTGATGTTTATGTTGTCTCTTATTTCTACTTGCAGTGTCAAGGCTTGGGTTTTGGAGAAAATGTATTTCCCCTTCCAGGATAATCTCACTGTATCGACCCCAAAGTTTGAAACAGTTTTCTCAATGGACCAGGGTTATCCTCAACAGGAGCGTATATACATTCAAGTGTTTATAGGAGAGGATAAATTGAACAGTTCACAACACCATCAGCCCTCAAAGTCGGCCTGACATAGATGAACTTTAGCACTTGCATTCCTATTGAGATATATATGGTCACCCCTCTTTCAGCGGCGCGACCAAGTAAAAACACTTAGGGCCTCATTTACAAGCCCATTGCGCCACCAGTGAGTCACTTTTTAGACACACCAGCGGCGCAGTATGCCTGCCCATATTTACAAGGTCACTTAAAGTCACCCTGAGTGACTTTTCATGGCCTTGAAATATGGGCCCCTTTCACGCATTATTCTGCGTGAAAGGGGCGTTCCATGGGTGCTGCTGTGAATGTTCCCATGCAAAATCCATGGAACCTGACACATTCCCAGATTTACAAAGTGTTGTAAACTTGGGAATGCGTCAGAATCCTATGCCTCCCCTGGGGAGGCATAGCAGTGGGCAATGAGAAGAAATACTTGTATTCCTCCTTATTTTTTGCTCTTTCTATGTGTGCTGCATTGTGCAGCACACATAGAAGGAGCAAAAAGCCATTAATTATTGTTTTTGTGCAGGAAGGTGTCCCTTTCTGCACAACAACAATCATCCCTGCAACGCAGGCACCCTTGCACAATGACGCAAGGGTGTCTGCATTGGTGCATGACTGCTGTTCGTGCACCGGCGCAAGGGAGAAGGACAGGAATGCGCCGCATCTTGTAGATACGGCTCATTCCTACCCTTTTATTTTGACGCACAGCAGCGCAGCAGGAAGGCTTGCTGTGCGTCAAAATATAGTAAATGAGGCTCATAAAATCTGCCCAGACCTTGAACATGCTAAACTTGTTCAGTTTGCTCGAAGGAATGTGTGCCTTTTGCAAAAATACGACTGTCGGATTGTGCCCTCGGATCCAGGCTTCTACAGATTGCCTTTTCCGCCTACAATTCAGCCCATTGGCTTTAAGAGAGAAAACCTTGAACCTAGCGTGTTTCAGTTCATTCTGTATTAAAGTGCTTGTGCAAGCCAAAAATGTGAAACAAAATATGTTGTGCAAAGCAGCAATCCAAAACAGAGACAGTCTTTTTGGCAGTGCATCCAAAAAGTGCATTACAGGTACACCACGTCTAATCAATTTAAAGTGTTGTAAGTGCTGTAGGTGCTTAACAATATGCTTGTCCTGAATATCGTTCACAATAAACAATCTCTCCCCAAGTGCATCCATAAACTGTATTACAAGTATACCACATCTAACCATCTAAAAGTGTAGTAAGCGGTAACAATAACTTGCCCTGAATATCATTCATATGTCCACCCGTTCTGCTCAATCTGATCCCTATTTTATGCCTCCTTAACATACTTTGCAATTTTCTGCAAAAAGCTGCATTCTGTGCACCTTCTTTTTTACAGCTGAACCCCCTACCCTCAAGCCCGAGCCCTACTCCCTTACTCGACTCCCAACCCCCTAATGTCCTGCCGCCCCCGCTTCCACCACTGCGATGAATTGCCCTGTCTCCAACTACAAGGACCTCCACCCTTCCACATATTGTAGGTGTGATATTTTGACACCCATGTTGACTTCAGCTGACTCCCCGCTCATCAATTTCACTTTACACTATCTGAGACTCCCTGGAGATAAGGGCAGCTAGTACCTATAGCAATAGACTAGTAGCTTCAAGCCCTGCCCACTCTCATGCTCAGGAAATTTCTGGCTGCCTCTACTGAAACTGAAAGCTAACCTCCCACAAAATGTTTAACTTTGCTGGTTGAACCAGCTGGGCGTGCACCCTGTTAGCTTTAAATTCACTCAGCATTTGCTGGAATTCCCATCGCAGTGGGGAGTCTCAAAAGACATATCATGGAAAATTGGAAATGAAAAGTCTTGCTCCACATTTATGCTTTTCAACTGAATGGCCTTCCCCAATACACCTTCACAGACCTCAAAATCCTGGAACTATGCTAATAAAGTTCAAGGCCTTTTTCCATCTCTAAATGACTTGCCAGAAGATACCCTATGCGCTCTCTAGCACTTATTAAATCTGAGACCAGCACATTAAGTACATGAGTCGCTATCAGGTTTGTGACTGCCTCTATCATTTCGAAGTCCGGTTTCCAGTTCTCAGGAACATGTACTAAATGAAGATTGGACCTGCGAGTGCGATTTTGCAAATCCTCGATCTTCCTGTTCAAACTCTGCATTTCCTTCTGTTTTTTTTATCCATTTGTTTGATTGGAGACCATATCCTCCAAATCTGACATCCTCTGCTCAGCTGTTGTTTGGTGTGTGCTTAAGTCTAAAATTCTGGTTTCTATAGCCTCTAACCTTGCTTCAAGTTTGCTCCTGAGATCGGCTTGGGCTATTTTGATATCCTGTAGTTCCTTTAAGAATAAATTGAGCAGAGGCAGAACTTTTTTTGCCTTCCGGACCATCAGGATCTTTGCAAGCTGACGTATTATCCAAGCCTGAGAGGGGTAGGGGGTGTTGACGGTGGCACCCTCCCTGGCTCGGTTCCCAGACGTGAGCCTATCAAGTCTTCATTAGTGGTTGCCAATAAAGTACTTGTTGCATAATCCCCACCCCATCCTCCTCACCAACAGCACTCTGGTGATGGACATGGTGAGCCAGGAGGGGTCTCTCTCCTTCTCCTTCCCCAGAGATAATCAGCTGAGCTTTAGGTCTTGAGAATTCCTGTTCAATTTTTTTTCAGTCTGGGTTTCCTGAGAAGCGAGGATTTATGGTAGCAGACATAACAGAATTTCCTTCTACCCCTTTTCCAGCCCTTAGAAAAAAAGGGTATTGAGTTTAGCTCTGTAAAACGACCTACCCAGCTTTATAGTTCTTTTTAAAAGTGAGCAATGCAGAGTCACTCTTAATATCATTCCCAGCTGGATTCTCCTCCCCCAACTGCGAATAGTTTTTTTAATCTGGCGGGTCCCCCTTATCCATTACCTGGGGGTTTGAATCTGTGTTCATTGTACACCCAGTGAGAGGTTGCAAGGCCGCCATTTCCATCTGTTCCAATTGATGAGTGTTGGCTTCCACTATAGAAATTTGCCTCTCTCTTTCTCTGCTCCTAGCTGGGTTTCTGTCGCCAGCCTCCACCCCCTCATAATGTTGCCATTTAGTGTCTCCTGCAAGTACTGTAGCCTGTTTATTTGACTGATTTAGCTCCACCAAATTTTTACTTTTCACTCTAGAGAGGGGGTCGGCTTGGTATGGCCTTATTTTTTTATAGAGGGCTTTCTCTTCAACATCTCTACCTGCTGAGGTGAATGAAGCGGTGTTGAATAAAATGCACACAGAAGTACTCACGAAGGCAGAGGGTGAAGAAACCAAGGAGAGCTCAGTTTGAACCTCAATAAAGAAAGCTAGAGTCACAGCAACCGACAGCAACAGCACCAAATGTCCAATCCTTTCAGAAGAATGAAGAAAGGAAATTCTACTCGCTTAGGTAGACGCACAAAACGCTATTCAACAGTTCTATAGGCAATTAAACATGAGGGTGCACCTTTTAGCTGTTCTGCTGCCATATACTGTTCGGCTCAGCCTGCTCCAGCCGCAATGGTAAACAGTTTAAAGCCGCAGCCGGCCCCTCAGAGCGCTCACCATGCCTGCCTCGAGCGTCTTCCCCCTACAGAACAGTCCGGACCCTCCAAACTGCCGATTACTTCTGTCGCGTATCACTCCTGTGGCCACCGGCTGCACAAAAAGCTCCAAATAGCTCAACATCTACATGGCACCCCTCACCCACGTCGCCCGACAGCACAACCTCAACATCATCTCCTACGCCGACGACACCCAGCTGATCCTCTCCCTCACCAAAGACCCTCACACCGCCAAAGCCCACCTCCACGAAGGAATGAAGGCCGTCGCCGAATGGATGAGGACCAGCCGCCTGAAGCTGAACTCGGACGCAACCTAGGGGTCATCCTCGACCCCACCCTCTCCATGACTAAGCAGGTCAACGCCGTTTCCTCATCCTGCTTCAACATCCTCCGAATGCTCCGCAGGATCTTCAAGTGGATCCCCACCGAAACAAGAAAAACAGTCACCCAGGCCCTCGTCACCAGCAGGCTGGACTACGGAAACGCCCTCTACGCAGGAACGACGGCTAAGCTCCTGAGACGGCTACAACGCATCCAGAACGCCTCTGCACGTCTTATCCTCGACATCCCCCGACGCAGCCACATCACACCCCACCTGAGAGACCTGCACTGGCTCCCTGTCAACAAGAGGATAACCTTCAAGCTCCTCACCCACGCACACAAAGCACTCCACAACTCCGGACCAGCCTACCTCAACAGACAACTCAGCTTCTACACCCCCACCCGCCAGCTCCGCTCGACCAGCCTTGCCCTCGCCACAGTCCCCCGCAGCCGGAAAACGACCGCCGGCGGCAGATCCTTCTCCACCTCGCCGCCAAGACCTGGAACACCCTCCCCACCAACCTCCGACAGACCCAAGACCTACTGGCCTTCAGAAGACTCCTCAAGACCTGGCTCTTCGATCAGTAGCAGCACCACCCCCCTCTTCCCCCAGCGCCTTGAGACCCTCGCGGGTATGTAGTGCGCTTTATAAGTGACATGATTGATTGATTGATTGAAATATGCAGCAATATCGCATCAACACTGCTGCCGAAGCCAGAGCCGCTACCAATGCCCTCTGACTCTGGGGACCAGATGCTGTATTTCGCCGGCCGCGCAGAGAGACACTGAAGCCGCCATGATGGGCGGCTCAGACGCACGGGGGCATATTAGCAACGTGATTATCGCCGCCTTAGCGGGACTTTTTCCCGCTAAAGCGGCGATAATTCAATCGCCCTATTAGCAAGCTGTCGCTAACTGCTGTTAGCGACAGCTTTTAGGCGATAGCAACCGGGTTGGTTGCCGCTTTGCATGCCAGCGATATTTATCGCTAATGGCATGCAAAGTAGGCGTTCCCAACCTAAAAGCGACTGGAAACAGTCGCTAAGGTCGCTATCGCCTATTAGCGAGGCAGGGGAGGTGATTAACGAACCAGCGCTAAACACGTTTAGCGCTTGTTTGTTAACGCCTGGTCCAAACCTGACTTAGCCATGTAATCCAATGGGAGGTGGATTACATGGCTAAATCCCTCTCGCCCTATTACCAAGCTAACACTGGTCACAGTGCGAATATCGCTTGTTTTCAAGCGATATTCACACTGCTTCTCAGGGTTTCTATCGCTTTGGAGATAAGCGTTGCTGATAGCACGCTATCTCCGCGATAGAAACCTGCGATAGCCGGCGATAATTATCCTAGCGCTAACCGCGCTTAGCGATAATTATTACCGGTTATTGCTAATAGGCCCCATGGTCTTTTGGGAACACGCTCCCCCATCATATTCAGCGCTTCGGGAATATTACTATGCAAAAAATGACATGCAGAATTCTACTTATCTACAGCAACTTTATGAGGAGAGTAATTATGCAGTGAGATTCATGGCATGGCAAACTCACGAGCATTGTAACAATAGTGTAAGTAATAGGATTAATTGTCCCAAAACAGGCACTACTATCACCTCTGATGGGGAGATTAGGAAGATCTTTCTGGAGCACTTTAAAAATATATAGCACCTCGATTGACGTAGATCAGGGGGAGCTAGAATATCTTTTAAAGGATATTTTAGTTCCAGTTTTATCTGAGGGTGGTCAAGCTTTTATGGATAATTTATTCACTCTCCAAGAATTGGAAGAAGTAGTGAAGAGCATGCCCGGGGGTAAAGCGCGTGGCCCAGACCAGAATGGGTTCACTGCAGGGTGACAGCTTTATACCAACTCTAGTTATCTAATTGAGGCCATTGACATATGTGTTACAAAACAGGTTCCGACAGCAATTTTTCTTTTGGACACTGAAAAGGCGTTTGATCTTGTATTCTGGGAAATACTCTTTCAGATTCTTGAGCGAGGTGAACCTAATTTTGAATGCATCTGAAGTCGGTTTATTTAACGTTCTATGAAGAACTAGGCAGGGTCGCCCCCCCTCTCTCCTGTTCTTTTTGCCTACTTTATCGAGCTTCTAGCCCAGGGTATGAGACAAGATGTAGGCATTAAGACGCCTTTGTCCCAAATGTCCAAAATCAAACTATACTTGGATGATGTGATTAATATTAATGGAACCCGAAAGCTCAGTGCAAGAGAGGGTGTTTGAGATTTTTATGCTTTTAATAGTTTAGGGGGCTATAAAATCAATAAAGCCAAGACTGAGATTATTCTCTGCAGCTTACCGAGGGAGAACATGCTGCCCGAGGTGAGGGCTTGTGCTACAGAGGATATAGGTGGGATGTACAACTTGAATTATGAGCCCTTCTGAGTAAAGTGAAAGCCTTATTAAATAAGTGGATGCTACTGCCTTTTACGATCTTAGGACGAGTAGCTCTTATAAAGATGCCAGTTCTCCCTTTATTTAACTTCTTGTTTACCGCTGCTCCCTGTATTCTGTACTCCCAGGGCCTCATTTATGAGGTTTTGCCATAGGGAAGCGCAGCAGGCCTTCCTGCTGCGCTGCCCTATGGCAAAACAAAAAGGGGAGGAATGAGCCGTATCTATCAGATACAGCGCATTCCTGTCCTTTTCCCCTGCGCCGGCGCACAATGGGCTGCCATGCGCCAACGCAGGCTCCTTTGCACCATGGTGCAAGGGTGCCTGCATTGCGGGGATGATTATTTTTGTACAGGAAGGGAAACCTTCCTGCACAAAAACAATCACAAGAGGCTTTTTCCTCTTTCTATGTGTGCTGCAGAATGCAGCACACATAGAAAAAGGAAAAACGAGGAGAAATAAAGATATTTCTCCTCGTTGTGCCTCCCTTACGCCTTCCCTGGGGAGGCATACGTTTTTGGCGTTGCCTCAGATTTACGATTTCTGGTAAATCTGGGGAACTGTAAAAAACCAAGGATGTTGCTGGGAACGCCCCAAGCAACACCCATTGCACGCCCCTTTAACGCAGAAAACTGCGTTAAAGGGAACGATATTTATCAGGCAGCAATAAGTCAAAAAAGTGGCTTAGTGCTGCCTGATAAATATCACGCAGGCATCTGCGCCAGGGAACGTCACAAAAAGTGACGTTCCGGAGGCGCAAGGAGCCTCATAAATGAGGCCCCCAATGTATTAGAAAGGATGATTCTATGATTTCGTCATTATTATGGACTAAAGGTAGCCCAAGGGTATCCTTAGAAATTTTATACAGGAACATGGGGGAAGGGGAGCTAGCCCTTCTTAATCTGAGATTATATAATTTTGCTCTTTTAGCACAGTTCGCTTTTAGATTTAGAAAATCTTGTATGTTGTTTAACCATCTGCATAATGATCTTATGGATAAAATGACTTCAGAAACCCTAATTTTTGATCCCTTACGCTTGTCCAGATCTCCTAACAAAGTTAGATACAAGACTCTCCAATGGGTTTTTAGAAGGAAAGCACAATTTAAAAAAAAAATATTATCTCCCTTACATAAACTTAGAGGGGCATATTCTCAAGGACTTATCGCCGAGTTAGTGGCACTTTATCGCAGCCAAAGTGGCGATAGATTCATCGCCCTATTCACAAGCTGGTGCTAACAGCCGATATCGCCAGCTTCCCTGCGATAGCAGTCGCAAAAAACATCGCCACGGATGACACCGGCAACTAACGCTAATGAGATGCAGAGTAGGCGTTCCTGTGCAAAAAGCCGCAATAACACCACTTCGCAATATTTTCTACGACCAGCCAGATCGGCGATAAGATCCCAAAACAGGCGATAAGGCGCGTTAGCAGCAGCGATTTAACACCTGCTCTTACCTGGTGTTAAGTCGGACGACAACCTGCACCACAAAAGGGAGCCCAGACCAGAGCCACACCTGAAGAACAACAGATGCCATGGAGCTACTGATCATGCAGCTCGGAGCCCCAAGAGGGCCACAACACCCACCGCCACCACACCCAGGCCCGCCACCCCCCCCCAATCCCCCCCCCCCCGGACTACCACAGAGGCAGTGCAGACAAAGACAGCGGACCTTCAGAAAATGCACCAGCCTCACAGACTGAACACCAGAGGATGTCATTGCCCACTACAGGCTCAAAAGGACAACCATCCTCCGCATCCTGACCATCATTGCCCACAGGCTGACGGTACCAACACAGCGGACAACCAACATCCCTCCGCAGACAAAGCTGCTGGCTGTGCTGCACCTGTTGGCCTCTGGTACCTTCCAACCAACAACTGCCAGAGTCGGAGGAGTCTCACAGCCAGCCCTATCCAAGTTCCTCACACCTGTCTTGGATGCCATCATCAGCTTGGTACCCCAGCACCTTTACTTCCCACACACTGTGCAGGAACAGCTGGAGACCAAGCAAGGCTTCTACGCCATAGCTGGCTTCCTGCACGTGTTGGGGGCAATCGACTGCACACATGTACTCCTCGTGCCCCCTGCCGCCACTGCACACAATTACCGCAACAGGAAGCACACGCATTCCATCAATGTGCAGGCAATAGTGGACCACCTGGGACTCTTCACCAATGTCGCCGCCAACTACCCAGGCAGTGTGCATGATTCCTTCATCTTCCGACAGTTGGCATCGAGTTACTTCTTGGTTTTGCCCTTCACATCATTCCAGCGCCTCTTGACCTCTTCCATTGTCCTCCTCAACGCTGCAACTGCATTCACATGGTCCAAGATAGTCTGCCATGTTTGCGTCTTTGTTGCCAATGACACGTTGGAGGTGACGAACCGTTGTTGGTAGTGTTCTATCACCTCCGTAACGATGATCCTGTTTTCCTGCGGACTGAACCGCGTCTTCTCCTTGGCCTTCCCCGACCCCGAGGTTCCTTGCTGGTCGTCTGTGGGGCTTGTGGGGTTCGCGTTGGGGCCTGTCGCTGGTTATCGCTGATTTTTGTATCGCGATTTGGGGCATCGCAACTTTTTTCGCGTTCGTGTTTCGCATTTTTTGGGCGTCGCGTTGATTTTAACGCGGTTATTTGGCGCGTTATCGTGAGACTATCGCATGGTGCCGCTGGGTTGAGAATACAACGTTAACAAGGTGTTATTTTCCCGCGATGGACTGCGATGTGCAAAGTTGCGTTAAGCTAATTTTGCGATAATTATCACACGTTCTTGAGAATATCCCCCAGAGTCTATTATAGGGCAGATCAAGTGGAGGAAGGGAACAGTAATGGATGTAGACAATATGTTTGCTAAATTAGACGATTTCCTGGTCTGTGATAAATAGAAAACCTCAGAGGAAATAAAATCTTCTATTACTAGTAATAAAATCTGACTCCCTTGGTCGTATAGCTCTATTAACGATTATTTGCAGAACATTGATACCAAGGCCCTAGCTGAGAAGAGGGAGTAGAAAATGACATTAGTATTCTCCAGAACAAGAAAGTAGGCATCTGGTATGGATATCTGTTATCATGTGAAAAAGTGGACATCTATAGCCGGATTTCAGCAAAATGGTCTAAGGAGGAAGGAATAATATTGATTCGAGACATCTGGCTTCTAATAAATGAACTGAATTATAAACCATTGAGGGGCGCATATTTTCACAAAATGCAGTTTTTTTCAAAGTGGCATATTTACCAGACCACAATTTTTAAGAAAAAGTTTTTAAAGATCATCTGAATCAATGCTTCAGATGTGATGTAATAGACAATGGAAACTGGTTTCACAATATCGGGCATTGCGCTAAACTAGGCAACTGTTGGAACAGCATATTCAGATTTTTGGAAGATGAACTGCAGCTTGAGATCCCTAAGATCCCCCTACTTGGGCTTCTGGGCTATTGCCACATGCCATTGGTAGGGAAGGGGCATCAGAAGATAATATTTATTTAAATCTTAGTGACTAGCTTGATACGTCTACAAAACTGGAGGTCTAAAACAGTCCCATCCTTCGTGGATTGGTTCGGGTATATGAAGAGAGTAAGGGGTAAAGAGAGGATGTATGTGGAGACGGTGGGGCAACTAAAACTACTTCATGAATTATGGGGCCGTTTTATGGCTGCTGAAGGGAACAATTTTATCCCACGATTTAAATAGTAGGTGAAAGTTGTTTTGTGTGGGATATTTATGCTGCCTATCTCTATGCATTTGAAGCGGAAACTTAGTATTTATTATCTTTTCTTACAGCAATAATGAATTTGATGCTGTGTTTTGTAGAGTTTGTTTGCATTTTATTGTACCTCCCTAATAAAATTAAAACGCTTTTGTTTTCTAAATTCAGCCCTTCAGATTTTCTACGTGGCATTTTCGGAGAAATGCTGAAAAACAAGACTGAACCTAAACAGAGATAGGAAGGCCAAGAGTACTAGGAAGATCCCTGCATTTTCCCTGAGGTAGTGCATGGTTCTTTATCCACTTCTTTTAAAGAATTGAAAATTGTAAAATGTTAATTGTACTCAATCTCAATGTTGCTGCATTTCCAATAGAAGCCCAATTGCTGTCGCATTTTCTTGTGACGTAGTGCAATCCACATTGGTGCATTAATGTTAACTGTTTTTTTCTATCAACACCAATCACTATGGAGTGCTAAACAAGTGTACTTAAATCAGCTAATACAAGTATTGCAGTTCCATATGCATTCAGCAAACACTATGATTTTGTTATGTGACACTGTTTAACCCCTTCCGTGCGTGCGTCGGCCAACGGCCGTCGCGAGCACTACCACGCAAGTGCTGCGCACGTACGTTGGCCGACGCGGCCCCGCCCACTTAATAGAACTCCCGCACCGCGGCGGAATTTGCGCCGCGGTTAAGGAGTTAAACTGACATTTTGTACATCTGTCCTGATGATGGTCTCAGAGAAATCGGTAAAGAAGTCTGCAACATATTAAACTATTAACAAACCAGTAATGGTTTACACTGATGTGCCATTCACAGCTCTGGAATTTATGATGTTTGTTACGTTATGTTTCTCTTGTTGCTTTAGATGTATTTGTCTGCAGTGTCTGCTAAATATGTACATAATATAATATATTTCTAATAAATATTGTTAGAAATTGGGTTTCTACTTGGCACAGGGATGCACCCTGTCCAAGCAGGAACCACAATCCTAGTCAGGGTAAGTGTAGTACACACTAAAAGTTTGCCTGTGCTAACCTTCTGGTAGCTTGACACAGAGCAGTCAGGCTAAACTAAAGAGGCAATGTGTAATGTATTTGTGCACAAACACACACACACACAGTAACACAGTGAAAACACCACAAAAGTACACCATTATAGAAAAATGTCAATATTCATCTGAGTAAAACAAAACCGAAACGACAAAAATCCAACATACACAAGTCAAGATATGAATTTTGCAAGATTAAATCAAAATGCAGTGTTTAGAAATCAATAGCTCCAACTGGGGCAATCTGGTCACAGTCGACAGGGGCAAATCCGAAAGTTCAGTCTGACCGCGATGGAGCACGGGCCGGATACAGGAGTCATGCAGACCCGCTGACAGTACCTTGGATGCGTCGATGCTCGGGGATGATACGTTGAAATACAGATGTGATGCGTCACAGTCGTAGGTGATGCGTCAGTTCCGAAGTCGGGCAAAGCCATTGATGCGTCGATATCAAGAGCACTGTGCGTCGGTTCCAAGGCATTGATGTTGAACTACTGAGCTGAAGGCGATGTGTCGGTTAGAAGTCATGCTGGGCCAGGAATGCATCAGGGACGGGACGTCGCAGACGGCGATGCATTGTCCAAGACTCACGCAGCAGTGGTGATTTGGAGGCACAGCTTCGGCAAAGTCATGGCTGAGTTCTGAGTCGAGGTTGTATCGTGCACTCTGAACGGTGTCAATGGCTTCAGTGCAGGCAGCAGCAATGCGTTGATTTTGCAGGGGATGTGCGGTCCCGAATGACGCTTTGGGGTCAATGCATTGGTTTCTTGGGTTGCAGCACCAGACACTCATTCACAAGGGCCCAGGGCTGGATTTGGCACCACTTGGCAGAGCAGGACTCACAGCAGAGGAGCCCAGGTGCTAGTAGCAAGATGCAGGTGAAGTCTTTGATATCCCTGAGAATTCAGAAACAGAATGAAAGCCCAACAAGCCCTTGGAGAACCGTTAGAGGTGCAGGATGTAGAGAGTAAAGTCCTGTCCTCTCACTCCGAGGCAAGAATCAGCAGGCAGCAGGCCAGCACAGCAAAGCAAGCAGCAAAGTGGTAGTCCCTCCTGGCAGCCCAACAGGGCTTCTTATTCCTTGCAGAAAGTCCTCAGTCCAGAAGTGTTCTGAGTAAATGGTGTCAGAGGTCCAGTACTTATACCCATTTTGGCCTTTGAAGTAGGGAGACTTCAAAGAAAGGTCTTTGTAGTGCACAATACCCTGCCTTTCCTGGCCTTGGCTCCAGACACACTACTGTGGGGTAAGAAGCTCTTTGTGTGGGGACAGGCACAGTCCTATTCAGGTGCAAGTGTTAGCTCCTCCATCACACTCTAGCTCAAGAAGACCCATCAGCCTGGTGATGGGCCATCAGGATATGCAGGGCACACCTCAGTAACTTAAAAACCAACTTCACTAAAATATTTGCTTTTAGATTGTGAGTCCAGAGACACCAAACTTACTCTTTCTATCTTTTCCCAAGTGGAAGTTACACTTGTAAAGTGTTACAAGACAGCTCCAAAGCTAATCTGTGTGAGACATAGGCCTTGCTGTAGTGAAAAATTAATTTAGCAGTTTTTCACTACCACGACATGTAAAACTCAAAAGCACATGTCCTACCTATTAAATTCACTACACCCTGCCCATGGGGCTACCTAGGGTCTACCTTAGGGGTGACTTATATGTAAAAAAGTGAAGGTTTGGGCCTAGCAAATAGGTTAGCTTGCCAGGTCGACATGCCAGTTTAAAACTGCACACAGATGCTCTGCATTGGCAGTCCTGAGACAGGTTTGAAGGGCTAATCATGTGGGTGGCACAATCAGTGCTGCAGGCTAACTAGTAGGTTTGATTTACAGGCCCTGGTCACATGTAGTGCACTGTACAAGGGACTTATCAGTAAATCAAATATGCCAGTCACGGAGAAATCAAATGCTATTATGTTTTAGACACAGAGAACACGCACTTCAACACTGGTCAGCAGTGAAAAGGGCACAGAGTCCTAAAGCCAGCAAATCGAAGCTCAGGACACAGTCAAAACAGGAGGTCAGAAGGCAAAAAGACTGGGGAAATCACATCAAAAGATGCCAGGTCTATCAAATATGTATGAGTTTGTTATGATTATTCTGACATTTATCAACAAATAATTGTTGACAGACACTTGCAGTTATTTATAAAATCTATATAAGACTCTTCGAGAATGTGAATCTAATTGACGGATTAGGTAACCTAAGGATTCTTGTATTGAATCAAGTAATACCACACTAAATTAAGTAGTTGTTGTACACTGTCAAAGTCCTTGAGGAAGTATTCCTTGTTTATGTAGTATAGACCCATCGTCCATGGGGGTAATTGAGCAGCTCTTTTTAGTTCATAATTGTTTGGGCATTGTTTTGAAGTCTGATTGTTCTTGTCAAAGTGAACAACAGCACACTTCATACATTTACAGAGATGGGAAATGAGTTCAGGATCCTGGTATGAAAGCTCTGTTTGTACAGCCAACCCCCATCATTCTGGCAGTAAATTATAAGAATATAATGCACTGTGACATCAGTACAGTGATGTTACCTACATGTTGGTGGTTTGTCCATTCTCCTTAACAACCACCGATACATATATGGTTTGTTATGCTCTATGCAAGTAAGAACCATCATGAGGAGCAAAGAAAAATGAAACCAAGAAGAATACTTAAAGGATACAAGAATTTGCTTTCAGACGTAAGGGAAAGAGAGAAGGGAAGGCAATTCATAAAGAAGGGCTCAAGCACACATCTGTTAGCCACTTTGTTCTGAAGAACATTTGTTAAATACAATTTGCAACATTGCTGATAATATAACAAAGTAAAATACTTACAAAATATAGACAATGTATTAACGTATTAATGTCAAGAGACACATACCAATCTTTACATGGTCAGAAATTCTAAACATACATTATAATTTAAAATGCAAAATAACAAGAGAAAATCTAGTAAATTCTCAAAAAATAAAGACAATTGTATATGGCCACAGAGCTTAACAATTTTTAATCACCGTAATTCATCTACTTTGAGGGATGGTATGAGAGGCAACAAGACAAATGCAAAGACAACATTCTTTTTTGTGATATCAGTACAAATAGAGCAATTTAACTTCATTGTAATCTGAATCTAAAGGAAAAAAACCTAAGAAAAAACAACCAATGATATAAAATGCCCAAAAATACTTATATAAATACCTAGACATCTCATACTCTGTGGGATACTAGTTCCAAAGTATCAGCTGCAGGCTTAACCTTTGTTTTAGGTTGGGATTAAATACCCCCAGCCAATTCCAAACTTGATGTACTTTCTGCACCTCCCTTTTGTGATTTCTTTGTCTCAGTACTTGCTCCATAAAATGTGCAAGGAAAAAGGGCACTGCTTTAGGCAAATGAAGACGTAACACTAAGGCAATGCCCCCAGGATTGTGAATATCACAGTCCAGTTATCACTATACAGTAGATCTGAATGCTGCCGCAGGAATCCCATGCAACCCACCAGTCACTTTGCCCATTGAACTTGCTGAACACATCCATAGTGTGCTCAATACTGATGGCAAAGAGAGTCTTAGGGTGACAAGTATATGAAAGGAGGTACACAAGAGACCTTGTTGGGTTGTAGTCACACAGCTCGTCTCAATAAATGGAGGTTCTCTCAGCTGTTCTTCAGTCTCTCATGAGTGACAGATCTTTTGTATTTATTAGAACACAAGCCTGCTGTTACTCTTCTCTTACATCAATTTTAATTGCATGCAGTTTTTTTTTATTTTACATTGTTTTCACAGGAATAGTAACATTATATAGATACACAAAATACCCAAGAAACACTCTAGCAAAAGGTGCAATATAGTAAACACTCAGTGTATGAATGGCACAGTACCTTTATCTTAATAGAGTCAAAGGAATAGCCATGAGGCTTGTCCAGTTCCAATTTCCTATACACAGTTGTTAAAGTTCTTCACACTGACGTACTCAAATAGAAGCAAAAGTTCACTTAGAATTTGAAAGAAACTCAATGAAGACCCAAAAGACACTTGTTATAGCACAACTTAGAAGGCAAGGCAGAGTTCCAGTACATAGGCATAAGGGCCCATGACTTCAACAGTATTTTCACAATCCAAATTAATACATATAACTCTTCATAGCTATTTACTAACCTGAGGCCCCTGAAGACAGCATTGGAATTTAAGTTGCACAGCCAAGAAATGGTATGGCTCTAGTAGGGAGGAACCAAAGTTCTAGGAAGTGATGTTCCTTGTATATTAAAAATGCTCACCAAACAAGCATCCTGCTATCTACAGAAGTGAGAAAAGTGACTGATTATTTACTCAGTCATAGACATAAATCAAGGAATGGGAGCATGCCAATGTTGTTACATAGGAATATGTTTCTGTAATAAATGTACAAAAACACTTATATAATCAGTGTGTTGAATGTTATTAGTGGTGATCTTGATGGACCCACATCAGATTGGAACACCTGAAAGCCTCCCCCACTCCAGACATCCAAAAACCCAAGGCCAGCCGGTGTGTCATCAACACATGGATGTCCAGCACCTACCTAAAGCTCAATTCCACCACGAAAAAATTCCTGTTGTTTGACAAGAACAACAAGCAAGGGGCACATTTCCAAGAGATCAAAGAAGGCCTAGTACAATCTCTCTCTTAAAAAAAAAGTGAAATGGTTCCCCTTAGAAAGCAACTTCAGAACCACTATTCAAAACTCCCCCCTGCCCCCCCCCCTCCCCCAGGGCATCCTAAATGCTGCACCACCTCTCGTCCAGGGTGTAAAGAAACAAGATCACAACACCCCCATCCTGATGGAACTCTGCTTTCTCTTCTTGCCAGCACACACCATCTTCAAAAGCATGAACTTCATTTTGAAAGCCATCATGAGCAGCACTATCGCCTATCTGCCTGAACAACTCATCATCTCTGTTGGCTCTCACCACACCATCAGAATTGAGACAAGGGTAAGAAAGAGAACCAAGACAACAGTCATTTTCTGTCTATGCACCCAGGATCTAGAACACTATCCCTGTATCCAAACGGATCCCCCTAACCCTGCTCCAATTTAAGGAAGAGTTGAAGATGCTTCACTTTAAAGAACATAACATCACGATGCCTTAACAATACACTTTTGCTGCCAGGACCAGATACCTCTCCAAACTCTAGTTTACTATATCCTTGCTTTTCACACTCTACAGAGTGCCTGCCTTTAGGATAGGTTTGTGCTATGAAAATAACATATACATACATACATGCTTACATACATTTCACAATCTGCACTTTCGGCGCATTCGTTGTAATACCAGCCTTAAGTCTTGAAGCAAAAACATATATTAACCAATTTCAGAAACAGTGGATGTTCAGTGTCTGTGACCACTCACTGCTCGATACTGAATATGAAAACTGTGCTTTATGGACAATTATACGAAATGAATATAATATTGATAGATAACCCAATTCGGATCCTCCTTTCTCCGGGACGACCTTTCTGCTGAAGGGAGGGACTGATGGCATCTTAAAAGCTAGAACTACAAGATGAGTTAACCTAATGAAAGGCATTGTTGCTGCAAGAAGGATTTTTTTTGTTTGTTTTTTTAAAAAAATGCTGTAGTTATTGTGATATGAGTTCGGCTATAAAATCAACGAGGATCTCTTGTAAGGTTTTATAATCTTAATGTGGGTATTAGATATATTGTAACTAATAAAAGTCCCACATTTTGGTCACACTTAGTTTACTTCGTTTTTATGATTAATAATAATAATATATTAATATAAAAATAAATGTGTACAAATATCACTGAGATGAGCGTCGCCACAAAAATGTACACTGTATTTTAAAAGCATTAACAGCTAATGTAATTTTTGTTTTTTAAATGTGAATACTTCTTGGCAGTGCTAGTAATATGAATGCTTTTATATACATGCTGAATTTCATCAAGATTCCTAGTCGGCCTGTTGTTTTTTGAACAGGTATCGATGCAGCTATTACAATGCAGCCCTGTACTGCTAACGCCTCGTCATTGGGTAGTAAGCGCGATATAAATGCAATTTAAGTAACATGTTACCATGACAATTAATGCACTTCCTAAAATGTTACTTCAGCATGTAGCGTAATCAGAATACAAGGATGATTAATCTATTACCACAGTAGACCACAAGAGGGCAGTAGGAACACATAATACCTGTGCTACTTTTGCCCTCATTATTGAGCTAATTTGTCAAAACCAGATTTATAGAAGATTAATCCGTTTAGGATAAAGTCGTCTTTCTACTAGGTGCGTTCCGCTTCCTTTATAATCACATTTGATTTATCAGCACGTGAAGGTGCTATTTTTATTAGTTGCAAGACTCCTCATTAGCTAAATAGTGAAAAGAATATGTAGTGCTACAGTTACGGACATTTTTATACTTTTTATTTTATTTTTTAATATAGTGCTCGCTCTTTAGAAGGCATCGCGTCCCTAAGAAATTAACAATGGTCCACAGTTATGAAAACAGCCATGTCTTTAAGGGGTATTTAAGATGAGTTTACAGACGGCGAGGAGGTTGTTCCAAAAGAAGGTCACCAAAATTCAAAACTGTCTTTCACACAAGCGAGTTTCCATAACAGAAAGATTGCCAAAAGCTGGGCCAGTCCAGTGACGGCTGGTGCCATTTGAAAGTGGTGAGGCTTAAAACTTCTGGATGAGTGATGTGTAGCGAGAGAGCCCTATCGTCCTAAGCGGGGTTTGAAGGGGTTCCAGGGCCGGACTGGTCGTAGCGGGCACCGGGCGTTTCCCCAGTGGGGCGCTAGGGTGGGGGCCGGTTTTGGGCCCCTGGGGGGCCGGTTTTGTTACCGGGGGTCGGCAATATCGGCCCCCTGCAACAAAATCGGCCGAAACCGGCGCTCGCAAACTGCTCGGCTGCACCCCCCTCACCCCAGGGGGGGCCGGCCGAGCAGTTTGCCAGGGCCGGTTTCGGTTGCCAGTCCGGCCCTGAGGGGTTCTCCCCCCCCCCCCCCCGAGTAAATTTTGAAAAAAGAGTGGGCAAATGGTGCATTTTCGAGCAAATTTGACATAGCAAAAAGATTAATAAGGCAATTGTGGAAGTATAGTTATGACATCAATAAAGAGATTTCATATGGTAATGATGTAGGTAGCTGCCAATAAATATCAGCGGGTTTGGACTTCAGAAATGAATTTGAGAAAAATTACGGAGTTGCGTTGTTGTTTATGACAATACTCAGAATTCAAGTCTCAGGGCAAAGAGAGGTTTGCCTAGGCATTAGAATTGTATTGGACAATTTGTTTTCATGGCATGGCATTAGCAGAGCCCCCGGTGAGGCATGCATTGTGAAGCTTTCAGATATTTGTATCCTGGTGGTTTGTAAGCCCTTTCTTGCAAAGAGAACTACAAATCCCCAAATACTTATTGGTTCAAACTCGGGGAAAAGCTGAATCTGTTACAAATGGCAGGGGGCTAATTATTTAAAGCCAAAATGATGCAATTCATGAAAAAGCATTTCGGTTTCTTCGTGCAAAAAGTTAATAACTATTTTATTTAAAATATGTACTTTTTGAAAGCACTTACGGTCTAAGTGTCTGAACGCTCTAAATTAAATGTAAGCTTCAATGTTATTAGCGCGCAGAACGCATAGTTTTCTGTGCTCACAATACACTCCCCCCCCCCTTATTCTGTCAGTTAGGAGCACGTGGACGTTGCAGTGGCAATACCGGTCCTATAGTGAGCTGATGATTAGGTGCGCAAGGGGGTAGAATGAATTATTTTCTGTTCTGCAGTACTCTGGATAGCCAGGCTCCGATGAATCCAACAAGAACAGCACCTTTGGCGTCCATTTAAAAACCACAGCCTGTTAATTGCTCACACCGGAGCATTGCCATTTGTGTACATCTGTGTTTAAGAAGGTATGTTTAGGTCTCGCCTAGCGTTGCAGCGCGCATGCGCTGTTCGCTTTGCGAGGCATGCAGTATACAGTATAGTGGGGGAAGCTCCGCCCACTTTCCGCCCATCTTTGCGATTGGCTTAAATTCTAAATGCTGCATTGTGAATGGTTTTCGGCTTGGTAGTCCCGCCTCCTGACGGCCATGTCGTAATTTTTGTCCTTCCACGGCTATCGGCCCCTTTACTTTAAAAACTGTTTTGTTCCCCTGCCTCCCCCCATTCCCCCTGCAGTCCGTGACTTCTCGGACCACCACCACCCCCGCCATCACCTCCCATTCGTGCCTTCTTTCACGCCCGCACTTCCGTTTAAAATGCAATAGGTCTCGCGTAAATACGAGTCCTATTGCATTTTAAATGCTTGTTTGTCGTGTGATTGGTGGGTGAATTCGCACTCGTTTTTAGGTTTCGCCTAGCGTTCCAGCGCATGCGCTGCTCGTTTGTCTCGCATGCGCGCGCAGGCACTAGCAGACGCTACTCGGTTGTGTCGGGAGGTCTCGCTGTGATGGAAGATCGCCGCTCGTGCAGCCTCCGTGGGTTCGCTGGGGCTGTGCCAGCGACCCATCCGCAGGCTCCCATCACGCGCTATGCCGTGCTCTGCCCTACTTACACACTGAGCCTAAACCCCTCCGCCTGCTGTTCAGCAAGCTGAGCGAGGGGTCCCCTGACTCACCCAAGCATCCCCTCTGCCCAGCTCCGTCCCACGGTATCGTCCAACCTAGAGGCAGGAGTCTGCACCATTTGACTAATGCACGGGCACCTCCGAGGATACCTTGTGCGCCGCATCCGCGGCCGCAGATCTGCTGCTGCACTGAAGGCCTCACAGGAAGCTCCAGTTCACGTGTTCGGGGGGCCATCAGGCACGGGGGCACGATTGTTGCAAAGCGACAGTCCTGGTAGGACGCACAGCGTCACTGTACACTGAACGGGGTTAATCAGCCAGTGAAGGGCATGATGACGAAAATAGTCAAACCATCAGGCAGAAGGGAGCGCGGACAACAACTGGGGCTGAGGAGGTGGAGGGCAAGAAAGAGATATTGAAATGGAACATGGACGTCTGAAACTAACGTCTTAACGGGCAGATTTCTGGAAATCGTGTTAAATGTTATGTTATGTTATGTTATGTTATCTGAATTTATATAGCGCACAGCTGCCCCAGCAAAGAGCAGCAAAGAGGCATCCCGGCGCTGCCAGTGTCAGAAGGAACAGGGCTAAGAACAGAGCAGGTAGGCGTAAGGAATATGCAGAAGGACAAGAAGGACTAAGCAGAGGGAAAGAGGAAAGTTTTGATTGCTTTCCTAAAGTCCAGCATGCGATCCAGGCTGCGGGTCTGAGGAGGCAAAGAATTCCATAGCTTGGCATGGAGTATGGGGGAGGATTCTGCCCTGCTCTCAAATAAAGCAAACTTTCCATCCCCACACACAATCCTCTACGGACCTAACTTACGCTTTCTAGTAGATAGCGGACATTTTCTCATAATCAGTCACTTCTTCTCCTTCAGGCTACCATAAAGTTCGGTAAGTGTGCTATGCACGTAGTTGTTTTGAGTAAAAACCAATGCATTGGGCTAATATGTTATTTGTGTTTTACATTCATCTTCCTTATTATTTACTGTACAGTTGAGGGGTATGCATGTGGTCCGGCATGAACCTAGAGGGGTTTTTATAAGACACATTTATCAAACTTCTTGGCTAGTTTCCAAGAAGTGCGTTCCATGTGGCTTGATCTGGGTGTCTCAAATACAGGCAACATGCAGTGGATTTAGGGAACTCGCTCAGTCACATTTCATGAAATAGACAATAATTCCAGTCTTCATCTATAAAAGAGCTTATTTTTGCAAGAGGCAACTATTCTAGAACTGTCTGAAAATCAGCAGTAGGAGATTATTTTGCAAAAAAACACCCCTTAGAAGAAACTGTCAGTACAGTGAATTTCATTCAGTTTTCCAGGATTTTATTCTTACCACTGATCTTGCGCCAAAGCACTTTCTTATAAGTTGTGTCCTAGTTGTTGACCGAATGTGATGGGCAGATGCTTATAGGGAATCCATTGATGTGCTTCAAGGCCCGTTACCATCCTATGATGGGTCTTTGTATCCATCTATTTGAGGCAAAGACTCCCCTGCAATCAGTGGTAGAAGTGGGCGGGATCGGAAGGGCACAGCGTGCCCCTACTTTTAAAAATTATTTCAGTCCGTTCCCCTACTTCTTTGTTTTAAAAAAATGTCCCAGGATGGCAGGAATAGTCCTACTTAAAAATTATACCTTTTTCATTCAGCCTGTGTGGTGCACATCGAGGAAGGCCTCTGCAGTGCCCACAACCTCCTCCCCCTTCCCCTCTGTATCTAGGGTCCTGCAAAGTAACACTGAAAGGGCCATCAGTCTTAGGCTAGTGCGAAAACTGCTACCTCTGATGGCCCTGCTGCTGCAGTGATTCACACCTCATTTAGTGAGGACGCTGCCTGCCTGCCCCCACTGTGACCATTACAATGGTCACATCAAGATGCTTTGGTGGCCCCACCCTTGACCTCCTCTGCCCTTTATTTTCGGGCTCACCCAGACTACCCGAAGCTGCCTGGAAAAGAAGAAAGGGCTTCAGTGAGGAATTCGTGGCTTGCTGTAAATCTGCTCTCCAGCCAGAACTGGAAAATAGGAGGCCAGTGGCTGCTGTAGAAGAGGCCCTCCACTGGTCGATGTACCCACAGCTGACCCAGCCCTACCAGCCTCTCCTGGAAATTGTTCTGCGTGCCTGCCCAGAGGTCCCCAGCCCCTCCTTTACAGCACTGCTCTTTTCTCTGCACTGGGGCCTGCAAGAGGAGCCTGGACTGCCTCTGAACTCCATGCTCTCAAATAAACATCAAGTAAGTTGGGAAAATGAAAGA
This sequence comes from Calotriton arnoldi, assembly GCA_963921515.1. Classification (NCBI taxonomy): domain Eukaryota; kingdom Metazoa; phylum Chordata; class Amphibia; order Caudata; family Salamandridae; genus Calotriton; species Calotriton arnoldi. The sequence continues at coordinate 189,481 of CAWUFW010004737.1, forward strand.
ATACTCGGTGCATTTTTTTAAAAATAACTGGAAAATGTGGAATGTCTTATTAGCTGTTTTTCTTATGTTATTTTTTTAATGGGTACCACTGCTTTATCTGTGTTCAGGGATGTGGTCTTTTAAAACAAGCATTTGCAATGCAATAGGTCTCGCATTACTGAAAGTTTGACCTATTGGCGTTGCAAATAATAATGCAAAGCCAAAAGCTTAAACTTTCAGTAATATGAGGCCTATTGCATTGCAAATATTTGCTTTTTTAGGCATGAGGAGACTAAGTGATTTGCCCAGAATCAAAGGATGCTTGAGCCTCCTGCCAGACCCGAACCTGGTTCCCCAGCTTCAGTCTTGTAGGGCACTGAAATATGTTGATTATGGCTACTTCTAGAGTTGCCCCTCAGTAGCAGCCTCGTTCACTCTGAGGCAAGGTAGAGGTCAGACAGACGAGGGCTGACAAAATACTGTAAAAACGAAAAATAATCAGTTTCCAAGCACGTGAGCTGTGCTATTGCAAAGCCAGCGTTGCGGCACCAGCCTGTGGTTCGTTGGTAAATTGCCACATCAGTTCAACTTGACTCGTGTACACGTCAATATTAGTTGCAAAGCGCTTTATACTACTTCTGCCATTTCTAGGCATTATGTATCCAATCTAGCGATACTCAAATTAACCGACCTGGGAAGGATTAATTGGTTTTGCCAGCGTGATCCATACCCCCTCCCGTTCGTGCCTTCTTTCACGCCCGCACTTCCGATTAAAATGCAATAGGTCTTGCGTAAATACGAGTCCTATTGCATTTTAAATGCTTGGTTATTTGCGCGATCCCTACCTTTTTAACACCACGGGTCTTTGTAAGGCGTCTTATCTTATAAAGTCCCTTTAATACTTAATGCACAAGTACATTTTCTTGGGATAGTGAGAACAACTTTCAAAGTCTCCTGATCTCAACCGTAATATTTATTTTTGCGCCCACTTCAAAAGAAACGATTGGTTTATCAGTTCGTCTTTTTTTCCTTGCACGATCTCTGACTTCTCCTTACCAAGAAACTATGAAAGATATACAGTTCCTTTAATATTTATAGTTATATGGAAGAGAAGCCCCGCCCACTCTCCGCCTATATTTGTTATTGCTTCGGAACATTCAACATTGGGTGGAAATATGTTACAACTACAACTATATTTTTGCAAACAGACATCACACAGCCTTGGGTGAAGCTGCAAAAGCTCTGTGAATTAATAATGGTGTAAAATATCCTGGCGATCTGGCAAAAATAAATTTGGTCTGTTAGAGAGCTCCCCTATGTATTTGTGGATTCCAATTGGAACCGGAGCATATTGTTTTATTTTTCATTACGTTTGCTGGAATGAAACATTGTTTGAGGTAAACAGTATGTTATATTTGTTCTTTTGTGCCTTTGTTATTTCCTATTTATATATGCATGTCGCACTTATGGGGGTGTAAGCGATCACCAGCTTCAAACTGGTGCAAACAGACATCACACAACCTTTGGTGAAGCTGAAAAAGCTTCGTGAAATGAAGAATGTTGTAAAAAAATGGTGGCGCTCTAGCAAAAATGAATTTGGTCTGCTGGAGCGCGCCCCTTTTATTGATTAGTGACAGTTTTGCCATTGGGCACTGCTGTGCGATTTGCTGTCCCAATCCTACCCTGCCCGCCTTCTGTTCAGTCAGTTTGTAGCCTCTGTTTTGGAACATCCAACATTGGTCGCTTATATGTTACACCAGTAAGTATACTTTTGCAAACAGACATCACACAACCTGCGTTGAAGCTGCAAAAGCTATTTTACAGTACACTACAAAATTATTACTATTGCACACTTCCGGAAGCAGGGTTAAAAAGGGAGTATAGCGGGAAGTAAAATTTTAAAAAGTACCAGTAAGTAATCTAGGCGCTACTCTGCCACATTACACACATCGCACCATTTTTACACTTGATGAGGGTGTAAGCAAGCACCGATCACTAGCTTCAAACTGGAGTTTTGTGTTTGTTTCATGCAACTTCCATAAAAACGTTTCTTTTACATCAAAAATGGACCTGACATGAGAAATGGGAGGGTGTCACAGATTAATAACAGTAATATTAGTGACCTGCTGCTGTTACAATACTGAAAACACAAAACTATCCCTGAATCCACAACATTCCACATGATTACACTCCGCACAATTATACACCACACCATGCCACATAATTCTACACAACGGCACACAATTCAGCCCCACACAATTCACCACACAACATAATTACACTCCACATAATACCACTCAACACCACATAATTTACCCCCACATAATTGCACTCTAATCCATACCATATAAATACTAACCACATAAATCAACCCCACACACTTCCACGCCACACAATTCAACTCTACACATTTCCATTCCACACCACATAACTCAACAAACCACATAATTCAACTCAACAACACATTTACACAACACACCACATACAACCAATCCACACCACAACATTCCACATCATGCCACAAAATTCAACAGCACACCACATAAGTAAACTCCACTGCATACCACTCCACAACACACAATACCATTCCAAATAATTACATTCCATGACACACAATCCCACTCCACATAATTCCAGTACACTTAATACCACATAATTCCACTGCACACTTTGCCATATTATTCCACAACACAAATCCACACCACACAATTCCACTATACACAATTCCACAACTAACGATTCCAATCCAACCCACATATTAACACTCAACACCACAGACATTCACTCCAAAAATAAAACGTATAGGTAAAAAACATTGTTATTTACGTCAATAGCTCTAACTCACAAATGCGAGACCTATTTGCATTGCAAATGCTTGTTTTAGTACCTGACTAGTCATTTGTCAGGGCATAAAGACACTGACAGCAAGCACACAAATGGCTTCGGAATTTCACATTTCAGTGACACACTTGATAGAAGTCGCATCCTAAATAGGTAGTAAAGCTCTAAGAGGCAGATTTACAAGCCCCTTGCGCCGCCATTGCGTCACTTTTTTTGACGCAACGGCGGCGCAAACAATGCAGCCTATTTACAATGTGACGCATCTAGGTAGATGCGTCACATTGTAAAGCCCTGTGTCACATAATACCTGCGTCAGGTATAATGTATGCAGGGTGGGCGTTCCCTCGCAGGAAGGCCTCGTAAAAGTGACCCAGTGAAATGTACAAGATTTTACTGCGTCACTTTTAGGACGCCAATGCGCTAAAACCTTACGCCTGCTTGAAGCAGGCGTAAGGAGTGACGCAGTACAGTAAGTATAGGCCTCAAAATACATTGCTAGAGTTGCGTCGTGCGTGCGACACAACTCTGGCAATGCATGACTTTTGGGCCAACAGATGCGACAGAATTTCTGACGCATCTGTTAATCCTTGCCCCATGGAGCACTGTATTGTAAATACAGCCCATCCATGGTGGCACAAGGACATTTGATGCTGGAGCAAGGAAACTGACGCATCTATGCAGATGCGTCAGTTCCTTGTAATACTGCCCCATAGTTTGCTGATGTGGCTCACACAAGTTAAATTATTGAGGACAATGGAGACTGTCAGAGGCTCAAACCAGCCAGACAGATGACATACATACTTTAGTCTTTTTATTCTATTGGTGTTTTATATTTTATAACTTGTTTTTATAGAAGGATCGCATAAAGCTCTCAGCAGACCTTCGGAAAGGTCTGGAAAGGGGCTAATTAAATGACCCAAGGTCGGTGTAGCCCTGGACGGATGAGTGTCTTTCCATATCTTACCACAACTATTTCAAACTCTCTTTTTGTGGAAGACGCACATTGGAGTGTGGTAGGTGCACAGCACTCGACTCTTCTGTAACCTTCGTGGGAACCATTTCACCCAACAGATTGGCACAGTGGACCAGGCCGAGATTGGATTCGGAAGTGTCATGACGTATGGAAAAGAAAAACAAGCATTTGCAATGCAATCGATCGCGCCTTTGGGACCTTATATGTATTTAGCTATGCAGCACATTAGCCTGGGTGCTGAAACATCTACTGTTCTTTAACATGGAGGGAAAGTAAGCACCAAACTGCGTGACACGCCAGGTATGGGAATACATGGAGAGAAATATTGCCTTTCAGCGGGAAATGGTATAGTCCAAAGCTCTGTTTTTGATATAAAATCAGGGCCTTCGGTGGTCATATCACTGACAATACAAGATTTGAAAAAAATATTATTGTCTACGGGTGCTCATAGAAGACAATTTCTATGGACTGGAATCTAGAAAATGCTAAAGTGATTCTGGTATTTTACTGACCTCTGCTGGTCGTTTTCTATCAAGAAAGTTAAATAGAGGCAGTTGCCAGAAAAATTTAAAAAAAGAAAGTACCTCAGCAGAAAGCAATTCTGGTATTTTACTGACCTCTACTGGTCGTTTTCTATCAAGACAGTTAAATATAGGCAGTTGAACAGAAAAAAAAAGTCCCTAAGCGGAAGCAGACAAGTCCTAGGGCTGTTCTCCAGAGCCCACAAAGTATATACACATATAAGTATATACTAAAGTATATACAAGAGGTCTCAAATGCTCGACCTAATCAAGGGCTGATAGTGTGTCAGAGTCCCACATTGCTCTACTAAATAATTATTTTACTCTTTTGTGAAGCGTCATTTCTTCCCTGCATTCAAGCGTCGGCAAGCCCGGTTCCCTGATGCATGCAGCAGTGTGACTGGGCAAGGCCTCAAGCTGTGAACTCTTGTATTCATTGGAAAAGCAGGACACCAGGCTATGGCTAACTTCACCTCACACTGCCTAGGACATTCCAAAGCAAGCAAGAAGACGATTGACAAAAGCAGAGTCCAGCAGGCCTTTAGCCAGAGTTTTACTATATTATTGCCATTATAATTGCATGTATTAATCCTTTGTACTAACAAAAATAATATGTCATTTCTTTTCATAAAACGATGTAACATTGCCTGGTAGTAAAGTATTGTGAGAGGTACATGTGGCCACTAAATTAATAAACAATGTATCTCCAAATAGAGTCCTGTGCTATTTGGTAATGTGTATGTAAAAGTTGCCTAGGAAAATAAAATAAAAGGAAAAGAAAAACTTTTAGGACAATAAACCACACTCACCCGAAGGTCACATGCTTCATCATAGGGTTTCCTCCTCACACCCAGACTGCAAGGTCTAGGGTGTGGACTACGACTCCCCGTGGGGAGGAGCTGAGGTGTTTTAAGATGAGCGGTGTAATGGGGTCAGTGAGGGACAGAGTGCAGAGGTTAGGGTGAATATAAGTAAAATTATCTCTAGGGGGCCGAGTTAGCTTAATTCAGTGGACCACTGGGATTAAGTAAAAATGAGAGAGGACCAAGGGTTCTTTAAACAAATATACCCCTATCAGTGGTCAACATGTTCTACCCATGTAGGACCCCTATGGGGTTCAGGGGCATTCGTCAGGACCTAAATAGATGTATAGTCACTCTGTGTGAAGTTGTGAAAATAAATGAAAATATACTGGCCACCACGCAATCAGGAGTGGCCAGGGTAGTGATGACCTGTGTTTGTTCTGGGTTCCCCGTCTTTCTGAAAATAATACAGGCTTACATGTTGTGATGTTTATGTTTACTAGGGATTAGTACCCCTCCGGTTGAGCCCCTCTCTATCAGATCCCCTGTGTGACTATAATATTAGTACAGCCCATTGGCTGAGGATCTTCTAGGCCCTTTCTATTCACTTTTACACACCACGTTACTGACACATTAATACTCATGGCAGACAATGCCTTTGATGACACAATGGTGCAATCAATATTACAGACACCTAGTCTACTTGACACTAATCCGATAGCGGTTCCTACTCAGATAGAAGAATGGGCAAAACTGTCAAAAGACAACACATAAGGACCATGATGCATCCAGCTATTCTCACTGAATACCTCCGGAGCAGCATAGCACCACAAGGGCTAGTAGTAATCAACGCCCCTAGACTATTTTTGGAAAACAAAGTGTTTAAGAAAAATTGGTCTCTGGTCTCTTGAAGATGAACCAGGGATTGGCTTGTGTTACTCATCAATACAGCCAAAGAGACGGCAGAACTATTATTCATTGAGATACAACAATTGGAATCCCAAATCAAGTGCACAGTTAAACTTACTGCCTTTAAGAAGAAACTACAAGACATTAATAAGACCTTGAGTGATACTAAGGAAGGGATACTTAAATAAAAAATCAACAACCTAAAAAAAGATATGGAGAGATACACTCATGAGAGAGTGTACCCTTACTTGTCAGATGATTACCACACACAACCTACGAAGAACAACAACAGGGGAGGAGCCAAAGGATGGCATAAAGGAACAGACAAATGGACCTCAGATTCGGAGTAACACTGAAGATTCAGATTCCAGTGGCTCCAACAACTCATTCCAATTAAAATCCAGACAACATAGAGGTAGAGGCTATATTCCAGGAAACCAACCCACCTACTCCCTGGTGGCCTCCACAACCATGGGGTTACCCGGTTCAACCTTTCCAACCCCCACTGTTTGGGGGTCCAAGTTACCCTTCTTTTTTTGGACAGGGCCGTGGTAGACACAGCAGGAGAAGACGAGATACTAGACCCACCACAGAGAATCAACCAGACCCCTGGCACAATGGGACCCAGCGATTGAACTGCGGGTAACGAGAAGCATGACCAAAGACCCGACCACCTCAACAAGCCACACACCGACCTCATCGTGAATCTCAGCCACAGACCCCTGACAACCTTAGAAACCGATGTCCTGAACAAAGGACTGGGTTTTATACCTACTCATTTAGGAGATTACTTCACTACACAGTTGGAATTATCACAATTTGTTTGCAAGATCAGACTGTCCTTTTATGACAAGAACGCCATCTTCCACATAGAAAGAGAGGTGAATACAGGTCTGAGAAAAAAGTCCACTTTCAAACCCCCTCTGCATTTGGTTGCTCCAGAAGTGGCTATTTTTGAGAAGGCAGTCATCAACGATTTTTAGTCCCAGAAATCCCTTGCCAAACTACCCTGCCTCAATATCTCCAAAGAAGAAATGCTGTTCCTAAAAACACTGGGGTCAGATGAAGGGATCATTATTAAACCGGCCGATAAGGGAGGAGCCACAGTTGTCATGGACCACCACGGCTAGCAAGGAGAATGCATGCGACAACTTAACAACACCAAATACTACAAACGGTTACAAAATAACCCTACCCAGAGATTACAGAAAACCATCAAGAGCCTGGTAGAGAGAGGAAAAGAAGCAGGGTGGATACCAAGAGCGAATCTGAATTTCTGCAACCAACCAACCCAAGAATTCCTTACTTTTACATACTTCCTAAAATCCATAAAGTGACAAAAACCCCCGCCAGGCAGACTTATTGTGTCCGGTATTGGATCTTTGTTAGAACCACTTTCGCAATTTGTGGATTGGTTCCTATGCCCTATGGTATCAGAGATGCCTTCTTATCTGCGGGACACAAAACATATCCTCAATGAGTTGTTGGACATCCCCTTTGATCCTGGACGACATTTCCTGGTCTTCTATGATGTGGAATCCCTATCTACAAACTTTCCACAGGATGACACGCTGCAGACCATTAGAGAACTACTTGACCAGAGTACACAAGAGGATATGGCACCTACTGCTTTTGTGATGGAATATGCGACAATTGCCATGGAGAATAACTTCTACCAATTCCAGGATAATCAATATTGCCAGATCACAGGTACTTCTATGGGCAGTACTTTTGCCCCGAGCATGGCAAATCTATACATGCACAGCTTTGACTCAACACATATCTAACCTCCAGACAACCCGCATTCTGAAAATCTCAGAGTTTGGAGAAGATATATTGATGACATTCTGGTTATATGAGAAGGTGATCAAGAGTCTTTACAAACCTTTTCCGGATGGTTGAATACCAGGAATTCCAACCTCAAATTCAGCTGTGAATTCAGCAAGGTATCCTTACCCTTCCTTGACCTCCTATTATATCCAAAAAATTGCAGTATCTGCTCTGAACTAAATAAGAAACCCATGGCACGGAACTCCCTACTCTACTACAACAGTTTCCAACCCCGGGCACTAAGAGACAATCTGCCAGTAGGCCAATTCTTGAGGATCAGGAGAAATTGCACAGAACTAGCTAAATTCAAAGACCACACAGCTACAGTGAGTGAACATCTATCTCAGAGATCATATCCAAATACTCTCATCAAGAAAGCGGCGTAGAGAGATAGAAACAACAATAGAGAAGCCCTCCTGGAGACATATCCAAGAACACAAACAGACAGGCTTGTCTGCGTGAGTACATATAGTCACCTCACCAACACTGCTAAGATCGTCGTAAAGAAGAACTGGCAATTCTAAATACAGGAGAGAAGAACCTACAAAAGCCCTTATTTGCCCTGAAACGTAGCAAGAACATTGGAGACATGATTGTCCACTCCAGACCTCCACTCAACCCATGCAGGACAGACCAAAGCACCCTGTGGTCCCTCCCACCAGTTAAGGAACACTTCCCATGTGGTTCATGTTCCGTTTGCCCATACACCCTATCAACATCCAAGATTGATTTAGGACTCATTACCCCATGGCAACTTTCAAAACACACTAACTGTAACACTGAAGGTGTGATATACCTTCTGAGATTTCTGTGCCAACTTGATTATATAGGCATGACTACCTGCAAGATAAGGACCAGGATCATGGAACACCGCAGTTCAGTGAGATGCAAAAAAACCATACCAAACTCACCAGACATTTCCTGGAATCGGCCCACACAGAAAACGATATCACGTGGTTAATAATAGATAAACCACATTTCTCATCTATCATGGGCACCCTCGAATCGGTCTTGCTGCACACGGAACAAAGCTGGGTCTTCAGATTGAAAAGTGATATACGAGGGTTGAACGATGAAATTCCTTGGTCGAGCCTAGGACACTGAAATCATGTCAATTACCAATGACAGTAGAGATCCAACAAATCCAATAGTGACACTTTTTGGTTGTTCTCCTATTGCCAATATTCTGTAGGTCTACTATCTTCACTATTACTCCATGCTACACTATCACCATCAAACATATGAGATGATAACTATGAATTCTACACTCGGTGAGATAGTGTGGGATAACCTTTCTATGCTCTCACCTTGACTTTTGTGTCTGTTCCTATACGTATTTCTACATGCCCTCACATGCAATTGCCTATAGTATCTAGACACTGCAATTCCCATGATTCTGCGATTACAGTCATCGGTTCCAACTGTAAGACTTCAATCCCCATGATTCCTAGGGGTTTTTCCAAGACGCGCACTGCGCTTGAGAAACACGTCACACACACCACGCATGTCATGTACAGTCTCCTGATATAGGAAGCGCCCGTTATCGTAACACAACTCTTGCCGGGACGTCTGTTTGAAGAAGCAGCACTGACAAAGGAGGTAAGCTATGCTTGTGAGTGCCCCTCCTCGCGGTGCCACTGACAAGGTGTTATACCTAGGGAGATCGGACGACCAATGGGGCACAGACCAATGTAGGCTTCACTGTGGTAGCCCGCTGACCACGATCGCTGTTACTCTGATCTATTTTCCGGAGAGTGCCCCACCCAAGACTCTGTTTTATTGTTTCCTCGCATTTTTCTCATTTTTCTCAATGCACATTTCTCAATGCACAAATAACGCGGACACATCGCGCACATTGGCATCTTTCTCTACATCACAACCCGTACAGATACTTCTATTTAGTGCACGAAAAACTCATGTTGAACCCTATCTTTCCAATTCTGTATCGATCTATTTTCCGGAAAGTGTCCCCACCCAAGACTCTGATTTATTATTGTCTCCCATCTTTTCTCAATGCACAAATAACGTATCTTTCGAATTCTGTTTCAATGCCAATAAATCGGTTTGCACCTCTTCCCATACTAAGTGCTCCCATGTCTGTATAATACATACCATTAAGGGTACAACTATATGGATGTACAGGCCTGGACTGGCGTGTCAGACACTACTCCATAGTTCTAGACATCATTTTTTTAATTGCGGTTGGGCGCTTTGAGAGGTACCCAATGGCTAGAGAGTAGACATCACTCTTCCAACCATTAGGTAAGAATATTCAATCAATCAATCAATCATGTCACTTATAAAGCGCACTACATACCCGCGAGGGTCTCAAGGCGCTGGGGGAAGAGGGGGTGGTGCTGCTACTGATCGAAGAGCCAGGTCTTGAGGAGTCTTCTGAAGGCCAGTAGGTCTTGGGTCTGTCGGAGGTTGGTGGGGAGGGTGTTCCAAGTCTTGGCGGCGAGGTGGGAGAAGGATCTGCCGCCGGCGGTCGTTTTCCGGATGCGGGGGACTGTGGCGAGGGCGAGGCTGGTCGAGCGGAGCTGGCGGGTGGGGGTGTAGAAGCTGAGTCGTCTGTTGAGGTCGGCTGGTCCGGAGTTCTGGAGTGCTTTGTGTGCGTGGGTGAGGAGCTTGAAGGTTATCCTCTTGTTGACAGGGAGCCAGTGCAGGTCTCTCAGGTGGGGTGTGATGTGGCTGCGTCGGGGATGTCGAGGATAAGACGTGCAGAGGCGTTCTGGATGCGTTGCAGCCGTCTCAGGAGCTTAGCCGTCGTTCCTGCGTAGAGGGCGTTTCCGTAGTCCAGCCTGCTGGTGACGAGGGCCTGGGTGACTGTTTTTCTTGTTTCGGTGGGGATCCACTTGAAGATCCTGCGGAGCATTCGGAGGATGTTGAAGCAGGATGAGGAAACGGCGTTGACCTGCTTAGTCATGGAGAGGGTGGGGTCAAGGATGACCCCTAGGTTGCGTACGTGGTCGGTGGGTGGCGGGGCTGTTCCCAGTGATGTTGGCCACCAGGAGTCGTCCCAGGCTGAAGGGTTGGAACCAAGGATGAGGACCTCCGTCTTGTCCGAGTTCAGCTTCAGGCGGCTGGTCCTCATCCATTCGGCGACGGCCTTCATTCCTTCGTGGAGGTGGGCTTTGGCGGTGTGAGGGTCTTTGGTGAGGGAGAGGATCAGCTGGGTGTCGTCGGCGTAGGAGATGATGTTGAGGTTGTGCTGTCGGGCGACATGGGCGAGGGTGCCATGTAGATGTTGAACAGCATTGGGCTGAGGGAGGAGCCTTGGGGTACGCCGCAGATGATCTTGGTGGCCTTGGATCGGAAGGGGGCGAGGCGGACGCTTTGTGTTCTGCCGGAAAGGAAGGATGTGGTCCAGTCCAGGGCCTTCTCTTGGATCCCGGCGTCGTGAAGGCGTGTTCGTAGTGTGTGGTGGCAGACCGTGTCGAAGGCGGCTGATAGGTCCAGGAGGATGAGGGCTGCTGTTTCTCCGTTATCTAGCAGGGTCCTGATGTCATCGGTGGCGGCGATGAGGGCGGTTTCGGTGCTGTGGTTGCTGCGGAAGCCGGACTGGGAAGGGTCCAGGATGTTGTTCTCCTCGAGGTAGCGGGTCAGTTGTTTGTTGACGATTTTCTCGGTGACCTTCGCGGGGAACGGGAGCAGAGAGATGGGTCGGAAGTTCTTGAGGTCCTTGGGGTCTGCCTTGGGTTTCTTGAGTAAGGCGGTGATCTCGGCGTGCTTCCAGCTTTCCGGGAAGGTTGCTGTCTCGAAGGAGATGTTGATTATTTTCCGGAGATGGGGCGCGATGGCTGTACTGGCTTTGTTGAAGATGTGGTGAGGGCACGGGTCTAGCGGTGAACCGGAGTGGATGGTGTTCATGATCTCGCTGGTGTCCTCGTCGTTGATGTTGGTCCAGGAGAGCAGGCGGTTGGTGGTTGTGGGGGCAGTGGTCTCGGTGGTTGCCGGGGCGGTCGTGGTGTTGAAGCTGTCGTGGATGTCGGCGATTTTGCGGTGGAAGAAGGTGGCCAGTGAGTCGCACAGGTCTCGCGACGGCTGGATGTCGTTGGTGTTGGAGCTGGGGTTGCAGAGTTCCTTCACGATGTTGAAGAGCTCTTTGCTGTTGTGTGCGTTGTTGTCTAGGCGGTCTTTGAGTGAGGCCCTTTTGGCGGATCTGATGAGGTGATGGTGACTGCGGGTGGCGCTCTTGTGGGCGGCGTAGCTGTCCGCTGTCCGTTCGTGGAGCCAGATCTTCTCCAGTTTTCGGCATGTTCGCTTGGGAGGCCTGGAGGTCTTCGGTGAACCAGGTGGCTTTCTTGCTGGTGTGGCTGTTGGGCGGATTCTTGAGCGGGGCGAGGGTGTTGGCGCAGTCATCGATCCACTGTCTGAGGTTGCGGGCGGCGGTGTCGGGGTCGGAGGGTTTGGCGGGTGGGCTCAGGGCGAGGGTTGTGGTTAGCTGGTCTTCCGTGACTCTGCTCCAGCATCGGCGAGGCATTTGTTCGGTGCGGTGGTGCGTGGTGGGCTTCCTGTAGGTGAAGTGGATGCAGTGGTGGTCAGTCCAGTGGGGTTCGGAGATGTGGTTGAAGGAGACGTGTGGGCTTGCGGAAAAGATGGAGTCTAGCGTGTGGCCGGCGGCGTGGGTGGGTGTAGTCACGAGCTGTCTGAGTCCGAGGGTGGCGAGGTTGTCGATCAGGGTGGTGGAGTTGGTGTCCTTGTTGTTCTCGAGGTGGAAGTTCAGGTCCTTGAGGAGGATGTAGTCCGTGGAGGCGATGGCGTGTGTGCTGACGAAGTCAGCGATGGAATCGCTGAACTGTGGTCGGGGTCCGGGGGGTCTGTAGATGAGGGTTCCTCTGAGGGTGGTGTTGGGATCGGTGTGGATCTGGAAGTGCATGTGTTCGGCGGTGCTGAGGGTGTCGTCGGTGTTGGTTGAGACTCTGAGGGTGTTCCTGTGGACGATGGCGATGCCTCCTCCGACTCCGTTGGTGCGGTCCCTGCGGGTGATCTTGTATCCGTCCGGGATGGCAATGGCGATGTCGGGGGCTGAAGCGGGATTCAGCCAGGTCTCCATCAGGAATGCGACGTCTGGGGAGGTTGAGTCGAGAAGGTCCCAGAGTTCGATGGCGTGTTTGCGGGCGGAGCGGGTGTTGAGGAGGATGCATCTGAGGTAGTTGGGTTCTTTCCTGGGCGGTGGTTTGGCGGGGCAGGTGCTGGCGAAGCTGCAGTTCCGGCAGGTGAAGGGCCCTTGGGTGCGCTCGGGATGGCCTGGTAGCAGGCGTGATCTTTCCGGGGTTGAGTGCGTGGAGGGTGCTGGCGTCAGTATCGGGCGTCTGTTGATGTGGCGGGCGCGGGGATGCCCGGACCAGGGGTCTGGCACTGGGCGCGGTCACGGCGCGGACGGGCGCAGACGGGCTTGCCTTAGGCGCGCCTGCGGCGCGGCGCGCAGCGGCCGCCATAAATGGGGAGGTGGGAGGGAGGAGCAGGGAATGGGGCAGCGAATGGGCAGTGAGGGGCGGGGCCGCAGGGCGCAGCGGCGGAAACAGGCACAGAAGGGAAAACGAGCACAATCAGGGCATCAAGGGGGCACAGAAAGGAAAAAAATGAGCACAATCAGGGGCAGCAAGGGGGCACAGAAAAAAAAAAAACAGGCACAATCAGGGGCAGCAAGGGGGCACAGAAAGGAAAAAACAAGCACAATCAGGGGCAGCAAGGGGGCACAGAAAGGAAAAAAACGAGCACAATCAGGGGCAGCAAGGGGGCACAGAAAGGAAAAACGAGCACAATCAGGGGCAGCAAGGGGGCACAGAAAGGAAAAACGAGCACAATCAGGGGCAGCAAGGGGGCACAGAAAGGAAAAAAAACGAGCACAATCAGGGGCAGCAGCAGGGCACAATTTAGGTATGACATTCACAAGATCACCTTAATTGTTGATAAGCATGAATGAACCCCGAGCACTGATGAAGTGAAGTTGCCTTGTAAGACCTGCTAATTCGTTGTGATGATATATGTTCTGTGTACTTATCTTTTTATTGTTTTTCACTATTACTTTCAGAAAAACGGTGGACCCACAACAAACACGGGTCATCGCTACCCTGGCCACTCCTGATTGCGTGGTGGCCAGTATATTTTCATTTATTTTCACAACTTCACACAGAGTGACTACATCTATTTAGGTCCTGATGAATGCCCCTGAACCCCATAGGGGTCCTACATGGGCAGAAATATGTTGACCACTGATATGAGCATATTTGTTTAAAGAACCCCTAGTCCTCTCTCGTTTGTTCTTTATCCCAATGGTCCATTGAGTAAAGCTAACTTGCCCCCCTGGAGATAATTTTACTTGTATTCACCCTTACCTCTGCACTCTGTCCCTCACTGACTCCATTACACTGCTCATCTTGAAACACCTCAGCGCCTCCCCTCGGGGAGTTGTAGCCCACACCCTGGACCTTGCAGTCCAGGTGTGAGGAGGGAACCCTATGATGAAGCATGTCACCTTCGGGTGAGTGAGGGTTCTTGCCGTAAAAGTTTTTCTTTGCCTTTCCTTTTCTTTTCCTTGGCAACTTCTACGTACACATTACCAAATAACAACAGGACTCTATTTGGAGATACACTTATATCCAGGCGTACATGTTGTGATGTTTATGTTTACTAGGGATTAGTACGCCTCCGGTTGGCCCCCTCCCTATCAGATCCCCTGTGTGATTATAACACTAAAACTAATTGACAGGTGTGATCGGTCTCAGCCAGCACTTTTAGGATGAGAGGCGGGCCCAGAATTAGATGTCAGCAGCGCCTCTCTGTGAACATGTGCACTTCAAAGCACATTAATCTTCACTACTAGTCGTGGTGGGTTTATGGCTTATGGGTCAAGGTGACAGTGCCTTGGTGTACATGTGGCTATGGATTTAAAGTGCTTCATCGTGCAACAAGCCAGTATAGCGCTTCTAATCAGGTGTGTGGCTATCGAGGGGGTGCAAATGTGACCTCTCTCGGCAATGGCTTGTCTCACTGTCAGACAATGTAATTCACTCTTTTCCTGAAGGTGGACATTTTTCCAGTAAATATGTATTTGTCCCCACCCCCGCGGAGAAAGTCCAGTCATTTTACCGGCTGTAGTTGAGCACGAGCCAGGCACGCACGACCCGAGGACACTGGGGGGGAAACAGACACTGCAGGGCCCGGACTCTTTCCCATATGTCCTTCATTTGCCCTTTCAGATCAACAAACCATGCTCGCAAAAGCATTTGTTTTAGTCTCCAACACTGACGTCTCCTTTCTAATGGTGATTGCATGGAGGGAGACAGAGGATTACACGAATTGAGAGACTCAAAGGACTGCTAATCTGCTCCCCATGTCAGTGGCGGCTGGTGGAATTTGAAACTGGTGTGGAGTAAGCAGAACGTATGCGAGCGAGTGCAGCGAGCGAGCCCGATGGCAATAAGGGGGGTTTGGGGGGGTTCTCCCCCGTGAAGAATCTTTTTAAAAATTGGCATCTTTTTGGTGCGATTTTCAGCAATATTTCTGTGATAAATGGACTAAAAATTCAGTTCTTCTAGGCATTCATAAAAGAAAACTCATACATTATTTCAGAGAATTTCTGGGTTGCCAAGCAAGTCTGACTTCTGAAGAGGGCTAGGGTACTAAGCAAGACTGCTTTGGCTCTACCCTTTCCAATAGAAACACTAGTTAGCGATGTGAACAAGTTCAATGGACAAACCTGGGATCTAGGGAGAGTCCCTCTCCTGAGAAAGAAATTTAAAAAAGATTGGCAAATGGTGCATTTTAAAGCAAATGAATGCAGCGATAAAGCAAGGCTTATTAAGTAGTGGGAACGTATAGTCTTGAAATATTAAACACATTAAAAACTGCCCCGTATCTTCTTGCATTAATTTGTTCAACAGTTACTGTAATATGTAAATTGTTCTGCATGACAACTTTAGCCCTTTAAAATGTAGGCTTGCCCAGTGTCTTGCACTGCATGCAGCATTAACTTTGGAAAAATATGCTCTAACCAGACTTCGGGAAGCACCCACAGCTGCTGGCTATAACCAGTCATATAGAAATATGTGCAGACAGGTCTTTAAGTGAGATGAAAAAGTGGGTGCTCCTATAAAGAAACATGCCAAATACATTTCTGTGATTCCCATAGTGTGCCATCAGACCGGTATTTTGGTTTCTCTCTGAGATGTAATTTTATCCAGATAAATGGCACAGCAACTGACATACGCCTAAAGCCTGTCAGTATGATTGGCTTTGTCACTAGGAGTTAGCTGTTTAAGATAAATGAGTAACAACAATGATTTCTTATAAATAATAAACATTGAAAATGTTTAAATTCTGAAATTCTGAAATAGTGAGTGTGAATTAAATAGCATTGAGGCCTGTGGAAGGAGTTTTGGTCTTCAATTATGTGTGCTTTATGTTAGATATGTATCCTCTTTTTCTCTGCATATCTTGTCCATCTGCACATCTTCAACCCCCTCTCTTTCCTCTTCAGCATCCTCTTTTCACTCTTCCCCGAATGCCCTTCCTCACATCTCTGTCACTTCACCGCCCCGAACATGCACAGCACTCCCTCAAATATAAGCACTTTAATTTCTCTTACTTTTGCCTTGCAAATATTTTGACATCAGTGTACCCCCTTCACCCACATTTCCACAGAATTTCAGTTGCAAATGGAATACACAAATATTGTTCTGTGTGCTCTGCAGAGAGGCCAACCCACTGACAGGCACTTTGTTTGGCTTTAGCCCTAGCGCCTGTGTGCTCAATCAAAGCCCCTCATAAACACCTGGCATGGCTCAAGCCTCAAAGTATGCACAGAAAAAAATACAGATAAACAACATTATAAAATAGCTAACTCGTGGGGAATGCAAGATCAAGTAAACATGTAAAAAAAGAGGAACTAAATCGCTGAAATGCATTCCCTCGACGTTTTTAACATTCATTGTTTGCAAGTCAATCCATGTTTTTGGCATCAGTGTTAACTTAGGGGCATGTACACAGGGCCAGTTTTAATGCCATACATCCGAGGACTGGCCACTGTAAGCACATGTTACACAGTAAGCACATATCTCTCGCTATGGGCCTGACTGATATTTGGATCCATTTCACAAGGGAGCAAATGCCGCAGCTCCACTTCTAAAGGAGAGAGCAATGTGCAGAGCAATGTGCAGCGAGGGCCTGGGGTGTCAGTGGGGGAGGTAAGCATGATGAGGGGTCTCGGCACAATATACAGAACAAAGCATTAGCTTGCAAACACTTAGCGAAGGGGCACCGTAAAAGGGTGTTACTGTCCCGGTCTGAAACAAATCTATCCCACATGTAGGACACTTCCTCGCAGTCATCATATCCAACTTAGCACTAAAAGTCAATTACCAGTATCTTCAAACATGAAGTCTACAGAGAGCCCAAGAACCTTCCAGAAAGGTGTGATGATGTCAGAGGAGGTGGCTGTCTGAACCCTACCAAGCAACACAGCAACGAAGGAAGCTCATTTGGACTGGTGATGCTCTGGAGTTCTCAGTTCAGATTATAGGTCTATGGGAGACCTGGGACAGGATGCAGCTAGGATCACAGACCAGTCTGCCTCTTGGGGAGAAACTGCTCTATATGTGAATAAGAAAGAGTTGGAAAGTGGCAGCCTTTGCCAGTCCATAAACGCATTTCACGAGACGTAACACCCTGTTACACAGACATTGTTCAACCCTTAGTGCAGGCTGCTGGTGCCACGGAACAGGTGTCGGAGTATCTTAAAATGCCCTTTCCAGATTACATGTGCGCCAAACCAAACTGGAATTCAGCTTTAAGCTCTTTTAAATGGCCTGTGAAGCATCAATCCACTCCTTCCCGCTAATCCATTGAAATCAACGCCCGAAAGGAGGTGGTGGGATCCTGTTTAAAACTAGGATAACTGGACGACCTGCATTACCAGCAAATACCCAAGCAGTGAGAAGCAAGCTTCATCTCACGGCCGAGACCAATTTAGGCCCATTTTTCTGTCCACCCTTGAAACCCCCTTCATCAGAGCCAAGGCACCTGCGGAGCTTTAAAGATCTTAGAGCTGCTATTCATTTCTATTATAAATGACTTATCTCATGGCTTTCTATGTGGAGTCCCAGCCATTTTATCGATCCTCGTAATCAAAACGGTAGACCTGCACACATTGTAGGTTCGAGCAAAGTTCCTTCAGTGACAGGCATGTATGAGGTTTTGAAACATCTACACGGACAAGCCCAGGGCTGGAGTAACCACATGCTGCAAAAAACGTTATTGTAACACCCCGCTCCCCACCGATCCACATTTGAGCGTCACACAATGGAACCCCACACCAAAGTTTGGTGACATAAAACAGAACCCAACAAAAGACCCTCTTTCCTACAGGACTTAAAAAAGACCCTCTTCGCGTTTAAGGTGTCAGCTGAAAACCTGGCTACTTTAGTTCTAAAGCTGGCATCTTTTACTGTGTGATCCTAGAAAAATGCACTTCTACCACTGCCTCGGGTTCTAGATACACAAATACTGAGAAAGAATCAGTATTGAGACTGCATAGCAACATAAATTCCTGTGCACCCTCTAACACTGACCGGGGCCTGCAACGAACGAGACAATGTCCCTGATTTCATATCGAAGTCCTCCTGCTTGGCATGGTAAAGCAGCGCTTAAAGGAAGTGATCGTTTTTGATGCAAAGCCCGGTCTAACTATCTTGGTAGATGGCCTTTGCATCCAAAACTATGGATGGCTGCACTGATAGATCCAAGTACCACCCATGTAACATTACCTTGACGCTAAATGGTACAGGGCAGCACAAAGGGCAATTTTCACTCAGAAGGGGAGCACCTTTGGCTCTGGAAAGTAAGTACCCTTCCACAACTTTGCCACACTTTGCGTCAGCACAAAGTCTTGGTTAATCTGCCCCCAGATATTTTTTAAAGAATTGGTAACAATAGTTTGCCAGATAGCTGGGCTGTTCTGCCAGAACTAAACAGCATATAATTATTTTAGCATGTATGTTTGCCATGCTATATCACCGGTAGTAAATCGCATTTTAAAACCATGATACGGAAATAGCTCGGTGAGTTACTGCGCCTACTGCGGAGACGTGCATATCGCTAGACCAGTGATTCAGACTCCCTCGGCACTGGCTAGGAGAAGCATTCTTCAGGTTTGGGACTCTGTACCTGGTTCAAATAGACTCTCGTTGCTCCGTGACAATATGCTCTGAATCGCCAGCTCACAGACTCCCTCCTGCCGCTCACCCACGCCATCACTCTGTGATACGACGTCATATGAACAAAAACCCATCCATTAAGTATTCGTTTTCACTGCTACTATTCTCCGCCATCCTTGATTTCTCCACGAACCTCTCCCCGTCTGAATGTCTCCTCCTGGGCTCAAGTGTCTATTGAGCACCGACACAACACAGCCAAAGCATAACACGGCATGCATTCTGTCTACTGTAACAGCCAACCCTTTACCTTCTTTCACACACATTGCCTACCTATGCTTTGAAACCATTCTGTTTCCTTCTCCTGACCTATACCTTAAACTTTACTGCCACCCGCACTCCTCTTTTCCCACTTCTCCCGCTTTCTGGAATACTTTTGTTATGTGTGTTTGCAAATGCATGACTCGAAATGGCGGACAGAGGTTCATGAACATACAATTCCCATGAATGCCATAACGGGCGTCATTTATGGAAGACTGATGGAATAAAACGGCTCTGCGCTTTTTTAATATCCTCTCCTCTCCCTGCCCCTCTCAACACAGGCTGCCCTTATGTTACTCTTCCAAAAACCATCAAGCCCTCACCCCACGCTCTCAATCTTAAAGTTTATCATTTCTCTTTTTCTTCTTCTGCCCTCCTCTGTCTTATGAGATGCGCACTGAAGCTGAAAAAAGCGTCATAGTGCGCTATATCACACACCAACCATAAATTGACTTATACACTGGGTACTTGCATGTTTGCCAGTTTGTAACCCACTAGCGCCAACCCAGATCTTTTGAAGGTGGGCCAGTGAGCAGCACTACATTGAGTAGGTCGCAGTGTGTGCTATGTAGGTGCTCCATGGCTATTGCTGTTAGAGTGGGTTGGCTGGGACCGAGTGTTTGTGTGCCCACCTTCCATCTGCGGAGTTCACTGCTCCACTCCCCTTCCCCTGACCCCGTGAAATGCGAAGGAAAGCTTTCTTCATCCTGCATTCTGCCTAATTATGCCCCTGGGGCAAACTGCCTGTTGCAGTTGTAGCAGGTGGGGGAGGGACTTTCTGTGCAGGTGTGTGCTGAAAATGAGCCTTTAACGGCCAGAACTGGATGGGCCGCGCTGCCTCTAATGCTTGACTAAGTGCACTTACAGAGCACACACAGGCCCACAGGCCCAGAGCCCAGTAATCACCAGGCCCTTACATCCCAAACCGGGCAGTCTGCATCTAATGACAGAGCTCTAAAATCCTCGGCCTTTGATATCTGCGGCTGGAATGGCCTGTCCCTGGTAACCCTGAGTTCGGCTCTGCCCGTACTAGTAATAACCAGGACTAAACTGTACCCCGTAACCTGGAGCTCTCTGGTCCTCTCACCCTGCCTACCGAGCCAGCCAGCCTGTCTCTAGTCACCAAGTGCTCGCGCTCTCCCTGTGTTTAATATCCAGGATAGTCCCAGCCTCCACTTGTGACCCGGAGCTCAGTGCAGCCCTTCCCACGCCTTCAATGTCGACGACTGGCCAGGCCTGCCTATAGGCCTTTGTGCCGCAGCTTGACGCACCGAGGTCTGACCCTGCATGTCCCTACTGGCCGAAGCTCTGCACTCCTTGCTTTAACATCCACGACTAACGCAGCAAGTTCCCTGTGACCTGGAACTCGCTGCTCCTCTTGCATTTAATATCAAAGACTGGCACAAAGGGAGCGTAGATATCACCAGTGCAGCGGCCGGGGGCAGTGGCACTGCGGTCCGAGGCTGTGGCAGGCTAACTGCACCCCAGTTATGGCTGTTTTACAGTAGCCAACTGAGGTCATGCGGGGTGTCCGCAGGGCTTTAAGTGGGCCGGGCTCTCCATTTCTGGCCTCACCCTTAGGCAGTCGTGGCTCTCGCTCGCAATACCCACGGGGGGGTCGCGCGGGGGGGGGGAGATTAATAAAAATAAAAAGAAAGAAAACTTACCTGACATGACAGGGTCCGCGCCACCTCTGCTCCTGGGCCGGGTCCGCGTTGGCGCCTTCACGTCTTCCAAACAGGTCAGGAACGGCACTGGAGTGGCAACCCCTCTCAGCCAATACTGGTGCTGCTCCAGCAGCGCCAGGATTGGCTTAGCAGGGATACTCGTCGCCCGCCTGCCCATTAGGAGACCGAGGTTTGAGCTTTTGATCAACCCTCGCTCTCCTAATGCGCAGCCGCCAGCCTGAGCAGACACTAGTGCGCATGACTGGGCTGGTCGGAAAAATTCGCCGACCTTCACCAGTCATGCGCACTTGTGCTGCTGCCTGCTCCTGGTCTGACAATGCATGTCAGTCAACATGACGCCGGACCGCCCACCCCTTCAGACTCTGAAGGGGTGGGCGGTCCGACGTCATGCTGACTGACATGCATTGTCAGTTCTCCTCGGCGTCTATGAACTTAAGTAAACTGAGAGTTTACTTAAGTTCAAAGACGCCGAGGGAGCTGTGGGCGCGGGCGGCTTGTGGGGCAACGCCCAAGCGCCCGAATGGACGCACCACCACTGCCCCATGTGTGGATTAATGCACCAGCAGCAGCCTCAGCCGTCCGGAATTCAGAGGAAGCTGCGAGAGATCGGAGGGGAGTCCCGGGAGCCTATTGAAGGGATTTCAAGACCTAGGGTATATCAGTGGCGGTGCGTCCATTAGGGCTGGGACTATCCTGGATATTAAACACAAGGAGAACGCGAGCACCTGGTGACTAGAGACAGGCTGGCTGGCTCGGTAGGCTCGGTAGGCAGGGTGAGAGGACCAGAGAGCTCCAGGTTACGGGGTACAGTTTAGTCCTGGTTATTACTAGTACGGACAGAGCCAAACTCAGGGTTACCAGGGACTGGCCATTCCAGCCGCAGATATCAAAGGCCGAGGATTTTAGAGCTCTGTCATTAGATGCAGACTGCCCGGTTTGGGATGTAAGGGCCTGGTGATTACAGGGCTCTGGGCCTGTGGGCCTTTGTGTGCTCTGTAAGTGCACTTAGTCAAGCATTAGAGGCAGCGCGGCCCATCCAGTTCTGGCCATTAAAGGCTCATTTTCAGCACACACCTGCACAGAAAGTCCCTCCCCCACCTGCTACAACTGCAACAGGCAGTTTGCCCCAAGGGCATAATTAGGCAGAATGCAGGATGAAGAAAGCTTTCCTTCGCATTTCACGGGGTCAGGGGAAGGGGAGTGGAGCAGTGAACTCCGCAGATGGAAGGCGGGCACACAAACACTCGGTCCCAGCCAACCCACTCTAACAGCAATAGCCATGGAGCACCTACATAGCACACACTGCGACCTACTCAATGTAGTGTTGCTCACTGGCCCACCTTCAAAAGATCTGGTTTGGCGCTAGTGGGTTACAAACTGGCAAACATGCAAGTACCCAGTGTATAAGTCAATTTATGGTTGGCGTGTGAAATAGCGCACTATGACGCTTTTTTCAGCTTCAGTGCGCATCTCATAAGACAGAGGAGGGCAGAAGAAGAAAAAGAGAAATTATAAACTTTAAGATTGAGAGCGTGGGGTGAGGGCTTGATGGTTTTTGGAAGAGTAAGATAAGGGCAGCCTGTGTTGAGAGGGGCAGGGAGAGGAGAGGATATTTAAAAAGTGCAGAGCCGTTTTATTCCATCAGTCTTCCATAAATGACGCCCGTTATGGCATTCATGGGAATTTTATGTGCATGAACCTCTGTCCGCCATTTCGAGTTATGCATTTGCAAACACACATAACAAAAGTATACCAGAAAGCGGGAGAAGTGGGAAAAGAGGAGCGCGGGTGGCGGTAAAGTTGAAGGTATAGGTCAGGAGAAGGAAACAGAATGGTTTCAAAGCATAGGTAGGCAATGTGTGTGAAAGAAGGTAAAGGGTTGGCTGTTACAGTAGACAGAATGCATGCCGTGTTATGCTTTGGCTGTGTTGTGTCGGTGCTCAATAGACACTTGAGCCCAGGAGGAGACATTCAGACGGGGGGAGGTTCGTAGAGAAATCAAGGATGGCGGAGAATAGTAGCAGTGAAAACGAATACTTAATGGATGGGTTTTTGTTCATATGACGTCGTATAACAGAGTGATGGCGTGGGTGAGCGGCAGGAGGGAGTCTGTGAGCTGGCGATTCAGAGCATATTGTCACGGAGCAACGAGAGTCTATTTGAACGAGGTGCAGAGTCCCAAACCTGAAGAATGCTTCTCCTAGCCAGTGCCGAGGGAGTCTGAATCACTGGTCTAGCGATATGCACGTCTCCGCAGTAGGCGCAGTAACTCACCGAGCTATTTCCGTATCATGGTTTTAAAATGCGCTTTACTACCGGTGATATAGCATGGCAAACATTCATGCTAAAATAATTATATGCTGTTTAGTTCTGGCAGAACAGCCCAGCTATCTGGCAAACTATTGTTACCAATTCTTTAAAAAATATCTGGGGGCAGATTAACCAAGACTTTGTGCTGACGCAAAGTGTGGCAAAGTTGTGGAAGGGTACTTACTTTCCAGAGCCAAAGGTGCTCCCCTTCTGAGTGAAAATTGCCCTTTGTGCTGCCCTGTACCATTTAGCGTCAAGGTAATGTTACATGGGTGGTACTTGGATCTATCAGTGCAGCCATCCATAGTTTTGGATGCAAAGGCCATCTACCAAGATAGTTAGACCGGGCTCTGCATCAAAAACAATCACTTCCTTTAAGCGCCGCTTTACCATGCCAAGCAGGAGGACTTCGATATGAAATCAGGGACATTGTCTCGTTAGTTGCAGGCCCCGTGCAGTGTTAGAGGGTGCACAGGAATGTATGTTGTTATGCAGTCTCAATACTGATTCTTTCTCAGTATTTGTGTATCTAGAACCCGAGGCAGTGGTAGAAGTGCATCTTTCTAGGATCCCACAGTAAAAGATGCCAGCTTTAGAACTAAAGTAGCCAGGTTTTCAGCTGACACCTTAAACGCGAAGAGGGTCTTTTTTAAGTCCTGTAGGAAAGAGGGTCTTTTGTTGGGTTCTGTTTTATGTCACCAAACTTTGGTGTGGGGTTCCATTGTGTGACGCTCAAATGTGGATCGGTGGGGAGCGGGGTTACAATAACGTTTTTTGTAGCATGTGGTTACTCCAGCCCTGGGCTTGTCCGTGTAGATGTTTCACAACCTCATACATTCCTGTCACTGAAGGAACTTTGCTCGAACCTACAATGTGTGCGGGTCATACGTTTTGATTATGAGGATCGATAAAATGGCTGGGACTCCACATAGAAAGCCATGAGTTAAGTCATTTATAATAGAAATGAATAGCAGCTCTAAGATCTTTAAAGCTCCGCAGGTGCCTTGGCTCTGATGAGGGGGTTTCAAGGGTGGACAGAAAAATGGGCCTAAATTGGTCTCGGCCCAGAGATGAAGCTTGCTTCTCACTGCTTGGGTATTTGCTGGTAATGCAGGTCGTCCAGTTATCCTAGTTTTAAACAGGATCCCACCACCTCCTTTCGGGCGTTGATTTCAATGGATTAGCGGGAAGGAGTGGATTGATGCTTCACAGGCCATTTAAAAGAGCTTAAAAGCTGAATTCCAGTTTGGTTTGGCGCACATGTAATCTGGAAAGGGCATTTTAAGATACTCCGACACCTGTTCCGTGGCACCAGCAGCCTGCACTAAGGGTTGAACAATGTCTGTGTAACAGGGTGTTACGTCTCGTGAAATGCGTTTATGGACTGGCAAAGGCTGCCACTTTCCAACTCTTTCTTATTCACATATAGAGCAGTTTCTCCCTCAAGAGGCAGACTGGTCTGTGATCCTAGCTGCATCCTGTCCCAGGTCTCCCATAGACCTATAATCTGAACTGAGAACTCCAGAGCATCACCAGTCCAAATGAGCTTCCTTCGTTGCTGTGTTGCTTGGTAGGGTTCAGACAGCCACCTCCTCTGACATCATCACACCTTTCTGGAAGGTTCTTGGGCTCTCTGTAGACTTCATGTTTGAAGATACTGGTAATTGACTTTTAGTGCTGAGTTGGATATGATGACTGCGAGGAAGTGTCCTACATGTGGGATAGATTTGTTTCAGACCGGGACAGTAACACCCTTTTACGGTGCCCCTTCGCTAAGTGTTTGCAAGCTAATGCTGTGTTCTGTATATTGTGCCGAGACCCCTCATCATGCTTACCTCCCCCACTGACACCCCAGGCCCTCGCTGCACATTGCTCTGCACATTGCTCGCTCCTTTAGAAGTGGAGCTGCGGCATTTGCTCCCTTGTGAAATGGATCCAAATATCAGTCAGGCCCAAAGCGAGAGATATGTGCTTACTGTGTAACATGTGCTTACAGTGGCCAGTCCTCGGATGTATGGCATTAAAACTGGCCCTGTGTACATGCCCCTAAGTTAACACTGATGCCAAAAACATGGATTGACTTGCAAACAATGAATGTTAAAAACGTCGAGGGAATGCATTTCAGCGATTTAGTTCCTCTTTTTTTACATGTTTACTTGATCTTGCATTCCCCACGAGTTAGCTATTTTATAATGTTGTTTATCTGTATTTTTTTCTGTGCATACTTTGAGGTTTGAGCCATGCCAGGTGTTTATGAGGGGCTTTGATTGAGCACGCAGGCGCTTGGGCTAAAGCCAAACAAAGTGCCTGTCAGTGGGTTGGCCTCTCTGCAGAGCACACAGAACAATATTTGTGTATTCCATTTGCAACTGAAATTCTGTGGAAATGTGTGTGAAGGGGGTACACTGATGTCAAAATATTTGCAAGGCAAAAGTAAGAGAAATTAAAGTGCTTATATTTGAGGGAGTGCAGTGCATGTTCGGGGCGGTGAAGTGACAGAGATGTGAGGAAGGGCATTCGGGGAAGAGTGAAAAGAGGATGCTGAAGAGGAAAGAGAGGTAGTTGAAGATGTGCAGATGGACAAGATATGCAGAGAAAAAGAGGATACATATCTAACATAAAGCACACATAATTGAAGGCCAAAACTCCTTCCACAGGCCTCAATGCTATTTAATTCACACTCACTATTTCAGAATTTCAGAATTTAAACATTTTCAATGTTTATTATTTATAAGAAATCATTGTTGTTACTCATTTATCTTAAACAGCTAACTCCTAGTGACAAAGCCAATCATACTGACAGGCTTTAGGCGTATGTCAGTTGCTGTGCCATTTATCTGGATAAAATTACATCTCAGAGAGAAACCAAAATACCGGTCTGATGGCACACTATGGGAATCACAGAAATGTATTTGGCATGTTTCTTTATAGGGAGCACCCACTTTTTTCATCTCACTTAAAGACCTGTCTGCACATATTTCTATATGACTGGTTATAGCCAGCAGCTGTGGGTGCTTCCCGAAGTCTGATTAGAGCATATTTTTCCAAAGTTAATGCTGCATGCAGTGCAAGACACTGGGCAAGCCTACATTTTAAAGGGCTAAAGTTGTCATGCAGAACAATTTACATATTACAGTAACTGTTGAACAAATTAATGCAAGAAGATACGGGGCAGTTTTTAATGTGTTTAATATTTCAAGACTATACGTTCCCACTGCTTAATAAGCCTTGCTTTATCGCTGCATTCATTTGCTTTAAAATGCACCATTTGCCAATCTTTTTTAAATTTCTTTCTCAGGAGAGGGACTCTCCCTAGACCCCAGGTTTGTCCATTGAACTTGTTCACTTCGCTAACTAGTGTTTCTATTGGAAAGGGTAGAGCCAAAGCAGTCTTGCTTAGTACCCTAGCCCTCTTCAGAAGTCAGACTTGCTTGGCAACCCAGAAATTCTCTGAAATAATGTATGAGTTTTCTTTTATGAATGCCTAGAAGAACTGAATTTTTAGTCCATTTATCACAGAAATAGTGCTGAAAATCGCACCAAAAAGATGCCAATTTTGAAAAAAATTCTGCACGGGGGGAGAACCCCCCCGAACCCCCCTTATTGCCATCGGGCTCGCTCGCTCGCTGCGCGCGCTCGCATACGTTGATTCGTTCTGCTTACTCCACACCAGTTTCAAATTCCACCAGCCGCCACTGGGGTATATGGGAAAGTCCCGCTGAAGGCAGACGTGCAGTAAAGTAATAACCTTTATGTGGGAAGGCATAAGGTATGGGAAATGCATGAGTCTTGTAGCTGACGACAGAGGTGCGGGAAAAGCATATGTTGGTGAAGCCAGCATGAAACGCTTGGCCATAACTGATAGAAACTGCTAGAAGCATTTACTGCTACTACCAAAAGAAGTACACGCAGTCACGAGTGTGACTGGGTGCACTTCATTTGGTAGTAGTAGTGGTAAAAACTAACTTTGTCACCCAATATCCTGCCACTACAAAGGAAGGATAGTGCAAAAAACAGAAATGAATTCAAATGAAATTAAAAGTGTGCATGACAGTCAGGCGTTCGACTGGGCCTGCGCCACCCAGACCTGCCGGAGAGGAATCACTCCTGTAGCCAGGATCCCCGCCATCAGTAAAAACCAGCATTTTAAAATCACTGTGGCCTAACCCATCCTCACCTCTATTAGTAATGATTTATTCACGGCCGAAATCCTCCCCCCCCACCAAACACTCGCTTTTGCTGCCCCTTCATTTCCCCAGTTCCAATGTCCTATATATATTGCCCCACACACACTGCCACCTACATATGCTTCTCTGGGTGAGAAGTGGCTCGAATAAGTACAGTAGTCGGTGTGTCCACCACTTGACTCCACTCCATAAGATGATTAGTGTTGTGATAATACAATCACGCAAGGCTTGAAATCACTCAGGGCAAACGTGACTGGACTGGGGCCTGGCCACACAGTACAAGGTGAGGTGTGCTCTCCGTCTCTTCCCCATTCCCTTGTGCAAACAAAGAAGCAACATGGGGCGCACGAGGAAAGGGAAGAGACAGGCTGGCTGAGCAGCCCAGCAACTGCAGAAATGGGCAATCACTGCATGGCTTCACAATAAGCCATTACAGTGATTGGTCATGCTTGGGCAGAGCCTCCCTCTCCCGCCGTGTGTCACACACTGCATCAGAGGCCTATACAAGGCCAAGTAACCCCTGCTCTCAGGCAATCCAGACGCTGCTCCTGTGCAGAGAGCACCACCTGGATTGGCTTGAGCATGCAAGCTCACCGCTCATTAGGAGACCGAGAGTTGCGGCTTTGATTAACCCCCGGTCTCCTAATGTGCAGGTGGAGAGAGGCCTCTACTGCGCATGTTGGGCTGGCCGGAGAAAGGCAGCTGGCCAACCTGACATGCGCACTTTGTAGCCCTAGGGTAGGCGTTGTGCACTACTGTGCTCAGTGTATATTGTTGGTTATGGTTACTGGTGTTATTGAAGCCCCACCCCCTCAGAGCCGGATACAAAAACTACCCGTGGCTAAAGGCTGACTGCAGTGGGCACAAAAAATCTAATAAATTTGGCAGTTTGTTTGAATAAAATGTATTTATTTATTTGACATGTCACAGGGGGGCCAAAATATTAACGGGGCAAGGCCCCCACACCCTAATGCAGGGACCACCCATGTGAGCCACAGCAGAACACGGTCGTGCACAGGAAAGATATTATTACTTAGCAGTAGGTGTTGTTACCATCAGGTTCAAGAGTTCACTGTCTCAGCCTTACATTAAGAGGTGGCCCAAGCCCCAAGGCAGGCCCTTTCACAAGAAAATGTCTCCTTCCAACGTGAACTAAAGGGATAGTGCCTCTTCAATTTTGCTTACCCCTTAAAGTACTTAATTTGGGAATGGAAGAATGCCAGTGCCTGAAAGTCTGCACAGCAGGACTGGCTCCAGTATTTAGGGATCTGGGAGAATGAGTGGGCCATGATGAAGAATGGACTTGTACAGCATCCCCCGGGCATTAGAGACCTGGGTATAGACATGCTGAATGGTCTTGTAGGGGGATGAGCTGCATTCTCTGCCTCCTGGGGGGAGTCATGCCTAATAGTTAACTCTACTTCTAAGGTTTTGTTTTGTACCTAGATTCTTTATCCCTTTTGCAGTGGCGGTTCCTCCTAAATAGCGGAGGAGTGTTGCCCTGCCTAGTGCGAGCGCAGCAGTTAAATACAGATTAATAAAATGCTCATTACCATTTTAATATATGTGTGTGCCCTCGGCCCTCGCTATTATCGTGCAAGTGTGAAGACGGGGGCGGGCTGATTCCTGCAGATTGCAGGATGACTGCTGACAATGCCACTGCACAGTGCACATGTGGGATTGGCAGGCTGTCTTGCGACAGCCAGCCTGACATGCGCACTTCAGACTCAGCAATCCCAGTGCTGTGAAACATCCGGGGATTGCAGGCACAGCCCCCTAGCCTCAAAATGACCGCTGGGTTAGCCTGCTCCAATCAATCTTGGCACTTCTCTCATGCTGAAATCATCATGAGAGCAGCTCCAGGATTTTTGGGATTCATGTTGGCACTTGGCAGGAAGTCAACCACCTTACGACCCTTTCCTGCTTGTCACCCTCATGATCTGGGAGAAGAGAGACACTGGATAGAGAGCGAGCAGCATCTCGGTGAGCTTTTCAGCATCGCGCCTCACCACTTTTTAATGTTACTAGCTGCCCCTGTTCTTTCACACTCTCAGTATCACTCTCCTTTCTCTCTGTTGCACCCTACTGTGTGTCTGCGTCATCCCCCTCTGTCTTCACATCATGGTTCTCTTTTCACACTCTGCATCATCCTACCTCACCCTCGTCTCTCTTCACCTCACCCTCCTCTTTCTCTGTCTCGCCCTTTTTTCACCATCTCATCCTCCTGTTTTCCTGCAGCGGCTTCCTCTCTATCTCTCCACATCACCCTAATTTCATTCTCCCCTCACCCACCTCTCTTTCTGCCTCAGTCTTCTCTCTCTCTTTATCTCACTATTCTCTCACTATGCTTCCACTGCCACCTCATTCTTCTGTCTCCACTCCATTCACCTTTCACCTTTCTTTCTCTGCCATGCCCTTTGCTCACTCTCTCTCTCCCTCACCCACCTCCTTCTCTTCACCTCGCCCCATCACTCTCTTTCTCACTATCCTTCCTCTCTGCCTCACTCTTTTCTCTCTCCCTTTCACACTCTTCTCTCCCACCCCTCTCTATGGTTCGATGTCCTCTATTTGAGATACAACTCTCCATCTAAGCCATGACTCTCTCCACCTCACCCTCTTCTGTCAGCCTTACCTTCACTGCTGCTGTCAATTGGGTAATAATTTTGTGTATGTAAAGGAAGCTTGAACTACTTCCATACAAGTGGTTCTGCTTGTGTGGGTGTGCATGAACGGACCTTGCAATCCTGCTGCCCTGTACCTGTTCTTCACAGGCACCTCTCAACATTTTAAACAGTGGCAGCACCAAGGCCTGCATTATGCAGTGTGTGTATGCAGAAGATCTACAAAGACTTAGGGGACATGCATATTTTCAAGAGATTGCAAAGGGCCGTGTGACTTTTTGATGTTTTTGATAGTGTATTGCTTTCCATTTACTACAAATAAGTGTAATAACAATTGGAAGAGCAATCAAAGTTGGCAACAGGCCAAACATCAAATGTGAGCCTGTTTCTTCCCTTAGCTGCCCACTGTGTCAAGATCACAGGTTCAGAGGATGACAACTGAAATTGTAATTTGGTGGCTAGTTTTTCAACTATTATTCGGCTGTCAGTCCTTTGAATTGCATGTATTTTAAAAATGCATTTTAAGGAGAGCAAAGTGGAAATGTATAGCATATGTGAGTGTCTCAAGACTGAATTGTCTTTTTTAAATTGTGACTGCCATGTTCCCTCCTCTTTTTCCTTTCTCCATCTAGTCTCTCCTATTTCATTACCCATTCTTCATTACCCTCCCCACCCATCACTCTTCTCTCCCTTCTGTTCTACCACTCTCTTTTTAATACTCCTTCCCTGCACCAACACAATTTTGCATTTGCTCATTACCCTCCACTCTGATTACCTTTCTTTCTCATCATCCTTATCTTTTATTAGCCTCATCTCCAGCTTCACCTTTCCTTACTCCTCTCACTCTACTCGCTGCCGTCCTTTTCTCAGCTCAAGTCTATCAATCACCCTATTCCCATCAGACACATTTCTCAATGTTCTCCTGCTATATCCTCCTTTATCCACCTCTAACACCATCTTCATTGCCTTCTCTACTTTATGAAATACATCACTCTCCTACTGTCTAATCAGCCCTTCTGTCATATTTCTTATCTTGCATTCTACTCACTATTTTACTCCTATTTCATCCACCTTTTTCCTTACCATTCTTTTTTCTTATCTTTTCTTTTTCCCCTCACCCTCATCTTTGTTCACCCTCACATTCTCCTCTAACTACCCACCATTTCTCATCTCTGCACCTTTCCCATCTCCATTTCCGCTTGTCAAGATTCTAGAATTTTTGATTACGTGCACTACCCCTTAGAGCCACAGTTGTGGAAGCTGTGGACCTGGGGTTTTTAAGACTTCTGACAGAAAGAACACCATCACTTCCACAGGTGCAAATTAATAATGAGTTAATAACACTAGTGAACGAAGCAGGTTATGTTCTCTGCCTTTTTAAAAGGTGCCAAAGCACAATTATTTCAAGCTCAAATAAGTGTGTTGTTTGTCCAGATCAGAGACACCTAGAACCTCAGATTTGTTTTTACTGATGGCAGGACATGCACATTTTTTACAGCCCCTGCTGTTGCAATCCTGCGTCAAAAATTAAAGGCTTAGGGGCAGATTTACAAGCCCCTTGCGCCACTTTTGCGTCACTTTTCCCATGTTAAAAGTGACGCAAAAGTGGCGCAAGGGGCTTGTAAATCTGCCCCTTAGTAGGAATAGATGAACATATGAAGCCACCTATTGTAGGAATATCTTGGCAGCAAGTCCTATTAGTCCTCTATATTTTCTTATTGGTTTAGGGCCGAAGGGTTATTGCAGACATATAATCCATTTCTATTTACGTGACAAAAAGAGAGAATTTGTTGGTAGATTAAATTAACAGTACTCTGTGCCCCCAAAGGTGCTGTCTGTGCCTTAAGTTCCATCTATTTATGTTAGACTCAGCTAGCACCTCTGGATAGTGGGAGTAGGCAGAACAGTGGCAGTACATGTTCCCAGTGCTGCCACAGGATAGCTGCTAATACTGTTCTTTGTATAACAGGAACTTGCACTGCTCCGGCCATATAGTATGTCCTCTCACTAAAATCACGAAAGAACTGACTTTCCCGAATGGAGTCATATGGAAGATGAACAAACATACGAATTGTAATACTCCCAACTGCATCTATATATTGAGTTGTCCGTGTGGACTCCTATATATAGGAATGACAACGAGACCGGTGAAAGTCCGGATAATGGAACACAGGAGCAACTTTAGGTGCCATAAGACCAATACTAAAATGACTACACATTTTGAACAACATAAACATCTTCCTGACTCTTTCAACTGGGGCGTACTTGAAGCCCATCCAGGGATGACCAAAAATTCCTTGTTCCGCATCGAACAACGATGGGTCTTGAGGTTAGTCTCTGACAAAGAAGGATTGAATGAGGACAAACCTTGGAGTTTACTGACCTAATTTACTCCTCCTTGGTATTCCTCAAGCAATTACTATCTGCGCAACCATGATCATTATTATGACTGTCCAGTCCATGAATTGTGGTAGATACCCCACTAATAGCACATATATGCATCCAACTACCATTCCATCCCTTGTTGGTTACAAACTCAGGAATATCCAGCAATTAATTACCTATAAGTGCACACTGGTCATATAATAGTAACTCTTTCCTGTACCAGAGTGGTATTCCATACTTGTGGGATAGCTTAGATTCTGCTACAACCAAACTGCATCGAGTTTATCACCACCATCATACAAGTGAGGTTCCAACATGGCGCTCTAAGTTTCTCTCATATAATCCGCACATGATCATTTCCATGACTTTCACGAGCTAGAATTGTGGTAGATAATTTTCTAACACTGACATACGTTTTATACCATCTTTCCATTCCTTTGGCAAAACATATATAGCAAGACCCAATAAATAACCACCAACTAGTGTGTATTGGCTACACGTAAGTAACTTCTATTTTACACCAAAATGTTATTCCCGATTCGTGGAATAAATTGAGCTTTGCTATCATCTAGTTGCCACTAATTAAGTAATACCACAAGTTGTGAGTATTCAAATATGGCACCCATAGTCACGGTTGACCTGCTCATCTTATCGTACAGTATCGACAGTGGCGATCATTCCAATATGGCGCCCGATACCACGGGCAGCACTCTAGCCTTTTCCCATTGCACAGACCGGAAGTCCCGCCCTCGTGTATGGCCGACCGGAGGTATAATTAACCAGGTCGGTTTGAATACGGTACCACCCGGGCCGGCAGAGTGAGGGGTAGGACGACCGTCTATCCACTGGAATTCTCGCTGTGAGTATTGTAAGGGAACGGGATATGCCAAGTGGGATTTGACTCATACAGGGCACCTTCTAATGGTAGGGAACTTCTCACGTCCGGTAGAGGTAGCATTATCCTACTGCGGGCTAAATAGGAGTACACGAGACCGCCTGCCCTAGACGTGTTTTCAGCTAGGATCGAGTGGGCCATAATAGATACAATCGAGTGACTACGAGCGGGTACTTGTGACTCATACAACCCCTGTGTGGTGTAACGGCGCCTTTACGAACGGTGACCAATCAATGTGGGCACTTTTCTACTGTTTGGGGGCGTGCCCCGGGTTTTTCATCCTCGGCGCTAGCCTGTGGTAACCGGATACCAACCCCTGGTTGGCCTCCTTGGGGCCATCGGTTCGCGCTGTAGGGGGTTGTCTGGGGCATGTTTGCTCTTACAGTGGATCGGTATACGCAAGGTTCCTTTCTAGATGTAGGAGCCTTGTGTGTAATGACCTTCATCTTGGGGGCCATCATTGTTGTGACTATACCACTGACCAGATAACTGTTTACTGGAAACTGTGCCTGTGTGTCCATATTTTTACTCTCCTGAATTTTGCCATTTACTAGGACACTACACCTTTAGTGTCTACACCTGCCGGTACACGATGCCGTGCTTAGTGACCCAAATAGGGTGAGTTATACTACTGTGCCTGATTTTCAAGGCACTTTTTTAACACTGCTGCTGCTTTTCAATGTTGGTTTTTAATGTAACTGTTTCGTTTCTGACGCATGATCACAATCACTTGTGTGTGAAGCATGCGTTTACTGCACCTTAGGATATTTGGTGCACTTACATCAATGTATATATAACTGCTATACTATGATCTAGTAACTTTTATGAATTTCTCTTGTTGCAGGCTATGTTGTAGATCTACAGGTACCACTTTTTAGGGTGCTGTATGGGTGGTCACGACTTCTTTGACACGTAGTTCGGACCACCACCAAAAAGTGTAGGTAGATCTCACTTAGGTCCTGAGGAATTGCCATCAAATTGATAACAGGCAAGAAACATGTTGACCCGAACCACTAGCGCATAATCCCGCAACCTTAGAGCGGGCTTGCGCACTTCCCTCTTTTAACCAGGTTAGTGGCCACATTTTCATTAAAATTATCTTGAGTGGACCACTATTTCTGTTTTACTTCACATCCCTTAACACAACACCTACACTGATATAGGGCCCTCACATGCACTACACCCAACGGCGCAAAGGAAAAAAGATCTCCGCCAAGAAGGCCCCATCTCGGGTGCCGATCGGGTATTGCACTGCCGACCCGATAAGGAGCAGACCCGATGATGAAGCAAGACACCTAGCTGGCTGGGTGTGTGAGGGTCTTTTTCCGAAAGGAGGAAATCATCCTCCTGCTCTTTGATTGAACACTATTTTGTGTACTTTCAAACAAACACAACGACCTGCAACGCTCAATAGGAACTGCATACCACTTTGGTTTAAACTTAGTTACGGGCCTGTATGCTGGACCTAGATAAAGGCCCTAGGTTCCCCCTCTTTGGTAACACATTTTTTACAGCCCCTGCTGTTGCAATCCTGCGTCAAAAATTAAAGGCTTAGGGGCAGATTTACAAGCCCCTTGCGCCACTTTTGTGTCACTTTTCCCATGTTAAAAGTGACGCAAAAGTGGCGCAAGGGGCTTGTAAATCTGCCCCTTAGTAGGAATAGATGAACATATGAAGCCACCTATTGTAGGAATATCTTGGCAGCAAGTCCTATTAGTCCTCTATATTTTCTTATTGGTTTAGGGCCGAAGGGTTATTGCAGACATATAATCCATTTCTATTTACGTGACAAAAAGAGAGAATTTGTTGGTAGATTAAATTAACAGTACTCTGTGCCCCCAAAGGTGCTGTCTGTGCCTTAAGTTCCATCTATTTATGTTAGACTCAGCTAGCACCTCTGGATAGTGGGAGTAGGTAGAACAGTGGCAGTACATGTTCCCAGTGCTGCCACAGGATAGCTGCTAATACTGTTCTTTGTATAACAGGAACTTGCACTGCTCCGGCCCATATTGTATCTGAGTTCTGCTAGTGAAAGTCAAATCGTGTGGCATTAGCAGTGTCTTTTTCAAACAGTGCGACAAGCTAAGAATAGGGTCGCAGCAGGAAGAAAATAAAACAAACCACTACTAACATAAATTGATTGTATGCATATTTTCGATTACTTTTCTTGAGATGGCAAAATCCGACTGTTTCTGCCATATGCAGGCCCACTGTAATTATTCGACAAGGGAGGAACAAATTATGTGGCATGGTGTACTAAATTATGTGACAAGAAAAGACAAATAATGCAGTCTAATATGGACACGTTACCACTGTATGGACAAAGGTTTTGCCTCATTAATATCAGTTTAGCACTTAAATACAGCAATCAGCAGCACAGAGGGGACTTGACTCTTCATGATAAAAGGCCTACCACTGTGTGGCAACACATGTTGCAGCGTTTTTAGTAACTTTTGATCCTTTTCAGCTAGAAAATTGTTTTTGTTAAAATCCACAAATTATGCAGAAGATGATGGACTATGTGGCAAGTGTGGCCAATCATAATTATGCGGAAACCACTACATCGGGGAATCACAAAATCCAGCGGCTCTGGCCATACGCCATCTCATAAGTACTGTGTAATGGGAGCTTGAGGGCCTCTTTTGATGCAATATACATGTCATAGGTACCCCTGCTTTTCACGTGTTAACAGCCATTATCCTTCATGGACTTCACACTTGTGTCAAGGCACTTCAAATAGCCCACAGGATTGGTGTTTGTCATGGAAGTTAAAAACATTAGGCTCATAAAGCGAGGCTGCAGACCCACAGGGATCATTAAGGAAAAACAAAAGACGTTTTTCTACTTGCAAATAGGCCTTGGGAGGGCCAAGAGGCTACCTTGGGAGGGCCTGGCCCATCTGGCCACCTTCGTAGAACCGAGTCTGCTGCACAGAAGCCTGTGGTTGATGTAATTAAATGCCAGGCATATGGAATACCAAGGCTGGGGCAGTTTTAAAACTACCTCCTACCGCTTTCATCCACTACCAGGCACACTCTCTCCCTTCATCTCCCTCCAGCAGGGTCCTGCTTTCTACTTTTGTGACAGTTTTGCCGTCTTTCTCTTCCTCCATCTTTCCGATCTATGTAATTTCCCTCTCTTACACTCAGTAAAACAGATGATGCAGAAAAATAAGTGCCGTCCGGTGCCTCCCAAGGGGTGCCACCGGCTAAAATCAAGCACTGCCCTTATACAAAAAAACCTCTCCTCTCACCCCAGTGGGCGGCTCGTAACAAGCTGATCAAACATTGCAGGTGCCACCATAAGAAGGGAGGGAGGGTGGTTTGTGGACTCTGACAAGGAGCATTCGGACTTAGGGTAATGAAGATTATCGGTAAGTAACAGGATCACTACTTCTTCGTCCATGCTCCTTGTCCCTGTTCTTACATTACGAGGATATACAAAGGAATATAAAAGGCACTGACAATAGTGAAAGATGTGGGCACTGCTGTTGTTGATCTACCTTGCAAAGGAGTCGAACCATCATGACCTGCTGACAGGTAGTATAGACTGCTGGATTCACCTGCTTAATGATCAAACTTTCTTGCCTTTGTTAACTGTCCCATAAAACACAAAAAGGGCATTAAAAGTCTTAAATTCTATAGTTCTCTCTAGATAAATTAAGAACACCCTTTTAATGATGCCCAACAAAACATTAACTGCAGAGATGGATTGCCATCAAAACTGCAAAAATGATCTCCTGGAATAAATGGTACTATTGTGGAACCTTCGGCTTAAACCTCGGGTCCAGTTTTAATCCCACGTAATTCAGGAAAATTGTTTGATATGGGTATCAGATTATCAATGATCCTAGTTTGCTAGTCTTCTTGCTGATGCTTTCACTACTAGAAAAGTCACCTATGGTGAAAGCCAGGAAATAGAAACCTCTTCCAGTGGCTGAAACGATTTTTATTTTAAACCTTTCAGTACAATTGATATATCACAAGAAGAAACTGGATTAGAGACCACCAGTTTTCTAAACCTAAAACTCAAATAGTTCTAGCCACAGATTGCGGAACCATTTTGTTACAACCAACATTTCCTGACTCAGATGGAATGTCAGTGAGAAGAGGGAACGTTCGACCAAGTCTATTCGCCAGAATGTTCTCCTTCCCTGGGATGTACATTGCTCTTAATGACAGGACATGAGACTCTACTCATGAGCAAACAAACATTGCCATCCCTGCTAGAGCTTGATTCCTTGTGCTCTCTTGCATGTTGATGTAGCTCTTTGCCATCTGAGTGTTGGTCCTGACTAAAACCAATTTCCCTTTAAAATGAAATAAAACTTTCTGTGGCACATACCAAGTGACCATGAATTCCTTCCAGTTCAAAGAGTGTGGTTCCTCCAGACTGGACTACTTCTGCTTTACCTCCATCCTATCTAATGTTGCCCCCAAGATGGCTGAGATTTGAGGTTACTATTGCAGAATTCAAATAGTTAAAACACACTCCCTTCGCAGGTACTCTAAGTTCAACCACTGTTGAAGTTGTTGTCTCACCATGCCTAAGACTGGAATTAAGGTTTTGTAAGGTTGGGAGACCAGAGTGTGAGAACATGAAGTTCTAAAAATGTTAAATGATAACAGGATCAAGGGACTACAGCTGTAGTTGCTAACATTAGACCTTTCATTTTCAGCCACAACCTGTCTGATGCTTGGGGAAGAGCTATTAAGTCTAGGAAATTCTTGACTCTGGAAGGAGGGGCCCTGTGAATGTCTTCTGCTCGGTTGACTGTGGACTCGATGTCTGTTGATTTATGGTGAAGTCTACAGACTCTAGACGTCTGAAACTGCACTGGATTCAGCCTTTAGAAAAGAAGAACCAGAAATCAGACAATCATCAAGGTACCAGAAAATGTTAATGCCTTGCGACTGCAATGACGCTACCATGGTGTTAAATATCCTCTGTGATGTCTCCTTCTGAAATCAATGGAATTATGGCTTGTAGAGTCCCCATTGTAATTGAAGTACAGTATCTCAAAGACATAAAAACCAGCTAGCCACCAGGATGGGACGAGGTTTCTTTTTTATAAGATGCAAGCAACACAGAAGAGGGACAATCCCTTTTTCAAGTTGCAAAAAGAAGGAGCTTTGTGAAAGGGTCTGTCTAGAGGGTGGAGCCACCTCGTAATGTAAGGACTGGAATGAGAAGTGTGAACAGTAGCGGCCCGTGGTGGGAGTGCTGCAGGGCGGTGACGTGGGGCGGGGGAGGGGCAGGGTGGGGGGTAGTAAACTACGGAATACGGCCGTATAGAGGTAAGTAGACATATAAACAAATAAAACGAATTTCGTTGCGCGCGCTGCATCACATTTGGCGATGCAGCGCGCGCAACGAAATTCGTTTTATTTATTTATATGTCTACTTACCTCTATACGGCCGTATTCCGTACTTTACTACCCCCACCCTGCCCCTCCCCGCCCCACATCACCGCCCGACAGCACTCCCACCACGGGCCGCTACTGAGTGTGAACGAAGAGGTAATGCACCCCTGAATTCAGAAAACTGGAAAAGCGGGTCTCGCCTTATGTAAGGGTTTGGTGGCTAAGTAGTGTGCATTGTGGGTGGTTCTCTCAGAGACTGGAAATCAATAAAAGGAGGCCAGGACATGCTATATATGGTAGTGCTTTTTAAGCCAAGTAAACTGCTTTCAGCTGCATTCTAATTGGCAGGTGTTTATTACTCTGGGCCTCAGTAAGTCTTGGATAAACTTAAATGCAGTAAACCAATGGACATTATATATGGACATTCATAGTGGTCACTTTATGGGAAAATGGAATATTAATACCCTGCAAAGGAAGTGTAACTAAAAGAACGACATCCACCAGTGTTAAAAGGCCTGTGCTAAGCAGGGCAGCCTTCCAATGCTTAAACACTCCCAATGCTATGGTGGATGGGTCATCTCCAAACAGTTTCTGACACTGGAGCAGACTCTGGCTCATACTGGTTCCCTCATCTCTATATGAAGTGGAAGAACAGTGAGGAGGATGGAAGGGGGCATCCACGAAGTCACAAAGGATATCTAATTTCACCCACCTCTAAATGAGGCCTTTTGCTGTAGCACAAACATTATTCAAGGGATGTTGGAGAATTTGAGAGAAGAAAAGAAAACCTTTCTACATCACGTGTTTTATCAGGGATTTAGTAAATTTTCACAATTTTGAGTGGGGCTTAATTATTATTATTGAATAATGTATGTATCGTAATCTGTTTATAGTTTAAATTCTGCAATATAGGCATCGCATAGAAGGGATGACAGAGAAGGAAAATAGTCCAGTGCACTGTTATCATTGTGTCGCTATTAAAGATGCATAAAAGTTGAGGAGGAAGATTCTTTTTAGGAGAAGGAAAAGTAGCATAGTATTCACTACAATGATTAGCAGTCATGAGCGTAAGATGAGGGAATAGGTGACAAATAGCCAATCAAAGTGTGTGCCCTAGTGCCTAATATTCAGAGAAATAAAGGAGATAGATTAGTAGTTGTGAGATCGGAAAAGACAGGCAGAGGCTCAGGGTCATATTTATCATGTAGCTGCATTGCACTTGTGCCACACAACAGGGTTCAAGCGTCACAACTACTAAGTGCGATTAATCAAGCCACACAAGGCCACCTTGCATGGCCCTGAGTGGCTTCATAAATCCAGAGTAACACCACACAGTGCAAACTGCTGCATTGCTATACTCTGTCCCATGGAGGAGTTCCATGCGTGGTGCATGGGTTTTCCCATGCAACACCCATTAATTTTGATGCATTTTCTAGATTTACCATAAGTGGTAGACCTGGGAATGCGCCAAACCTGCTTCACCTCTCCAAGTGAGGCGTAGCAAAGAGAAATGTGTTTATTTCTCCTCGTTTTACCCTCTTTCTATGTCTGCTGCATTCTGCAGCAGACATAGAAAGAGTAAAATGCCTCAGGGGGTGGTTATTGTGCAGGAAGGTGCCCCTTCCTGCACTATAACAATCCTCCTTGCAATGGAGACACCCTTGCATCTTGGTGTAAGGATGCCTGTGTTGGCGCTAGGCAGCACATTGACACCAGCACTGTGTAAAGACAGGCATGTGTCATATAATGTTAAATACATCGCATTCTTGACCTTTCCCTGTCACGCAGCTCATCAAGGTG
Source organism: Calotriton arnoldi (assembly GCA_963921515.1). NCBI lineage: Eukaryota > Metazoa > Chordata > Amphibia > Caudata > Salamandridae > Calotriton > Calotriton arnoldi. Next base: position 230,063 of record CAWUFW010004737.1, read on the forward strand.
GCTTGGTGCGCTGTGTGACTTCTTGATAAATTGGCCCCTTAGTTGGACTATAAAATATAAAAGAGAGGGTTCATGATTTATCTCAACATCATTCCAGGTCTTGTTGCAGTGTTGGTTTTAAGGTGGAGAATATTGGTGCTCCTGTGATGCCGATGGTTTCCTGATAAGCTATTCATGTTTTTCCTCAGGTAGTGTTGTGTGTTTACTTTCTGTGCCTTAAGGATGATAGAAGCTGGCGTAAGTGAGCATTGCTTTTAGAGTGGGAACCTTCTGAGTTTCATTAGTACCTGGAAGTTTTGATCACACTTTTTGTGCCTGTGCTCAATCTAGCCGCTGAATTGTGGATGACCTCTGCTTTAATGACTTATTTTATGTCATTGATATGTATTTTGGAATTGACTGATTGATTTTAATCATTTTATTTGAAGGATAGACCCTTTCTCCATAGCATTTATTTATGCATCTAAACTGAGTGTATTCTCTAGTGCCAGGCCAAGTGATTTAGCATTGTGTATCATTTAGAACTAATTATAGGAGGTATACCTGCCAACTCTTAGTGATGTTACTATTAGGTTAATGGGTGAATATGAGGAACTCCATTTCACTTCGATTTCCGGTCATGCGGTTTTGTATTTTGAATACATGATTCTTCTAAAAGTCGGTGGATAAATCCCTATTGATTTATTGCATAAATGTGTGTGTCATTCACATATTGGTTGAATGACAGGCCAAGAGAATTTAGGAGTTCTCCTAATGGTTCCTAATTATTCAAAATATGCAAAGGTTATCTTACCCTAATGAACTTGTAATATGGCGACAAGGATATCACTTGCATTTCTGATGAGTAACCCATCCGCCAAACTCGGAATCAAGCCCAAAGTTTGTTGTAGCATGCACTATATAAATTTGTATTACTTCTGTTACTTAATATACATAAATAGTTTGAAAACCAGTACTGAGCCTTGGGGAACACCAAAAGATGTTTTTGAGAACGTGTTATTAATCTTGACAATCAGTCAGCTGTGCTACTCAGCACAGCATGATACACCATGTAAAATGCTACAGAGAAGACAAACGGGATCGGGAGGCATTGTTCACCCCGTACATCATCTGCTATGCCTCATACATAAAGTTGATGATGGCAGTTTTGGTGTGGCACCCTATTCTGAAGCTGAATTGGAAGTTGTTCAGTGGTCTGTTTTCAAGTGTTGAACCAGACATGTTTCCATTGTTTTGCCAACAAATGAAAAAGGCCAGCCCCTTGGGGTTTTTGGATAGGGTTTACAGTCCCTTTCATTAAGGAGTTGTGAACAAGACCTTGGCCAGGTGGTGCGCTGATGACACTTTCCCAGAGCAACTTACTGGTTTTGAAGGTTGAGTGGTAGAAGGTCAAAATGATTGTTGGGTTGAGGGGATTATTTATTTTGGTTTCATAAGTTATGTAGTTAAAGGTAACCAGCCACCTAATGCCATTTTCTTGCTGGGATGTATAGTAAGTATTATTTTGGGGATTAACACTGTAGATGCTGTTCCAACTTGAAAGTCTTGAATCATTTGATTAAAGACATATGCAGGTGCAGTACATTCTGTGCTCATCTGGGATTTGGAAACATTTCTTGGTATCGGTATTTGAGCTTTAACAATGTCCAAGAGTTTGCTAGAATAACCTTTAGATGTTAGACCTCGCAGATGGCAGGATTTGACTCTGTGGTGTCAACAGGATGCCTACAGCCCCCATTCTGAAGACTCTGCAGAGCTTAGAGGAGTTATCTCTGCCCATCATGGTTACCATATTGTGTAACTTCTGAATGGAATTTCACACCTCATTCACATCTCATTCAGGATGGAGGACAGGCTTGTAGCTGGCAGAGCTAATGCTAATTAGTCCTCTGAAAGCTCAGGCAGATAAAGGGTAACTTTCTGAATGTTACTTTTCTTTAATATTTATTAAAAATCTGACATCACCTTGACTTTTTTCAATAACTATTAAAATAGCAGTTTAATTATTTTTCTAGCTGTGCCCTTTCCTAAGTTAGCAGTATTAATATTTTAATCTATGCACAGGTTTTACATAGGATAGCTAAACCTGCCACAGCGAAAACAGCTTTTGGGGCCTTGTCACTGTTGGGGACATGGTAATATTAATCTTCTACCTGTCCCATATTTAAATACCATGTACCCTGCCTTGTAGACTACAGGAACTACATAGAAGTGACTTCTTAATATTTAAAATGGAGCAAGTTTTACATGGCAAAGCCAGACTACATAGGGTAGGCCTGTAGCCATGTTTCTTCTGCCACTGAAGTGGATGACACAATAGGTGCTGCAGACCACAAGAGGCATTTAACATCTAGACCCTGGAGGCACTTTCTACACCATATATTAGGGACATACAGGCAAGTTAAATGTGCCAATCAGGAATAACCAATTTAACTATACTTGAAGGGGGAGCATGGGCACTTTACTCCTGATTACCAGGGGTAAAGTGAACACAGCTCTGAAGCCGCCAAAGTAGAAAGGACAATAATCTGATGGGGCATCTCACGAAAGATGGTCTTTTCCTACAGGGGTGATCACATCACCCCAATCCTGATGGAACTCCATTGGCTCCCCTTGATGGCCTGCACCAACTTCAAAACCAGCTGCATCATTTACAAAGCCATCACGACCAGCTTATATTGCAGGCAACCTCACCATCTCTGGTGGTTCTAGGCACACCCACAGCCAGGACACCATCAGACTGAAGACTAAGAAGTGTAAAAAAAGAAAAAAACACAACAAAGCAAGACCTTTCCATCTATGAACCCAGGACCTGGAACAACATCCCTGTATCCATCAGGACTGCCCCAACAGGGCAAAAAAATTAAGAAAGAGTTGAAGATGCACCTCTTTAAAGAATACTACATCATATTTGACTAGCAGTTCACAAACCAGCTAATTCTCCTATCACTCATTGACTGTATGCTTGTCTTTGACCCTGTATAATAGTCCGCAGCCTTTTGGCTAGGTTTGTATTATATAGACATCCAACATACATTCATACATACATACATAAATCTTTGACCTGATGGCCCATCTGCAACCAGGCCATCAGATCACAGTCACGGTTGCCCTGATCTATTTAGGGAGGAGTGATCATCAACAGTTTCCAGTTTTGGTTCAAAGAATAGTTTATAAGACTCGTTTGTCCACAAGAACAGTACATAACATGCTTGCAATACAAGACAATAAACTTCACAACTGAAAAGCAAAAAAGGTGAAAACCATAAAGTATTTATACAAAGATCACTAGTTTTCCCCATCAGAGACCACCATGCAACCTACAGCATGGTGGTTAAAGACAGAAAATACATACCATAGCCCTCACACAAGGGGCAAAAATCCTTGCACATCATTGTTTTGTTTTAAACAAAAACAAACTCCCACTTTGTGATCTTGTTTCTTGAAAACAGAAAAACCTTTCGGAGTGAGAGCAACAAAACTCTGAAAAGTTCAGTGCATTGAGTGGGAGCCGACCTAGCAGCAGCTCCACTGAAGGTACAGAGATCTCCGCCTGCCTGGTGGGAATCTCTAAATATAGGGGCAGTCTGCCGCCAATGGAGCAGACGTCACAGCCTTCGCTGGCCTTGTGGGCAGCCCCCAGGCTCTAAATTAACTGATAATGACATATAACTTTGAGTCTTAGGTAGCCAATTACAGAACAGATGGAGTATGATCTGGATAGCTAGTACCATGAGAGTTCCATTATATTGTATATGTAGTTCACATTTTCGGTCCGCATAACCTGAGATATATAGTTTATGGCTATTCGATATGGAATTGTCATTGATTACAGAGAAAAATTAGACAGGTAAGAGTTCCAGGTTTTAGTGTCTTCAATGGTGTTTTCTACGTTTTTAGGTGTTTCTGTGATACAAATAGTGTAGAATACTTCAAATGCATTAATTCCTGTGTAGTTAAGTTGGATGTGCCATCTTGGGTTTTTGGTTAACAGGAGCCGTGTAGTAGAGGTAATGGCGGCAGGAAACTGCCATTTTGTGCCACACTACAGCTTATTTAACAATATGAGAAAGGCGATCGTAGTTACACTCGGAATTTGGTGCAAAAATTGTCTTGTGGACAAGTGATAGTGTGTGAAAGTCCCCAAGTCGAAAAGGAATAAATAGACTGGTGGATCATGGGCCAAGACTGCTGGTCAAGTCCCAACACAAAATGAAGTTAATGTAGCAAAATGGCTCAATGAGGGTAAGATGTTTCAAAGCCAGTTATGAAGCAATTACAATAAGAGCAGGTTCTCCTACGGGGTGGGAGGAAGTTTTCAATGAGACGTCATGAGTCATGCGGTTCTGTGAGGAAGTAATGTTTCTGCAGATGCATTTTAAATACCGGTGAATGAGTTCCCCTTAACAGCGCTTAAAACAAAAGGGTTGCTGTAAAATATTTTTCGCATTACGTTGAAAGAGATGTGTCAGCTGAACTGTCACTTGCAGGTTATTGGCACTGACTACTGCACAGGTCGCCGTGCCCTTACAATAAGGCCCGTTGTGTCAGTGCGTCTGAACCGAGATGCAGAGGAAGCTAATATTTGTTTGTGGCTCACACGTTAATACAGACTTCATTGTTTGTCATGGCGAGGACACGGGGCAGTAAGATGAAGGCTTTCAAACCCTATGAAGCTTAATACTTTGAAATCCAGAATACATTGTGAATATGCACTTCTCACATATTGTTACCATCTGTGTTGTTCTTTTACTGTTTTACAAAGTCTCTTCAATTGTGCCAAGCGTGACCTTTTCTGTTCTATGTGTCCACGCAAGCAGAAGAGATTTCTGTCCAAGGCAGTTCCAACGAGTGCTGTTTCTCTGCGGGATTGTGTCCCTTGCTTGTGCAGTTTTAATGAGATAATAGGCAGAAGCATTACAGCTCGGTGGAAAACATATGAATAGCTGGGAAAGGGATTTCAAATATCTGTGGGGTAGACAAAAAATAAATTAAGTTGAAACTGTACACAAATATTTATCATGGAGGTTGAGAAACATTTTACATCACACAGTTCCTGCAGTGTTAAATATTCTTCAACATTGGTGAATGTTTAGACAGGCAAGCTATGTATCATATTAAAGTACTCTGCTCCACTGGTAACTTCCCAAAGCCCCAAGGTGTCTGAGGTCCGGATATCTGCCTCCCATCCCACTGTATGTCGATGCCAAGACCTCTGCCCCAGTCAAATGTTCTGATACCAGAGGTTCTGCCACCTTCTCATTCATCTCTGCCTGTCCAAATTGTGACCTCGTGCCAGGCCTGTGTCCATTCACAAACACCATCTCTGCACCTTGCCCTTCACGAGAAAATCACACCCGGCCGCTGTGCTGATCCCAGATATCTTCCCTCTCACACTCCTCTTAATAAATATCAGGCAGTAAGTACAAGGCTTTCTCTTGCATTAAAAAGTAAGACTGAGCCTTAGAAGAGTCACTCAATGAAATGAGATCAGTGACTGCACGGGCTCGCCATATGTGTTCCTACAACTATCGCCTCCTAGCCGAGATACCACCGAGCTCTAAAATATCAGAAGCCCACAAAATCCTAGATAAACTCTGATCATGGCTGGATCCAAACTGGGGTGCTATAGTGAGCAAAAGAATGATGGATTAAACCCAGATCTCTTGACTGGGGGTGATTAGTTAAAAAGTTTCAGCACTCCGTCCATCATCCTATAGTGTTTGCCATGACATGGGCCTGAAACAGAAATTTTCTATGTCTGGAACGACTGTCAAGATAGCTTGAGGCCACGGTTCCCTCAGCATGTTGTGACCATCTGCCACCTTTGATATGCTACACCACAACATCTTCCTCCACCCTCTATAATAAATAGCAAATTATATTGATTTATACCACAAATATTTCAAATGCTTTCTCTGAGACCGCAGATAAAAAGATATACTTTTTGACCAGTCCTGCTGTCTCTATTTTATAGAAAGACTCCACCCACCCAGCACCACTGAAACATTTGTGTTACACCTCTCACGAACCACCTCAAACCTCCTCCGCCATCTTTTCAACTCATGGGCTCTGACGACCAGCAGATATACCTATGTGTCTCAAAAGGGTATGGTACCGGAATATAATTGTCAAAATAGCCTCTGATACAACTATTGTGTCTTAAACTTTGCTTACAATAATATTGCCTATTGCAGTTAAAAATGGAAAATACACACCAATGGCATGATCATTTTGTAAATGGTATTTAGGACATGATATTTATGGTAGATATGCCGACAATAATATACTGAAATTCGAACCTCAAGAGAGAGGGCCAATTTTCGGTATCTACAAGGGCCTCAGGGCAGTAGAGACCCAGATTGGCCAAAAAGCCAGAAAATGAACTAGCCCAAAACCAGTCTGAGGACCAATCCTGCTACTGAAACAAATGAATTTGCTGTGAATACACTGTCCCCATGAAATCAAGATGAGGAATACCGGCATAATATGCGACTCAGGACTGAGTCACAACACCAAATTGGAAGCAAATAGTGCAATTAGCCTTTAAAAAATGATGCTACTAAAAAAAAGAACCTGGCTCTTCATTCTTCCAAAATCCATCCCCATGGGAGTTGGCACACTTGTCATCTCATGCCTAGACCAAGGCAATAGTGTCAAAGCCAGTGTGCTAACATAAGAATTAAGATTCCAACAGGCTCAAAATATGCTCAAAAGGCAGGAAAGTGTCTCATAAAAAAACACCAGATTGTCACCTTCAAATTGGAAGCCTTTCCAATCCCATATACATTCCAGACTATTGTTCAAGATTTGTGCCTCACATGCAAGTGTCTAGAAGGATTCAAATCCACTCCTTAGGACTAAATCCAACAATACAGATGCTCCTTATTACTCTGCTTTGACCAAGCAGACCTCCTAGTGGCAGCAGGGTCACCCGCAATCTTTTTGCCTTCACCCCACCTGGTTGCTGAAATTTGATTTTATTGGCTTTAGGATTCTGCACACTTTGCCACTGCCAAACAGTGGTAAAGTGCTTGTTCTGTCTCCTTCAAGCATAGTAAATGTGGCTTATACCCAATTGGCACATTTAATTTACTTATAAGTCCCTAGTAAAGTGTACACTTGTACCTAGGGCCTGTAAATAAAATGCTACTATTGGGTTTGCAGCCCAAAATGTCCCACCCACTTAAGTGAGTTAAACATATATCAGGCCTGCCAATTCGACCTGGCAAAGTAAACCTTTGGCTAGGCCTAAATCTTCCTTTTGAATTTATACAAGTCACCCCTAGGCCCTAAAAAACTATAGGGCAGGGTGCATTGTGTTTAAAAAGTTGGGCATGCACTTTTAAGTTTTACATCTCCTGGTAGTGAAAAACTCTTATATTTGTTCTTCACTACTATGAGGCCTTCCTCCCCCATATGAGTTACCTTATTACATTTAATAAGTGATAACTTTTCTTTAGGAACAGGTAAAAATGTCATGTTTCATGTCTAATGAATTGTGATTTAAAATTCTCTTTTAGAAAGTTACAAACAAAATATGTCCTTGGAGGAATTATTTATATTCAACTTAATCTTATGCTGGTCATAAATATGATTCAATGACATCAATAAATCACTTATGTACAGTACCAATGACATATTGTTACTAGCATGAATATATTTATAAAGATTGAATCATCAAAACATTATATCCATTGCACATAATTACAGTACAAATATAATATAATATACAGCAGTACATCAACAAAACAACACTGACGCCACCTTATGATCCCTATAATAACATCTATTCAGTTTGGGGATCCAGGAAAGTGCAAAATCTTCCTAACCATGGAGGTTCAAGACACCACAGTCCATGAGATACAAATCATTATATTTCAACTTTAGATGAAGGACTGAAAGCTGGTAGTCCATCTTTCCTATGTTTCGTAGTTTCAACCTCCTCGCAATTTTTGGTGGAAAAGGGTGTCAAACCGAGGGGGGAACCTGCAAAGCTAAGCATTTCCTAATTCAGCAAGGGGTCATTTATTTAGATTGCATATGTTGTTCCACAAGAAGCTAATTGCTGAAATAAAAAATATTGAAAATATGGAGAAAAAATAGTAATTGGTGATGTTTTCATCTGTAATTGTACTCCTGATGTCCATTTACAAAAGTAACATACCTTTAAGTCCAGCAAACCCATCTGGTCTGAGGGATCTATAGTCTTTACTGGTTGTCCAGAACAAGCAATACTCAGAGCCAACAACTGAGCTGCAGCTTTTAATGATTATTCATTGTGTGCCGACCATGCAGCAATTCATATGCTAAAATCTAATGAATGAAAAATTGGCATTTTGAAATGTGCACAAGATGCTGAATTTAGGAATAGTGGGTATTAGTATACTATCGTGATTTAGAGGGTACTTTGCAAAATGTGATCTTTCTTGCACTCTGGCTTACATTTGGAAGCCAATAATAGAAAGATATTTTGTTCATAATAAAAAATGTCATCCTATTCTGTGATCCCACACTTCCCCTATTAAAAGCGTTATCCCTAGGACCCATGACACATAAAGGCCCAAAATGTGATGTGGGGTTATCACCATTTCCTGTAAAAAAGAAATCTGCTTTGGTGAGGGTGCCAGCAACAGTATTTGGGCCTGGCCTCAACCGCCACCCAAGGAAACCTACCAAACCCTGGCATTTTTGAAAACTAGACAATCAGAGGACTCCAGGCCAGGGTTGTGTGTCTTTCATGGGTCCCATTATATTGTCTTACCATAATGCTGTGTACACTTCAGACGTTGCCTAAAATCACTCATTCTCTTAATATTTCTGTAATGGAAACTTCTTGAATCTGCAGGGAGCCACAAAAGTCTTACTACTCAGCATTCTCACACTTCTCACAATAAAAACTCTACCATACTTGTGTGCCTCGGCCTTGCCCCTGTGTCAGAAAAGATCTCAAAATGGATTACAGAAACATCAGCTTTTCATGTCAAATAATAGCCTGTTATGGTGATGGTGCTAGCTGTGGCTGCCGCCACCCAGAGAAACCTACCAAACCCAGACAAATTCAGCCATTTTTTAAAACTGGACACCAAGGGAAGTCTACGGTGTTGTGCCTTGTATGGATGGCATTATGTTTTCTTACACAAAATGTCCTGCAACCCTCAAACATTGTCTAAAATCACACATTTTTCTTTAATTCCCACCACAGAAACTTCAGTAATCTGCGAAGATCCACAAAATGTATTCCACTCAGTGTTACCACACTTCTTCAGATAATAATGCTACTCCAGTTGTGCGGCTCAGCTTAGCACCCATGAAAGAAAATGCCCCAAACCATTTTCTGTAAAAACAAATTATCTGTTTTGGCAATGAGTGTAGATGCTGTATTTGGGGCCAGCCTCTCCCGCCACCCAGGGTCACCTACCAGACTCAGACATTTTTTTAAACTAGATCCCCCCCCCGGGCAGTCCAGAGTGGAGCACCTTGCATGGATCCCACAAAGTTTCCTTACGCACAAACCATAAACTTTGCCTAAAATTACACAATAAACTTTAGACATTTGTAGGGATCCACAAAATGCCTACCACCAAACTTTCTTACACTTGCCCCAATGCAAACGGTACCCCACATGTGTGGGTGAACCTAGAGCCCACGACAGAAAAGGCCCCAAAACACAACATGGAGAGATCACAATTTCCCAATCACAATTATGAGGTTTTTTATGTGGGTCACTGTGGATTTTGGGCCTGGGCTGCCTCCCAGGGAAACCTGCCAGGTTTCAGAATTATCTGAAAACTAGACACACAGGGGAGTCTGAGGATATCTGGTTTGTGTAGATCCTTCTACCTTGTCTTACACACAATGCCCTGCAAACCTCAAACATTGGCTAGAAACATGCATTTGTCTCACATTTCTCGGAGAGAAAATTCCAGCACCTGCAGGGACCCATAGAATTCCTACCATCTACTGTTCCCACGGATGCAGGGACAAAAATGCTACCTCACTTGTGTGGGTGGGCCTAGTGCCTCAACAGGAGCAGATCACACTAGGTACCCCACTTGTATTTGTTGGCCTGATCAAATCAGAGATATAGCAAACTTTGCAAGTACCTTGGTTTAATATGTTTCTGTTGCGGGCTCTAGGTCCACTCATACATATGTGGTACTGTTTTTGCCTGGTCAAATGTGGCTACATGGGTGGTAAGAATTGTGTGGATCTCCACAGATTCTGGAACTCTCTATCACAGAAGTGTGAGAAAAATGTGTTTCTAGCCATAGTCTGAGGTTTGCAGAGCATTGCGAGTAAAAATAAAACAGTTAGAGGGATCCATGCAAGCCAGACTTTTCCGGACTCCCCCTGGATATCTAGATTTCCAAAATGTCTGGATTTGGTAGGTTTCCCTGAGTGGTGGCTGAGCCCGGGCTCAAAATCCACAGCAACCCCTACTGCAAAAACAATTCATTTAGTTTGAGAAAAAGTGATCTCTCCATGTTGCCTTTAGGGGCCTTTACTGTTGCCAGAGCTAGGTCCACCAACTGCATTATTTTTATTTTGAAAAGTGTAAAAAAGTTGTATGTAGGAATTTTGTAGATCTCCCCAGATGCTAGAACTTTCCCTCTCTGAAATGTGAGGTAAATGTGTGATGTCAGCCAAAGATGGGCATTAGCAGGGCATTCTGAGTATCAACATCTAGTAGGATCCACACAAGTCACAACACCATGGGCTCCTCTAGGTGTTCACTTTTCAAAAATGTCAAGTGGGGTTATTGTTCCCTCAGATATTACAGACCCAGAGCTAAAATACCATAGCTGTACCTGAGCTCAAGTTGAAATAGAATTATACAGATATTCTAGGAAATGCTGAACTTTCATTAAGGTAGAGTCCACTCAGGCCAGCTGTTGAAAAAACACCTGCAGCACAGTGTTCGTAGGTGAGAATGGCATCAATGTGAGAATAGATTTTAGGAGCAGCAGTTCTAATTAGAATTGCAAACATATCCACTATTCAAGTACAGACTCATGCAGGTTGGGTTTAGCTCAATTGTAAGTGGACAGTTCTGTTAAAAAATGATCTCATATTAATTAAAATGAAGTAGTCAATGTTAATAAAATAATTTGAGTATCAGAAAAATAAACTCCTGACTTACAGCTTGTTAGCTATGAAACCATGTTAAGGAACCAACCACTTTACAGTCTTGTCACACACCTTTCATGAGCCACACACACCAACCAAATCATACCGACAGCCATGTGCCCAACACCGCACAATGCCCTTATCAACAAACTGCAGCCAGTCAAGGGTCCATCACTTTCATGTTCCCACAAGACTGAAAGACCAATCACACCATCACTCGCCAAGACATCAGCCAATTTAAATACAAATCCACCTCCAGAAAACCACTAAACATATACCACAAGCCAAAAGCTGCATATACCGCCAGTCAATAGACACACATACTATCAGCTAACAGCAACACATATCACCAGCCAGAAATGCCACAAGCTAACACCCACACATACTGCCAGTCAACAGCCATGCTTACCACCAACACACACATTATGTCAATCAGCGATTCTAGGCCCCCAGAGCTATAAGAATGGCTTGGGAGGCAGGTATTATTCGTTTTTAATGTATTTTGAATAAATGAGCAACTTTTGTTCTGCTCATCTCTAAGTTACTCAAACAGCACCACCATGTGACAGACTGGCATAAGTGCCAGTGTTAACAATTAAGCACTGAACGGCACTCGCTGCTATATGAGGGTTTAAATGGAATTACAACCATGTTCTAACCACCTGACGAAGGCCTTTTCCAGAACGAAATGTATTGGGGATTAGGGAATTGAGCATTCATAAAGAATGACGTGTTGAATAAACAATGTGATGATAATGGATTAAACATAATAAACATTTTTATTCTTCATGAAAGCATCAATTATGCAGTGTTCGTTCAGTAACCCCAGAAACTAAAGAAGGCAGTCAAATGACACCAAGAATGTAGTGCACCCAATGTGCATTTTCTGTGGTTGTGCTCTCTTGATTGTTTGTCCTATGGGAGTCAATAGCAATTTGCCTTTTTGAAATGTATTTGAGCCGCTCTTTCTGACATTGTATCTGTGGGGTTTTAGGATTATATATTAGTTATATGTTTTTAAGAACTATTTTTAAGCAGCATTAATATTTAAATGTGCATTACATGTTTTTATATTTTATAGTGACAGATTTGATGTTGTTTTACTTTGTAAAGATGTTTGTTGAGGTCTTTCGTTTCGGAACGTTATGGCATAGGTGCTTGATTTTTGCTTGTTTAAAAATCAACATTTGTTAGCATTAGAAGTTTGAAAAATATTTTATTTTGTTTCTTGGCATTTATTTTATTTTACTTTTATTTTTAAACATTACAGTGCTTTGGGTGTTTTTACATGCAGTTATATTTACTTGTCAAAGTTAGTTTGTTGCATTTGGAATTTAAAAAAGATAATATTCTTATTTTCGTCTTTTAATTTTCTACTTTACTCGTTGGTGTTTGCTATATTAGGAAAACATAAATGGAAAGCATTGAATTAATTTTTGTGTTTAAATTAAAAGTTTGTCTGTCTGTGTTATTTAATTATAATTTAGACAGTTTATATCACTTGCTTTTTAGAGTTGCCTTAATTTTTCCTGGAGTTGGGGCCACCTGTACGACCGTTTTTAGCAGTTGCAAACAGCGAATTGGGCCATTTGTGACTGCTAAAATAGCCTGTAGCATGTATCAACCATATTTTGTGAGTCAGTAACCTGTTATCAACTTGCAAAATAGGGTTTGCGAGTTGCTATTAGAAGGGGGCATGCTAAGGGCGTCCATTCCTAATAGCGAATCAGAGGGGGATGTACAATTGTTTTGGGACAAGAATGCGGTCGCACAACAATCTCAGTTTACTGCCTACTTCAAGTATCTGGTAAACCAGTCACAAACAGGAAGGGGTCCTCAGGGGACCCCTACCCCTTTGTGATTACCAGCGACAACATTTTTCACGAGCGGCAGTGGTCCTCCGGACCACTGCCTACTTTTAAAAAATGAAACAGAAACGTTTCAATTTTCTTTTTAAATGCATCCTGTTTTCCTTTAAGGAAAACGGGCTGCATTTAAAAAAAAAACCTGCTTTATTGAAAAAGCAGTCACAGACATCGTGGTCTGCTGACCCCAGCAGGCCACCATCCCTGTGATTGCTGGCCATTCCCAAGTGGTCGCAAATTGCAACCTGCCTCGTGAGTATTAATGAGGCAGGTCCCTTGTGACACATTTGGGAATTGCAAACAGTGTCTGAGACACTGTTGTACATTTAATTTTGCGGCTCGCTAATCGAGAGTCACAAAAAATTGCAATTTGCGAGTTGCAAAATGAAATGGTCGTACATATGGCCTTAGGTTTCTTCATTTTTCTGTGTAGAATCCGACAGAGTGTTACTTTTTAAAGGATAGGTGTTTTTGCTGGAAATTGATGTATGTTTTTGTGTCCTTTTTATCGTGGTTATTTAATTAGTAAAGTAGTTTGTTTTGGTTACTTTTTTGTGGGTTTAATTTGATTTGGTATTTAAAATTGTTTCTCCTGTTTAGTACTTATTTGGTATACACTATGGGGTCGATTCCGATTCGGGCCGGAAAAAGCACCGACCGACTCGGAGCCGGAATTTATTCCGACCGACACGTACCTGTGGCGCCCGACACGCCAAGTACTATGCAAGGCGTGCAAAATTCGACCGACACGTACTGAACCCAAGCCGAACGACCGAGCCGCACGGAAAACAACAATCCGGCCGGAAAACACGCGAATCGAACCGACCGACACGCACCCAGAACAAATCCAACCGAAACGTACACGCGAACTCCAAACCGCAAAGTACGATGCAAGGCGCGAAAACCACGACCGAGTCGAACGGAGGACAAGCCGTACGACCGACACGCATACAAAACCGAGCCGAGTAACACAAAACACCGCGACCGACGCGTACGCAGCATAGAAAACTGCACAAACACAGCGTGAACGAAACGGAGAAGACCGTACGAGACAAATGCAGGGTCCGACTCGGTCACAAGAACGTTTCCAACATGCACAAAAAGTACTAAGGAAAAATACACAAAAAAAGGCCAAACAAGCAATTACAAAGCCAATAAATACTGGGGGGTGGGGACAGAGAACAAAGACACACCCACAACTCCACCCATATAAAGGACACAAATCCCAACCATGATCCTTTGCAAATGCCATTCAACTGCCAGCACGCAACAGACAGCAACCACACACCCACAGCTCATCCCTCACACAAGCCACACACCATCAGCACACCAACAAATAGCTACCTCACATACACCCAGCAAAACACACACTCACACACCCTCACCTGCACACCAACACACACATCACTCACCATCACCATGCCCCCCAAGAAGAATCACAAGTTCCTAGATTGTGAATTGGAAGTCCTGGTAGACGAGATCCTCAGGGTAGAGCCACAGCTGTTTGGCACACTGGTCCAACAGACCCCCATCTCCCAGAAAACCAAGATGTGGGAGAGGATCATCAACAGGGTGAACGCACAATCACCATGTCTGCGCACAAAGACTGACATCCAGAACAGGTGGTATGACGTGCGCAGGAGGGTCCGGGAGCTGCTCAAGAAGGACTACCTCCTGAGCCAATACACCGGCAGTGGCCCTCCTGCCAAGCCAGTATACCTCAGGCCCTGGGAGGAGAAGGTGCGGGCCATCCTTCCGCCAGTGAGCGTCTATGGACTAGAGAACATCCCAGAGCCTGGTGAGTACACAACAAATGTACACAATATTCTGCCACAATACACACACACATCACTGTCAAGGGGAGAGTCAAACCATGCACTCATAGCAATTACACAGCAACCAGAACAGAATCATCCCAAAATGTGTATGTCAGTCAGATAAACACAACACATGCCATCTCAAAGTTACATTTAACCGTGTCATCACATGTACAAACACAACTACAACTACAGCTAGGCAGTGGCACAAATAGAACTAACAAACACATCCAGACATGTAGCCACCACTACAACACCAACACACAGTGAAGACCACTGAAAGGAAGGAATTCTGTGTATACTGGGCAAGTCAGTGTAGCCAATAGCATCATGGGAGTCGTAGTCACACATATTGCTCACCCCCACAACTGTCCCATCAACACCACCATGAACCATGCGCACATCACAGGGAGTGGAAAAGGACTCACAAGATGGCTGACACTAGGTACTGCTGTGGGGAGCACAAGGCCCTGCTGGCAACTGTGCAACAACAAACAGCAGGACACCACTGACTGACATCCTGAGAGACAACTTCCACTCCCTGCAATGGAAGCACGTTCCATGGTGGGATATCTGGCTGGCTGGCTGGGTGGGAAGAAGGACTCGCAGCACTGACCATAGTCACAAGCACCTCCCCTCACACACACCCTCAACACAAACTCCACAGAACCCACCTGGGAGAATGCAATGCCTCACATCCTAACTCAAGATCCCACAAAGAACCTCCACCCTGGGTAATGTTGTGTGAAGCACAGGGACACTCTTTGGACTTTTAGCCAAACAACTGCCAGGACAACACTCCTAGCCATCCTGTCAGCACAGGCAGCCCACCCCACAGGGAAGCAGAGTCGGAAGGAAGCATGGGCATGCTGGGAAGGGGGGTGGAGGCAATAGCATGATGGGAGTAGTAGGCACAGATATCGCTCAGCCCCACAACTGGCCCATCAACACCACCCTGAACCATGCTCACATCACAGGGAGTGGATAAGGACTCACAAGATGGCTGACACTGGCTACTGCTGTGGGGAGCACAAGGCCCTGCTGGCAACTGTGCACCAACAAACAGCACAACACCACTGGCTGACATCCTGAAAGCCAACTTGCACTCTCTGCAATGCAAGCACGTTCCATGGTGGGATATCTGGCTGTGTGGGAAGGAGGACTTGCAGCACTGACCATAGTCACAAGCACCTCCCCTCACACACCCCCTCAACACATACTCCACAGAACCCACCTGGGAGAATGCAATGCCTCACATCCTAACTGAAGATCCCACAAAGAACCACCACCCTGGGTTATGTTGTGTGAAGCACAGGGACACTCTTGGGACTTTTAGCCAAACAACTGCCAGGACAACACTCCCAACCATCCTGTCAGCACAGGCAGCCCACCCCACAGGGAAGCAGAGTCAAAAGGAAGGAAGCATGGGCATGCTGGGAAGGGGGGTGGAGGCAACAGCATGATGGGAGTAGTAGGCACAGATATCGCTCAGCCTCACAACTGGCCCATCAACACCACCCTGAACCATGCTCACATCACAGGGAGTGGATAAGGACTCACAAGATGGCTGATACTGGCTACTGCTGTGGGGAGCACAAGGCCCTGCTGGCAACTGTGCACCAACAAACAGCACAACACCACTGACTGACATCCTGAGGGACAACTTCCACTCCCTGCAATGGAAGCACGTTCCATGGTGGGATATCTAGCTGGCTGGGTGGGAAGGAGGACTCGCAGTACTGACCATAGTCACAAGCACCTCCCCTCACACACACCCTCAACACAAACTCCACAGAACCCACCTGGGAGAATGCAATGCCTCACATCCTAACTCAAGATCCCACAAAGAACCTCCACCCTGGGTAATGTAGTGTGAAGCACAGGGACAATCTTGGGACTTTTAGCCAAACAACTGCCAGGACAACACTCCCAGCCATCCTGTCAGCACAGGCAGCCCACCCCACAGGGAAGCAGAGTCAAAAGGAAGGAAGCATGGGCATGCTGGGAAGGGGGGTGGAGGCAATAGCATGATGGGAGTAGTAGGCACAGATATCGCTCAGCCCCACAACTGGCCCATCAACACCACCCTGAACCATGCTCACATCACAGGGAGTGGATAAGGACTCACAAGATGGCTGACACTGGCTACTGCTGTGGGGAGCACAAGGCCCTGCTGGCAACTGTGCACCAACAAACAGCACAACACCACTGGCTGACATCCTGAAAGCCAACTTCCACTCCCTGCAATGGAAGCACGTTCCATGGTGGGATATCTGGCTGGCTGGGTGGGAAGGAGGACTTGCAGCACTGACCATAGTCACAAGCACCTCCCCTCACACACCCCCTCAACACATACTCCACAGAACCCACCTGGGAGAATGCAATGCCTCACATCCTAACTGAAGATCCCACAAAGAACCACCACCCTGGGTAATGTAGTGTGAAGCACAGGGACACTCTTGGGACTTTTAGCCAAACAACTGCCAGGACAACACTCCCAGCCATCCTGTCAGCACAGGCAGCCCACCCCACAGGGAAGCAGAGTCAAAAGGAAGGAAGCATGGGCATGCTGGGAAGGGGGGTGGAGGCAACAGCATGATGGGAGTAGTAGGCACAGATATCGCTCAGCCTCACAACTGGCCCATCAACACCACCCTGAACCATGCTCACATCACAGGGAGTGGATAAGGACTCACAAGATGGCTGACACTGGCTACTGCTGTGGGGAGCACAAGGCCCTGCTGGCAACTGTGCACCAACAAACAGCACAACACCACTGACTGACATCCTGAGGGACAACTTCCACTCCCTGCAATGGAAGCACGTTCCATGGTGGGATATCTAGCTGGCTGGGTGGGAAGGAGGACTCGCAGCACTGACCATAGTCACAAGCACCTCCCTCACACACCCCCTCAACACAAACTCCACAGAACCCACCTGGGAGAATGCAATGCCTCACATCCTAACTCAAGATCCCACAAAGAACCTCCACCCTGGGTAATGTAGTGTGAAGCACAGGGACAATCTTGGGACTTTTAGCCAAACAACTGCCAGGACAACACTCCCAGCCATCCTGTCAGCACAGGCAGCCCACCCCACAGGGAAGCAGAGTCAAAAGGAAGGAAGCATGGGCATGCTGGGAAGGGGGTGGAGGCAATAGGATGATGGGAGTAGTAGGCACAGATATCGCTCAGCCCCACAACTGGCCCATCAACACCACCCTGAACCATGCTCACATCACAGGGAGTGGATAAGGACTCACAAGATGGCTGACACTGGCTACTGCTGTGGGGAGCACAAGGCCCTGCTGGCAACTGTGCACCAACAAACAGCACAACACCACTGACTGACATCCTGAGGGACAACTTCCACTCCCTGCAATGGAAGCACGTTCCATGGTGGGATATCTGGCTGGCTGGGTGGGAAGGAGGACTCGCAGCACTGACCATAGTCACAAGCACCTCCCCTCACACACCCCCTCAACACAAACTCCACAGAACCCACCTGGGAGAATGCAATGCCTCACATCCCAACTCAAGATCCCACAAAGAACCTCCACCCTGGGTAATGTAGTGTGAAGCACAGGGACACTCTTGGGACTTTTAGCCAAACAACTGCCAGGACAACACTTCCAGCCATCCTGTCAGCACATGCAGCCCACCCCACAGGGAAGCAGAGTCAAAAGGAAGGAAGCATGGGCATGCTGGGAAGGGGGGTGGAGGCAATAGCATGATGGGAGTCGTAGGCACAGCTCTACATCCCCCACCACATGGCCCAGCAAGCTCACACTCACGCATGCACATCCCACAGAGAGTGGAAAGGCCCATCAAAAATGTCTGACACTGTTGCTGTGTCGTGGGGAGCACAAGGGCATGCTGGGAACTGCACACCAACCAACAGCAGGACACCACTGTCAGCCATCTTGCCATTGCTCTCACACCCACACACACTGAACTCCCCACAAAAGCAAGTAAGTATGGGAATGCTGGGAAGTGGGGTGGAGGCAATAGCATGATGGGAGTCATAGTCACAGACATCGCTCACCCCCACAACTGTCCCATCAACACCACCCTGAACCATGCTCACATCACAGGGAGTGGATAAGGACTGACAAGATGGCTGACACTGGCTACTGCTGTGGTGAGCACAAGGGCATGCTGGGAACTGCACACCAACCAACAGCAGGACACCACTGTCAGCCATCTTGCCATTGCTCTCACACCCACACACACTGAACTCCCCACAAAAGCAAGTAAGTATGGGAATGCTGGGAAGTGGGGTGGAGGCAATAGCATGATGGGAGTCATAGTCACAGACATGGCTCACCCACACAACTGTCCCATCAACACCACCCTGAACCATGCTCACATCACAGGCAGTGGATAAGGACTGACAAGATGGCTGACACTGGCTACTGCTGTGGGGAGCACAAGGGCATGCTGGGAACTGCACACCAACCAACAGCAGGACACCACTGTCAGCCATCTTGCCATTGCTCTCACACCCACACACACTGAACTCCCCACAAAAGCAAGTAAGTATGGGAATGCTGGGAAGTGGGGTGGAGGCAATAGCATGATGGGAGTCATAGTCACAGACATAGCTCACCCCCACAACTGTCCCATCAACACCACCCTGAACCATGCTCACATCACAGGGAGTGGATAAGGACTGACAAGATGGCTGACACTGGCTACTGCTGTGGGGAGCACAAGGCCCTGCTGGCAACTGTGCAACAACCAACAGCAGGACACCACTGACTGACATCCTGAAAGACAACTTCCACTCCCTGCAATGCAAGCACAGTCCATGGTGGGATAACTGACTGGCTGGGTGGGAAGGAGGGCCGGCTGTCAACCAAATACAACCAATGCAGACCATGTTCACACCCCAACAAATACATAGAAATGCCCAAATAATGCAGGACAATGTGCTACACCAATATCAACCCCTGACTGTGACGACTTAGGACAATGTAATGTACAGGCCCGCACCCAGAGGCACAGTCACAACTGTCAGGTGTGTCAACCATTGATGCCTGCAGAAACATAACATACATTGTGTGTGTCTCCCAAAAACAGGTGATGATGGGGACACAGCAGCAGACGCTGAGGAGTCCCAGTCCCAGGCTCAAGAGGATGCGGAGCTCACTGGTGTCGTACAGCCTCTGCCCTCCTCGGACGAAGAAGACCAACCTGGCACATCCGGTGCAAGTCAACATGCAGCACCAGCAGGACCACCAGCTGCAGCACCAGCAGGACCACCAGCTGCACCCCTGCACCCACCCCTCCAATGACTGTCACCACAAATACCATCCCTGCCGACATGGACAGAACAAGGAGCAACACCAGCACAGGGACCCTGGACCAACGTGGGGCCATGGACACCACCACCACCACCAACCCCCAAGGGGGACCAGGGTCATCTGTGCGTGCCACTGCACGCACTGCACATGTCGGCAGGGGTGGTGGGAGGGGTGGGAGACAGAGGTCGCTGCTTGCAGAGGTTGCTGGTGTGCATGATGACCCACAACTGGTACGCATAGCCGATGCGTACCAGTCCAGCACCGGAGATCTCAGCCAGGTAGTGGGGCTCCTCAGAGACATGAAACAGCAGCAGGCTGCCCATCATGCCCGCTTGGACTCACACATGTCCCGCGTGGAGTCCAAGTGGGACGCACTGCAAGAGATGACGGCGGTGCACAGGGACATTTTACAATGCCTCCGCCAGATGAACAACAACCAGTCTACACCTCCCTGTGTGCCAACAACATCTGGTGCTGAACAAACTGCAACTGCCACAGGGAGGGAGGATGACTCTGGCGGAGAGTCCCCTGCACCGCAGCAGCCTGTACTTGAGGGGCCCCCCAAAGAAGAGGGGTCGTCCGAGGAGGGGCAAGTGAGAGGCCGATGGCCAATTGCAACTCCCAGGAAGCCTGAACCTGTTCTGGATGTTCACCTTTGTGCACAAACTGTTCACCCTGTTGACGGCAACACAACTCCCACACATTACATGGGGAGTACAAGTTGGACCAATGTCTCAGACAACTGTGGCCCCGATACTGGGGATTTTGTCTACCAGGACTTTCAATTCACCTAGGAACTTCTGATTGCAAGATGTATGTACAGCACTAACCATCCTATGCACTATTCACACAAATGTATCACAATAAACACACTAATACACCATACTTGCCTCTGTTGTGATTCCAACGTGGGTGCTGTCATGGGGATGATGAACTGCAAAATTACACTGTGTATGCGAACTGCAACAGCAAGTACAACACAGGCATGTGAGTAAAGGCAACGTGACACATATGAGGGAGACACACCACCAGGGCTACACAACACATACACACCTAGGCCATCTGACTCATTGCCTACACTGATGTTGCCAGGGAAGACGGTGCAATGCACAGACACCACACCTATTCCCAGTTGTAGTCAAGTAGCCCACAGGTGCAGTAAGCAAATGGCAGTCAAATGTGTGACCACAGACAACGCACAAAGTGAAGCACAGGTTTATTACACAGTTGCAACATGTCATAACCACTACAGATGCAAGGTAATCCCACCTGGCAGCGGGCACACAGTCAACAACTGTAGAAGGAAGGAAGTCCATGGGTGTTGCGCACATCACCTGTAGGGACACAACAGCTACCACCCTGGAAGTACAATCACGTCGTCGGTGGACACAGTTGACCAAACGAATCTGAAAGTACCCTGTGAAGGACAGAAATGACACACAGTCAAAAGCAATGGAGAACAGGACAGAACAGCAAAACTCATGCACAATACATGTTACAAGATACCCACCCAGAACCAAGTTAGCATGTCAACACTGTTGGGGAGTACAGACCACCTGTAAGCACACATCGCTACACACATCCAGTCAAGTAGCCCATGGACACACTCCAACAGCACCAGAGCACCACCTACACATATCATGCCAACTCACATCATTGACATGACACCTCAGGATACTCACATTCAGCTAAAGAAGTTGGTAATGAGCTGTATGCGGACATCACCCTCATCATCATCATCATCACTGGCATCGTGGTCCAGGCCAGGATCCTCCACAGGTGGCGGATGTTGGTCATTGTCATCCTGGATGAGAGGCAACTCCTTCCGCACTGCCAGGTTGTGGAGCATGCAGCAGACGATGATAATCTTGCACACTTTCGCTGGGGCATATGGGAGGGACCCTCCTGTCTTGTCCAGGCAGCGGCACTCTCCTGGTCCGACCATGTGCCTCATTGTAGCGCATCTGGGCTGGTGTCACAGGGTTCCTGAGGGGTGTCAGCAACCACGGCATGTTGGGGTATCCCGAGTCACCTACGGACAGACAAGTGCACATTAGCTGACTTGGAAAAGTGGGCGGAATACTACAGATCAGATCACACACAATGGCACAAAGTCAGTACACACCGACAAGCCAGGCACGCTGGTTCTGCATCTGTGCCATCATCCTGGGGATGCGACTACTCCTCATCACAAAGGCATCGTGGGCTGAACCAGGGAAACGGGCACACACGTGTGTGATGGTCATATCTGCAAGACACACCACCAGTGCATTGACCGAGTGGTAGTGCTTGCGGTTACGGTAGGCCTGCTCCTGGGCCTGTGGTGGTACCAAAGCCACATGTGTCCCATCAATGGAGCCAATGACATGCGGCATCCTCCCCAGGGCATAGAAGTCACTCTTCACATCAGTGAGTCGTTGCAGTCTAGGGAAATAGATGTACCGGTTCAGGAATAGCAACATTGCCTCCAAAACATCGCGGAGCACACGGCTCAACATGGTCTGTGACATCCCACCAGCAGTCGCCACAGTATGTTGGAAGGTACCGGTGGCAAAGAAGTGTAGGGCTGCCATCACCTTCACCTTGGGGGTCAGCGCTGTGGGATACGGCCGGCCAGGCTGCAAATGTGGGGCCAACTGCACTGCCAAATCCTCAATCAGCTGCCTGGTGAAGCGGTACCGTTGGATGCTGTCCCGTTCCACCATCGTTGCCAGGTCTGGGAATGGTCGATGGACAGCAGGAGCCCTGCAGTGCAGAGGAGAAGAAAGCAAGATTGTCAGTCACCCCACATATGCGGCATTGAACACACTCAATATCACAACATACATCATTATGAGGCACAACTACATGAAGTGTGCAGTTCCGTAAGGACATGTATGGTACATACATGGCCAACATCTGTCATCACGGTTCAACAAGTGGCATCAATAAGGCCCAGGTTGGCCCATTGGATATCATGAGGCCGTGTCACAGTTTCCATCTCCTGCTGCCGTGTCACAATCACCCCCACAGTGACATGTGAGGACAGATGTGCCCCAGGCATCACAGCTCAACGACAGGTACATTCCCAGGGACCCTGTATTGCCACATGGACACTGGCATTACATGGAGTATCAGGTATACACCAGAGCAAAACAACCATGACCCCCACAGGTAGTGGTCCCACTTGCCACTGCAGGACAGACATGGACGTCTGTGACACACACACGCACAACATCAAAGTCCATGCACACACAACGTGGATGTGGAGACTGTCTCCCATTGTGCACATGAAATCAGAGACATTGTAAACACTACATGCACACAGACTGTGGAGGACCATCACTATTGTGCCACTGGGACACCCTGGCTCAAACATACCGTCCCACATGGGACTCACGGGGTATGTGACATGACATACACATACACCACCGTGAAATGTGACCATGGCACATGCACAGATATGAACAGTTGCACATCACAGTGGTCATGTACACGTAACACCCAGGATCCTATCCCCATGAACACGTGCACAGCCTGGGGGTGGCTGCCCCAGGTGACACCCACAGGACAACATGTACACCAACATACACACAATAGGAAATGCAGCCTTACATGCCTTATGATAGAGTTTGGACAGGCTGTCGTGTTGTAGGTGTGCCCCTCACTCCCTGGGAGCTATCTGTGGCTGGCATATGTTCATCTGAGACAGGCATGGTGACATATGCCAGTCACTTGTACAGGGATGCGTTGAACAGCAATGGACCGATCGGTGCCCCGGCCGGCCTATTGCATTCAATGTGTGCAGGTACGCGTTGTACCCCTGTACGCGTTGATCAGCAATGGACCGATCGGTGCCCCCGGCCGGCCCATTGCATTCAATGTGTGCAGGTATACGTTGTACCCCTGTACGCGTTGTACCGCAATGGACCGATCGGTGCCCCGGCCGGCCCATTGCATTCAATGTGTGCAGTGCACGCGTTGTACCCCTGTACGCGTTGATCAGCAATGGACCGATCGGTGCCCCGGCCGCCCATTGCATTCAATGTGTGCAGGTACGCGTTGTACCCCTGTACGCGTTGTACCGCAATGGACCGATCGGTGCCCCTGGCCGGCCCATTGCATTCAATGTGTGCGGTACGCGTTGTACCCCTGTACGCGTTGTACCGCAATGGACCGATCGGTGCCCCGGCCGTCCCATTGCATTCAATGTGTGCAGGTACGCGTTGTACCCCTGTACGCGTTGATCAGCAATGGACCGATCGGTGCCCCGGCCGGCCCATTGCATTCAATGTGTGCAGGTACGCGTTGTACCCCTGTACGCGTTGTACCGCAATGGACCGATCGGTGCCCCGGCTGGCCCATTGCATTCAATGTGTGCAGGTACGCGTTGTACCCCTGTACGCGTTGATCAGCAATGGACCGATCGGTGCCCCGGCCGGCCCATTGCATTCAATGTGTGCAGGTACGCGTTGTACCCCTGTACGCGTTGTACCGCAATGGACCGATCGGTGCCCCCGGCCGGCCCATTGCATTCAATGTGTGCGGGTACGCGTTGTACCCCTGTACGCGTTGATCAGCAATGGACCGATCGGTGCCCCCGGCCGGCCCATTGCATTCAATGTGTGCAGGTACGCGTTGTACCCCTGTACGCGTTGTACCGCAATGGACCGATCGGTGCCCCCGGCCGGCCCATTGCATTCAATGTGTGCGGGTACGCGTTGTACCCCTGTACGCGTTGTACCGCAATGGACCGATCGGTGCCCCGGCCGGCCCATTGCATTCAATGTGTGCGGGTACGCGTTGTACCCCTGTACGCGTTGATCAGCAATGGACCGATCGGTGCCCCCGGCCGGCCCATTGCATTCAATGTGTGCAGGTACGCGTTGTACCCCTGTACGCGTTGTACCGCAATGGACCGATCGGTGCGCACCCATTGACAATGGCCTAGCCTGGCAACGGACGCGTTTTCGAAATTCGAACGAGTCGGTTGCTGAAAATTCAGTTGGTCACCCACAACAATGTTGCAAAATCATGTATGTCATGAAGTTGAAGATTTGAAGGATGCTGTGGGCGTGTATTGGTGCTGCTATTCCATGGATTACCAGATTCAGAAGATGCAAACGACTTGGACCTATCACTTTGGACACATGGGACAGTATCTGCCTTTCCAGCACATATATATTGCTAGCTGTTCCCCTGAGAGCTCACTTGCCTGCACTACATGCTCCAGGACGACATCTGCCACTGCACTGCTGCTGTCTCTGCCCCCTCTGGACCCTGCAATGGCACGTACTGTGGAGAGAGCCCCAGCCTTCAGCCTTGAGGAGAACCAGGCCCTGCTGGACAGCCTACTTCCACAGTACAGCAAGCTGTATGGGACACCAGGGGAGCAGGTGAGTGTTCTGTGCACTGCCTTTCTGAATGTGCATTTTGTCTGACTAGCAAGGCTGAAAGTCTGCACGCCACTGGCTAGCAGGCTCACTGAGTAGTTGTCACCCCCCATAGTGTGTAGTGACATGCACTGGACAGGTATGGTGTAGTGACAGTGCATTTGAACAAGGTTTTACTTCCCATGCAATGATACCATGTAGTGACTTCTGGCAAACTGTCCATGGGCAGCGTTGCACTGCCTGTGTACATCATGTGCCCCTGTGATTGAGACATGTATATACAACTGTGTCATGCACGGATATGTTGCATGTGTAGTAATGGCCTTTTCACTTTGTCATCCTGACAGGTTAATGCCCATCGGAAGCAGGAGATCTGGAAGGACATCGTCCGGGCTGTCCGGTCCGTGGGGGTCTACAAGCGCCGGATCCGCAACTGCCAGAAGAGGTGGCAGGACCTTCGGGGCTGGACCCGGAGGATTGCACGGGTCCAGCTGAAGCTGTCGCCTCCTCGCAGGAGGGGCGGAACACGGACCCTGACCCCCACATGCTCCAGATCCTGGCGGTGGTGTTTCCAGACCTGGATGGGCAGCTGAAGGCCAGACAGCAGCAAGGAGGGTGAGTCAAAGACTGCACTGTGAACTCTGTATTACATGCTATGTGCCCTCCTCTGGCCTGGTTCAACTGCCACAGTACAGCAGTCATGTTGTCCAGGAGCCATGTCCCTCTATTGTGCACTGCCCACTCCTCATCTGATACCCAGGTGTGGCCCTTACATTCAGGGAATTGTGTCACTTGGGACTGTGTCCTTGCAGTTTGCTTCACTCAAGGTGGGGGACAGCATCTGTTTCCCTAACTCTGTTGTGGGCATCATGGGTGGGTCCATTGTTCACACAACGCCTGTGTTCGGACATGTAATCTGTGTGTTGCTTTGATATGCGGTCCACTTGCTGAGCTGAGCCACCACATGTGCCTGGGGTATGTGGCACACGCCCATGCAGCGGGTGGGAACAATGTTTGGGCCCCAGGAGTGTGCAGATTACGTGTGTCACACATACATAGCCAGCTATCCACTGTCCAGGGCTCATCCCTCATTCATGTGGGGCAGGACAGTCATGCCTAATCCAGGCCATGCAATGCACTCTGTACTCCCACTCCCGTGTATCAGCTGACACATTGTGCGCAG
This sequence comes from Calotriton arnoldi, assembly GCA_963921515.1. Taxonomy (NCBI): domain Eukaryota; kingdom Metazoa; phylum Chordata; class Amphibia; order Caudata; family Salamandridae; genus Calotriton; species Calotriton arnoldi. Next base: position 256,735 of record CAWUFW010004737.1, read on the forward strand.
TGATTTGACCCCTCAGGTGTCTGCCTCTGTGTCAGTGTGCTGTGGATTTGTTGCCAGGACTGCTGGGGTGTTTCTCGGTAGGGGCTCAGCATGCCACTGGAGATGTGACCATAGGAGACGATACTTGTGTGTCACATAGGTGTTTGATCAGCTGCCCGTGCAGACTGGGATATGCGAATGTGAAGTTCAGGCAGCTGTTTCCCATTCACAGCAGATTGTGAGGGGCTCAGGTTCAGAGGGTAGTGTCACAGGTCTCCCATATGTCCAATCGGTATGACCTGGACAGATGAGGGTTAAGATGATGTGTTGTGTGGGGGATGTACATGTGCACTTGTGCAGCTCCAGGACTTGCATTCCCCATGACCTACTATTGTGACACAGTGCAGAGTGTTGTTGTCTGGCTGCCAAGTCATACATCACTGAGACAGTGATGTATGACTTAGCAGTCATGCCTCCGCCATGGCATGTGTCTACTTATTGGTGATCCTGCAGGGGAGTGACATGTGCTACATGCACACCATTGTGGCGATGGCTATCAGGACATGGGTGCATCATGGTGTCTGTCGCTGGTATGCATCACATGCATTTCCTATTTGACTCTGGGCATCCCTTTCATCCGGAAACCTGTACTGACTCAGTGGCAAGAGTTGTGATGTGTGCATGTCCAGATGCTACACCGTGTCCTCTGCACTGTCCAACTACTGTGTAGTTGGTGCATGTGTCCACACTGGGGTGTTGCTATCCAACAGACACCAGACAGATGGGTGCAAGGCCATGTGGGATGTGAGTGCCATGGTTGGCATCAGACTGACAATTGGCTTCTCCTGTTCAGTTAGGGCACTTTTAGCAATGTACAACTAATGATGCCAGGGCTTGCTCTGTAATGTGCTGTGCTCACAGTGGTGTGTGCGTTTGGTGCAGGTGACTGATGTCTGTCTGTTTCCCCATTGTTTGCAGATACATCCACGGCCATGGAAGGGGACAGCTCCACGGACCAGGAGGAGCCGGAGAGCCAGACTGGGTCAGCAGCCGAGGAGTGGTCGGAGGGACCCAGTGGCACGGAGGGCGAGGGGAGCCACACCGAGGAGTCCTCAGCACCATCCACCTCAGCTGAGGACCAGAGCAACTCGGAGGATGACTCCCTTATGGAGGCGGGTGTCAGCAGCCACCACACCCCAGCTAGTGTTGCTGTCCCCGCCACCACCAGCACCACCACCGCCCTCCCATCGGCTCCCATTCCCCAGGTCCGTGGAGGCTCCCATGTTCGGGAGCGTGTCTCCTTTGGGCCAGGCACCGCACCCCCTGCCCCTGTGTCCCCTGCTGCCCTGAGTGAGGAGTCTGTGTACCTCCTTCGCCAGCTCCATGTAGGGCAGACAGCCATGCTGAGTGTCCTCCATGCGCACACCGCTCTGTTGACTCAGCTGGTGTCGTTCATGGAGGGCATCTCATCGGGCATGTCTGACCTACAGAGGGGCAATAGGTCCATGGACTCCTCCCTGACGGCAGCAGTGTCCCTCCTCAGACAGTCCCTCACCCCTCCTGCCTCTGCTCCATCCACACTCCCCAGCACCTTACCCGTCCCAAGCACACACACACCGGCACAGGCACACACCAGCACACACACATCCAGCACACAGACACACACGCCACAAACAAAACGCACACGCACGCACAGTCAGGGGACTGAAACCAGACTCACAGGGGATGGGGCCCCGGAACACACACATGCATCCACGAGCACTGCGCAGTCCTCAGTTGCCTCTCCCTCCAAAGCACCCTCCCTTGCCTCACCTGCAACTCCAAAGACCCAGCGGCTCTTCCTCAGTGACCTCGGCCTCTTCCCCTCCTTTCCAGCTGATACAGCATTCAGGGGGAAGAGGAAGCCCACCCACATGGAGCAGAGTGCCCCTCGCCCCCGGACACCCTCCCCCAGGCACAGACAGACTGAGGCCCCCACCCGCAAGTCCCCCGGAGTCGTAAGAGCAAGACCCCGCCGCCGCCCTGCAGCTCAGGCACCAGGTCTCCTTCCTCCATCCCTCAGGCCCCCACTCCACAGGTGCCCCCACCACACCCTGCCCCAGGTTCCCCCACCCACAGATATACCATCCCCAAGAGGATACGGCCTTCTCCCCCTGCCACTTGCTCTCCCGGCACCACACCCCCGCTGCGCTTGTCTGTGCCACTGATGTGGTGAGGGTGTCCTCCCCCTCTGTCCAGCCCACCTTGCCTGTTCCCCATTATCCTCCCCTGGTGGTAGGCACTGCAGTGGAGTCCACTACCACCCTGTCTGACTTGGGCACTGCAGTGGCGGACCTGTCCACTCCATCTGCAGGGTCCACTGCAGTCGTGCCGGCACCCACAACATCTGAGTCATGCCCCCCAGTTGTGCCGGCACACACCATGTCAGACACTTCCACTGCAGTTGTCAGTGGCTCTCCAGCACCCACCACCCCTTCCCTGCTTCCTCCTGGTGAGCCCTGATCCTGTCCCTGCGGTGCCAGGCCTGCCCCCCCGGTTGCCCCTCCTAGTGGATTGTCCCTGGTTTTGTGCAGGCATGCGTAGGGTGACATCTGCCACTGTCACCCTGTTTGGACTTTGACAATGGACTGGCCATTGGCCTTTGTGTTTTTTCTGGACTTTCAGTTTTCATTACACACATATGCTGAATAAAGCAACTTTCTGTTCTCTAGTGCTTATGCTTCTGATGTACATGTTGTTGATGATGCTAACCATGCCCTTGCTGCAGTGATGGTGATATTTGGTCTCATGATAATGAAGTGTTACTGTGCAGGAACCCATGTGGTCCAGGGGGAATGTGTCCTATCCTGTGGTGTATCCATGTCATCCATAGCAGCATCTGAGGGTGTCATGTGTTCAGTATTTGGCAATGGGATTTCCTACTTACATTTGCAATTTCACATCTGTGGCTTCCACCCCTGCACATCTGTTGTGCCTGCCATTGTTCAATTCGTCTACTTCCCTGACCGTGTGGCCATCTCCACTGGACAAGAAGGTTTGGGCATCAATGGGGAAGGACTCATCTGTGTTGTCAGTGCAACATTGCTATACAAGTGTGTTGGATCTGTGCTGATGATTTCGTTGGCACTTCCATGACCAGGCTGATGTGACGGGAGCCTTCATTTGGTGCTAATAGTTGATTGTGTGACCAAGTGCTCAGCTGACATGATGGGGCCCTACTGAGGCAACATATGGCACAGCTTTCCTCACACAGGAGTGGAGTCCCCTCATGGCAGTGTGTACTCCTGTGACATTGCCTGCGCCCAAGGTGTGTGTTGTATGAGCATGTCTGTGTGTTCACTTCCGTTTAGCTGTGCATGCTGTGATCCCTAGTGTTGTACCTGTTTGTGATGCTTGCTGAGTTGACCTATGTTCCCACAAAGTCTTCTCCCTGGGTTCTCTGTGATGTGGGTGCATGGCACATTACTGGTCATCAGGGTGTCACCCATAGGTGTGTTTGCTGTCAGGGCTGAGTTTGTGTGCAGATGCAGATGGGTCACAGTCAGGTTTCCCCTTGGCACTTGTTGTTTGCCCCTCTCATGTGATTTCCAGTTTGTGTTATCTTTCAGTGATTGTGACACGTTGTGTGTGTGACTGCTGGCACTCCTCAGGGTCCGGGCTGCAATGTTGGTTGTTGTCTATGTGTGTTCTTTGTGGGTGACCTTGGCTTCTTCATTGGTGTGTGACTGTGGCTGGGATCCCATTGGTTGGTGTGGTATTGCCGTCATGTCCATGTACAGCGTAGTGTGCAGTGTGTCAGACATTCAGGAGTCTTGTTGAGTGGCCATGTGTGATGTGTTTCTGCACCTTGGTTCCCACCCACCACCCTGGAATAGTCATGGGTGCATGTGCAATGTCACCAGTGCATGCGTGCTTCACTGCTGCACATTGTTGGAGGTCGAGGGGTGTGGTGTTGAGTGTGTGCAGATGAGAGTTGTTGCCCGGCTAGGCCCCTGCCTCCATGTTGGCCTTGGCTTACTGGCCGTGCTGATTGATTTGTGCTTGTGTAGGTGTGATGGTAGTTTGTTGCTCAGGACACATGACTGTGGTTCACAGTGTGAACGACATTTAGCTTTGTCATCACAGTGGGATTGTAATGCAGCCCAGGGTCACCACATTGTGGGGGCCCTGGGGGTAGTGCTGTGGTGTGTCTGTGTCTTGCTGTGTCAGTTGCTGTTCCTACGTGCCTGTGTGACATGTGTGATTTGTGCTCCCTCTCATCTGACAATGCCTGCTTGCCCACATAGGGGATTTGGATCCATGAGTTACCTTTGTGTGGCACTGTATGCACATCTGTATGATTGGTATTCAGGTCTCCTCATGTGTTGTGTGGTTGCCTGGGGACACTGGCACCCCCCTCACCTGTTGTGTATGATGTGCAGTGTGGGTCTGCCTGTTTGTGTTTGTGCATCTGCACCACTGCTTTGGCATATCTTGGGTGTGCCATTGGCAGTATGTAGTTTGGTGGGTTTCCCCTGCTGTCCCTGGGACTCCTAGGTCATCGGTCAGCACAATGATCATGGTTTGTGTGTCCCATTGCTGCCATGGTATGGTATCTGTTCACCTCACATCTACAGTCTCCACAGGGTATCTGCATTTGTGTGCCCATTGGTGCAAATATGTGGGTCTGCATTCTGATGGTCACTTCTGTCATTGTGTCATTGATGAATGTTGACAGTGTCAGCCCCCATGGGTGTTGTTTGTCTGCACATGGCCAAAGGTATGTCTTATTTGCACTGCAGTATTTGCCTCCCCCAATTTATGTTGCAATGGGACACATGCACTACTTTGCCACTGATGTGTTTTATGTTCTGTGACCAGGAATCATCCATGCAGTTTGGCAGTTGCAGCTCTTTCTTTGTCAACACTTACATTTTGGTCACTGTGATGATGGGGGTTTGGACCCCATTGCCACAATGTTCAAAATGTGCTTCAGCTATGGACCCCACACTTACATTTTGGTCACTGTGATGATGGGGGTTTGGACCCCATTGCCACAATGTTCAAAATGTGCTTCAGCTATGGACCCCACACTTACATTTTGGTCACTGTGATGATGGGGGTTTGGACCCCATTGCCACAATGTTCAAAATGTGCTTCAGCTATGGACCCCACACTTACATTTTGGTCACTGTGATGATGGGGGTTTGGACCCCATTGCCACAATGTTCAAAATGTGCTTCAGCTATGGACCCCACACTTACATTTTGGTCACTTTGATGATGGGGGTTTGGACCCCATTGCCACAATGTTCAAAATGTGCTTCAGCTATGGACCCCACCCTTACATTTTGGTCACTGAGATGATGGGGGTGTGGACCCCATTGCCACACTGTTCAAAATGTGCTTCAGCTATGGACCCCACACTTGCATTTTGGTCACTGTGATGATGGGGGTTTGGACCCCATTGCCACAATGTTCAAAATGTGCTTCAGCTATGGACCCCACACTTACATTTTGGTCACTGTGATGATGGGGGTTTGGACCCCATTGCCACAATGTTCAAAATGTGCTTCAGCTATGGACCCCACACTTACATTTTGGTCACTGTGATGATGGGGGTTTGGACCCCATTGCCACAATGTTCAAAATGTGCTTCAGCTATGGACCCCACCCTTACATTTTGGTCACTGTGATGATGGGGGTTTGGACCCCATTGCCACACTGTTCAAAATGTGCTTCAGCTATGGACCCCACACTTGCATTTTGGTCACTGTGATGATGGGGGTTTGGACCCCCATTGCCACACTGTTCAAAATGTGCTTCAGCTATGGACCCCACACTTGCATTTTGGTCACTGTGATGATGGGGGTTTGGACCCCATTGCCACACTGTTCAAAATGTGCTTCAGCTATGGACCCCACACTTGCATTTTGGTCACTGTGATGATGGGGGTTTGGACCCCATTGCCACAATGGTCATGGCCTGCTTGCATTGTGGGGGCCACACACATATATGTGTGGCACATGTGATAGGGGGTCACATTGTATGTTCAAAGTCATGTTCAGTGTTGTAGGCATTTGACACAGTCTACACACGCTTGTCATGGTGTTGGGGGATGTCTTTTTCTTGCATTCCCTAGGTTGTGGTGTGCTGGTTGTGTCATGCATTGTCCATCCTATGAGTGGGGGTGGTGTTGGTGGTAGGCATCCAGCCCCCCATGGGTAGAGGTGGTAGTAGTGACAGGCATCCAGCCCCCTGGGTAAGGGTGGTAGTAGTGGTAGGCATCTGGCACCCCTGGCTAAGGGTGGTAGTAGTGGTAGGCATCCAGCCCCCTGGGTTAGGGTGGTAGTGGTGGTGGGCATCTGGCACCCCCTGGCTAAGGGTGGTAGTAGTGGTAGGCATCCAGCCCCCCTGGCTTAGGGTGGTAGTAGTGGTAGGCATCTGGTACCCCCATGGCTAAGGGTGGTAGTAGTGGTAGGCATCCAGCCCCCCCTGGGTAAGGGTGGTAGTAGTGGTAGGCATCCAGCCCCCCCTGGGTAAGAGTGGTAGTAGTGGTAGGCATCTGGCACCCCCATGGCTAAGGGTGGTAGTAGTGGTAGGCATCCAGCCCCCCCTGGGTAAGGGTGGTAGTGGTGGTGGGCATCTGGCACCCCCATGGCTAAGGGTGGTAGTAGTGGTGGGCATCCAGCCCCCCTGGGTAATGGTGGTAGTAGTGGTAGGCATCTGGCACCCCCCTGGCTACGGGTGGTAGTAGTGGTAGGCATCCAGCCCCCCTGGCTAAGGGTGGTAGTAGTGGTAGGCATCCAGCCCCCCTGGCTAAGGGTGGTAGTAGTGGTAGGCATCTGGCACCCCCATGGCTAAGGGTGGTAGTAGTGGTAGGCATTCAGCCCCCCCTGGGTAAGGGTGGTAGTGGTGGTGGGCATCTGGCACCCCCATGGCTAAGGGTGGTAGTAGTGGTAGGCATCCTGCCCCCCGTGGGTGAGGGTGGTAGTAGTGGTAGGCATCTGGCACCCCCCTGGCTAAGGGTGGTAGTAGTGGTAGGCATCCAGCCCCCCTGGCTTAGGGTGGTAGTAGTGGTAGGCATCTGGCACCCCCCTGGGTAAGGGTGGTAGTAGTGGTAGGCATCCAGCCCCCCCTGGGTAAGGGTGGTAGTAGTGGTAGGCATCTGGCACCCCCTGGGTAAGGGTGGTAGTAGTGGTAGGCATCCAGCCCCCCTGGGTAAGGGTGGTAGTGGTGGTGGGCATCTGGCACCCCCTGGCTAAGGGTGGTAGTAGTGGTAGGCATCCAGCCCCCTGGCTTAGGGTGGTAGTAGTGGTAGGCATCTGGCACCCCCATGGCTAAGGGTGGTAGTAGTGGTAGGCATCCAGCCCCCTGGGTAAGGGTGGTAGTGGTGGTGGGCATCTGGCACCCCCATGGCTAAGGGTGGTAGTTGTGGTAGGCATCCAGCCCCCCCTGGGTAAGGGTGGTAGTAGTGGTAGGCATCTGGCACCCCCCTGGCTACGGGTGGTAGTAGTGGTAGGCATCCAGCCCCCCTGGCTAAGGGTGGTAGTAGTGGTAGGCATCCAGCCCCCCCTGGCTAAGGGTGGTAGGCATCTGGCACCCCCATGGCTAAGGGTGGTAGTAGTGGTAGGCATCCAGCCCCCCTGGCTTAGGGTGGTAGTAGTGGTAGGCATCTGGCACCCCCCTGGCTAAGGGTGGTAGTAGTGGTAGGCATCCAGCCCCCCTGGGTAAGGGTGGTAGTGGTGGTGGTGGGCATCTGGCACCCCCCTGGCTAAGGGTGGTAGTGGTGGTTGGCATCCGGCCCCCCCTGGGTAGGGGTGGTGGTGCGCATTCAGGCCCCTGTGTGCATATGTGGCATTGGTGATGGGCATCCCGCCCCTATGGTGCTGCTGTTGCTGGTGTAAGTAAATTCTGCATCCCTCTGTGTGTGTGTGATGTGTCGTGTACGTGTTGTATGTGTTTTGTGGTTGGTGTCTGACTTACCTTCTGCACTGTACGCATCCGTGCCTGTTCCGGTAGTAAATGTAGAATATTGGTATGATCGGGACCGAGGGATTCATGGTTGGTTCGTGTCGTTCGTCTTTCTCGTTGCTTCGCGTCGTCCTCGTCGCTTCGCATCGTCCTCGTCGCTGGCGTGTTCGCCTCGTAGCCGTGGATCATGTTGTGGCGCGAATCGGAGCTTATGTGCGCCTCTCCCGGATGCTTTGACGTGCCGTGCGTAGCGACGGGTTCGGCGCGTACGGAAAGCGCATCGTACTTGTTCGGCCGGACGGAGCTGCATTTTCCCTTCCGTGCGACTCGATTCTGCGTTTCCGGATTCGCCTCGGTCGGAGGACAGGACCTGGATTGGGTGAGTACGACTCGGCCGGATTCTGTGCTGTTGTGCGCATCGTACTTACTCGTTCGGTATGCTGTACGGATCGGTCGGGAAACAGGCATTCGCATGGCTTTTTTCCCGACCGAATGGTATTGGGTGCGCCTCCGACCGAGATCGGAATCGGCCCCTAATTAGTGATATGTATTAATGTTGTATATACATTTATTATTAAGTTATAATTATTACATTTTATTTAAGGAGAAATATTGTTTTAAAAATGAATATTTTTTATATGTGTTGTATCGGTTGGTTTACTTTTAGAATCTTTATTTTATGTTGGTTTCATGTTTTTTTTGTTCATTTAGCTTAATGTTGCCTTGATGGTATTTAATAGTGTAGAGCATTTTAAATAAGTAGTGTAGTGAAGTTTAATTTTAGTGAATCATTTTTTTAATTATGTTTTTATTTATTGTCAATGATTTTTTGGTTGTCAATATTTATATTTTGAATATTTTTCATACAGTGCTATATACTTAACATACTCACAATATTGTGTATTTCTTTACTTTTTTTCAATATTTTACTAGTAAATATTTCTTGGGTTTTTTAAAGTATGGGATGGCAATATTTTTGTGATCAGTATTTTTGGGAAATATTTCTGTGTTTCGAAATTGTTGTTCTCAATATTGCTACATATAGCTAATGAAATACATGCCAGTTACTCTTCAGTCCTAGACGAACGCATACATTTGTTTTTCAAGGCAATCCCAACAAAGTCGTCATGTCACCAAGCGTGGTGGAGTGGTTACAATATTTGTGTTTTTTTGTGTCACTAAGTAAAAGAGAACAATTCAAACAAATGTTCAATTTAATTTGTAGTTTGGTCTTAGTGACACATGTTATTAATTATTCAAGATTCTGCATTGGAAGACAGGAAGAGAGTTGGGCTTGACTTTACACTAAACTTCACTTTTCTATCTACTTGTTAAAAGGGCTGCCAATGTGCATCATGCAGTAGTGCACATCAACATAACAATGGTGCACTTATCCTGCTTTATGAAATTGACTATGTTGCTGAAGGGTACAAATGTGCCTTGTGGTGCAATTATTGTCCATTGCAGGCTACTACTTCTGTTTCATATGTGATTCTCAACACTTCTAGCTGGCCAATGTAGCATCTAACTCCATGTAGCATGCACTAATGTACTTGAGAACCAGACATACCCACCAGTTTTCTCTGTAACATGTAACAAGCCATCTGACTTGATCTGGCTTTGCTACCTTTATACTCTATGTTGAGTTTCAGTGCTGAAGCCAGTAAGCCACTATGATGGGTGCCCAACATGATTGTGTATACCTGGCAGTATATTGATCACCTTGTGCTGTGCAAGAGATATATTTCAACTCAGACATGCTGACCTTTGTGGAGCAGTCTGGGCCAGGTTTTAGAGCAGACAGTGTTGACAGAGCCTGAAAGAGGAGAGGAGCAGAGACCATATGCCCAGGTAACCACTTCTTTGTCTCATTTCCTTCCTTCCTTCCCTTTTCCTGATTGTGTACCTAATGACAGCAGTGCATATTTCCTTCGAGCTCTCAATGAGTTCACACTCCATTTCTGACTAGTTTTCATGATTGGAGACAGATGTAGCCTTGGAAGTGAATCTGAAGAGGAGTCTGCCTACTCTCCTAAGCGACCATTGCTCGCTAGTACATAAGACTGGTTAGCATGGTCCCATCTAGGAGTAGGGGAAAGAAATAGCAGTGATATCATAGGAGCTGAAATGAGAGAATGGCAACAATCAGTAAGATGTCTTGCAATACGATTCTATGTTTTTACTTCCAGACATCTCTAGTGAAATACTAAATCCAGAATGGACAGCTGTAGATAATCTGTAACAGCAGAAGCACTATCAAAGAAATAGTTATCAACACATTTGGAGAATAATACGGAGCTGACAGAAACACAAGAGAAAGTACCCTCCATCCCCTGAGGATGACTTCACAGGAGTGCGATTATTCAAAATAGTAGGTGGCAGGAGAGGGGTACAATATAGAGAGGGACAAGAATCAAGGGAACTCCCCTTAAAGAGACAGAAAGTAAGGCAGTAACTGGAACGAGGTCAGTGAAAAGTCTAAATATATTAGCAGTTAAGGCTGGAAAGCAGGTGTAGATCTGGGCAACAGAATAGTCTAGCAGGTCATACACTTTACCAGAGAGGTTGTTGAGATGCTGCCTTTGTCTGGATGTTCCTTTTTACAGGCCTTTCTCTGATTGCTATTCGTTGTCAGGTGAGCTGGCTCTGTGTGTACATTGAGTGTGTTTGTGTGCGTTGTGTGTGTGTGTGTGTGGATATGTATAACACACGCTGTAAGGGCCATATCAGATCTCTTGGCATGGGTAAACCCTGACAGAAGCAGACAAACACTATCTTTGTGAGGACTGGTGCATTAGGAGGACCAGTCCTGGTAGTGTGTTTAGGTACTTTCGAACAATCAAAGCGTGTGTGGAGTTAAAATAGTAAATACACACTTTATTACGGTCAACGCCCGGACCTCATAACAATAGGTGTGTTATGTTGTGTCTCTGTATGTGTGATTGTGTAAGAGGGGCTCCACATGAGTGATCTGTGCTAGAAAAAACAGAACTTCCCAGTGGCTTCCAGTTCCCTACTTGGTATGGGTGTCTCGGAGCTCCCTGCTGTATCGACTGCCACTCCCCACAATGGCCACAGTTTCCATTGCACTCTTGCCAGCTTCTTCAGTCTCCCAATGGCACATCTTGCCCTGTGACCAACCTGTGTAGGCGTGCCTGTTTAGACGCAGCCTGTAAGCAGGGGGTTTAAATGAAATGGTGCTAGGATGAGCATGATTGTGCTTTGTCCCTATTCCTTCAGCTATGGCAACCCTCAACTCCCCTTGCTTTTCTCAGTCAATCAAGATGATTTCACATGAGTTGGAAAATAGGTATATAATGAATATTTAAGTAAGAAATGTCATTTGTCGATAGGGAACACCCAAATGTATTTCTGTGGATACTCTCTTCTTTAGCATTGCTACGGTCTGAGTGCTACTGAATGAGTCTCATTCCTATATGCTCATTTTAAATGACATTTGCTCACTTCCATGTGCATAGCTCTTAACAAAGGACTGGATTGATACATTGTGAGGCCAGCATATTATCACTGCCAGGTGCGCAAATTTAGCACCCAGTATGAGTACAGGACCACTCTTTCCTGGTTATATGAGCAGGTTGTTGTGAGGTTGGGAGTTATGTGTCTTTTTTCTCCCAATTGCCTGAAAATCCTGTTCTTTGTATTTAGACACCTATGATTGGTCTTTGCAAAACATCAACTGTAGGCCCGTCAAAGGCTACAACTCATTCCCTTCCCTATTGTATAGTCATTTGCAATATCATTTGATCAATGGCAGCAAATCAGCTTATGCTTGAATCATTTAGAATTAGTCCCAATTCAGCAAAGTAACGGTTGATCTAATTTAAAAGTAATGTTATAACAGGGATAAACAGCAATTTAGTTTAAATTATACGAGGGGCTCTGTAGGAAAGTAGGATCTGCTTTCATGGTTACCCTCACTTTTTGCTGGTGTCATACTGTTTTTCTGACTAGTCTGACTGGTATCCTGCTAATCAGGACCCCAGTCACTGTGCTTCCTCCCTAAATTGGCTATGGTGAGTACCTTGGTACATTCCTAATTGGCTGCTGGTGTACCCTAGTAAGTCCCTAGTATATGGTACTAAGGTACATGTATATGGCCTAGGTACACCAGGGTTCCCCCATGGGCTGCAGCATGTATTATGCCACCCTCCAAACTCTGACTACAGGCCTGCCATTGCAGCCTGTGTGAGTGGATCCTTACACCTCTCACAAAAGATATAAGTTTCCTTATATCTAACCACACTGCACTTAAAACCTCTAAGTCACCCCTCTGGTAGGCCTTTCACTCTCAAAGGTAGGGTGCTCGGTTCTAAGTGTGAGGGTATCACTGCATGAGCAGGACACCCCTACAACCTTCGAAGTCCATTCTCCCGTGTTGTAAGTGTACCAGCCATTACGATACATAGAGGGGCCATGCGTCATTACGCGATGACCATCTCTAAACTGGCTGTAACAAACCCTGCCATGTTTGGTATCAAACATGTTGGAATCATACCTCCACACCGTGAACGGTGTGGGAGGTATGATTCATGCACTGTAAATCTCCTCCGGGAGGCCTTCTGTGCTCCCAATACCAGTCTTCCAGAACCGGGCAGCAAGCTAGGGCTGCTGCCGATCTGAGACACGATTCTTCCCTCCTGTTGCTGAGCCAAGCTCGAGCAGGGGAAGGCAGAACAATAGGTATCCTGTCACAGGGAGGTGTGACCACCTCCCAATCAGGATTTAGTGTATTGGGACAGGGTGGGGGTGCTTGCCAGCACCACTGAAACTGCTTGAGGGGCACGTTTGGTGCCCTCCTTGCATACTCCAGCTCAACCATTGGCTCCTGCTCACCCATGAAACTGGACAAAGGACATGGGAGTCCAGCCCGTCCTCTGGGCGGGGCCTCTGAATCATCCCAACCCTTCCCTTAGGGCACTTAAGGGCTTACCTGAGGGTAGGTCCCTAGATTCGACATGGGATTCGATTCAGATCTAACTCCGCGTCCTCTTCAACCATCTGGACATTCTGACCATGTCGTACTGACCGCGTCAGACTGACCGCATTGGACTTCGCCTTGGAACCGAGACTGCAACTGGGAAGACTCTGTTTGCTCCTGATCTCTTTGTTCTGCAAGCCCGCTGCACCGTCAGTGTCCGTGCTCCATACAGGTCCCATCTAGGGCCAAAGACACCCGAACGAATCTCCCGTGGAGTGAAGGAGTCACTCCTCTGCATCCGCTGGCACCGAAAGTAGCTGACCGCTCTTTAGATCCTGGGCAGCTACGGACTCCAACAGGTTCAGTAACACAGAAGGCCGTTCTGCAACTTCTTTGAGGCCTGCACTGTCTTCAGACTGAGTCTGAGGCCAGGATCCCTCGTCGACACTGCCGAAACCGAGTCTGTCAGGCGCACCTGACGCCTCCGCGGGGACAGGAGGCAGGAGTCAGATGAATAGATCCCAACTTCCCTCTACCACTAGTCCGCCCAACAAGGTCAAAGCAGTACCAGTGAATAGGGGGAAGAGGGGAGACAAGGGAAGGAGAAGTAGAGACAGGGCAGGTCCAGCACACGTCCAACACCACAAAAGCTCCACTGGGATCCGGAAGAATTCCTGCGAACAGAAGGCTAAATCAGCAGTTGGATAGGCTAGGAGCAAGCATACATAACTAATGGTCTGCAAAATATTCTACCTGGAAATCTCCCCTCTTCCGCTTGTGTCCACAGTTAATGAAAAAACGCAACAGGTGCAATATTCCTAAACACAGATAAAGATAATGTTAACACCTAATAACACTGATTCACAGTCGGGTAATTATGTGGTAAAGTAATTGCATATCTTACCCCCCCCAACATGTGAGGAACATGTAATGTATGGTGGCTTTTAAAGAAAGTATGTTTTTTGTGGGTTGTTAACAGCACAACCTTCCAAACGATCAACGTAAATTTAGTAAGCAGCCACCTAATCAGTTGAGCCAGCAGATCTGTATAGTGCCCAAAAAGGGGGTAGAAGCGACTGACAACCCCTGCAAACTCTGAGCTCTATGATATGCAGCTATGTGCTCCTTGCCTCAGGAGCCGAGGTAGCTGTCCATATGATATATATATCGTACAATACAAATAATGCCAAATAATGTGTGAGAACACTCTGTACAAGATCGAGAATATAAGGAAAATGCAGTTGCCTGGATGCCCACACAAGAAAGAACCCCTCCACAGCAAGCAGAGGGAGCATTCAGGGGGCGGGGCCACCTAACTAGCGCTAGCGCGTTACCGCCAAACCAAGTGAGGGTTCTTGTCGAAGGGCCGAGAGTAGCGGAGAAGGGCCAAGGAAGGTCCCCGTGCCCCCTTCAAAGAATCAGTGTCCATGAGCAGAAGAAGGTACTCGGCAACTCTCGAAGGGGAAGCAGGATCCGCAGACGCGACGCACCAACGCTGGAGCCCAAGACCCGGAAGTGACAGGAGTGACCCGGAAGTGCTAAAGCCTGAAACCAACAACTAGAACGTGAAGCGTCTGTATTCCCGACGCGTCGCGTTTTATGCGGGCGGTGACTCTACCTTCATCTCCCCCTTTGCTGCGGCGCTAACTCGGGCACATCCCTGACAGAGTCCCTGTGTACCGCGTTGGCTGGTCATTGCTAAGGCTGGTTGACTCTTGTCTCCAGAAATCTTTGGACCCTGTTGAGGGTCTTCTTTGATTCCAATAGGCTCCCTTGCTTGCTCGGGGCCTACCCTGATTTACTCAGACGTGGTGAGTCTCTTGGACCTTGCTGGTCCCGACACCATACCTTTTGGTCTTCTACCTCATGTTGCCATTGCCAAGGCCTGTGGGAGCTCCCTCCAGACACTGACCCCCTGGATATTGACATCCGACGTGGACAGCTCGTACACCATTCCTGGTCATCCTCAGCATCACCTGGTCCACGTAGCTGCAGAAACAAAGGCACCGTCAACTCCCCTGCAAAGGCCAACATTGGTGGGCACACGACTCCCATGTTCCCTGGTCACTCTTGAGTGAACTAGACTCTGTCCCCTCTGCTTGCAGGTTCTACTCTTCTTGAATCCAGGCTTGGATTTCACCGGACTCTCCAGCAGCATCTTGCTTGAAGTCCTCCTTTGGGGTCTATGGCGGTTCTCGACGTCACTTCGTACCTATGCACCGGGCTCTCCTGGGGAAGATAACCTGGTCTCCTGGGTATCCACGGGTGGGGTGACTCTCAAACCACCCATCTTCCACGGGGTGTCTTCCAAGTCCTCTGGAAAGGGTCCTTTTTCCTAAGAACTGTAACCGCGACTTACATGTTGACTTACCTTGAGCACACGGTCATGTATCCACTTAGCACACAGCCTCCGTGGGGTTCCTGGGTACTTACCTCAGGTGGTTCCTTGGTTCCCCAGCACGTCTAAGTCTTCTGGGTCCACTCCCGACTTCGGTCGTTAGTGGCATTCCACTGTTTTTGAATTTGGTTTGGTCTCCCCCTGGAGCCCACTGTATTTTCATGCTATTTACCTATCGTAATACCAAAGTATTGTGTGTATTGTAATTATATCTCCGGATAGGAGATAGTGCATTGAGTTAGTGAGTGACTGTAATAAATGACAATTTTTATAGCTACACTGTGTGGTTCTTTTTCACTTAATCTGCACTATAAGGTTAGATTTTGGTGAAACAAGCTGCTTTACACTCCTCCTAGACTAAGCCTGAAGGCTGCTCTCCACAGCTACCACTTAGAGAGCTTTCTAAGGTTGTCTAAACCACTGAAAACACCATAAGGGTCATCTGGATTGGTGCAGGGTGCTACACTTGAATAAGTGTGCACCATATACCAAGCCAGCCTCCTACAGGCTCTAGGTGAAAACTATCACCTGAATACAGATACAGATGAAATCTTCAGTTCAGTTCATAAACTTTATTCGTTTTTTTTAAATAAAACCATAAAAGTCACACAAACACAGAAAAAATACAAAATGCATAAAGAACAAAAATTAACCACAAGCAGCTAGCCCAGGTGCAAATCATGAATATAAAATGTTCAAATTTTAGCTGCATCAAGTCAATTTTCCTTTTTAAAACTTCAACACCAAGCCCCGATAATAAAAACAATTGTTTTTCAAAGTGCAACATGCCATTTGTTGATGCAAAGCTTTCCTGGCTAAGCAACAGTATGTAAGCAGGGCGTGTAAACATTTAAGTGAAGTGCTTAATAACTTTCCACAGAAACGAACAGGTTTCAGTCAGGTATGGTCCATTTTACTATTGTCATTAACTTTCAGATGAAATTTGGGGTTCAGCCAATAAATAAATACTACCTTAATGGCAATCGTTCTTAAAGTGCAATAGTGCTTTGTTAAACAAGACCAGAAAAGTTAAAATATGAATTATGAATTCCTCTGCCGGTTGCAGGAGATCGATTTAAAACAAACTTAGAGGGTAGCAAATAAAACAGCATCTCAAGTAAAAGGGACCTATTATTTTCCAACTAGCCTCCTTATGCGAATTGCAGCAGAAATAAATCTATATATCATTTTGCAAATGTATTCTGACTGGAGAAGTCGGAGATAAAACAGCGCTGGCCTACATTTTTTAATGTTCAGAATCCTCAAAAGTGGTAGGATGTATTCCCTGTGTGGTTTATTGTATAACTTGCAGAAGAAAAGAAAGTGCAGCAAGTTCTGTCTAGTATTACAATCACAGGGGTATGGATCCAGAAGTGCCTCGTAATATGTTTGACTCGGATACGAGACCAGTAAGTGAACAGTGCCAAATCTGAATCTAGTAAGATAACATTTTGTATAATGGCTAAAAGGGTACAAAAGATATGGCTCAATTCCTTTAGTGGTACTCAAAGGAAAATAATCGGTTTCCTGCTTTTTACTGCGCTCCTTGTATTCTCTATGGTCTCTTAAAATATTTTTAAAAATCTCTTTTTAGCTGAGGTTTTGTGACAGAGATAATGAGCTGAGGGTTTGTGAAGAAATCCTGCCTCCCCATGCAAGTCAGTTGTGTCTTCATAAAGCTGAGCCATGGTATTTTGTGAGCATGGTCGCAGTTTAGACAATCTGAAATTATTTCCCAGTTAAGGGCCGGTTCTTCATTTACCCAAATTGAGCACCATAGCATAACAGGGGCACATTGTATGCGGTCCGCCAGGGGGGTTAACCCCAGTTCCCGGTGGCAGATAATAGAAGGGAGGCTGGGGGGGCCGACAGTAATCTTCTGAGAAATACATTTTCCGTTCTTTGTAGGGTAGAAGAATTGCAGAAGTCCCACACCCCAGCTCCGTGCAGAATCACAGCAGAGCATTAGGCAATGTAAATATTAATAAGGGATTCAGTCGGTCTACCACCAAGTTTCCTTTAAAACCTAAATAGGGCCTCAAGCGTTCTAACAAAACTCCTATTCTTGACCTCTGTGAGGTGGGCCCATGAACCTTTTTGATCAAATGGAATGCCTAGGTAGGAGAAAGTTGGCACCTGAGCTAATTTTTCATTATTAATAAAACAGGGTCTTATTTTACTTTCCCCACCACTATGACCTGTGACTTAGCGGTGTTGGTCTGCAGGTCCAGCTTACTCATAAATTCATTAAATCTGTTGAGGAGGGTCTGCAGGCCCACACCTGTTCTTGAGATCAATACACAGTCATCTGCATATAATAGTGTGGGGAGATTTCTCCGCCGCACCCTTGGCACATCGATCGCTTCTTCATTCAGGAAACTCTCCAGATCATTTACATATAGGCAGGATAGGAAAGGGGCAAGCACACACCCCTGTCGTATCCCACTATTCATTTTAATCGGGGCTGATAATTCTCTATCCGCCCCATATCTTACTCTGCCCGTGACATCCTGATGCATTTGTGCTAAACAATGGACATGGGGGGCATCTATGCCCATGCCTAACATCTTTTGCCATAGTTTCCCTCTCATCACACACTCGAAGGCCGATGCCAGGTCCATAAAACCCAAATAGAGATTAGTATTTTTTGCCATGGTGTATTTGCTGATTACCAAATGAAGGTTGAGACATTGTTCCATCGTGCCCAGGCCCCTTCTAAAACCATACTGAATGTCCAAGAATTTCCCCTTTTCTGCTATCCAACTTTCAAGGGGGTCAAGTAGAACCCTGCCCATCAACTTACATGTGGTATCAATGAGTGATATTGGGCGATAACATTTGGGGTTCGACCTATCTCCCTTTTTAAAAATAGGAACAATTATTGCTGTTGACCAGGATTCTGGAGGACCCGTAACTGTGACGCAGCATAAAATATTGGTTAAAATTGGGAGCCACAGGTCAGGCTTTCCCAGGAGGAGATCGGCCGGTACGCCATCTGGACTGGCAGCCTTGTTTTTCTTTGTCAAGCCTAGGGCCTTTGTGACTTCCTTAATTGTCAGTGGGTCTAATTTTCTCGCAGCCCCTTTTGTGTGATTGCCACAGTCTATAGTGCCAATTGGGTCCCTCCCTTATTATAAATAGCCTGAAAGTGATCAACCCACTTGTTTGAGGAAAGTGTGACATCAGTAGTGTTATTATGGTTGTCTTGAAAAAAGGGGGCATTAATAGTCTTCCAGAAAGGGCTGCTATTTTTAGTGATACTTGCTTCGTATAGCCTCTCCCATGCCTCCTTCCTGGCGGTCTCCCTGCGATTTGCTAAAGTCTATTTGTACTGGCGTCTGCAAGTTATCACCCGTACTAAATCTCTGGGCTTTTGTTTTAAAGCTTCGACGAGCTTGTTATGGCTCCTTGTACAATCATTGTTGAACCACTTAAACTGCTTGCAGGCCGTAGACCTTCTGTCACATTTTAGAATTTCATTTAAAGTTATAGAGATGTCTGTGAACGCTGCTAGCATAGTCTTTGGGTTTGGTTCATCTTCGAGGCAGATCAGGATTTGCGAAACGTTTTCCCAACACCACCTCAGGATTCATGGATGCCCATTTAGACATGAGACCCTTATTTTTATGATGGATTAAAGGAGGCACTGCCGGGGGCAAATTTGTGGTTTGTGTTTCAAAATAAATCACTAGAGGAAAGTGGTCGCTAAAAGGAACTTTTAAGATTGAGAAATTTACCGACTTGGGCTTATAATAGTCTGACAAGGCAATAAAATCAATAAGGCTGCCCGACCACAGCTAATATGCGTAATCTCCTGCTGCCCATCCCCCGAAGTCAAATCTATAGTTAGAAAAAGGGAAAATGTCAACAAAATACAGTTAAAAACATTACCACAGGAGGTGTGTTCAAAATGACTTTGACCCCCGGAAAAGTCTTCCATGTGGGTACAAACAGAAACCTGTGATACTGTTCAGAGTCTACAATTAAAATCTCCACCCCATAATATTACATAATCTGTTTTCAAATCCATGATGTGTTTACTTAATAAAGTTTCAAGGCTAGCCGCTATTTCTGTGGAATAAAATAATTTTGATAAAAATGTACAATAAGTGTGACATTTAGTTCATATGCAACATTAATAAATTGAAAGTGCGGAGTGTCAAGGTTGGAAAAGCGTATTTTGTTGCCTAAAGTTGTTGTTATTAAAGTGAGGAGGCCACCTCGGTCATGACCTCCACGTGAGCGGACAGCTGGTGTGTCAATGGATATAAAGCCATCTATATATATCTTCTTGCGGGCCCACGTCTCCTGAAGGCAGATAATGTCGAAGCCTTTTATAACTTCTAACCAGTCATCATTTTTCATCTTAGACGCAAGACCAGCTACATTCCAAAATAGGCAACTAAACTGATTTCCCTCTTGCGTGATGAGACCACACTCTCTAGCCACGGGACTGTTCATACAATTGGGTAGGGTCTGTGTAACCTTCTCTTCTATATTATCTGCGAACATACAAGGGGGTGCTAGAGGCAAGGGGGTGGCCACATGTGCCTGTGTTATTACTCTCCCATCCTTGTTAACGTGAGCTTCAGCCGGGGCCATCCCCTGTTTGTGCAGTCAATCAATTTGTCATAGGGGTGAGAAACGGTTGTAAGTTGGGATGGAACATCACTCCGGGGCATCACCATCAATGTAAAGCAGCTGCGGGGGGTTTGCTTGATAGGCCTATAGAAGTATCCCAGGGGTACTGCCTCAATCCCTCCTCCCATCAAGAACAATTGGGATGCTCTATCCAAAATAGAGCATACTATGTGCTTGTTCCTAAAATTGACCACAATACAGTCACCAGGTGTCTCTCCCGTAGAGTACTTCACAACTAAAACAATGTTTGGTTTTAAGGAGCCAGTGGATGACCTTGTATTTTAATTGGCAGTGCTCTTCAGCTAGGAAGGAAGGAAGGAGGGATGTTTTTTAAGACAATTACTAGCGGTGTTGCCTCCGGGGGGAGTTGCAGAAATATTTTAAGTCTTATACATGATGCTTGATGATTTTCAGCGACTAAATGTTTTTTAGATAAAGAATCAAGACCATTGCTGGGCAACCTCGATGGGCCTGATTGTACCCTGTGTAGGCGGGCTGTGGGATTAAACTGGGCAGTACGGGTAGAGCTATTTTCCCTACTATCTTCTTGTATTCGGCCCCCACCTATGCAGTCCTCACCCAATGCCCCCTGGTTGAGGCCTGACGTAGTTGTAATAAAGGCCTCTGAGCTTTGCCTGTGCCCCACCGGGCTTTTAAAGGTGCTCGCAACGGTGCTCAAACTTGATCCAATCAAGATTTTTAGGTAAGTGTTGATACTGTTAGACCAGCCAAAACTGGTTCCAAGCACACTTCTAGTGATTTTTCCAGGAGCTCTGAAATATTGGCTTGTTTTAGACCTCTCTGTGTGGTTTCGTTTGGTGGCTTAGACCTAGGTGAAAACACATTGTTTCTGCTGATAGGGGTCGATTTGTTTCCAGCTGGGGGCAGCTTGCGTTTCGTTGGTAACTTATTACTGCTTTTTGCCTTTTTTACTGGTGGCGAACCGCTAGGATCAAGCTGGGAACTCTGATCATTATTAGACACGATCATGAGGTCGCCATTAAAAATACAGGGGTTTCCAATGTCCTTACTGCTATCGGCCTGGTGCGGAGGCTGTGAGGGCTAGGCTGTACCCCGGTCTCTGGCGTCTCCACCCTGGGGGTTAGTGTGCAGAGCTTTCGTAGTAGCCCCTCCACGGACTCAATCTCATGGTTTATCGCCCCCATTGCTGTAGTCAAAAAGCTTGTTAAAGTTGTGGCCAGCAGGCGTTCTCTAGCATTCGGCAACGCTGCCTTCCTCTTCTCTGTGATCTTACCTTACAGGAAGTTTTGATTCCTTTCCGAACAGTTACGGAGCCAAGAGGGGTGGCCCAGACCAGCCTCAGTCAGGCACGGACGGGCGCAGACGGGACCGTGCACGCCCGCGAACATCCCACGCTGCGGGAGCCCTGCAGGAATTTTAGGCGCCTCCTGGCACGTTGGCGGCGTGCAGCCGTGGTAGTTGTTGGGGGCTGTGGTCCCCGGTGGCGGCAATAGCAGCAGCGGCAGCGGTGTAACAAACCTGGGCTCCCAGATGAAATCTCTCTTTAATCTCCCAGATAACTGTCAAAGATTTGTTAAAGTGGAGACTTAAACCGCTTCAAATTGTCTCCTGGGTGACTTGCTCAACTATGAGTCCAAACTATTTGTGTGGGATTCCCAGCAGCTGAAATTCTTAGAGATATAAAATGTATTTGCATATTTGTGGTGAAAACACTGCCCACGGGGAATCACTGCTCTGCAACACAGACCTCTGCTATCGTTGTTAGTGCAGCATACAATGTGTGGGCTTTTCTTGATCAGAAGCGAAACCTCAACGACTTTGGGCTGTAACATATTCTAATAAAAAAATGACAGGGGCACATTAACATAAAACTCTCATCTCATTGCAATACCATTCTCAGTGAGCTATCCCTTTTACAAGCTGAATAACATAAGAACAGAAGATGCCTACTGTCACCACAGAAGAATAACTAGGAAACCAGTCCAGGCATTTGCTGGAGTCTCTTATGTAGTAAGGAATTGTCTTCAAGGCAAGGACTAGTATAATCCCAGACCACGTGGAGTCTAGGGTGCACATCTATGGTCTAGTCATTTGTCTGCTATCTAGTGAGGAGCCTACTTTCCTTCTCCTAAAGTGCCTTCAAGGTGAAGGAACAACAGTATTTATTTTGCTTGATTTGATGGAATATAGGAAATGATCCCAAACCAGGTATACTACAAAGAATTATCCCACCGAAGCTGTGCATGTGTGGTCTATATTTACCCAATACCTCCTCTATAGTATTGTTTGTACCCCTGTACACAATTGCTACATTAATGCCAGTGGGGAATCTGTAACTTTTACAACCATCTTAAGCCTGAGGTAACCAAGTTTCATCCACTCAGAAAAGTAACAAGTGAGCCAGATTGGGGATGGCCTTTAACTTGCTTGAAAAACTGGGAGGAGACCAATCTCCATAAAATGTGTTCATCCCTAGCTTGGAATACTGCAGGCAATGCTCATTAAATTGGTGACATTGATACTGTCTGCTGGATCTGCGAGAGCACCAGGAAATCTGAAAATGTAAAACTGACAGGAGCATCAGGAGCTTCTGATAGCCCTGTCTCACCTCGGCTGTAAAAAAGCACTTTCATTTAACTGGAGATTTTTCTCTCTTCACCAATTGCTCCTCTTCAGAATGACTGGCCTCCAACACAACAACAGGCCTGTTCTATAAGTGAATGAACTGCTCAATGCGTCCACCCTGCATTTGCAGTCATACAGTTTTGTATGAAAGGACAGCGGATACATATATCCCGTCTGTTCTAAGGTGACATAAATCACTTGATATCCTTTAAAACTCGATGTGTCTGCAAGCTCTGTCTCTCACGGTATCTCCCACCCTATAGTGTAAGTGGTCAATAAAGGAAGAAAAATGGTGAGGAAAGGTTGGCAGTGCCTCACGGGAGTAACACCATGGGAGTTTGCAGACTGGTTCTTACCTACATCCTCAGGTTCTCATCATTAGCAACTGCCAACTTGTAAACCAAAATAGTGATGCAAAGGAAAGAAAAAAGCAAAGTGCTCAGTGTGGTGTGTGTGAACCCTATGAGGTGTACCGGGATCTAACTTAGAAACCCGCTACTCCTAGTCTAAAAATGAGCTGGACAGCCACTAGCTGTACTACTTTATTCTTTGCGGGGGGTGGACCAACATGGATTGAACGACCTTATAGAATGGAATAAAGTGGCATTATTCTAAAGAAACCATGATCTTTGACTTGGTGACCCCCAGACACTGCCCCTAGACTAAGCAGCCCATATAGTCTAATTAGCCAACATGAATAGATGTCGGTGTGGTATCGACCTGTCTATATTTATAGTACAGGTATGAAACTGGGAATATGCATTTCATATATATACAGTCATCATTATCTATAGGGTGCAAACACACATAGTTGGCAGAAACCACACCCATATAGCTGAGGGATGTACTGGTATGAACCTAAATATCTGCGAATGGAATTCATGCATAGACATAAAAGGTATATATATATCGAACCACCGGTTCAGAGCTGTGCTTGAAGAAGGAGCGACAGTTTATTCACAATTCTGGTATAATTTTAATAAACATTGAGAGGAAATATGAGAATATATAGATTACATTCCACACAGTTCCCTATTAAGACAGTGACGGCGTTCCGTTATTCTAATATGGCCGCCGTACTAACTCAGATTAGTCTACGGGATGAGAGGACCGGATGAAGGGTGGGTCCTGCACGCGCTGACGTAGCACGCTTTGTGTTTGAAATTCAGTACCGCTAGATCGAAACGCTGAGGAGCTGAGCACACGCCAGTCACTCGCGTTGACACAGTAAGCGGGTTCTAATAGATCGGCAGGCGGGGAGGAAGGTACACACTGCCGGGGCGGTTGAACAAACTGATGGGCGGTAGCAAGTATAACTAATGGCCCTCGAAAATAATATTCTTGGTAACGGATTTGGGTACAAATAAGTAGCTGCAATACCTCTAGTAGGAGGCAGGGGTTAAGATTTTAGTGAGCTACCCATGGCGATTTACACGCAGTAGTGACTCACGATATGGCAGTGGGCGAGTCCTACACCGAGAAATTACAAGTCCAGTATTAGTTGGGATCCTACATCTCTGCTTCATCGGAGATGTATGAGTGGAGCATAATGCTTGATAAGTTCTTCCTTTCTTTCACAGACTGACGCACAGCAGCAAGTGTGATGAATACTGCGCAGGTGGACTAGTACACACGGGTTATCTAAAGGGGCTGCAGGTATGCCCATGAAGGGCAACTCCCCAGTAAAGATATCCTTCAAGTTGTTGTCGGCCCCCACACGTTTTTAACTACATGTTTAGACTGATGCCACTGTTGACAGGATGTGTTTTGTTGCCTCTGTCTTCTGCAGGTATAAAAAACAGAGAAAATTGGTGCAGTGTGGAAAACTGACCCTTGCCCTGATGAAATTGCCGTAAGATCATGTTGGCAATGAAACATGTTGGTTTTTAATTGAGCAGAGCCACAGCAAAGAATAAAGTAGTACAGCTAGTGGCTGTCCAGCTCATTTTTAGACTAGGAGTAGCGGGTTTCTAAGTTAGATCCCGGTACACCTCATAGGGTTCACACACATCACACTGAGCACTTTGCTTTTTTCTTTCCTTTGCATCACTATTTTGGTTTACAAGTTGGCAGTTGCTAATGATGAGAACCTGAGGATGTAGGCGAGAACCAGTCTGCAAACTCCCATAGTGTTACTCCCGTGAGGCACTGCCAACCTTTCCTCACCTTTTTTCTTCCTTTATTGACCACTTACACTATAGGGTGGGAGATACCGTGAGAGACAGAGCTTGCAGACACATCGAGTTTTAAAGGATATCAAGTGATTTATGTCACCTTAGAACAGACGGGATATATGTATCCGCTGTCCTTTCATACAAAACTGTATGACTGCAAATGCAGGGTGGACGCATTGAGCAGTTCATTCACTTATAGAACAGGCCTGTTGTTGTGTTGGATACTGTGAGTGGGGGGCGACCTGTTTCTTCACACCCCCTGAGCTCCTTTTTGTGCATAGTAACTTGTTTAAGCCTCACCAGGAACTCACTTCAGCAAGATACTTATACAAATTTGGGGCCAGATGTACAAAAGCATTTTTCCGGTCGCAAACAGCCCGATTCACAGAATCAGGACATTGCGACCAGAAAAATGCTTTCTTTAAATGTACAAAATTCAAAATTGATATTTGGAAGGGGCGTGTTTAGAGCGTCCCTTCCAAATACCGAATCAGTATGGTATGCATTACTGTTTTGTGAGCAAATTCCAGTCACAAAACAGTAGTAGGGGTCATGGTGAGCAAAAGAACGATGGGTTGAAGAGCTACCCTGTGCGATTGCCAGTCGTTAGACTTATTCCAAGCAGCCTCCCATAACCTTTTGTGTGTTTCGCTATCACAGCCAACCAGAAAACTGTTACACTGCATGACAGAACAGCTATTCCAAGCCATGCAGGGGTTCTTTCTGTCCCAACAAGGTGGTTGCCTGTTTGCTTATTCGACATGTACCTTCATATGTGTATTAGTATCAATGTGCTATATCGTGGTCAGCAATAAGCAATGAAAACCACAATTTTCTAGTTTGTTCCAGAGAAGACCTCTGTCAGCTTTTTCAAGGACTGCATTGTAACCTATTTAGAAAGCACATAGGTTTGGTTTACTTGGTTGCAGTGCTTTTGAACAAGAAGTGCTAGCACCAATATAATATTAATGTAATCGATATTGTTGTTGATATTATTTATAAAGGGCAACGAATACCCAAGGGCGACCTGGCACCAGCATATGCAAGGTAAGCGACAAAGGAATAGTTTCCTGAAGCAAGTCAAATTGGACTGATTTTTTAACTGGATGTGCAGTTTATTCCAGAGATTGCACATTAAAAAGACAAAAATCTGCCCCCCCCCCCAAGAACCTTTGTTACATTTGGGGATAATCACAGTTTTCGATGCAGCGGAGCAAAGAGCTTTCCTAGGTGTACCATGAGAATGTCTTCCTCAGGTACTCTGGACCTGTATTATGCAGAGATTTATGGGCCATATGGAGTGCCTTAAAAGCAACTCACTTTTTGATCGGCAGAAAATGCAGCTCAGCTAACTTATGAGAAACCGATTTAAATTTGGGTGTTCTTGTAAGAAAACAAGCAGCTGCATTCTGTAATATTTAAAGTTTGTTCATAAAGCTTTGCTGAATGCCTAAATTAAGTGCATTACAATAATGCAACCAAGAGAGTACCAGTGCCGTGACCACTGATTTCTGCAGATCAAAAGCAAGAAAAGGAACAATCTTCCTCAGCAGTCTTAGGGGGCAAAAACAAGAGGTAGAGAGCTTATTGATCTGATCAGAGAACATAGGATTAGTGTCAAAAATCACTCCCAAATTCCTGGTTTTTGGAACAGGAGAAGGAAGGGGGCCCAAATGTTGTGGCCACCAAGAAGAGTCCCAAAAGGAAATGTCCTTTCCAAAAAGGAGGATCTCAGTTTTATTCAAATGTAATTAGAGGGAGTTATATCTCATCCAACAGACAAATGCACTCATGCAGCTATTGAACCATTGTGAAACATTCTTGACATCATTAGAAATTAACACCACGGGGCGCTAGGGAGCCGGCGAACAAGATGGCCACACTCCCGTGAGGCTCTGTTAGCCCGGGAACATAATCCGCTGCAATCTTCCACAATAAAGTGGCGAAAGTTGCACAAAAACATAAGATGCTGTGACTAGACTGCTGGAGAGCCGGGGGGACGAGCGCAGTCCTGATACCCAACTTCTAAAAGACCCGGCGCTGCGCGTCCCGAGGCTGCAGCCTCTGATTGCTCAAGATGGCGGCGGAGGGGGTGAGATGACCGGGCCTCCATCACCTGGCTCTGCCGTCCACCGCTGCTGCGGGGAGATCCTCGCTGCCGCAGCGGCCGGGGGCTGGGGACGACCCACCACGGAACTGGTTTGCTGAAAGAGACCTGGGCGCAGGAGCCGCGGGCCGCCGACCGCGACTGCGACAAAAGGAGGTAGGGGTGCGCCGACGCTGTGCTGGAACTGCGCTGAGCCTATATAGCCCCCCTCCGCATGGTCGGGGGCCCCGTCCATAGAAACCGGCCGTGCCGGGACGCAGCAAGAGACTGCCAAATTGACTGGCGCCCGGGTCCCGGCTCATATGCTCTCCTGAGGCCCGCAAGGGCAGAAAATAAGACCCGCCAGGACACGCCGAGAGGAGGGCGAATAGAGACCTGTGCCGCACATGCGACGCTGCGGGATGACGTGGAGAGCTGGTAGGCCTCAAACACAGGCACAGGACGACCACATCGGGACCTAGCTGCGTGTTGCTGCCTCGGGTGCTCGGAGGAGGCACGCGGCGGTGAACATCACTCATAGCAATCTGCGCAGGGGGCGCTGAGGATTCGTGGGCGCCAGCTCCTTCCAGAGATGCGGGCTGCAGGGAACGTGGCGGAGAAGTAGGCCGCTGACAGGCCGCAAACAACTTCAACAGCTAGCAGAGGGCACACGTTGGCGCCCACCGCTTCAGGGAAACCTGCAACCCCCCCAAACAAAACAAAAAATACAAAAAACAAACGAGGCTGACCATACACTCCCGGACCTCCAGAGGGACTCACCAGATCTACACTGGGCACGCAGAGGAGCGAAGCATGGGCCGCACGTAGGGTAAACAGGGCAAGCTCCAATTCCCAGCCCGAAAAACCAACACTGACATGACGGATGACGCGGCCTCACGCCGAGAAGGGGAAAGCACAGCATCAAACACCCCACAAGATGCAGACATAAAAGAACTTCTCCTCACTATGCGCCAAAGCCTCAACTCCATTGAGTCTAAAATGGACACCATGAATATGCACATGGATTTTATCACACAACGATTGGAAAAACATGACGGTCGTATTGCAGAAACAGAACAGCAAATCTACTCTCTTGAAGACTCCTATTCTGACGGCCGCGAGCGACTCCAAGAGATGGACAAACTATTGTAGCCAAGAACGAAGATTTGGAGGCGCGCTCACGCAGGAACAACGTGAGCATAGTGGGGGTCCCGGAAATCCACCACGACAGGGCGCATGGAAAACTATGTTATTGATCAGACTCTTTGGCATGGAGGCGCTCTGCAAGGTCATGGTGGGGGAGAGGGCCCACCGTTCGCTTGCTGCCAGACCACCTCCGGGTGCACCTCCCCGCCCCATACTGGCGCCACTACTCAACTACAAAGATCGCGACACGATCCTAAGGCTGGCAAGGGAAAAACAAGAACTGGTCTAAGAAGGGAACAAACTCTCGTTCTACCCAGACTTCACCATAGCGGTACAAGAAGCGTGCAGGAAGTTCCTACCGGTCAAGCGGAAGCTCCAGCAGACCAACATACAGCATCCAATGCTTTATCCCGCCCGATTGCGAGTCCCATATCGTGGAAAAACACACATTTTTAACAACCCACAACAGGCTCACGATTTCCTAAAGAACATTGAGAAACGCTCGCCCAAGAACCGATCGGATGACCCTGACTCCCGGCGGTCGTCACCGCCTCCCGAAGAGGACTAAGACCGAACCACTGTATGTTAATGGTAACCGGCCACCCTGGTAAGACTATGTATTCTATATTTCATTGGTAAAAAGTTGGACAACATGTGTGGCTCAGGACTGATATGGCTAAATACGGACCCTGCTGGAATCTATATGTGAGGGTCTGACAGGACTAATGACATTGCCAAATAAAAATGACTTCCCGGGCACCCTCGCTCCTGCGAGGTGTGATTACAGTCTCTCTAGTGCATTCCCCCAATGGGAATTCCCCGAATGCTGTACTACATTGCAGTTATGTTATTGGTTAAGCTATGTTTGAGTATATTGTTATTACCAGCCTTGACCTACTATGAGACACACCCCTGGCAAATTAATCCACGGATGTTAATGCATACACCATGCTGGAGGTGCCAGCATCTGTCTTTGAACAATAAGAAAGGCTGTATTGAAAGCGGGAGGGATGGGGGGGACACTATTCGCCTACGGGTTTGGGCCGTGAGTGTGGGTGGGAGATGGATTGGGATTATGTTCACGATGCACGGACCTACAATGAGCACATATGAAATACAAATGCTCAGGAAATGATTCACACGAAAACAACATGACAGATCACACGGACCCACCCAGGCCTAGAGAAGACAGGACAGGTAGAGACGAGCCAAGAACAGGGCATGCACCTAGTTATACCTTCATAACATGGAACGTGAGAGGACTTCGAGACCCCCGCAAGCGCACGCAGATCCTAGGATATTTAGATAGGCACCAAGTACAGGTGGCCATGTTGGAGGAGACGCATCTTGACCCTAAAGCAACACCCACCTTTGGAGGAAAGTGGGCAGCTCACAGCTGCTTCTCTTCATATTAGACATACGCCAGAGGTACTGCCATCCTAGTGAGGTCCAGCGCGTGTGACTGCCCGCTGGAAGTACTTCAATACACACAGGGCAGATACAGTGTGATGTGGGGTAGATTGGCGGGACATAAGGTTACCATGGTGAGCTGCTATGCCCCTAACATTGCCGACGCCAGCTACTTCAACACGCTATAGGGGCGCATCTTAGCATTAGGATCCACCTTTATCATATGGGTAGGAGACTTCAACTTAGCGCTAGATTTACATGCTGCACGATCACATAATACCCCAGCCTCACACTCGCAGGCAACCAAACATCTAAAAGGCATCATGCTGGATCACCAGCTCTTCGATGCCTGGAGATCCCTCCATTCATCTCTAAGAGAAGGCACCTTCTATTCTAGCGTGCACTCCAGCTGGTCCCGCATAGATCTATGGTTGATGTTGAGGGGCCTAAACACGTGGCTACGGGCAGTGACACACTTGGCATGTACCTTCTCTGATCATTCCCCTGTGCTTATGAGATTATCCCCACCATGTAACGAATCCCCATACCGGTCCTGGCGACTTCAGCCCACTACCTTGTTAGACAGAGCATTCTGCGAAGAAATACGCCAGGAAATCTTTGAGTTTTTTCCCCCACAACATAGGGAGTGTCTCCACGCTTGCATGTATATGGGAGAGCTTCAAAGTCACAATCCGGGGACTATGTATAGCCAAAAGTGGGGGATTCTAAGATCCATCAGGGAGACCCTAACCAGACAAGAAAAAGACATAAAAAAACAGAGAAGCTCCTGGCCTCTACCCCTGCCTCACAGCATAAGGTCCAGCTTAAAGAACTATTAGTTGAATACACAAAGCAGGCGGAGCGCAAGGCTAAATTCCGCTCTAAATACCATGTGGCCAGATCATATGGTGAAGGCGAATGACCCGGTAGGGCACTGGCCGAGGCGATCAGGCCCCCTAGATTTGCCAATCAGATTTTGGAAATAATAGATGAGGAGGGCACCAGACACATTGAATCGCGGGAGATCCTTACAGTTGTCGCTGCCTATAGTGCTAAACTTTACAGCATTCGCAGGAGGGCCCCTCCTGACATAGCATCCAACTTAAAGGACACTGCTCTTGGGTGGATAAACGACTCACGTAGAGAATTTTTATCTGCTGATATCGAGGAGGATGAAATTTGGGCCGCAATAATGAGTCTGCGCTCCAGCAAAGCCCCGGGGCCTGATGGCCTACCGGTGGACTTTTATAAATGTTACATAGATGAACTAACCCCCTTTCTTAAACAACTATTTGAAGAGGCCGGGAATCTGGGACTCTGCCCATGACAATGCGGCAAGCCATGATCATATCCCTGCTCAAGCCGGGTAAAGAGGCCAGCAGCTGCGAGGCCAATAGACCCCTGTCACTCATCAACTGCGATACCAAAATCCTAGCAAAAGTCATCGCAAATAGGCTGACATTGCTTATGGAAGACTTGGTCCTCCCAGACCAGGCAGGCTTTATTCCCGACAGGGCCACATCCCATAATCTACGCACAACATTTGCGCTACTACACGACATTGACCCGGAGACTAGTGCGGCAGGTATTTGTTTAGATGCCACAAAGCCCTTTGATTCCCTGGAATGGGACTATATGTTCACAATTCTGGGCAGAATGGGGCTCCCCTAGCCCTTCCTGGCTTGGATAAGGCTGCTGAATGCCCAACCTGAAGCTACTATACAGATTAATGGCATGTACTCCTCTCTGACCCCCATCATGCGAGGCACGCGCCAGGGCTGCCCCCTGTCCCCGTTGCTATTCGCCCTTGCCATTGAACCCCTGGCGGCAAAAATACGGCAGCATCATAGGGAGTATGCCATACCATATCCCATGCGTCAGATACTAATATCACTGTATGCTGATGATGTCACTCTTTATTTGCGAGAGCCACAGACTAGCCTCAACCCGATTCTACGAGGATTCATCAGATTCAGTTCCTTCTCTGGGATTGGGATCAACTGGAGCAAATCACAGATTTTTCTGCTCACGCCCAACACTGTTCAATTCACTCCCGACTTCCCATTGAAATGGTGTGAAACGCAAATCAAATACCTAGGCGTGACAATAACCAGAAACAAAGAGGAAACGCAAACTACGTCACGGCTGTCGAAACTATCACCAATTGGGTGTCTCGATGGATTACGATGCCATTCTCCCTGGCCGGCAGAGTGGCCCTGATGAAAATGATCATACTACTCAAATTATGATATCTATTCATTAACATACCCTATAACCGGGGGCACCCCTTTTTTGACACCCTTCGCTCACTACTCATCAAATTAGCATGGGTGGAAGACAGCCCCGAGTGGGATGGCGGGCCATGGTGCAACCATTCTCTAGCGCAGGTTTCGAGGCCCCAGATATGGAGCTATATTACCTGGCAGCCCAGGCCCACTACGCAATATACTGGCTACACCCGCCACTCTTTATGCCACATCTGGCCATTGAGCAGGGATACATTACCCCCACACCCATGGCCTCCTTTCTGGGGACGCGCGTCCCTGGAGAAGAGGTAATGCACCACACGGTCACCTGCACCAACCACGCATGGGAACGCCTATCACCGCTCATACCCCTTCCACATGTCGCGTGGGCGCCGGTCACCCATGAGGCGGTGTGCCGCAAGATGCTCTGTAGAAGGAATCTAAACTGCTGGGGCAACCTATACCGGGAAGGGGTATTTGGGGAGCGGCAGGAAGTATTGACCGGGGACAATGTCACCCCTCTGGAAGTATTTTTATACATAAGGCTCAAACACAAACTTGGAGCCAATGTCCCGGGATTCACCCAGGAACCTCCCACACTAGAAACACTGCACGCTCTACTTAAAATGTTAGGACCTGCACATGCAGTGTACAGAATATACCAAGCTGCACTACTTGAGAGAACGCAGCCGAACCATGGGGCCAGGGAGGCCTGGGATCTCGACCTGGGACTGCCTCTGACGGATGGGCATTGGGCGTACTGCTGCACACAAACGGAAGCGATCACAGCAAGCAGTCGCTTACGAATTATACATTTCAAATATTTACACCGAACTTATTATACACCCCTGCGACTGCACAAGTACAAATTGAGAAATGATGACCTATGTGAGAGATGTCGACAGGCGGGGCGGGTTTTTTGCACCTTGCTTGGCAATGTCACGAGGTACAGGGATACTGGCGGGAGGTGATCGCCACTTTGTCCCAAATGATAACCACCCCTCTTCCCATGTCCCCCCTACTAGCACTTCTGGGATACACCGCCGAAATACAAGCATCACACAGAAAATTTGTAGCAATGGGACTATTATTGGCTAAACGAAGGGTGGCATGCAGATGGGGCAGGGGGCGGGCCCCCAAATTTAAGGACTGGCTGACTGACCTAGTTTATTGTAAGGATCAGTTAACGACCTATGCAGAGCTCCTGCCGGCCTCGTCTCGCCCAAGAGACATCTGGGAGCCCCTGTTGGACTACCTGAGGGAACATTCAACTTGAGCCTGTGCGCTCTAACTCCGGATGCCCGAACCTGCCATTCAGATGACGACTCATGTTGACGGGGGGAAATTGTGAAAATGTTATCTTTTATTTGCCCACCTGCGCCGCTTTATGAAACAACTGGAACTGCGGTACTGGTCCACAGAGATGCATCCATATCGACGTGAAGACCTGGGCCTTATCAACAAATATATGTCAAAATGCTGTTATGACCTGATGCAGACACCATACTGTTGTATGACCCTTTGCAGTATATGTGCGCATTGTCCTTGCTGTGCATTTAAATGTTGCATTGACATATGCTTTCACATTCATGTAAGTTTGGAAACTCAATAAATAAAGTAAAAAAAAAAAAAGAAATTAACACCACAATTTGGATGTCGTCACCGTAGGAAATAGTCGAAAAGCCAAAAGAGTGGATCAGTCTTGCTAAGGGGACTACATACACATTGAAGAGCGTGGGGCTCAATGATGACCCCTGAGGTACCCCACAGGGCAATGAAAACGGTTTACACGTGAACTCTCCCAGGGAGACAGACTGCTCTCTGTTATTAAGAAAAGTGCAAAACAGATCTAACGCCATTCCACCAATCCCTATCTCTTCTAAACGATTTATGAGGACGGAGTGACTCACTGTGTCGAAAGCTGCAGATAGGTCCAAAAGGATCACTGCAACCTTCCCTCCGTTTTGTCCATAATAGATCTAATCTCTTCAGTGGGCGCTACCAAAGCTGATTCTGTGCTATGCTTTTCCTAAAACCATATTGGCAACCATCTAAGATTTTATTTTGATGTAAATAATCAGAGAGAACAGGATAAAGATGCTTTTCCTGAATTTTCACCGGCATTGGCAAGCTCGAAATCGGACAATAATTGTTTTCCTTCTTAGGACTGAGATTGACTTTCTTTACCAAGAGGTCTTTTGCCAATTAGTTGAGAATTATTCGGACAAGATAACATTATTCAGAATGGAAGTGAGATGACCTGCCACCGTCCCCGCTATTTCAAAGAGAAGTTTAAGGGGACAGGGGTCAGAAGCACCCCTGACTTAGAGCCAAGTATAATTGTGATCACTCCCTCTTCCATGAGCAGGGAAAAATTCAAAAACTTAGTATTCCTTGCATCTGGAATCTCAGTTCCAGGGCCAGAGGTATTGACATTACGATTAGTGACAAATTCCCCATAGACTGCCTCTACTTTATTTTGAAAAAAGCTGGCGAGCGTATCGCAAAAACATTGACTAGGCATTTGCGGCTGCCCGCGGCCCACGCAGGGGGCCACCCTAAAAGGGCGGCCCTTTAGTGGCATTTGGGCACTAACTCACCCCCTCTAATGCCGGGACTCAGGGAGGAGTCCCCCCTGCCTTAGGCGCGCTAGGCACGTCACTTCCGGCGCGCCGAGGACGTGGGGAGGGTATTTATGCCTCCCCCGGCCATCCTGGCGTCCTCTTTGCGCCAGACACGCCGTCTTACTGGTCGTGCTGTGGGACTGCCGCCGAGTCCCTGCTCGTGTCGTGTGGTCGGTCGGAGCTGGAAGTGAGGTTAGTTGTCCAAATGCCCCGCCTTCCCCCCCCTTCCAAGGTCCCACCTCGCGGGCCATGGCCCCTGTGGGACCCCGTCCCAATTGGTAATTCCTTGCCCATGGGTTCCAGGAGATCCGCTGCGGTGGTGCCTGTCCGTAATCAGGGCGAAGGATCGGGACAGGGGGCAGGCAAAAGGGGTGGTTTCAACTTCTGCCGCGCAGACTGGTTTGTCAGCTGCGAGCGAGGAGTGTTGTTAGCTCTCCTCTTCACCTCCCAGCTCGACCACGGCACCCGGCCCTCCCGTCCTCTCACGCATGCGGTCATCAAAGCGGCGTAATGTCGGCCCCGAGAGCGAGGCAGGGGCCTTTAAATCATTATGTAGCGAGTGCCTAGGGCGCTTGCCCGCCTCTCCCAAGCTCGTAATGGGGTCCAGAGCTTGCTGTGTCTGGTCCGGGTATACGGGCCACAATTGCCGGTGTGTTGGCCCCTCCTCCCCGTCTACTATGTGTACTGTGTCTCCTGCGTCAGTTCACAGAGTCGGTCTCTACAGCGGTGAGTCCGAGTTTGGGGGCAGTTGTTGCGGTCTATTGAGACGCCCTCTCTTGAAGCCCCACCCTCCTAGGGGTGTGGAGGAAACCGTCTTGGGAGTGGTGCCCGCTAACGGATATGGCCCTATGATTGTTGTCGGCCGTCCCCGGGTTGGCGCTGTGGGGCACAGTGATTCGTGTCTGCCTCGGAGCGAGCCGCGGGCTTGGCCGGGCGTGTGCTGCACCTACCCGGGGGTTGGCCCGTCCGGGTGGTCGCCGAATTAGCCCCCCGAAATGTTTATTAGCCTTCCCTCCCCTCGACATTTGGCTCTAGTTGCGCCTCTGCTACCTACTGACTACATTTCCTTCCTGCATCCGGCGTCATCCTTGTGTTTTGCACCAGGCAGAGAGCCCTTTCTCACACTTTGTGCAGTAATGATGCCTTCCCAGCTCAAAAAGCATTTCTCGCCAGGCCCTGGTGTGCCGCGTGAGGTGAGAAGTTTACACTCGAAACCAGAGCCTTACATTGCACATTAACCTTAGATGTCAGCATAGCCGCGCCCAGTACGCAGTCTTATGATTGTCTTGGGGGGCAGCTGATTTTAGTATGGGCCGCCTGCCCTGCTCCTGGGTCTGCGTCACTTTCTCCGGTCCGAGTCGGAGTCAGGTTTGCGTTGAGTCTACGGGCGCATTTGGGGTAGTTGTCTCGGTCATGTCCAAGGTGGGGACATCGTATTGACTGGCGTGACTGGGTGGGACTGGGTGCCTGCCCATATCATCGGCGGTAGTGGGCTGATTGTTGTATGGGCCGCTGCACCTCATGTCTGCCCAGGTTTCCGCATCGCGTTCTCCGGTTGGAGGCAGAGTCGGGTTGGCCTGACCGGAAGTGACTGAGTACTTGCCCATATCCTTGGCGGTGGTGTGGGGCGCCCACCCTCATGCTGCAATTTACAGGTCCGTGGGCCTCCCGGTTTGCCCCCACAGGGCCGCCTGTGGGCCTCTGCTCCCTGGCAGTGCGGTGGGGCTCCAGGGCCCAAGGGGTTTATTGGCGTGCCTGGAAGGGGCAGATTGTCTGCCCGTGCCCCTGGCAGGGCAGGCCTCCTATGGGAGGGGGAGCGATTTGAAGCGAACAGTATGGGTGGGGGCCAAGAAGGTGTGTCACGGGACACGACTCCCGTAGCGCGTTGCATCCCGTTGCTTGGTGGAGAAGAACTGAGCAGCACGGTTAGTGCCTGCTGGGGGCAAGGACCCCACTACTGTGTCAGGAGTCCGTGTTTGTGACGTTCAGGGTGCGGTTGGCCTGTTGCCCTTAGGACTAGTTAGTGTGGGCTTGGGGCTGAACTCAAACTTATTGCGCCCAGCTAGGGTAAATTAGCCTGCAACCGATAAGCAGGAGCCTGGGTTCCAGGGCAGATGGTTAATAGAAGGAATTGTGGCCCATAGGCGAGTGAACGCAGCCGAATATCGCACTGAGGAGCTAGTGGAGTCTCAGCGTCGGTGTAACATCCTGCGATTCCGGGTGCCGGAAGGCCACGTCACTCTCGGTTGTATACTGAAGGAACGTCCGTGTCCTTTTGAACGTAATAAGAAGTAAAGCACCACGATGCCGGATCTCGCAGAAGACAGGGGGCCCGTGGGCTAAACTAAGTTAGCTCCACACTGGAAGAGGGGGAGTTGCCAGCACAAGGTTTCAGCAGGGGATGAGGAAAGAGATTGTTCGTTTCTACCATCGGTTAAGCTAAAATTGCGAACGCTCTTCCTGCTGGGTACAATATCCAGGAAGTCTTTTGTCCGGCTGAGGACATAGTACATCACTTTGGCGTGGCACAC
Source organism: Calotriton arnoldi (assembly GCA_963921515.1). Taxonomy (NCBI): domain Eukaryota; kingdom Metazoa; phylum Chordata; class Amphibia; order Caudata; family Salamandridae; genus Calotriton; species Calotriton arnoldi. The sequence goes on from CAWUFW010004737.1 coordinate 293,468, forward strand.
ACGCCCCCCCCATTGGTTCTGTGCGCGTTTACTTAGGATATCCTTTATGCCTCGCTGTCTTTGACTTTCTCATTTGTGGTGATCCCACGCCCGCCTATGCATCCCTTTTAGCTGCTAGGTTAACCCGCGGGCCACACGTGGTGGTGCTGTTCCTCTGGGGGCTGGATGCCCGGTTTGAACCTCAACCTGTCCTGTTTGGCGCAGGGGGTGGCGCTGCTGGTGTCATGCGCCTCCAGCAGATTGCTTCTGGGGCACATGGTCTGCTTTGCTAGGCGTTTTTAGGGTGGCGCCAACTGCACTCTTGCTGCGACTTTGCCAGCATTTCAGGACAGGCCAGTTGCTCCGGATACAGTAATTAAATGCTCTTTGTAGGGCGCTGCTCCTTTGATTAGAAAATGCTCTGCAAGTGGGTCTCCCACCCATGTCATTCTTTGGCCCCTCTCTATACCTGAACAGTTTCCACTAAATTGCCTGTGCAGCTAAACAACTTCACTGCCGGGACGCGAGTAGCATAGGGGCAGCATCAGCGATGCTGCCTAATCCGGTCAGCAAGCTGTGTGTCTGGCAAACCGCAGCCAACGTATTATAGGGGTCACTCAAGTTTCATGGAGGTGGCAGTGTGATCAAGGTTGGGTCATTACGTTGGGGCCTTTGCGAGCGACCGCGCTGTTCGCGGTGGTTTGTCGTGCTGTTCTTTCAATCAATCAATCACAGAATTTGTAAAGCGCACTACTTACCCGCGAGGGTCTCAAGGCGCTGGGGGAAAAAAAGGGGGGGGTTGCTGCTACTGGTCGAACAACCAGGTCTTGAGTAGCCTCCTGAAGGTCAGCAGGTCTTGGGTCTGTCGTAGGCTTAGTGGAAGGGTGTTCCAGGTCTTGGCGGCGAGGTGGGAGAAGGATCTGCCGCCGGTGGTGGTTCTTCGAATGCGAGGGACGGTGGCGAGGGAGAGGTCGGCGGAGCGGAGTTGGCGGTTGGGGACGTAGAAGAGGAGTCGTCTGTTGAGGTAGGCTGGGCCAGTCTTGTGGAGTGCCTTGTGTGCGTGGATGAGGAGTTTGAAGGAGATTCTCCTGTCGACGGGGAGCCAGTGCAGGTTCCTCAGGTGGGGGTGATGTGGCTGTGGCGTGGTACATCGAGGATCAGGCGTGCGGAGGCGTTTTGTATGCGTTGCAGTCGCTTGATGAGCTTGGCCGGGGCTCCCGCGTAGAGGGCGTTCCCATAGTCAAGTCTGCTGCTGACGAGGGCCTGGGTGACTGTTCTTCTCGTGTCTGTCGGGATCCACCTGTAGATCTTGCGAAGCATGCGGAGGGTGTTGAAGCAGGAGGATGAGACTGCGTTGACTTGCTTGGCCATGGAGAGCGTTGAGTCGAGGATGACTCCCAGGTTGCGTGCGTGGTCGGTGGGTGTCGGGGCTGCTCCCAGCGTCGTTGGCCACCAGGAGTCGTCCCAGGCTGAGGGGTTGGAGCCGAGGATGAGGACCTCTGTCTTCTCCGTGTTCAGTTTTAGTCGGCTGATCTTCATCCAATCGGCGACGGCCTTCATCCCTTCATGGAGGTTGGATTTGGCGGCGAGGGGTCCTTGGTGAGGGAGAGGATCAGTTGAGTGTCGTCGGCGTAGGAGATTATGTTGAGGTCGTGCTGTCTGGCGATGCGTGCGAGCGGGGCCATGTAGATGTTGAACAGTGTTGGGCTGAGGGACGATCCCTGGGGTACGCCGCAGATGATCTCGGAGGCTTCGGATCGGAATGGTGGGAGGCGGACTCTCTGGGTTCTGCCGGCGAGGAAGGAGGTGGCCCATTCCAGGGCCTTGTCTCGGATCCCTGCGTCGTGGAGGCGTGCGCGTAGCGTGCGGTGGCAGACAGTGTCGAAGGCGGCGGAGAGGTCCAGCAGGATGAGGGTTGCGGTCTCACCGTTGTCCAGCAGGATCCTGATGTCGTCGGTGGCGGCGATGAGGGCAGTCTCAGTGCTGTGGTTGCTGCGGAACCCCGATTGGGATGGGTCCACGATGCTGTTTTCTTCCAGGTATCGGGTTAGCTGTTTGTTGACGATCTTCTCGATGACCTTGGCTGGGAACGGAAGCAGGGAGATGGGCCGGAAGTTCTTGAGGTCTCTCGGGTCCGCCTTGGGTTTTTTGAGTAGGGCGTTGATCTCTGCGTGTTTCCAGCTCTCTGGGAAGGTCGCGGTCTCGAAGGAGAGATTGATGATGTTGCACAGGTGGGGTGCGATGGAGCTGCTGGCTTTGTTGAAGATGTGGTGCGGGAAAGGGTCTGACGGGGAGCCGGAGTGTATTGTGCTCATGGTCTTGATGGTGTCCTCGATGTTCACGCTGGCCCAGGCTGGCAGGGGGTCGTGGTCGATGGTGTGCGGCGGGTATGGTGCATCGATCTTAGTTGGGGCTGTCTGGGTGTTGAAGCTGTCGTGGATGTCGGCGATCTTGCGGTGGAAGAAGGTGGCGAGGGAATCGCACAGGGGTTGCGACGGTGGGATGTCGTTGGTGTTGGAGCTGGGGTTGGAGAGTTCCTTCACGATGTTGAAAAGCTCCTTGCTGTTGTGTGCGTTGTTGTCGAGGCGGTCTTTGAAGGAGATTCTCTTGGCGGACTTGATGAGGTGGTGGTGGTTACGGATGGCGTCTTTGTGGGCTGCGTGGCTGTCCGGTGTCTTATCACTGTGCCATTTCTTCTCTAGTTTCCGGCAGGTACGCTTGGAAGCTAGGAGTTCCGAGGTGAACCAGCTGGCTCTTTTGGTGGTGTCAGCGTAAGTGAGTTTTTTCAGCGGGGCGAGGGTGTTGGCACAGTCGTCCATCCATCTTCTGAGGTTGCAGGCAGCGTCGTCGGTGTTGGATGGGTCGGAGGGAGGGCTGAGAGCGAGGGTTGCCCGTAGTTGGTCTTCGGTGACTTTGCTCCAGCAGCGGCGTGGGATCTGTTGGGTGCGGTGGTGTGTGGTGGGTTTCTGGAAGGTGAAATGGATGCAGCGGTGGTCGGTCCAGAGGAGTTCCGTGGTGTGGCTGAAGGAGACGTGGGAGCTTGAGGAGAAGATGGGGTCGAGCGTGTGGCCGGCGGAATGGGTCGGTGTTGTGACGAGCTGGCTCAGACCGAGGTTGGCGAGGTTGTCGATCAGGGTGGTGGAGTTGCTGTCGTTGTTCTCCAGGTGAAAATTCAGGTCTCCGAGGAGGATGTAGTCGGTAGAGGTCAGGGCGTGCGTGCTGATGAAGTCGGCGATGGAGTCGCTGAACTGGGGTCGGGGCCCAGGGGGTCTGTAGACAAGGGTGCCTTAAGGGTGGTGTTGGGGTCCGTGTGGATCTGGAAGTGCATGTGTTCGGCGGTGCTGAGAGTGTTGTCGGTGCTGGTCGAGACCCTGATGGTGTTCTTGTGGACGATGGCGATTCCTCCTCCTACTGCGTTGACGCGGTCTCTGCGGGTGATCATATAGCCGTCTGGGATGGCTATGGCGATGTCGGGGGCGGAGGAGTCGTTCATCCAGGTCTCTGTCAGGAAGGCGACGTCTGGTGATGATGTGTCGAGCAGGTCCCAGAGCTCGACGGCGTGTTTGCGTGCGGAGCGGGTGTTCAGTAGGATGCATCGGAGGTGGTTGCGGTCCTTCTTGGCGGGCGCCTCGGTGGCTCTGAGGCTGGTGTAGCTGCAGTTCCGGCAGGTGAAGAGACCATGGGTGCGTTTCGGGGCGGCCTTGAAGCAGTTGTGCGTCCGTCCGGGGTTGAGAGCGTGGAGTGTGGTGGCATCGTATCGGCGTCGGTCCTCGAGGCTGGTGCGGGGGGCGCACGGCCCAGGGGTTCTGGCGCTGGGCGCGGTCCAAGCACGGACGGGCGCAGACGGGCTTGCCTTAGGCGCGCCTTTGGCGCGGCCGCGCAGCGGCCGCCATATATGGGGAGGTGGGAGGGAGGAGCAGCTGGGAGGCAGGGGCAGCGAATGGGCAGTCAGGGGGGCGGGGCCGCAGGGGATGCAGCGGCGGGAGCAGCGAGGGGTACAGAAGGCAAGAAGGACACAGGGAAATGGGGGCAGCGAGGGAAACAGAGAGAAAACGGGCACAAAGCAATGGGGCAGCGAGGGAACAGAAGGAAAAAATGGACACAAAGCAATGGGGCAGCGAGGGAAACAGAGAGAAAACGGGCACAAAGCAATGGGGGCAGCGAGGGAACAGAAGGAAAAAATGGACACAAAGCAATGGGGCAGCGAGGGAAACAGAGAGAAAACGGGCACAAAGCAATGGGGGCAGCGAGGGAACAGAAGGAAAAAAATGGACACAAAGCAATGGGGCAGCGAGGGAAACAGAGAGAAAACGGGCACAAAGCAATGGGGGCAGCGAGGGAACAGAAGGAAAAAAATGGACACAAAGCAACGGGGCAGCGAGGGAAACAGAGAGAAAACGGGCACAAAGCAATGGGGGCAGCGAGGGAACAAAAGGAAAAAATGGACACAAAGCAATGGGGCAGCGAGGGAAACAGAGAGAAAAAGGGCACAAAGCAATGGGGGCAGCGAGGGAACAGAAGGAAAAAAATGGACACAATACAGTGGGGGCAGCGAGGGGAACAGAAGAGAATGGACACAATACAGTGGGGGCAGCGAGGGAAACAGACGGAAACGGGCACCGAGGCCACAAGCAGAGGGCGAGCTTACCAGCAGCAGCAGCGGGCAGGACCCCACAGGCGGAGCTGTGTGGCGGGGGAGCGACCTACCTGGTAAGGTCAAGGTTCTTTGGAGTCTGGATGCCCGGTTTGAACCTCGGCCTGTCCTGGTTGGCGCCGGGGGTGGCGCTGCTGGTGGCATTCGCCCCCAGCAGATTGTTTCTGGGGGCTCATGGTTGCTTTGTTAGGAGTGTACGGTCCATTGCACAATACTGCTAATACTACAAAGCATTCTTACCCGAACTCGACGTCATGTCTCGGCGGCCAATGTTGTTAGGCAAGAACTTTCTCGCCGTGCAAGTGTTATCTGCTCTTACTTCACCGAGGCAATATTTGGGGGCCTGAGGTCAATGAGGATGACGGATGCTGGTAACAGTTTTATATCCGTTCGGTCTAGGCAACTACCTTCATTGTGCGCCGCACAAGGTTTATACAATTGGGTAGCATTTCCGCTTTCTGCATCATGCGGCGGGTGCTAATAAGCACATTGTGTGGTTTCCCTCGTTCTGTTTTATTTGGGCCGGCGGCTGACAGTGCATCCCACTGCTATTCTGAAGGGGTGTATGGCGATGCTATGCTATGTTCTATATGTTTGGGGTATCTCTGGGTTACAGCACATGGGCTGCAATTCACTGGTCATGGGGCAGGCCCCCAATTAAAGAAAGGGTAGGGGAGGTACTTTTGTTCTCACCATCCCAGGAGCTTCATGAAAGGTGTGCTGTCTTTCAACAGATTGGGAAGATGGGGTTGGAGCACAAATGCCGACAATTACCAGTACAGTTGTCATTTTTATTTCAGAAGGGGCAGGGATAGTTGCTCATGTTTTACTCCCTGTCCTCATATCCAAATACATTGGCTAACCTTTTGGCACGGTGGGATACCTTAGCAAAAGTTGTTATGGGATACATATGCTGGGTGAGGGACGCCAGCATGGCGACACAGCATCCGTCAGTGCAGATGACGGATGGGTTTGCAGGCTATAAGGACATGGTGATCCACCCTTGTCTTGGTTTAGGCGAGGTGAAACACCGAGCGGCCTTGTAGGGCATGAGATAGCGTAAATTTACTCCATGTCTACATGTTTATTGGCTGGCGCAGCACTTGGTCATCAGTCTGTACCCTCGTACTGGGGATCATCCAGGTAAGGGGGCACATTAGGGCTTAGTCAACCCCAAAATGATATACACAAACTGGCACACGGTGCGTTAGGGTTTGTATCACACAGGGTGTCTCATTGGGCACACTCACTGCCTGTGCATTGTGTGTTGGCCGGTTTGTTTCATCTTTCCATAGGGAAGAGATATGTAGGGTACCTAATTGCTCACAGCATGGCACATTAAGGTGAGCGCATACCGGGTTGTTACCCATTAAATGTTTTATAATAAATGCTTTGGGGCACCTGCAGCAGTGAGGGATGCTTCCTGAGTGCCTAGGACTTGAGGGTTAGTAGCACTCCCCTCCCCCAGGCCCACAGGGTTTTCAGCAGAATGGCCACAGGCTCGAGCAGGTCAAAGGGGGATTTCTGCGCAGTGCTTGTAGAATGTCACGTACCATTAAGGGCATGTTACTACTAAAGCTGTCCCAAAGTTTTGGGGTCAAACTGGGTTGGAACAGTAAGTTAAAGCACAAATAGGCTACAATGTATTAAAGAGAATTTGACATTCCGAGTATCCAAGAAAGGACAGGTATTGATACATATTGTTCCCCTCCTGTTCCCACTGTCTTGTCTGCTCCCTGGTATATTAGCAGAAGTTTGGGAGGGCAAGACTTCACCTAGGGTGGTGACTGGCTTAATTCGATGGACAAATCCAAAATGTTTCACATTTACTAACGTGTAAAATTTTCAGCTGCCTGTGCATAGTTTTATTCATATGCACAGTATTATTAATTTAAATAATCGCTGTATTGGATAGTGCGACCAGCGGACGTTCACGCACCAAGGCATTATGCAGCGGTGAGTGTAGCTATGCTGTAAGGATATAAAGGTTAAATATGACTGCCAGGTCCCGCTGGTGTGTCAGCCAATTGGCCACTTACGGGTTTAAAGGTGAGTTCAAAGGGCACAGGAGGGGTCATGGCAAAGAAAAACCTGGACCGATTCAGCTTTTGGGTCTGGTGGTGGTTTGACCTCATGGTCTTAGGATCTAACCCCCGTTGTGTTCAATCAACCTTTCTTCCTCCGGTGGTTGTTAAAATTAATATCAGTAAGCGGGGTAAGAAATATCTCTGATCCAGCGGCAACATGCCTACGGGAACACTTGCACTTCAAGAAATACACAAGCGTCATGCTCTAACAAGCGCTATACACAGATAATTGGGAAAGGAAGTAAGGCGGGCCTGATAACTCTTACTTCTACCTGCATTGGCACATGTTGTCAGGAGTGATTGTCAAAGGTATTGCACTTCAGCCAGGCAATGTTAACACCCATCCAAACCAAGCCGATTGTTTAAGGTCATCCTGGGCCGCATATACACAGCCCAGTATCAGGCCCCTGTGGTTGTCAGTGTCGTGAATTACTAAATTCAACTGAACAGGAGGCGTGACCGTGGTTTACACTAGCAAAAGTTTGGGAGTGCAAGACTCCACCTAGAGTGTCAATTACCTGTGCATAGTTCATTCAGATACACAGTATCATATTAATTTAAATAATCGCTGTAGTTGCAAGCTGCAAGCATGAGATTCCCTCAATGCCAGCAACTGCTTACATTGTCAGCAATAAAGCTGCCTGGGAAGTCTGGGTGCAGTCACCACAGAGTAAACTGAACAGGCAACAGTCTGGCAGGAAAGGAGGGATGTGGAATTGATTGCCCACTTAGCAGTTTGACTATTGCACAGGAGGATGGAGGGTGATTCAAGGGACACAGGTGGTGTGACGGCAACGCAAGATTGTCAGCTTATGCTGGGTAGGAGGTTCTGTATCACCAACCAGAAGGGTGCCAAGTGGCAAAACCAGTAAATATGTTTAAGATATGTGTGTCTCTGGCCTTACGGCGGTGCAGGGCCATTCTCATTTGGGGTTACGCCCAGGTGAAAATTGTGTGCTTCTTAAGATTCTCATGAACAATGCGGTTTGTGGTATCTTTTCAAGGGGAAGGGATATAAGTTAGGCACTTAATCGCTTAAAACGTAGCACATTCAGGCGGGTGCTGTTTTATTGCAAGTTGCAACTGGGAGATTCCCTCATTACGTCAGCAGCTGCGCACATGGCCAGCAGTACGCAGCCTGGGAAGTCTGGGGGCGAATACCACAGATTAAACTGTAAAAGCAAAATCACTGTACGAAAGGAGGGATAAATGGCAAGTACACGAAGACTCCCTTGCTTAATGTCACATATTCCATGGCGGGATGTCACCAATTGACACTGAGAACCTTAGATTCTAATAGTATCATTGGTAATATACGCACAACTTCCTGGCCATGTGGGGTATGTATGTCCCAACCTGAATTTTAAGGTGACTAGAAGGCAAGCTGAATGTGGATTTGAATTTGTGGAGGTCAATCATTCCAGGGATAACCGAGTGAACTAGGTCTCTAGCTGGATTGAGCTCCAAGGGTCACGTGATCAAGCTTTAGTTAAGCAAGCCTGGCAGATGGAGGAAGTTGTCACTCCGAACAGGGTGCTGTGACTGCATTGGGGTGCGCAATACGAGCATTCCTGGTCACCATGGTTTAACAATCATAAAGGTCCGGTGCAAATGTCTGGTCAACTGCAACGGAGTATGTGCCTGCTCTATGGGCAGGTTTCGGGTTGCTTCAGTTTAGAACAATATTCCTTACCCTGATAGCCTCAGTAGATAGGCTGGTTGTGGAAGCGGTCATCTAACAAGGGTGCTGCTGTCCCATAATATAGCTATGATAAGAGTAGAGCTCCCTCCTGGGAGGCCATCAAATTCCTACAGATAATGTGAGGCAGTTGTACTTCCCGGAGAAGGATAAATAGCTCCATGCAGTTTCCCAGATGCAGTTTGTCTGGAGGGGGTTCCCCGGAATGAGATGGAGCAGCTCCGAACAGATCGGAGCAGGGACTGGCTGGGGGAGAAGGTTTCCCTAACATCTTGGGGATCCACTTAGGAGGCACCGACCTCACTGCCATGGGTAGGGGGGCATTGTTGCAAGCAATGAAGGCTGACTTAGGTGAGATCAGCAGATACATGGGTCAATGTGAGCTCTGGTGGTCTAAGATTATCCCCCGCAGAGTGTGGCACGGGGCTAAGTCAGAGGAGGCCGTTGAACATTCCCGAAGGAGAGTGAACAGTTCAAGGCGTAATTTCGCAGATCAGAATGGTCTGGGATTCATCAGACACGACCTGATTCAGGCCAATGTTAAAGGCTAGTTGGATAAAGATGAGGTCCACTTGTCACCTGTGGGAATGGTCCTGTTCTCCTTGGATTTGCAGGAGGCCTTGAAATGGCAGGTTGCAGGTGAGAAAGGATCTGTATTGGTGGGGGGGCTCTGGCAGCAACGGGGGCTGCCTCTAGAGCTGTGGCCGAGTTACAGGGCGATCTGGAAGCATATGGGTGCAGAAGGGTACCTCTGCAAGAGCACAATAGGGGTGCCAGAGCCAAAGCCCAGGAGCCTCATGGGAGGGTCCTGGAAGATTTACGTCAGTGCCCCGTTAGTCCTTCGGGCGGTTGTGGGCCTGAACAACCGGGGGCTTGCCTTGCTACGCTCCGCCCTGAAAGGGGCATGAGTAATAAGGGACCAATGTGTCACGTGATCCGGAAAGAGGGTCACCCCATAAGGTGTTGCACTGATTGGGTTCTCCACAGTGCTTGGCTCATCAGGCGGGCAGGGCAGCATAGGTTGGTTACAGCTGCCTGCCCTTGGATCGCCCGTAAGATAACCCACCATATTGCATACTTTTGTATGGAATAAACCTGCAGCAATATTTTCCCATAACAAAAGTTGTGTTGCGTATTTATTTATTCATGCATGCTCTGTTGTTGTGTGGGTGGGGTGTGTTGCCAATAATGGCACTAAGGGCATTGGTTGAATTACAACCAGAGAGGATTTTAACAGTTTTAAAAAGTTCTTTTGACAAGTTATTAGCCAAGTCGATTTTCTCAGTAAAGAAATTATTTTTTTCGAGTATAATCAACATTTCTAGGATACGTTTTTTATATTTATCTCTTTCAGCTAAGCAAAAGTGTTCTCTCCACTTTTTCTCTTGTCTACTGACATATTTGTTTCAAGGCCCTAAGTTTAGAATAAAACCATGGAGCCGTAGGGTTATTTCTGTGATTTTTGGAAAATTTAAAAGGAGCCAATTTAGGGGCAGATTTATTAGGCCCTTGCGCCACTTTTGCGTCATTTTTAACATGGGAAAAGTGATGCAAAAGTGGCGCAAGGGCCTTGTAAATAAGCCCCTTAGTACCTGCTGAGTTGATCCAGTTTGAAAAATTGACTGTAGCTGAATTGGGATACCTTGGAAGACGGGGTGAAGTAACAGTTAACATATCAGTGATTTCAGTTTTGATGATCTTATTCTAGGCCCGGTATTGTATGGGCTGAGCATCTTTATTAGCTGACGGATTTGTAACCAGGAGATTTATGCTAAAAGTGATGGCTTTATGGTCTGACCAAATTAACAAGTGCACTACTTCCAACTGCAAAGTGAGGAATACTCGTAAAAATACCACCTAAGTTATGGCCTGCAGTGTGTATAGCGGTATTTACCAATTGATTAAGATCAAAGCAACTCAAATTCTCAATGAGTTGGTCAGTTTCATAATTAGAGGGATCCTCTAAATGAAAAATAAAATCACCTGGAATGGTGTAATCTGAGTATTTCATACAGGGTTCCATTAAATAATTTATGGATAATAAAAAGTTGGCTCTAGGGCCAGGCGGGCTATAAGTCAGCGATCCATTGAAAGTATGACTATTGGTTAATTTACATTTAAAAGTGAGAGTTTCACAGTCTAATTGTTTGATAGGTTCACATAAAATCTCCATGTGGTCGTGGTACACCACTGCTAATCCACCACCTTGTTTAGATGTGCGGTCTAGCCTGAAAGTCACATAACCTGTCGGAAATGCGGTTGCTAGATCTGGGTCTGAAGCCTCATCTGCCCATGTCTCAGTAAGAAAAGCTATGTCCGGAGTATATGTATCTAAATAATCAAAAAATGTATATTTGTGTTTAATTACCGATCGTGTACTGATCAGAAAACATGTCAGATTATGGACACATTCCGGAGTTTTGGAAAGAGGGGCAGTGAGCTTTTGTCTAGAGGTATGTGCTGACACCCTCTAATTCAGGGCTTCCAAGCTTTTTTGAACCACAACCCAATTTTTAGAACAACAATCTTTTGCGATCCACCTAGCTTTACTTGACATGAAGCGGACAATTTTATTAATGTAACTAAAGCATCATGTCATTTACAGACAGCACATTTTACATTGAAATGGCCACTATATTGTTTGTATACTTACTTTGCACAGACATACAGTTTTACTGGTAAAACTATATTGCACACAAATTTAAATTTGTGGAAATCGGGTTTCAGTAAATATTTATCATTTGTGTATCACCAAGTAAAGAGTCTTGATTTGTTTTCATCCTAATAAAATCGTTGTTTCCATCACACTTCAGAATTATAAAACGCAGTGCTTCATTTTTGCTGTCTGAACTGCTGAATGTGTACAGTTCATTTACAGGCATTTCCTTTTTGTTGTTGTCAGGCCTGCAATTCCCGAGCTGGCTTCCGTGTGCGGCGGAGGCTGAGCATGCACAGGATAATACAGTATTCTTTGGCAGGAAGCTGCTTGCCATTCTAGTTGTTGCGGTCCACATTCCTGCCGCCGCGTCACCCTCCTGTTCTTGTTCCAGTTTTTCCCTTTCAGCGTTCTTTGGCGTTCCTTGTCGTCGGGGAAGACTCATTCTGGATTTGACGCGCACCACTCATCCTGGTGTCCTTAGTGTTGCTCAGCTCTCAGATCCTGGATTTTCCCACTGCAATGACAAACAGGACACAACAAAGGACATTTGCTGCCACGGACTAGGTTTGGGTAACACGCTAATTGTGCATTGTGCATTAATATGTTAAAGACTACAAAACTAATACTTATCTGACTCTTGCTGATGCTTCTCGATTCCTTTGCTTTGGTGATGACTTGTACTTGATATTACCTGTGGGAAACACAAAAGGCACATATCTACTGATTTAATCATTGAGAACTGGGCCACAGCATATCATCTTGTTGGACTCTCTGTATACCTAACTGATACTAGGATTGTGTGTTATTTGTTTTCTTTTTTGTCTAATCATAGATGATTGAAAAACTAGGCACATGACGTAATGCACTAAAGTGTATGATATATACATGTATGTTGTTCTCTCTACTATACTCTCTATTTATTCAGCCATCCAGTATTAAGCCTATTGTTTTGGGAGGCATGAAGATTACAAGAGGTAGACTATCAGAAATGCATGCTTGATAATCTAGGAAGCATTATTGGTATTTAGATTCCTACGTATCAATCTCTCTTATTACCCCTAGATATGTGGAATACCCAGTTGACTTTATTATCTCCACTAAAGATGGAAGAGGGCGTTCTAATAGGTATAACAGGCATATTGTATTCTAGAAGCACATGCATTACAGAGAAAGTCAAAATATAGTTTTGAGGTGTTTTGTCTGATACACTCTTTTTCCTAACACAGAGAGAGTCATAGACGGGTCCCGATAGATGCACCTTTATCAGAGAAGTTAGTGGTGGGCGCTCATACAGTTTTTTCTTATCCCTTCCCCTCTTTCCCATCGGTTGAGGGGGAGATTGGAACTTCACATCATGACCTCATCTTGCTCCAGTGGAAAGCCAGGTGAGGTTCTGACAGAAGAGCAAGCCCATGTGGAGTTTTTGCCTGAGTGAGATGGAGGCATGAGATATCACCCGAGCAGACCTGGTCCATATGATAGACAAAGGCATTATCTCAAAGAGTAGACGCACTACAGGAGTTGGGGGCTGCAGGGACTAGTGGACAGATGCCAGGACAAGGTGTAAGGGCAATGGGTGGTACCTCTCCTACATCCAGCACAGCAGGGTTTAGCCAGGGGTCAGGTGCACCAGTCATTCAAGTCACTGCCCCTCCCATGATCCCGTTAGTTCCTTTTGAAAGGTTCGCAGGGGATTCTGTGATATTTGCTTCATTCATCAACCAATGCTAGTTGCATTTTATGTGAAAATTGTCTTGTTTCCCTAATGAACAGTCAAAGGTAGCTGTTGTGTTATCATTTCTAGGGGGTACGGCAGCTACGTGGTTCATTCCTTTAGTGGAACATAATGATCCTTTGTTGTATAACTATAATGTCTTTAAAACTGAACTGAAAAGGCTGTTTGATCGTCACTCATTTATGCAGTCGTTAGACTCAGAGCTACTGAATTTACGACAAGGTACTAAAGACCTCATGATGTATATTTCCACTTTTAATAGGTTAGTTGTGGAAGCCAATTGGCCAGAAAGCAAGTGCAGTTCTTTGTTCTACAGGGGCTTGAAAGATGAGCTAAAGGATCTATTGGCCCAGGTAGTGGATCTTCCAAATTTTGTAGTGATTTAATAGACCTAGTAGTAAAACTGGACCATCGCCTTACAGAAAGATGTCGGGATAGGAGACAAACCAACACCAAGATGTTGGTGTTTAGAGATAGAAAACCCAAACCAGGGAAAAACTCAGAAGAGCCTGAACCGATGCAGATAGGTAGCTTAAGGAGACCTTTAAGTGAGGAAAAACACCAGAGACGTCGGGATATGAAGCTGTGTTTATACTGTGGCAAACTGTGTCACTTTCTACATTTCTGTACTTTGAAGCCAAAAAGAAGAGGAGAGTTGGGGAACTAGAAAACACAAGTCCTGCTGAGATGCGCTTTTCTGGTTGTCCGATTTCTACAGTCTCAAAAAACCTTGGCACAAATAAATTCTAAGTATACCTACCATCACTTTTTTGTTTGGACCCAATGGACTTGGGGGAACACTCAACTCAACTGCATATTTTAATAGATTCCAGAGCAACGGGGAATTTTATGACTATAGCTACCATGTCTAAGGACTATTGATGGAAGTGCTCTGAAGTGAGGGCCCATTACCCAGTCCACCAGGGATTTGATATTGCACCTACAGGAAATACACAAAGAAGTAGGACATTTTGATTTGATTCAGGACCCCCAATTCCAAGCTATATTAGGGATACCTTAGCTAGAGAAGCACAACCTTGACAATGATTGGACTAAGCATACCCTGACATTTCGATCTGTCTTTTGTGTTAAGCATTGTTTACCTAATACTTCTGTGCTTGATACCCAGAACAAGTTAGTGGCAGCTACAGAGGTCGCTACCTGTTATGCCTCCATGTTACCAGAGCCTTGCAGATGTGTTTGATAAAAATGAAGCCGCAGTACTTGCCCCTCATCAGCCATACGATTGCCAAATGGACCTTCAACCTGGGGCTCAGATACCTTGCAGTAGAATATATGCCTTAACCGAGAAAGAGACACTCCATCTTCACTACTACCTCGATGAAATGCTCCGTATAGGTTTTATAAGACATTCTCGCTCCCCTGCTCCTTCTCCTTTATTTTTCATGCCAAAGAAGGGAGGAGAGCTTCATATGTGCATTGACTACCGAGCCCTTAATAATGTTACTATTAAAAATCATTACCTATTGCCATTGATACAGACACTACTAGATCAAGTCAAGAATGCAAACATCTTCACTAAACTGGATTTGAGGGGGCGTACCATTTGGTACGTGCCGGAGAGGGAGACAAGTGGAAAAGAGCCTTCTGTACTAAATTTGTTTTTTACGAATACTTGGTCATGCCCTTGGCCTCTGCAATGCCTCAGCAGCGTTCCAACTCATTATCAATGAGGTCTTAAGGAAGTAACTGGATGTATGTGCTGTAGCATATATCAATGAAATTCTAATATATTTCTCCTCTATACAAGAACATGAAAAACATGTTAGAGCCAAACTACAAAGATTGAGGCAGTACAGTTTGTTTGCCAAATTGGAGAAATGTGAAATCCATGTAGCCACTTTTTCCTATATGGGCTACGTCTTTTTCCACACAAGGGATTAGCATGGATCCTCAGAAAGTTGTAGCTATCACACAGAGGAAGTCACCCCAGATGGTTAAAGAAGTGCAGAGCATTCTGGGGTCCGCTAACTTCTACTGTTGGTTCATTGACCATTTTTCCACCATTGCCTTTCCCATAACTAGGTTTCTACGCAAGGGAATGATGTTTCTGTGGATGGAGGAATCAGAGAAAGTGCTCCAATAGCTAAAGAGGGCTTTTATTAGTGCTCCCATTCTGCAGCACCCAGATCCCACCCAGCCTATCCTTGTTGAGGCGGATGCCTCTCAGGTAGCTGTGGGTGGGGTTTTGTCCCAAAGGTATAAAGAAACTAGGAAACATCATCCTGTAGCATACTTTTCCCATAAATTAAGCCCCACTGAATCCAATTACACGGTGGGTGACAAGGAGTTGTTGGCCATTAAAAGGGCTTTCGAAGTGAAGGGGCATTACTTCTTAGGTTCTTTACATACCATTACAGTACTAACAGACCACAAAAACCTGACATTTCTGAAATCAGCCCGAGCCTTGTCCATGCAGAAATTGCTCTGAACTCAGTTTTTTAATGACTTCAACTTTGTTATTCAGATTCAATCAGGTTGACAACATGGTAAGGCCGATGCCCTTTCTCGTCCAGGGTATGAGGTGCACGAGCCCACGATAGAACATCCACACATTATTCCAGTTGAACGAATCCTAGGGGCCTCGAACTCAGAAGAACAATTTACCCAAGAGGTATCAAAGGCATAGAAAACCAAAGAAGCAGAGGTAGTTGCACACAGACATAATGGACAAAGGGTTCACAATCTTATATATTTCCAAGGGGATTTATATGTACCCACTACCCCTCTTCAACAACAGGCCTTAGAATGGTGCCATACACAGTTATTAGCAGGGCATCCGAGTGAGAAGAAAACCTCGGAACACCTTAAGAAATATTTCTGGTGGCCTACTCTCATGGTTGACACAAAACAGTACAGTCAGAAATGTAGTATCTGTGCTCAAAGTAAGAGTTCCCAGCAAGTCCCCACAGAGCAGTTAGATCTGTTACCCACTCCTCTGGCTCCTTGGCATATCATTTCCATGGATTGTATTGTGGAATTACCTTAAACTGAACAGGGTAATACACCAATCCTAGTGATTGTAGACCTTTTAACCAAGATGTCCCATTTGTTTCCCTATGAAAGGTTTACCCAACTCTAAAGAGCTAGCTGAAGTATTCCTACAACATATTGTGCATCTCCATGGACTCCCTTCTGTTATTGTTTCAGATTGTGGTTCTCAGTTTCGTTCTACATTCTGGAGGGCATAAGGTGACACACTACAGATAGATATCCGATTATCCGCAAGCCACCATCCTTAAACAGACGGCCAAACGGAAAGGGTAAATCAATGTCTTGAACAATACTTACAGTGACAGCTATTACACAATGCCTCAGACTGGGCTGTATATTTGTGGGCAGCAGAATTTGCATATAGTAAAGTTGTTTACTATTCCAACTACTCCCCGTTTTTTTGTAACTATGGTTTTCATCTGTGTTTTCTATTTCTCCCTTCCTCACTCACACCTGGGGTTCCTACTGTACAGGACTTTGTTGATAATGTACATGAAATACAACAGGCAGCACAGGAGAATCTTAATCAAGCCAAGGAAGCGTACAAAAAGTATGGAGACCAACATCGCCGGTCCAATCCAGACTTCAAAATTGGAGACGAAGTGTGGTTATCCACACATTACATAGCCTTGAAAGGATCACGCAAATCTAAACCCTGATTCATTGGGCCCTACAAGATTGTGAAAAAGTTAATGAGGATGCAATGAAATTTGAACTACCCTCTACGGTGCGGATACATCCTGTATTTCATGTCTCCTTGTTGAAACCGGTCATGCCTGGAACTCAGAGTTTCACGAAACCATAAGCTGTATTAATCAATGATGAACCTGAATTTGAAGTCGGGGCTATATTGGATTCCAAAAGGATAAGACGTAAATTGCATGATCTCATACATTGGAAAGGATATGGTCCCAAAGATTGCACTTGGGAACCTGCTGGTCAAGTTCATGCCCATCGGTTACTTAGATAATTCCATCGCAGAAATATTGACAAATCCAAACCAGTTGGGGGTGCTCTAGGAGGGGTGTACTGTCAGGCCTGCTGACTTCCCAAGCCGTCTTCTGTGTGCGGAGGGAGAGGAACATGCTTGGCATTCTTTGGAAGGAAGCTGCTTGCCATTCTAGTACCCCAGCTTCCTGCCATCATCACCCTCCAGTTCTCCTTCCAGTTTTCCCCCCCGGACTTCGGCATTCTTTGGCGTTTCTTGTTGTCAGGGTGGGCTCGTTCTGGATTTGATGCGCACTGCTCATCCTGGTGTTCTCAGCATTGTTCAGCTCTCTGATCCTAGATTTTCCCGCTTGGTGCATGTAGCAACAAAAATGACACAACAAAGGACAGCTGCTGCCACTAAGCACACGTGCATTCATATGTTAAAAACAAACTCTTACTGATGCTTCTCTGTTCCTCTGCTTTGGTGATGACTTGTGCATGATATTACCTGTGGGGAATACAACAGATACAGATCTACTTATTTGATCATTGAGAACTGGGCCATAGCATATCATCTTGTAGGACTCTCTGCATATCTGATTGACACTAGGCTTGTGTATTTTTGTTTTCTTTTTTGTCTAATTAAAGTTGGTTGAAAAACTAGGCATGCCGTAATGTACTGTATTGTATGATTTACACAAGTATGTTCTTCTCTCTACTATACTCTCTTTTCATTCAGCCATCCAGTGTTAAGCCTATTGTTTTGGGAGGCATGACGATTACAAGAGGTAGACTATCAGAAATGCATGCTTAATAATCTAGGAAGCATTATTGTTATTTAGATTCCTACATTTCAATCTCTCTTATTACCGCTAGATATGTGGAATACACAGTTGACCTTATTATCACCACTATAGACGGAAGAGGGCATTCTAACAGGTATAACAAGCATATTGTATTCTAGAAGCACAAGCATTACAGAGAAAGAAATTTAGTTCTGAGGTGTTTTGTCTGATACATTCTTTTTCCTTACACAGGGAGAGCCATAGACGGGTCCCGATAAATGCACCTTTATCAGAGAAATTAGCAGTGGACGCTCATATCGTTTCTTCTTATCCCTTCCCTTCTTTCCCATCGGTCGGGATTCGCTTTGACTTCATTGGGCAACCTCAGTTGAGGGGGATGTTGGGACCTCACATCGTGACCTCCTCTCGCGAAAAAGCCAGGTGCGGTTCTGACAGTTGTTGTGTTACAAAAAAATGGCATCCTACAGCCTTTGCTTTCACACTTGCTGTACCCCAGATTATTGTCACATAATTCATTTTACTTTTCTGTCTCTGACTACAAAGAGAGAGGAGTTTGTAAACACCAATCCCCATGTTAAAAAGAATAATCAGTATTTTTTCAGAAGACATAGCCTGACATTTGACCTCTGTCTTTGAAGCACAGCAAATGTAACAAGATAAATACAGAATTTAAAGGCATCTTCATATACTTCATGGACTTTGTGACCCCCCCCAAAAAATCGGGTCACGACCCACAGTTTAGGAAATACTGCTCTAAATCCATTTTGACTTTGCGGAAATATCTCAATCTCATTCACCCCTGCAAGGGATTCCTCAAAACACATTTTGTTGCAGTCCTTTACTATTTAGCAAGGTTACAGGCCAATAATTCATAAAACTGTTGTACTCTACAGCCTGTTTCTGGTGGCTGGAGACAGATGTACCCCCAGGATTGGATCCAAAAAGGAACCACCCAACACACTTAAGCAACCAGTACTCATCACAACACCAGATTGGGCAGCAAGGGATCTGTCAACTCATCAGAACACCAGATTGGGCAGCAAGGGGTCTGCCACAGGGGCAATGAAACAGCAGTGGTAACAAGAAAGTTGAAACAAGAGAAAGGCAATAATCAGTTGTAGGAAATTACTAAGTTTTGTGTGGCGCACCAACAGTTTTTGCCCTATATGTTTTTGCTGGTGGCAGAACTCAGTGTACCTTACCCCTGCTAATCAGTAGTAAAGTGGCTGTTCTCCCCCATTTAACATGGTTGAATTGGTATACTCCTAATTGACATATTTACCTTGTCTATATGTCCCTAGTCTTTGGTACAATGCTTACTCAGGGCCTGTAAGTTAAATGCCACTATTGGACTGCAGCACCTATTGTGCCATCCACTACACTGGCAGTGTAAACATGGCTTCAGGCCTCTCATTTAACCCTGACTGCATCAGTGTAAAAAGTGCAATTTGGCCTGTCAAATTAAACCCTTTTGACAGGTTAAAACCTCACTTTTAAATATTAATAAGTCAGCCCTATGTAGTGCATACAACTCATAAGGCAGGGTTCATGGTATTTAAAAGTAGGACATGTAGAAATGCAATGTTAACATGTCCCTACAGTGACTAGCCACCAAAGCTATTTTATTGTAGGAAGGCTGGGTGGCCAATAGAAAAACACTGGGAAGCAAAACTAAATATTATTTCAGCTCTCTCAAGGTAGCGGCCAGCTGGAAGTGTGATTAAACTTATATTTTTAATATTTGTTAAACGACCAATTCAATGGTAAAGATGTACTTTTAGAAAGTTACTTTATCCCTACCTGAAGCCTCTGAAGGCTAATTTGCATTAGTCTCCAACTGCAGCCCTCTGTGTACTCAAGCCCTGAATGAGGTGTGAAAACTGCTCCCAGAGCAGAGGTGAAGGCCTGGGTCTGGGGAGGTATTTTTGCTCCTCTAGCAGGATGACCATTTGGGCTGTGCCCAGGAACTTAATTTACTCCAACGGGCCCTACCTGTCACAGACAGATGTTAGATGACTCCTGACCAGGCCACTTCTTTTGTTCCCCCTGTCAGACAGGCACCAATCCCAGTGGGAGGGAAGCTGCCTCCTGCTCATTTTCATGGGCACACAGGCTCTGCACAAGGGAAGAAGGGATCCAGCATCTTGAATTTAGGCAGAGAGGGGCACTGTAGGATTACTTGCAGAAGGGCACACAGGAAATGCAGCAAAAGTAGGTAGGGTAACCCTTGGAACATTTATCCCATTGGTTATGAGTAGCCAGGAGTCACCCCCACCAACAAATGTGGCATCTCTAGTACCCTCCTCAGAATAATACTGGACCTGAGAAAGATCAGAAGAGGACTAAACCTACTGTCTGAGACTTGAGAGCAGCCCTGAAGGACTGGACCTGCTCCTTCTTGTGCCCAAGACAAAGAAGTGGACTCCAGAGAAGGACAGATGACTGGCCTT
Source organism: Calotriton arnoldi (assembly GCA_963921515.1). NCBI lineage: Eukaryota > Metazoa > Chordata > Amphibia > Caudata > Salamandridae > Calotriton > Calotriton arnoldi. The sequence goes on from CAWUFW010004737.1 coordinate 313,482, forward strand.
CTGTTTAAGCTACAAGGACAAATCAGGTTACAAGAGGCCTTCCCTGCAACTGCTCAGCTGGCCAGCTCCAACTGGAACTAGCCTGGACCTTGCTGTTGGGCGTTGCTGGTGAGAGTCCCCCAGGTGCTGTTCCTGAGGTCCTGAAACCCTTGGCTATGTCTGGCTGGACTTCTTCTACCACCCCTGAAAACCTGGGGCTTAGAACATTTTTGTCTTCAAAGACCTCCAGAGGACCAGGACCAACCTGCCAAGTCGATCTGACCAATGTGCGCTGCTGCTATACCGAAGATCTAGGCTTCTTTTGCATAGAGCTTTTTACAACAGCAAATCCTCTGCAGTTGGACCTTGAGGAGACAGTATGCAGCCTCATGGACCCCTCTTTGGCTACAGCTAGCAGCCTTGCTCCGCTGGAGGAATACGGGCTCCAAAAAAGTGACTAACTGCGAATGATGAAAACTTGACCGAGTTAATACACCAAAAGTGCTTGCCAGCGATGAGCTTTACTGGGTCCCAAGGTAAAACTTCCAATTGGGTCAAACCCGATCCCTGTATCCGACCCACACTCCAACGTGGGTCGGCTTAGATCCCAGTATACCAGTCGACCGCGGTTGGCGCTTAATGCTTTTTGGCACTATTTTTAATTTAATTTAAAATCTGGTTCCACTTATGGAATTTTTGACATTTGGTGTCATTCTTTTTATTAAAATATGCTCTATTTTTCTAGTTCTGTTTTTTTTCTTCTTTGTTTGATGTTTTGATGCTTGGTCTTTTGACTTTATTGCTGTTTTGGTAGTGCATAAATGTTTACACATTGCTTCTAGATTAAGCATGTCTGCTCTGTGTCATAGGTGCCAGGGGGGTTGACCTCATGTTAATTTTGTGACTTTAGTGGTCCACTCTGGCAAGGATTGTGTTTATCTCTTAAGGTTAGCAGTCTTTCCCTTTAACTAATAACCCAATTTCTTATGTCAGTAGAATGTCCTCATGGGAAAATGTGAGTCTACATTCTTGATAATGCACTCCTGCCCCACTGCCAGACTTTCAAAGTGCAATATAAGATTCAAAATGGACTGCTGCTGATCATCTGAAACCACAGCAGCGGCTTCAGAGAAATGGTAATGAGTTTGTGTGTAGAAGTATAGGAAGCTGATGCAAGTACCAATGAGTAGAGAAGTCAAAGGGAAGCCCCAAAGATAGGAGTGCAATGCGTAAAAATACGAGAGTCTGGAGAAGGAAAAAAGTAAGGAGGAACAAGAACGAAGGAAGTAAGGCAGGTAATTAAACAAGGTGTGCAAAGTCTAACTACATATGCAGTGAAGTCAGGCAAGCAGGAGCAGGTCTGTCCAAAGGGAGTGGTCATAGCAAAATGAATCTCATGCTGAGATAGTTGCTGAGACGCTGTCCTTCAGTGGCTGTGACTTTCTGTAGGCCTTGCATTATTAATAATTACTGTCAGGTGCACTGATTTGGTGTTTGTGAGAGAGAGGACTGGCCCCTACCAGAGTGACCTGCACTGTTAAGACAGAGCTTACTTACTTGCCAGTGGCTTCCAGCTCCCAAAATGGAGCTGGTGTCTCCTGATGAGGTTTGCTGTGAGGACTGCCACCCCCCACAATGGCCATTCTCCATGGTGCTCTTTTCCGCTGCTGCATTCTACCGATACCATCTCTTTCCTTTTGACACAAGCCGCTAAGCACACACAGTAATGTATAACAAGCATTAGAAATGCAATAGGTCTCGCATTTGTTCGAGTTGGAGCGATTGGTATTGTAAATGTCAACGTTTTTTACCTATGCAACAGATATGCCCTCCTCACCTTAAAAAAATAAAGAACTCAGTTGTGTATGTTTTTATGTACTACTAACATAGCTATAAAAAAAGAAGAAAAAAAAAAAGAAATGTCCTTTCCATAATAAAACACTAACCAATCCTGATTGGCACAGTTTTAAGTAATTAAAATGCCTTCCTGGCATAAAACACAGCCCATAACAAACTTGACATATTACAACATATGTTGTTTTGTTTCACTTATTGAATATGTTTTCGTTGTTGTTAATACTAGAATACTTTTATCCAATGTATATAGTGCTGATATGCCAAGACATCAGCTTCAAAGCACGTACATAGAACAAGTAGCAATAAATACAAAGTAGACAAGGGTAAAACAAAGGAGGACAACAGAGTATAACAACACGTTCAGGGGTGTAACAGCCCCATTTTGTTTGTATTGTTGTGTTTTCAGCTCCTCGATGTTTCATATGTTTAGTAGTAGTTATTTTAACAGATATTGTTCTCAGTAAAGCGCTCTCACCCACCGCCTGGGCCTTTTATGTGCTACAAAAAAAAGTCTAAATAAACATAGATGCACACACAGACTCACACAAAAGTGCAGGCACAGATACACAGAAACACGCATACACACACAAACGCATACACAGACATGCCCACATTCAGGAACACAGGCAGCTGCAGCCTCATACACAGATACATGCAGACACACAAGCAAACATACACACACACTCATGCACACACACTTGCAGGCACCAGCACATACATACAAATACAGACACACATGTGCACATAGACATGCACTTAAGCAAGCATGCACATACATATACAGCATTACCAAGGGGAAATACATCGACACACACACAAATGCACATATACAAGCACATACACACACTCCTACATACCTACGCACATGTGCACACTCAGACACACGTGTGCAGGCATGCACACACACAATTATCGTGTCATCAGGTTTGTTGGGCCCAAAGTACCTCAACGACCGCATGACCTTCTACACGCCCACCCGCCAGGTACGATCAACCAGCCACGCCCTCGCCACCGTACCACGCATCCGCAGAACCACCGCCGGAGGAAGATCCTTCTCCTACCTGGCAGCCAAGACCTGGAACTCCCTCCCCACTCACCTTCGGCGAACCCAGGACCATCTCTCCTTCAGGAAGCAGCTCAAGACCTGGCTGTTCGAGCAGTAACTTACCCCCTCCCCCAGCGCCTTGAGACCCTCCCGGGTGAGTAGCGCGCTCTATAAATGCCGTGATTGATTGATTGATTGGTTGGGACATGATATGACACCAGACCAACTGTTGTGTTTGGATTTTCAGGGGAGCTCTGCGGCTAGCTTTCATTTTTAAAGCAAAACAGATCAGTTTCAGTGTGTAAGTGGCCTTTTCTTATACAGTTCAGGGTCTGCGGAAGATCAGTTGAAGACAGCAGCCTTGCAGCCCTGATGCTGCCAGCAGGCCTGGATTCTCCTGGCTCTGGCTTGGCCATCTTGCTCAAGCATGGACATACATATACGCACACTCACATACATACGCATGCACCCACGCAGTTCTACATAGTAACCTACACATGCACACTCAGACACACACACCGAAGCCCAATCACACACGCATGTAGACATGCTCGCACACGTACAGACACACACAGACAAGCATGCACATACATATACGCACATACACACACATAAGCACAAACATGCTCATCAACTGACAACATTCACGTGCATACGGAGGATCAGACATGTATGCTGGTTTTTATTGCATTGTTCTTTTGCCTAAACCGGTTTTCCTGAACGTTGTAGGTGAGATTAACGTTTATCTTTATAGGTGATGTTTCATCCTGATGCTAAATTAGTCTTGTCTAGTAATCTGGCCAGGCCGCCTGTGAAGAGTTGAAATTGATGACAGCATCTGTAAAAGCGATCACTAATTACTGGATTAATGGAGGGGTGGGAGGACTGAGATATGGAGATCTTGAACACTGGAGATGGTGGACACCGAGTGATGGGCATGGTGTGGGCGCTGGTCTGCTTCCCACAATACAAAAAGGAGCTGGGCAGTAGGTGTGCATGTCCAGCTTGTGGCGCAACCTCGCAACACTTTCAAACATAGAACGAAAAGAATACCTCACCTACTGCAAGCACATTCAGAAACAGAAACAAGCATGGATAGTGGCTATGTAGACGACGGTCTCATGGAGGAGGTGGGGCTTTAGGTCTGGCTGGTGGGGGGGGGTGGGGGTGGGGGAGAACAGACACGAGGGTGACAGTGCGAGTCATCTAAGGGGACACATTGAGGATGCAGTCGCCATGCAAACAGGAGTCGAGAGCGATGCAGGAAACAATCAAAGCAGGCGGCGTGCTAAATTTAAAGTGCAGCGCCAGTGCCATGCAGATATTTAAAAAAAAAACACCTAGAGAGAGGAAACAATTCAAATAAAATAAGCGGCGGGGAGCTCCCGTGCATTTTTAACTTATGTGCATGGTGATGCACCGCCATGGTGAAACTGGGCAGGAAACAATCAAAGCATGCGCCGTGCTAAATTTAAAGCGCAGCGCCAGGGAGGAACCAATGAAAATAAAATAAGCGGGCGCCGCGCGCCCGTGCATATTTAATGTATGTGCATGGTGATGCACCGCCATGGTGAAACTGGGCCAGAGGCAGGAAACAATCAAAGCACACGCCCTGCTAAATTTAAAGCGCAGCGCCAGGGAGGAAACAATGAAAATAATATAAGCGGGCGCCGCGCCCATGCATATTTAATGCACAGTGCAGACTCCAGTTACAGGAAGGGTGAGGCTGCTGCATAGCTTACACTTACGTCACAGTCTTTCTCTCCCCGCTTTGATCCTGTATCTCCGGGGCACCCTCTCACGGGCAGTTTTGCCCCCCATACACAGCAGCAGGAGCAGTAAAAAACATCTGCCGCCCGCACACCGGAGTGCCGCGATTACATTGCCACAAGCAATAATTAACAAAGAGTTCTCCAAAGAACAATTAAGCTGTGTAAGCGTAACGAGACTGTAGTTAGGCGGTGCTGCTTCCGGAATAAACGGAAGTTAGTATCGGATCAACAGCCAATGAAAAGGCAGCTAAGAAGAGCAATGCCACAGTTAAACTAATGGCAAGCGGCAGGACAATTTTCCCGGCAGTGGGCGGAGTTTCACCCAACATACAGATTACTTGATGTCTCGGAGAGACAGCGCATGCGCTGCCTAGGCGAGACCTAAAAACAAAAATGAGAGTCATCCAGTCGTCCACGTATTCTCCAATCCTTTCTTTAATTCCTCTGCCAGCCAACACGTGCTTGGTCAGTGGGCATTTCACCCCTCGACTTCCTCGGGGGTGGAAAGATTTAAAACTCAACTTACACATACATCTTTTGTGTACATTTAGAGCATTACACCCAGTGCTCACATTAACTGATGCTTGTTAAAATTCACAGAGCAGTCAGCGATGGAAACCCATGCTTCTTTACATCATAAAGCACCACATTTTCAATGATCAACATCCACAAAAAAGCACAATTGTTTCAGTGTGACACATTTTACCATCTCTTCATTCAGTTGCCACTGCAACCTGGAAGTGGATAATTATATAATTTGATTATTGTGAACTGAACACCGGGGAAGAAATGCACAAAGATAAAAAGTGTGAAAATGTGTACGTTTGTTTGTAAATCAGAGCACTGCAGGCATACCTGATGTCTCAAAAAGCAAGACAGTAGCATGACTTTTCCTATCTCTACATATAAATAACCATCACCATTTTAATAAAGTACCTGTTTTCATCAAATGCAATCTGTGAAATAGAAATTATCTCTAATAAGTGCTAGTCCTGTCTTGGCACGAAACCAAAACCTGTGATTTTTAAGGAATTCATTATCACATACCTCAAGTCGGTAATATCTACTCCCGGCTTACATCAATAGCAGTGAAACGTAATGTTCTATCAGTCCGAAAATCGGCATACAGGCGTGCTCTCACCTTGTATGTCATGGCGACCTACAGTGCAAGAAAATAAACCCAAAATCCGTATCCCGTTGCTACCGAAACCTCAGACTCAAAAGAGCCTAGATAATAGTTATCTAAGCTATGAGGTGCTCCGCGTCCCGCAAGTCACTCAATTCTTACCCGTGTCAGGGCCAGTATTCTTGCAACTCCTGCTGTGGTGTATACACCAGCTTCCGCGTTCTAGACCAGCACCATCTTCTTTCCTCTACTTATTCTATTCTGCGTTTGCGGCAATCCCCTAATTAAAGGACAGACCATATTAGGACACATAATAGCTCCGCCAGGGTAGGATTGGGATCACAATTTGGCCCGGCCACTGACGAAAAAAGTGGCCCACATTCGCGGGGTGTGGCCCACATTCGCGGGGCGTGGCCCACATTTGCAGGGCGTGGCCCACATTCGCGGGGCGTGGCCCACATTCGCAGGCGTGCCCTTTCATGAAACACACAAGGAATGTCAGTGGGAGGATATTGTTCTTGGGAAGGACACAGGGCCAAGGTGACAATGTCCTACAAGCTGAACAACTGAAAAACAGCGAGGCCCCTTTCTCTTAAAAAATGATTCCCCAGCCCTCCAGCGCAGGAGCACCTGAAAAGCAGCGAGGCTCCTTTCTATTACAAAATTATTCCCCAGCCCTCCAGCGCAGGAGCACCTGAAAAACAGCGAGGCCCCTTTCTCCTAAAAAATTGTTCCCCAGCCCTCCAAGGCAAGAGCACCTGAAAAACAGCGAGACCCCTTTCTCTTAAAAAATTATTCCCCAGCCCTCCAGCGTAGGAGCACCTGAAAAGCAGCGAGGCCCCTTTCTATTACAAAATTATTCCCCAGCCCTCCAGGGCAGGAGCACCTGAAAAACAACGAGGCCCCTTGCTCTTAAAAAATTATTCCCCAGCCCTCCAGCGCAGGAGCACCTGAAAAGCAGCGAGGCCCCTTTCTATTACAAAATTATTCCCCAGCCCTCCAGCGCAGGAGCACCTGAAAAACAGCGAGGCCCCTTTCTCCTAAAAAATTGTTCCCCAGCCCTCCAGGGCAGGAGCACCTGAAAAACAGTGAGGCCCCTTTCTCTTAAAAAATTATTCCCCAGCCCTCCAGGGCAGGAGCACCAGAAAAACAGCGAGGCCCCTTTCTCCTAAAAAATTATTCCCCAGCCCTCCAGCGCAGGAGCACCAGAAAAACAGCGAGGCCCCTTTCTCCTAAAAAATTATTCCCCAGCCCTCCAGCGCAGGAGCACCTGAAAAACAGCGAGGCCCCAGCTATTTGTAAATTACTCAGCCCTCCCCAGCCCTTCACTGCCTCGGGGCAATGGCCTGGCAGGAGAGGGGATAAAGCAAAAAACACAGCTGCTGGGCCATCCATGGGGGTGGGGGAAGGTTCAGGTGAAGATGGAGCCGGTTCCCAACATTACCTGGCCCCCACAGCGAGACCCATTATTCCTCGCCCACTATGGCCTGAATGAGAAGGGCTGTGGGCGAGGTGTTAATGAAAACACTGTTTCAGGGCTGCGTGGGCCCCAGGGGGGCCAAGGTGAAAATGGCTCAACAGCCTGAGCAGCACCTGGCCCCCTGGGAGGCCGATTCTGGCCACAATCACCCCTCCCCAGCCCACCATCAGCGTGATTGCTTGGCAGGGCAGGGGGTCAAGGAGAGGCCACAGCTGATCGTCGCTGAAGGGCCGCACAGCGAGGCTGCTTTCCTCTCCCTGTCAGTGCCCTCTGTGGACTGGGAAAGGGGGAAAAAGCGGCCCACAGAGGGCACTGAGACACCGACCCTTCGGCCAATGCCCGAGTGCCCGCATTACCAATCCGTCCCTGAGCTCCACCATCTTTGAGTATGATAGTAATAATGACAATATACTCCCATTACTTTTATGTGACATACGGGGGACGCCACCATACTCCCTGAGTGTCACCACTTTATCTATACCCGCAAAGGTGGCAGTTTGCATACAAAATTCTACTGCGGCATGTCTACAAGCTTCCGCGTTCTAAACGAGTGCCATCTTGATTCCACTATTTATTCTTTCCGTGCTCGCGGCCATACGATTAAAGGACAGACCAGACTAAGATACGCAATAGCTCTGCCATCTTTGTGTGTGATAGTGATATCAGCAATGTACTCCTATTACTGTACTGAGTGTCACCTCTTTATACCCGTTAAAAAGCCAGTGTATATGCAAATTCTACTGTGGCTAGTCTGCCAGCTGACACATACTGCTTAAGCGCCATCTTGTTATCACTATTAATTCCAATCCATACTCTTACCTGCCCGAAGTTTAAAGGACGGACTAATCTGTGAATCTTAGTATCTCCCCCATCATGAAGTAGGTCAATGATATATTTCCTACCTGTGTAACACAATGTTGCATATTCTACGTGAATCAGAGGTCAGGAGTCCTGATCATAAGTCTGCGCAATCGCAGATATTCAAGAAATACAGTTCTCAATTTTTTATACTGGCTAAATAAGGTATCTCTAGTCCAGGTACGTAGTGGCACTCAATTCTAGTCACTATACCACATTCCCCTTCAATCCATATTTGTGTTTCATTATAATCTCAATGTGTATGTATTTTATATATATAGAGATATATTGACATTAATCCTACGAAACCCTAATTCAACACTCTTTTCTTTGATACATTTACAGAACACAATATAATCCTCATTCTTCAATTATACCACTATATAATCCTCATTCTTCAATTATACTAGACATTCTACTCAGCATGGTGGGATTCATATTTTGCATATTCGTAAAACATATAACCCTCAGTCTGCAGTTATATTTGACATACTATTCCGTATTGTTAGATTGGTGTATACAGTATACACAGAAAATGTACATAAGTCTCATAAGGAGCATGGAACTTCATATGCATGGACTATAAAGCTTATAGCTGAATTTCATACATTATGCAGGTGTTAGTGTGGGTACGTTTCCAAATCTGCCCAAGATTATAACTCCTTGTGTGTATACAGGCATTCATATAGTATTAATGTGCTAATCTCGCAGGAAACAGTGTAATTCCTGATCCACATGTAAGTAATATTCCACAGTCTGTAATCTCATGATCCACATGGCTTTGCATCTTCTCAAGGAAAATTCCCTATTGCCTCCTCTGGGGTCCCTGGGCACATGGTCGATTCCAAAAAACATAACATTTCTGTGTTGTCCTTGTGACTGACACTCATTCAAATGAACGCCACTGGATATCTTACATCACCTACTTTTACCACTCTCATATGCTCACTCACTCTGTCTTTGAGAGCACGGATCGTACTTCCTACATACAAACAGTCACACTTACATATATTGATATATACCAAAAACTTTGTGTGACATGTAATGTTGATGAGTATACCATATTCCCTCATATTTCTGTCTCTAAAGCTTTTAGCTTTGTCATCGGCCCACCTACACATCATACAGTTGCCACATTTGTAAAATCCCAATGTTTGTTGTGTAAGCCATTTATCATGCCGTTGTTGTCTAGAATAGCTTGGGCTTAATAAGGCCCTCAAAGTGCGACCTCTGTGATATGTAACACTTGGCCTTGCAGGAATGAAGTCTTCAAGCATTTTATCTGCCCGCAACACATGCCAGTGTCTCCTCAAACATTCGGTGTATCGATAGGATAACCCATTATAGTCCGTAATATGATGTACTGGTTTAAATTTATCTCTCCTATCAGCATGTGTATCTAGTGTGTATTTTCTGTCTATACCTGCCATTCTCCTACTTACTGATCTTACTACTCACATACTGTAACCCCTTTCTATACATCTTGTCTCAATATCTTGTATGCACTTTTGGAATTCATGCTCCTCACTATAATTCCGTCTAGCACTCATCATCTCCCCGAAAAGTATGGCATTAATTTGACAGTTAAGATGTGAACTGGAGGCATGTAGGGTTGCATTACATGATGTTGGTTTATGGTAACGCTTACTATTCAACGTATCCCCTTTTACATACAACTCCACAGCCAATAATTCAATCATTTTCTTACTGTATTTAGATGTGAACTTTATATTAATATTGTTCTGATTCAAGTATGTTATAAATTCATTCAGTTGTGTTTCACTGCCCATCCATATCATGAGGCAGTTGTTGATGTAATAACCCAGTATAATATATGTTCAATTCACTGAGCACAGCTCTGGCCCCAGATATGCCCCTCCTCAAACACCCCATGAAGAGGTTGGCGTAAGAAGGGGCAAATCTGGAACCCATCGTGGTGCCCTGTAGTTGCCTGTACCATGAGTCTTCAAAAAGGAACACACTGTTTTCAATAATTAGTTCAGTCATAGATATCAACATCTGCGTATGTTTCAAAAGTGCCACTGATCTTGTGTTCAGTATGCGATTCAGTGCGAGCACACCCTTATCATGTGTAATACTGGTATAGAGAGATACCACATCTAACGTTACCATCCACATTAGGGCTTCTCATTGTATGTCCTTTAACAGATTTAAAACATATTTAGTGTCACAAATATGCGATGGTAAGTTTTCCACAAATGGTTGTAAAAATAGATCTACATATTTGGAGAGTCTCTCTGCTGGCCCGCCGATTCTAGATACGATGGGCCTCCCTGGGGGAAAGGTAGATTCTTTATCATTTTTCAGGAGTGTGTACAGGCATGGATGTCTAGGGCGGTCTATTCGTAAATAGTGGTATTCGTCTATGGTGAGGAGACAGTTATCATACCAATGTTTTAACTTACTGTTGATTTTTTGGGTTAGTTCAAACATTGGGTTACCATCCATTACATTTACTCTGTCTCCATAGTTTATCCATATCCCATTTATCAAGGTCTCCATTGACTAATCTGTAAAACATATCAATATTGTTACCACTAGCTTACTGTGGCGTCCAACATGATGTTTTTGAGGCCACTGTCCATGCTTACATCTGTCTGTATATTCAAGTCTATTATTACCCTTCCTGTCGTGACAGGGCCACCTTCTACATCTGTGATTGATAGCAGAGCAACTGTGTCATGTATATCCTGTATAGATAACTCATTTGATAACATATTAGTCTTTTGCACACTAGCAGTTTTATTTTTAGATTCATGGCAAATACTTTTTCAAGTTTCAAATGCTGTATACATTTAAATAAGTCAATTTTCTAGTTACATTTGTCACCCTCTGTACTTAGGCAGAAGCCTAACTCTTTTCATAGCAAGGAGAGCATATCTGACTCAAAGGTGTATTAGAAAGATGCACGATTGAGACCCCTGGGTCACTACATCTTCTTTTTCTTGTCCCACGATCTCGTGTGCATGCACCTCCGTTTGTTTCCTTTTTCTGCCTCCTCTCTTGCCACTTCTTGTTTTCTTGACTCATTTGGTCTCGAGCCCTGATCTCAATTACCCATTCTTATCCTTTGTACTTCCTGTAAAAAAGTAGTATTACAGGGGATTTGATTAGAAGAACCCTCTCCCACAACAACGCCCCCTTCACTGCTCAAGTTAGTGCTAAGAGAGATGGAGCTGTTACTAACAAGAGATGCTGTACGCAAATTACTCGCTTCATCGCTCTTGATCAGGTGATCAAAGCGTCTTGCAAAAGTAAACACCCTTTCCTTTTGACAAGGTTGTCCTGGTGGCAAGGCAAACCTAGCCTGCAAAGGGTTGAGGTTTTGATGATATGATGAGTTAAAAAGTGTCAGTTCTACTATCCCCTTTATTTACATACAATCATTCACTGATTCTATAGTAAGCCGTTTACAGAAATAGGTAAAAGGGATTGTGCAAAAGATTTGGAGAAGGCATTTGAAGCCCTATTCATGAAACAAAATGTAAACATATGGGGTGGGGAGATTTACATTTCCACCTTAACTTACTTCAGTGTTTTATATATTCAAATACGGCCCTATTCCGAGAGGTGTTTTGGCTATCAACACATATTTACAGCCAAAAATACTCAATTTTACACCCCAAGGAATTCCCAGATGTATGCCTGGAAAGTTGTGCAGGTGCAGGTTTCCAGGCCAACCACTGGGAATTACATGGAACTTTCCCTCTATGTGGAATTCTACATGGCTTAGAATTATGAATGGGGTTAAAGAGCTAACAGTGCAAACATATAATTTCTTTTTCTCCGTAGGTAAAAAAATTTCCTAATGGAGAAAGCCCTTCCCCTACACCTCCAACAAATCTGAGGGTGATGCATTCTCCACCCCATCCTGAAAGAGTTACTCATACCCTTTGCAGGTCTACTATAATCAACCATTTACAGGGTAGAAAGTTGTTTGAACGAAGTTTGGGAATGTTCACAAACATACATGAATTAGGGTGTTCCCAAACTTCCAAGGAAAACCATGTCTTCACAACCCTTGAGTGAGATTTGTAACTGCAGATTTCTCAACACGAGTGGCAGATTAATCTGCAGTAGTAAAACCATTCGTACCTGCAACGAATCCTATTATGAATTCCTGGCAGGCGTAAATGTATTTTCTTCCATAAAATATCTAGGATAATATGGCCCCTGTTGTTGCTATTAGTGGTGGGCGGTAAACTCAGCTCCCCTGGCAGAGTTCAGGGAGTTTTTGTCACTCCACACTCCGCTTGGAGGGCGGAGTTTGGCAAAAACTCCACCTACGCCACCTAGTGGAATTTACCGGCACCCACCACTAGTAAGCATCCATTGACAGTTGTGGTGGATGTACTTGTAAGCCACCCACATCCCTGCAGAGAAGGTTTAGTCCCTCAAGTCACACTCACCCCCTTCGTAGCCCCCCGGCAGCAGCCCAGCACACAATGATGTAGGAGTAGGATTCGGAGGGGAGACAGTCCAGGTGGAAGTCAGCAGGAACACTACTTCATGCAGCTTAGCGGGCTGGATCGCAAGAAAAAAAATATCGCCTTTGTGACATTCAACAGATCGGGTCACTCACGGCGGCAGCTTGCACCAACAAAGCTGCTGCAGGGCAGAGTAAGGATGATCTCAAGCAGGAGCGTGCTGCAACGTGCCTGTGAAAGTTGCTCTTCGGACGGGCTTCGGGAGAGCTCCAACCCTGGATGGTGGGATGGCGCTAGCAAATATCTCTGGTGCTCTACGACCGCAGAACTGACCGTTCTCCAGGGTGGATTGCGGAGCGAGGAGCCGAAGGCAGGGAGTCCCATTCAGGGCAGCAGGCAATGGTGGTGCATTTCCTGGGACAAAGGCCTATGAACCCTGCACCAGACTGACTGTCACTTCCACATCTGCTTTCTTTTATTTACTGCCATACCAAGGTGTTCTGAGGAGCATCCCTGGTGATGCATCAGATCAGTCCCCTGCTTGCATATTCTGGCAGGTCCTCAGGTCTGTCTGCTAGCCAGATCTCAATCATGAATATCAAAGGTGGGGTCGAAACGCGGACGACACAATCCCGAAACGAACCATTTCCCAGCCCCTACCATTGTTCAAGATGGCTGTGATTTATTAATGAATACCATGGTCATTTTTGTATTTTTGAGACCTATTTGCATGTCACAAACTGTCACAAATTTGATATTTAGGTTCTAGGTTCACTTGGGACACGGTGCAACTTTGTTGATTTAATTGATTAACTATTTCTATAAAACGCAAACATTCATAATTGTCTTGTTGTATATGGTTTTGGTTTTTCTCTCTCTGACATCTCTTCTCCCAGAAACATTGCCATTGAGCTAATCATTACCATATATCGCACACATTGTCCACAGGAACCACTGATCCTGTGAAAGGGCAGCACCACATTCATGCTGACTCATCACGCTGATTCTGTGATCTGGGTTCTTGGTCAATAGGTAGACCTGGCGGCATGCACACTTGGAACTATGCCTGTCTCAGAGCCACCTGCAAATGTGACAAAAGAATTCTGATTCTCAGTTGAGCAGGAGAAGCATGGCATACCTGTGCTGAATATCGCCACAAAAAACCCAGCGGAGAGAAAACACGACTGCCCACTGGGAGAGTGCTCAGACTCTCCTGTCCTAATTGCACTGCCCACAACTCACCCACTGAAACACTATGAGACTCTTTCACCAATGCTTGGAGGGAGCTAAACTAGAGGATGCCCACTTTGGAGACTGGGGCTTTCTTCTAGCCTTCATTCTCTGTGACCAGTGGGGAAAGGGGCACTGAGAAAGCCACTACAAATAAAGATCTTGCTAAGACTGTGAAAGAGAAATGTTTATAGAAGGAGACATTCACCAGTAATTCAATGAGACTCAGCAGTAAGTAGACTAAAGTGGTAACACTGGAAGTGCTGGCATTAAACCATTATCTCCAGAGACAAAAGAGTATGCACTGGGCCAAGGCTACTTACTTGGACTAACTTTGGTCCCTGATTGTGGCAACAGACTACACCGGTGGGAGTAACTCTCTTGTAGTCCGCAAGGGATTGAGTGACTGACTGTCACATCCTATCAACCTGAGGTAACCTAGATCTGCTAAGAAGGGGATGCAAATGCCGAGACATACTACATTTCCAGTGGTAGGAATGGCCATCAGCCACTAACAACAGACTCATAAGCCTGCAAATTCAGACTTCACCAAGGGCAAGTGTGACCGCATCCTCCAGCCGGGACATACAAGAAGCAAGGATAGTGATGGATCACAAGATAGATGCTGTCACAACTGATATTAACTTGCTGAGGACCGATTAGTGCAAGCTGTCAGAAAGAGTCATAGATTCTGAGGGGCATGCCTACTAATCATTCACGCAACGCAGGTCAGCAAGCTAAGTTGCTGTGCTGCATTGCATGAAAGAAAAAGAGCAGAAATGCTCAATATTTACAAAGATATGGAGTGTCTCTGCTCTCTCCTTGCACTATCTGCTGCCTAGCGCCAACTGAGGCACCTTTGCACCACAGTGCAAGGGTACCTGAGTTACGGGAGGATTGTTTTTGTGCAGGTAGGTCCTGAACAAAAACATTCCTTAGAAGCACATTCCACATTCTATGTGTGCTGTAGAATGGAAAGAGGTAGTAACGAAGAGAAATAAAGATATTTCTCCTTGTTATGCCTCATTGGGGAAGGCGTAGCATTTCAACATATTCCCAAGTTTACCATCTTTAGTAAATCTGGGAGTGTGGCAAAATCCATGGGTGGATGCAAGGGAATACCCATGCCCCACCCATGGAAAGCCTCCCAGCTTGAAATGTAACATAATGCAGGACAAGCCGCTGCGTGTGTTAAATTTCTTTACAAAGCCATGCAAGGTGGTGCAAAGCAATCCTTGCCTGGCTTTGTTAATATCATTGAAGCCTTTGTGTTGTCCTTGTGTCATCTTAATGATGCAAGGACAACACAAAGGCTTGCTAAATCTGGGCCGAATCAAACTTTCTGAAGTGAAGCGGTGGCCGGCCTGCTCCAACAGTCACAAGACCTACATATGAGACTGAGGGGAATATTTACAACACAATGTCGGAGCATGGTGTTACTCCAAAACTGGTAATGCCACGCTCTGACATTTTTAAAATGCAGGGATGCACAATATTTACAAAAACACAGCACACCCCTGTGTTTCCCCTAGTGCTGCCGCTAATAAAGCTGCCTAGTGCCAGTGCTGGCAGCCTTGCGCCATGTTGCAAGGATGCCTGCGCTGCAGGGGAGATTGTTTATGTGCAGGAAGGGACACCTTCCTGCACATAAAAAATCTTGAAAGGCGATTTGCTCTTTCTATGTGTGCTGCAGAATGCAGCACACATGAAAGGAGCAAAATACGAGGAGAAATTAATAATTTCTCCTTGTATCGCCAGTCTAAGACCAGGTATTCCCAGGTCTTAGATTTCGGTGCTACCCCAGCCTTGTAAATATGGGGCAGAGTCAAAAAGCAATGGGTGGTACGGCGGAACGCCCACTGCAACACCCATTGCACGCCCTTTTCACACTAAGTGAAGCATGAAAAGGGGCCTTATTTACAAGCCGACGTCAAGCCACGTTAAGTAGCTTAATGCCGCTTTGTAAATAAGGAGAAGGGGATGTTGCCGCCAGAAGGTCTCTAAAAGTGATGTTCTGGTGGTGAAGCCTCTTTGAAAATAGGCCCCCAAGATTCTTGGACTACAGAGTAGAGGATGCTGAAGCACAGTCAACATCCAAATTGTAGGACTACAGGAAATAACAGAGCGCCACTTAATGGAATTATTTTTACAAGAATGGTTCATAAAAGCATTGCACCGCAAATGATTATCATACCTCTTCACAGTTGAAAGGGAACACAGGGCCCGGGCCCCCCTCCTCACCCTGGTGCCCACTGCATCTGATTGTAACAAGGCTGTTAAATTGCAGGAACTGAGATGCTACCTTGCAAAGTACAAGACAGATGGGGCCTACCATGCATAACACCACAGTATGTATACACTCAGATTAACACCCTTACAGTACAAAATGCTTAGAATAACTTACTAGAGGTGAAAAGAAGGTTATGAGAGCTCAGGCTGAAGTACATGGTACTGTTTACAGTGAAATTGAAAATAATGGCATATGAGAGGTCCCACTTCTTCACAGATGCAGTCACCGTAGATGAGTGGATATTCAATTACAATAATCCGCGAGTTGTGCAAGATGATGATTGACGCGAGGATAAACGGACAATGCACAGATTAAAGAACCAGCACAAAAACATGACCAACCCTCAGCTGCTCAGGTATCAGCTGGCAAGGCGGTAGTACTTAAGAGTGTACAGCAATCAAACTTGAAACAACTTAGTGATGCCAAAAGTGAGATGAGGGATAACACGAATGAAGCCAAGTCAGTGACATAGTTATAAGAGGACAGCATATTGTGCAGCCTGATGGCAGCAGATGACCCGGTCTGACAGGGAGGAACAGGTGGACTAGCTGGGCACCGTGCATTCGCTGCTCCTTTTCACTACTAGATCACCCAACGATGACATGGTCACTGAGATAGTTGGGCTGGGCATACCAGTGCCGATGTATCACTGCGCTGAAGATGGTGAGCTGAGACCATTTGCTGGCAGCCCAGAAGCTTCCCCTCTTTCCTTTACTTTTACTCCATTCCTGAGTGTACTAAACGTATCAGTTGCCATGCTGTTTTGAGTTGAAGTTGGAAAACTAACAGTTGGTGTGGACAAGATGAGAGTGGAAATATGTTTTATTATGTTTCTTTTCCAGGCTGGGGTGAGGGTTGTATGTTATCTTGAATATGCTGCTATATGTGGTCACAAAGTCGGCATATTTGCGCGACTCAACATGGATCACCTGCCTATGGCTTGCTCAAACACTACACACCTTTTTTAAATCCATGGCCCGGTGCTCCAAATGCAATTTCAGAACCTGGAATGTGAAAGGCATGGCCACCCCAGCTAAAAGACATACAATTTATACATATTTCAAATGTAGAGGCATTCATATAGCCATCTTGCACAAGATCCACTATAATATGGTGGGAGGATAAGGATCTAAACTAGCTAGAGTGGGGCAAGTATATCACACAAACTACTCGGCATACACAGGAAGGGTGCTGGTGTGGATCAGACCCTCATTCCTGTGACGAATCACAATGCAGATTCAGAAAGTACATGGTTGGTTCAAAAGTTACGGAGTCAATATTTCTGATTGGCCTCTATGCACCAATTGATTCTCCAATGTAGTTCATGCACAAGCTTTGGCCAGCACTCAGATTTGTCTCATGCGACACTAATATATGGCGGAGACTTTGACTGTGTTTCTGAAGCTGTTCTGGATTGTCCGTGTCCTCCTCCTCCGAAGCCATTCAGCGCTAGAGTGGAGGGTGACCTCAGGCATGTATGATGCACTGGAGCCAAAGGGACACCTGGAAGGACACTCATCCACTTTAGATGCAATACTCAGTCGTCTCATCTCTACACAACCTCTACTCTAGGCTTGGAGTGTATGTCACCTCTACACACATGAGAGGGCTAGCTGTAACAGTAGAATAGAGATGCAACATATTAGATCATTCTCCCATGATGTACACAGTGGCCTGGGTCAAAACTCTAGCACTGATACTCACATGAAGACTACAATCTTTTGCAGTCCTGTAGCCCCTGTTTAAAAGCACAGTTGGGGATGTTATATCAAATTACTTCGCGGAATGATGAGAGGAATGTGTAAACAGACGATCTATGCATATAGACCGGAGCTAAACAAGAAATTGCTAGTAGAAAACCATGTACTGATGCAGAGGAAAGTTTGTTGTGCCTTAACTATGGGGATTATGCAAAGAGGATACAGGTAGCGGGGGACAAGACAAGCAAACTAGTAGTGCAACTGATCAGATTGGAGACAGATAAATGTCCAGTGATGGCTCAGAAAGAGTGAGAAGTGGAAGTTAAATATGCCCAATCAAGCATACATGGCATTTTCAAAGATTACTACAAGCAAATATATGCAGCCAAGTCTATCCAATCAGGACACGACATGGAGGACGTTCTGGAGAAAGCACAGCTCCTTCAGATCGTTCTTAAGTACGAGAATATCCTAGCAACTGATAGAGTGCTTACAGCACTCTAAATTGTAGGGGTGCACTATACTCCTGATATAAACGCACTCATATGTATTTTTGTTGTGTGGTGTTTTATGATTATTAAGATGCATTTATTCACGTCATATTAGTATTAAAATGAAGTGAGCATGTTTAAGTAGGATTTGCGTGTATTAGAAAACATAATTCCTGTATGTGTAATGTGCAGGACGAAATTATACTCATATAATGTAACCATGTTTAGTTTAAGTTACCCGATTTGTAGGCCCAAATTGTAGGTTGTTTTGAGTTTCGTTTCTCCTTGGTTGCTCAAGATTTAATTAAATACATTTTGTTGTGCTCGAAGACAGTGTGTTCTCATCCTACTGCAGGTGCAGGAATTCGACCTCGTTATTCTTAGATTTAAGGAGATACCCGGAATGTCTTTGAAGAAGACTGCAAGGCGAGAGGGGAGGACCTGCTTTTCGTGCCTGGCCTATCTGGGAACCAAGGCCACTGGAAGAAGAGTCGACTTAATTAAAGCTTCTGTGGAAACTTACTGAAAAATGTTGCAAATAGAAAAGTTTTAAAACATGACGTATTGTGGGTTGAACATTGTCTTTTTGTATGATGCGCAGGGACAGATTCGAGAGACTTCTGCCAGTTTTCGGAGGCGAAGGAGCATCTTAGAGCGAGCTCCATAGCTTTAAGCTATCAGACCCATTTGACGTGAGTACTTCTTAGGAAGTCAACACGTGCTGACACCTTTGGGATATGATACAAGGGAGATAGGTAGGATCCTTATTGAGAGCAGAGTAGGGAAAGATTTTGCTCCTTCTTAAATGAAAAGAGAATTGGACTCCGCTTCTATTCTTTGCTGTATTTTGATTTTGGAGTTCATCATATTATGCCTTCGGTGCCGAATGACTTATATTCGTAGAATCGGGTCTGTATTTATCTTTCTGTACCTGTATACTCTGATATTGAGGTGTGTTTATATTCAATTATTTTTGGCCTTATAATAAATCCACCAAACTGAAATTTGGAGTCTGTGGTCCATTACAGCATGACTAAATCGAAAGTATAATCTTGAATTGTTTTCCTCCCTTCTACCACTTTTAGCAGGCAAATAAAAGATCATCTGCATTAAATCTAGTAGGGAAAAGTAGGAGTAAAGGTTGGCGTAATCAAATGGTAGCAGAGGTGCTTTGCCTCTAAGAGTGACGGGAGAAAGAGAGTAGGAGTAGGGTCGGAAGAACATTAAGGCCCTGGACACGGAGTAGACGACGGCGGACATTGATGGAAGGCGGCGGACGTTGACGGTGCGGCGGAAACAGTGGTGGCGTGAGTATGGAATTGTGTGGTGTGTTAGATTGCGATGATGAAATATTTGTGTGGTGTCTTGCGAAGTTGGGATGCATGTTGAGTGATTGTGGGTTTATTGGTTTACTGGTCCGGACACGTGCGGGTCAGGAAGTTTGGTTAGCGGACTCAAGAGAAGTCCAAGATCCCGGGATAGTTTTGTATTTGTAATTGTCTGATCAGAATTGAGGGTGTCGTGAAGCGCTATCGACGATCCACTTGTGATAGGGAACTTGTGTGAATGGAGGGATACGTCGCGGTAGAAAGCCTCAGGTACCAGGGGTGAACTATGGCGATTGAGTGACCGACGCAGGTTGGGGGTCACAGCGGATGAATGTTCTTGTAAGCGTGTTCTATCGATCTTTTAGCGGACAGACAATTATTTATTTTATGTAACTGGAAGTTATTGTGATTGTGTTAGGAGCAGTTACTTGGTTTAATAGCTTTGGATATACAGTTACTTGTGGTACGAATGTGTGAGTGAGTGAAATTGTAAAGGCGGGTGAGCCGCTGCAAAGAGCGAGTAGTGACGTCAGTGTGCGCCGCGCTGGGATTGGTCGGTTGGTGTAACGCCGCGCTGGGATTGGTGGAAGTTCATTCGAAGCCGAATATTGAATTTGGAGGGCAAACAATCGATTTTCATGATGAGATGTTTTAAGGTGCTGCGGTATTTGTGTAGAGGCGACACAGGAGTGGTGACACGGGTAGGAGAAGAAGCTCCACCTGAGGATACACCGACGCATTATATGGCAACAAATGTAGGACTCCATACTATAGTCTGGCTTCAAAATTGGCATAAAATTACAGAAAAAGAAGGAGAATTGGCTTTTCCTCGTTATGGGTCATTTCGTATGGAGGTGCTGTATCAGCTAAGAGGAGTGATGTCTGCTCTGAAACCTCCGCCTAGACCAACCCAATTTGAGGCATTGGATGCTTGGATGAGAGCAGCAATGGCAAAGAGAAGGGAAGCTTCTCAGGGAAGAATGAAAAAAGCAATGAAGGCATATCAGGATGCCAGGTGGGATGCACAGCTGAAAAGATGGAGAGTAGACACCATAGAGGGAGAACAATTGTATCCCTTTTGGCTGCTAGAAGGTGGGTCTGGAAGAAAGAGTAAGACGGAAGAGGACAGTGACACAGATGACAGTTTTCTTGATAGATTGCTAGCAGAACGTCCTCCACCTTATGACTCTAGTCCAGAGCCGGAGCAGACGCAGCAAACTGAGGACCTTCTAAGAGTGGGACGAATAGGTGCAGAGGAGCAGACCACAGGAGTAAGAGGGAGGATTTCAGTGGGAACGAAAATTCCAGGAGGGTCTGGAGGGATAGGGCACGCAACTTCGGAGTTAGGAGAGACTGCCTGTAGCATGCGGCTACCAGAAGTTCTTTCGGTACCAGTTACTATTGGACTGGTGGTTTCAATATATAACCCTAGAGAGAGAATAAAGGAAAGTCAACAACAAACAGAACACGGTGAAGAGACTATCTCTGGAGGGAGTCTTACAATGAGTGGGACAGGTATGGCTCAGGTACCAGTGGAATCCAGTACTCCACTGCCTGCTACAGCTGATCCATCAAGAATGGACAGTGGGTCAGAACGAAGGCAAACAGGAGCTTTGGCAAATTCTAAGTCAGACATCAGAATGTGGGTTCCACCGGTGAGGGAGTCACAGATATTGAGTGATGAATTGGGGTTGAGACAAGAAGCACCTAGGGTACCGTTAGGGCCACAGTATGTGTGTGAGGGTAACCATTGGAGAAGTCGAAGTTGTGAAAGAGAAAGTCACCCAGTTGTGAGAATTGAGGAGATTGGGGACCTAAGGAGAACACAAAGTTGTGAGAGGGAGGAATTGGGAAGTGAAAGAGGTCAGAAGGTTTTACAGGTTGCAATGAAGGCACCATTGTTAGATGTGGTAAGATTAAAAGCAGAAATAGATGAAGTGATAGAAGGGAATCTGCCATGGGAAAGAATTGAAACATATGATTCAAGCGAATTGCTATTTGTAGCTAAAGACGTTACCAGAAAGGCAAAGCGAGCTCATGATGCATTGTCACAGCTGGCACGAAGGTATGAGGTAGATCTAACAAAGACTAAAATGATGCAGGGAACTTGCAGATTGCATTATACCGATAAGGAATTGGAAGAGAAGCGAACGACAGGATTTAAGGCACAAATTAGGGAATTGGTGATAAGGGTGCGAGCGTGGAAAGCATTAGACAGATGGGAAGAGAGGTGGGCCAAAAATAAAAGTGCCAAGAAAGGGATAGGAGACACTCCGCCTCCGGGTGGAGGGACGGGACCAGCAGGACATTACCCTCTGAGAGAAGTGCAAAATGGGGGGTACGTTCATGTGCCATGGAGCAGGGGTGATTTAGCAGCATTCACTAATGATTTTCCTCGGCTGAGGGAAAAACCTGCTGACTGGTATAAGCAAATAGACCGGTTTGTCAAGATTTCGAAGGTGCTTTGGATTGATTTGAATACCTTGTTTGATATAGTGGTCCCAGGGGATTTATGGACAGCATGTAAAGTTGCCATTGATTGGCCCGCTGTAGAACCAGCCAGAGATCCGGTGAATCATGGTCCTTCTCCCGAAGTAATGAAGAAATATGAGCAAGTGATTACATGGTTACAATCCAAGGTAGCTCCGCAAACGGTTGATTGGCTTAAAATCGATCGTACTACTCAAGATTCTAAGGAGTCGGTACATGACTATTATGAGAGACTTTTAGTGGCTTTTAAACAGCATAGTGGATTGGATACAATTGAGCAAAAAGATATGGGACAGTTTGTCTCAAAGTTTATGCTAGGACTAAGATCTGATATTAGCTTGATGATACAGACACATTTGACATGTTGGCAGAATAAGACGGTGGTCAAAATCCTGCGTTATGCAAAATACTGTCGTGATCAGGTGGAATCAGCACAAAAGAAATTGAAAGACAAGTTGATGTTGGTGCAGTTGAGGAATGCCGAAAGGCCTGATCAGATGCAAGAGGTTGGAGGAGCGATGGGTCGAGGTAGAGGAAGTGGTAGAGGAATGGGTCAACAGATGGTAACCCAACCTGGACAGGGAAGAGGCAGGGGAATGGATGCAGGTACAGGAGGTGATTGGGTGGCGAACCAAAAGAAGGTCACTGCTTGTCATTATTGTCACAAAATCGGGCATTGGAAGCGCGAGTGTTGATTGAATCCAGCAAATCAATTGCAGAATGAGGGAGAGGGACAGATGTCAGAGACTTTGAATACTGTAAGTAGACCTAGGTCCATGTATGGGGCAGGATATGAGCCGCAAATGCAGATTCCTCAGCCTCCAAGAATACCTACTCATAATCAGGTGTATCATCAGATGTCCTATTTTGAAATACGAGACAGATTTGACCAACCACAAGATCTTCATGAGTATCAGAAGGTGGTGCAGGAAGAATGCCCTTTGGATGCGATCCTGGAAGTAGATCAGAGTGGACCGTTTGTAGATGCAGAGGTGAACGGATACTCTGTTACCTTCTTATTAGATACTGGAGCTGCGCGCTCCACAGTAAGAACTGAAGTGGTTCCAAATTTGTCTCTGTCAGGACAAACGATTCAAGTGGTGGGAGTTACCAATCAGAGAATGACTAACCCGTTGACAAATGAGTTACCTGTGAGGATAGGACCGTTCCAAGACAAACATCAATTTGTAGTTTGCAATTCAAGCCCAGTCTGTCTATTGGGACGAGACCTTTTGTGTAAACTAAATTGTACCATATCTTGCACTCCGAGGGGTGTGGAGTTGCAAACCTGTGATGATGATGCTGATTTTAAAATGGCTAATATGAGCTTGTGTACGGAAATGTTCGTGGTTCTTACGATAGAGGAGTTGCCACATGATTTGAGAGATTCGGTTTCTCCAAAAGTGTGGGATTTCACGGGTGAGGAGATAGGATTGATTCGAGGGGTTGAGCCTGTTAAGATACAGGTCAAACCAAATGCAGAATTTCCACGAACTCCGCAGTATAAATTAACTCCAGAAACTGTGGCTGGAATAAGACCTGTAATTGAGTCTATGATTGCACAAGGCATTCTCAAAGAGATACGAGGAAGTCCCTGCAACTCACCTATTATGGGACTGCAGAAGCCTAGCGGCAAGTACAGAATAGTACAGGATTTGCGCAGAGTTAATGAAATCGTGATTCCATGTTGTCCTGTGGTACCGAATCCAGCTGTTATTCTGTTCCAAATACCATGTGAAGCAGAATGGTTTACAGTCATAGATTTATGTCAGGCATTTTTCTCCATACCGTTGCATGAAGACAGCCAATTTTTATTTGCATTTAGGATGGACGATCATGTGTTAACGTGGTGTAGAATCCCTCAAGGGTATACAGAAAGCCCCTCTATTTTTAGTCAGAGTCTGAAGAAGAATCTTGAAGGGCTGATGATGCCCCAGCACTCAGTCCTAGTTCAATATATTGATGACCTTTTGGTCGCTTCAGAGACTGAGGATGCTTGCAGAATTGATACTGTGGCTTTACTGAATCATTTGGCAGAGAATGGACACAAAGTGTCCCCGAACAAACTTCAGTATTGTCTGAATGAAGTTCAGTATCTAGGTCACCGGATCGAGAAGGGGAAACGAAGGGTGTCACCAGATCGCATAGAGACGATTCTGCAAATGGGAACTCCGAAAACACAAAAAGAAGTCCGCATGTTTTTGGGAATGGTCGGCTATTGTCGACAGTGGATCCCAAATTTTTCCTTGCAAGCAAAGCCACTGTTGAGATTGACTCGAAAGGACATTAGCGATCCGGTACCATGGGATGATGACTGCCTGAGAGCCTTCCTCCAGCTGAAAGAGAGCCTATGTCACGCTCCAGCTCTGGGAATGCCGGATTATAATAAAGCGTTTTCGCTCTTCTGCTGTGAAAGGGAAGGATGTGCGTTAGCGGTCCTTGTACAGACACATGGAGATGCTCGCAGACCAGTGGCTTACTTTTCAGCTACATTAGATCCAGTAGCTTCTGCGTTGCCCGGATGTCTCAAATCCGTTGCTGCAACAGGTGTCAGCATTGAGAGATGTGAAGGCATAGTGATGGGTCATCCGCTTATTGTTTATGTGCCTCATTCAGTAGAGCTGTTAATGACAAGAACTAAGACACAGTATTTAACGAATAACAGACTTACAAAGTATGAGCAGGTTATATTGGCTTCTGAAAATGTCACTCTGAGACGTTGTACCACCTTGAATCCTGCTACATTGTTACCTCTTCCGCAAGAGGAGGAAGAGTATTGTGAAGAGCATGACTGCCTGGATGTTACTGAGCTATCTACCAAACCCAGACCTGACATTGTTGATGAACCTCTGTCTGAAACTGATTTGATTATTTTTGTTGATGGTTCATGCTTAAGAGACAATGAAGGGTGTTTGAGAGCAGCGTTTGCTGTGTGCACCATCTTGGGGGTGGTGGAAGCTGCCTGTCTGAAAGGAGTATACTCTGCTCAGGTAGCCGAAATTATTGCTTTGACACATGCCTGTATCATTTCAAATGGAGTCCGAGTGACTACATATACGGACAGCCAATATGGGTTTGGAGTGGTTCATGACTTCGGCCAGTTATGGTCACAGAGGGGATTTTTAACGTCCTCAGGATCCGCAATCCGTAATGGAGAATTTGTGCGCCAATTGTTGGAAGCTTTGCAGAAACCCAAAGAGATAGCTGTAGTAAAATGTGCAGCCCATGGAAGGGGAGAGGACTTTGTTACAAAAGGAAATAACTATGCTGATGAAGTAGCGCGTTTTTGTGCTATACATGCTTGTGTTTTCAATGGAACATATGTAGGAGAGAGCACAGAAGAGACTGAGCTCAGCATGATGTTAGCTATAGCCGATACCTGGGATGAGGTAAGGCGACTGCAGGATGAAGTCCCAGAAGAGGAAGTTGCATCATGGGTTAGAGCAGGCTGCGAAAAGAGAGAGGATGGCATTTGGGAGTCGACAGATGAGAGAACAGTATTACCTAACTGTTTATTGAGCCCAATGGC
This sequence comes from Calotriton arnoldi, assembly GCA_963921515.1. Lineage (NCBI taxonomy): Eukaryota > Metazoa > Chordata > Amphibia > Caudata > Salamandridae > Calotriton > Calotriton arnoldi. Next base: position 339,105 of record CAWUFW010004737.1, read on the forward strand.
AAGGCAGATTCACGGAGTAGTTCATCTAGGGAGAGATGCCATGGTGCGAGTGTTCAGGCAAACTTGGTTTAACCCACGATTTTGTGTGTATGCTGAGGCTGTGTGTCACAGGTGTGTTACATGTCAACAAATGAATGTTTGAAAGAGAACTGTGGTTGCAATGAGTCATATTGGAAGATCAGGAGGGCCTTTTAATAGGATACAGTTGGACTTTATCGAGATGCCTAGGTGCAATAGGCTGAGATATGTTTTGGTGGTAGTATGTATCTTTTCACGTTGGGTTGAAGCATATCCAACTAGATGATGTGACAGTCTCACAGTGGCAAAACTGTTGTTAAGGGAACTGATAGCACGGTTTGGATTTCCGACCTCAGTGGAAACAGATAGAGGAACACACTTCCATAGTGAAATCATGAAATTGTTATGTACAGCTCTAAACATTGATCAGAGATTGCACTGTAGTTACAGGCCTGAGGCATCTGGCCTTGTGGAGCAGATAAATGGCATTATCAAGATGAGGGTGTCAAAGGTTTGTTCGTCAACTTCATTGAAGTGGCCAGATGCGCTACCATTGGTATTGATGAGTCTGCGTAGTACTCCTGATAGGAGGACAGGACTCTCTCCTCTTGAGATATTGATGGGGAGAGCTATGCGATTGCCTATGGTGCCAGCTACAGCACTGATAAACATCACAGATGATTTGGTTTTGGATTATTGTAGGGGACTGGCTGACGTGGTTAATTCTGTGTCCCATCAGGTCGAGGCTGCGACTGCATCTACCTCGAGAGACCTGCTGCATGATCTTAATCCTGGTGACTGGGTGCTTGTTCGAAAACACGTAAGGAAAAGCTGCCTTGATGCTCGCTGGCAAGGACCATACCAGGTGATCTTGGTTACAAGTACAGCTGTGAAGTGTGGAGGATTACCAAACTGGATCCACGCTTCACACTCTCGCCGCGTTCCAGAACCTGAGGAGGCAACAATTCCTCTTGTTCCGAGGAGTACAACTGAAACTGACACAGAGAACGAAGGAACAAGTCAAGTCGTAAGAATTCCTGAAGGGGCTGAACAATCAACTGAGCAAGAAAACCAAGATCAAGCTGCTCCAGAGTTGAGTTCAGATCATGAGATAGATGAGATTGCAGAAGTGAACTTTGAACCAGATCAAAGTGAACGGCCTGATGCAGAAGGATCAAATCAAGAGGAAGAGAGGAGACCAGGTGCAGAAGCAGAAAAGTGGCCAACAAGAAAAGAAAGGCTGAACATAAGGCTTGCATCTGAGAAAAATCTCGCTCCGATTCCTGAAATGTCTGAATCAGATCAAAGTGAAACTGAGGAGAGACCGGATGGTCTAAGACGATCCAGAAGAGAGAGGGTACCGTCTCAAAAGTACACCTCTCCTGAGTGGACGTACCTGGCTGCAAATGCAGAGACCGAGGAATTCCGGAAGGTTGGGGACTGGTACAGTGAGTTACGGAGGGGACACCCTGTCGATTGATATTCAGCTGTTGGTCCATGGAGTTGAAGCCTTCGGAATCCTAACTTTGACAGTCCCCGATCCACCAAGGCTAAGTGGTTTGCGCTTTTTGATTCTTAACCAGGTTGCTTTCCCCACATTTGGTCGACAGCCCACTGCACAGGAACTGGGAGAGATTCGTGCAGAAATTCTGCAGCTTGTTCTTACCATACTTGGATCTAATATCATTAATGATGAAGCTTGAACTTTGAAAGAAGAACTCATTAGGCTTCAGAAGGAAGATAACCTAGGCCCGAGTGGAAGAAGATTTAAATTAGGGACTTTCAATAGAAGAAGAACTGAGGGCTAGGGCTGACTACACCTCTACAATAGGCCATAGATACTGGACTGAATATTGCAATAATCGAATGGGAAAAGGAAAATAAAAATACATCGTAAATAACAAAATAAGGCAAGAAAAGAAGAAAAGAGACTTTGATTTGTTTGCGCCTCGAAACCAAAGGTGGCTCAAAATGGAATCTGGAAATCCAAGACGCAAGCAGAAGTGCATAATTGGTACCCTTATTGTTGTGGTGCTTATTGTCATAACTGTGGTGATTGTTACATCTTTGGTTGAGTCACACGATGCCGAAAGGAATGGGGAACAGACGACACTTACCCCACCTACTTCAGAGTTCGAAGAGGGTGCATCCGCAAAAGATAGAGAGATGATTAGGGAAACTAGTCGAATGTTACATGTAGATTTGTCAAAAGGTGATTTCACGCTGAATGCATATGCTCGTTTGTTGTATGAGTATGTTGATACAATGGAAGCGAAAGATTGCTATGTGTGTATGCAACTGCCAGCATCCGTAGAAGAAGGCGTTCGATACCATCACTTACCTTTGACCTATGGCATTACATGCAGCGTGTTATTGAGTATGTTTTATAGCAAGGCACATTTTGAGTACTACTTCTCCAATTATGATGTGGTACTCTCAGAAGTCCCCGTTCTTAAATACATGAATAAATATGATTACTAGAAGCAGGTAGAGAGGATGTCTACGTATTTTGTGCCTACTATTACCTTAGATACATCTTATGCCCATAGACACAATTTGACCTGCATGTTAACTGACATTGAAAAGAAGTTTGTGGACCAGATAGAAGATCGACATAGGCAGACCTTATTTAGACCAGATCCGAAGCACAAAGTGATCCCATGGACACAGGAGGAATTAGATCATAAGGCAAAGGGTAGTTCTGGTCCCATAGCTTTAGACTTCCAGCAGAAAGGGAGACTGTGCATTAGACACCCATCCACATATTATGACAAAATATTTGTGGGTGAGAGTGATTGTGAACACATTTTCTTGATTGAGGAATCCATTAGAAAGGCGCTGTTGGATAAATTGACCATAGTGCCAAATGTGTACTTTGTGTGCGGTAAAAATGCTTATGTGAAATTGCCCAAAAATTGGTATGGGACATGTTATTTGGCTGTGGTATTTCCCAAGATCTTCCATGTGGATGATTTATGGCCTTTGGAAGGGAAGAGATCTCATAGAGAAAAACGTGGTGTAAGTGCGGGAGAAATTATTGGGGATGTATTTGGAGCTATGATACCTAGTTTGGGTGTGATTTTGAATGATGTGAAGATTAGAAAGCTGGCAACTCTGGTAGATAAGCTCTCTGTGAATACGGCCCAAATCCTATCACTTGTTGATGGGGAGATGGTTTCCATAAGGGCTATGGTTCTTCAAATTCGTCTTGCTTTAGATGTGCTATTAGCAAAAGCTGGAGGAGTCTGTAAATTATTGAAAGTTCAACAGTGCTGTACTTATATTCCTGACAATAGTCGGGATATAAGGAAGTACATTAGCAATATTTCAGAGATATATCAAGATTTACGTGATCTAGCTGCTGATGGACCCTGGGAACAAATTGGCAAGGGATTTGGCAAGATAGGAAGCTGGTTTGGAAGTTTGGGACAAGGAATAATGGGATACATCTTGAAACCTATTATAATAGCTGTCATTTGTATAATTGTACTGTTGGGAGTCATTAAGGCTGACAAATGGCAAAGGGCACGACATGCTGAGAATACTTTGAAAAAGCGAGAGCAATAATTAGAACGACTGCAGGACAGTCATTATCTGCACCTTAAAGGGTTGGAAAGATTTAGTCAGGGACGGCAAGCTACAACCTCTGTTTAGGTCGGTCTCTTCTACAAGGAGAAACTTATGAGGGTAAAAAGGTTGGTGTTATGACACTAGTCATAAGAGGGGGAAACTGATAGAGAGCTTACAGCACTCTAAATTGTAGGGATGCACTATACTCCTGATATAAACGCACTCATATGTATTTTTGTCATGTGCAGTGTTTTATGATTATTAAGATGCATTTATTCACGTCATATTAGTATTAAAATGAAGTGAGCATGTTTAAGTAGGATTTGCTTGTATTTGAAAACATAATTCCTGTATGTGTAATGTGCAGGACGAAATTATACTCATATAATGTAACCATGTTTAGTTTAAGTTACCCGATTTGTAGGCCCAAATTGTAGGTTGTTTTGAGTTTTGTTTCTCCTTGGTTGCTCAAGAATTAATTAAATACATTTTGTTGTGCTCGAAGACAGTGTGTTCTCATCCTACTGCAGGTGCAGGAATTCGACCTCGTTATTCTTAGATTTAAGGAGATACCCGGAATGTCTTTGAAGAAGACTGCAAGGCGAGAGGGGAGGACCTGCTTTTCGTGCCTGGCCTATCTGGGAACCAAGGCCACTGGAAGAAGAGTCGACTTAATTAAAGCTTCTGTGGAAACTTACTGAAAAATGTTGCAAATAGAAAAGTTTTAAAACATGACGTATTGTGGGTTGAACATTGTCTTTTTGTATGATGCGCAGGGACAGATTCGAGAGACTTCTGCCAGTTTTCGGAGGAGAAGGAGCATCTTAGAGCGAGCTCCATAGCTTTAAGCTATCAGACCCATTTGACGTGAGTACTTCTTAGGAAGTCAACACGTGCTGACACCTTTGGGATATGATACACAGGAGATAGGTAGGATCCTTATTGAGAGAGGAGTAGGGAAAGATTTTGCTCCTTCTTAAATGAAAAGAGAATTGGACTCCGCTTCTATTCTTTGCTGTATTTTGATTTTGGAGTTCATCATATTATGCCTTCTGTGCCGAATGACTTATATTCGTAGAATCGGCTCTGTATTGATCTTTCTGTACCTATATACTCTGATATTGAGGTGTGTTTATATTCAATAATTTTTGGCCTTATAATAAATCCACCAAACTGAAATTCGGAGTCTGTGGTCCATTACAGCATGACTAAATCGAAAGTATAATCTTGAATTGTTTTCCTCCCTTCTACCACTTTAAGCAGGCAAATAAAAGATCATCTGCATTAAATCTAGTAGGGAAAAGTAGGAGTAAAGGTTGGCGTAATCACTGCTCCTCTGACTGCTGCTGACATTAAAAACGGTATTCTAAAGCCTATGCTGGCAAAACACCGAGTGATGGCCAAACACCGGGCCAAAATGGCCTTGATAGTAGGCAGAGAACCAGAATCTACTAAGATGGCCTTGATAGTTGTGCTTCATAAGTCAGATCACGAGACACTAGATATGACCTCATACCACCAGTTTCTATCCTCGTCACTGATAACAAAATCTTGAACAATATTCTGGCCTCCTGGGCACTCATGGCTCTGCCAACCTTAGTGCACACTTTTCAATGGGGGTTTGCACCCACACAGAGCATGTCCTATAACCAAAAGTGTCTGTTTCACATAAGAAGACCATGCATCTGTTGTCGCTGAGGTGGGCATGAAGAAAGCTTCCAATACCACTGGCTGAGACTTCATTCATGCCACCCTGACTCGAATGCAATTCAGGGAACAGTTTTTGAAATGGCTCCAATTATAACAGAGTAGCCCAACAGAGAGGGTGCAGACTGACACAGTTATCTCAGGTGCTAGGACCACTGGTAGGCACACAAATCAGGGATGTCCACTTTGCCCTAAACGTCAGGCTCACAGTCAAGCTCTTGGTGTGGAATATGAAGAGAGGGTAAGAATGCAAGGGGACTGGAATACACACAGGGATGTATAAAACAGCATTGTAAGCTTATATTTGCTCTAACGGTCATCAACAATCTTTCCTTGTAAAGTGTATATGTTCCAGATGCATGGAAACATGTGATCATTCGCTCACTACTAAAGAAACCTTCCTTGGATCCTGACAAGGCACATAGTTACAGACCCATCTCACTGCTTCCAGGGATTAGTAAAATCCTGGAAAAATTGCTAAATGGTGTCCTTTCTGAATTTTTGGACTCTAACAACCTACTGCACCAGACACAGACCGGTTTTCGGTCTAGGTATAGTACAGAGGCTTCTCTCTTATTGGCCACAGAGGACCTTAAAAAGACTGTGGACCATGGAGGGTCAGCTGCGCTCATTCTTTTAGACTTGAGCACAGCTTTTGACATAGTCTCCCACTCGATTCTCTGTCAGAGGCTAGAAGAAATGGGAACCACAGGTTTGGCACTAAAAGTGCTAACCTCCTTTCTAGCTAATAGGAGCTTCTTGCTTTAGGCTTGGCTCGACTGCAGAGCCATTTATAAGACATGGACAGATTGGGCAATTGCTCAGGGCCCAACATTTCAAGGGGCCCGGCCCCTGTCCGCCCTCCACAAGCACTACTAATGGACCATTGCACCGGCAGAGTTTGACAGGGTAGGAGGGTGCTGCTTATTCAACCACTTGACAGTGCCTCTTCTGTCTCTGGCCTCTCTGCTGAGACTTCTCTCCAGGCATGCAATACTTTCCAGTACTCAGGGAGGGCCTTCCTGATTTTAGGAATTGTCCTGCCTTGTTCTTCTCTTTCTTATTTATCTGGTTCTTAGCAAAGACCCTTTGAAGCAGTTGCTGCGGATCTCCCATCTGATTTTGACTTCATCCTGCTCTTTAATTCTCTCTCTCTGGTGGTTGGATCGCAGTCCAGAGAAAAATATAGCGTCCCTGCTGCACACTCTAATGCAGCAGTGAGGCCTTCTTGGTGCTGTGAGACCACAGACAAGTTGTGGATACCTCACATCCTAACATTTGGGGGCATATTTTCAAAGGGTTTAAACCACTGGAACGTCACTGTTTTCGATGTTTCGGTGGCACAATGCCTTGCACCATATTTACAAAGCGCTGTTAAGCCACTTTGCATGGCTTAACGCTGCTTTGTAAATATGGTACCCTTTCACGTAGGTATCTGCGTGAAAGGGGTGTGCAAAGGGTGTTGTTGTGGGCATTCCACCGTGACACTCATTGCTTTTTGATGCTGCCCCAGATTTACATGGATGTGTAAATCTAAGGCAGCGCCAAAAACTAACGCCATGCAAAGAGCAAATCGCCTTTAAAGATTGTTTATGTGCAGGAAGGTATCCCTTGCACTATGGTGCAAGGGTGCCTTTGTTTTAGGAAATCATCCCTGCGACACAGACACCCTTGCACTATGGCCCAAGGGCGTCTGTTTTGTCGCTAGGGAGCTATTTTTAGTTCCAGAGCATGGGAAAAAACATGGGTGCGCCGTATTCTTGTGAATACGGTGCATCCCTGCGTTTTTGAAAATACGCAGCGCTGCAAAATTTGCAGCACCGCCACGCTGTGCCATTTCTTATGAATATACCCTTTGGTGTGACACTGTCACCCATTACAAATGCTCTGCCTCATTCATTTTTTAGGTTTGACATCTAGTGGAGGTTCAGGTGAGCCAGATGTGTTTGTTCAACTTGCAGTAGGTAAAAAAGTCACTTACCTTAATGTTTCCCAAACTGTTTGCCATGTTTATTGAAATGTTTAGAAACATAATCAAAATGTTGCTTTCTCTCCAAGAAGATTGGGTATATTTGGGTAAGAGTGATGCCCTTGACTCCGTGCTCAGGGTTTCAAATTACTATTGAATAAGAACATAATGCGCCGTCTGAATGTAGCATACCTAGAGACACTGTCATACACAGCACAGTGAATAAGCACTGTAATATAAAACAAAACACATAAATCCATTGATATACCAGTGGGGCTTGGTCGCTCCTCCTTTGGTCCTGAATTTTTGTCCTGAATTTCGACCCTTTGTCCTGAATTTTTGTCCTACATTTTTGTCCTTAATTTTGACCCTGTGTCCTAAATTCTTTACATTGCCATCCTGAATTTGCCTCCCTGCCAGGTGGTCACCCTATTGGAGAGTGGTGACATTCCATATGTTGTACATAAATCAAATACTTGTACAGTAAACAGTGAAGCTATCTGTCACGTTGAATCCCTCATAAACTCAGATCGGAGGCAGATAAACCAAGAGGTATCCCAGCAGAGAGGTTGGTGAAGGGTCAGCAGGTTAAAGCAGAGTGGACCAAAAGCTTGGCTCCACAGGCTAGAAACAAATCTTTGAAAGGTTATTAGGACTGGAGCAGGGTCATCAAAATTCAGCATTTCGAGTTTAGCAGACAGTATTCATGTCAACGTCAAGTAGGCAGAGTCAGACACATGCAAAATGCACCTTTAAAGTGCAGCACTTGACCAACATCACAAAAGAAATGTACTTATGGCGGACACTCCCTGACTGCTTTATAATTCAATCTAAGTGTATTCGTGTTCTTAAAAATTGACTATTAAATGATGAATGATTGTGTGAGGTGGGAGGACATGCCCTTCCTGTAAATAGAGAGACTTCTAGCCGCAGTCAGTTCTTTAGTAACTTCCGCCTTTAATATGCTATTGCATTTTTTCTTATACTCGGCCGGCCCTCCCTCCCTCATTAGCTATATAACATGCATGCCCGTGTAATTTTACTCATGGCCTCAAACATTGTCAAGGCTATTGTCAAGAGTGTGTCATCTGGACCGGGCCCAAGTGAAAAATGCACATTTTGTGGTATTAGACTGGATTAATGTCTTGGGTGGTAAGGGCAGGGCATTGCAGGTAAATGTAGTTACCATGATCAGGAACAACCTGACTATTTTGGATGTGGCTACTGTAGAAAGCCCTGGTGGCAGTGATTCTCTAAAGGTTGACGGAAGCTGCCCGGGACAGGTGGATCCCTGGGCTTCAAGGTCCCTGAGCATCCCTGGGCTTCAAGGTCCCTGTGGATCCCTGGGCTTCAAGGCCCCTGAGGATCCCTGGGCTTCAAGGTCCCTGAGGATCCCCTACTTCAAGGCCCCAGAGGATCCCTGGGCTTCAAGGCCCCGAGGATCCCTGGGCTTCAAGGTCCCTGTGGATCCCTGGGCTTCAAGGCCCCTGAGGATCCCTGGGCTTCAAGGTCCCTGTGGATCCCTGGGCTTCAAGGCCCCTGAGGATCCCTGGGCTTCAAGGTCCCCGAGAATTCCTGGGCTTCAAGGCCCCCGAGGATCCCTGGGCTTCAAGGTCCCTGAGGATCCCTGGGCTTCAAGGTCCCTGAGAATTCCTGGGCTTCAGGGTCCTTTAGGATCCCTGTGCTTCAAGATCCCTGGGGATCCCTGGGCTTCAAGGTCCCTGGGGATCCCTGGGCTTCAAGGTCCCTGAGAATTCCTGGGCTTCAAGGTCCCTTAGGATCCCTGTGCTTCAAGGTCCCTGGGGATCCCTGGGCTTCAAGGTCCCTGGGGATCCCTGGGCTTCAAGATCCCTGAGGATCCCCTACTTCAAGGCCCCAGAGGATCCCTGGGCTTCAAGGCCCCCGAGGATCCCTGGGCTTCAAGGTCCCTGGGGATCCCTGGGCTTCAAGGCCCCTGAATCTACACTCATGGACTGCGGACAACATGAGAAAGAAACTGCTTCTAATGCCCTATAGGATGAAGTGAAACAGCTTTCAGTGGAGCTTTATTGTGAAGCTCAACCCACAAGGGTAGCCACCTGGCTAGTAGTTTGCTGATATGGTCAGTATTTTTATTTCAAGGGCTGTAAAAAGGAAAGAAATGGGCAAATCCTCCTTTTTCTCCCCTTGAAGTATAAACCTAAAATGACTCTAGATCTGTTTTAGATCTGTCTCTAAACTGTCCATCAATGATTATTAAAAAAACAGAGAAAGAATTGACCTGTTAAAAACAATACAATGGATTTTATGCAAAATGTTATTTATGATCCAGGTCCAGGACCTTACAGAATCTCGAGACACGAAAAAGTGGTTGTAATTTTTATTTTACACATGTGGAAACACTCTAAAACCAAACGGAATGCTTTATTTTACAGCAGTGTGTCAGCTGTGCTCACTATCTAGGCATACTCCAGGATCGAAATGTAGTAAAACACATTTGTTGAGTGCCAGCTTCTGAACTGAAATCATTGCTTCTAAAATTCACACTGTGCAGGTCCCATCCTATCGAGACACCTGTGAAAATTCATCTTAACTTCTCGGTCTTAGCCAAATACCTATGTATCAACGGGTTGGGGAATTGTGCGCACAATTGGGACATTTTAAAAGGCAGGTCTACATAGCATTGAATATATCCAGAAGCACAAAATGTTTGAGAACAAACAGGCAAAATTATCAAATATCTCTAAATGTAGTGACTTTTTTTAATTGGTAGCAGCCCTACTTTTAATGTTAATAGAGACCATTGTAAGGCCTCCTGGACAATGCCTTATTATTGAATTTCACGAATGAGCATCCTATTGGGTATCTAGGCTTCCTTGTAGTATGCAAAGAATGTAAAAAATGGTTAACATGGCAAGATTTTGAAACTCTTATGTGTCAAATGTCTTATACAGACTTTTAACTCAGTTTCACCTTTTTCACTTGTAATTAGGGAGAATCCTCTCAATTGAGGTCACCAGAGTCTGAGATAAAAATCCACATCTTCTTCCAAGCATTTGTCTATGTAGAGACTATTTCAAATTCAATAAGCAAAATACCTAGATGGATAAAACGAGCAGAATTTGCACAAATCACAAATGCTTGAAACTTTTTTTTCCATCTAGTGCAGCTTGTTTACATGGACGTAATTAAATTATTGTTCTCAAACCGAAGACTCAGACTTTACACAGGCCACAGCATAGGTGGGCCTTGCATCAACATCTTGCCCTAAACACTGAAAGCCTGATTTAGTTGGTAGGCGGATTTTAAGATTCAATTAAAAAATGTATTTATTATGTTATGGAACTCAACAGAGGTCCACATAAGGAATACAGCAATTAATTCCTATCTTTAATACAACGGTATTAAAAACAGTCACAAGAAAAACGTCTAAAAGAAAATACATATCACTACCATCATTTCATCCATTCAAAATTGACATACAAAAATACATCGGCATAACCATCAAATGGCCTAAATCTTAGTAAGTGACAAATCTAGTACAAAATTCCATCACAGAGAACAGACACAGCCTTATTAAGTACAAATATTCAATGTCGATGCTAAATACAGCACTCTATTGTAAAGTGCCATGATCTGAAATGGTGAAAATATGCAAGACAGCCAATTTAGGCAAAATAGTTTAATGCTCAAAACAATACAAAATACAATACACTCTACATTTAAAAAACAAAAAATTAAAAAGTGCAAATGAGCAGCTAAAGTGATATAGGGGCAAGCAATAAGCAATTTTGTCCACTCAAATTGTAATGTGCAATAATCCCATTACATCTGTTGAGCATCTAACTTAACATATGGCATATAGAGTACTAATAGTACTTGCAATTGCAAATTACACATGGACATACAAAATTTAAAACACATTTAAAAAACATTTTTAAAAATGTAAAACTTTTGAGCAAACCATTTCAGATGGTATAGTTGGTGAGCTTCAACTACCGAAGTTATAATATTTTCAAAAAGAGCGGTCTCAAAAGGTGGCAACATGCAAAGTGAAGGAAATGGCATTCAAAAATCACATGGTTTAAGTCTTTGACATGGTTCAGGCAAAGATCACAAAACCTCTCATCCCTCTGAAGGTCTTCCTATGTTCCTGTGATAACTCGTTACGGAAGCAAATTTAACCTTAATAACAGGATGCGGGAGATTCCATAAAATATAGGGTTGGGGCTTTTTACAGACACATTACAATGTAATTCCTTACATGCTGTGAACAAAGCAAAATATCCCTTTTCCTATTCACTATGTACAAAGATTTTTTTATCAAGTTTTTTAGAAAAGGTTTTGGGAATGGAACATCTCCACTATGACTGACCTTAAACATTTCCAGAGCTTTTAAATAATTAGAATAAAGCCCACTTCTTCCTTTCAAAATATGAAAACTTTCAAGCTTAAATGCAGCTCGGATATAACCTATTTCACTACTCAGTAAACTGTTCCCCCACCCCAGGACAGCTGCCACAGCAAGCACAATTGTGGAAGGTAACCCAAATTCAAGCCGAAGAGCAGATGGAGAAGCCAAAGAAATCAAATTACAAATTTAGCGCCATATGTGCCCCTCTACTTCCTCAGAGAAGGACCAGTGCCGCTCATCCATCACTTCACAAGCATAACTCAGTGAAGGTGGTATTTCTGTCTTATGGACCAAAAGGACTTGTGCAAAGTGTCTTTGCTCACAACACTTATACAATCTGTGAATTGCAGAGCCCTGGTACAACGCCTTACTTTTACAGTCATTTATGCGATCTTTGTTTAGGCAGTTACTTCAGAAGATTTGGTAGAGGTAAGAATAGAACTGCACCACTTCCAACTTGACATTCCCCAGGAACCAATTAAAATTTTGCCTAATTCTGCACTCCTTCATTCTAAAAATCATAACTTTACTCCTGGATATGTTTATTTTTAAAAAGTGTTATTCCACATAATTCTCCAGCACACAAAGATGCCTACGAAGGCTCATTGGGGTTAGATCCAACAAAATAACATTGTCTGCATAAAGAAGACAACTAACATTCATGAGGCAAATCATGAGTATAAAGCAAAAATAGAAGAGGAGCAAGCAGGCAATCCTGCTTTAAGCCATTGTGTGTCTCCACTCTACTAGACAAACCTTGGTTCCCTTCCATCAAGACCTGAGTCCAGGTACACGAGTGCAAGGCAATTATTAGCCTCAAAAGATGAGCAGGGGTCCCTAATGCAGGCAATTTTCACAACAGCGTCCCTCGGTCAACCTGTCGAATGCTGTGGAGTAATCGATAAATGCGGAATACATGAGCTTACCCCTAGCCAAAGGATACTAATCAATTAATGTTTGAAGGGCTGTGATATTATCAGGGGTACCACAGTTCTTACGAAGACCAGCCTGCTCAGCAGATATGAGGTTATGAGGTAGATTTAACTCTTTCGGGATGGAGGAGGACAATAACTCCACCATCTTGAGGGACTTCTGCCCACCAAATCTAGAGTCATCCACCGACCCTGCAGGCAACTCTCAGCATTGACAGGAACCACCATGATGGCGATTCCTGTCAATGTAGGAAATATTTGATGGAAGGTGCCATCAACCATGATGGTTTGCTGTCAAACTTTTCCAACTTGTTTTGCTTTTCAAAAATAAATAACTAATGACCCCCATACTCTGAACGTTTTCTCCCATGGTATAGGGGTCATTTTGTTTTTTTCCTGTCGATTACCACCAGGTCTAGCTGGTGATGACTGACAGGAAATAAAAGCCTGTAACCATCCACCTTAAATAGGGTGGACAGTGTAAACGCCTTCCTCTGATGACCCCTACTTCATTGGGCCGTCAGAGGAAGTATTCCATTGAAGGAACCAACAAAGACTCCAACAGGAAATATTTACAGTCCACCCTACTTTAAATGAGGCAGGTGGACTGTCAGTTTGGTGGACAGGTTACTCCGTCATGGTTGCGAGAGAGTTCCTTGTCTGCCGAACTCTTAATTAGGCCCTAACACTCTATACCAAACAACGGCAGATTGCATTGGCCCAGCACAGAAGTAATATGTTTAAAGAGGATTGTGCCCCACTGGACTGTTAATGCTTCCTTTCGGTATTACATACCATCCTCTCCTCATGACTTGTCTTTTAAACATTAGATAAATGCAGTGCTCTACAAGGTGTACAAGTGACTGTGATGAGATCCAGATATTGATTCTACAAGCTCCGTCAGTCTTATTCACTAGAGTGGAAATTTGATTGTGGTAAATTTCTGTAAAGAAAAAGATGAGAAAGAATTTCACCTCTATAGCATTTACTAAAAATGAGCAAGTTATGCACTCACTAAAAACACCAAACAAGTACATGGTGTGTAGTATGCTTCTTGTAAGCAATTGTAAGAAAGAATTGCAAAAGTAATAAAGTAGAGCACCAAAGAAATAATGGGAAAATAGTGGAAATGGTTTGTAAAATGTAAGTATGGAATCTCAATATTGTTTTTATGTCTTATGCATTAATCATATCTAGTATATACAATAAGACTGGAGAGCTTATTTATGAGAGGGTTGCATCACGTTTGCACCACGTAATGTGGTACTTGTGTGACGTGAACCTCTAAGTCGGATTTTTCAAGCCACGCAAAGCCACTTTGCGTGGCTCTGAGTGGCTTTAAAAATCTGGAGTAATGCAGCACAAAAATCGCTGCGTTGCGTTACTCTACCCTGAGTACGCATTCCATGGGCATTGCGTGGTTGTTCCCACGCAACTCCCATGGATTTTGACACATCCCCGGATTTACAAGAACTTGTAAACTCAGGAATGCGCCAAAATCTTACACCTTCCCAGGTGCCCCTTCCTGCACAAAAACAATCCTGCATGCAGCACAGGCACCCTTGCACCGTGGTGCAAGGGTGCCTGCAATGGGATTAGTCTGGCAAAAGGGCGCACGGGAAAGGACAGGAATGCGCTGTATTGACTTAAATACGGTGTGTTCCTGCCCTTTCCCTGTTACACAGTGCAGCAAAGTGACTTGCTGCGCTGCACTGCATCACTTGCTCATAAATGAGGCCCTAAGAATCTCTAAAATTATGTGGGAAGAAAATCGTGAGGGTATATTCAAAAAGTGTACAGTTTCACCTAAAGGAAATAGTGGAAGTACTCATGTGCAGCCTAAAATTCATCGACAGTTCTAATCAGTTGATAGGGTTTTGTCAGTAGGTATGCCTAAGATACGATGTGTGGTGGAATACTGACAGGTCCATACAGCGTGGAATGATGGGCCATGTATATAAACAGAAGTCGGGTAACTGTTTTATTATTAATACTTATAATTGTTATGCTATCGACGAATAGATTACGGTTCTGCTGGGAATAAATTCCACTGCAACTATAATTGTGGTGATGGGACAATATTCAATATGATCCTACTTTCATGGATGGGAGCACATCGATGGTTACTCGTAGTGTTAATTGGCTTAAACAGTTGTGGAAAAATATGACCATAAATATTATGCATTATGGCCCTTCTATTTCTTCAAATGGTCCTTTTACATTCTGAGTCATTGATTGTGGTTCAGGATGAATCTTAATCTATTTGTATCAGTCACAAAAAGTGTTATGGTTGAGGGGAGTGCATGTTTTTTTCCAGCGCTGGAGCTCCTTTCTGGCCTCTGTTTGTTTTAAGCAGTGCTTAATTTGTAATAAAATATGTGCCAGGATCCTCATCAGATGGCCACTGCAGCTTTAACCACCCATTGCCCCTGCCAGCGCTGCCAACGACAATACCTGCGCCACTATTAACCATAATACTCCTACAAGTGTGATAATTCAAACAATTCAAGGCCCCCAAAGTTATAAGAACGACTTGGGGGTAGGAAAGAATCGTTTTTAATGTATATTTAATTAGTAAACAGCTGTTGTTCTGCTCATCTCTAAATTACACAGACCGCCACCACGTGGCAGATTGTCATAAGTGCTGGCGTTCACAATTAAGTGCCGGTGCCAGCACCGGAAACCACCGGCTCAAATTAAGCACTGGTTTTATGAGTTAACATTTTGGGGATATTAGATTTGTGCAGTGTGACACCTTAACCCCTTTTGGCTGTATTTATGGAACCTTCACCTGGATGAGTGGACCCTCGATGCAATTGAAGCACTATAAGAAATGCGTATGATAATTATGGGAGCAGGAGCTCTATTGTTTTACAGAAAGGATAGCACCAACCCATTTTGGCATCGAAATTGATCGAAACTATGTCCCATTTTCTCCCGCCTAGTATGAGACGTAAACATGGTTTTAAGCAACTCATATCAACGTTAATGGGAACATTAACTATGAAAGGGTATTATTACCCGTCAGTGCGATTCACCCTGTTAAAATCATTGCCTCCCAGATATCAAAATACTCAGCATTGTTGGAGCAGCACTGTTTAATGGGCTGTAATGTTAATTTATTCTAGGAATTACTGAACGTGGAAAAGCCTATTATAAAGAAGCAAGCTAACCTTTCCTGAGACAAGAAAATGTATCAGTATGTAAATATTGCAGGCGCCTGCCACTGTTTCACACACAAATGAACAGAGCCACCGAGTGTGTGGCGTTGTCATCACCATAATTAGGGGTTTTGTAGTTCATTTTTTATACAGAGGGACTTGAACCTATTTCTGCTCATTATAAAAAAACAATAATTTGTTTGTAAATTTGATTTCCACGAGGCCTCAGAGAGCAAGCATCTATACAATTTTTGAATTGAATTAAATATGCCAGAATTCCTATGTTTACACATGTTCCATGGTCTATCATGGAGAATATTATTGTTTATCTTATGAAGATTAAAAAGGAATTTGTGCATATTTTATGTGAAAAAAACAAGGCACTTCTACCACTTTTTCAGATGGTTGTATGGATAATTGGCAGTGCTAGAGGAAACTTAGACTTTCGACTAGCTAGGCTTCAGAGGGACAAGCTAGACTTCAGTGGGACTAGCTAAACTTCAGAGGGACTAGCTAGACTTCAGTGGGACTAGCTAGACTTAAGAGGGACCAGCTACAGTTCAGTGGGACTCGCTAGACTTCAGAGGGACTAGCCATACTTTAGTGGGATTATCCAGACTTCAGTGGAACTAGCTATACTTCAGAGGGACTAGCTAGACTTCAGAGGGACTAGCTAGACTTCAGTGGAACTAGCTAGACTTCAGTGGAACTAGCTAGACTTCAGAGGGACTAGCTAGACTTCAGTGGAACTAGCTATACTTCAGAGGGACTAGTTATCCTTCGGTGGGACTAGCTATATTTCAGAGGGACTAGCCATACTTTAGTGGGATTATCCAGACTTCAGTGGAACTAGCTATACTTCAGTGGGGCAATGGGGGTGGACCCATGTCTGTAAAGCACATATAGCGCAAGGCTCAGATGACTAATAATCATAGGCGCTGGAACCATGCTAGATTTCCGAAGGTGAATGAGCAATACGGATGCCTTTTAATTTTGTTTATATCTTGTCACATTGCTGTGCATTCGAAGACAGATGTCAAATGGCAAGCTATGTCTTCTGACAAACTGTTGCTTATTCTTTTAACTTGGAGATTGTTGGATACATTTCTTTCTATAATTGCAAAGTGGGACAATTTTGTAAAGTGAACAATGTGACAGTCTTGTTGTGAAAGGAAGGCTGCAGGATATTCTGTAAATGAGTATTAATGAACGTTACAAATATCAAAAAATATATCAACAGTTAGAAATTCACAAATCAAGCCAAATATTTACTGAAAGTCAATTTCCACACATTGTTTGTGCTATCTATTTTATCAGAAAACTATGTGCAAACTTAGCTGTCCTTTCAATGGTAAATCTGCTGTCTGCAAATGACAACGAGCTACCATACTATGCTTCAGTAATATATTTTGGACAGTATGCTCCACAATTCACCACCAGCTACATACTACACCCTTACTGCTCCATTGCTAAATGGATGTGGCTCAGTTGCTACAATTTGTGTGACGCATGGATTTTTCACTGTCCCTATGAGCTCAGTGATGTAATATATTGATGGCAGCACCCTCACTCTGAAAATTGTTCCTGCACTACTGCTAACAAACACAAAAGAAGTGCAACATTGACGTTACACTGCCCACGTACAGTACAGACAGTGGCATTGCAAGTTACATTCACACATAAAAGGGCAAAGCACAACAGCACCCGGTAAGCACTTCCTTCAAGCTCCTCACTTCACTGTCTGGGTCTCCACCCCCCAGCCACAGGAAAGCAAGCAATACACTTCGACTGTCAGGGGAAGTAATTCTCAACTGCAGTTTGTCCCACGCTGAACCAGGGACATCCAAATTAATCCCATTTTGCTCTTCTAATTAATACTGTGAGTGACATTTTAAGGGTGAGCATCCGAAGAGGTTCTCTGCAGCATTTGCGGAATCTCCTTTTCAGTGTTTTCACTATTTACACAGGATATTTTCTCATGTTGCTATTGTTGGCAGGTGGTTTATTGGTAGTGGTAGGTAGGCACCTAAGGTCAGAAAACATGATGGAATTCCCACCAATTTCCTCAGTATAAAGAACATTTTAAGAGTACTGAATGGCAAATGCTCTGTCCGAATAGCACAAATATGTAATAACAAGAATGTCTGGTGCGTCGTCACACCACAGGTTCAAGCCGCACAGCCATGCAAGAAATTGCAAAGATCAGGAATCCAATATTTCATCTGAGTAATCCATATTTAATCCATGTATTCATTTTTCTCATGATTAAAATGTTCACAAATCGAAACAGCATACTACCAAACTTTCAATGCTTCAGAAATGCCCATCCGGGTGTTTTTCATTGGCGTATAAGAATACGCTGTTCATCCTGGGTAACCATACGCATATCTTCCCAATGCATTTCGGGTGAAAAATCCCTACATCAGGGGCAACTAAAACATAAAGCCCATCACAATTGTTTCCCAAACTTTCCCAAACTTCTGGATGTCCTTCCAGAGGGTTTAATGGTGGGTTCCAAGTGTCCAAAACACAAAGCCAAGGGTCTGGAATCTCCTAGATGGTACTTGGCAGGCCTGGACTTCACTTCCCACAATGCCCTTGGTCAACGCCTTAAAACTCCACTGGACGCACTGCAGTAGGGGGACTCTGGCTGGAGAAGGGTCAGTTAAGCTCTGTTAACCTGTAGCTGCAGGGAGTCCACACCTTCTTGAAGCAAAGCAAAGTTCTCAGAACTCTAGTCCCAGATAGTGCAGCAGGAGCAGTCTTCACCAGGCAGGCCCTTGGGTGCAGATCAGGATTCTAGTAGGACAATCCGGCTTTTTCTTGTAGTTTCAGGCAGTAGAACTAAGAGGCTATGCACCTCTCACCTATTTAATCTCAGCTTCTGGGCATCAAGAGAAGGGGCACCCCTGACCAATGAGATGCAGGGCGCCACCCAGGCACATGACCACTTCCTCCAATGTGTGGCATCTTCTTGTCTCAGAAAGCACTATTCCTCCAAAACCCATCATGGCTGAAATCTCAGCAGAGCAGTAGGAGCTAATTAAACCATCTCTCAGTGTGGCTCATTTTCATAGCTCTCCTCCCCCTAACATCTGCAAATTCCTTCCTTAAGTCTGCTAGCTGGCTGTGGCACAGGGGAATGGGGGTAGGTAGCTCTGCCATTCCCTGCCTGCTCTATCCTCCTTTGAAGCCACATGCTTTACGACCCCACTCCCCGGCCCTGGCATTCCTGTGCAGATGCAGAGCTCTCTCCAGCAGATAGACTCCCCTGGATAGCCACTTATCACTCATCAAGGCAGCCTTGCTAAGCCTGTTAGCACTGACCAATCAGGGAAGACTACAGGAAGTCTGGATTTTACCTTACATGCAAGAACGTGTTATAACTTCTTTTCTGTATGAGTTAGGATCAATTCAATCAGAGCAGTATGTTGGATTTATCAATACCATTCTGTGAAGTCTTTGAATTATATTTTCATACTTTCAAAGCAATAGTTATTCGTCCATAAAATATTTCCATGTTAGCCTAAGAGGCCAAGTATCTACAATGGGGACAATGAAATGTGCAATTCCTCCCTCACCAGGGTTATAAAACATATTTTTTAAGGACCCGCTCATAATTACAGGACCCCCACCCCTGGGACACCTAGGGGAGCCCTGGGTAGTGCCTAATATGTAGAAATTATGTAGATTAATACTTCACAGTGCCCTCAGAACCAAAGTCGACTTTTCAGGGAGTTTCCTACACTATGGAACAATAAAATGGACAGCTTTCACTCACCAGGGTTTATAAAACATCTTTGCTAGGGACCCTGCTTATAGTTACATGATGCTCCACCCCTGGAATACCTAGGTGAGACGTTAGGGGTACCCAAAATGTAAAAATAAGGTAGATTATCACTTTTAACATGCCCATGCCACCAAAGTTGTGTTTGCATTGAATTTACTTTTTAAAGCAGTGCTACACACAGGGCTGCTTTTAAAATGACCTCATGCTCTCAGCAGTGCACACATGCACGTGAAAAAAGGCTGCTGGCCTCTAAAATGCCAGGCCCTACTATATACTATGGATTTATAGGTAGTTTTCATCCCCTTGCCCTATTATCTACAAGGGACTTATAGGGTAGGTCAGGCCAATTGTAAGTGCGCTCTAATACATAGTGTTCCCTATACATATGGGTGTTTAAGCAGAACACTGGCCCTGGGCCTGCCTAGCAGAGCCCAGGGCACTCTCAGAGTCAGAAAACCAGCATTTAGGGGTCTCAAATGGTCCTGGTTTGTCACATCTATGATCATGAGGTTACTGCTTCCTTTGAGCGCAGCCTAAAGCTCTCGATTTTTCCCTAGATTTGCTTCCGTCATTACTTTACGCTTCCAAGCACTGAGCTGATTAGCTCTTCTTGCTAAAGTGCTCGAGAGGTAGAGTAACAGGATACTCTGTTCGCCCATTCTAATGCCTCTCAAAGGTTCTTATATAGCCCTATCTCACACGCAAATAATGTTTCTTTCTACAGTTTTTCATCCCCAGATTGCATAATATCTCAAAAACCTCCACTGTATTCCAAAAAGAATAAATTAAAAACTTCCCTCTATCTTAGTTTTGAATGGCCTTCTCCTTACTTTCCATCTTCTCATTGCCTTCTCTCTCTGAGATCAGCCTTCTTTTTCACATGCTTGTTTGCCCTAATCTTTAATATTGTATTTCTCCTTGCCTCTGCTAAGCGCCTCTCTGACTGGTCCTCTGCCCTAGGTCTCTGCGACACCTGGAGGGTATGGAACCCCCGCCAAAAACAGTACACTCATACGTCGGCGGCCCATCACACCCACTCCCGTATTGACTTGCTCCTGTTACCGGCCACCGATTGTCACTTGGTATCTGGGGTCACTATCCTTCCCCGGGGTATCTCCGACCACTCCCCTGTCTCCCTTCATCTCGGGCGTCCTCCCGATGGGGTCCGCGCGATTTGGCGGATGAACGCTTGGTTCCTGCAGGACGCGGAATTCGTCGAGACCCTCGGGCAAGAACTGAAGCAATATTTTCTGGTCAACAAGGGTTCGGTTCCCTCTCCGGGTACTCTGTGGGAGGCTGGCAAGGCTACTGTACGGGGCGTGGCTAGAGGCTTGGTCCACGCAAAGCGCACGGCCCAGACCGCCCGCTTGATGCAGCTCGAGGCCCAAGCAACACAGTTGGAATCAGCCCAGGCTTCCGCCGACAGCGCTGGCTCCACCCGTCGGCTCGCACTGCTCCGTGAGGAGATCTGCCAGATCTCCCTAGAGTCAGCTAAGATGCTATGGCGCTCCTCGGTGGCGCGGGTGTACGGTTGGGGCGATAAAAATGGGAAGTTACTCCACAATCTCATCTCTTATCCTAAAGCCAACCGCATCATCCCCGAGGTCTGTGATGCGGCCGGCACTCATCATTCCACCTCGCGAGCCATTGCCCATGCCTTTGCAGGCTATTATGCCCAACTCTATGCGGCCCGGCCTCCCGAGGCCTCCCGAGGCCTCCCTAGCCACATTACTGTCGGAGGCCGCAACTCAGCTGCCCCGACTTCCCCAGGCAGTCTCCGATACTCTGGATCTCCCCCTTACCCCGGAGGAGATACACGGGCCATTTCACTCTTGCACTCCGGTAAGACGCCAGGGCCGGATGGATACCCCCAAGAATACTACGCAACCTACCGCGACGTGTTGCTTCCGCATCTGGTAGCTCTGTTCCAGCATGTGGTGGACGTAGGGTCCTTTCCCCCCGAGACCGACATGGCCACTATTGTGGTTCTTCCGAAGACACAACCGCCTTCCCTCTCCTGCGCAGACTACCGCCCCATTTCCCTCATCAACACCGAGGTGAAAATCTTTGCAACTGCCTTAGCTCAACGCCTCCGCCCCCTCTTGTATGACTTGGTCCACCCAGACCAATGCGGCTTCATGCCTGCCCGTGGTACCCGGCATTGCATACGCCGTCTTCACCTCACCCTCGCACATCGCCATCAGCTCACCCCGTACTTGGCCTTGCTTTTCATTGATTTTGAGAAAGCATTCGACACAGTTGACTGGAGCTATTTGGAAGATGTGCTGGAGGCGATGGGCTTTGGTCTCCCATTCAGGCGTTTCATCCGAGTTCTGTACTCTAGTCCTACAGCTAGGGTCCTAATTAATGGCACACTCTCTGAGGCTTTCCCCATTCAGAGGGGCACCCGCCAAGGCTGTCCCCTCTCACCGCTATTATTTGCGCTAGCAATGGAGCCTTTGGCCTCTCTCGTGCACAATGATCCCCGCATCCGGGGGTGGGCCTGGGACCCCCATCAGGTTGACAAGGTCGCCCTTTACGCCGACGACGTCCTCCTTTTCCTGGCGGATCCTGAGAACTCCGGCCCCCGATGCTTGGAAGTCCTCCTTGCCTTTGAGCGAGTCTCTGGCCTGCGGCTCAACCCGGCGAAATCCACTCTGGTTCCTCTCCACCCCTCACGTGCCTGTTTCGATTGGCAAACCACCATTCCCCTGCACAGGCAATCCTTCAAATACTTGGGAATCTGGGTCACCTTGCTCCCAGACCTTGAATGGGCCCTCAATCTTACGCCCCTGATTACCAAGGCCAAGGCAGACCTCAAGCGATGGCAGTCCCTCCCTCTTAATCCCCTTGGCAGAAGTGCACTTTTTAAAATGATGGTTCTCCCCGCTTTTTATATACTCTTCAAAATGTAACCTTTCACCTCCCAGGGAGTTGGTTCCGCAAAATTGATGGTCTCTTCACCCGGTTCTTATGGAGAGGCGGAAGGCTGCGTATATCCCTGGCTCACTGTCGGATACCCCCTTACGATGGGGGTATGGGTGTGACCAATCTTCACCTCTACTACCTGGCCACAAGGCTTATCGTGGTTCACGACTGGTTCGGTGGCGGCTGGTCCGACCCGGCGTACCATGTTGAGCTCCGGTCTATTGATTTTCCACAGCTCCAAGCCTACTTATATGGGGCCCCCATACCACAAGTCCTTCCCCCCATCACTAGGACAGTCCTACTGGCTTGGCGCACTGCACTGTGCCACACGAAATGGGATGGGAAGCTTACCCGACAGACACCCCTGTGGCATGGAACTTGGCTGCGTGAGACTTCAACCCTCCGGGACTTTCGTCAATGGGACCGCATTGGGATCTCGCTTCTTGGGGATGTCTGGGTCGGGGACCACATCAGGGCCTTTGCAGATTTGCAGCAGCGCTACTCCCTCCACACATCCCAGTTTTATAAATACCTGCAGCTTCGACATGCCCTCCATGCACATATTACGTCTCCCACCTCCCTCCCCGAATTCAGTCCCCTCGAGGCCCAGGTGATGATGGGGAACCTAGGTAAGGGAGGGGTGTCGCGGATCTACCGTTCCCTAGTAAATAATGGCCCCACGACCCTAGACTCACTGCGCGCCCGATGGGAGGTTTGGCTGGGCCCCTTGGAGGACGCACACTGGCGGGACGCTCTCATGGCTCCCAAGACCTTGACGACCTCCTCCAAACTGCGCCTAATTCAACTCTACTTCTTGCATATGGCATATTTAACCCCTGCGCGTTTGTATAGAGCCCGACTGAGGCCTTCCCCGACTTGCACACGATGCAATCACGCTCCAGCTGACTTTTACCACATGGTCTGGCAATGCCCCGTCATCGCGTCATTCTGGGCAGGGGTGGAATTGGAACTTACACAGACCCTGGGGTGGGTTGTTCCCCATGATCCGATACATCTCATTTTGGGTGTGTTTGATGGCCTGGATGGCTCTCGGGCCGATAAGCGCTTTCTTGGGACTGCAGTGGCGGTGGTGAAGCGTGACATTGTGGCACTCTGGTCTCAGGCCAAGCCCCCTACTGTGCGGAGGTGGAGACGGGGGGTGGACTGGTGTGGGACCCAAGAGGAACCCCTCTTCGAGGCCCGGGGTTGCCCCAAACTATTTGAAAAGATCTGGGGTAAATGGTTCAATCTAATGTCTTGATTGGTGAGTGTGTTCATATGTACAGTGTTAACCTTGCACGGGCATTTACTCTGAAGCCTGATACACAGGTCTCTGTCATTATCCCTACTGTAATCATTCATCGAGATAATGTGCCTATTTTTGCTGCCAATGTAATTATGTGGTTTCCTTTAAATGTCAATAAATTTGATTATCAAAAAAAAAAATATTGTATTTCTGCAAATTGCCCTCATTTCATTCTAAACTTTCAGAAAATCAGCTATCTTTCTATAATAGTCATAGCTGCAACCACTGTTCCCAATAACGTGCGCGCATGTGCGCGCGCGCACCTCTGTTACATGTAGCGCGCAGTGCTGTGTATGGAGCGCGCACACACAGCACATCAAACGAGAACGTTAGCGCCGCTGCTTTTAAAAAGCGAGCGGCGCGAAAAACGGGTGTTTCTTTCACGCTGCGGTGCATACTGTGTGCTTTTGTTTAAGTATTCATGTTAATTGCAGCGCTATCAAGAGCTGCAATTAACATGAATACTTTAAACAAAAGCACACAATCTGATCATCAGCCTGCAGCTGCGGCGCTCTATTAAGAAAAGAAATTCAGCAAGTCTACAAAGACGGCGTGAAAAGCACACGTCGTTTTTGTAGACTTGCTGAATTTCTCTTCTTACCATGGCTGCCCTGCTTGTGCTCTCATATACAGCCCCTCCAATACTCTCTTCTGGGAGCACACTTTTTCGAACGTCGTCTTCCTTCTGCCCGATAGCTGCGAGAAGCAGTATTGACTAATTTTAACTGCCCTGATGTCATTGGTACCTCAAACGTGATGTGGCGTTTTGGCCAGAGACCTGAGAAGATGGTGCTGTTTCACCTGTCTCACAACATGACTAAAAGCCCGGAGTAAACATGCATTGGCAAAGTCAACAGATTTCGGCTTAAGGATATGTTGACTTCTCTAATGAAAACTAACTGGACAGTATTTCAGTGGGCGGAGAGAGCACACGGACGGGATGAGGAATACAGAGAGCAGTGAGAGAGGAGCAGCTGATGTAGCCTACGGCCAGAAGAGCCCTCTTTGGAACTGGGAAACCAGGTTCGAGGCCCAGCATCAGCTCAACATGGTGTGATTGTGGGGACATTATTTATTCTCCCCTGTGCCCAAAAATGAGTGTCACACTGTGTAATGTAATCGGTCGTAAAGTGCTCCAAAATCCCTGCACTGAGTTCACGCTATAAATAAATAAAAATAAACAGGTGCACATGAGACAACAATAAAGTCGCGCGTCGGCCGCACACAGGAAAGACTGTAACTTGGAGCACAGTTGTTGCACAGCTGTACACTGTGCTTAAAAGAGCAACATGGAGGGCAGAGGGTGGGGTAGAAGAAGCATGTAAGGGAGTCAACTGGATAAAACACGCACTGTCATGGAGTGCTTCAGGATAAAGAAAAAAAAGAGCCCCCGAAACTCCTGAAGTATAGGAGGAGTCAATCAGAGAGGTGATATGCACCCAAGGAAGGACAAAGGCATGCTGGAGGGGCTAAAATAAATAGAGCCAGCGAAAAGAAAGAAAGCAATTGTGACTGACTAAACAAAAAGCCAGTGATATGCAAAGGGCGAAATGTTTTCCTAGGTACGCTTTAAGCATGTCCCCAATATGTCTTTGCAACTAGAAGCTGCGCTGTCTGGTAGGCTTCAACCTAAAAAGCAGTATTATCTAAATAACCTGCCCCATACCAACAGCACCGTTTATAAGACATGAATATAGTGTTTAACTAATCAAACTTTGAAATTTTATTTTGATGCATTTAGGTTTCAGCTCACAGTTCGCCATCATAATATCTAATCTTTTTGACTACTAATTCCCCTTCTTTAATTTGAAGTTAAGTTCATTTCACCCGAATGTGAAATGGAACTGCTGGCATTTCACTTAAAATTTGGCAGTTTTGAAAAACAGCTTTTGGCTGAAGCTTAACTATGGCCATGTTGCTCTGGTATATGAATAATTAGAACTGAAATTTTAAATTTCATGCCAAACTCCACCTCATAGTAACCACTGGAATATTTACTAAAAGAAGTAGAAGACTAAAAGATCTCTTGATGCTGACACCCCAAGTGGTTGAATAGGTGATGGGAACACAGGCAATAGCCATCCGGCATCCGTTCACTTTTTCAAATCTTTTTATTACTTTGTAAGCGGCCATCATAAATGCTGTTCTTCTTTATCTTAACAAATTAATCATTTAATCATTCATCTATCATATCACCCTAATCCTTATCACATTTTACTGGTTACACATTGATACTGGAAAAAAATTAAATTGGGATGTGCAGTCTATAAAGCAGCCCACACCAAATCCTCACCTTACATCTTTAATCTAACTATCAAGTAGTCTGAGAGTTCTCAGACAAAAATAATCTTCTTTAGAAACCCCAAGCTCAAAATCTCCCATGCACAGCACCAATCCTTTTCAGGAACTACTATTCTTTCATTAAACTCTCTCCCTGCTGATCTATCGACTAAATTGATACTGCAGTCTTTTCGCCAGCAACTAGAAGCACCTCTTCAGACTGTATTTGACACAAGAAGGTCTAAATATTGTTGCCTGTACACAAACATATGCTATCATCTCCATGCATATGACTATTTTTGACGATAGAAACCAATTGCATCTCCATTAAGATGCATTCTTATGCTTCCCCATCCACTTAACCCTACACCATTGTCTTCCTACCTCCTACCTCCTAGTCCTCTTTCCTTTTCTCATCTTCTGACCTTCTTAATCACATTGTCTTACTTTCCTCTGGCACCTGTTCCCGTTCTACCATCTCCTCCCTTTCTTCTCTATGACTCCTTCTCTCAACACCTTACCAATGCTTATCTTTGCCCATCCTTTTCACCCAAACCCATTTCCCTGACCCTCTCTAACTTTCCATCTCCTACCTTCCTTTTGCTGATTACAGCGACCACTCCCTCTCACAGTGCCACTCTCTTGGGTTTTCCCTCTCTCTTATTTTCTTCTTAGTCACTACCCTTCCTGTTATATCTCTCTTCCATCTTCAATGACTTCCCTTGATCTTGCTGTGTTTCTTGTTCGATTTTAGACCTTGGCATCACTGTACATGTTGTACTCTAAAGTGCTCCTTTGTTTCGTGGTGTCTAAGAGCTCTGTAAAATTGTTAAATAAATAATTGAAACTCAATCCCATACAATACCATGACAAGGATGTAACACTTGCTAATAAAACTCAACATAACTCAGTGCTTTGCCACTGTGTATGGCATGTATCATATTTGTCATATAACCACTGAGTGTTCAGGGCCCTTTTCTCCGCTTACACAATGCCATTATATATTAGATGGCTGTTACAGGTTTTTTTTTATTGAACTTGTGCAGGCTGAAACAACAAAGATTTACAAACTTTCATCCAGTAGTTACATATTACAAAGGACGTTAGCCTGCATTCAGTCCCAATGCCCATTCTGTAATTTACATCAACAGTGCTATAACTTTGGCTGCAACGAGATTCAACTCATTTGTTTTTATCATGGTGCTTTATGGCAGGAGGTCTTCTCCGGCAGGGAAGTGCAACAGTAATATGTGCCAGGTTAGTGCTGCTCCAACATCTCCTAGGTTAATAAGGTACGTAGCTTGGTCAGTAAGACTCGGGGTGAGCTTCAGATTTCCAACAATCACACTGGTATATCATGTTAATCAATATATGCGAAGCAGTGCATGAGGGGGCTTAAGAGCCAGTGGAAAGCGAAAAGAGTGCAGATTGTGATGGGATACTTAAAACACAGTATTTAGTAAAGTAACCATGTTTTAAGACCTTCAAAACACAAATGAGAGTGTGTGTGTGCGTTTTTGACTGAGTGAGCATTAAAAAAATGTCAGGTGAAATCCGACAGGCACCTTACCATACCCGACTGAAAGCTCCTGTACCCAACTATTTTTTAAATAATACATTTATGGGGGGTTGTAACACCCCAAACATCCCCCTTGAAGCTACACCCTTGAGGTTAATATAAAGTTTCCTTATAGTCTACATTTCCGCTTATACCAACCATTTTGTTTCCAGCATCTAATTCTTAGTAGCTGGAGTCCAGGCTATCTTAAGGCCAAGATACTCTCCAAGATAGAGTGATTTACCTTCTACAAATCAGCATAATAAGAGAAATCCATTTGCATTCAACTTTCAAGTTTTTAAGACATGGCTTCAGTCCAAACAAGCACGGCTTATCAACATGAAGATCATTTCTACCTGTTAAATCAGGTAAAGTTTTCACATCTACTCATCAGTCCTCAAACTAGGGCATGCTAAACATACGTACAAAATCCAGTAACTTCTACATTACACCTGGAAGATTGAGAATTAGCTTAGACAGTCTTCTAGAAGTTAAATATATTTGGTGAAGATAGTTATTTTGGATGCATTCCTGGACAGTCAGGCCATAAATCCTGTTACACTAGCAAATTCTTTGTCAGAAAAACTCAATTGTAAATCCCCCGTCCAATGCAGTTTGAGCTCCTCAAACAAGACGAGTATTCTTTATTACAACCATATATAATTTGTTAATTGCCTTTTGCCCAATACCTGTAATTTTCTATCTGTTGCCATGGCCACTCGAATTATGAGGCAGGGGAGCACAAATTATGCAGCAGGGTTGATTAAATTATGCAGCCAGAAAAGGCAAATTATGCAGCATAATGTGGCACTTTTTTTAGTATTACATTTTTACACATGATAATACTGTCTGAGCAAATATTTCACCTCATTAGTAACCAGTTTAGCAACCATATAAAGAAATAAGCAACTGAAAGATAACCAGTTAACCGTTGCAAAGGGCCTTCCACTATGCGCAAACACATGTTACCACGTTTTTAGTACCTTTTGACCTGTTGGAGCCAGAAATCAATCAATTAGGATGTGTAGAGTGCTGTTTATCACCCGTAAGGGTACTCCTGTTCTGGGGGCTGGTGGGTGCTGCTGCTGAGTTGATTGGTCGAAGAGCCAAGTTTTTAAGCCCTTACTGAATTCCCAACATTTTTAGAACCTTTTGACCTGTTGGAGCCAGAAATCAATCAATCAGGATTTGTAGAGCGCTGCTTATCACCTGTGAGGGTACTCCTGTTCTGGGTGCTGGGGGGTGCTGCTGCTGAGTTGATTGGTCGAAGAGCCAAGTTTTCAGGCCCTTGCTGAATTCCAGTAGGGTGGGGGCTGTTCGGAAGTGGAGGGGAGGCCGTTCCAGGAGCTGGCTGCCAGGTGCGAGACGGCGCGGCTGCCGCTCCTTCTCCTGTGTATGCGGGGCGAGTGGGCCATGTAGAGGGATGCAGATCATAGATTACTGGTGGGAAGTTTGTCCTGTAGTAGAGGTATGATGATCCTTTGTTGTGTTGTGATTTGTAGGCGCGGGTGAGCAGTTTGAACTGGCACTGTTTGCTGACGGGGAGCTAGTGCAGAGACTTGAGGTGGGGGGTAATGTGGGACCACCTCGGGAGGTCGAGGATGAGCCTTGCTGCAGCGTTTTTAATTGTCTGGAGCCTGTTCAGTAGTTTAGGTGCTTTTTGTTAATATCTACAGATTATGCAGCAAATGATTATAGAATATCATTCAGGAGAACTAAAACGAATAGACAAAGGAGTACTTACTAGGCTACAACATATCTCTGGAAACTCAGGGCTAGTGCGCTGCTGAAAACCCCAGGAATTCATAGCACACAAAGGGACCTAAGAGTAGTGATATAGCACTGACTTCTTCTACCACTCATTGATTCTTTGTGAGGGAACTGTGCGTGTATGTAGGCTGGACATACTAAACCTTATCCGCAAGTGCCTTTGCTACATAATTTATCTAGAGGCTACACTAATCAGAAAGAGGATCGGCGTTGGGATGTCCTTGTTCACAAAAAATATGTCTAGCATGTGTTCATCTCAAACTTGATGTGCTAAAATTCTAGGTAAAATACACTTCCTATAAATAACCACTATAAATACGTACGACACTGCTTGCTGTATTAGGATATGACCACTGTCCATATTATAGCCAACAAACGGATATGTAACTTTATCAGGTAAGTGGAAAGTCAGATCTTGAATACTTCAACATCACTCTCAATAGAGTAGAACTATCTCGTGTTCATCAAAGTAAACCATGCATGCCGGTATCGGGTGTGCTTTGTAAGAGCATAAGTGCTAAATATCACATCAGGATATTACCTCTAGATGAACATTGCACATTGTGGCTATGGTTCTTATCAGATTCTTGAGAGCATCCTTGATTACTATCCACTGATAAAGAACACAGTGCGTGTATCCCATTTGGCTAGAAAAAGCATATACGTCATAGACTTCATCAGGGTAATGATATTCCTTGCTCAAATAAACAATACACATAAATCTTAGAGTTATATAAACGAAAAATAGTATTCTTTGATTTTATTTTTGCATTTAAAAAATGACATGAAACTTCTGTGTATTACACGCAACATTCCCCCCGTGTGACAACAGGTGCATTGTGTACAGTATATATTGTCGTACAGCCAGTCCCACATATTAACCCACATAGTCGTACAGTACATCTTTAAATTTACTAGGGTGAATCCAGAATTCCTGCCGCATCCTGAGAACTAGACAGTAGATAAGCAGTCAGAGGTGACCAGATATCTTTGGGCCTGGAGGGGGCTGGAAGTTCTTCCGCATGGCAAGCCAGTTGATCTCTGCAGAACACCAAGTCCTGTATCCAGCTTTTTAAATTTTGGCACCCGTTTACTGTCCCATGTTTGAGCCACTTTCCTCTTTGCTAGTAACAATGCAATCAGGACCAGTCGCCTATTCTTTGGTTTTAAGCACTTCACCAGGACTAGCAAGCAGATCCGAGGCGAGCAGTCAACTTTCTCCTACACCATGATTGTTAAAGCTTGTGTAACCAACGTACAAAAATCATTGACCTTATAACAATCCCAAGCCAGATGACGAAAATCAGACTCTTGCATCCCACACCATTTGCAGCTAGCCATCTCTCTCAGTCCGTACCTGTGCAATTGAAGGGGCGTGTAGTACAGCTGTTGGAGGTATTTAAAGTGTATTATGCGTAGATTACAATTAGCCGTCAGATGTCAGAAAAAAGTTTGGCCCAGGCACTCAAAATCCTTAAGATGTCCCTGTGCATTTGTTACAGTTTTCATGTTAATCGCAGCACCCATCATGATCTGCAATGAACGCGAAAACCTTAACAGATGCACACTATCACCCCACAACCCAACCCAATTAAGAAAAGAAATGCAGCAACATAGCTGCCAAGGTTTCAAATTGCAATGTGGGATGTTTTCATAATTTCACTATAATTATTAGCGCCATTTAGTGCTGGTGGCGCTTGGTGTGACAATGTTTGTTGGCGCCCCAATGACCACCTCCGCCACTCATACTCTCATTACCAACCTTTAACAGTGACCCTCAAGTCTCCATAACCCCTCTCTCGTTCATATTTATTTTGTTTAATAGCGCCACTCATACCAGTGTAAGGTGTTAGGCACTTTACATCGCATACACATTACACAGAGACACTGAATCATAGTGTGTAAATCAATGTATAAGAAATGTTACATAAGACAGAGGAATAAAATGTCTCTTCTTAACAGAGCTGGGCTGCTAGGGTTTTAAGCAAACGTTTTAAGTGATATTTGGCGCTGCACACACGCGCGGTCTGGTTCCTGGCGCACATAGCCATGGCTGCAGCGCACAGAGACCCTACACTGTCGCACACAGAGGAAAAAAATTAGAGGGAACATTGGCTGCAACCTAACAATATCCAATCTCCTCTGTCTCATCTGTTAATCCCACCATCCATCTGCATGAACTAAAATACACACCCACCACTAATTATAACACCTAACTCCTATTAACTTAATTGACCACAAAGAAACTGGAGTAAGTGCATGGAATTCGTTTTTTTTCTTGACAGCCCAAGGCTGATTCTAAAAACTACTGGATTAACCACTAACCTTGGGTTCGGGAGTACTGTGCTGCCTGGTGTAAAGCCCTTCCACACCTCATCAGGAGTAATATGCACTATGTAAATGCAATTACAATACAATACCTCTATATATCTTGGTCAAGAAACAGAGATGTCAGAACTCTGGCAACTATTTGCTCCAATCCACAATTTAGTCTCCCACGATATAAAAAACAAAATGGTTGTTAAAATCACTGTTTAAGATGTGCCATTGGATAAAAAGCAAAACATACCTTTTGCCCTGGAATCCACACATTGAAATGGGCCACTTTGATGTGCTCTCTTGTCAAAGTTTTTGGATTTTTCCGGAATAATTACCAAAGGATGAGTTTATTCTTGAAAAACAAAAAAATCAATGACTCAGGGTTCCAGTGGGTAATCTCCCTACCTAGGACTGCCAAGCCACGAATGGGCATTACAGGCATGGAAATCTGGTGGGGGTTGCCAGTGCATTCAATAGGGTGGGACAGCTGTCAAGATGATGTAATGGACCAATGGTGGATGATTCATCAAGTCAAAGATTCCTGACGATGGAGCCAGCAGAGGCTCCATGTCTGAAAACCAACAGTTCCCAGTCTCTAAATCTAAACTGAGTGTGGAACTATGAGTTTTCACAGAGCGGGATGACCACTGATTTGCCACAAGCTTGTTGCTCCCCCAAATTCTAAATGACCACCTATGTCTTTAAATGTTTTATATTAATGTTGCACTTGGCCCTTTCTGCCCGGTCATCCCCAAACCATTTGCTTTCCCCTCATGTTTTCCGAACTTGTTTTTGTTGGCTTTCAGGACTCTGCACACTTTACCACTACCAACCAGTGCTAAAGTTCTTGTGCTTTCTCCATGGTAACATTGCCTTTCACCAATTTGACACATGATATTACTTATAAGTCTGTAGTAAAGTGGTGCTACATGTACCCATGGCCTGTAAATTAAATTATGCTAGTGTGCCTGTAGCACCAATTGTGCCACCTACTTAAGTAGCCTTTTAAACATGTTTCAGGCCTGCCATTGCAGCCTATGTGTGCAGTTTTAAACAGCCATTTTGTCCTGGCAAAAGACCTTTTGCCAGGCCTAAACCATCCTTTTTAATACATATAAGTCACCCCTAGGGTAGGCCCTAAACAGACCAGAGGGAAGGGTGCAGTGTATTAAAAGCATTGGACATGGCAGTGTAGGACTCTTAAAGTCGGTTATCACTACTAGAAGGCCTGCCTCACACATAGGATAACAGTAAGTTAACTTGTTACATGTAATAAGTGATAACTTTCAACTGGAAGCAGTTAGGAATCTCAAGTTTGGTGTCTAATAAATTGTATTTTAAAACCTTCATTAATGGTAAAGTCGGATTTTAAGTCACAATTCTGAAAATGCCACTTTTGGAAAGTTGCCATTTTCTGGTCCCAACCATTTGGTGCCTGCAGTCTGTATCCTGGGTCACATGACTAGTGTGAGACCTGTTGGCTTTAGGGTGGTCTTCCTCCTGGCTTTTTGCCTTCCTCCTCCATTTTTCTGACCTCGTTTTTTTTTTTTTTTTATTATGTCTGTTTATTAGGGTTTAAACAGCTTAAACATGAGATTCACATAATAACATATACGGCACAGTAGCACTTCGCAGGGACATAATCCTGACAGTACCATTAACAGCTAAACATCATACTATGTACATGACACTTACGCCTCTTCAAACTGCGCTCAGCCAGTGTTTGCAGCTACCACTGCTATTACAAAACGTTACTCAGCAACCTGGACCTAGGCATTGTTACTCCCATACGCATTGTACATTTCAAAGTCAGATGGAGCATCTACCCCCTCCCTATCCCCCTCATCTCTCCCGGCAGCTCCTCTGCCCTCCACATAAGATCTATATAGTGCCCAGAAATTTTTCGGTCTGTTGCGTGGTGGGAGCAGGTCACTATAGATTTCAGTTTGTGTACTACAATAAAGCATGTCTCTCGACTATTGGTCTAATGTGGGAGGAGGGCCACGCATCCAGCATGTCGCCACACATCGTTTGGCTAACAGGAGACCCATATCAACTAACCTCCGTGTCCCCCTTGGTATTGCCTTGGAGTATCCAAGCAAGGCCAGCGCCGGCTCCAGCATCAGCGACAGATTCGTCACCCGGTTTAACTCAGCAAATAACAGACCCCAAAAATGTGTTATTCCCGGACAGGTCCAGGCCAAATGAAGGAAATTTGCGGTCTGTGCACTACACCTATCACAGGTCGACTCCTCTCTGAGCCCATAGCCATGTAGACGTACCGGAGTATAATAGATCCTGTTGAGGAATTTAAAATGTATTAGTCTATGTCTCCCGTTTAGGGATATACGCTTTGTGCTGAGACAACAATATGCCCACATGTCATCCGGGATGTCCCTCTGAAGATCACGCTGCCAGGCGAGCCTTGCTTTAGTATAGCTGCCCCTCCTATTGGACATCGAGACTTGGTAAATTCGAGATACCATCTTGGTAGGAACCTGTGCTGTAATAATATTGGTCAGGGCCTGAAGTTCGGGGGGTTCCGACATATCGTCACCTAGGAGCTCACTAAGTGCATGTCTAACTCTGTGGAATTGGAATTGTGTAAGTGGAGTAGGGGTCACGTCGTCTGTACCCAAGTCCCCCCAACTCTTTGCTACGCCGTCGGAAAAGAGGTCTCCTATAGTATGTATCCCAAGCGTTCGCAGTGCCTTTACCACGCCCCCATCTGCACATGGCGACAACCATCTACACCAGTCAAGTCTAACTACCGGAGAATACAGGAGAGCTCCTGCCTGGAGCTGTAGTAGGCAATACCAGGCATGCGTGACCGTGTTAAATGAGTCTATAATCCCCGTACGGTGATCAGCGGGTGTAAAAATCAAGGCCGGAAGCGGTGTGGGATCCGCAGCGACCGATTCTATACGAATGTACGGTATGTCAGGTGGTCCGTGAATCCAATGATATGCCTGAGCACTCTGAGCCGCTCTGTAATCTAGATATAAGTCAGGGGCACCAAGTCCTCCCATGAAGTA
The DNA here is from genome assembly GCA_963921515.1 of Calotriton arnoldi. NCBI lineage: Eukaryota > Metazoa > Chordata > Amphibia > Caudata > Salamandridae > Calotriton > Calotriton arnoldi. The sequence continues at coordinate 373,841 of CAWUFW010004737.1, forward strand.
CGGCAGAGTAAGAATCTGCCAGCTGGCACGCGCCTGCTTGCCCGCCCAAGCGAGACGTATCATGAGGGATTTAAGTCGCTGGAAAAAAACCTGTGGCAGCACCATAGGGATATTCGTGAAAAGGAATAGGAAACGTGGTAGGATAATCATTTTCATAATGGACACCCTTCCCAGCAGGGACAATGGCAGCCATATCCATCTCTCTATGTCTTCCTCGAATTTACTAATCGCCACCCCATAGTTTTCCCTGAACACTACTTCCGAGTCCGTGTGCAATTTAATACCCAAATATCTCACCACTTCCGTAGACCATCGTAACGGGTAGTCAGGGTCGAAGGGCGTCGAGGCCGGGGTAAGGGGGAATATAATGGACTTATTCCAGTTGACACGCAAACCCGACATGGCACCAAAAAGCACCACTTCTCTTAAAATTGGAGATAGGTTGGTAGCAGGGTGACGGACATACAATAAGATGTCATCTGCGTAGGTGGATACAATCAATGCATATCCTGGGAACCGTATGCCTCTATGGCCATGATATTCCCGTAGCGCACAGGCCAGGGGCTCAGCTACTAGGGCGTATAGTATAGGAGACAGGGGGCAGCCCTGTCTAGTGCCTCTGGTAATTTGGATAGGGTTTGTAACTAGGTTGCCTATTTTAATGCGGGCCGTGGGAGAGTTATACAGCACCCCAAGTAACTGAAGGAAAATCGGTCTGAAGGAGGACGTGTCTTAAAAAGGGCCATTCGACGGAGTCTTCTCCATGTCTAAAAAGACCGCAACTGCAGGAACTTCCGGCCTAGCATGTTGTAGAGCGGCAAACACCGTGCGCAGGTTATACGTCAGGTTTCTGCCCGGGACAAAGCCTGCTTGTTCCGGCGCAACCAGAATGGGCACCAGCGAGATCAATCGATTCGCAAGCAGTTTTGCAAAAATGTTTGTATCGACATTCATTAGAGATAGGGGTCTATACGACGCGCAATCATCCAAGGGTTTACCCGGTTTTAGGATCGCAACTATAATCGCTTCCCGCATAGTAGGTGGCATCGTCCCGGTAACACACATATCCTGAAACAACGCTGTCAATTGCGGCAGTAGTAGTTCTAAAAACGCCTTGTGAAAGGCTACCGTCAGACCGTCCCCTCCCGGTGCGCTCCCCGCTCTCATACTTGATATCGCAAGCAGTATTTCCTCCCGCTCAATGGGTCGCATTAGAAATTCCCGATGGGTATTAGTTAGCCATGGCAATTTAATATGGGCAAGGTAATCAATTACTTGTTCCTCCGAACTGCCCCCACGGGAGGCATATAAGTCCGAGTAGTATTGGCGGAATTGCTCCGCAACTTCCGAATCAGTCAGCAGAGTGTCCCCGTCCGGAGTCGTGAGTTCAGGGACTACCGACTTGTCTCTACGTTGCCTCAGCAGTTGTGCAAGTACCGCCCCTGAGCGCTCCCCCTCACCATATACTCGAGCAGTAGCGTACTTGCCCAAATGTTTAACCTCCGCATCAGCTTCTTTGTAATACTCTGCCAGGGTCGCTTTTATCTCCTGTGTGAGTGCCTCATCAGGCCCATCTAGCAGGGCCCTTTCCAAGGACATTAACTTACGTTCCAGATCCGCTAGACGTTTGCGGATCGATCGGAGGACACCCGCATGTTTAGACATAGCTACTCCCCTTATGTATACTTTAAACGCTTCCCAGACGGTTTCTGACCTCGTTTATGCTGGCATTAGGACTCTGAGCACTTTACCAGTGCTAAAGTGCATGCGCTCTCTTCTCTAAACATGATAATAGTGTCCTATACTCAATTGGCATATTTAATTTACTTATAAGTCCCTGGTAAAGTGCACTACATGTTTCCAGGGCCGGTAAATTAAATGCTATTAGTGGGTCTGCAGTCCTCATTGTGCCACCCACTTAAGTAGCCCTTTAAACATGACTCACTCCTGCCATTGCAGAGCTTGTGTGTGCAGTTTTAAACTGCCATTTTGACCTGCCAACATAAAACTTTTACCTGCAAAAAGAAAGGGACAATGAGCTTGTCCAGGTCCAGCATAGATCCTCCTCTATATGAATCAATATACAAAGAGTATGCAGTTCCTAAGAAGAGTCAAATGGGATATCCCGTAGGTATCACACCCATAGAAATTTTCCTCTGACCGTTCTTGATATTGGTGTAATACCTACAGGATCTCCCACTTGTCTCTACTTAGAAACTGCATACTCTTAGCATATTAAAATAAACCTTTTGCGAGGCCCAAACATTCCTTTTTAATACATATAGGTCTCCCCTAGGGTAGGCCCTGGATAGCCCAGAGGACAGGGTGCAATGTATTTAAAAAGCAGGGCATGTACTTTTAGGTTTTACATGTCCTGGTAGTGAAAAACTCACAAATTAGTTTTTCACTATTGCAAGACCTATATCTCCCATAGGACAACATTGGAAATACCTTATTACATTTTATAAGCGTAATTTCCAAGAGGGAAGATATAACTGGTTCATATGTGGTGTCCCTGGAATCCTAATTTAAAATCCTAACTTATGCTGAAGTTGGATTTTAAATTACAGTTCTGAAAATGCCACTTTTAAAAAGTTGGCCTTTTCTTGCCTTAGCCATTTGGTGCCTGCAGCATGTCTCTGATCACCTGACTGAGTGAAGTTGGCAATTGGGCTTTGTGTAGTCCTTCTAGACAGGCACACACAAAGGGAGCTTAGGTATGACAGAATGGGCCATCACTGTCAGGATGGGAGGGAGGAGCCGGACCCAGCCTCACTTACACCTGAATAGGATGTGTCCTGTCCCCACACAAAGGGCAGGATAGCCTTTGTAGTTAGTCTGGAGCCAGGGCCAGCAGGGCAGAGCATCTGTGCACTTCAAAGGCACTTCTGGACCTTTGGAAACTCTGCCAAAAAGAAGGACTGCTGCATTGCTGAAGGACTGCCACTCTGCTAGACTGCACTTTGCTGGACTCCTGCCTAGCTGTGCTGATCTACTGCCTGTTGCCCTCTTGACTGGGTGGTAAGGGTGGAACTGCATCTCTTGACCACAGAACTCAGAGTCGCTAGTTGGCTGGGCTCCTGATCTGAAGCCTCAGGGACACAACAGGCTTCCAACCCCTACACCTGGACCCTACCATCTATGAGCCTACCCTGCCAAGTGGTGCCACCCCAGACCTGGACCCTTGGAAATGGGCCTAAGGTGCTTGCCAGCGGACCCGCCGCATCTTCTCTGCTGTATGACGCATCCCAGAGCCGAACCGACACATCTCCTCGGCTGATCGGCGCACCACAGAGCAGAATTGATGCATTGCTGCTGCTGTGTGGATCGGACATGCGACAAAAGACTCGCCACAACACGCATCTTGCGACCGATGCATCCCCTCGGAACCGCCGCTGCGCGATGCTTTTCTACGGTGCAGGTCTTTGCATCTCTTGTGGACGGCAGCTCCGGCGACGATGCCGAAATTCCGCATCACAGCTTCACCTCTGATTGGACTAGACACATTGCCCTGACTGCACAGTCCATAGTCCAACATTGGACCTTGCATCACAAGCCCCATCGATGGGATCCGTGATGTCGACGCAACAGGACCACGCAGTACAGCCTTGCCGCATCTCAGAACCGAAGCATTGCCTCTGCTGCACAACCCATCTTCGACACACATCCAGGCAATGCTGCACAACCAGGATTTAAGGTACTCTGTTCAGTGGGCCTAACTGGGTCCCTGTAGCCGGTCTGCGCTTCATCACCATCGGCCTGAACTTGCAAGTTTGTCCCTGTCTAGCGAGATATCCTCAATAGCACTTTGTGCTTTTTGGTGCTATTTCTCACTACAAATTCAAAATTCAATAACAAGTTCTACTTATTGGATTTTTGTCATTTTCTCACTTTTCATGGATTAAACCAAGATCTATTTTTCTAACCTGGTGTGGAATCCTTTTCTTGTGAGGGGTTTTCACTGATTTACTGTTTCAAGTGTTGCACAAATACTTTACACAATGCCTCTAAGTTAAATCACACTTCTGTCTGCCAAGCTACCAGAGGGTGAGCACAGGTTAATTTAGGGTTCGCCTTTACCATACCCTGACTAGGATTGTGGTTGCTGCTTGGCCAGGATTCACACACCAGTCAACCAGTATCCCAGTTTCTAACAAGTAAGTGTAGCTGGCTTTTGGTCTTTGTGTATTGCTCTGAGACTGTGAGACAAAGGAGCATAGGTGTTGGCAGGCTGGGCCATCTTTGACTTGATGAGGGGGAGGAGCTGTCACCTACCACTCTTGCACATCACAAAACCTTTGCCTGAGACTACTCTATTGTGACCGCAGACAAGCTGGGGCTAGGGCAAGAAGGCAGGAAATTCCAATCACCTCTTGGAGTGGAAACCTCCATAACCTTCTCCTACTTCAAAGTGATAGATGATTTCATCAGGGGTGGTCTAGCCCTGAAAAGCGTAGGCCTTACTACTGGGGAGGCTATTTTACGTTTTTTAAGAACTTCTTGCAGTGGTTTCTTAACCACTTCAAGATGGCCGCCATACTACTGACACTTTGCCAGTCCAGTTATCCCACTGATGCCGGCGTTTGAGCACGTCATTACGCACGCATACGTGGCCCCGTTTGCCTCTCGCTGGTACGAGAGTTATAACAGCCCGCCGGTATGATGCTTCTCCTCCGGCATTTCCCAGGCGGTAGGGTAGGCAGAAGAGCCACCTCGTAGCGGCGCATCTGTAAGTGTTACTCTGCTGTATCTCGTCTTCAAGCAGGTATGTCGATACACGCCATAAAACTTGTGAGTGTTTTTAATCCTACAGAGGCCCCGTTTTAGAACCGCTGGGACCCGCCGTAGAGGCACTCCGACCAAAACGAAGGGGTAATAATTATCGACAATACCAGTGGCTTTTCCTTACGTCTCTATCCGCATTAGTTCTTTATGTCACGTAAAACTTTGCTTATGATATGTGGATGTTGAGCATGTCACGGGTGTCATTGTCTCTTCTCTTTTGAGCCATAAGGGCTACTATACCCTTCCTTCCAGCGCGTCACTTTTCACGTATTTTTAATCCTGTAATTTGCAGCAAGAATAGTCAATAGCATTGACACAACCCAGTATGGATAATAGCTCCGTGCATTTGTTTCAACTGCATACATAACGAGAAACTTATGCTTTGTCGTTTGGTGTATTCAGGTGGCTGTATGAGATTTCAATATTAACATGCGTAGTTCACAAGTAATTGCATGTTGTAATGCACAAGTAGCCGCCTGAATGTAATCTAATGTGGATACAAGCTTTATCGAGCCTTATTATTATTCGTCTCTCAGTATATGTATACTATATCTGTTGTTGTTTGGTCTCTTTCCTTTAGGTATTTAATCGGAGCACCACAATTGAGGTGTTCCCCTGAGTACTTTCACTCAAGCAAAGCCTTAATTAAGGTATTAAAGGATCATAGGGGTTTAGTTCCCTGCTCCTTGATTTTATTCACACACTTATTCACTTTATAAGGTCCTGATGAAGCGCACTGGGATCCATTAGGGACCCCTTCCACAGCGCGAAACATGTCGACCAGGCCCCACTTTCACGAATACGCACGGGACTGAGAGCAGCAGAGTAACACTCAACCTCTACCCTATCTGCTCACTAGAGGCGCCCTAGTCCCCTAGACACTTGCTTTTTAATCTAAATCCTCACGGACCTACAAATAAAATCCATATTAAGGTACCTGGGAGGTATTTTTAGACACCAGCACCACATCCCTTTTTTTATAGGCCCACACACCCGCATGCACAACTGCGGCGTCTCCTAAAAGATCTCCGATAAAGAGCCCTCTCGCGGGGCCCGTGGAGGACAGCAGCGCCACCCCCACGAGGAGCAACGCCCGATGATGAAGCATGACACTCGCAAGAGTGTGTGAGGGCACTATTTTTCAAAGGAGAAATTCCCCATCTTCTCCAGATTAGTAATACATTCAGAGACTATCCACTTTTATTTTTATTTGTTTCTTGCAACTAAATGAGTAGTACTTCTCTCTTATAGGAACAGTTACCAATTAGTGAGTACAGACACGTCTTTGGGAGCACTGGTACTGGACCTTCTTTTCTTTAAGCCGCTCCCTGTCCCTCCCTCTTGTTAGTGTGTAGAGTTTTAGTACGGCAGCAAGCCGTGGGACAACTATATCCTTTCTTTCCTCTTTGTAGATAATTCATTATAAGTGACACTTGAGATAGAGACACTGACACCCCTAGACCATCAGCCCAATAAAACGATCAACCCTGTTCAACAGGGATTTAATAACGTGACACAATGGATAACCCAGGTTTAAGCTTTGACGAAGATACTGTGGCAGAAATTTTGAGAGCACCATCTCTTCTTGCTGGAGACGGCAGCTCAGCATCAGGGAGCAAGCATGATGACTGGAAAGCTTTACAGACACTATGAAAATTACAGATTAAGACAGCCTTGCATGGCACAATTATGACGGAGTACCTTAGGGCAAACATCGCACCTAATGGTCTTCTAGTAACACTAACTCCACGGATCTTTCTAGAGGATCTAATATTCAGAAAAGAGTGGTCAAAAATAGCATGGAAATGTACAAGAGATTGGCTTGTACTGATAATTAACACGGCCAAACGCCTCTCGGATGAACTTTTGATTCAAATTACCTTGGCAGAAAACGGTCTAAAAGCAGGTATCTCAGTAACTGCATTTAAATCACGTCTAGCCGAGATCAATGAAGAGATGACGGAACATAAAGATTTCCTGACCCAACAAAAGATAACTAAATTACAAAAAGACGTTAAACGATTCAGTCAAGAAAAAGTGTACCCTTACACTAAAGATGACTATGTTTTCCAAAACCACGACACATCATCCGATGAGACGAGTAGTAACTATTCCAAAAGATCGGGGTCCATGAGCAGCGACTCAAGTAACGAAGGTAGATACACCACACCATCCAGTAGAGGTTTGTGGAGACAACCTCAACTACCATCATTCCAAAACTTCCCCCCGATCCAGTACCAGCAACAACTGTATCTAGGACAATGGATGGGACAACCACCAATGTGGAATATACCACCAGGACACCCATTTCAGATACCTCAGTATCAGCACTTTCCGAACCCCCCTTTTCACAACAGAGGAAGGGGCAGAGGAAGAGGCAGGCAGAGAAGCGGCAGCAAGAACGTCCAATGGCAAGAACCGGAACAGATGATCCTGAGGAGCAAGACGTCAGGAACGAGACGCTAGTGGTCAACTTGTCCTCCAGACCTTTATCCAGAGACGAATCGGACCTCTTGGAGAAGGGATTGGGTTTTGTCCCGACACCCTGTGATGACAATTTCAGATTACATCAAGAACTCCACCAGTTCTTCAGAAAGGTCAGATTGAAGGCCTTCTTTCAAGATAGATCAGAGACCATCACAAGAGGTACTGGGTTAAAGAAGAAATCCCACTTTACACCGTCAGCAGCCATGACCCCTAACGAAGTGCTCACTTTTGAGCAGGCAGTCCTGAAGGAAGTCACCAACCAACCACAGCGATGGACCTTTGATAACCTTACCAAGGAAGAAAGAACACTTCTGAGAAAATTAACAGAAGACACATCAATTATTTTCAAGCCAGCCGATAAAGGGGGTGCCATTGTCATTCAAAATAGTGACACATATGACACAGAGTGCCGGCACCAACTCACCAATACTCTGTATTATCTACCCATAGCAGAAGATCCTACTACCAGACTGACCACAAGGATAAGGAGTCTTGTGACAGAGGCGGAAAGTGAAGGATGGATCACTACCCAAGAAGCAGCCTTTCTGATTAATGAAGAGCCACGGACGCCATATTTTTACACTCTGCCGAAGATACATAAGGGCACCAACCCGCCCCCGGACGTCCAATAGTGTCGGGCATTGACTCAGTATTAGAGCCACTTAGTCAATTTTGTGATTTTTCCTACGACCCATAGTCACAGCTACCCCTACATACCTGAGGGATACAACGGAAGTTCTTAATTTGATCAAGAACTTTGCAGAACCAGAATCGATAACTCTCCTTGTCACCCTTGACGTTGTAGCGTTGTATACTAATATCCCCCAAGATGCAACCCTGGAGGTCATGGAAACAATGCTTCGCAAAATACATCCTTGGCCGTACGACACACCGGTGTCTTTCATCTGTGAGTGTGCATCTCTGGCCCTTAAAGAAAACTTTTTGCGTTTCAACATCAATTGTACCACCAAATCCAAGGGACTAGTATGGGAAGCACATTCGCTCCAAGTCTAGCATGTATGTACATGGCCAACTTTGAAGAAAAATATATTTTGGAAGATACCAACCCATTCAAAGACAACATAATGACTTGGCGTCGTTACATTGATGATATTCTGCTCTTTTGGAAAGGAGATGAGGATCAATGCATAAGATTCTGTGAATGGGTGAACACTCTTGATCCTTTTCTTCAATTCACCAGGACCATATCAAAAGAGAGCATCGCCTTTCTGGACCTGTGGATTACCTTACAGGGGGCACCATCCTTACGACCAATTTCAAAAAACCTACAGATCGGAATAGTCTTCTGATATATGGGAGTCATCACCCTAAGGCATTAAGAGATAATCTCCCGGTAGGACAATTTCTACGTCTACGACGCAATTGTAACACCATTTGCGAGTTTGAAAAACAGTCCACCATTCTGACGGATAATCTTTTGGCAAGAGACTACCCTAGAAAAACGATAAAGTTAGCCAAAAACGTGCAAGGAATAATCATAGGGATGCACTATTGGAGGTGAGAGAAAAATGTCCAACAGATGCACTGACTTGCGTGACTACATTCACCCCCAGCTCCAATAGAATTCAAAAGGTGATCAAGAAACATTGGAGTGTACTTGAAACTGGGGATTTTCATCCTGGACCAGTACCACTCTTCTCATTTAAACGAACGCAGAATTTAAGGGACCTCCTGGTCCATACACGACCTAAGACAACTGCCCCCATACAGCAGACCCTGTGGTCATTACCACCAGTAGAGGGCCATTACCCTTGTGGGTCATGTTCGGTGTGCTCCCTCACAGTTGCCACCAAACAAATTGACCTTGGTCTGGCCAGACCATGGATTCAAAAAAGACACACACATTGTAACACTAAAAATTGTGTATATTTGATAACATGCCCGTGTAACATGCTATACGTAGGGATGACAACTAGAGCAGTCAAGATCCGAATAGGAGAACATAAAAGCACGATACGGTGAGAAAAAACAAACACTAAGTTACTAAGCCATTTCCTGGAAAAAAATCATGCACCTACAAGCCTTAGGTGGACTATCATCGAATCTAACCCAAACTGGACACATAATACACTATTCAGACAGGAGCAAAGATGGGTATTCAGACTCCAATGTAACATAAGGGGACTGAATGATGATATCCCCTGGGTAGAACTAATGAGGTAGTTATTATCAGGGATAATACTACATATTGGCACTGATCCTTGTAGCAATGTGACACCCCCGTCCACAGGCCGGTTCTCTCTATAATAGGGATTGTCCCCCATCTCTACCATTACCTATACATTCAAGGTGGCAATCCAGCACTGAAAATAAACAGATTTCAATAAGACCAGTATTGCCTTAGACAATTTGGTCTTATATACAATTGTGACCCACCCTCACCTCACTCCCGTAGATACTACCTGGGTCCAGTACGACCATCTCCCTACATATTGATTATTAATTGCCACCGGGTCTTATCAGTGATAGATGATTTCATCAGGGGTGGTCTAGCCCTGAAAAGCGTAGGCCTTACTACTGGGGAGGCTATTTTACGTTTTTTAAGAACTTCTTGCAGTGGTTTCTTAACCACTTCAAGATGGCCGCCATACTACTGACACTTTGCCAGTCCAGTTATCCCACTGATGCCGGCGTTTGAGCACGTCATTACGCACGCGTACGTGGCCCCGTTTGCCTCTCGCTGGTACGAGAGTTATAACAGCCCGCCGGTATGATGCTTCTCCTCCGGCATTTCCCAGGCGGTAGGGTAGGCAGAAGAGCCACCTCATAGCGGCGCATCTGTAAGTGTTACTCTGCTGTATCTCGTCTTCAAGCAGGTATGTCGATACACGCCATAAAACTTGTGAGTGTTTTTAATCCTACAGAGGCCCCGTTTTAGAACCGCTGGGACCCGCCGTAGAGGCACTCCGACCAAAACGAAGGGGTAATAATTATCGACAATACCAGTGGCTTTTCCTTACGTCTCTATCCGCATTAGTTCTTTATGTCACGTAAAACTTTGCTTATGATATGTGGATGTTGAGCATGTCACGGGTGTCATTGTCTCTTCTCTTTTGAGCCATAAGGGCTACTATACCCTTCCTTCCAGCGCGTCACTTTTCACGTATTTTTAATCCTGTAATTTGCAGCAAGAATAGTCAATAGCATTGACACAACCCAGTACGGATAATAGCTCCGTGCATTTGTTTCAACTGCATACATAACGAGAAACTTCTGCTTTGTCGTTTGGTGTATTCAGGTGGCTGTATGAGATTTCAATATTAACATGCGTAGTTCACAAGTAATTGCATGTTGTAATGCACAAGTAGCCGCCTGAATGTAATCTAATGTGGATACAAGCTTTATCGAGCCTTATTATTATTCGTCTCTCAGTATATGTATACTATATCTGTTGTTGTTTGGTCTCTTTCCCTTTAGGTATTTAATCGGAGCACCACAATTGAGGTGTTCCCCTGAGTACTTTCACTCAAGCAAAGCCTTAATTAAGGTATTAAAGGATCATAGAGGTTTAGTTCCCTGCTCCTTGATTTTATTCACAAACTTATTCACTTTATAAGGTCCTGATGAAGCGCACTGGGATCCATTAGGGACCCCTTCCACAGCGCGAAACATGTCGACCAGGCCCCACTTTCACCAATACGCACGGGACTGAGAGCAGCAGAGTAACACTCAACCTCTACCCTATCTGCTCACTAGAGGCGCCCTAGTCCCCTAGACACTTGCTTTTTAATCTAAATCCTCACGGACCTACAAATAAAATCCATATTAAGGTACCTGGGAGGTATTTTTAGACACCAGCACCACATCCCTTTTTTTATAGGCCCACACACCCGCATGCACAACTGCGGCGTCTCCTAAAAGATCTCCGATAAAGAGCCCTCTCGCGGGGCCCATGGAGGACAGCAGCGCCACCCCCACGAGGAGCAATGCCCGATGATGAAGCATGACACTCGCAAGAGTGTGTGAGGGCACTATTTTTCAAAGGAGAAATTCCCCATCTTCTCCAGATTAGTAATACATTCAGAGACTATCCACTTTTATTTTTATTTGTTTCTTGCAACTAAATGAGTTGTACTTCTCTCTTATAGGAACAGTTACCAATTAGTGAGTACAGACACGTCTTTGGGAGCACTGGTACTGGACCTTCTTTTTCTTTAAGCCGCTCCCTGTCCCTCCCTCTTGTTAGTGTGTAGAGTTTTAGTACGGCAGCAAGCCGTGGGACAACTATATCCTTTCTTTCCTCTTTGTAGATAATTCATTATAAGTGACACTTGAGATAGAGACACTGACACCCCTAGACCATCAGCCCAATAAAACGATCGACCCTGTTCAACAGGGATTTAATAACGTGACACAATGGATAACCCAGGTTTAAGCTTTGACGAAGATACTGTGGCAGAAATTTTGAGAGCCCAATCTCTTCTTGCTGGAGACGGCAGCTCAGCATCAGGGAGCAAGCATGATGACTGGAAAGCTTTACAGACACTACGAAAATTACAGATTAAGACAGCCTTGCATGGCACAATTATGACGGAGTACCTTAGGGCAAACATCGCACCTAATGGTCTTCTAGTAACACTAACTCCACGGATCTTTCTAGAAGATCTAATATTCAGAAAAGAGTGGTCAAAAATAGCATGGAAATGTACAAGAGATTGGCTTGTACTGATAATTAACACGGCCAAACGCCTCTCGGATGAACTTTTGATTCAAATTACCTTGGCAGAAAACGGTCTAAAAGCAGGTATCTCAGTAACTGCATTTAAATCACGTCTAGCCGAGATCAATGAAGAGATGACGGAACATAAAGATTTCCTGACCCAACAAAAGATAACTAAATTACAAAAAGACGTTAAACGATTCAGTCAAGAAAAAGTGTACCCTTACACTAAAGATGACTATGTTTTCCAAAACCACGACACATCATCCGATGAGACGAGTAGTAACTATTCCAAAAGATCGGGGTCCATGAGCAGCGACTCAAGTAACGAAGGTAGATACACCACACCATCCAGTAGAGGTTTGTGGAGACAACCTCAACTACCATCATTCCAAAACTTCCCCCGATCCAGTACCAGCAACAACCGTATCTAGGACAATGGATGGGACAACCACCAATGTGGAATATACCACCAGGACACCCATTTCAGATACCTCAGTATCAGCACTTTCCGAACCCCCTTTTCACAACAGAGGAAGGGGCAGAGGAAGAGGCAGGCAGAGAAGCGGCAGCAAGAACGTCCAATGGCAAGAACCGGAACAGATGATCCTGAGGAGCAAGACGTCAGGAACGAGACGCTAGTGGTCAACTTGTCCTCCAGACCTTTATCCAGAGACGAATCGGACCTCTTGGAGAAGGGATTGGGTTTTGTCCCGACACCCTGTGATGACAATTTCAGATTACATCAAGAACTCCACCAGTTCTTCAGAAAGGTCAGATTGAAGGCCTTCTTTCAAGATAGACCAGAGACCATCACAAGAGGTACTGGGTTAAAGAAGAAATCCCACTTTACACCGTCAGCAGCCATGACCCCTAACGAAGTGCTCACTTTTGAGCAGGCAGTCCTGAAGGAAGTCACCAACCAACCACAGCGACGGACCTTTGATAACCTTACCAAGGAAGAAAGAACACTTCTGAGAAAATTAACAGAAGACACATCAATTATTTTCAAGCCAGCCGATAAAGGGGGTGCCATTGTCATTCAAAATAGTGACACATATGACACAGAGTGCCGGCGCCAACTCACCAATACTCTGTATTATCTACCCATAGCAGAAGATCCTACTACCAGACTGACCACAAGGATAAGGAGTCTTGTGACAGAGGCGGAAAGTGAAGGATGGATCACTACCCAAGAAGCAGCCTTTCTGATTAATGAAGAGCCACGGACGCCATATTTTTACACTCTGCCGAAGATACATAAGGGCACCAACCCGCCCCCGGACGTCCAATAGTGTCGGGCATTGACTCAGTATTAGAGCCACTTAGTCAATTTTGTGATTTTTTCCTACGACCCATAGTCACAGCTACCCCTACATACCTGAGGGATACAACGGAAGTTCTTAATTTGATCAAGAACTTTGCAGAACCAGAATCGATAACTCTCCTTGTCACCCTTGACGTTGTAGCGTTGTATACTAATATCCCCCAAGATGCAACCCTGGAGGTCATGGAAACAATGCTTCGCAAAATACATCCTTGGCCGTACGACACACCGGTGTCTTTCATCTGTGAGTGTGCATCTCTGGCCCTTAAAGAAAACTTTTTGCGTTTCAACATCAATTGTACCACCAAATCCAAGGGACTAGTATGGGAAGCACATTCGCTCCAAGTCTAGCATGTATGTACATGGCCAACTTTGAAGAAAAATATATTTTGGAAGATACCAACCCATTCAAAGACAACATAATGACTTGGCGTCGTTACATTGATGATATTCTGCTCTTTTGGAAAGGAGATGAGGATCAATGCATAAGATTCTGTGAATGGGTGAACACTCTTGATCCTTTTCTTCAATTCACCAGGACCATATCAAAAGAGAGCATCGCCTTTCTGGACCTGTGGATTACCTTACAGGGGGGCACCATCCTTACGACCAATTTCAAAAAACCTACAGATCGGAATAGTCTTCTGATATATGGGAGTCATCACCCTAAGGCATTAAGAGATAATCTCCCGGTAGAACAATTTCTACGTCTACGACGCAATTGTAACACCATTTGCGAGTTTGAAAAACAGTCCACCATTCTGACGGATAATCTTTTGGCAAGAGACTACCCTAGAAAAACGATAAAGTTAGCCAAAAAACGTGCAAGGAATAATCATAGGGATGCACTATTGGAGGTGAGAGAAAAATGTCCAACAGATGCACTGACTTGCGTGACTACATTCACCCCCAGCTCCAATAGAATTCAAAAGGTGATCAAGAAACATTGGAGTGTACTTGAAACTGGGGATTTTCATCCTGGACCAGTACCACTCTTCTCATTTAAACGAACGCAGAATTTAAGGGACCTCCTGGTCCATACACGACCTAAGACAACTGCCCCCATACAGCAGACCCTGTGGTTATTACCACCAGTAGAGGGCCATTACCCTTGTGGGTCATGTTCGGTGTGCTCCCTCACAGTTGCCACCAAACAAATTGACCTTGGTCTGGCCAGACCATGGATTCAAAAAAGACACACACATTGTAACACTAAAAATTGTGTATATTTGATAACATGCCCGTGTAACATGCTATACATAGGGATGACAACTAGAGCAGTCAAGATCCGAATAGGAGAACATAAAAGCACGATACGGTGCAAAAAAACAAACACTAAGTTACTAAGCCATTTCCTGGAAAAAAATCATGCACCTACAAGCCTTAGGTGGACTATCATCGAATCTAACCCAAACTGGACACATAATACACTATTCAGACAGGAGCAAAGATGGGTATTCAGACTCCAATGTAACATAAGGGGACTGAATGATGATATCCCCTGGGTAGAACTAATGAGGTAGTTATTATCAGGGATAATACTACATATTGGCACTGATCCTTGTAGCAATGTGACACCCCCGTCCACAGGCCGGTTCTCTCTATAATAGGGATTGTCCCCCATCTCTACCATTACCTATACATTCAAGGTGGCAATCCAGCACTGAAAATAAACAGATTTCAATAAGACCAGTATTGCCTTAGACAATTTGGTCTTATATACAATTGTGACCCACCCTCACCTCACTCCCGTAGATACTACCTGGGTCCAGTACGACCATCTCCCTACATATTGATTATTAATTGCCACCGGGTCTTATCAGTGATAGATGATTTCATCAGGGGTGGTCTAGCCCTGAAAAGCGTAGGCCTTACTACTGGGGAGGCTATTTTACGTTTTTAAGAACTTCTTGCAGTGGTTTCTTAACCACTTCAAGATGGCCGCCATACTACTGACACTTTGCCAGTCCAGTTATCCCACTGATGCCGGCGTTTGAGCACGTCATTACGCACGCGTACGTGGCCCCGTTTGCCTCTCGCTGGTACGAGAGTTATAACAGCCCGCCGGTATGATGCTTCTCCTCCGGCATTTCCCAGGCGGTAGGGTAGGCAGAAGAGCCACCTCGTAGCGGCGCATCTGTAAGTGTTACTCTGCTGTATCTCGTCTTCAAGCAGGTATGTCGATACACGCCATAAAACTTGTGAGTGTTTTTAATCCTACAGAGGCCCCGTTTTAGAACCGCTGGGACCCGCCGTAGAGGCACTCCGACCAAAACGAAGGGGTAATAATTATCGACAATACCAGTGGCTTTTCCTTACGTCTCTATCCGCATTAGTTCTTTATGTCACGTAAAACTTTGCTTATGATATGTGGATGTTGAGCATGTCACGGGTGTCATTGTCTCTTCTCTTTTGAGCCATAAGGGCTACTATACCCTTCCTTCCAGCGCGTCACTTTTCACGTATTTTTAATCCTGTAATTTGCAGCAAGAATAGTCAATAGCATTGACACAACCCAGTACGGATAATAGCTCCGTGCATTTGTTTCAACTGCATACATAACGAGAAACTTCTGCTTTGTCGTTTGGTGTATTCAGGTGGCTGTATGAGATTTCAATATTAACATGCGTAGTTCACAAGTAATTGCATGTTGTAATGCACAAGTAGCCGCCTGAATGTAATCTAATGTGGATACAAGCTTTATCGAGCCTTATTATTATTCGTCTCTCAGTATATGTATACTATATCTGTTGTTGTTTGGTCTCTTTCCCTTTAGGTATTTAATCGGAGCACCACAATTGAGGTGTTCCCCTGAGTACTTTCACTCAAGCAAAGCCTTAATTAAGGTATTAAAGGATCATAGAGGTTTAGTTCCCTGCTCCTTGATTTTATTCACAAACTTATTCACTTTATAAGGTCCTGATGAAGCGCACTGGGATCCATTAGGGACCCCTTCCACAGCGCGAAACATGTCGACCAGGCCCCACTTTCACGAATACGCACGGGACTGAGAGCAGCAGAGTAACACTCAACCTCTACCCTATCTGCTCACTAGAGGCGCCCTAGTCCCCTAGACACTTGCTTTTTAATCTAAATCCTCACGGACCTACAAATAAAATCCATATTAAGGTACCTGGGAGGTATTTTTAGACACCAGCACCACATCCCTTTTTTATAGGCCCACACACCCGCATGCACAACTGCGGCGTCTCCTAAAAGATCTCCGATAAAGAGCCCTCTCGCGGGGCCCGTGGAGGACAGCAGCGCCACCCCCACGAGGAGCAACGCCCGATGATGAAGCATGACACTCGCAAGAGTGTGTGAGGGCACTATTTTTCAAAGGAGAAATTCCCCATCTTCTCCAGATTAGTAACACATTCAGAGACTATCCACTTTTATTTTTATTTGTTTCTTGCAACTAAATGAGTTGTACTTCTCTCTTATAGGAACAGTTACCAATTAGTGAGTACAGACACGTCTTTGGGAGCACTGGTACTGGACCTTCTTTTTCTTTAAGCCGCTCCCTGTCCCTCCCTCTTGTTAGTGTGTAGAGTTTTAGTACGGCAGCAAGCCGTGGGACAACTATATCCTTTCTTTCCTCTTTGTAGATAATTCATTATAAGTGACACTTGAGATAGAGACACTGACACCCCTAGACCATCAGCCCAATAAAACGATCAACCCTGTTCAACAGGGATTTAATAACGTGACACAATGGATAACCCAGGTTTAAGCTTTGACGAAGATACTGTGGCAGAAATTTTGAGAGCCCAATCTCTTCTTGCTGGAGACGGCAGCTCAGCATCAGGGAGCAAGCATGATGACTGGAAAGCTTTACAGACACTACGAAAATTACAGATTAAGACAGCCTTGCATGGCACAATTATGACGGAGTACCTTAGGGCAAACATCGCACCTAATGGTCTTCTAGTAACACTAACTCCACGGATCTTTCTAGAGGATCTAATATTCAGAAAAGAGTGGTCAAAAATAGCATGGAAATGTACAAGAGATTGGCTTGTACTGATAATTAACACGGCCAAACGCCTCTCGGATGAACTTTTGATTCAAATTACCTTGGCAGAAAACGGTCTAAAAGCAGGTATCTCAGTAACTGCATTTAAATCACGTCTAGCCGAGATCAATGAAGAGATGACGGAACATAAAGATTTCCTGACCCAACAAAAGATAACTAAATTACAAAAAGACGTTAAACGATTCAGTCAAGAAAAAGTGTACCCTTACACTAAAGATGACTATGTTTTCCAAAACCACGACACATCATCCGATGAGACGAGTAGTAACTATTCCAAAAGATCGGGGTCCATGAGCAGCGACTCAAGTAACGAAGGTAGATACACCACACCATCCAGTAGAGGTTTGTGGAGACAACCTCAACTACCATCATTCCAAAACTTCCCCCGATCCAGTACCAGCAACAACCGTATCTAGGACAATGGATGGGACAACCACCAATGTGGAATATACCACCAGGACACCCATTTCAGATACCTCAGTATCAGCACTTTCCGAACCCCCTTTTCACAACAGAGGAAGGGGCAGAGGAAGAGGCAGGCAGAGAAGCGGCAGCAAGAACGTCCAATGGCAAGAACCGGAACAGATGATCCTGAGGAGCAAGACGTCAGGAACGAGACGCTAGTGGTCAACTTGTCCTCCAGACCTTTATCCAGAGACGAATCGGACCTCTTGGAGAAGGGATTGGGTTTTGTCCCGACACCCTGTGATGACAATTTCAGATTACATCAAGAACTCCACCAGTTCTTCAGAAAGGTCAGATTGAAGGCCTTCTTTCAAGATAGACCAGAGACCATCACAAGAGGTACTGGGTTAAAGAAGAAATCCCACTTTACACCGTCAGCAGCCATGACCCCTAACGAAGTGCTCACTTTTGAGCAGGCAGTCCTGAAGGAAGTCACCAACCAACCACAGCGACGGACCTTTGATAACCTTACCAAGGAAGAAAGAACACTTCTGAGAAAATTAACAGAAGACACATCAATTATTTTCAAGCCAGCCGATAAAGGGGGTGCCATTGTCATTCAAAATAGTGACACATATGACACAGAGTGCCGGCGCCAACTCACCAATACTCTGTATTATCTACCCATAGCAGAAGATCCTACTACCAGACTGACCACAAGGATAAGGAGTCTTGTGACAGAGGCGGAAAGTGAAGGATGGATCACTACCCAAGAAGCAGCCTTTCTGATTAATGAAGAGCCACGGACGCCATATTTTTACACTCTGCCGAAGATACATAAGGGCACCAACCCGCCCCCGGACGTCCAATAGTGTCGGGCATTGACTCAGTATTAGAGCCACTTAGTCAATTTTGTGATTTTTTCCTACGACCCATAGTCACAGCTACCCCTACATACCTGAGGGATACAACGGAAGTTCTTAATTTGATCAAGAACTTTGCAGAACCAGAATCGATAACTCTCCTTGTCACCCTTGACGTTGTAGCGTTGTATACTAATATCCCCCAAGATGCAACCCTGGAGGTCATGGAAACAATGCTTCGCAAAATACATCCTTGGCCGTACGACACACCGGTGTCTTTCATCTGTGAGTGTGCATCTCTGGCCCTTAAAGAAAACTTTTTTGCGTTTCAACATCAATTGTACCACCAAATCCAAGGGACTAGTATGGGAAGCACATTCGCTCCAAGTCTAGCATGTATGTACATGGCCAACTTTGAAGAAAAATATATTTTGGAAGATACCAACCCATTCAAAGACAACATAATGACTTGGCGTCGTTACATTGATGATATTCTGCTCTTTTGGAAAGGAGATGAGGATCAATGCATAAGATTCTGTGAATGGGTGAACACTCTTGATCCTTTTCTTCAATTCACCAGGACCATATCAAAAGAGAGCATCGCCTTTCTGGACCTGTGGATTACCTTACAGGGGGCACCATCCTTACGACCAATTTCAAAAAACCTACAGATCGGAATAGTCTTCTGATGTATGGGAGTCATCACCCTAAGGCATTAAGAGATAATCTCCCGGTAGGACAATTTCTACGTCTACGACGCAATTGTAACACCATTTGCGAGTTTGAAAAACAGTCCACCATTCTGACGGATAATCTTTTGGCAAGAGACTACCCTAGAAAAACGATAAAGTTAGCCAAAAAACGTGCAAGGAATAATCATAGGGATGCACTATTGGAGGTGAGAGAAAAATGTCCAACAGATGCACTGACTTGCGTGACTACATTCACCCCCAGCTCCAATAGAATTCAAAAGGTGATCAAGAAACATTGGAGTGTACTTGAAACTGGGGATTTTCATCCTGGACCAGTACCACTCTTCTCATTTAAACGAACGCAGAATTTAAGGGACCTCCTGGTCCATACACGACCTAAGACAACTGCCCCCATACAGCAGACCCTGTGGTCATTACCACCAGTAGAGGGCCATTACCCTTGTGGGTCATGTTCGGTGTGCTCCCTCACAGTTGCCACCAAACAAATTGACCTTGGTCTGGCCAGACCATGGATTCAAAAAGACACACAAATTGTAACACTAAAAATTGTGTATATTTGATAACATGCCCGTGTAACATGCTATACGTAGGGATGACAACTAGAGCAGTCAAGATCCGAATAGGAGAACATAAAAGCACGATACGGTGCAAAAAAACAAACACTAAGTTACTAAGCCATTTCCTGGAAAAAAATCATGCACCTACAAGCCTTAGGTGGACTATCATCGAATCTAACCCAAACTGGACACATAATACACTATTCAGACAGGAGCAAAGATGGGTATTCAGACTCCAATGTAACATAAGGGGACTGAATGATGATATCCCCTGGGTAGAACTAATGAGGTAGTTATTATCAGGGATAATACTACATATTGGCACTGATCCTTGTAGTAATGTGACACCCCCGTCCACAGGCCGGTTCTCTCTATAATAGGGATTGTCCCCCCATCTCTACCATTACCTATACATTCAGGGTGGCAATCCAGCACTGAAAATAAACAGATTTCAATAAGACCAGTATTGCCTTAGACAATTTGGTCTTATATACAATTGTGACCCACCCTCACCTCACTCCCGTAGATACTACCTGGGTCCAGTACGACCATCTCCCTACATATTGATTATTAATTGCCACCGGGTCTTATCAGTGATAGATGATTTCATCAGGGGTGGTCTAGCCCTGAAAAGCGTAGGCCTTACTACTGGGGAGGCTATTTTACGTTTTTAAGAACTTCTTGCAGTGGTTTCTTAACCACTTCAAGATGGCCGCCATACTACTGACACTTTGCCAGTCCAGTTATCCCACTGATGCCGGCGTTTGAGCACGTCATTACGCACGCGTACGTGGCCCCGTTTGCCTCTCGCTGGTACGAGAGTTATAACAGCCCGCCGGTATGATGCTTCTCCTCCGGCATTTCCCAGGCGGTAGGGTAGGCAGAAGAGCCACCTCGTAGCGGCGCATCTGTAAGTGTTACTCTGCTGTATCTCGTCTTCAAGCAGGTATGTCGATACACGCCATAAAACTTGTGAGTGTTTTTAATCCTACAGAGGCCCCGTTTTAGAACCGCTGGGACCCGCCGTAGAGGCACTCCGACCAAAACGAAGGGGTAATAATTATCGACAATACCAGTGGCTTTTCCTTACGTCTCTATCCGCATTAGTTCTTTATGTCACGTAAAACTTTGCTTATGATATGTGGATGTTGAGCATGTCACGGGTGTCATTGTCTCTTCTCTTTTGAGCCATAAGGGCTACTATACCCTTCCTTCCAGCGCGTCACTTTTCACGTATTTTTAATCCTGTAATTTGCAGCAAGAATAGTCAATAGCATTGACACAACCCAGTACGGATAATAGCTCCGTGCATTTGTTTCAACTGCATACATAACGAGAAACTTCTGCTTTGTCGTTTGGTGTATTCAGGTGGATGTATGAGATTTCAATATTAACATGCGTAGTTCACAAGTAATTGCATGTTGTAATGCACAAGTAGCCGCCTGAATGTAATCTAATGTGGATACAAGCTTTATCGAGCCTTATTATTATTCGTCTCTCAGTATATGTATACTATATCTGTTGTTGTTTGGTCTCTTTCCCTTTAGGTATTTAATCAGAGCACCACAATTGAGGTGTTCCCCTGAGTACTTTCACTCAAGCAAAGCCTTAATTAAGGTATTAAAGGATCATAGGGGTTTAGTTCCCTGCTCCTTGATTTTATTCACACACTTATTCACTTTATAAGGTCCTGATGAAGCGCACTGGGATCCATTAGGGACCCCTTCCACAGCGCGAAACATGTCGACCAGGCCCCACTTTCACGAATACGCACGGGACTGAGAGCAGCAGAGTAACACTCAACCTCTACCCTATCTGCTCACTAGAGGCGCCCTAGTCCCCTAGACACTTGCTTTTTAATCTAAATCCTCACGGACCTACAAATAAAATCCATATTAAGGTACCTGGGAGGTATTTTTAGACACCAGCACCACATCCCTTTTTTATAGGCCCACACACCCGCATGCACAACTGCGGCGTCTCCTAAAAGATCTCCGATAAAGAGCCCTCTCGCGGGGCCCGTGGAGGACAGCAGCGCCACCCCCACGAGGAGCAACGCCCGATGATGAAGCATGACACTCGCAAGAGTGTGTGAGGGCACTATTTTTCAAAGGAGAAATTCCCCATCTTCTCCAGATTAGTAATACATTCAGAGACTATCCACTTTTATTTTTATTTGTTTCTTGCAACTAAATGAGTTGTACTTCTCTCTTATAGGAACAGTTACCAATTAGTGAGTACAGACACGTCTTTGGGAGCACTGGTACTGGATCTTCTTTTTCTTTAAGCCGCTCCCTGTCCCTCCCTCTTGTTAGTGTGTAGAATAAATAACGAACCCCCAGACCCAACTCTTGAGTACACTTCTGGACCTGTGGAAGACTCAGAAGGACTTCTGTGCTGCTTTGCCAGAAGGACTGCTACTCTGTTGTCCTGCTGTCCTGTTGTCTGAGTAAGAAGGACCAGACCTACATCTTCATCCTGGGACCACCCGCGTGACTCCAATGGCTAGCTGGATGGTCTCCTGATCAGATTCTCAGGGGCAAAAAAGGCACCAACCATCTTGGACCAAGCACATGGACTCTACTTGCTGTAAGTCTTGCACTCCAAGTGGTGACATCTTAGTTCTGCACCCTTAAAAAGTGGTCCTTTAGGCAGAACCGACACAGCGCAATGCATTTCCTCGAAGCTCCACTGTGGAACTGCCGCTGCACAACGCATCCCCAATGCAGAACTTCGCATCGCGGCATCAAGTCTCCTCAGAACCACCACTGTGCGGTGCATCCTTGACCCTGGCCTTTGCATCACAAGCCCCTCATCGATGCCGTCCTTGACGATGACGCAGAACTCTGCATCACAGACCCACAGCTTCTTCGGAACCACTGGTGTATGACGCATCTTTGACACAGTACTTCACATCACAAGCCCCTCGTCGACAGCATACTCGACGATGTAGAAGGACCTGCCATCACAGCCTCGCAGCTCCTCAGAACCACTGATGTGCGACTCATCCTCGATGCGGTATCTCGCAACGCTCCGCAACCAGGATTTAGGGTCTTTGTTCAGCTGGCCTAATTCGGTCCCTTTATCTGGCCTGCGCTCCATCGCAGTTGGCGTGGACTTGTGACTTCGTACTGGTCTGGTCCAACCAAATAACCAGAGTTTGCGCCCTGGGCTTCTAGGCATTACTTTTACTCAAAACTTTGAAAGTGCATATCTCTGATTCTACTGATTGGATTTTTGTTGTTTTGGTGTCAAATAATGTATTCAATTGTGCTCTATTTCTCTAAATTGGTGTGGTATTTTTCTTGTGTTGTGTTTTCACTTTATTACTGTTTGAAATGCTGCATAAATACTTTACACATTGCTTCTAAGTTAAGCCTGGCTGCTCTGTGCCAAGCTATCAGAGGGTGAAGCACAGGTTAATTTGCAGTTTGTTTGTGACTGCACCCTGACAGGAATTGTGGCTGCTGCTTGAGCAGGGTTTCACCCCCTCAACCAGTAACCCAATTTCCAACACTTAGGGCCCGATTACGGGTTTAGCAGTGCAGCGACGGGACCACCCCGCCGACGCACCGCCAAACCCGTGTGAGAACTACCTGCCTTAGTATGACTTTTCTAGTCACTGGTGGGCAATTTCTTTGGCGTTCCCAACGGTGGTGCCTATAAAATAGGCACCGCAATGGGAACGTCAAAGGAAGTTCCAGCATGGCATGGACTGTGAAGTCCATGCCGTGCTGGAACTGGGGGTGCATGCACACAGGGGGGCACATGTTTTGTCCCCCTGTGTGCATCCACATGGAGTGAAGCACAAGGTTTCCTCACTGCCACTGTTTTCATGGAGGAAAGACCTCCATGAAATCAGTGGCAGTGAGGAAAGTCGTAATATGCTTGGCGGGACCGTGGTGGTCCCGCCAAGCATATTACTGCCTCAAGCCTGCTGCGCCACTGCCAGGGAACGGCAGTTCCTTGGCACAGTCAGCGGTCCTAGGGCGGCAAGATCGGCAAGGTCGTAATGTGGCAGTCAGAAGACCACCGCCGCCCACCACAAGTATAGCGGTCCGAGGACCGCCAGACTAATAATTAGGCCCTTACTGTCTAATAAGGAATATTGGTCTATATTGTTTTTAATGTACCTTAATGGTGGACTAGCAGGGTTGTAACACAGGCCCCTGTAGCCCCTGTGGTGCAAGGAGGGCCCCCAACCCTTCAGTGGCCCCCAAACCCTTCAGAGAAGCTCCATTCTGCCCGAGGCCAATGATAATCTGTGCGATATGTGAGACTCAGGGGCCCCTCTTCACATTCTGCAGGGGAGGCCCATCATTTTACGTTACACCACTGATTGCTAGGTATACTTTAATGCCATACTATTAAAAAAATAATTTCACAAACACAGATCCGCTGTTTTCATCTTTCACGCTCAGCCCTTAGCAGCTTAACTTTCAGGTGCGGTAGATAGTCACCACGGTGACGAACCACTAGCCACGTTCGGTTAACTCACAAGCAGAAGCTAGGGGCGGTCAGCCGTGTGCGCATTGTGGGTGTTTTTCAATGACTTGCATAATCTCCTGTCAGGAGCGGACCAGCGAAGCTGTCAAATATGCACTTCCTTTCCAGTGTGTTGCAAGACTAACTTCAGAGAGGCACACAGGGCTCATTGACAGGCAAAGAGGCAGACGGTCACACAGCGAGCGAGAGGAGCTCTCACTGCACAGCAGCAGCATGGCCGCGAAGTTCCCTCTCCGCGAGGAGTTCGAACGCTGGACAGTGGAGCAGGTGGTGGAGTTTTTGAAGCAGGTACGATACCGAGTGCAGCACAATACAAGGGGCGTCTTTCTTCTAAGCTAAGTGAAAGGAAAGCATTTTAATCGTTTTTTTTCTTTACTATGCCAGTTATTTACCCAGAGAAGTATTTGTATAATGGATAACTTTGTGTTCTGATATTTCTAATAATGAAATCACAATTTAAGTTAAATCTCCAGCTTTCACGCTGAGCTACAAGAGCCGCATTTTTTTCATGGCAGAAATCGGAAAAGCTCCAGTACCACAATAATGGGTACAAGAAAATGAAAACAATATGGCGGTCACTTCACGTCCCGGAATATATCACACTTTAATTCCAATTAAATATGTTTACAAATAGCTGCTACACGTCACATTCACACGATGTCTTGGTGGCACAAAAATTAGGCACCAAGTACAAACTAAGAAAAAAAGCATGAATGTTTTTTTTCCCTTTACTTTCAGTTGTTTAACGGTACAACAACGTCACTATAAACCCACACTGTACAGTTTAAGGGCCTTACTCGTGAGACTAAATGACGCTGTTATGTTGTTTCTGTACCACAAGCTCTATCCCCACTGATAATGGGATGGAAACTGGGCACCAATTGGGCAACAACTAGACTGCAATCAGCATGACAACTGTAGTAATCATATGCCTGACATCGTGTCCCTAATTAGCGAGAAGCATCTCATTTAGTCAAATCCACAAAAACGAGCAATATTTGAATGTGACTAATAGCAGGAACTGCATGATACTGAATGCATGATTAACTGTACCCCTTATGTCAGACTAAACCATGAATACAAGGGGGCAGATTTACAAGCCCCTTGCGCTGCCAGTACGTCACTTTTTGTGACGCACTTACAGCGCATTTCCCTGCCCCATATTTACAAGCACAGGAAAAACCACCCTGCGTGGCTTTTCCTGTCCTTGTAAATATGGCCCCTTTACACGCAGCATTTTGGGTGAAAGGGGCGTTCCATGGGTGTTGCTGTGGGTGTTCCCACGCAACACCCATGGAACGAGACACATTTCCAGATTTACGAGGAATCGTAAACCTGGAAATGCGTCAGTATGCTACGCCACCCTAGGGGTGGCGTAGCGAGGCGGGTGGCGCAGCGAGGCGCAACGAGGAGAAATGTATTCATTTCTCCTCGTTTTTTTCCTCTTTCAATGCGTGCTGCATTCTACAGCACGCATTGAAAGAGGAAAATGCCTGTAGTGATTGTTTTTGTGCAGGAAAATGCCCCTTCCTACACAAAAACAATCTCCCCATGGCGCAGGCATCCTTGCACCATGGTGCAAGGGTGCCTGCGCCGGCGCATGGCAGCTGTTTGTGCGCCAGCGCAGGGGAGAGCACAGGAATGGGACATATCATTGTAAATATGTTGCATTCCTGTGCTCTGAAAGTGAAGCAGCGTGGCGCAGCCAAAGGGCTTGCGGTGCCGCGCTTCGGCACTTTCTTGTAGATCTGCCCCATGGTTTCCAAAGAAAGTGCGCTACCCCGCCTGCAAAGCGCTCCAGTGTCTCGTCAGAGGTAGTAAGCACTGCGTAATTTCCTCTTAACTAATTTGCAAACAGATCTGTACACTATTTTAAATTTGACCTGAATAGTCAAATCTACTTTGGATTAATGCTCAGTAGCACTATCACAGTTTATAGCTTTCATTAAACGTTGTATATCTGTTGCACAATTGTCTGTTTTTCCATGAGGTTCTTAACAAGTTTTTATGTTTTGTCAGTTTGTTTTTGAAAAACAAAAAAAATATGGGCCTTGACACAGATGGAGATTCCTCCCTGAGCACTAGGACCATTAATGGATTTTACTGCCCAGGACTGCCACTCTTCTCAAGGAGGTCCAGGACAGAGGAATCTAGTGAGGGTCACCTGCAGCCCAGTGGCGGACACACTGGCAGGTCAAGGACTTCCACTAGGGGAGCCAGCTCAGTCTCCACCCATGGAAGTCATGTGGTTTCCCCATATCTAAATGGGGCAGTAGAACTGCGAGTTCGGTGGGTGGTTTACCCATCAATTAATGGCTGTTCACCTGTTCCATCAAGCTCTAAATGCCCTCCATAGGTGTTCATGTTTTTGCACGACTATGTGAGACTCCTAAGGTGTCCCCTTTGGCTTATGATCTGCAGAAGAAATATAACTATGGCTGTGTAGAGTCGATAGAATTCCTTTGGTGCAGGATGTTGTAATATTGCATGTTGGAAATGGCCCTTTTTGCAGGGTTATCCCCAAACATTTTGCTTCTTCCTCCTACTTTTTCCTGACCTGTGGTTGTTGGCGTAAGGACTCCGGGCACTTTACCACTGCTGATCAGTGCTAAAGTGCATATGCCCTCTGTGTAAATTGTTATTGTGATTGGTCCTCCCTGATTGGCATATTTGTTTTACCAGTAGGTCCCTAGTAAAGTGCACTACCTGTGCCAGGGCTGGTAGATCAAATGCTACTAGTGGGCCTGCAGCACTGGTTGTGCCACCCACATGAGTAGCCCTGAAAAGTTGTCTCAGGCCTGCCACCGCAGTGCCTGCGCGCAGTTTGTTAACTGCCATTTTGACCTGGACAGTGTACCCACTTGCCAGGCCTTACCCTTCCCTTTTCTTACACATAGGACACCCCTATGGTAGGCCTGAGGTACCCCCCTGGGCAGGGTGCAGTGTATGGGAAAGGTAGGACATGTACTAGTGTGTGTAACATGTCCTGATAGTGAAATACTGCCAATTTCGTTTTTTCACTATTGAAAGGCCAATTTGCCCATAGGACGGAATGGGGAATGCTGTGTAACATTTCACAAGCATATCTTCCCATAGGGATAAGATGGAGAGATGGAGTTCAGTAT
Organism: Calotriton arnoldi; assembly: GCA_963921515.1. Lineage (NCBI taxonomy): Eukaryota > Metazoa > Chordata > Amphibia > Caudata > Salamandridae > Calotriton > Calotriton arnoldi. Next base: position 401,326 of record CAWUFW010004737.1, read on the forward strand.
GCCTGAACTCAGAATTTAATAACACACCTTTTAGTGGAGGTGGTTTTTAAATTATGTGTTTGAAAACAGCACTTTTAGAAAGTGGCTGTTTTCTTGTCCAAACCTTCCTGTGTGCCTCTGCCTGTTTGTGGATTGACTGTCTGGCTTTGGAGTGACAGGGGCTGGGGTGGCTCCAGGAGTCTGGGTGAGTCAGCCTGGGCTGAATAGGCCAATCTGCATTTGGAGTGGTGGGAGGAGTAGTACCTGTCCCTGACTAGGGCTGTGCCTGCCTTCCACAAAAGACTGGCTCCACCTCCTGCCGTGTGTCTGAAGACCCTGGCCCACACTGACAAAGGAAGAAGTTGTGCACTGGCAGAGTGCACCCAGAACTGGTTTGGACTGGGTTCAGGACCCCTCACACAAAGAGAACAAAGACATTTTGGGGTATAAATATTAGAGCTGAAACCCCTGAATTTTAGATCATCCTGGAATCAAGAGGAACCTTTGCCAAGGAGAAGAGCGAGAGAAACTGAGAAGAAGGACTGCTCTTGCTGTGTGTTCTGGGGTTGACCTGCAGTTGCTATTCTGCCAAGGGAAGGAGAAGGACTTTGCTGTGTGCTGTGTCCCCTACTTGAAGAAGATCTCCAAGGGCCTGAGGAGAGCTGGCCTCCTGTTGTGGAAACTCAGGAACACAAACGTTTCCCAGATCATCCTGGAATCAAGAAGAACCTCTGCTGAGGAGGAGAGCGGAAGAGACTGAGGAGAAGGACTGCCCTTGCTGTGTGTTCTGGGGCTGACCTGCAGTTGCTTTCATGCCAAAGGAAGGAAGAGGACTTTGCTGTGTGCTGTGTCCCCTGCTTGTAAGGAAATCTCCAAGGGCCTGAGGAGAGCTGGCCTCCTGTTGTGGAAACTCAGGGACACCAAAGTTTCCAAAATCCCTGTAACACTGTGTGCGTGTGTCTGGACACAGCGTGTAACCTTCATGAAGCCCCGCAGTACAAAAAGAAGCTTCACTCGTGAAATCACCTCTACGCCGCTGAGTGCGTGTGCCAGCACCCAGCCTGTGACTGCGAGGAGTTCGCCGACGTGGGACTGATCGAATTGCAGCGTGTCCCATCAGCGAAGGAAAAGCTGTGCTGTACTCTTCGGCTGCGAGGCGTTGCCTGGCAACCGGGATTCCCCAAGACGTACAGCCGCCTAAGAGGGAGCCGCCCAGCAGGACGTCAGCACCGAGCCAGAGAGGGAAGCCACGCTCAAGTCCGAGGAGGTGGCCCGTTCCCCCCGTGAAGCGCCCTCGAAGGAGAGGGACTCCCGTCTGAAGGTCGCCGAGGCGCGTACCGCAGCGAAAGACCAGCTCCCCAGGTAACGCTCCAATCCGCACTGCTGCTTGTTGTGTTGCCTTAAGCGGGTTAGGAGTCGGCAGGACTGTCCGTAGCCTTAGTCTGGTTGGCGGGCCTGCCGGGGACTGTGCGAGTGCGATCCAAGCCTTAGATCGGGGGGGCTGCTGATCGTGTGGCCGGGGGCAGGAGCGTGTCACGACCGGGCTGTTGAGAGCCCTGGATCTAGTTACCGGGGCCTGTCGGGGACTGTGTGAGCCTTTACCCAAGTAGTGGGGCCTCCCTCCTGGAAGTGATAAGTGTGGCCCGTACCGGCACGTCAGAAGAGCTGCGGTATTGGGGCCTGTTCTTGGAATCTGTTTATTTCACGCATTTGGGGGCGTACTTTTTTCAAACACTGACCGGGGAGTCAGAAGGCCCGTGGGGAAAAGTCCCCTAACAGCAAGAGCACCGCGTGGAAGTGCTCAAGATAACCGATTTGTGATATTTTGTTGGATTACCCTAAGGAATACAGAAGCTACCAGTTTGCTTTTAATAAGAACATTCCAAAGAACATTTCTAAGAAAAGCTTTAATTGTGTATGTCGGATTTTTGTCGTTTTGGTCTTGCCACGTTAGATAAAGAGATTTTATTTTTCTAAACCTGTGTGGTGTCCATTTGTGGTGTTATCACTGTGTTACTGTGAGTGTTGGTACAAATACTTTACACATTGTCTTGAAGATAGGCCTGTCTGCTCGTGCCAAGCTACCAAGGGGGTGAGCAGGGGTTATCTAGAGTGTGTTTCCCCCTTACCCTGACTAGAAGCAAGGGTCCCTATTTGGTCAAAGGTACCTACCTCTGCCAACTAGAGACCCCCATTTCTAACATTGCATATTTTGCTTTGGTCAGATGTATCTCTATTACTGTTGGTTTTGAATTGTAGCTGTGCTCACTGACTATAAAAGCTTCACTAAATTGGAGCCTAATTAGATTTTAGTATGTGTTTTTTAAAGTAGAGATGCTGCATCCTTACCCTTTGCACCTTAGGGGCTCACTATAGAAAATCATAGTATTTATTACTTAGTGACAGTGCTTTTCCTGTCCATTGGTATGTGTAGTAGTACTCCAAATGTCTTTCTTTCTTTGCCTTAGGTGTCACATTGTACTTCTTGTATCCAAAAGGTACTAATGAGGTGTATGCTTTTTGGTATTTGTATGTCACTGGTATGCACTTTCAACACGTACTGTATTCAATGGTTTATTGTTTTCTGAAACACGTAATATGAATTATTGCATGGGACATTTCAGCCATTTTAAATGGCCAAAATTCTATCCACCAATGGGACGAATTGAACCGTACATTCCATGCCCAACCTAGGAAACATATGGTAGCCGGACTGACTTGGTAATCTGCATAGAGATGGAATACCCAGATTGGTCTCTTGCAGATAAAAACCCAGCACACTGGAATTCCACAGAAAGGCCCTGAATACAAGTTGGGCAGAGCGGAATTAAAGTGTGGAATTTCACTCCAACTAATCATGACTGGCTCGGCTTCCGTGACCGATTTTCCCTGGTGCGTGATCACCGACCCGATGAGTTTGCAGTGGATGGGGTGTTAAGGCTGTTTTACTGGATAGGCAGAAAAGCCTGTGCGTGAGCAACAGTAAAACTGATACTTTGGCAACACGTATGGACAAAATCAAAGAGCGAATGGACAAATGGCTGCATGGACATGTCTGAGAGACATATTTCAGACACTGATGATTCAAGTGCCAAGGGAGAAATCTTCTTGCAATGGAGAAAGTACTAGTGGTTATCCAAACGAAGAATGAAGCCTTGGAGATGTGTTCATGCAATAATAAATTAAGCATAACTAGAATACCGGAGTCCACGCATAAAGGAAATATGGAAGCATATGTTGAAAAGCTCATCTCTGATTAGATTGATAGGTAGCAGTAGTCAGTTCTCTTTATTGTGGTTATGTGCACGATCCCTAGACCGGTGTCTGGGGCTTTCCTGACACCCATTATTTTATGCATCCTGTATAACAGGGACCGTGATACAGTGTTATGCATGGCTAGGGCTAAGAGAGAGTTACAATACGAGGTGTTATCCATAGTGATCTTTCCAGGTTTCACCATTGCTGTCCAAGAGGAGGGAACAGTCTTTTGCCTGTAAAGAAAAAACTACTAGAGCTGCACCTAGACCAAGCTATGTTATACCCCGCCAGACTGAAAGTCACTTGCAAATAAAAAGTACATATCTTCACTGATCTTCAACTGTTGTATTCTCCTTAGGGTGTCCATAACAGGCTTTCCAAATATCATGTCCTTATATAGGCACAATTCGCCCTGCCCTTATATAGGCATAGAATCCCAGGCCTTATTTAGGCATTAAACCATGCACTCCAAATACAGGCATGGTCTCTGACATCCGTCCACCCTAACGTCACAACGAGTTCATGAAGAACAGACCCTTAGGCTGCGGGAGTTTCCCTAGCCCAGGACTATTGATTTCTTCAAGGCCTCATATATTATGCATGAACCATTATTCCTTAGGGGTTCATCCATGACGTCTTTCGCTACCCAACTCACGTCAATGCTAACATTCCTAAGGTACTCTCAGGTATAAATATACCTTCCCTAGCCCTTGTAAACTAGAGGAGACCTCGACTTCAGAGGAGCCCGTATCCCGGCCTGACGCACTGAGAAGACGCTGCCATTCCCTGCACGCAGAGAGCCCAGCTTCCAGCTTCCAGTGATCTGACTTCCCTTGCGGGGTGTTGGAGTTCGAGTCTGGCAAAGAGATTCCAACCTCTCTCATTCTTCAGGTATGGAGCTGATAAGAACCTAGAGGGACTCTTGGCATACTAGGCATACTAGACTTAACATACTCTTAGTATACCATAGTAAGGAATACTTCACCTACTTCTTCCCTCTTCCTACACCTAGGTTAGGTTAGGTACACTGGGGTAGAACTAGCTTAGCACTGCATCGTATGAGTACTCGCATTTTTAGTCTGTGTTATTTATGTAACAGCATTCGTACTAAAAGATAATGCTATCGCAGTATTATTTATTTCTACTGCTCACCCTGTACATTATTTATCTCGCATACTGTCTTGTGATCGTAATAGCACATTATACTTACACCAGAAACAAGACTGTTCAATAAATCTTTATTGAAAACGCCCGTCTATTATTTCTGTGTAACTCTGAGGAAAACTAAGCATGCACGACTGAGCTGAGTGAAATAGTTATCTAGTGTTTCCACGACTCTGGGACACGTTCTGATTCTAAAAGGAAAACATATTGGTCATGTTTTGCGGCTGCCAGAAACTACTCCCTTCTTGTTGTCAAGGAGTTTCTAGTGGCCTCTGAGCTAGCTGGCACAAGTAATTAAGTTTAATATACTCGATAGGGACATACCGACCTTAGTCCTATGTCAAACCTATAGGATATATTATTCCAATGCGCAGAGCCTATTAGGGAAATAGGAGCTACACTACACAACCTGCCATGAAGTTTATTAAAACAGCTGCGCTGAAAGACAAATAACTGAGGTCTGAGACTGTGCAATTAAACTCAATGTTGCATCTAGATGACCCTTAGTAGGGTGATGTGGCTTCGCAGGTGAGAGGGGATTTCCTCAGACTGAGAAATAGTTGTTTTCTGGACCCACGTGATACTGATGCTTGCTGATGTAGGTCAGTCATGTTGATTGCATTGCTAGCAGCATCATAGACGAGGCCAATGACAGATGATGCCCGGAAGATGGGGGGTGGACAGAAATGCTCTCTCAATGTGATGTTTATTTGCTTCCCATTATTGTTTTCGTCGTCATGGATCCATGTTTTTTGAGGCCACACCAGTGGGTGCAAATGTTTGGCATAAACTAATTGAGCGCACACCCTGTGAACAAAAAAATTGGGAATTGATGAGTTGGGGTATAATTTCAGAGATGGCCCTTTCTAGATGTGCTACTGAAAAGGTGCTATAATAAAATGAGGGGAATGAGTTGAACCCATCCAAAGATGGTATTATGCTTTACATTAGGGACCTGGCTAGCAATGTTGCCCCAGTGTTAAGGGAATTGAGATGCAGGATTGATATCAGGGTTACAAATAAACTGGAGTATCTGAGAGGTGTATCCTGTGACCCCATCCACTTTTAAGCTGATGTGTGACTTTTCTTTGGAATAAAGGGAGGATTCTGTAAGATATCTGGGTATCATGATTCATTGGGGAATTGAATTAATACTAAGGAATTATTAAGTTTATTAATATCCACATACCATATTTGAGATCTTCTTTTAAATCTTTCCTAATGGTACTTTCTAAATTCATATGGGTGGGCAAACAACCTCTAATGATTTAGGACACCATGAACTTGCCATATGAGAGGGGGAAGTTTGCTATTACTGATCCTGAACAGTACTGTTTGGCAGCGGAGTATGTACCATACTGAAGTACCACCTCCTAATGTGATGGTGGAGGCAGATGTGGTATCCCCATGTCTAGAACCCATCCCAAGACCCTTGACTCAGATAAATATGGTGTGTTGCAAAAGCCTGACGTGGTACTGGTTGGTGGACGGTATTAGGTTGGTGGTGGTTTACTACCCTGAGCTTCCATTGTTAGATTATCTTTGGTGACAGGTCACAATGGAAAAAAAGGATCAGATGCAGATGAGAGACCTGGGCTTACGTGAAATGGGAGATGTGTACCCCGGGGTATATTGATGACTCTGTAGCGGATTAAGAAACTGGGTAACACTACCACATTGGATGTGTTAATGTATTTGTAGACTCAAGCACTCACTTGAGGAATATTTCCCCTCTTTTCCTAATAAATCACCAATATTAGTAGTCCTCACACACATTATCCTTGTAGATCGTTCGTCTCTCGCTTATACAGTATGGACTTCGCTAATCTTATGCAGATACCGGTGACTGTGTCAGGATGACAATGGGACGCAGACCTAAAGGAATGATACACTGCCAAACAATGATCCTACTGCTGCACCCAAATGAAAGAAATAACATTAAACACTAGGCACTGATTGTTACAGGTTATAGGTTGTAATATATCCAGTGCTTAATTTGAGACAGTGGTTTCCAGTACTTAATTGTCAGCACTGGCACTTACGACAGTCTGCCACGTGGTGGTACGGTTTGTCTAATTCAGAGAAGAGTACAACAACAGCTGTTTATTAAATCAATATAAATTAAAAAATGATTAACATCGGCCTCCCAAGCCATTCTATACCTTTGGGGGCCTGGAATAATCTGAGTTGTCACACTTGTAGGAATGTGATGATTTCAAGTTGTGTTGGCACTGTCATTGGCAGCGTTGGCAGGGGCAATGAATGGGTGCTGCAAGCTGCAGTGGCTTCTTGACGAAAGCCCTGGCACTTATATTTTTACAAATTAAGTACTGAATATACCTCAGCACAACTGCAGTTCTTCGGGCTGGAGACAGAACAAGATTACTCTCTGTGTCACCTCTTAGAGGCAGACTTCACGTATTTGACATGAACATGACCTCCATTTGTGGGCTACTGAAACTTAATATTCGACAAACTATCTTTGACGATAGAGATGTCCATCCGACTCTGATAAAGTGCAGGTAAATGGCCAACAAGGGTATCATTTACTATTGAATTAAAAATGTCTTAAATATATTTCATGACAATGTCACTGTTTGGGACAAGAATTACATGCAAGTAATTTTAAATTCAACTGTAAATGATCTTTTGTTGGCCATATACCTGTACTCTATTAGGTACCCAAGCTCGCAAGGGGTTATTGGCTTGCCTTATTCCTTTTCAACATCCCCCTCTGATGGCATTGTTTTTTTTTTAAAGAACTACCAGTCTCAGAAGAGTCTCAGCAAAAGCCTTGCTGTTAACTGAGAGCAGTATGGCAACATTTAGGAATAGGGCCCCGACACCCACAGCACAGGAATAGAGGACGAACTTAATATATTGTAACAAAGCAGGGAATACGATGCTTCTGTCACAATACAGAGTTATTTGGAATTGTCTAAGAAGTTTATTTATTTATGTATTTTTTTTTATTATTTGGAGTATAATATAGCATGTACTAGACCCTGGGGTATCAGAGTGCTTTACAGTGAAGAAAAGGAAAACTTTGCACAAAAAACGAGTACACATTCTTAGTTACTAGTAGCGGGGTTACACAGCAGGTTACAGACCAATGAAAGGCATTGATCTATTTACAATGAGACGGTTTTATACACAGTCATTTGGGGAGGGAGGCTGCATCCGATGCGGCACTGAATAACCAGGAGATGTGAATGGGATACGTATGCGCTATGCTGTGAGGTATAAAGACACATGATTTGCGGTGCTAAGGCTTTCTTGGTATGTGAGGACAGTCTGGCTTTTTGGTAAAACTATGCAAAATGTTGAATTCACATTATATACCCCACGTACTGATTGTTAAATCTCGAAGTTTGTACATGTATCACTGTATGTACCAACTAGTTGTGTACCACTCTGTACAGTTTGTGCTGCAAAATGCAAAATTATTTAGTAAAAAACTCAATCTTGGAATAGAACACATCAGAACAACAGAAATAGAAAATGGTAGCTGCCTGCTTCCACCATATTCCGAAACACTGCATGAACACCGTACTTTTAAAAGTTACCCCCAACAATTTCAACTATTGATAGTGTGGGGGCTAGACCGTCAAGGATTCCCTAGTGAGCATCAAGGGTGGAAAGAATAGGGTAGTGCAATACAGAATATAAATAGTTAACACTCCAGACAGAATAGGCAAAATTAAACTAAGATTGTATAATGCAGAAAATGCAATATAGTTCATTGCTAAAGCTGGTGAGAAGGCGGTTTAAGGTTAATTAAAAATAGAAGGCTCAAACGGTTTTTCGTTACTTTATTGAAAAGGGCACTGGTTGTAGAAGTACCGTTTGTGCTGACGTCAGCTTCTGGCTTCGGGCCACATTTCAAAGTCTGCAGTCTGGCTGTAGTGGCCATCTTAGATAGGAAGATTCCCCACTGAATCCAATGGAACCCCATTGGACTGTGATGGAAATCCCCTCCTATAATATGGTCAAGCATTAACGTCTTGACAATTTGTCAATCTTACATGAGGAAAATCTCCTCATAGCCTTTGTTTTTGCCTAATCACTTTGCACCATCAGAATCAACACCTTTGGCAGATTCTGTCTCACCTCAACAACTGACTCTCTAGCCATTGCTTCCCACAAGATTCTGTGAGATCTGCTCACATTACATTTGATTGATGAAGGATGCAGCTCTCACCCAGTGGGCTTTCTCTGATTTCTAAGCTCCTTTCTCATCCATTTCTACAGCAACTCATTATGTGACAGCCTACACATTTTCTCCATAAGCCCAGTATGTATCCCTATCCTCTCATTCCTTTCAAACTTTTGCTTTTAATACATTATTATTCTATAGTGAAATGGACTGAGGCCTCACCATTCATTTATTCAGCATATGTTTGGAAAATGTTGATAGAACACACGTGAGACATCGCAGAATTGTATCCCCAGGCACCAGGAGACACCATGACTCCATCAGTGTTCCAGCTGATGGCCTCTATCCACGTGTCAATGTCATGGCAAAGCGGATTTCTTGGATGAAAAGGTTCCCTCAGAAATAAACAGAATTCCCCTGGGACAGGAGAAGGATACCCTCATGTAAGATTAACACATGGAAATGTCACAACATAGCAGTGATCTTAGTTGGGAGTATTGTGGTCCACTGAGGTTTGATGGCTAAAAGAAAGTCACCAAACAGCAAATCAAAGCACCTCTTTATGCTAGCAGTGTGTGGGAGCTACTGGGAGGTGGCTTTGCATGCTGACTGAGTTGCTGCTTTTTCGAGCGGGAGTGAGTGGCAGTGTTGACAGTGTGTTCTGGAGGCAAACAAGTTGTTGCCAATCTCTATTGCAAAAGCAAATGTAAATCAGTGCAATACTCCCATGGGACAACTAAAAATGTGAAAGAAAGATCAAATAAGAATTAGTTGAATGGGGTGACCCAAACCTCCTCTCTGTTCATGTTCTTGATAAAATGCCTTTGACGTGCAGAATCCCTAAAAAGGGCCAAGCCTTATGGATGCAGTTTAGAGACTTGTAGCTACAACATGCTACAGTCAGGGTCTGCATTGCTTTCTTGAGGATAGGAAAGCAGGAGTCATTGCTGCATAACATTGCATTTTAGCTACCTTTGGTGCTGGCTTGCAGAACTGTGTGGTCAGTAGAGATGTCACAGTCTGAAACACCCATCACAGCTCGACATTTCTGCATATGTACTGACGGATGTTTATATCCTAATCTTCGGGTATAGTCATTAAACAACCCCACCACTGGTTGCATGGACCTTTGCTTGTCAGCAAAGAGAGTTTAGAAGGAGCTCTTCTAAACTCTCTTTGTCGACATCAACCTTTCAGTATCAGTAATTCATTTGACATTTGTAAAGTCAATAAAGAGAATTTGTGTGAGTTAAAGGGTTTTATTAACAATTGAGTAAATTCAATATATTTTATTTAGAAATTATTACTCTTTAGTCATTGTACTTACAAATTCAAATACTTCATTAATCGATATTTCAAAGCAAGATAAAATCCACTATTAGTAAAAATTATTGTCAAAATAGTAATAATGCACGGAGGACCACAGCAAAGCACGTTGATCTCAACCATGGCCTCCCACCCCATGCAAGGGCTGCCCTTGCTGCCCAGCAACACTTTCAGGGACCCCACGAAAACTGCCTATCATTGTTCCCAGACATTGGAATATTGAAATGGCTTTTCACGCTCACTACTTCCGACAGTGTGAATCTGGCGGGATCCATTCACTGCAAACCAGCTTTCCCAGGCTGAACTGGACGAGCTAGCTAACAAGAGGCCTACACTGACATATGGCCAAGCCAGACCAGCCCCACCATCAGATTTTGTTCCAGCCCACGTGGCATTCGACAAAAAGGTCTTAAAATGTGATGCCTACTTTCAGGAGACAGTTACCTTATCTCAAGAAGAAAGTTACAGGGTTCGTCCAGTTGAAATTTACTACTACCTGGAAGATGATAGTATATCTATAATGGAGCCCCATGCCATTAACTCAGGCATCCCTCAGTGCACGTTTATGAAGCGCCAGAGGCAGCCCAAGAATGACTTCGGTGACCACTATCACTGGAAAGACCTGAATATTGGAATTAACGTCACCATGTATGGAAAGACCTTCCGCATTTTCAACTGCGATGGATTCACACAGGAATTCCTGGAAAGTGAAGGGATGGAGTTGAATCCTCCAGAAGCAACACCCCCAGATCCATACACTGAGCTCCGCAAAGATCCACCACGCACCTACATCACTCCTTTGGACTGGGACAAACTAAAACAGTTTGTCACCATGGACCATAAGGTACTTCGCTTTTATGCCATTTGGGATGACACAGATGCTTTGTATGGAGAGGAGCTTCCAGTAATCATTCACTACTCCCTCTGCGATGACACAGTGGAAATTTGTGAGGTTCATGAGCGGAATGATGGAAGAGACCCTTTCCCTGTATTGTTGAAGCGTCAGCACTTACCGAAGTGTCTTAAAGATCTAAAAGTGTCCTTCCCAGCTTGTGTGCTGGAAATATCAGATCATGAGGTGACTGACTGGTACTCTCCCAATGATTTCTGTGTTGGGAAAGACATCTCAAATTTACTCTCCACGATTGTGATGATTATACGCGAGCCTATTACCGTGACGTGCTGCGATACTCGGAATTCAAGCCAATTGATGTGAAAAAGAAAACTGAAGACAAAGTGAAACTGGTATTACCACCATATAATGGCTTTGGATTGATTGAAGACGGATTGATTCAGAACTGCCAATCTTTGGTGCCACAGCCTCCTAGGAATGATGTTGTAAAAATGCTGGAAAATGCTGGAAAATGACCGAAAGGTGCTACGATATGCAGCTGTCTTGGATTCTGTAAACCCTGAAGACAAAATTCGACGATTCATACTCAACTACTACTTATCGACCGATATGATCAGTATCTTTGAGCCACAAATTCGTAACTGTGGAATCATTGGAGGCAAATTTCTTGAGAGGTCCAAGGTACCAAAACCTGGCTCTCCCATGGATTACCCCTGCTACTATGGGCCAGCGGACTTCGCCATAGGCTCTGTTGTTGAAGTTTTTAGCCACAGTTTATCATCAGTGATGCAGATGTGTATGTTTTGAACTACTTACTTGCCAACAGGGACAAGTTTCCCTTGGAAGTGCTGACATTCATACAAAAGCATTTGGAAGGACGCACAGAGTTCGAACCCAGGTTGATATGCAAGCTGGATTCAGATACTCGTGGCATCTACAGAAAAAACAGCAAAACAGTCACCATTAGAGAAGACAGCAGAGCAGCCATGTGTACTTAAGACAGCAGAGCCACCATCTTTAGAAAAGACAGCAGGGCAGCCATGTTTACAGAAAAAGAGCAGTTAGCATTACAGATGGTAGAGCAGCCATGTTTACTGAAGACAGCAGAGCAACCATGCTTACCGAAGTAAGCAGAGCAGCCATGTCTACTGAAGACAGCAGAGCAGCCATGCTTACTGAAGACATCAGAGCAGGAATGTTTATTGAAGAGAGCAGAGCAGCCTTGTTTACTGAAGACAGAAGTGCAGTCAACTTTACAAAAGACAGCAGAGCAGGCAGCTGCAGTAAAGTTAATTACAGAGCAACCATCTACAGAAAAGGCAAAGGCAGAGATGCAAGCTGCAGGCCAGAAATCTCCGGGGTCCTGCAAAGTTTGTGGGTGCGAGTCAGCCTGTACAAAGTTTGCATGAAAAAGAAGAGAAATCATCAGGACATTGTAACATTATTCCCCTACCATTCAGTCAACGAGCGTTCCAGAACATGAGTTTTTTTCCACAATGTAGATTTTGAATATCTAATTGGCTACTTTGCTACCTTTACTGTACATCACCCTTGTAAAACACCTGTAATAAAGAAAAAACTGCACACAAAAAATAGTAATAATGCAACAAGCGTGTTCCATAAAGGGATTTTCCTAATCCAAATTTAATTGAGAATAAGGTGTCATTTCAGAAACCCAATAAAGAGTTCTGATGTTAAGCTGGAAAGTATTTCCAGCTATAAGACAACAGCATCTAGTAAATGGAAATAGGCTCAAAAGTATTCTCTCATGAAGAGAGATATGGTCTCAAGAAACCCAAGGAAAGGATGTCCAGAATGTGATGGCCTACTCTAGGAACACATGCTAATATAAACACAGTAAATTATGAATTGAAACAAGTATTACATTCTCCATTCACAGCATCCAATAGGATTTCAGTAAATTCCTGCCAGTAGATAAACCCCCCAGTTTCTCACATCTTCACAATAGGCCATAGATACAAGTCATTGAAAAGATACTTCGTCCACATTTTGCAGTTCAGACTGCTCTTCCCATGAATCATCCTTCCTGTTGTCTTCTCTCCTCCTGGTGACAACCTCACTATCAGTTGTCTAATACAGAACAAATGCCTATTCACTAACTAACAGAAGGCTTCTTGGAAAGTTGCAGCATCTGCAGTGGAAAGAAAAATGCCTTGTGCAAAAGAAAAATTCAGGATGAAAACAGGCCTTTCAATGTTAGCATATAAATCTCTGATCATATGGCATCAACGGTTAGGCTAACTGAAGCCAGTACATTATTTTTTCTTTTGTATGCTTATAATGCCTAAGTAGGAATTCTTTCTGCAAAATTTATAATCCCTAATACATGTATTTTTTGGGAGGCAAGAGCCTGGCAGACAGAGCTGGCATCAGAAAACTCCTACCCTACTCAATAGACCACACCTGCCTGGAATGCCATGTCATCAGAAAGACTCAACACATTGCATAGCTCAGAGATTGAATCCTGCAGAGGACACTTCTGGTCATGATGCAGATAAGCTGCTTTTCAGGTGGGAGGCCGGATTTGGCTGGGGAAGATAATTAGACAGATGGAGGCTCCAAGCTAACATCACCGAGGTCTAAATCAGGTACTGAACAGGGAAGATGAACAGTGGACTTAATTGGACGTCAGGAGGGTAGTACCCATTACACATGTTAGCCAAATACGCTGAAGAATGGCGTTCTGGTACTAAGCTATGGAGTCAGTATCAAACCTCCAAAATATATTTATTTTTTCCCAGTGAAGAATCAGTCATACAGTGTGAGTCATGTGGCTGGGTTTCATGGGTACTTTGCATGTCACAGAAGCCAGAAGGGAAGACAAGCATGCACATAGTAGACCTACTTTTTTCATAGCATTTAAAAAAATATAAAAGGCGGGTTAGAAATGAACAGTGTTATGGCTAACCCTCCTGCATCGCATTCGATAGCGAAGGTAATGAAGACTAAGGTAAGCAGTGGAATTTATATGTTGAAGAGAAATATGCAGAAAATCAAGAGATTCAGATAGACTTTCCCAGCTTAACTATTAGAGTAAGTGCTAACTCGTATAGCAAGATATTAACTGTCATCAGAGAAGGGTAGTGTAGTACATTAGGTTTGCACCCATTGACTCAGAAAAACACTGGATATCAAAAAAGGTTTCTGAGTTCACCATCAGAAATGTGGTCTCTTCTTTGGCAAGGTGGCTTTTAATAAGTCTTCCTCGTGTTTGAAGCTAGAAAATAATTTATTGATTTACATTTATGGTTTTTCAGTAGTTCTAGTGATACTAATGTTGCAAGAGGCAGGATACTGCTGGACAACCCTACCTTTTATGCAAGCCACGTTGGGGACCAGGTGCTACATTTGTGTCAATAAATCATGTCTTTTGCTTGCCCCGCAAACCTTCGATTTAGAGTGGTAGCAAAAAATGGGTGCATTACTAATCATTTTTGGTGCCCAAGGTATTTTGTGGAGCCAATGCTGTAGGCTTTCTTTGCCAGAAAAACTGTTGAAGGTTTATTACACATCCTATAGTAAAAATAGATGTTATTAATGAGCTGATTTCTCACCGTGTGACGTCAGAATAATGGCATACATTATGTGTCAAGTACTGCATTTTGAGAATGGTTTAATTATCCTGATCACTGTTGTGACAGGTCAACGCTGTTTAACCGGGCAAAGATTGCCCGGTTAAATTGAGGTCACGCTACCAAAACACTTCTCAGGTGTCTATCAAACAATAGGCTGTGTAGTGGGCCACGTGATATCAGCCTATTTCCCTTTGCAAACTATTTCATTTTTATCCTTGCTCAATCGACATTTCCTGCTTCCTTATCCCTGAAAACAATGATCAAACTCAAGCACGCCCCCATCAAAATATTTCCTCTTACAAACCACTGAGTCATTTCAGTTCTTTACAGAAATCCAGAAAAGGGGAAGTGAATCTATGACTCGCTGAAGCAGTATATATCATGTACAACACAGCACAGCTACACGTGTCCTGATAGTTTCTACTTAGATGGAGAAACTAGGTAGATTTGAGCTGAAGTGCTAAAACAAGGCACAATATCATTGTTTGGTAGCAAACCTTTGGGCTCATTTATGAGAAAGTGACATAGTGCAGCACACCAGTCACCTTGCTGCGCTGCACTGTGTAACAGGGAAAGGGCAGGAATGGGCCGTATTTAAGGCAATACGGCACATTCCTGTTCCTTCCCCTGCACTGATGCCCATTTGGCAGCCTATCGCCAATGCAGGCCCCTTTGCACCTCTGTGCAAGGGTGCCTGTGTTGCATGCAGAATTGTTTTTGTGCAGGAAGGGGTAATTGCCTGCACAAAAACAATCCTGGGAGGCAGATTCCTCTTTCACAATGCAGCACACGTAGAAAGTTGAAAAAACAAGGAGAAATAGAGATATTTCTCCTCGTTATGCATCCCCTGGGAAGGTGTAACTTTTTGGCACATTTCCAGGTATATCAGTACTGGTACATTTGGGAATGCATGAAAAACCATGGGAGGTGCGTGGGAACACCCACGCAATCCCCATGGAACGTCTTCCCAGAGCAGAGTAACGCAATACAGCGATTTGCACTGTGTTGCGTTACTCCAGATTTTTAAAGCCACCCAGGGCCACGCAAAGTGGCTTTGCGTGCCTTCAAAAATCCGACTTAGAGGTTTGCATCATGCTTGTACCACATTGCGAGGTGCACACGCAATGCAAGCCTCTCATAAATATGCCTCGTTGTATCTAAATAATGAAGTAAGAGCATTTTAAGGTCATGATTCACAAAAAAGTTAGCAGATCCACAATCTTGCAAAATACAGAAATTGCTCACTGCATCAAGCTTTGGGCCTAATTATGCATGCTCTCATTGTAAAACGAAGAGGTGCAGTTCATCCCTGCACTCCGTGGCAGGCACCTTAAGGGAGCCTGCAACGGGGTGCAGGGATCAACAGGAAGGCACCATAGGTGCCCCTCGGCCTCCAACCGGAGGCTGTGCACTCATGGGGGGCCTGCTGGGGGCCGCCAGAGTCAACTTCCGACAGCCTCTGTGTGTCGGAAAGGCCGGCACAGAAAGGCTGTCGGAATCCGACACTGTAATGCCTCGGGCCGAAAGAGCCACCCTTGGCATTACTGAAATTATTCCGATTGGCGGATGGGCTCTCCGAGCCCGTCAGAAGCCAGTCGGAATGACAGGTCAGATTCCTTTCCGATCAAGACCATCATAATGGAAATGAATCGGCTCCGACTGTCAGAGCCGTTTCCTAACGCATCGTAATCAGCCCCTCAGTGTTCCTAATTTTTGCCTTCAGTTGCGCTCTAGGGTGGCAACCACTGGGAATATGCTTGTACGCTAATGTACTACATTTGAATAGAAATGTTACTGTTTCCTCAATATTTACTATGACAGGAGGCAAATAATAGTGCATTTGCATGCTGGACTATTCAAGGAAAAATTGTGCGTTCCCCAAATAATCTAGAATTGGAGTTAGAATAGTAAAAGGGAAGGACACTAAAGGCCGAGTCAGTATCCACTCTCAATAATCTGGTGCAAATTGCACACCTGCTAGGTTGCACTTGCATGCTGATCGTGCATTACCCACGCACAATTTGCATCAGACTATGGGTTTGGCACATTGGAAATGGAGCTATCTATTTGCAGCTTATAAACTGTTCACTCTTTGCACAACACATAAACTTATAATGAGAAGGAAACAAGAACGTAAAATGAAAGGGCACTTTGCACAATCCTTAGAAAATGACAATGATTTATGACAATACGTATAGCACAAGCACCGTAAAAGCGTGCTTAGAGGATAGAAATAAAGAAAATATATATTGAGTGTCTAACTTGTCTAACAGCTGACATCGTAAAAGCCTAAATCATGCTAAACACTTTGAAGTAGTTATGTGTGTCGTTATTTGAATCTTCCGATAAGAAGTAATTAAAATTAATCTATAAATGGAAGCAGTGATTATGATATATTATTAGGCTTTACTTACAAGTATAACGATTTGCATACTGAAAATGAACACATAACTGTCTTAACGTTATCATCATTTATTCTCATTGCAAGGTACCATTGACTTTGAAAAGTTGGTGCAAAACTGTCTAATAAGTTAGAAATCTGAGACTTTCCCGAAATCCTTATACAGATAGAGTCTCAGATTTACTAAAACGAAAAATATTTTCAAATCTATGCACATATGGTACATGTATATGTGCTCAAACATAGTAAAAGGCCATACTTACTAGTGAACGTTTCATAAGACTGTTTATGACATTGACTGATATGACAAATGTATTAATGAAACCACACATGGCTCTGTTAAATGTGTACCTATAGATATTAATTATGATATATTTCCTCTTTAATGCATTAACTTGACTTCATTCTTAGGCCTGCACCTTCTCATGATGTCTGTGAGAAAGCATTTCACTGCTGTTCCTTCTCATGTAACATTTCTTGTACTTTCTCATGAGAGTCTAGAGGAGTCGATTATTATCAATATTATGTTAGAATATTGATACTACTGTGTGACATGGACTTTTTGCACTAGCACACACAAAGCTTCAGCAATGAGTAGCTTATTGTGAATTAACCTGTGTGCCTGGGATGGAGAGTCGTTCCCATGCTTGCTGTGAGAAGATTCTTGATTATCGCCACTTTTGCACCTTGTGAGAGGAAAATTACCTCATGGATGTCGAATGATGATGGTGTGACAGTGGGTGTCACCTCCAGACTAATGAACTATAATATCAAATCTCTCTGAAGAGGTGGTTCATTGGAGAGTTTGTTCATTGCTTTGCTGGCCTTTGGGAGAGCTGTTCTCTCCTTCATTTGTACGGCTGTTCCCTTTGCACTTGCCTTTACGGACTTGCTGGTTGTGGACTCTAACCAGACCCTGTGCTGATGTTGAGAGAACTTGGCAGACTTTGTTTGGACTCCTTGGCTGAACCAGAACTCCTCAATGCTTTGCTGAGTTTCCCCTTTTGTGCCCTTACTTCCTAAACTCCTTTCCATGGGTGAACTCTTTCCTATGGACTTTGAAACTTTATCCTTTAGACTCTGTTTAATGTGTAGTTTCGCACTACACCTGTAATTGAACTATTTGAGACTCATGGCTGAGCTTTGCTAAATGATAATTATTACCTTCGTGCTACTATTAATACTTCCTATAAACTCTAATTGCAACTCTTAAATGTTTGAGCCTGTTGAGTTTTTTAATTGTTTTCCCTGCTGGGACTGTGCTGGGATTCCTTATGTATAGCAGAGATAGTCATAAACTAGTCACAGAACATGAGGTTCTTATGCTATTGTGCTGTATTGCGGTAGCAGAGTTGTCAGTCTATGTGAATCTAACCTGTTTAAACTTCTTCAGGTGGTTTGGACTGCCAATTGCTATTTTGTACCATTACAGTATGGTCCTTAGGGTCATATACCTGAATTCAATCACCAACTTGTAAATTGATTGCCAATTCCTGGTCCTCATTGGGTAGCCAAAGTTGACACCCTAACTCCCCCCGCCCTTCAATGCGATGAGCAAGATCCATTGGGGGACCAATTAAAGGAGAACGAATTACTGATAGAGATAGATAAACATAGAAGGAATTCCATGTGGGCCCGGTAAACACTGGATCAATAGCATATGTTATTCTACAGTTCATTGTGTGCATGTAGCGTAAGTGCACAATTGCTCCCACAATTTGAGCAAGGTTTCACCAGATGGCAATCGCAGTAGCAAAAGCCAGCAGTTTGTTCCTTCACTGTAATCCCATTATGGGAACAAAAATAGCTTGCACACAAAATGGAATTAATGGGCCAATTTCCACCTGCTCTATGTATTGAGGAGCAAACTTTAGGAGCAAGAGTATGCCAAGGGTATGTAGGAGAAGTGTCTTAAAGATGATGCAGCCCAATTTAAAATGTATTCTTGCTTCTAAGGAAACCAATGAAGATCTCTTAGAACAGGGGTTATATGGTTGAATATTCCTTGGGCCTAAAACAAGTCTGGTCACCAAGTGAAAAACAACATTAATTGGTATTAGGCAGAACAATTGCATGTCTGTTTAGATAGAATTATAAAAATAAATTCTGGCTAACACCATAGACTTTACTATGTATTGAATTTGGACATCAATACGAATCTCTGCTGCCTTCTACACCATCATCTCTAGAGGAGGACATTCACCAGGAATTCAATTAACTTGGGCAAAGACTTCCACTTCCTGGCTAATTCAGCAGAGGTGGTTAAGCCCAGCTCATCAGGAGAGGGTGGTGGTGGGGGTGGCCTTCATTGGAGCATATTCTTTCCCAAACAGTTACCTCCATATTGCAGTATGATTTTTACTGCTGTACCAGGATTTACCCCAGAGGAGGGCACTTACTGTTCAGGTTTGCATAGGGTCCTCTGACACAGCACCCCTCAGAGTTGCAAGCTAACTACTGTTGATAAGTATACGCTCCAGAAGAGAATGTAGAATGTAGAATCCACCTTCAAGAAACACCTAAAAACTTGGATTTTTGCTAAACCAGACCACATTGTATTATCTCTCATCTAAATCAAATCTGCCATAACCTATGCCTTCCCCACTACAGATTCTTGGATATTCTCTTTTCCGCTAGCGCCAAGATGCTCCCTGGAGTGAACGTTGCGCTTTATAAATTCAATCATTCATTCATTCATTCATTGCAACCACAAAGTCTGAGAAGATGAGCTTGTGTTGCAGGCTCCTCTTCCACTATTTATAGGTCTAAATCATTGTATGTAATTTCAAACTGTCTAGGCTATACAAATGCAGGGGCACACATTTGTGGAAGCTCTAGAAACATTGATTACTTTGGATTTCCAGGCTTTACTGAAGAGCTCAAACCAGCAAGAATGCACAAGCACTTCCACTATGATGCCATTGGGTGTATTTTGTTTTGGCATCGCAGCTACGGAATCTTTTCTCTTCAAAAGTCTCTGACTCTGCCACATTCCACCACCAAATTGATACCTAGGGAATGGACCAGACATTTGAAAGAGCATACGATCCCTCTTGAGCTAACTTTAGACTGCCGTGAATCGTTTGATACAACTGACAGATACGGCCCACTGGCAATATTCCAACAGTTATCAATCATATCCTGGAACGTCGCTGGTCTTCAAAAACTCCTCATTACCAATTCAGCAACAAAATACCTTCAAAAAAGCGACATTCTTTGTCTACAAGAGACCTGGGCTACTGAACCCTTAACTCTTCCAGGTTTTTATGAACTTCACACTGCAGCCATCAAACACAATATTTTTGGGCGAGCATCTGGCAGCCTTTCAATTTACATAAACCAAGCTCGCAGAATAGAGACTACTTCAATTTCAACCAACACCACAGATTTGCAAGCAGCCCTCATTAGCGGGCTAAAAAGCAACAACAACTCAATCCATCTCTTGTTAATAAATTGCTATTTTAATCCTGCTTTCAATTAAAAAAAACAAGCATTGAAAACACTGTCAACAAAAATTGATCATCTACTAAATAAATACGCTTCACATTTCCCAGTCATTGTTGGGGACCTAAATTATCAGGAGCTGGGGAACCCGCAAACATACCCCCGTCTTCTACAGAGGCCGCCCTCTTGCAGCGCCTCTTTCAAAGTCATAGCCTGGTCTCAGTGCACGCCATTAAAGCGGTTGAGGATCCCCTCTGGCTCCCACTCCCCTCCTTTAGGGGTAAGTCCACAATTGACTACATCTTCATCTCAGACCACCTGGCATTACATCTTAATAATTTTGAAGTGGACAACAGGGATGAGAGTGACCACAGACCGCTGAGGGCAATCCTCCAACAAGAAGGAAAAGTCGCCCCACAACTGTAAACATTAGGTTCTCCAACTGGGGAAGAGCACCATAAAGTACTGAATAGAATAAAATGGTCTGCACTGCTCGGTCCAAAACTTGCGGACTGGATCATACCAAAGAGTGGAATTCAACAGGAATATGCACAATCCCCCTCCCGGAGCATTGGGAAGCACTCCTAATGGATCTAAAACAAGCCCTAGGGGGCGGATCTGGAATCATCCAGACGCAGGCCACCCATGTCCACCCACTCAACCTACATATTAAACCAAGGGAATTATACCCTACCAAACATAGCCTCTCAAAGGCCTTCAAGGCAAGGAAAAAGGGGAATAAAAACCAGCAAACACACACAATCTCAGCCCTCCGTGCTGAGCACAGAAAGAGAGTTTGGCAGATAAAATCCAAGAAGATCGAGGCAGAATGGCTGAAAGTCTTTACTCTCCTCAAAGAAAGGGGACACATTCAACTTTGGAAATATATCAATCAATACAGCAACACCGGTCAGACAAAAGAGAACTGAGTGGCAGCCGACGAGTGGTTCAAGTAGCAAAACAGCTATATTTTAACCATCAGAACATTTCAAATACCAACCCACAACAATCATCTTCAGTATCATGCCAGACCCCCAAAATACCCAATAATACCGAGGCTGAGGTAATAGATTTAATTAAAAAAATGAGGACAGACGGAGCTCCAGGACCCAATGGAGTCCCAGCATCAGTGTTCAAAGCCTCACATGAATACTGGTCGGGTCAGCTTACACCACTCTTCATGCACGGCTACGGCATCTCAATAATTCCACCGTCATGGAAAGGTTCCATCCTCTTTCCAATTCACAAAAAAGGGGACAGCAAGAAACCTGGAAATTACTGCCTCATTGCTTTATTAGACATAGAAGCAAAAGCGTATGCAAGTATATTACTGAAAGAACTAGAAGCCTTGGCAAATGATGGCAACATCCTTCCCCTCTTTCAATCAGGATTTAGGCCCGAAAGTTCCACAATGGATAACATCCTAGCACGGGAAACATCCATTACAACGCAGTCATTACAACACAACTGTTACAACGTAACTGCCTTTACATCGCATGCCATAACAATGTGTGCCATTACAACGCATGTCACTACAACGCACACCATTACAGCGCATACCATTACAAAGCATGCCATTACAACGCATTATAAGGTAAGTAATAGAGATTTTTTAGTTTTAGGGTGGGTATGGGTTTTGGGGTACATGGGAATAGTAATTTTTACCCCTACACTATCCAAAACTTTCCCTACTGTTGCACTCACTGGAGTGGGAATAGTAATTTTTACCACTACACTAGCCAACACTTACCCTACTGTTGCACTCACTGGAGTGGGAATAGTAATTTTTACCCCTACACTATCCAATGCGTTGTAATTGTATGCGTTGTAATGGAATGCGTTGTAATGGTAGTCTTAAAAAATGCGTTGTAATGGCATGCATTGTAAAATCATACGATGTAATGGTAGTTGCGATGTAAAAACTGCGTTGTAAAAGCATGCGTTGTAATTGTTTGCATTGTAACGTCATATATTCTCCTAGCACTGGGTTATCTGGTACACCAAGCATCACGGCCGACGCAACCACCTCTCTTTTGCTGTTTCGTTGATTACAGTGCAGCATTTGATCGGGTGGATCGAGGGAAACTGTGGGAAAAACTAGACTCCTGGGGAATCCCCTGTCAGTTACTATAGGCAATAATAGCACTACATCAGGGAACCTGGGTCCATATAAAGACCAGCCAATCTACCGTAACAGCAAAAGTGCCAACTAACAATGGCCTGAAACAAGGCTAACTGCTTGCCCCCCTGCTTTTTAACCTTTATACAGCAGACCTGGGTAAAGCCCTGGAATGTGCATGTCTACTAACACCAAGGTTGGGGAAAGTGCAGCTCCAAATCCTCCAGTATGTCGATGACATCGCAAAAATGGACCATACGTGGACCGGCCTACAGAAAGCCCTCAACGCAGTTCACAGGTACAATCAAAAGAACAATCTTATGGTGAACCAGGAGAAGACCAAGATAGTCATTTTTGGGAAGTACCCTCGAAAGAAAACTACCCATTGGCGCCTAGGTGAGCAGCAAATTAAAACATGCATAAGTTACAACTATCTTGGTGTCAGGCTATCAGAAGGTGCAAAATCAGCTGCCCACCTACAATATCTAAGAAGCAAAGGGGCCGGTATCATTTATAGTTGAAAACGTCTAAACCAGCTGTTACATAGTCCAACCGCAGAACCCATTCTGAAAGTCCTGAGAGCTAAACTCGTCCCCTCTCTTAACAATGGACATCTAGCGTTTCCCGGCGCATTCAACAGATTCCTCACGCATATATCTGCCTACAAGAAGGTTCTAACACTCCCCCGACAGACTAGGAGAGCCAGAGTGCGTCTGGAGTTGGGACTCGCTTGTCCGTATATCATATGTTCAGGGGACATAATAAAATATTACATCAGCACTTTGCATGCCCCAGCACCCACATTGAAAGCTCAAATCAAAACAATTTTTGAAGTGGTTGGCTCCCACAAGGCAGGCCCAGTTGGCAGCGGCCACAAGCTTACTGGAAATAGAAGTTCAAAATCTGCAAAACCAGGACATCCCGGTTACAGCCTGGAAAAAGTCAGTGAATGCACAGGTCAAGAAAATCTCATTTGAAAGGAACCTGGAAAGCTTACGCCGCCAATCCAGTTTCTCCAAACTGGATGCCTCCTATATTCTGGGAAAACCTCAGACCTATTTTGAGCAAGCCCTGACAGTACAAGCCCGGAGGAGAATCTCATATATGAGACTTCTTGCACTTCCCATCGTGGGCTTGAATCCATCCTGGGCTCGGCGGGACAACTCAATCGTCTGACGTCTATGCAGCTACCAACACGAATCCTGGCTTCACCTACTGTGCTGCTGCCCAAAGATGGCTAGCAAGCGACGCCATTTGGTAATCCCAATTTGCAGGACTCATGGCCCCAGGCACTGCAGAGAAGTCTCAGACCAGTGTTTCTCTGCCATCACAGCACAAACTGTGGCCAGACTAGGGAAATTCACTGACACAATTCGGGTCGCCCTCATAAATACCACTAAAGCCACCAGCAGCAATTAGTTGGCTACCAAGCCAGAGCTACAACGACTAAACAGCTTGCACAGTAAAAAGAAAGTCCCACGCTCTCAATAGAATTAGAGGTCTGCATCGGACTTTACCAAGCACAACTTCCCGTCATACAAGGGAACTCAGTCGACCAAGACCACAAGATCAAACATGCACGCCAGACAAGCCAACCCACGCATCCCGTACCGAATCAAGGAAAATACCAGCTAATGCTGTTCTAATTGCTTTTAACCAAATGTTATGCTGGGATAGTTAACTTAAAGGTTTTACCCTAGCACTGCAAAAGGACATTAATCCACTGGGTCAATGGGCCCACTCAAAGGATGAGTAAATTGGGTCCACAGTTGTAGTTGTTAACCTTATGCACTAGCACTTTAGTTTTAGTTTGGACTACCGCTTTTATGATTTTATAGATTTTAGTGCACCCAGATATCCCAGCCAGAATCCTGCACGTCGGCTATGAACTTAAAATCTAATTTTTACCCTCTTTTCTTTTCCTTTCTTTTTTTTCCCTTTTCTATCTCTATACATGAAAATGAAGTATATTGTAACTATCTTAATTAATTGAACAATAAAGAATGTATGTAAGAAATATACCAACAGTACAGGGCCTTCAGTGGCATCTCTTCATATGTGCTGTGTTATCGCTTCTCACTTAGCCTCCTCCACCTTTGAATGTACTATAGAGTGCATGACGTGTGAGACCACCCAAAGCAAGAGAAATTTAAAAAAAAGTGTTTATAGGTCGAAAAAAGTAGCAATTTAAGAAGAGGACACAAACTCCTTATTTCTGAAGCCCACGATGAGTAGATACCACTAACCTGGAGGTTAATTCTGAAACTTCGTGCAATGTGATGACGATGACTTCTGCATCACATCATCTTCATAGTGGAAGCACATTGACTCTTGAATATACAGCTGCATCCACATTTTCGCCACTTGCACCGATTGAAGAGGTCTACACTCTGCATCTCTTCTTTTCTTAACAATTTACTTTTGAGGAGATCTACCAATAAAGTTGGGGTGCTCAATCTTGTTTTCATAATACAATCCACATTTCTTTATTTTACTTATTACTTTTGCAGTTTTATTTAGTACAACCAATAACTGGGGGTGTCAGAGGGCTTTACATGGGCACAGTTTCCATTGCATGCATTTTACACGAAAATAGTTATTAATTTATTAAATATGGTAAAATAATACAAGCAGTGAAAATGTTTGCAGTATTATTCATGAAGGCAATAAAAATGTAAAGAGGCAAAAATAATGTAGTTGTAACTACGTGAGTCTCAGTGAAACCTTCATACTCCTGGTGTACAGTGGGGGCCAGATTCACCAAGGTGAACTTACAATTTTACGTGTTTACGATTTTTTGAAATTCAGCAAGCAATTTTACGAGTAATATCTTTACGAATGCCTATCTTTTATGTGCAGAGTCTCCGGCAAGAGTACGGAGACACTGCTGTCGTAAAGATACTACTCGTATAATTCCTTTGTGAACTGCAAAAATCGTGAGCCTACACAAAAGTACAAGTTTACCTTTGTGAATCAAGTCCTGAATTAGTGGCAGTAACTCTAATACGGCACCAAAAGGTATTGTGTGCATGGAATATATGACGTTACAATGTAAACAATTACAACGCATGCTTTTACAACGCAGTTTTTACATCGCACCTACCATTACATCGCATGATTTTACAACGCATGCCATTACAACGCATTTTTTAAAAGTACCATTACAACGCATTCCATTACAAGGCATACCATTACAATGCATACCATTACAATGCATAATACTTTAAGGGCAACAGTAGATTTGATTTAAGTTGATTTGATTTAAGTTGTGTAGAGAGCGCCGTATGCCCGTAGACCTCTTGGCGCTGTCATCTACCTGAAGGCTGAAATCTGCCTGTAGTCTAAAACTACATGGGAAGAGTAAATAACCACGTTTTGAGATGTTTTCTGAAAATCTGTAGATTTGTCAGACTTTTCAAATGCCACGGGATTTGATTCCAGAGATGGGAGGTAACATAGGAGAAGCTTCTGCCACCCCAAGAGTCTTTATGAATTTTTGGAACTAACACTTTTTTGACTGTTTCTGATTGAATGCATTTTTTAGGGGTATACCATGAGATTTTGTTCTTACGTATAACATGACCGGTCTGATTGAGAGCTTTATGTGCTGTGCAGAGCGCTTTGAAAGCTACTCTCATTTCAATGAAGAGCCTGTGCAGTTGTTCCATAGCTTTCGAAACTGGTTTGAATTTCCTGATGGAGCGGGACAGCTGCATTTTGCAGTCTCTGAAGTTTTTTTTAAATGCTTTGCTGCACACCAGCGTATAGGGCATTGCAATAGTGCAGCCTTGACAGCACAAGAGAAGTAGTGGCTGTTTTCAGTAGATCATGGAGTAAGAAGGGAAGAATTTTCTTCAAAGTTTCTAAAATGAAGACACATGAAGACGAAAGAGCAAGTCATGTCATTTTTTTTTTTTATCTCGTGACAGTTTGAGAGCAATTCATTAGCTACAAGGGCAGATATCACCCATGCAGCAGCGCAGTTAAAGGCATGTGTTTAAAAGCTGCCTTTCATAAATTTCAAGTGTTAGACCTGTAAGCCTTAGGGTGGTCATCCGCCAAAGCTTTTCCCTTACTCCTCCTGTTTTTGCTGAATTTGTTTTTGTGGAACTTAGCACTCTATGCACTTTCCCACTGCTAACCAGTGCTAAAGTGCTTGTGCTCTCTCCTTTAAACATGGTGAAATCGGCTTGTACCCAATTGGCATATTTACTTTACTTGTAAGCCCCTATTAAAGTGGTACTACATGTACCCAGGGCCTGCAAATTAAATGCTACTGGTGGGCCTGCAGCACTGATTGTGTCACCCTCTTATTTGGCCCTTTAAACCTTTCTCAGGCCTGCCATTGCAGCATGTGTCTGCAGTTTTAAATTGCCATTTCAACCTGGCAAATAAACCTTTTTACCAGACCTAAACCCTCCTTCTTAATATATATAAGTAGCCCCTGGGGGGGGGGGCCTAA
Source organism: Calotriton arnoldi (assembly GCA_963921515.1). Classification (NCBI taxonomy): domain Eukaryota; kingdom Metazoa; phylum Chordata; class Amphibia; order Caudata; family Salamandridae; genus Calotriton; species Calotriton arnoldi. The sequence goes on from CAWUFW010004737.1 coordinate 428,084, forward strand.
ACAGCCCATTGGGCAGGGTGCAGAGTATTTAAAAAGTTGGACATGTACCTTTAACATTTACCTATCCAGGTAGTGCAAAACTCTTTAATTCGTTTTTCACTGCTACAGGGCCTGCCTCTATAAAATTGAATCACCTTGTTATATTCAATACGAGATTACTTTCAATTGGGAGCAGGTAAAAAAGTCAAGTATTGTCTCTAAAGAATGGTAATTTAAAACCATCTTTAATTGTAAAGTTGGATTTGAAGTCACAATTCTGATAAAGCCATTTTTAGAAAGTTGGTGTTTTCATTTCCTAACCATTTGATGCCTGCAGCCTGTATCCTGAGTCACATGCCTAGGTGTAGCTGGCAGTTGGTCTTTGTGTATTGCTCCCACACACTAAAACAAAGAGGAATCTGTGATGGCAGGATGTGCCATCTCTGACAGGATGAGGGGGAGGGGCTGTCACCTACCACACTTGCACATCACAAAAGCTCTGCCTCGGCACACTCACAAAGGTTTTCACACTAGTCTTTTGTACCCCCAGACAAGCTGGGGCCAGGACAGGGAGGCAGGAAATTTCAGACTCCTATTTAGGGTGAGGACTCTAGAAGTTTCTGCCACTTCAAAGTGGGCACCAGGTATAAATATTGGACTCTCAGACACAAGACTTCAGTACACTCCTGAACCTGTGGATACTACTGAAGAAGGATGCCCTGCTGCTGCCTGAGACCTGCCCTGCCTGCTGAGAAGGACGACTGGACCTGTAACCTTCATCCCAGGCTGAAGTCTCCAAGGGTCAGCTGATTGACCTCCTGCTCTGAGCTACAGGGACACAACAAACTCCAGAGGACTCCCTAGAACTGCCCAGCTGACCTGCTGCACTTGACCTGCCTGGAACTGCAATTGGACCTTTCTGAGCACTGCTGGCCTCTTATGGAGTGAGTTCCTGATCCCCAAGAGGTGCCCTTGAGGTCCTGGATCCTTGGTGCATCATCAGTTGCGCTCCTCCTTGAAGACCATGAGAAATCCTGAAGATTTGTGCTCTTCGTGACGGCAGACAGGCCCGTTTGCACCAAGATCTTGCCATCCTCGCCGCCCGCCAACGTGAACCATCGGTGAACCCGACTCTTCGAGCTACAGAGACCGCCAGTGATGACCAGCAACGCGAGATATGCACTTCGCAACAGCCCACAGCAACCACACATGTGAATCTCCAGTAGGATCTTCATGCTACAGCAACGACGATCCATGACGCCTGGCTGCTCTTTGCACTACAGCGACAACCATCTGCAATGCTCTCTCTGCTCCCTGCGGCTTCCTCCACCACGAACTGAACTCTTTGAGCTGGACTTTAGAAGGTAACTTTTTCAGAGGACTAACCTGGTCACTGTATCCAGCCAGCACTCCATTGCAGTTGACCTAAACGTGTGTCTTTCACCTGGTCTAGAACGACCAGATACCCGCGACCGGCACTTTGTGCTTTTAGGCGCGATGCTCAACTTAAATCTTTGAAATTGCATGTCTCCAGTTCTAGTGAATAGATTTTTGTTATTTTGGTGTCAAATAATTTATTAGATTTTACTCTATTTTTCTAAATTGGTGTGGTATTTTTCTTATTTCGTTTTTTAACTTTATTCCTGTTAGTGTGCTGAATAAATACTTGACACATTGCCTCTAAGTTAAGCCTGACTGCTTTTGTGCCAAGCTACCAGAGGAATAGGCGCAGGTTAATGTTGTGACTTTTTGTGGTTCACCCTGACGAGGATTGTGGATGCTTCTTAGTGAGTAGAGTTTCACCCCATCAATCAACAACCCAATTTCTCACATCAAGAAATTGGGATTAGTGGTAACTTATATTTTAGAGGAATCAAGTTTACCACTTAATAAGTGGAATTGTCCACTCGTCCTTCTCCTAGCCTTCGCTCTGTCGTAAAAATGCATTGCTGATGTATGAACTAGCTAGCCGGCATATCTTTGATCATTCTGGTACATCTTTGTGCATCTGCTGAGCTGGAATGGGAATCCTGAATAACTGCAGAACGTTTATTGCTACTTTGCATTTGGATATCCGTGTGTTTTTCGAGAAGCATTTTGGGGGTGAGAATTGGAGGTATTTTCAACAGTTTCCGGCTGTAGTATATAACCGGACAGAACACAAAAACTGGATGAGAGCAATTGTAGTAAGCAATACTCACTAATCCTTGAGGCTCCCACCGAAGCATATGAGGCATTGCTTGATTGAGAATATTGAATTCAAATGTACACTGGATGCCATTTATATACCACCCCATATCGACGTAAGTAAAAATCGAAAGTCGAGTATAATTCATAGCTACTTTTCTGTTCATTGGCAAAGGAATTTCCCAATTTCATTTCAATTTGCCTTCTCACGTTTTCATAAAGTAGCTGCCCGCATCTATATGTATTTCACTTCCTGATTGTTGCTTTCAGGCACTCATTCGACTATAGTGCCAATGATGCAAACCAACCACGCACCTCTCCAACTCCTAACTCTTCTTTTGATGTCAGTACTTCACAGTCCTGGCTGCGGGCACTCAACCAGACTTGCTGCCGAACATGCTGTTGGCAATTTCATGAAGCAGCACTGACGTAACTTTGGGAACTAAACCATGACTGTGCTTTGAGTCATATTGTATGGGATTCACTATTATTTTATATCTAATGGCTAACCAAATCGTTTACTGTTTTCAAGGCTTAACTGGAATTTTTTAATTTCTTTAATAGGATGAATAGAGTTAACACGTGCATTGTTGTCATGGAGAACTGATATACTGTAGCAGTAACTTAAAGAAGGACCAACGCAATTAGTGGGTCGGATAAAGCGGGCTCTCAGAAAGTTGCTTATTAGCATCACCAATATATTGGCTGCTAGTGAATATTATGTATCTGCATGTAAAAAATAACCACGGGGTGTTTGAGGGGGGTTTGATGGTTGTGTCTGTAGAGACGTTTGTATGTCATAATATCACTGTAAGAAATGTCACTGGCATTAATATTGTTTCCAACTATTGCTTACAGATGTATTGCCCCATAGTGTGCAGATTTTCTATTATTAACTCCATTGAGATGATATTTTGTTAAACAACATTTAGAACACATATTTATTTCAAACAATATTCTGACTTACTCTATGGAGTCCCTTCTCAAGCTCCTACTCAAATGTGCAGGGGACTTAACAGATGTTTCCCCGAAACGTAATGAAAGTCTTACCAAACTTTTGGAATGAATAGGACTTAAATTGCTAGGTGGACATTTGGCAGTCCTTTTTCTCGTGGATTTGCCAGCTAAAGGCATATTGAAATCGAGTTTTGGGAAATGTATTTTGGATGATATATTTCTGATGTGCCAGCAGTGTGCTCTTTACAAGCACTTTTTAAAGATTTGTTATAATGAAAGAGAGCATAACCCTTCTTCAAGTGCGATAAAGGTTTCTAAAAAGGGAAAAGCCCAATTAACAAAGCCGTTTGCACATAAAGGGGCATATTTATAAGCAAAGGGGCATATTTACAAGCCCCTATCGCCGCCACAACGTCACTTTCAGTGACGTTGTGATGGCGATAGGGACTTCGCCCTATTTACAAGGCTGCATTAAGCCACTAAACGTGGCTTAACGCGGCCTTGTAAATAAGGTATCTGTTCACGCTGTACTCAGCGTGAAAGGGGAGGGCAATGGGTGTTGCGGTGGTCGTTCCACCGTAACACCCATTGATTTTGACGTTGCCCCCTATTTACAAGGGTGGTGTAAATAGGAGGCAACGCCAAAATTAAGACCAGGGAAAACCTGGTCTTAAATAGGCGAAACGAGGAGAAATGCTTTATTTCTCCTCGTTTTTGCTGTTTCCATGTGTGCTGCATTGTGCAGCGCACATAGAAACAGCAAATTGCATTTGATTGTTTATGTGCAGGAAGTTGTCCCTTCCTGCACATAAACAATATTTAAAAAAAAAGACATTTTGTAACTTCTATGTGCCGCTACATTAAGCAGCACACATAGAAGTGACAAAACATAATTTAAAGAGTGTTTATGTGCAGGAATGGAGACCTTCCTTCACATAAACAATCTTCCCCTCAACGCAGACACCTTTGCACCATGGTGCAAGGGTGCCTGCATTGGCGCAAGGCAGCTGAACTCAATGCCAGCGCAGGGGGAAACTCAGGGCTGCACCACACTGTCGTAAATATGGTGCAGCCCTGAGTTTCAGAAGTGGCGTAGTGTGGCGTTAAGCCAAGGAGGCTAATACCACGCTCCGCCTCTTTATTGTAAATATGCCCCAAAGTTCTTTGCAGGGCATATTTCCTACCTGAATTCAGTCAGAGATTTAAATCTGTAAATTGCGTGGGGTAGAGAGGAAGGCGTTTTTCCAAAGGGAAATAGATTCAAAATGAAGACAAATAACCAGTCTACATTACTCTACACTGCTGATGGCCTGGAGGATAGTTGCTATGCTACTTGGATGCAGGATTTGGATTTATTGTAAATTTCTCCAGCTCTCATGTCATGGCTGTGGGCACTCAAAAACCTGAAAACGAAATTCATGCTTATTGGTAACACATTATTAACCCCTTTGGAAAGCCTTTCATTATCTAGGTATATTATTTGGCACTCGGGGGCAGATTTAGCAACATTTTTTGCACAAGTACAAAGTCAGCAAAAATACTTCTAACTGGTGCAAAGTGCTGATTTGTTATTTACTTACCAGTCCAAAATTTTCTGCCCTGGAAAATTGCCTAAAAGTAACACAAAGTAGAGCTTTGCACTACTTTTCATTAGTTTGCATCAAGAGGGCGTTACAAGGATGGGACATAGGCATTCCCATTCTTCCACCCATGTGTTTGATGTAAAGCTCAATCTACTGCCATTGTAGAAAGCGCTTTATGCCCAAACATTATCCCTTCTCAAGGCAAGCGTTAATGAGGAGAAAAGTATTTATTTCGCCAAACATTTCAAATGTTCAATGTGTGCTGCCTGTATAGCATACATACAATGTTTGAAAAGTTTGGAAGAATGTTCTAGCATGTTTTGTTTGTACTGGAAGGCTATCCTTCTAGTATTAAACCTATGCTAGACCTCAAGCACACACCTTTGTATTATGGTGCAAAGGTATGTTTTTGGTGCTAGGAAGCCTAATCGAGAGCCAGCATAGGGTATGACATCAGGGGCTGCATTACAGATGCAACGCATTTCCCTTCATTGCGCTGGGTGCACCTTTTAAAAGGTGCGCCCAGCACAATGAAGACAAATGCACAGTCAGTGACTGCACCCGCCTGCAAGGGGATGTCTGGGGGGGGTCAATGGGACCCCCTTTTCCCCCTCCAGAGGGCTGGTCTCAGGGGCACACTGACAGTGCGCCACCTTTTAGGTGGCGCACTATCAATGCGCCTCCTGAGAGCTTCTTTGCCTCTGCGCCCACGTCTATAATACGTGCGGGCGCAGAGGCAAATGGATTCCCTTATTTGAATGGGGCCACGCCCCATGCAAATGAGGGAATGTGCCCTGAAGATAGTGCTGGCGCTTTATTTGCGCCAGCGCTATCGATATTACAGAAGGGCCCGCACAAGCGTCTGCGGCCTCTTCTGCAATACCAAAGTGCCCCGGGGCCCAGCAAAGTGGGCGCAAACGCCAGTTGCGCCCCCAGGGCACTTACTGTAATATGGCCCCAGGAGTACAATGTCTATGTAGATATTGCTCTGAGCTGTGTATTCCTCCTTGCACAATGGAGCACATTGTGCAACTTCTAAATAAGTCTGCCGCTAAGGTAAACTGAAATCCCTTTATATCACATAGAAGGGGCTGTTACATCCAGATCAGTGGGATGTTGCGGCCTTCTGACTTGGGCATTAACCCCTGGCTAAAATATTAATGAGCTATAGGGGCAAATGTGTAGCGGTGGTGACTTAAGGGGCTGGGCTGTGAGACGATGCTATCATCCATTCTTTTTTACTTCAGTAAAATAAATTCTTGGGTCTTCCACATTCAGCCTCATCTTTTTCCATGTATCCCAAGCTGGGCCTAGAATACTTACGTGTTTTATTCCACTCCACTGCAGCGACAGATTTCCAACTGGTGTACCCCCTTTGCATTTTACATCAAGGATTGCCTGAAAATCAATTAATGTTTCAGGATGCCTTGGCTGCTGTCTATTAGACAGGTTAGCTGGGATAGTGGATGACCAGCTCTTTTTACTGAGCCTGCTGGGATCTCTTAGGCAGACAAGAATTGTCTGGGGAGTATATTCTTAACTAAGATGTATGTGAAAGAGACAAGAGTGAACTAAAGGAAAGTCACATTAGAGCCCATTTGTAGTGAAAATATTTATGGGGATGGAGACTTACTTAAAAGGGTAATTTGATGAATGAGGTCACACTAGATCTCAAAACTCCAGCTGACATCAAATAAATAAACAATCTTGAATGACTATTGTTGGTGATTTGCACAAATTGAGAACTGGGCGCAAAGAGAACAGTCTTTTGCTCTACAATAGATGGCCCTTTAAAGAGGGTTGGCAGTAGTAAAACCAGATTTCTGCTGAGTAAGCTGAGATTTGGCACCCTCGTCCATTTATTGCCTTCTTCAATGACATAATATCTTTGCAGTGATGCTAATGTAAGTGTGGCAACTCATCTAGACAAACAAGTATACATTACCTTTATTTTTGTAAATTTCAATCTGCAATTCTGAATTAATGTATTAATCCCGTGATTAAGGAGAGTCATTTCAGTTCATGTCATCCAGCCTTTCTATATTTTCTCTCTTCTTAAGCTCCATTGATTTGATATTTTTTGCGGATGGGCTAAAAAGAAGGAATGCATTGGTTGTTTTATTACAAAAGATCCCTTACTTAGATTTTGATGCTCTTTAGAACAGTTTTGATGGTTTTAAACTTGGATCATTCATTTATTTTATAATTGTATTTATTATAACGATGATGCATTGGATATGTTTGAGTGTTCATTTGCATATTTTCTTTGTTTAGAATTGTGGATGTGTAACTTTCGTGTTAATATTAATAATTAATTTTATTATTTTCTTTTATTAACAATATGACTCTGGATATGTTTGATGCTACTTTGGATAAGTTTAAATATTATTTTACACATTTTCTTTGTATATAATGTATTTATCAGATGAGATGTGGCGCGTTTTTTAATCTGTTCTGGTGTTGTGGATGAACGAAAATAAATGTAAAAACTGGGAGAAACTTGGAACTGGTAAAAGAATTGCAAGACTACTCCTGGAAATCTGCAAGTATCACAGCTGCATGTTAATGATCTTGTACTCCTTTATGAAGCAAAAAAATAGTTGGAAATGTACTTCAAACTTAAAAGCACACCTTAATTAGTACATGTTAACATTGTTTTACTCGAACCTTAAGACACTATTGCCATGGATAAGAGAATTTTATACAATGGGGCCTGATTCGCAATTCTAATTGCACATGTAAGTGAAAGGTGTACACAAAGCAGTGAAATGTAACTTTGTTATGCACAATAGGTGAATTTGCAGTAAAAAAATAGATTTACTAACGTGAGCAAGTCTCCTAGCAGGAGGAGTTTGGGGGCATCTCAATGAGAAGATCTCTAGTGAAGACACAATCATGAGCGTCACAACCCATTTTGCAGTGCTGTTTGTTTGCTATACGTTGTCCTCGTCCCTAAATAAAATAAAAAAACATTTTGTTGGTAGTTTCCAACCATGGGAATGGCTGATGATTTACTTATGTGAAGAGCAGAAATAAATACATTTTTAGAAACAGTAAGAGACGGACAACATTAGGCTTATTTGTGGGGATGTAGAGGAAAAGTGGATCAATATTTTCTCCTCGGGAAAAAAAAGAACAAGTGCAAAAGTACTGACCATTTATTTCTTCCCATTCTTTGAAGTATACCCATTGTCTCTCCAAAAGCATAAATGTTCACAACATGTGAGTATCTGCAACTTTCGCAACTTTCGCAATTCGTTGTGAATTCAAAGAAAGTAAAAAAAATTATTCACAAATAGGAATTAACCTACAGGAACAACTTTACAACATTTTGTGAACCGGGTCAATATTTGCACAGGCCAAATATTACTCATCGAACTTTTATTCAGCTTGAGTGGACTTAGTAAGAAGGGGGAGATATTTTTGAATTAAATATATTGCATGAACTTAGTCAGCCAACCTCATTTCAAGATGTGCTTTATGTTGCCATTGAACCTGAGGATTCTTCTTCCTTCATGTTTATTTTTGTTTATTTTTACCTAAATGTGATGTATAGTTGGACCTGGGGACGTTAACCTATACAAATGACAACTGAAACATTTCATTGGGAACAGAACCACGGTCCAATCCTTTAATTCATATCTCAGGATACTGTGTCTAATATGAGCATGTGGCTTAAATGAGTGCAGTTGAGTTCATGCAATAGCAAGGCTATTTATGGATATGCCGCGGTCCCTCAGTTTATGAGCTTATGTTGTAAATTAGGTTTCATTAGCTTCCACTTTCAAGTATTTGATGACGTGTTCCCGTCTCACATCATTATTAAAGGCGTTGGCGTGTCACGTTTAAGTAGGACAGCATGTTATTTTCATTGCGTTAAATCAGATCTTTCACTTAAACGTAACCAAAGCGTTTATTTAAGAAAGGGACCATGCATCCTTTGAGGCCTTTAAGATGTTTAAATGCAAACTTAAAAAATATGCGTGAGTTAGGCTCTTTGTGTAAAGTGGTTGTGCAATTTCAGCAACTGTTTTGCATAAAAAAAGAATGGTTCTCTCGGTTCTGCAATTTTGAGCGCTGAAAATTCCCACCCATCCCCCAGCAAGAGGCCAGTAGTTCTGGTGACGTGGCATTACTGTTATGTAACTTCTGTTAGAGAGTGTGACGGGTGGGCAAATATTGTCAGAAGTGAAAACATTTGAAATCCATGATCTTCTGGTATGCGCTTACTCAATTCTCAAATTACAACTGGTGTGGTGAAACTGCAGTTTTTCTCACACAAGTTTCTGCAGGTAAGACCTGATGAAAATCTGCAGTGAAAATAACACACATTTTAAGGTCTGCAGCTTGGAACAAGGGAAGCATGTGGTTTTACTGCAGTATAGAAGATGTAGAACTCGGAATGAGGAGGTAGCACTGCCCACACACAGTAGATAAGCAGCCGGGTTAGTCCGCATTAACCGGGTACGGAATTACCTTCCGAAACTCTTGGGCACCCAGAAAGAGCCCCGAACTAGAAATTCTCAGGGCTACCTTAGGAACCCCTGGTCCCAAAAAGAAATTTTCGAACTGCCTAGAATATATTTCACTATCACTGTGGAGCACATCGGGACAAGACAATACTAGCATAGTCCAATGAATTCCCACTTAAAGTGAATCCTAGAGAATCATTGCTGCTTCTTGGATCTGCAGTAGCCCATGATCCCTTTTAAGAATAAACAGGAACTTCCTCCTTTTCAGCAGGGTTGAGTGCAAAGACCTTGTCTCCTGTAAGGGGTAACTCGGGTTGGGCAGGAAGGTACCGCATTGGCGCATTGGCTCGTCCAGTCTGCACTCGTTTCCATTCTGCAAATGTAAAAAGTCCCAAATGCCTCTCTGTGTTTGTGTCTACTCTTGTGACTGCAGATTGAACTGCAAACTAGGATAGTGTCTACTGTGAGTAGCAGTTTATCATCAACCAGAAGGTGCCCACCGTGGGGCACAGACTTCTTCCAGTATGCATTCTACTCCTTTCTACAATTTAGAAAATTCCCATCCTTGTTCTAGAAACATCCATACTAATGCCCTGTACATTGCAGTCGGGTCAATTTAAGCAGTGGGGGGGACTTGGTTGGGTTTCTGTAAAGGCAAAATCAAAACGTGAAAGCATGGAGTGATGGGGAAATGATGGGAAAGTTGCCTGGCTATTTGACAAATCATATTCTGTTTCACAAGCCGCAAACAACTACACGCAGTGTTGTGCATCGAAAACATATTGCTTCTGAGTGCAGCTAAATCAAACTTAGCCGAAGCACACTTTAAGGTGTTAGTAAAATGCTGTGAAAACAATTGCCAGCACAACTGATAACTACTGCGTCTTTTATTTGTGTTAAAATCTAATCTGATAACCCATTTTTGAAATTTCTCTCCTTAGATGTTGAGCACTAGAGGACATAATGACATCTACTGGTTCAGCTAATTTAATGTTAATGATGTATTTGTTTTTAGTCCTTGTTTTTAAGATGTTTATAGTATTTGTAATGTGGGTTATTGTGTTTTGTTTAGATGATACTGTTTCGTTTGTAAGTGTTGTGCATGTTTTCCAAGCAAACTCTGTTATAGGATGTATCTTGTAGTATACAAAATGAGATAATAAATAAAATTGGTGATTTTTATCCAGCAGTTCCCCAAAAACAACCCAAGCTAAGTAGAAGAAGTACTAACTATTTTAAAGTTAAGAAATCGAGAACAATACAATTCCCAAACCAATTTAGAAAAATAAAAAAGAAACTGTATTTAGCAAAAATACACAAAAATGGTTAAAATCAGGTACCGGGAATCAGAGATATGAATTTTTTAAAGTTTTATGGCAAAATGGTAAAACAGTCCACTACATCAATGGATAGCAAAGAGGCACTTTCAGACTGGGTGCATTATCCAAAAACAGCCACCAGACGCCTCTCTTGCACAAGAAATTAAAACAAGGATACATTACCAGCAATCAGTCTGTTTTGAGAAGCCGGGAGATCAGAAGCAGAGTCAGTAATCTTCATCACAGGTACACCCTAGCATCTGCAATCTTCCTGGGACTCTTCTGGGTGACTCCAGTCACAGCTCCAAAGGGTCTACCAGTCCTTCCGCCTCTGCTTCTTGCTACAGCCAAAGTTACAAATGCTTCTTTAGTCTGGAAAAATCACTCCTGGGATTTCTTCTAAAGCCCACAGATCTTCACAACAGTCTTCTAGACACCAGGTCTCTTTCCAAACAGGGTTCTTCCACAGTCCAGTCCCAACTGGTCAGCTGGGCCTTTGTCAGAGTAGGGTGCCCTTCTGTTTTATTTAGAGCAATTCCAATCCCTGGGTGCTAGCAGGAGTCAGGAGTTTTTCAGTCTTCTTTCCACGGCAGTCAGGCAGAATCTTCCTTTCTTCCATATGTTTCTTCCTAGGTCCAGGAATATTCTGATGTGCCAGAAGGGAAATGTCAGTCTTATCATGTGCATCAGCCAGTGAGTAGAGAACTTCATATCCCCAACTCTGACTACTCTCTCACACAATTCCCACCTCCTTTTTCAGTACCTACTCTCTTGGTTTACTGCAAAATTCACAGAAGCCCTAAAACCAAAATGACTGTCACCATACTCCACCAGGAGGAGTGAGATCCCTCCCGAGCCACTACACTATTTAGATGAGGTGCCCTCCTCTCTGTCAGCACCCATTCTGGGTTTCCCTCTTGCTGGGCCTTGGAATGAATGGAGCAGTTTCTGTCAAAACAATAAGAGATCAGGTTGTCTACTGGTCTGCCAGCTTTTTACACCCCCCCCCCCCTCCTTCAACATAGCTAATCCTTGTTAAGTTACCATTTGTGACAACACCCTAAATACCTGTACCCAGAAGCCAATCTATTGTATGCTGAGGGCAAAGTAGTTAACACCCAGCCAGGTATGCATATTGAGCCTCTGGAGTAGGGTTGAGAGGCAAACCGTTTCTGAACCAGTTTTCTCTCAGGCAGCGCGAAGAACACTGTTGTGAACGCGCTCTTTATTTGAATTAGCATGAGGAAGCTATTACAGCCTTACTGTCTTATTTTAAGTTTGAAATTATTTATGCACACAGTTTTGACTCATAACACAGTTGCTTGTGTGGTCTTGGGTGCCTTAACCAACCATGCTAACCTGCTTTGCTGAATGTTAGAACAAAAGACCATTTAGAAGGGCCGGAGCATGTTCTTTTAGGTGACAGGCTTAGTCTGCTGTCCAAGGTCAATGAGACAGCACACTCTCTGGGATGCAAGCCACTATTTTGGTTTCAGAAGCGTAAGTAGACAATGAAGAGCATTGTGTAATTTGGATGGGTTTCAATTGGTTATGTAATTCAGGTGTGAAGCTGTGTGCTCTACTGAAAAAAGTAAGATAACAATAGGTCACTTTCTCTCACCTTGTCTAGTTTGAACCAGCTGATTGATGGGCCTCGAATTCACAATGTTTTCTGTTAGTCAGAGAAGATAATGTTAAATTTTCAGGCATGTGTGACTGTTGTTTCATTTAGATTTGATGGATTCTAAAATTGAAAAGAGCTCGTCACATTACAAGTATGTAGGTGTTCTTATTATCAGGCAGGGGAGCGGACCAAATATTTTTTATAAATACTTCTTTTGAAACCAGGAAAATAGATCTCTAGGTTGGTCAGGATGCTGCTTGGAAAGATGCCAAAGGGAGATATAGAAACCTGCATATTTCACCGGCATAGTTTCCTCTCATTTAAATGGGGCATCTTGGGACAGGGACCTAAAAGAACAGATGTTTTAATGAAAGTGATTGAACCATTCTTATAAAGGACCTGGAATGACAAAACTTAGTGGGATATAAGTAAGAACTTCGGTTATCGTTTCAGAGGGGTGGTAGAGCCATTCAGGCAACAACAACAATCCTTGCCAAGGTGACCAACAAAACATCACTAAATTAGCCTGTGCTTAACACACTGGTAGCTTGGCACAAAGAGGTCAGGCTTAACTTAGAGGCAATGTATGAATAATTTATGCAGCACACAATCAGTAAAAAAGTGAAAACACAACACAAGAATAATCCCAAACTAATTTAAAAAATAGCATACACTTTATTAAATATTATGACACCAAAGTGAACAAAATCCAATCAGCAGAACCGGAGCTATTAATTTTGAAAGCTTTTGGGGAAAATAGCACTAAGAAACACAATGCGCCACTCAAGGTTATCTGGTCGCGCTAAACCGTTGTAAAGTCACAAGTTCAGGCTGATGGAGCGTAGGCCAGATACAGGGGCCAGGTTAGTCCCCCTGAAAGTTTACCTTCTCAAGTTGTGGCACGAAGAGTTCCATTTGTGTCAGAAGAGGTCACGAGAAGGAGGCTTTTGGCCCGAAGTGCAGATCTAGTGTCGTGGAGTCGTTGCTGTAGAGGAGATATGGACGGCGCTGGAGCCCCACGTTGATGGATCGTTGCTGTTAGTGCGAAGTGCAGATCTTGCATTGCCAGTTGTCGCAGGCGGTCACAGGCGGTCATTGTCGGCATGAAGAGCAGGTCCAGCTGGAGCTTCATGTGGGTGATCGTCGCAGGTGACAGATTCTTGGCATGACTGGACCCTTTTGTGATTTCGAGGAGCCATAACGTCAGGATTTTTACCTCTTTCTTTAGAAGGAGCTCTCACTGATGCTGGCCAAGGGTCTAGGACCTGAGGGGCCACCTCTTGGGGATAACGGCGCAGTCCAGAAGAGGCTAGCAGCAGGGTTCAGGCAGATACAGGCAGGTCCAGTTGGTAATGGTCAGCTGGGCAGTTGCAGGCTTGTTGTTTACCTGTCGCTCACATAGGAGGTCAGTCCATGGAGTCACTGTGGGCAGACAGGGTTCAGACAGCATGGCTGTCCTTCTAGCAGCAGGGCAGTCCTTCTTCTGAATTTCCCACAGGCCCAGGAGTGTTCTTATGTGGCGTCTGAGGATGCCAACTTTTTTCCCCAATGTCAGTCTTGTCTGGAAGAAAACCCCTAGTCCACTTCCAAACTAGTTCTGACCAGTTCCCCAGTCCTTTCTGGGTTTGGCTCCCAACTGTCTAGGGCGACAAAAGCAAGGGCACGTCTGGTGTCAGGTTTCTTTGTGTGTGCTATAGGCAAAGCCCTTTGAAGTGTAAGTGGGGCTGGGTACAGCCTCCACCCCCAGCCATCCTGTCAGGATGGCCAATTCTGTCCGCACCTAAGCCACCTTTGTCCCCACGTCTGGTAGAAATCAACAACACACTGCAGGAGAGACAGCCACAGTCATGTGACTCTATTTACTGGCAGAAATACACAGTGGGTTTGGGCACAAAAATCCCAACTTTCTAAAAGTGGCATTTTCAGAATAGTGAATTAAAATCGACTTTAGCATTAAAGAGAATTTTAAATTACAATTAATTTAAGTGTAAACATAATTTCTCTTTCTGTTCCTATTTTGAAGTTAGTACTTATTAAAATATAATAAGGTAACCCAGTATTAGCCTATGTGAAAGATAGCCTTATAATAGTGAAAAACAACTTTAGGAGTTCTTCACTGCCAAGACAAGTAAAACGTAAACCAATATGACCTACATTTTAAATACCATATACCCTGCCCTAACAGCTGTTAGGGCCTACCTAAGGGGTGACTTATAAGTCTTAAAAATGAAGATTCAGAGTAAGAAAGTGGGTTATTAGTTGTGAAGGATGTGATCCCTTCACAAGTAATAAATCTGTAATCTTTCTATTACTATAAACCAAGTTCCCAATTGAAGCACTCAACTCTTTCAAGATAGTGAAGTAGAGTAGTCCAAGGCTTACTTAGGCCGGTGTGGTGTGGTTAAAATATATACAATCCGGTAGATGGAAATACATCCTCAGAACAGTTCATACCCACAACAAGTCCTGAACCCATCATCATACACCTCCACCACCTACACTAACTGCAACATCACAATATGAGTGGGTGTCAGTATCAATTAGAGAGGCCTAACTTTGTCAGGATGTTGCCACAATGATAAAAGTAGAAATATGTCATAATAAACCAAGATAACACCATTGAAATCAATAAGGATGGTACCAACTTACGGCAACATTTATTAAGGCGTGTCGTAACTCACTGTTAACCTTGGGGGTGTCCATAATTCAATTTAACAAAGCGATTCAAATTGAGGTCTATACCCTTGATTTAAACATGCAATGATTGACCAATTGTTCATCAATAAAACTGTTTTGATGTTCACGCATATATCAATGCATTGTCAATATTATCATGGTCAATAAAGCATATTTAAAAGAATTCAATGGGTGCAAGATTGTTTCTTCTACTTTAACGATGCTGCATTTTAGTTTTAGGACCTACCGAGAGGGAGCTTACAGTCCAGAGCCCATGGGCAAAAATGCAGGCTCCAAGAGTGCTTGAACACATTGAAAGTGTATCCTGGGGCATGGCTATCACCCCCTGGGAGGGGAGACTTGGGGCAAAAGTTTGGGAGCATCTTCTGGGAGGGCTGCTACACTCTCCTCAGTCCCCCACAACACTTACACAAGCTGTTGGTGGTGCCCCTGCCCATTGTGAGATACAGCATGTAAAAACATATGCAAATTTAGGGGCACTTGCTGGGATTTATGGAAGGTCGTCAGTGACAAACAGTGCACATTAAATTATTGGCTTTGCCGCTTTTATAAATGCCTTTATTTAGAGTGACAGGCTTTGTGACGCAACTTTCCCATGACCAGGTGCCCATGCACATTTAGGCACCCGGGTACAATGCTTCATTGGGGGCCTCGGTGGAGGCCCAAGGCCCCGCAGCCCCTGCTGGCTCCCTGTGTGTGCTGCACTCCTTCAGTGTGCCATCCGGGATCCAACTGCAGCTTCTATTTTCTGACCCCCACCTGCGATCTATGTGACTGGGTGGGATGAGATGCTGTATGCCTCCAGATGCATCCAGGAAACCTAGCGCCTACCTGGCCTAAACAGATCTAGGCCTACCCTTGGTATGGTTCCGTAACTCTATGCCCACCCCACTCTTCCTGGCAAGGGTTCAGTGCCTCAGCTTCAATGTTGTCAAGTCTGACAGGTCTGAAATCTGTCCCTCAGGCCGCTGTCTGTTCTCCTCCTGGAGAATACACAGCCCAGTAACCTTAGGTACCTTAAGTATGACGACCAGCATTGAATCCATAACCAGGATAAGAGGAAGGAGTGTACATAGACCTGGGGAAAAGGGCATTAATAAAGACATTTTTATGTTAACTAGTTTTGCGTCTAGGACTGGCCAAACTGCAACATTTTGATAGCTAATATAATAAGGTTTATATAATCAGAAACAAAATAATCTGACACCATGAAGCTGGAGATGTTCATAAATTGCCAGAAGGGACATTAGTACAAGTCTATCCATTTTAAAATTCTGCATATAACCAATTACTGACTGGACAGACTAAGAAAGGACATTTTGAAGAGTTTCCTGGGAGTTTGATAAAGTACCAGATGATCAAAGACTGGACACCAAGACGCATTTACAAAAATTGTCATCAAGGAAAGGGGAACTGGTGCTGTAGATTTATCAGACTAGTCACGGATAATAATAGCATAACTCAATAAGGATTCGGGCACCTCTACTGTGTCTGCTGTTAGATAATGAAATGCTAGTCGTTCAACATATGCACCAACAAGTTTTGTCACTACTTTAAAAAAAGTCTGTGCACAGAAATGTGATAGCCGTACAGCTAGCCACAAAATGTTGCCTGTCTGTTGTAAATTGTTTAATTCTCTGTCACCAGTGCATTGAATAAAAAGTAGTAAATTCATCCAAGAAGAGGTAGTGGGAGGGCCATTGTGTGGTTTCCCTTGCCAGTTTGTGAATGCCTACAAACCTTAGAATTTCTGAATATTTACACACTCCTATCACACCCTTTCCCACCCTACATATTGTTGGAGCTTTACTCCAGCAAAGGGCTGTGTAATGGATCACCACCAAACCTGGTGGGGTGTAGGGCAATGTGTTTTCTCAGTAGAGGAAAAACAAATAAATGTGCCTTTCAATATTGAGCTGTTTTTCAATAGATATGTACATTTACGCATTGGGGAAATAGCAGCCTTTAGAATTCATGACTCTTGAAGGCTGTACATTGCATAGTTTTCCTGGAATACTACAGTGGAGTTTTCTGAAAAGTGGAAAGTCCTAACTCCAAATCCATGAGAACTAGTACTTATACCAATGTAGATTTAGAGGCTTGTTTATGAGAGCCCTGTGTCACTTTTGCACTACGTAAAGTGGTACATACATGATGCAGGATTCTCATAAAGATTTATGAAGCCAAGCAAAGCTAACCTGTGTGGCTATGAGTGACCTCATAAATCATGAGTAAGGCGATGCAGTGCAAATCACTGCGTCGCCTTACTCTGCATCCGGGAGGCGTTCCCTGGGCATTGAGGTGGGTTTTCCCACACAACACCCATGGAATTTGACACTGCCCCAGATTTACAATGTGATGTAAACCTGGGGAAGCATCAAATCCGTACGCCTCCTGAGGTGAGGCGTAACGAGGAGAAATATGTTCCTTTCTACTAGTTTTTTCCTCTTTACATGTGCGCTGCATTCTGCAGCACACATGGAAAGAGGGAAATGCCTCGTAGGATTGTTTTTGTGCAGGAAGGTGCCTCTTCCTGCACAAAAACAATCTGCCTGCAACGTAGGCATTCTTGCACCACGGTGCAAGGGTGCCTACGTTGGCGTTAGGCTGCCAAAACCGGACCAGTGCAGGCAGAAAGGACAGGAATCCACAGTATTGCTTAAATATGGTGAATTCCTGCCCTTTCACTTTGGCGTAGGGCAGCGCAGCAAGGTGCCTTGCTGCACCGCCCTATGCCAAAATGCCATAAATGAGGCCCTTAGGATTATATTTGTGAATCTGACACAAATTCAGGTACACACAGAGTAACTCTCCCAAGACTCAGCTTAATGTCTGGCTGCATTTTATTGTTTGCTTTCTATTAAAGCAAAACATAGCTTTGATGTAAACCAAATTTGTTTATCAAACATTTTTTAACTTTTCTTTATATCATTTATTTTATCCTTGTTTAGTTTGGAATGCACCAGTGTGCTGGCGTTGTCGAGAAATTTGAATTAAATGGAAGTCGATTTCTTGTAAGTATTAAAATCTATTATTATTGAATTACTAAAATGGTTATATAACTGCTTACAATTTATAAACTGCTCCTGATGTGCAGCATGACTACTCATTCAGACTCAATATTTCATGTCTTTTTTACAATATTTCATAGCTCTAGGAACCTAGGGCCTCATTAACCAGGCTCCTGCCCCACCGGAGCATTACTTTTTGCGATGTTTCGGTGGCGCTGTGTCCTACTCCATATTTATTTACAAGGCAGCACTAAGTCACTTTGCGTGGCTTAACTCGGCATTGTAAATATAGTTACCTTTGATGCAGTTTTCTGCGTGCCTAACAAAAAAGAATGTCTCCTTGTGCAACGAAACTTGTGCTCATGTAAAGCGCTCTGATACCCGATGTCTTGGGTCTAGTTCGCGCAATATATAACTAAAAAAAAAAAGGAGCGTGTAATGGGTGTTGCTGTGGGCGGTCCCAGAAACACCCATGGCTTTTTGACACTGCCCTAGATTTAAAAGGAACAGTAAATCTGAGGCAGCGCCAAAAACATACGCCTCCCCAGCGGAGGCATAAGGGTGGCGCAATGAGGAGAAATACTTTTATTTCTCCTAGTTTTCTGCAGCACACATAGAAGGAGCAAACTACCATTAATGATTGTTTTTGAGCAGGAAGGTGTCCCTTCCCGCACAACAACAATCATCCCTGCAGCGCAGGCACCCTTGCACCACGGTGCAAGAGTGTCTGCGTTGGTGAGTGGCTGCTGTTTGTACGCTGGCGTAGGCGTGAGTATAGGAATGCACCGTATTCTTGTACATACGGTGCAGTCCTGCACTTAGACAATGATGCAGCTCGGCGCAGCAAAAATTCTTGTGGAACCGCGCTGCGCCATTGTCTTGTAAATATGCCCCCATATGTCCCAGTACATTTTTCAGCGAGTCCTCACTTTTTATTTATTTGGGTAACCTATGTCTTCCCTTCAACAAGAGCAAGTGAGGGAACAATGATATCTGGCAAATTATCAGGCACGAGACCAGAAGCGTAAAATTAAAACGTTGGTGCCTGCTTAGAATGATGAGAGGAAAAATGACAAGGTAACCAGGTCAAGGAAGAGTTTTTGAGTCACACATATATATATATATATATATATATACAAGTCGTCGCTTCGTGTAGCACCCAAGCCACTTCCTGACAGCGGGCTGAGGCGGGGTCGCGAGCCCCAAATATTCAAACCAGTGCTCGTTGATATTGAAAAACAAACACGCCAAAGCCCTTTGTTCTGCTGCAGTCGTGATTTATTGGCAATTACACCCTACGCGTTTCGGAACAGCGCTCCTTGCTCACGGGTAGTTGGACGTGCCCACAATGACTTCCTTATAACGTAATCATGTGACAGTGAAAGACATAAACATTGAAAACAGACTCCCGAAATTCATTGCATTTCGTTAGGCAAGTTATACATTCATTAACATATTGATAATAGTTTCTGCCATCGTCAAGTAAAATAAAATATTGTTTACACCCATAAATATAATACACGATTTTTTTGTGTGGTACCTTAATTCGGCACCTCGCATTGTTTTAACATAACAATTGCAACTTTATGCAGTAGGCTGTTGTGTACACAAACAATTCTGCCCAAGTGGGCTTACATTCTTTAGGAACATTCTCAATAGTGCCTAACTTCGGCACCTATCATGATTTAAACACACCAGTGCACCTTAATTCACCCCTGGCATGATCAAATGTTGTTAATACCTGGTTTAGGTACAGTCTATCATTCTAGACGGTAACCTCAAATAAAACACCTTATAGCCCGGAAAACCACCGCCTCAATTCTGCCCCTGTGGGCATACACAAAAATGTAGTAATTACAACAATGCCTACATAGCAAAAAAATATAAACATACGGTCAGTGAAACCTGCATATTTTTTGTGTTTTCTTGACAGATATTTTGGCATCCTTTTGCTTTCCACTTGCATAAAGTTCCTTATTTCGGGACCTATATAAAAATAAAAAATAAAATAAAACATATCAGACACATTGTCACAAATGTATTGATGCATACATTGCTTTCTCACCCTATTTACAATATTCTTTAAAAAACACAGTGAAACGGTGATTGTGCTCAATTAAGAACAGGCTATTATTAATACTCCTGTAGTACCTTCCTGAGTATTAGTAAGGCCTTCTTTTAAAAGCTGATTTATTCACCCCAAGTGTACTGAGAGTGCCTCGTCGTTATTATGTCCAGCTGGGTACATGGTGCCATATTGAATGATCATTTTGGACTCTCTTCTCCTTAGTTCCTGCACCCTGTCACCTCCCCTTACACGTATTGGAATCCTCTCTAACCCACAGAATGACAGCAGGTCACTATTCTGATTGTGTGCATCTTTAAAGTGTCTTGCAATTGGATATTGTTTGTCGTTATGTTTAATCGCCCTCAGGTGCTCCAATACCTGCTTTTTGGCTTTATGGATGGTACTACCAATATAGTATTTCTCACATGGGCACCTGAGGGCGTAAACAACATAGTCCGAATTGCAAGACAGATGTTTCTTTATCCTGAAGGGGACCAGATCCTTGGATAATTTGACCTCTTTACAGTTTGTGCTGTGCTTGCAAGCTTTGCAGCTGCGGCACGTGAAAAACCCTTGTATCGTGCTACGATTCACCTCATTGTTGGTTAAGGTGCTGCAGATACTATCTCCTAGGGATCTAGCTTTGCGATACGTAATTTGAGGATAATCTCTGACATGTTTAATCAGGTCCGCATCAGTTCTTAATACATTCCAGTATTTTCTTAATGCTCCACGGGCTTCGTTAGACTGTTTGTGAAAGGTAGTGATAAATCTCACACTGGTTTCAGTTGGTAGATTTATCTCTTTGGGCATGAGCAGGCTGTCTCTGTCTCTTTCTGTGGCTAACTTGCACGCTTGATTAATGTTTTTAACTGTATAGCTTCTAGCCAAAAAGCGTTTTGTCATCTCTATTTTCTCAACCTCAAACCCTTCATTAGTGCTACAGTTGCGTTTCGCCCTTATGAGTTCTCCCAGGGGGATACTGTTAATCAGACTGTGGGGATGACAGCTCTCAGCGTGTAATAAGCTGTTCCCAGCTGTCGTCTTCCTGTGTAGTATAGTCTCCAAGCTATCCCCTTTCGCCACAATTTTTAAATCAAGAAACTCCATTTCTTCCTGATGGATATGGCAACTAAAGGTAAGATTGAATGTATTGTTGTTAAGTTCCTCCACAAATCTAATAGCCTCTTCCCAACTGCCATCCCAGATACAGAAAATATCATCTATGTACCTGGCCCATGTCTTCACATGTGTATTAAACATGTCAAGATTGGTGGACACTTGCTCCTCCCACCAGCCCAGGTAGAGGCACGCAAAGCTGGGGGCGAAGCAAGTGCCCATCGAAGTCCCAAGGACTTGTTTGAAAACTTGGCCATTGAATGTAAAATAGTTCTGCGTTAAACATATAAACATCATTTCGGCCAACATTTCCGTGTGAAAAAAGTAGGAAATAGATCTAGCTTTGAGAAAATGTTTGCAGGCTTGTATGCCTTGGTCAATAGTATAGAGACTATTGACGTCTAAACTGAGTAGTAGGTATTCCTTCTTCCACTCAACCCCTTTTAACAGTTTTAAGAAGTCCCCTGTATCCTTGACGAATGAGGGTAATTCTTGTACATAAGGTTGCAAAAAATGGTCGACATAACGTGAGGTATTCTCGAGGCAGCTGCCTCGTGAGGAAACTATAGGCCTCCCAGGAGGATTTTTATCTTATTTGTGCAATTTTGGCAATAAATAGAGCGCTGGTAGCTTGGGGAACCTACATTTAAGAAAATGAAATTCCTCAAGTTCCAGTAAGCCTCTCTCCTTCCAGTCCCACAGTCGATTCTGATATGTCTCATTAGCTCTCTCATAATCTGCTTTAGAGCTTTTTACATATTTTGTGGTATCCTGTAATTGCTTCATGCCTTCCTCAATGTAACTGTCTTTGGACAACACAACAACATTACCCCCTTTATCTGACTTCTTCACAACAATCTCTGTGTCATTTCTCAAACTTTCGATGGCTTTCATGTGTTGATGTGACATATTATAATTTTTATAGTTTTTTATCCTAGACAGTTTTTTAAATTCATCAATGACACCTTTTTCAAACACATCAATAGCTTTGTTAGCTATCATAGGTAGAAATATGGACTTAGGTTTAAAGCCACTACTATGACATAAATCAAGACTGATGTTATCATTAATCAAGTTCATATACGGATCATGGATAAAATCAGGCTTACCTTCCAATTCATGGAGCGTATGTAATACATCAATATCCCCAATGGTAATATTACTGGGAGTTTGGTTGGCCGCCACACTCACAGTATTCACCCTGGTTTCGAACCATTTTTTTAACCTCAATTTACGTGTAAATTGGAACAAATCTATTCTTCCTTGCGTGTAGTCAAAATTCACTGTGGGACAGAAGGATAACCCCATCGATAGTACCTCGGTCTCGATATCTGTTAAATTACGGTTAGAGAGGTTAATGACCGTTTTGGTATCCATTAGTTTACCTTGCGTTGTCCCCGCGTTCTGCTTCCCACCGGGCTGCTGATTTCTTCTCTCCATCTTGTGTCTTGCCGTTTGTCGCCGCTTCCTCCTCGACCACGACCTCGTCCTTTTGCTATTGTGGCCCCTTGCTTGTTTTGTGCCAACATGCGCCCCTGGGCCATCATCGTGAATTCCCTTAAAATTTGTCCTTTTACCTCTTTGGGTGCCAGATCCACAATCTGATCATTGTTCGTACTCGTGTTATCATCCAAATTGACTCGCTCCACAATCTCAGGGCTTGACTCCCGGCGTGCTGATTCTTCACTCTCTATGTCCCTTTGGTTGCGCATATGATCATACCTTTTTGCGAACGTGAGGATTTGTCCTTTCTCATAATCAAGCTGATCACGCACAAACTTTCTTTGTTTTTTAAGTTTGATTTCATCCTCAATTTTCTCCAGTCGTAGTTCCATCTTAGACATGTCGCTCGTGAATTCATCATCATCACAAACCTCCTTTAGTTTACTCGTCAATCTTTCGATTTCGTCAGAGATTTTCTCACATTCTCGTCTCGCATATTTAACAAGCAACTTGAGCATTATAGTGGAGCATCGGTGATTGTTCATCGCCCACTCTTCGACCAGCTCCGGATCAGGATTGCTGAAGGTTGGGGTTATAAAAATCCTTAACCCACGGGGCACTCGTCCGACATCGACATATTTTTGTAATGCCGTTGCCTCTCACCATTTGTTCTGCTCGGTCTTTAGTTGCTTCCACAGCTGATCCCAGAGTTGTTTTTTAGACGTTGGGGTATTGCTTGGACCCGCCCCTTCACTGCCTGCATCTGTTGGTAAAGTCGTCACATGATTACGTTATAAGGAAGTCATTGTGGGCACGTCCAACTACCCGTGAGCAAGGAGCGCTGCTCCGAAACGCGTAGGGTGTAATTGCCAATAAATCACGACTGCAGCAGAACAAAGGGCTTTGGCGTGTTTGTTTTTCAATATCAACGAACATTGGTTGGATATATATATATATATATATATATATATATATATATATATATATATATATTTATTTTTGGCAGATGCCTAATACCTTGCCTGATAGAAATGCCATACATTCTCAGCACCTTCCATTGCATAGTCTTGACACATGTCTAAAAATGACCTTTTTACTTTTTTATTAACTTTTACTGGTTTCTACACTGTTTCTTGAGGTATGTTTGTGCTTCGTTCATGTCTCTGTTTCATTATAAATTTCTCTATACACAGTTTTGTTTTTATCAGCGTACATTATTAACAGCCCACTTTCACTCTGATCAGTTCGAGTATTGAAATTAGAACGGTTGCCCAGATCCCGAAGTGCCTAAGAACCATAGGAATGGCGGGAATGCAATACACAAATACATATTACATAGCATAACTGATGCTGTCTTGTATCGTGTACTACTGTGGCAGGTGCCTTTAGTGCCTATAAATGAAAGTGTCCCATTCTGGTAACAGAATATTTCCAGGCATGGCATGATAAGGGTTCTCCAAAGTATGGTTAAATATCCTTTCGTTTGATGATGAATGGGGCTACTTTCAAGTATGTCAGTACAATAATAGAACATTTCATTTTACAGTTTATGGTCCTGTGGTTGTTCTCACCAGCATCGATAATCATTCTTCAGACAGTTGTCGCTCTGTACTCTAAAGGAAATACTAATTTATAGCAGTGTCTTTGGATTTCTTACAGCCTGAAGAAAGTCACATGACCAGTGCCACGTTACGCTAGGAAACCTGTGACTGGAGCTTTTTTTCCTGGTATATTATTTCACCCGTTTGCAAATGCCAGAAAAGTGCAAAATTACTTTCAGGTGAAAATGTAGGACTTTGCCCCTATTTTACATCTTTGTACCTTAATTGGGCAACTGTTATTTTGACCTTTGGGCAGTTGAGGCCTTCTAAGCAGCTCTCAACTTCATGTGCTTTTTCCATTTTTGTGTTTGAATTGGCATATTTGATCTTTTTGTGAATAAGCTGGAATGTGCATATAGGCCATAACAATACTTTGTTATCCCACCTCAGTAAATGTTTCTAGCCTTTGCATAGAAATGAACAGAAATATGTCTCTTTCAGAACTGTAGCTCAAGCTTTGCACTCTCTTCTGTAAAATCTCAGGAGTTCTAGCCTGTGAATGTACTTACTCTGCTCGTCCTGTAAAAAAAACAGTGCTTAATTTGAGCTGGTGGTTTCCGGTGCTTGGCATCGGCAGTTAATTGTCAACACGGGCACTTATGTCATAACAGCCCACCACATGATTGTGCTGTTTGTCTAATTTTGTGATGAGCACAACAGTTCTTTAATAAATCAATGTATATTAAAAATGACTAAAACCTGCCACCTAATGCTATAACAATAGTTTGGGCGACAGGAATTAGTCATGTTTAATGTATATTAAAAGTCTGAATTGTCTCACTTGAAGGAGCGTGATGGCTAGTAGTTGTCTTGGTTCTGTCATTGGCAGCACTGGTGGGGCAGTGGGTGGTGCAGGCTGCAATGGCCTCCTGATAAGGGCCTTGCCACGTATGTTTTTTACAAGATAAGCACTGAATAAAGTGTATGCGTGCATACGTTTCACACATGCTTTCTCTTTCCCAATTTGTAAGAGGAAACTTTATATCACTCTTCAATGCACTTGTGGCTCTTGCTGTAGTGGCACTTTGCGATGAGAATCTTGACTAGTGCTTAATTACTTAACTTCATCTCTCACTTTTTCTAACTTTCTTTGGCAAGCCATGCTCCTCTGGATGCTGCTGGAACTTCCCTAATGAGTATGTTGGAAAATTCCCCTACAAATGGCCCACTCAGTGAATGCTACACTAACCCCATAAACCTCAACTAGGCCTGTGACCCTGTCTTTATCCATTTCTATGCAGTCCCGCCCTACGCTCTTCCTTTAAACTATCCTTTGCCACAGCAGCGTTTCTGCCTTTGTTCATTGAGCCACTTCCTGGATCCAAGTATATTTGTTCCACATGTAGTTAAAAACTAACGGGGAGTCCATTGTATGGGAGGTCTGTGCACAACTCATAATAGAAAGTGATCTTTGATATGTGCATGTATCGAATTTCTTAACAGAGCTGCTCAGTCAGTAGTTATTTTGTGATGAGGAAACTCTGTGTCTAGAATGAAGGTCTACAAGGCCTCTGTAGTTCAACGGCTGTTTCATTGTCTTCAGCGCTATGCTGAGCTTTCCATGACTCTCTTTTAGAGCTCTCCCAGTGGTGATCCAAACATCTGAAAAACAGTTCAGACATAATCACTGTCATTTCTTTAATAAGTCATAAAGTCTTGGCTGAATTTGATTTAATCCAATCGATGTCTAGTACATTTTGGGAATGTCCTCCACACTAACCTCAATAAACATATGCCTGAATGGCATAACAGATAAACCTCATTAGAAAATCTTGTTCTTTTTTTTTGCTTCCCATGGGTTGCACTACTGAATATCAACACCCACAATAACGGGATATAAGAATATCATGGGACAAAATATTGAAAGGTAAGTGCATATAGGGGAGTATAGATTTACTATTCCTAAATCCACATCTACGTACCTTGAAGATATATGTACCTCGTAGGTACACATATTTTGAGTTACGTATAGAAAATCGAGACCTACTTACCTGTCAAGAAATGTTTTTTATATTTTGTCCTCAGTATTCTGTCCCTTTGATGTTGTGGCTTAGATATTTAGGGTGCACCCGCTTTCCAATTAATTCATGGGGCATTGAAATTAACACATGCTGTCTCTTAGGAAGAACAGATTTGCCAAGAGTCAAATCCCAGTGTCAAATACAGCACCCACAAGCATGCACATTATATCTCAGTGCTCTTATATTGACTAGGGCTAACTAATCAACATTTGGAGTTGTATTTCAAACTGCTCCAGCTATTTCAGTATTTTGCCTTAACTTCAACAAGAGATCCAACAATAACGGGTAGTGAGGCAGACAAAGTGTCTCTTTGAAATAGGGCTTTTCCGAATATGGTCAGGTACTTTTTGCTGTTATCTGGATTTCATTGAATGCAAATGAACAATACATTTTTCAGTAAATAAGCATAAACTCAAGTTCTCTTCTAGAGGTGAGTGCTCCATCAAGAGTTAATACTTTTGCAGTCATAACAGTAAAACAAATTGGGATGTGCTACATTACCCCCGGATTTGAGTCGTGAAGTAAACAACAGTGACTTTTAACTTATAGAAATTTGGGTATTTCCAGGGTTGCAGACTTTATAGTCTAAACATGTTCAGTTCAGTTCAGTTCAGTTCAGTTCAAAGAGCTTTATTTCGGCTCAATTGCCATAGAAGCACATAGAAAACAATAAAATATAGGTAAAACACAGTGATTAAATGCAATAAAAACATGTGACTTAAACTCATCATTTAAAAACAGCCTTTGAACAATAGTCTTGTATACGGCAAAAAAAAAACTTTAATAATATGTTTACATTTAGTCAATATACTTAAAAAAAGATAAAGGAGGCTCATCAAATTCTGAGTCATCTGAAAACGAATTAAGAATAATTATACAAATTATGCTCATTATATCTCACGTCGGGACAGAAGCGTTGGTTTGGTTCTCAGGAGGGCACATATATTTTCCCTAGCTCTCCACATAGCCATCAGAAATCGAGTGAACACATAAATTAATGGCTTGCTCAAATCTGTTTTTAACATCCTAAACGCAACATTATACTCTCTGATACCCAAGTTCCGACATAGCGGAAGTATCCAAAAGTGCCTTCTAATCTTGTAGGCACTCTTCAGGGTCTCTTCAGGGTCACCACAAGCCGAGCACTGCCAATCATCCGCTGTCTGGTTTTTAGCCCACTTTGAAGTAAACAAGTGAAGAGGTAGAGTCCTGTAGTGAAATAGCAAGTATAAGCGCCTAGCTATGGGGGACTCCATCTCATCCAGAAAATTTTCTCTAATATAGGATTTTTTTAAAATATAAGAAAAGCATCAGTCAGTGTACCTCGGCTTGCCTGGGTGTGTATTAGAGAATCTCTATACTGCCGGTAGGCTGATTTAATATTGGACTTGGGTCTCAACCTTACTTCTCTCTGGGTACTCCACAAAGTTGACAGCCCAATCTCTCCCAGGTTGTCTTGATCCAGAGTATGATACAGGAGCCCCCAAGACTATGTATTTCTTGTAGGCCTTCACGATATGGATGGAGCTCTGGGGTAGCCCAGATCCTCCCCCAAAGAGAATGGTACGTAGACCTGTTTTATCTGATAGGGCTCTCACCCCAAGATCAATTCTAAGGGGGAATAAGGGAGTACTAATGGGGACACTAATCAATAAATGCATGAATCGATTCTCCGCTGATTCTAAGGTAGAAGCATCTAGATGACCCCACAGCTCTGCTCCATAAGTAGCTGTCCCCAGGGCTTGGTGTTGGATAACTGCAGGGACAGCTGTCCTGGTCGAAACTGAGAGCTGTGTGATCTTGACTATGCCTCCTTCAACTTATTCAAGTTTTAACCTGTGTTGCGTAATGTGTGCCTGCCACCCCAGATGTTTGGTTAATGTATTGCCCAGATAGGGAAAAGTATGCACTTTCTCAAGGGGAGTCCCTGCTACTGTCGAGTTAGTCCTGGTCGAATGCCCCGGGTTCCATATCATATACTTGGTCTTACCTACATTACTTTCTAGGCCCTGCTCTATACAGAATTTCTCAAAGCGATCCAGGAGCTTGTGCAGGCCCATAGAAGACTTAGAGAGGAGAAGGTTGTTGTCGGCGAACATGAGCACTGGGATCCTTAAGTTCGCCAACTTTGGAACGCTGTTATCGCTCGGTTCTAAGAAATCAATAAGACCATTGATATAGAGTTAGAATAACGTGAGGGCAAGTATAAAAATGTGGAATTCTACACATTTTCAGCAATCTTCTCACAACAAATGCCTACCAATTCTGTTGGACTTTAAATGAACATGTCAGAAAACACGTACAAATTGAAGAATTGCATAGTCATCAAAGTAGAGGGACCTCCATTGTTCCTCGTGTCCTTCGACCTGCAAGTAAATAGGATGAAATGCGATTCAGTTTTTCATTTGCTAGGAATAGGCCTTACAGCCACCTGTCAACCTGCAAGTGCATAACTAGACAGCAATACCTATAATGGGAAGGCACCCCTAATTCACAAAGGGATACACCTTGTGTGCAATACTTGACCTGCCTTCCTTGTGCTGGGTCCTTCCATGTATAATGAAGTGGCAACATACAGAGGGGCCAATTTTAACTCCTGTCTGTAGTGGTGGTGTGTGTTCTTACACCAACTTGTGGGCACTGCATCAGCTTTGGTGATTATTAATTCTAGAGAAGTGTGAAACTACAAATCTTATCTTTTCCGCATGTCATGAAACTGCAAGAAAACATTTCACACACGTTAATGAAGCTTCCACAGTTTCACCAAAGAAGCAATTGCAGGATATTATTCCATGACTGGGGTTTCCAGTACAGAGGGCCCGATACGATGTCGGGCGGAAAGCCATCCGACAGCTAATCTATGGTTTCCGTCCAACCGCCATATTATAATACTCACGGTCGGAGGGAAACCCACTGGGGGGTTCCGCTCTGCTTCTGATGGGCTCATAGAACCCATCGGGACAGCTGGCGGAATGATAATCCCATAATGACGATGAGGCAGCCTCGGCTCTCCCGTCGGGATTATGATATTGCTTTCAACCTGCCCTTTCATCGCGGTCCGCCCGCCGCACAAGCTGCAATTGTAAAATGGGTGTTTCCGACTGCCCATAGGGCGGTCGCATCGAAATACAGCGGGTTGAACCCCCGGCCTATGGTTGTTAGCCCGAAACCGGTCCCAGGATGCTTGTTTCTGGTCCAGGGAAGACATGGCTTGGCAGTTCGGGCTGGACTGTTCCCATGAGGCACAGGGTCAAGACTGATTTGCATATAGCTGTGTCTGAACTGGGGTGGCGAAGTGAGCTAAAGAACGATGATGTATTCAACCCAGATCTGTGACTGGGGGTGAGTGTCTGAAAAGTTTCAGCGCTCCATCCATCATTTCCTTGTGTTTGCTTTGTTCGCCCTAAGTTGGCAGGGTATGCCCAGATGTGGGTCCCTTGCTCACTTTGTCACTGGATTCAAGCTAGCCTGGCTGATGAGGGCTGTTAGCCCGAAACCGGTCCCAGGATGCTTGTTTCCGGTCCAGGGAAGACATGGCTTGGCAGTTCGGGCTGGACTGTTCCCATGAGGCACAGGGTCAAGACTGATTTGCATATAGCTGTGTCTGAACTGGGGTGGCGAAGTGAGCTAAAGAACGATGATGGATTCAACCCAGATCTGTGACTGGTGGTGACTGTCTGAAAAGTTTCAGCGCTCCGTCCATCATCTCCTTGTGTTTGCTATGGTCGGGCGGCACCATTCCTCTATGATGTCAGTTGGACGCTCGTCCAACCGACATCATAATTAGGCCCAAAGTGTGCAAGAGTTAATGCACATAATAAATGAGAAATATGACAAATAATCTACAATACCCATTTGGCTTTTTTGTCTTCCAAAGAGCCAATTCCGGCTATTGTCTTTAGAAGGTAATGAGAAAAATAAGTGGTTCAGTGGAAGAAACTCTGCAAAAAGCTAGGTCTTTTATTTGTCACAAAAGGCGTTGATAATTATTTTTTAGCCAATATTGCTTTCAATTTTCCTTGCTAAATGGGGAATTTTTTACTGGCCTGTGCAGAGGAAATCGAGATTTTATTAAAAACAAGGACACCGATGATTGCTGAGAAAAACATCATGAGAAAGTCATCATCATCATATCTTATATTCGGCTCAGAGACATAAAAGCAAAAGCATATAAAATAATAAATTAGAACATATACAAAATCAATACAATAAAATTATACATCCATAAAATTACAACATTACAGAAGTCCCATAACGTTTCCTTATAATAAGTGCAGCTTTGATAAAGTTTAAAACAGTGTAACAAATATCAGGGGAGATTAGTTTCTGTGAATAAATAAAGCAGTGTGATGTTGTCTAATATTGGACGCACACAGATGAGATACCGAAAAATGTCAACGCGGAACAATATAAATTATTGCGAATGAAGCACTTCATCTCCCCGAAGCCGTCTTTATAAAAGACCATCTACCTTTGCTTGACTCAGATCTGCGCGAAACTATCTAAAACCTAGCGTTGTTAACGGTCTACCAATCCTAAAACAGGTTTGTGGGGTGAAGTTAGTGGCGGCTCGCAAAGGGCGTGCTGCGGGGTGGAGGGGCAGGGTGGGGGGGTAGTAAACTCGAACATACGACGGAACGGAGGAACGAAGGAAAGTAATTATTACGTTCCTCCGTTCCGTCGTATGTCCGAGTTTACTACCCCCCACCCTGCCCCTCCCCCGCCCTGCCCTACCGCCCCGCAGCATGCCCTATGCGAGGCGCCACTGGGTGAAGGCAAACATAGTCTTTTGAAGGCAAACTTGTAAATATCCCTAGGCGAGGCTGTACCCCGAGATCAGGATAAATTGTACAGTGAATGGTAAACTGGATAAGAAGTCACCCTGTTTCTTAAGGACACTGTCCATGTGGTTTTTGGGCTGAGTACCTTTCCTTTGGCTGCAAAAATAGCAATGTGGTCGAACAATTCTTCTGCTTTACGTAAAGGTGGTTGTAAGGGGTTGTAATATGAGATGCAATTCCAGTCTAAATTGATCTGCCAGCTGCACGCCAGAGAATGCAACATGTGTCTGAGATCCTTTTGGACTGATAAAAGAATAATAGGAATACTCGTTTGCCTATCATACTCAGCATAGACTGCATCAATTTATCATGTACGAAGAATTTGCAATCAGAAAAGGGGCCTATTTTGACTTATTTACCTTTATTCATTTTTAGAAATAGTGGGATTTTACATAGTTAATCCTGACAAATCCTATTTTTATCAAAACTGTTGGTCTTATAAATTGTGTTTTGTATTAATTATGAAATAACCAGTTATTGTAGTATTGTGTTTTTAGCTTAAGACATGGTGGCCTGATTGTAAATTGAACAGAGCGTGCGTTATCCCTGGGTGGGAGACCACTCCACCCTAGTATAAATGGTCCAGTGTTTCCAGGTTCATTTTCTATGGAAGCGTCATCACTGGACCCGTATTTACTGGCTGTAAATTCAGGCCTGTTTAAAACAGCTGGTAAATGCAAGCATTAATCCCCATGGGATTGGCAATTCTGTGCTGAATTTCGACCAGAAAAAAACGTGCTTGAATTGCTATTCTCCAGCCCATGAAGTATTTGCATTGGACTGGCAGCAAGTTACGGCACAGTGCCAGTGTTTACAGGTGTGGAGTTCTGTCAGAACCATGCAAGTTTTAATCAGATCTCTACAGCCCTAGCTTTGGAATAACCTCCTACTTGGCCTTATTAATGTGAGTAAAATGAATTTATGAGATTATTTTTGCTTAGATTATTTTATATTCAAGTGTCCTTTATTATAAGCTGTTGCTAACAATAAAATGTCTTAATGGGTAGTGATCAGAATAAATGGTGCAGTCAAGTATTCATGGCCACGAAAGGTACAGGACATATTTTCCACAACATTTATTTCTGATTGTATTTTCTGTCAAAACTATGGTGTTCCATTATTATGCTCCATTATTACCCTGCAATAATATTTTTCAAAATTTAGTTTTTTGAAAAAACATTGTTTGAAAAGGTATTTCTTATAAAGGAAATAACAGGTTTTTTTAACTTCCAGTTGAAAGATGTTGGCTGAGATAGGGAACAGTCATTGTGGTTTACTATAGAGATAGTATTCTACTTCCTGTTGTGACAGGTCATCTAAGTCTAGGGTGAGACGCAGCCACTTACAAGAAATGCTTTGTGCATCAGGTCTGGATTTTCAGATATAATCCAGATTTAGGACAAGATTAAGATGAAAACTATAATATAGCTATATGTTTTTCTCTGTCTGGAACTATTTTTTATCAAATAGCACTGGACTCGTAGTGCCCTTTCTTTTTTCTCTTATGTTGTTACAGTGTACACAGGGGACTATTCACAAACTGCATTTTGTAGAATATTTATTAGTACTACAGTCAGACTACTCATGTACTGCAAAATGCTATTCACAAACCTACCTAGCTTTTCTAGGCATAGATCTCACTGCAGTTGCGAAGGTCTCCACTTACATACTTATACGTTTTAATAGTGGGAGGAAGCTGTGGCAGACATCTCCCTATGGCAATGTATAGGAAAAAGAACAATGTTATTAAACCTGACAAAATGTATAAAATTAATATTAATGTAAATACGTTTTATGTATTTATTTTAAATGTACAGCAAAATAGAAAATGCTACAGCAATAGTAACTTAATTTTTTATTTAAACTGCAATAATTTTGAATCCACTTAATTAAAATAAATAATGTTTCTGAAGTTTAAATTAAAAAAATAATCCCACCTAAGGTAAAAAGTATTTTTTTAATCGTGTATTACAAATAATACAAGTGATTAATGTAATTAATTAAAAGTACTCTATATTTTAATAAACAATAACATTACATTAATTTTCAAATTCTATAAAGATTCAATCAATCAATCAATCAATCAGGGGTTTATAAAGCGCGCTACTCACCCATGAAGGTCTCAAGGTGCTGGGGGGGGGGGGGGTGAGACTGCAGCTCCGGATCAGTTGAAGAGCCAGGTCTTGAGGCTTTTCCTGAAGGTGTGCAGAGTGGGGGAGCGTCTGATGTTGACTGGGAGCTCGTTCCAGGTCTTTGCTGCACCGTAGGAGAAAGGTCTTCCGCCTGCTCTGGTTCTGTGGATGCGTGGGCTCTCTGCCAGGGCGAGGTCGGCGGAGCGGAGGTTCCTTTTGGGTACGTGGAAAGAGACTCTTTCGTTGAGGTATTTGGGTCCGATGTTGTGGAGGGATTTGTGGGCGTGGGTGAGTAGCTTGCACTCTCTTCTCGATGGGGAGCCAGGGGAGGTCTCGTAGGTGCGGGGTCATGTGCTCGTGTCGTGGGGTTCCGAGGACGAGTCTGGCTGCGGTGTTCTGGATGGTTTGGAGCTTGTGTAGCAGGGTTATGTTGATTCCGGCGTAGAGGGTGTTACCGTAGTCCAGTCTGCTGGTAACGAGTGCATGGGTGACAGTCTTTCTGCATTCGAGGGGGATCCACTTGAAGGTCTTGCGGAGGATGCAGAGGTAGTTGAAGCAGGTCGAGGCGACGGCGTTGAACTGGCGGGTCATGGTGAGGGAGGAGTCTAGAATGATGCCGAGGTTCCGGGCGTGGTCAGTCGGGGTGGGTGGGTTCCCGAGGGCAGGGGGCCACCAGGAGCTGTCCCATGCCGTTGGGGAGGGTCCAAGGATGAGGAGCTCGGTCTTCTCCGAGTTCAGTTTTAGGCAGCTGTCGCTCATCCAGGCTGCGATGTCTTTCATTCCTTCTTGGAAGCTGAGTCTGGTGTCTTCGGGGTTCCTCATGAGAGAGAGGATGAGCTGGGTGTCGTCGGCGTAAGAAACTATGCTGAGCCCATGCTGTCTGATGATGGCGGCGAAGGGGGCCATGTAGATGTTGAAAAGCGTGGGGCTGAGCGAGGATCCTGATTATGAACATATTTTAAAATAATATAAGTTATATGTTTTATTTTTAGATCATTTTTCTAAATTGAAATAAATGTTTTCATACTTTCAAATAGTTTGAACAATTACATTTTATTTAACATTTTTTCCTAAGGGGTTTTATTGTAAGTCCCTGTCCCCATTATTTTCTATGAGAGGGTGTTGCAGGGCCAGTGATTGGACATGTGTGGTGCTGGGCTTACACTTTTTCTGAGTTGGAATGTATTTACTACTGTTTTGGGTCCTTTTTGATTGTAGTAACTTTAGAAGTGCAGTTTGAGAATAGCAACAAGTTTACCCTTTTGAGACTTGGTGACTGTAACTTCGTAAACCCATCCTAAGCCCTCCCTAAGCCCCTCATTACTCCTTCCTAAAGCCCTCCTAAATGCCCCTTTTTCCAGCCACTATCTCAGTTGCTCTCACATTTATTACTAAGTAGTAAACCTACATGTATGAGAGGTTGAGGTGGAGAGTTACACATGTAGGTTATGACTTGAATTTTGTAGTAATACTATTTTACATACTGCAAAATGGAGTTTGTAAATCCACACAATAATTATTATATTATAAATTAATGTTTTATTTGGTTATGTATTTATTAAACATTTATTTAAATGAGTTATTGTGCTGTAACATTTTCTTTTTTAGTTCTAGGTTAATAATAATAATTTTAAGTTAATTTACTTTTTTTTATTTAGCATTAACATATTTTGTTATTTTATGTACTTTGCCATATGGAGCGCTCCACCCCTGTAGCTCCTGTAGCGCAGACCTCCGCCTACATGTGAAAAGTTACTAGTAGTAACTTTACACTTCTAGCAGGCTCCACCTCATGTTAGGAGGAGGTGTAGACATGTAAGTCTACACCTAATAGTAAATGGTGAATAGCAAAAAAGTGTACAATTACTTCTAGGTCCAATTGTAGCTATTCACTGAGTAAATCTAAACTTGTAAATTTATATTTGTGAATAGGCAGCCCAGTATTTAGCAATGTATCATCTGAAGGAGTATTTTAAAAGCAAGACCGAAATATAACAATTTTTTGCCAATTTTTAACAAAAGAGATTTGTTATTTTGATTTTGCTCAATTCTTTGCATCCACTCTAAGATGTTGCAAAATCTCCTAATTGACCATGAGACAGTGGCAATGTATTATGTGGTTACTTCCTTCTCGTTTGCAATAGAGGGGGGGAAATAGTTGCCTAGGTTTATGGCTATGGCTTTAAGAATAGCACTCTAGTTCCTTTTTTGATTCTCGTAAAAGAAGCTGTTTTGCATATTGCTTTTTTCCAGTATGCATTTTATGCTGAGGTGACTATAAGAAAGCTTGTTTTGTGGTATAGATAAGATTGTATGCTCTGCCTATAGTCATCATTATGAAGTCAGAATACACATAGAAAATCTATTTAAAAAATCACACTTTCAACGGAGCACCTTCATTATTCTTTTGGTCAGTTTGAGACCACATGAGCTCTATGGTTCGGTTTGCATAGGTCAAGAGTTATTGCGCCACGTTATGAAATATCTTTATGCAACCCCTATTTTAGCAGAGACCGGCATTACAGAGATAACAGCGGCTAAGAGACAAATGCTGACTGTATGTGAACTTTGTGACAGCTCATATAGGCCCTTGTTCCAAATCACGCATTTGGTTCTAAATCGTGCGTTCCCGCACCTGGTATTGGTCGGGATTGGGTATGGAGGTAACACCTCCCTCCCACTTCCCCGGGCACTGAGGCCCTAGTCTTAAAAGCCCCCTCCTTGAAGAAAGTAGAACCTCAACCAACCACCATGGAAGCAATATTATGCACAACCAGATTGCTTATGTATACTTATGTTGCTATAACTGAAAGCACTTTTCATTGCTCTATTCAATTTTAGAATCTACTTTAGATGAGTGTACT
Organism: Calotriton arnoldi; assembly: GCA_963921515.1. Taxonomy (NCBI): domain Eukaryota; kingdom Metazoa; phylum Chordata; class Amphibia; order Caudata; family Salamandridae; genus Calotriton; species Calotriton arnoldi. Next base: position 464,002 of record CAWUFW010004737.1, read on the forward strand.
AACCTTCCCGTAGGACTCATTGAGAGCTGAATTACCTTCAAATAAACAAGTAATAGTGATCTAATGCAAAAGTCTTTGACCTTGTGGCTTTCATCCCCACGCCATATACTTGTGCAGTAATATTATTTATTTATTTGTTTGTTTGGTTTTTGTCTGCATATTTATTCGTCTGGATATGCTAAACACAGCTGGGTCTGCCCCACAGAGCTAGGATGGTACAGAAGTGAAAGGAGTCATTGGGGATAATCTTGTGATAGGAGTGTAATTAGCAGACACCGGTTGCCCCTTCAACTAGGGCAATGCCAACACTTTCAGGAACCATTAGTTATGTAATTGAGATAACTTAGATTAGGACCCATCCTTAAGGAGGGCACACCAGCACATTGAACAGAAGAGGTGTGATGTGCTTGAGCAATTGGGGTGCTGGTCAGTGTGTACTGAGTGTGTCGTATAGTGTTTGCATTTTCTTAGATGTCTGAACTCCTATTCACAGAGTTTCCCCTCTTTACACCCAGAAGTATAAAAAACTAAAGCAGAGATTTGAATATCGTAGAAAGCTCGATACATTTGTCTGGCACCTTTGTTCTATTGACCAGAGACTCTTAAAAAGCCATAGTAACAGGATCAAAACACAAGTGTGTCCGAAGATAGACAAAAGTTCCAGTCCTTTCAAATTTGGGTGACATTGCCCACAGGACCAAATCATCTAACACCTGAAAACCTATGATATGTCACAGTACTAGCAACTGAAGCTGCATGCACAGCAATCACTGACTGCCCTAGGACTCCGAGGAAAGACCTTACACTTACCAACATTGCACCTATATTCAACCTTCACATTTACATTGATAAGGATTAGAATCTAAATCTGTTTTAAAATGAATAAAGAAACTCTACTAGAAATAGCAGCGACCCTGTAAGACAAATCAGAATGTACATTACATTACCTAATTCTCCTCCCCGAGAGTTCCCCTAAACAACTGAGGCTTTATTCGCTAAGCCTAAGTCATTTGTCGATTTACAGAAGTGCAAATGACTCTCAATACCTCTAATCCGATTACTATAAAGCACTGGTTTCGGTCAGTAGAACCACTGGACCTCATAAAGGGTCCAATAAGAAAATCAGCAATATCTATGCAGGTGAGTCAAGCAGGTAAGCTCTATGCTCTAGGCCTTCCTGGTACACCCAAGTGTGCTTGACTGCTGCAGCATCAAGTATAATGGGGTGACCCAGTGTCCCTCAGAACCTGGGCGTCTAGAATATGTGCTACAATTGGTTCTGTTGGGTAAGTAATTGCTTTACAGTTTCATCAATATATGTACAAAAAGAAAGGGAAACACACCTGGATTGAACCAATCAAAATAAATATATTGACATCTTATTCCATTGTTTTAGTTTGTGTCATAACACAGTATGGCTGTCACAAGCAAATACAAATAATTGAAAGCGACGAAGAGGTGACTTGTAAGTTATTAGGTGATCTGGAGGTGACAAGGTGCTATAAGTGAACAAGATATATACAGTGCTGTACAAGAAGTATCTAAAATGTTAAGATCAATAGACATCCGCTCCTAAACACATGAATCTCCAATTCGCCTATTGCAAATTCTGTTTTTTTGCGTGAGGTGTAGAGCGTAGGGTATGGATTGTCGGGACACGTCGACGTTTTGACCCAGAGAAGTGCGTGATTGCGACGGAGTCACGGCGGGTCTTCTTCAGGACAAGGGGGACAGCCTGTTTGGACAAGATAAATCAAACATAAGTGGGGTGTGTTGCACATAGTGCACAAAAGGACTGATGATCAGGTAGATTTTACAGCTAGTGACTGGGTCATTAAACTTCAACCTACTAAAATCTTCCTTAAGTTTGACTTTTGAATTTCTTGGAAGCAGAGCTGTGTTTTGTCAGTATGAAGAAAGGAGAATTAACGTTAAAAAAATTAATATTGTCAAAGAATAGGAGTTTGTGGCAGCCAAGGGTCCTCCTAGTGTTTCTGATAATTTCGATATAAAGCTCCATCTTGTGGCTATCCAGGTGCATACTCAAAATGCTTAGAGTTTCAAACAATGGTGCGAGATAAAATCATTTTGATTCAGCTCTTAAAAAAGGGGGATCTGTAGATAGTTGTAGCATTCTTCTAGAGAAAAGAAGGTGTCAAGTCTCATTAATTTAGAATTTCCCATACATCACCCCCATACAAGGCAGATGAAAGTGCCTATATTCTATAGATCTCAAAAGTACCAACAACATCTCTCACAAATTATTTATGAAAGCTGAGGACTGTTACACATTAGCTTCGCTGTACCATTGTGCACTCGGTGAGCAAGGGAGCCCAGCTAGCCTCATCTGAGAAGCGAATCACAAATTAGTGTAACAAGTGTGCTGTAAGTAATTTATTTACATGAATTTTAAATGTGTGAAGATTGCCGTGCCTCTGATTTATGACCAGATTATTAAGCAGACCTCTCGTAGTGCCAAAACCCTCAATTTTCCTCAATGAAACATTGCCCATATGTAGTTCTAGATATGATAGTAGCTACAGCTGGAATCAAGGGGATCTGTACAATCTTCTGTTTGTGGTAGCATCTACTTGGTTAGTGTTTTTCCAGTCTTTTGTAGGGAGGGTTCCTTCTTTCCAATGTTGTTTTACTCGTAAAGTGTAATGACACCTTGTACATTGAGCTGTGATATATAAAAATACATAGATAGATAGCTAGATAAATACATAAATAAATCTTCCTAACCAGCCTAGCAGTATCACCATCTACTGTACAAAGTCTATCAGTCACCCCATTGACAAATAAATGAAACATGAGTGAAGCTACCTTGCATCCGTGGTGTACACCCTTTTCCATGGCGAAATCATTGGTGCGCTTCCCCTGCATACCATTCCTCACACTTGCAAAATTATCTTGATGTACATGAAACCATCACAAGGGTTATGGGCTACATGTCTGTGTACTGTACCTGAGTAGCAAAAGTAAAGCCGGTGCAATTGACTCCATGCAATTTCGGGTTTTAATGGGTTCTATGTGAAGCCATGTGTATATGTATGCCTCTCTCGAGCAGAATGCTCCAGTGACTGCCAGCCCTGTGGCACCTTTTGGTGCCATGTCTGGAATGGTGTCAGCAACTGCTGAGGTGAAGGGAAGTGGAATACCTCGGAGAGAGATATGTAAATGTGTGAAGTTTGAGTCTGTCAGCAGGCAGGTATATAGGCCAGGAGCTCTGTCCTTTTCAGTGTTGTTGAAGATGCCTTCATATCTTAGCGCCTGGGATAACACTTGACTTGACAGCACTATCTAGGGCCTGTTTCAGGCTTAGTCTTAGAGAGATACCAGACTTCTGAAGAGGGAGTATGTATTGGTGCGCCCACTCCCTACCTCAGAGTAAATCTGCAGGCTGAGAGGTTGATCCTATGTTAAGAGGTGATTCACTAGGATTCACATTTTAGTGGCATTCAGGCGTGGACGCCATTTCCTTCATATTACACTACATGTGCAGATAGGACTGAGAGAGAGTGAAAAATGACTGGATTGCATAGGGTGTTAGTGGAGGGTCATGTGCCTACTAAATACAGAAAAGTGAAGAGAAAGTACTGATACCTCAGAGAAAGGGGATGCTTTCTTTAGCCATATAAACAAATGCTGAAGTCTTAAGAGGACAGAGATATCATTCATAATGAGGAATTCTCACAAGGATATGGTCAAGGTTTAGTCCGAACCAAAATGAGTAACGCATTGGCCATGTATTAGAAGGTGTGCATGTTTTCCCTAAGTGGCGGACTTATTTATATTATGTAAAATCCGTTTCATAAAATTAATTACGATTGAATCTTAAGTAAGACGATAAGCTTATTGAAAGCTTATGCAAAAAGAGCATTTTTAGTAACAATACTCTTGATTGAACATAATATTTTAATGAATTTGCCATGCAGTTTGAAGCCTGAGGTGTAATAAAATTGAAAGTGTTACACCCAGAACAGGTGTGGACAGTATCTTAACCCTGAAGAAATTACACAATATGTCATGTTACGGTTATTTATATTGCACATGACTCACCCCCAAAGGGGTATCTCGGCGCAGAAGCCTTCTGACAACAGGTAGCAATCACTGAAAACAATCCCTAAAACAGTTCAGTTTTGAGTAATTTCCTAAATTTAAGATGATCCACGCAGACTCTATCTGAACTGGGAGGGCAATCCAATAGAGAGGGGCCAGATAAGAAAACGCTCTACCCCCTAAATGAAGCTTTTAAATAGGAGGGATTGTGAGCAGCCTTTCGTCTAGAGTTCGTAGAGCGTTTCCGGGACTGTAAAGGGTGAGCTTCGAAGCTAAATATCAATCAATCACTCAGGATTTTTTAAAGCACGGCTACTCACCCATGAGGGTCTCAAGGCGCTGAGGGGGGCTGCTGATCCATCTGGGCATGGAGATTCAGTCAGAAAGCCAGGTCTTGAGATCCTTCCTGAATTGGGTCAGCGACGGGGATTACCTGAGGTGGAGGGGCAGGGTGTTCCTGGTCTTGCGGCGAGGTAGGAGAAGACATCTTCCTCCGGTTCTGATCTTGTGAGTCCCTGGGACCGTGGCCATGGCAAGATGGGTGGAGTGGAGTTGTCTGGCGGGTATGTAGAATGAGAGGCGGTGGTTCGGATATCCAGGTCCTGCGTCGTGGAGAGCTTTGTAGGCGTGGGTGAGGACGAATATACATATGTTGTTTTTATCCCTCATTAAATCACAGTAAATGCATCCATTTATTAGGCAAAATTGAGGCACTATGATGTATAAAATATGTCCAGATAGCAGTCTGTATAAATAGTGTAGCGTATACTACAAGATTCATATGGAATGACAAGGACCCGGTCGACCTAGTCTCATCTGCGCTGAAGGAGTGAAGACATATTTCCTGTTTCCAGGCATCATAAGTTCTAAATGGGAAAACCCTTCAGGGAAACACAACACATGGAAAGGGAATGTGTGACAGTTCCTTGTACTTATAGCAATATGAGAGGAGTGCGGCACAAAAAAAGGCAGTGAAATTCGAATTTGGGAAATAACTTCTAATCAGGGCCGGACTGGGAACCAGAACCGGCCCTGGCAAAGTGCTCGCCAGCCCCCCCTGGGGGGTTGTGGGTGCGGCCGAGCTCTTTGTCAAGGCTTTTGTTACAGGGACAGAAAACGGCCCTGTAACAAAAACGGTCCCCAGGGGACTAAAACCGGCCCCCACCCTGGCGGCCCACCGGGGAAATGCCCGGTGCCCGCTACGGCCAGTCCGGCCCTGCTTCCAATGCCTTTGTTTTCATGACCTTGACACACCATTGCGAATCAAGGGGATGGGGCGATGGGAAGTGGCGCCACCACCCCGAATTCTGATGTGGCGCCAACATACCTAGCATACTTCCAAAGAGAGCCAAAGATATCTCGAGTTCTCAGCAGAGCACTGTAATCTGTTTGGGCAAAGCCTGCAGGAGCTTTCTTTGAACTTCCATAGAAAACGCCACTGTTTTCCAAGTTAACTCAGTTCTATACTCTGCGGTGCTAACTGCGTTGTGAGGCTACATTTTATACCTTCACTTCAATTATGAATTAGAATTAGGTGATGTAAAAACTTGGTGATCACATTTGTTCCTTTCAAGTCAAGTTATTCCATACAATTTGGGGAAGAAGTGTTGGCACCAATTAGAGATGATACATCGTGTGTTTAAATTCATAAGGGGTCACTTTTAGACATACTCTTAATATATACACCTGGAACATCTATGACGGCTAACAGGACCAGATAAATTAACAAGCAGGAGCGTAGATTCCACTGGTGCAACAGGTGCAGGGGCACCGGGGCCGAGGGGCCAACTGAACCCTGATCAATGCTGTATGTCAGTGCTCTAACAGCGGCCAGGCGAGCTCATTTCCTTTCTTGAACTAGAGCCCATGTCCCACTGGCTCTGCCACTGTTAAAATGAGCGCGCAACGGGGGAAAATGCAATTTAATGCACATTTAGAGGGGTCTTTCAGCAGTACAGAAGTTGACAACTCTATTCTACATTTAAACAAAAAAAAGCTTTGGACACTCATCTGTAGGCTTGAAGTATGTTGGTTTCTAACAATGGGAGTAGCGGAAGATGCAATTTAGGGGTTTGTCATAGTCTCCCTAAACATAGGAAACAGAAACAAAAGCGAGTTGGGCACAAACAGGATTATGGCGCCCTTTTGCTAAGTCCTAGGAAGAGGGGCCAGTCAGAACCCTCACCCACAAGGGCAGAGTGGCATGCTTCATCATCGGGCCTGCTCTTCACGCTGGTCTGTTCCACAGTTTCAGTTAGGGTGGGCTCCCACACGGGAGCTCTTAAGGGCGTCAGGATATTCTGAGACCACGCTGAACTGTGTTAGGACTCACTCATGTACCAGTGTGTTAGAAATAGTATGGAGGGTTTAGATATTAGGTCATACATCAGATCAGAACCTCAGAAAAGTAACAAAAGGAGGGTGCAGATAAATAGGAAAATAAATTACTGCATACCTTTTTCTTATGAGTAAATTATCAAAATCTTCCACCTTGTTCGTGGCATACTTGTAAATAGGTGAGGCCCAACTCCAGTTCAAGACTGTGCAAGATCTTCACCGCCATCCACACCTAGGGCCTGATGACAGCTGGTCCATTAAATTGCAATCCCTTCACAAACAGCTGTCTGACCTATGGAAGCAGCACTCGTGTCACCAAAGGAGGGCTTGAGGGGGCTCGTGCTCCAGCTACACTTGTCCTACTCCTCTCCACCCCAACCCTTTTGATCCTACCACCAAAGCTGTTAAAGGCCACACAAAAACAAGCACTGGCAAAGCCAATAGGTCACGGGCTATTTTTATTGATGATTCATCAGGCTGCCAAAGGAGAAATTGTTCGGGCTTAAAAATGAGTGATAAAATCTGCTGAATGAGAATGAGCTGTCCAAGTTTGTTCTAAGATATTGTAAATTGGTCATGAACAAGTAACAGTGGCCTGTCAATGAAGGGACTGCTAAGTATTCTGTGAACAGTTGAAGCAGGTTTTCTGCACTTATCAACACTGATGTTTTAGTATCAGTGAGGGGAAATTTACCAAGAGCCCATTTGCAGGTACAGTTTGAATACTCATGACGCAACTAATACTGAGGGAGAGTTCAAAACCCCTAAATGTTCAGGTTCATATGTCAGTGAGACGCTGAAGCAGAAACATGTAAAAACGAAGAGGTCTTTGCAAGCACGGCTGATGCGTAGTTCCTCCAGGTAGTGAGAGAGAGGATCCCATTCCCTGATCTCCCAAAATAGGCGGAATTTGTGCAGGCCAGACTGTACTGTGAATTAATGTAGGCTTGTAGAATTGTAAGGAGAGACTAGTAAAGGGAGACTGAAATGTTTCTTGTAGGGGCACCTGTGGGAGATGCTTTGTATTGCAATGTGTCCCCTTTGCCTCATGATATATGACTGCCTGCATGGTTTGTAATGTGCCGTACACCAGGCAAATCCATATATGTTAAGGAAAAGTCATAATTTAGATGTTCAGTGATCTCCCGTGACCTCCAAAAGGCTAACATTAAGCACAAACTGGTGACTCCTTCACACTAGCTAATCCTTATAAGCTGTGGTGCCCCAACAATTCAGTGCAAAGGTCCACCTACCCACATCCAGGCTCTTAGCTTGCCACACAGACTTCAGGTACACCACCTCTAAAAAGTTACTGATGAGACCTGTGCACTTAGTCTTTTAGGTGCCTGCTTGTATATAAGAAATGCTACTTCCCGGAATGTGACTTGACGCCCTTGCAAAAAGAAATCACCATCTTGAGCACATTGGTGATTCCCAAGCGTCTACCTACTTAGAGCACTTCTGCTTTTATGACCCTGGTGACTGGGCTTCAATTCAGCATGCTGCAATAACCTTTAATTCCCATGCACACAGCTGGGCTACATTTGGTGTTCAAAAGTTGGGGCATACACACCGGTAGGAGACAAAGCTTTTCTTCCTCCTATGTCAGACTTCATTTACATTCTCAACTATTTTAAGAGATTGCTAAGCAGAAGGCACTCTAAAGATGTACTAACACAGACCATAGGAGGAATCAGGTGAAACAATTATGAAGAAGTGCCTGATTAATCTTGGAATCTGTTGTGGAACTTACGGCTAGAGAGCAATGGTCATAGTATGTTTTACAATTCAGTGTTAGTGTTTTAGAATATTTTTTCTGAAACATCTCTGGGCAGCAACATAGGGTTTTGCATATCCTGCAAACTCTCGTCTAACATTGTAGATCAGAGATTTGAAACCCAACATTGGTGACTCCACATGCAAAAAATGTTATGTAGCTACATTGAGAACTTATAGGTTCAGTAACAAAAACATGTGATTTGTAAAATAAAATGTCAAGGGGTGTTACAGTATCTTACAGGTGTTCACGTTTAACTGGAGAGGAAGTTTCTGGTGAACTGGGGCAGAAATATCACCAGCCACTTAGAGGATGTAAACTCTATTCCCCCTGGAGGGTGGTTGGCCCCCGAGACTGATTCCAGACTTGTCTGCCGAATGTAATTTTATAATTGTGCTTTATTTATTCTCTCTGATGAGAAACAACAAATGATCTGCACACATATTAAAGCAACACAGAAATGTGCACTTTCACAATTTGCATTTGTTTACACATAGAGAACACTGCTTTTTTTGCTTTTCAGTTAGATTTTATTGTGCTGAAAAAAAAGACAATTTCCTTTGCTAGAGAAGTGGATCAGTTGGGTGGGATCTACCATGATCATGATCATGCCAGTCTATGAACCAATACTGCAGAGCCTCTGTCTAGTCTTTCAGCCTCAAGTGGATCGACACATATTATTATAGCACCAAGGTTAGTCATGGTGTAAGTGGAGTTTTTGGATGGATCCCACAGTGGCTTCTTGTGATCAATGAAATATTAGACACAAGTAACACACAGTTCTGAGAGTTCATCACCAATGCGTCCCTCTTTCATTCACTAGTTCAAAAGTAGTAGCTCAAATTTATGAATCCCTCTCTGTGCAACTTCCACACATTGTCAAATAGATCGTTTTTTAAGTATGCTGCTTATTATGCCAAAATGTAATGAAAGATGAGTTATTTAATGCATGCAATAACTATCGGATGCATTACATACCTCCCGTCCGATAACTATGGGATGCATTACATACTTCCAAACTCGTAATTCCGACATGTGCGTACACAGGGGTTTACACACGAGTCGTAATACACCGACCAACTTGTAATCAGGCCCTGAGTGTTGTAATCAGTTAGAAATTGACAGCCTGTACTTTGCAAATGATTGCTGCCTGCTCGGATTCCATGCTTTCCAATCACATGAATGGGTACAAAGCATTTGTGCAATTCTCTGGGCGTTGCAAGGAGTGCGAAACACCTCTGTGTCTTCCTTCCTCCTTGTGACTCGTGAAGACTCGCATGGTGTCCACTCGCAGTGCCAATTGCATATGGGAATTGTTCCCACTGTGTGCAGAAGAGCAAATACATCGCAAATTCAGTAATCAAAAAATGTGTTTATGCTGGATGGATTAGGCACGAAAATGCAACATACTCTCAGAAGATTTCTGCAGCCCAAAATAATCTACAGCTCTCTTAATGCAATAATTACGTGTTAAGAAGACTAGGAACCTTTCAATCATGAAATTAGTGGCTTGGGACTCGCACTTACGGTTCTTCTGTGAAGCAAAAGAGCGCACGTTTGCCAGTGACTTCAGTGGTGGGTTAAAAAGCCGAGCATGTTTTCAAACAATTCGAAAGAGGTCAAGTTTGGTGTCTAAATCTTTAAAACGTTTATATTGGTATATAATATATGGTTGGGACCTCTGAAGTTATTCCAGTGTTAATTTATACTTTAAGAAGTAGGCGCTTGTTTGCGTCAGCAGACCACATCCTGCAGGCCTAGTTTCCTAGGTCAGTGAAAGGTTTATGGTACACTTTAGATTAACCTATTTAGAATAGGCCCACCCAAGGAAAGCACATGACATCATGGTTTAGCAGTTACAGTCCACAGAAAAAGTTAGGATTTTATCAATGATTAGTCTAAGAAATAATCCTTTTTAATATTCTTAAATTAAGTAATACCTGGTCCTTGGCAAGTGCAGAGATATTCACAAAAATGTTGTTGTTCAAGCTATTTATTTTCTTAAAGGTATTCGAGGTTTTTTTCAACACACAAGATAATCAATGTTGGACCTGGCTCTCTCTGCAGGTCACCCCCAAACCTTTTACCTTCACTCTCCTATTTTCTGAACCCTTTTTTGATGGCATCTAAGTCTCTGCACACTTTATCCCTACTAAACAATGCTAAAGTGCTTGTGCTCTCTCCTTTAAAGATGGCAGAATTGGCTTGCACCCAATTGGCCTATTTAATTTACATGTAAGTCCCGAGAAAGGGGGTACTATATGTACCCAGGCCCTGCAATTTAAATGCTACTAGTGGGCCTGCAGCACTGATTGTACCACCCACTTCAGTAGACCTTTAAACCTGTATCAGGCCTGCCATTGCAGGCTGTGAGTGCAATTTCGAAACAGCAAGTTTGACCTGCCAAAATAAACCTTTTGCCATGCGTAGGCCTTCCTTTTTAATGAATATATGGCACTCCTAGGGTAGGCACACAGGGCAGAGTGCAGTGTATTTAAAACGTTGGCCATGTACTATTACGTTTTACATGTCTTAGTAGTGAAAAACTCTTAAATTCATTTTTCACTACTGTAAGGCATACCTCTCCAATAGGATAACATTGGATTATCTTATTACAATTAATAAGCAATAACTTTCAATTGGGAGTAGGTAGACAGGTCGCGTCTGGTTATCTAAAGAACTGCAATTTAACGCCCTCTTTAATGATAAAGTCAGATTTTTGAAATTCTGAAAATGCCACTTTTAGAAACTTGCCATTTTTCTGTCCCAACCACTCGGTATCTGCTGCCTGTATTCTTGGTCACAGGACCAGGTGTAGTTGGCAGTTGGTCTTTTTGTATTTCTCCCAGTCAGTGAGACAAAGCGATTACAGGTGTTGGCAAGATGGGCCACTCTGAGTTAACCAGGGGAAGGAGCTTTCGCCTACCACACTTGCACATTACAAACGCTCTGTCTGAGCACTGTCACATAGGGTTTGTCACCAATTGTTTGTGACCCTAGACAAGCTGGGGCCAGGACTGAGAGGAAGGGTTTGCTTGACACTTCAGGGGGTGGAAACATCAGGAAGCTTCCTCTACTTCAAAGTGGGCACCAATTATAAAATATTGGACCCTAGACCCCAACTCTTCAGATCACTTCTGGACCTGCGTGCCCTGATAGGTAGAAGGACTGCACAGCTGTGAAGTCTGCCCTGCTGTCCTGCTTTGCTACCCAAGGACTACTCTGCTGCCCAGGACTCTTCTGCCCTGCAGAAACCAGCCTGCCTGTGTGTATGAAAACTCCAAGATGCCCAAGGGTTAGTCGGCTGACCTCTTGTTCTCGAGCCACAGCGAAGTGGTGTAGCAAGGGGGGGGGTGCGGTCGGCCCCGGCGGCACGAGTTTTGGGGGCGGTGGTTTCCCCCGCTCTTACCTGCGGCTGTCGCGGAGCGGCAAACACAGGAATCACCAGCACCCCCCATGCGGCCACTGTGGGGCAGCAAACGCAGGGGGCGCTACGGGTCTTCCAAAGGTCTAACTACACCACTGACACAGGGACACAACAGGCTTCTCTGTACCACACATTTTCAATGCAGGATTGCACATCGCCTCAACCGCTCCCCAAGCTTGATCCAGCATGACACGTCTCGTTGCCAACAACCTGCCCAGCGCTCCACAGCTCTGATGTAAGACTGCACATTTCCTCATCAGCTCTGCCTGCCCGACCCAGAGTGACATATCTCTACACCTACAACTGGCCTAGCTTGAAGCAGCGCATATCGACATGAGTCCTCACAAGCCCCAGCGGCTTTACCAGCCCTGGACCAGCACGACGCACCTTGACCTCAGCATCGATGCATCGCTGCTCAAGTCTTTGCAAGCCCCAGCAGCTTCCTCAGCCACGGATCTAGTATTGTATGCTCCCATCAACAGTCACTGACTTTGCTGCATGACACATCTTGGCACAGCACCTTGCATTGCAAGCTCCACGTCAATGGTTTCTTGATGTCGGAAGGTTCAACTCAATGCAAGGACTTCGCACCTCTCGGCAACCGGGATTTAAGACACTCTTGTTCAGTGGACCTAACTAAGTCCCCTTAGCTGGCCCACACTCCATCGTGGTCGGCCTGAACTTGTGACTTTGTCCCAGTCCAGTGTGACCAGATAACCACAGTTGGCACTTTGTGCTTTTTGGCACTATATTCCCAGAAATCTTTAAAACTGCATATCTCTGATGGTACTGATTGGATTTTTGTCATTTTGGTGTCAAATTATTTATATTTTATTCTTTTTTTCTAAACTGGTGTGGGATTTTTCCTTGTGTGGTGTTTTGCACTTTAATACTGTTTACATGGCTGCAGATATACTTTATACACTGCCTCTAAGTTAAGCCTGACTGCCTTGTGCATAGCTACAAGAGGGTTGAGCACAAGTTAATTTGGGGTTTGCTTGTAACTTCACCCTGACAAGGATTGTGGTTGCTGCTTGTGTAGGGTTTCACCCCCCTTAACCAGTAACCCAATTTCCTACAATCAATGTGTGGGCTTTTAGTAGGAGCCAAACCTATAAAACACAATGCATGAAACACGTTTACAGTCACGAGCTCTTTGATTTGCAAAATCACTGGGTTTGCTACCACATAAGAGTGTTTGAAATTATACTAAACCCCTTTTGTGGATCGGAAACATCTTTCCAGCTCACAAATGGGCTCTGCCACTCATTCCTCATAGCATTTAGGAGGGGATATGAGAGGAGTGTCTGCTCCTGTGAGTTTACATGGCATGTATCAGTGGTTTGTGACCCCTTTGCAGTGGTATCAGCCTACAGACTTCGCTTAGAGTATAACAGGAACTGCAACTCTGCAATTTCAGTAGGAAGCTCTAAATATGGAGCTGATGCCACCGGCTTAATTTAATTCTCAATGCATATTTATGGTAGAGAAATTTCAGCCAGGGGATTGAGCTCCATAATTAAAGTTTCCTACAGAAACTCAAGGCTTTGCAGTTCCCTCCAAATTCTAACTGAGGCCTTAAGTATTTTGAAGCAAAATTGTATACTAATTTTGTTATAAATCTTCGGAACATATTTGCTCTTTATCTCAACTTTATTCTCCACTCAATTACATTGTTTCCTATTGAGTCTGTATTTGCTCGGTTTCTGAGCCTTATGATTTGTGTTGCATTTCTGATTTAAATGTCAATAATTAGAAAGTCACTGGTAGAAAGGAGGTGGAAGGGAAAATAGGGGCTCGACGATTGTCAGCTGAGCTTCCACAGTATCCTTTTATTGAAATGGTTTTGTTAATTCAAGCGGCACAGCATAACATGTTTATAAAATGAGCAAGCATCTGTATATTCATGCGTAGGACAGTATATAATGTAATTGTGAAAAAGTTGATTGCGAATAGTATAGTTGGAGCGGAGGAAATCTAAAATGAGTCATTGGTTAGACCAAGCAGTGGCGGCTCGCAGAGGAAGTGCTGCGGGCGGTGAGGCGGGGCGGGGGAAGGGCAGGGTGGGGGGTAGTGGAGTCGGACATACGACGGCAAGGAGTAAAGTAAGTAAATAAATAAATAAAACTATTTACCTTGCACTCGCTACATCGGCAACTCAGCGATGCAGCGACCGCATGGTAAATAGCTTTATTCATTTATTTACTTACTTTACTCCTGGCCGTCGTATGTCTGACTCCACTACCACCCCACCCTGCCCCTCCCCCGCCCCACCACCCCACAGCACTCCCTCTGCGAGCCGCCACTGAGACCAAGCGATGGGGAGAAATAAAATTATTCAATGTAAGGGGTCCAGACCCTTGTGTAAATCTCACAGGTTCTTTATACTAACGCTGTGATCTTTTCCAGTATCATAATATCTCAGATTTCAGTGTTCCACAGACCAAAGAAGTGGCTGACACGACATCCGTTCACGTGCTAAAGGTATCACTAGCAGATCCATCCTAAAGAGGATATGAGCCAGTGGCGGCTCACAGAGGGAGTGCTGCGGGGCGGTGGGGGGGGAGGGAGGGGCAGGGTGGGGGGGGTAGTGGAGTCAGACATACGACGGCCAGGAGTAAAGTAAGTAAATAAATAAATAAAACTAGTTACCTTGCGCTCGCTGCATCGCCGAATTGGCGATGCAGCGAGCGCAAGGAAATTAGTTTTATTTATTTATTTACTTACTTTACTCCTTGCCGTCGTATGTCTGACTCCACTACCCCCCCACCCTGCCCCTCCCCCACCCCGCCCCACCGCCCCGCAGCACTCCCTCTGCGAGCTGCCACTGCATGTTCCTTTTAAACTGTAAAACATGAACTTGGACATGGAGAGTGACGGTGCTTTTACTCATATGCCGCATAATGGCTTTTTCCTATCTCGTGTAAGCTAGGGTTTCTTCCAGGTCTGACATATCTGTACTTTGCAGAGCTTTGAAATTGCCTTTAGAGTGTAAGATTACATAAGAGGATTTCTACCGGAGTGAAGCTTCAGGGAACCTTAAAATGAGAGACGAAAGATCCACTGCATCAGCCAAGGGCAGTGAAATCATTCTCTTACAGTTTGTCTACATTGCACAAGTGCCATAGAGGTACCTTGTTCACAGAACTATTTAAACACCACTGGCCCCAAGATTCCCATCTTTGGAGTTCACTGCCACCAATAGTGATGTAAAGTAAGGATTAGTAGATGTGGGTAAAGGAGTTGATGCGAACAATTATGCTTTGTGTTACATAATAGCTATGTTACAGGACCACAGAGTTGCCGCTATACAATGATGTAACGTTTTTCTGGCATTCTATGCTTGTTTTGAGCTAGAAAAGCAGTTTTAGTGGAATCAAGACTTGCGATTGTCCAAATAGGGGATGTGACGTAATAGCCAGAGCTACCGACTTTGGAGCTCAACATCCTGTGATTCTGGACAAATCACTTTATTTACCCCCCATGTCTGCAAAAAATGAATGTGTCCTTGTGTAATGCAACTGTTGCTCGTGTAAAGTCCTCGAATGTCTCTGGGTTGAGTTTGCCCTATATAAAACTGCAAAAAAAAAGTTTATCTAGAGTTTAGCATGATCACTCATTGTAGTTTTGGGTGGGAGAGGTGTGGTGCAGCGGCCAGAGCGGCTGACTCCGGAGTGCAGGGCTCATGGTTCAATCACCGGCAGCAGCTCAGATCAGCATCATGTAGCTCACTTAATCTCCCCGACGGCGCCAGTGCCTTGAAACCTTAAGGGGTGATATGTTCACGCTTTACAAATATGGATTATCATTATTAGTTTTGAGCAGTGTGGCTGCTATGTGTTTATATGTCTCTACCCCTGCAGTAGCATCTGAGCAAGAAGACTTCTCCTGTGACTTTAGGATATTTGTTGGCACATATAAATGTTGTTTCTTGTGTCTTTTTGATGACTGACATTGTGCGTCGGGAATAGGATCAGGAATGACTGGGCCACTTACAAAATCTAAAGAAATGTTAATCTTGGCAGAGTTAATTCTGCTCAGCCATGGCATTTCCTAGTGCCACTACCTCTTACATTTCCCAAGGTCCTCTATCACTACTTATACACTAATACCGCTACCACTGCCCATGCTGTAATGCCTCTACCTCTGCCTTTGCCCCAGTATCTGTATGACAGGGCTCGAGCATTTTCAGCAAAAATGTAATGCCAATATGGTTGCCCTCTCATTGTGGCTGACTCAACATTATTTCTGATTTTCAGAAGCAAACCCCCAAAGCGTGAGCTTGTTTGTTAAAAACAACAAAGACATGTACTGTGCATGCTGGGATGTTTCTCCCTGTGCATCAGGGACACTGCTGCATTTTCCTGCCTAGAGCGACCAGTTCCATCAGATCATTATGGACAGTGTGATAACCTAATGCATTTTGGGAGTTGTAGTTTCGGTTTGCTTCTATTGAACTAATTAGACTAACACACCTGAAATCAGTGATTTATATGTGAAAAGGTCAGGACTGGAGGCAGTGTCCATAATAACCTGGAATGAGGTGGTCATCCAATTCCTGGCAAAAACCACCATACATCGCATCAATGCCTTAGGCAAGAGAAACATAAGAAGGGTTGCCCTTAATGCGGTGGGCTTTATGATGTCCACTTGCCCGCTGCCCCAGTCCACAGTGAGGCAGGAAACCCATGGGTATGGCAGAGGTAGAGCACCACCAATTTACACAGATTCCACCGCTCCTCCAAACTCTAAATCACCCTGTAGTCTTCAGACAATGGAAATCTTAGCTACATGTCCAAGCGTGACTCTTGTTTTGTGACTATATATATAACGGAGGGTCTACCCAGAGCTATCCACAAATTTAGGGTAAGAAGAGCAGTCTTCAGCCATTGAATTCCCATTCATAATCATCCTGGGCTGGACAAATAAAACTCAGTAATTTGTAAGGGACAGTCAAACAGGACATGATGATGTAATAATACATAACAAAATCCCTAATACATAGTTGTATACAGCCAATGATGCACCCGTATTACAATCAATGGGGAATCTGGATGCACCTTGTACCTAACCACCTTTTAGGTCTGGCGTTAGGCAAGACCTTCTGATTTTTATTTTTTTTAAATGTGTACAATATACTTATATAAAGGCTCTTTAAGCCAGCTTTCTTCATCCATTGGTCTGTTGGTATGTCATTCACATCTTGCTTCTGCCCTCTACAGTATACAGGAAATACAAGGAGATGAAGGACGGAGCACTGAAACTTTTCAGGCACTCACCCCCAGTCACAGATCTGGGTTGAATCCATCATCGTTCTTTAGCTCACTCCAACACCCCAGTTCAGACCCAGCCATAAGCAAATCAGTCTTGAACCTGTGGCTCATGCCACTGGAGTCAAGCTAGCCTTGCTGATGAGGGGTAAAACCCCGAAATCGGTCCTGGGATGCTTGTTTCCAGTCGAGGAAGAACCTGGCCTGGCAGTTCGGTCTGGACTTTTCCCATGGGGAACAGGGTCAAGACTGATTTGCATATGGCTGCGTTTAAACTGGAATGGCATGAGGAGCAAAAAAATGATGGATTTAGGCCCAGATCTCTGTATTGGGGTCAATGTTTGACATTGATCAGCATTCTGTCCATCAATTGATCTTTTTGCATTTGTCACCCCGAGTGGGACAGGTGTGCCAGATGTGGGTCCTGTGCTCTCCATGCCACTGGAGTCAAGCTAGCCTGGCTGATGAGGGGTGAAACCCTGAAACCGGTCCTAGGATGCTTGTTTCTGGTCCAGGGAGAACCTGGCCTGGCAGTTCGGTCTGGACTGTTCTCGTGGGGAACAGGGTCAAGACTGATTTGTATATGGCTGCATTTAAACTGGAATTGCATGGGGAGCAAAAAAAACGATGGATTTAGGCCCAGATCTCTGTACTGGGGTGAATGTTTGACATTGATCAGCATTCTGTCCATCAATTGTTCTTTTTGCACTCTAAAGTTTACAGCATGGGGCAGGGGTTCAGCCAGGGACGGACTGGCTACCGGGCGTTTTGGAATGCTGCCGAGCTGGGGCCTGATTTCGTTGATGGGGACCTGCGTGTGCTGAACGAAATTCGTTTTGCTTTGTTTATTTCGTAGCACACGCAGGTCTCCATCAACGAAATTAGCCCCCACCGCAGTGACATCAGCCCCCAGCTCGGCAGCATTCCAAAACGCCCGGTAGCCAGTCCGGCCCTGGGTTCAGCCCTCTTCTGCCACTGGTTAACTTCGCTTTGAGTGACTGGATTTTGCTCCTTCGCAAAGAGCACATCTGCACACAAGCTAATTCCCTTCTGTGCCAATGTTTTTTGTTTTTAATTTTATACTTTGATGTCTTCATGTTTGACTCTGATGTGACAGCAGGAAGCTCTATTGTGATGAGAGCACAGGCCACATTCCACATTTTATGAGTTCCTGTCTCTTGCCGATGCTGTTGTAAATTCTTTTTGGGAATGACCTTTGTTTATCTGACTTTCTCAGATAAACAAAGAATACTCCAGAAAGAATTTCACAGCAGAACAGATTGTGTCAATTTGAAACTGTTCTATATTAAGTCATTGAAAGCTTCAATATTATACATGCGAATTCATTAGCAGATACGTTTTGTCTAAACACATTTATTCTGGGCTCAATTTTACCAATAGTTCTTTAATAATCTTTGCCAAGAAAAAAACTCTTTTTATTGTGTTCAATTTGCATCATTTGTAAAACTTTCTTTTATTCCTTCTTTCTTCTTTTTTTCTTTCTTTTCCTCTTACTTTCTTTCTTTCTTTTCCTCTTACTTTCTTTCATATCTCTTTTCTTCTTTCCTTTTTTATTCCATTCTTTCTTTCTTTTCTTTTTTATTCTACCATTCCTTCTTTCTTTCTTTCCTTTTTTCTTTCCTTTTTACTTTCTTTTTTCTTGTCTTTTTTCTTTCTTTTTTCTTTCATTACTCTTTCATTTCTTCTTTCCTTCTTTCGCGATTCTCTTTATTTTTTCATTCTTTCTTTCCTTTTTATTTGCTTTCCTTTTTTCTTTCATTCTTGCATTCCTTTTTTCTTGTTTCTTGTGCTTTTCTTTCATTTCTTGTTCCTTTCCTTACTCTTTCATTTTTTATTCCTTCTTTCCGTCTTTCTTGCTTTCCAATTTTTTCATGAATTCCTTCCTTTTTTCATTCTTTCTTGCATTTCTTTTTTTTTACATTACTTCTTTCCTTCTTTCTTGGTTTCCTTTTTTCTTTCATTAATTCTTTCTTTCTTTCCTGCTTTCTGTTGTCTTTCATTCCTTCTTTCCTCTGTTCTTACTTTATTTCTCTCTGCTTTCATCCTTTTTTTCCTTCTTTCTTGCTTTCATTCCTACCTTCTTGCTTTTCTTCTTTCTTTCCTTCTTTCTGGCCTTCATTCCTTCTTTCTTCCCTTCCCTTCTTTCCTTCCTTCTCTCTTGCTTCCTTTCTTTTTCTTTTCCTTCTTCCTTGTTTCCTTCATTCTTTTCATTGTTTCTTTTTCTCTTTTTCTTTCATTCTCTTTGTCTTTTCTTTCCATGTTTCTTTCTCTCTTTCTTTCTTTATTTCATTGCTCCT
Organism: Calotriton arnoldi; assembly: GCA_963921515.1. Lineage (NCBI taxonomy): Eukaryota > Metazoa > Chordata > Amphibia > Caudata > Salamandridae > Calotriton > Calotriton arnoldi. Next base: position 483,193 of record CAWUFW010004737.1, read on the forward strand.
TTCCTTCTTTCTTACTTTCATTCCTTCTTTCTTGCTTTCATTCCTTCATTCCTTCTTTCTTGCTGTCTGCCTTTCTATCCTTCATTCTTTCTTTCTTGACTTCTTTCTTACCCGCATTCATTCTTTCCTTCTTTCTTGCTGACATTCTTTCATTCCTTCTTTCTTGCCTTCCTTCTTTCTATGCTTTTTTGTTTCTTGGCTTTTTTCTTTCCTTCTTTCTTGCCTTCCTTCTTTCCTTCCCTCTTTCCTTCCTTTGCCTTTCTTTCTTTCCTTCTATCTTTCTTTTTTTTAAATGTTTTCTTTCTCGAAGGCAAGAGGCTGGCAAACACTGGCATAACAAGTGACTTGTTTAAGACCGTGTTACCCTAAAATTATTTTTATGACATAGTTACTTATGAGGATTTTCAGCCACACTTTATCCATTTGTTCGTGGTTCTGTCATTAACATTTTTCTCCAACTCACTCGAGTATGCATCAAGGGGCAATGTGTCACCCCACCTCAGCCATTCACTGACTTCACTATGAGTTACAGCATGCTGCCCTTTCACAAGGAGCAAATTCACAAACAAAGTAGTTCCCTTCAGTGCCAGAGAGCACTATGGTAATGAGTGCTTCTTTGAGACCATAAAATGTTTTTGCTGTTGGTCAATGTGTTGCTTTTAGATTGACAGTCGCATGGCACCTACCCAAATGATAAAATTTTGCAAAAACCCATGACAAAACAAAACAACAGTTGCCAAAAGGCTGGAGGATGACACCAGACCTTTTGACTTTGCCAATGCTTGCTACTACTCGAACCCTTGTCACAGGACTTGCGATAATCCTGAGAGACAATACTGCCTGGGAAATACTAACACTGCGTGGTTTGTTTTTTCTGTGTTGAGGTATTGCCTCTCGTTCTGAGTTCCAGAGTTAAACCAGGGGATAATCTTGTAATACCTTGTTATTTAGAGGTCACAAGGAACGCTCATTGAAGTTGCCACGTTTCCTGAGTTTCCAAGACTGTGCCAGAACGGGTACATTATTCAAATGCCTTTCTGTTAAAACATATCGGGGCAGATTTACAAGCCCCTTGCGACACCGTTTTGCCGCCGTTGCGTCACTCTAGTGACGCAGCGGCGGTGTAAACAATGCGCCACGTTGGAACACATTTACAACGTGACGCATCTAGAGAGATGCGTCACGTTGTAAAGCCCTGCGCCACATTATACCTGCATCAGGTATAATGTATGCAGGATGGGCGTTCCGACGCAAGAAAGCCTCGTAAAGGTGACGCAGTGAAATCCACAAGATTTCACTGCGCACTTCTACGACGCCACTGCGTCAAAACCTTATGCCTACTGAAGCAGGCGTAAGGAGTGACGCAGCACAATAGTATAGGACTTCCTGAGCATTGCTGGAGTTGCGTTGTGCTTGCGACACTACTCCAGCAATGCGTGACCTTTGCGCCAACAGATGCATGACGCATCTGTCAATCTTTGCGCCATGGTGCGACGCATTGTAAATGCGACACATCCATGGTGGCGCAAGGGTTAAAAAGCACGACGCAAGTAAACTGACGCATCTCTGCTATGATGCAGAGATGCGTTAATTTCTTGTAAATCTGCCCCATCATGTTTAAAAGTAAAATAGTGTGAAAAATGTTGTCTTGGGCCTGCTTTGGCCCTGAGTTTAGCTGGAATCCCTCAGAGCCAACGGAAGCCTGTCACCCCTCAGCTTTCATCTGGATAAAGATTTAAATACCAGGGGTCATGCTCTTACAAGTGTAGTACTTTCTACTGCAATTAAAGGTGTCACTAAAAAGTGAACTGTCCACAGATAAAAAGAAGGTGAAGATTATCAGTTTGCATTTATGCACGGAGGGACTATATTTTGCCATTTAGAAATGTTGGAGTGTGAGAATATTAATGTATGTGAGCATACCTGGGAAGTTGCAACAGTCGCAACTTCCCATGAGTAGTACTTAAATTATTTGTAAATTCCAAGACAGTTCAAACTTTATTCCAAATGTGGGAGAAGCCCTGTGAGAGATTTCGAAGACACTTCAATTTGGAAATAGAATAAATAATAATAGTGTTATTCCAAACCTTGTATTAAAACATGACAATTTTGAAGTGTTCTTGCTGCAGCAGTTCCTTTTGTTGTCTCTAGAGGTCCGTGTTGTATAAATTATAGATCATCAAATGTAACACTAGCATGAAGATTTTACATGAAAGGTTAAAAAAAAATTTTTAAATACAGAAACGTATTTGGCTCTGGGGGTCAGGATTTCCTACCCCTTCTAAATAGAAAAGAACAGCAATAATTGGTCAAAATAATACTCGATTCTGTATGGAGCATAAACAAAGAAGCACAAACCATTTAGGCAGATATTGACGTAGATACTGCATACATGTAGACACAGCAACACATGTAGAGATACCCATGCACATACAACCAAACATATTTACCAACACACACCAAGGCCTGCAAGCACCCACACACATAGACCAGCAGAGATACAACCACCGGAACACACAAAGCAGCCGATATATAGATAGCCGTGCACAGCCCAACAGACCTACTTGCAACTATGCACTGACACCATCAGGCACACTGCCACCACAAAACACAGAACACTAGATATGTCTCCAGGTATACAAACAAATACACAGGTGCGCTCTCTCTCTTATACACACACATAGAGCACCGGACAGAAACGCACGCACTCCCACACACCACATATCGTGTAATAGAGCACACCAATCAGAATACATAGATGAACAGACATATGAAAGTTCACTTGGTTAAGGAGCGATTCATGGTCAATATTCATTTATTATTTGGCGCCTTCTCCGAAGGTAGTAATATTTGAGTTGGACAAAGTAGTGGTGTGCTGACACTCCTTAGTTTCCTCTCGTAAATATTCTTTCTGATGGGTGGTATCAAACTTAATTTTCCATGCCCATCCAATGTTTGGCCTCTTTGCAATGAAGCATGGGTGTGTAATTATAGTGTGCACTCTGGGGGACTTTCACCCGTGCTCTCTTCAGTGTAATCAAATATATATATAGCACTTCCATTCACTACCTGCCTCTCTCAAGTACTAATAATATATGTCACATTTAGTAGGCCTAAGTTTTCTTTTGGCAAATAATTATTATCAAGTGTTGTAATAGGTCATAATAGGTCACAAGAAACAAACAACTCCTTGAATAAACTAGTTTGTCATATGAAACCCCAGGACTAGAAACATAGGGCCTCATTTATGGGATTGTGGCACCTTCTTGCACAAAAACAATACTGAGATGTTTTCCTCTTTCTATGTGTGATGCAGAATGCAGCACACAGAAAAAACGAGGAGAATTAAACATATTTTTCCTCTTTACGCCTCACCTCAGGAGGCGTACAGAATTGACACTTCCCCAGGTTTACATCACTTTGTAAATCTGAGGCAACATCAGTTCCATGGGTGTTGCATGGGAAAACCCACCGCAACGCCAATGGAACGCCTCCCAGGTGCAGAGTACAGCAATGCAGCGATTTGCGCTGTATCGCCTTACTCATGATTTATGAGCCCACTCAAAGCCACGCAGGGTGACTTTACTTCATAAATCTAAATGAGAGCCTTGTATCATGCAAGTACCACTTTACGTGGTGCAAAAGTGATGCATGGTTCTCATAATTAAGCCCCATAGTATTCATTGTATATCTATAGATCTGCCCCCCCCTGGTTGCACATTGCTCTCTGCAATAATGCTACTAAATGCAACTTTGTACAATAAACAAACATTTGGTATTTACAATTTAAACAAAAAGCAATTAGTTTAGATTGTAACCTGACCTAGGTATTACCCAGGTTTTACTCCATCATGGATGATTTCTGTGGCGTTCAAGAGCATATTAGGGAATCGAATGTTACTCATTGCCCATGTGATCCCTTCACTAAAGAGCTAAAGTATACCCGGTCCCAGTCATTAAAGAAGGCACAAGCAGCTTTTTAAAGGAGAGACACGCCCATACTCCTCTGAAACATGCCTGGATTGCATAACTTCTCAAAAACTTTAGTGTAGGCCCTGAAATCCTAGCTGCAGACACTTTGCAGGGACCCGTTTTCTTATTAATGTCCTTGAAATGATGATCACCAAACAACTAACCAGACATACAGTGGCACATAAATTGCTGAGAGGTTTGCAATTGGGCTTTAGACGTGCACAAAGCAGGTAAAATGCCATATTGGATGCATACAGGAGGTTGCTTAAGATTGTAGCACAGGGATCAGTTGTTCTCTTGATGCTTACCCTTTCTTTTGCTTTCGATACCACTGATCATGGCGTTTTGCTGAAGCACCTAGACCAAGTGGCTGAATGTCTTCATCTTCTCTGCAATGGTTCAGATCTTTCATGCAGAATAGCATTAGGATGTAGGATGGGTCTAATGCTGCAATGGTGGAGTCTGTTCATGGTGAACTGGAAGGCTCTTTCTGGCTGGCCCCTGTGCTTTTAGTAGATATAAAGCTTTATTAGGTTCTGCTGGAAGGGAAGGATATGGAGTTTCACATGTATGGGGATGACACTCAGGGGCATATTCTCAAGGACCCATCGCCGAGTTAGCGGCACTTTATCGCAGCCAAAGTGGCGATAAATTCATTGCACAATTCACAAGCAGGTGCTAACAGCCGATATCACCAGTTTTCCCGCGATAGCAGCCACAAAAAACATCGCCACGGATGACGCCGGCAACTAACGCTAATGAGATGCAGAGTAGGCGTTCCCGTGCAAAAACCCGCGAAAACACCACTCCGCAACATTCCCAACGACCAGCCAGATCGGTGATAAGATTCAAAAACATGCGATAAGGCGCGTTAGCAGCATGGATTTAACACCTGCTCCTACCTGGTGTTAAGTCGGACGACAACCTGCACCATGAAAGGGAGCCCAGTCCAGAGCCACACCTGAAGAACAACAGATGCCATGGAGCCACTGATCATGCAGCTCGGAGCCCCAAGAGGGCCACAACACCCACTGCCACCACACCCAGGCCCCCCACCCCCCAAGGACCCCCCCCCCGGGGCCCTACCCCGGGCACCCCCCCCACTTGGGGAGGGGACTCATGTCTCCACGCTTGTTTCCACCTACACCTTATTCTAATGTGCAGCTTTGACGTTCACGTTTACTCACGCTAGCCATCTCCCGTCACAGTTATTGCCTTGTTGTGAGTCCTCGTGTGTTTTCATAACGGTTATTCCTTCACGAGCATGGTGCGGTCACACCGGGGCTGGTCCCGGACCCCCTGGATAGCATAATGTTTTACGGTCTATACTAGACGCTCCTTAATCTCCTTCCCTTTTCCTCATTTTCCACAGGCAATCTCTAATTATTCAGGCTTGTATTTTTAACTGTCCTGATGATGATCCTAATATTTCTTAAAGAGGATCGAAACATCGTCGACCAAAGTAAACAGTTTGCACATTAATCAAATCTGATAAAAAAAGTGTATTTACTGTTTCCTCAAGCTTGTTAGAAATTGTGTTCAATATTCCACAAGCTACCCTGTCTTGCCTGATATGTTCCTGTACTAAGTGTACTTGTCATGTTTCTATGTAGGATGCAGGATTGTGTCCCACTGTATTGATGTGTTTATTTTTGGTTTTTGACATTTTTTAATTATTAAATTGAATGTCCGGCTGGACACTCGTAATATAGCACTGATTGGAGTCTATATTTATCCTGATGACCACACTGTTCTGTTTAAGGCCCCTGCGCACCCAGGCCTCACAGCTCACCTGCTGCCACCGGTGTGTCTCCAACCACGTGCCGGTATACACAGCAGTCCACCAGGTCCCTCATCTGAAACAGAGTCCACAGCTAATGATGGCAGAGTACATATCATTGCACACGGCAACATCGCTTGGCCGCCCCTGCGCACACAGGCTGCTGCACCCCAGCCCCTCCCGCCGCCCAGAGGGGATTGCCCGCCCCTGCGCACCCCGGCCTCACTGCTCACCTTCCGCCACCGGTGTGTCTCCAACCACGTGCTGGTATGCACAGCAGTCCACCAGGTCCCTCATCTGAAACAGAGTCCACAGCTAATGATGACAGAGTACATATCATTGCACACGGCAACATCGCTTGGCCGCCCCTGCGCACACAGGCTGCTGCACCCCAGCCCCTCCCGCCGCCCAGCGGGGATTGCCCGCCCCTGCGCACCCAGGCCTCACTGCTCACCTTCCGCCACCGGCGTGTCTCCAAGAGGGCCCACCATGTGCCGGTGCAAGCTCCCAGCCCGGGGCCCGCGACCTTGGCAGTCTCCACATCACGTATCCCCGCACCGCGGTCCACCAGGTCGCACACTTGATTCTGGGTCTTGATTTTGCAATGGCAGAGATCCTATCAGTGCACATGTCATCATCGCAGGCTGCACACCCGCTCAGCTCTATAGGTGCCACTAACTCTGTGAACCGCGAGGCAACGCCACGTGGCGGTAGGCCCGCGCTGCCGGCTGGTTCAGGCCTACACTGCGGTCCACCAGGTCGCACACTTGATTCTGGGTCTTGATATTGCAATGGCAGAGACCATATCAGTGCACACGGCATCATCGCAGGCTGCACACCCGCTCAGCACTTTAGGTGCCCCTACCTCAGTGCACAAAAAGTCACCGTCCCGTGGCGGTAGGCCCGTGCCGGCCGCAGTGTAACCGGTGCCACCAACTCCGTGCAACGCAAGTCATGGACCCCATATGATTGAGTCTCGTCATATGGCAGGCGGACGCAGCCATGTCACCTCAGGCAGTGGAGAAGAACTGGGACACGTTGCGTCGTCGTCCCCCCCCTTTATACCTAAGCCGAGTGGGCTGGCTCGCCGTACGCCAGGCCGGCGTAGGGGTGTGAACAATTATCCCTGGCTTCTGGGCGTGGTTCATATCTGGGCTGCACAGGAAACCAACTGATGCGTGTGTCTCTGTTGCTGTGTCTGCGCCACATGGCCCGCAATCGACAATGTTGCAATGTTGCATGAACCCGGAGGGTGTCCGCGCACTAAGGGATTGTACAAGGAGCGCAAGGCCGCTCGGGGTCTTGGCTCATACATACCAACTGTTGTGTGTGTTCATCGCTTTTGGTACACCATGAGCCCAAGGCCTAGCCTCAATTGCAGCACGAAAGCCACATCACATTCCCAGTATACAAGCAGTAGTCAGACTAACATTAGGGATGAAAGCCCCTTTGTCTCAATACAGAAGGCGGGAGGACGTCTGCACCTCCGACCTTGGAATTGCATGCGGCAGGCACCCCCTGGGAGAGATACCATGGCAGATGATGATGACTCCCACACTACACACAGCGATAATGAAAGATCAACGTATCCACACCCCACACACAGAAGTCCTTGCTCGAGGTACTCCTGCATGGAATGGCCTTGACACTTACGTACAGGACAACCCATACGTACAAACTCTGCACACCCATATGACTCATTGCTCCGAGCTGTGGCATATCATCCACATAACAGCCGCAGGTCAGAAGAGTGCCGGTTCTACGGGAGCCAACAACGCAATGTCAGAACATCCCGGGCGCATGCACAACGCCTGTCACATGGAACTGTACCGTGACCAAATGCTGCATTTGTTGGGGGCACTGCCACTGGCAGTGTTGCACATCAGTTACCGTCTGAGCTACCGTCTTGCGTACGTCACCTGCGTCCAGCCCTGGTTCCACTGTCGATCATGCATATTCGAGTGGCCCATGGATGTCTACCTATCCAACACAACGGTAGCTGAACTGGATTATGACATGTGTGTGCGCCCCCTGTTGGACCACGACCAGGAGTGTAACCGTGATACCTATCCATGGGATGCCTTGGTAACTGGCATATGTGCTGGCAGTTGGGCATGTGAGATTGCACAATTCCTCGTGTGCAGTGACCACATCGAAGCGCTCCCCTATTGGGCTGTGTTGTGGATTGGTGAAACGGCGTGGACGGAGCACATCTGTCCGGACCAGCTAATGGATTGGCTCGCCCCGTGTTCGTTGAAGTCGACAACGATGTACTCTTGGAACTGATTGCCCATGAAGCTGCACTCGCTTTCATGGACGAGTAACTACGTTCCTGCAGCCACAAGAGATTGTAACCCATAGGGCAGGTCCCAACACCCTTTTGCATCTTGGAGAAATGGACACATATCCCACCATAACAGTGGACATGGCTGCATTCTACTGGACTCAGAATGCATGTGCGTGCAAGACTGCGGGTTGACACACACCTGTGCAAGGTGAGTGGACAGCAGCGACTGGCAACGTTCCTCAACCTGACACACCGCTGGAGGGAGAGTACACACATGGCAATGTAGTACTACATGTGACCTTGTTGGACTCCTTCACCTGCTCACTGTCAGCAGAGCAGACAGTCAGCGCAGTCCGGTGGTACAGGACTATGCAGATCCCATGGGCTGTGAGTGGTGTCCCCTGACACGGTGCAATAAGCATTCGCCAAACACCACATGACTCGTCCAGCAAGGCAAGGTGGGCTGAGACCGTTGGCATCCGTAATGATTGGTGTTCATTTGTGCCTCCCCATGTCTTGCACCTCTACATGTTCCTTTGCTGCCTGTTAGTGTATGATGCATTGGTCTGCATGTTGTGGCCCTTGTCTTGCCCGTACTGACACGCACATGCTAATAAAGTCTACGCAACTTCACTAGTGTTCAACTGTGATGAGTGTTGATTAGAATGACAAATCGTGTGCCTCAATGAGCATTGTCCGTACACAGGGAGGGACTGACTGAGGCATTTCACTTAGGGGTGGGTCCCTATTGCCAGCTCCACCTCTGTGAGCCAGACATTGTGGTTGGGAGAGTTGCTGGTAGACCTGTGCGCTTACGTGTCTCCAGCAATGTGAGTATGGTGTCCAACTTCTTGCCATGTGGATCAATGTGTTCCATCAAACCAGGCTGTGTCCACACAGTTGAGTGTGTGTAGGTATGCGAAGAGATGTTCTGTTGTCACATGTGATGTGGGACACTACTTTAGGCCTCCTACCGACTTTGACATTTTTGAAAACACAGCCCCATTTAATACATGGATGTGGGGCTACGTTGGGGGGTGGCGAGATTGTTGTTCATGATCAATGAGGCCATAGCTAGTTCACACCTTCACAGTCATCTAATTGGCCATGTGTGTCACGGTCAAACATGTGCATTGATGTCATTTCCCAGGGTGTACCGTTTTGTGCAATCAATGTCCCTACAGTCATCCATACTGTTATACTTGATTGAACATAGAGATGACACATCTGTGTGATTAGGAATGTTTTATTCACATCCTGTGGAGTGTCGGAGCTGGAGCAGTACATGGCCATGCACACCCCACATTACATGGTTGCCCAGTGGAGGTCCAAACAGAGTCCTTTAGGGAATGACAAGTTCATCGGTACAGGAAGGGTTGAGTCCACAGCCTGTTTGCTGTGTCATTGGTAACCAGAGCAGATATGGCAGTCCATGTCAGGGTCTAGGTGAATGTCTCAGAGTGTTCCGGGGGACAGTGGAAGGTGTTGTACCAGGGCATGATGCAGAGGGCTGTACCAAAAGAAACAGGCCATATGGCGGGGGATGAATGCTACAACCTCCTTTTTGACACAGAGTCATTACCATCCACATCTTCGTCCTCTGATATGTCTTCTGTGTCAGGTGTGCCAGGTGTGTGTGGTGGTGTTATGGCTGCATCACTGTGTGCCACTGACACATCAGGGGGCGGAGGTGGTATGGCTGCATCACTGTGTGCCACTGACACATCAGGGGGCGGAGATGTGTGTGTCGAAGTTCCTGCAGCAGTCATCTGGGACAGGCTCTGTGGCAGCAATGGCAAGATCAAGATCTGCAGGGCATGGAAGATCTCAGCTACATCTCGCTGGTGATCAGCCGTGGCAGCCATCCTTCCTGCCTGCATCCGCTCCATGTTCTCCATTGTCCTGCGCATCTGTGCCAACTCTGTGCTGTCATCGCTGGAGCCTCTCTGACTAGACAGTTCTTGTATCCCAGTAATGGCTCCAGCGAGGTCAGCCAAGGATTGTTGTAGGGCATGGAGCGGACTGTGGGTGTCCGTTAGGGACTGTAAGTGGTCCCTGATGGGACTAAGAGGCCCACGTATGGCATCTAGTTTGGCTGTCATGAGGTCGAAACCCACCCGCACCTATTCAGCCAGCCCCCTCTGGCAGTCTGACACACGGCGTTGGAATGCCATGTGTTCTTCGGTGAGGTGCTGGGAGCCAGCCGTGGTGGTGGTTGCTTCCTGCTGTGTGGTCTGCGCAGGGGGTGGGATCACCTCAATGCAGCTGGGCTGCCCTGCTCCTGGAGGTGGGGTCCGGAGGCTGTCCACGAGCCGTTGGAGGGTGTCGGAGCAGATGGCCAGGGGGGCCTCCTCATCATCACTGAAGAGATGTCTGGTCTGCTCTGCAGGAGGTGTTGATTGTCCCTCTGCAATGTGAAGAGGAGATGCAGGTTAACAGTGTGTTCCATGTATGTGCACGCATTGTACATGTTTACATACAGACTGCATGGCAATGTACATTGTGACTGTTTTGGAGGAGCTGGGTATTTGATGGGAGACAGTGGACATTTCGACTATATGACGGATGTGAGGTTGTACTCGTACATTATCATCTGTCAGTTTCCTGCTATGCCTGATGTGGTTGGCCAGTTTCTACGCACATGCGGCACCAGTTGTGTCCTCTGTTCTGTGGTGTAAGTGTGGCACTTTGTACCACATTGTCGTCATTGTTGATGTGCTGTGATTGCTATGTGTGTGTGCTGCATTGTGGGAGAGTCGCCCCTGCAGCTCTGATTTAGCGGCCCCATATCCCTTTGAGGCGGTGTGCCTTTGACTTGTGTGCTTTTACGGTGCTGAGATGTTGGCGACTTGGGTCATTTGTGCTCTTGGACGGATTTTGGACTCTTGTGCATTGTTTGTCTGCAGATGTGTTGTTGATGTCAGGGGTTGTACGTGCATGTGGATGTGTCAGGGTGTGACCTGCTCCTTTGAGGATGTTATCCACACTGGGCCACCTCAGTGTCGTGGCGTGCACCATGTCATGTATTTTGACTGCAGCCATGCTATTGGTCATGCAGTGTCACTTGCATTGTCAGTGTGGCTCACAGAGCCGCTGCTTTGCTGGGTTCAGCACATGTGCATGGGTAGGTTGTGAGATTGGTGAGAGGGGGCATTTGTGCACATGGCGGACGGGGGCCTACTTGGTGTTTCTATGTGTGCTGCAGTGTGCCAAGGCCATCAGGGACATGTTCCACAGTCATTGTGGGTGTGCAGTGTGCAACACATAATTGTGCATGTGTGCCATTGTGCCCGCCTCCCCCGTCCCCCCAGTCCCTGGTCGTTACTCACCCTGTTGCTGTTGGGTCAGGTCATATCGAGCAGTGTCCGGACCCCCAACTCCTTGCACTGTCTCCGCACTGATGACTGTGGCCACCATTTCCTCCAGCTCATCCAGCTCCTCCTGTGGCGCAGGACTCCCACCTCCAGTCGCCGTTGCTGCCTTCCGGTTGGCATCGAGTTTCTGCTTGGTTTGGCTTTTCACATCATGCCAGCGCCTCTTGACCTCCTCCATTGTCCTCCTCAACACTCCGACTGCATGCACGTTGTTCACGATGGACTGCCATATTTCCGTTTGTGTTGCCGATGACACAGTGGAGGTGACGAACAGTTGTTGGTAGTGTTCTGTCACCTCTGTGATGATGATCCGGTTTTCCTGCGGACTGAACCCCGTCTTCCTCTTCCTCTTCTCCTTGCCCTTCCCTGGCCCCGGGGTTCCTGGCTGGTCGTCTGTGGGGCTTGTGGGGTTCGCGTTGTCCTCTGCACTCGGTCCGGGTGCGTCCATGGTGCTACGCAGTTACATTTTTTTTTTCTTTGCTTTTATAGTGCATTCTCGTGCATGACGCGTGGGAATCGCAGGCCTGTCAGTGGTTTTTGCAGATTTTTGTATCGCCATTGGGGACATCGCCACTTTTTTCGCGTTCGTGTTTCGCATTTTTTCGGCGTCGCGTTAATTTTAACGCGGGCATTTGTTGCGTTATTGTGAGACTATCGCATGGTGCCGCCGGGTTGGGAATACTGCGTTAACACAGTGTTATTTTCCCACGATAGACTGCGATGTGAGAAGTTGCGTTAAGCGAATTTGGCGATAGTTAACACACGTTCTTGAGAATATCCCCCTCAGTTGGTTCTTCCACTGAGTTGAGACTACCTCCTCTCTACAACAGCCTTGGCAGAGCTGATACAGGGAATCAATGAATGGATGCCTGAAACAACGGCAGCCTATGTTAATGTGGTCCCATTCATCCTTAAAGAGGGTGGATCGCACTCCGTCAGTCAGGACCCAGGGTGATTGCAACAACAATATCTCTAGGGAAGTTAAAACCCTGAATGTGGTGTTTGATAGGTGGGTGGCCACGGAAGGACAGCTCAACAAGCGGACAAAGTAATTCTGCTGTTGCATCTGTCTGTGTCATAAACTCCAGTCTTCGCTGTCAGAAGCAAACAGAGCTGCTATAAATAGAGTCATAATCTGCTCTAGGATGGACTTCCATATTTGTATGTACCCCATATAGCTCTTGGATTCCCTCCAAAAGATGTTGAATTCTTCATATTGAGTTGCTTAAGCCATCAGTTCCAATCAGACCGGTTTTGTAAAGACGCCACTGGATCCCAATTGAAGTTTTGTAAATTAGTTAGGATTTCCAAAATCTTCCATCAAGATGGCTGCCACACTAGAAAACCTGATTCAAATATTAATCTCCGATCAGGGTTCTGGGATCTCAGAATATTGACTTGCCTGAGGTCACCGGGAATAATAGGACCAGTCTATGTGGCGGCACCTCCAGGTAACTGGGGCACGTTGGTGGAAAGTCCTTCCTCTAGACCAGTGACACAGTTGGGCTTAATGCAATTCAATAGCAGACTGGAACCCTACTTCTTTTAAATTATTTCGATCCTGTTTGTGCAGGCATAATGACACTTATTGGTTTTAGTGCTCTAAAATGACTTTGAATTGACTTGCTTTGACTATTGACCTGACTTGACCACCTGAATCCTGAAATCCAGTATCAGCTCAATGCTAAAGAACTGTTAGATTGTGTAGTAGTTAATCAACTATCATTACGTTTTCTATGTGCTCTGTGGGAACTAAAGGTCTGCGTTCAACTTGTGAAGATTAACGTGTACTTTTCTTAAACTGTTGACTGGTCTGAAATGTGCCTACATCTTTGGGATTTTAAAATTAGTCATTGGCAGGCAAAGTATGGTACTTGGAACATTTTTACACACCTATTTTAGTATACTTCACCCACTGTAAACCTACTTTCGAGTATGTGTGGAGAAGCAGCTTGAAGTTGCCACATCAGCTGTGCCACTTGCCTTTTCCACCCGGAATTATAGCCACCAACTCTGGCTGCCATTATGGGAGATGTAGGGTCCCCAACAGAAGGCACAATATGCCCTGAACAAGGCTTGCACCAGAGAGGAAATGTTTATGAGAAGGAAAGAAGCAGGACTGATTGTAATAATCGGGGTATGCTTCACACCAGCTGTTTCTTGCAGCTGCAGGACTCATGAGGTTTATAATCGGTTTTCCTCTCCTTCAGTGGACAGAAGCAGGAAGTGGGCGGGTCCAGCGGTAATAATGAACGAGTCCTCTCTTTTCACATACAATTGCTTTGGAAAAATGTACAATATTCAGGGTGGCATAGAAGCTGGAAATGTATGTGACCCAGTAATGACTTTGTATAGATTCTATCAAAACCCATGAGGACTGGGGAAGAGGAGAGATTACATGACAGGGAGTCCTTAATATTTTGGAAGAAGAATATATCACGTTTTCCCTTGGCTTAATTTTGCCCCCTATACATCCAACCTATTGCGGTGTAACCTGAGTCAACCACTGGCTTTGGCATAAACCTCATTGACGCATTGTATATCATACTGTTTTGTTTGCTTGATGCTGTCAAAAGGCGAATGTGATAACCCCAAAGTACATCAATGAGAAAATTGAAACAACTCTTATTATCTGACTGTAATTTTGTGGGGAAATGATAAATAACCGGGTAATAATAAAGATGATGGTGCGTGCCCTAACATTGAGCTTGGGTACAATAGGTTAGTGAGTGAAGGTTCGTGGATTGCTCTTGGTTGTGTAGGGAGCCCATGATTTGACTCACTTGCAGCAGTGCAGGAGCCATGACGCTGTGCGCATATGCATGTCAAGGGTATGTGGAATCATTGTCATGTCACAATCTTGACATACTCTGAGACAGGTCCAGCCCTATATACTGGAACACTGTCTTCTTCTGGGGAAGAAGCAGCTCGGTTAGAGGAAGGCCGAACAAAAATGTGGAGAATTGTCAAAGCTGAATGAGAACCAAATGAATTTGGAAGCGTCTTGGTCCCAGGTATCCACCAGGATGAAACAGAAAAGTTGGCAAGAACACGTTAGCTAGGATCTTCTCCTTTGTGTAACAAAGCTAGTCATCTGGCAGGTATACATGAGTACAGGAAAAAGTAACCTCTGCTGCTGAGCAGAAAAGAAGAGGAAGAGCTACGGTAGGATGTGACGTAGCACAATACTGACGAGGACAGCTCATTGGTCAAGAAGGTCAGGTGACTCTTTTTCTTGGAAACTTCCTCTTTTTGTCTTGGAAATTGAACTAGATGTTTGTAAACATTGTTCCAGTCTTCCAGTTTTAAAAAGTAAAGAAGTTAGAGCGTAACACGAGCCCCTAGTCTTGCCACAGAATCGACCTGAAAAAAATGCTACATATTATGACAAAATCACGCGTATTACAAATGATCATGTTGACGTTCTCATTATTCGGGAAGTGGATAAAAACACATAATTTGAAAAAAATCAACAACATTTAAAAAATGATTATTTAAATGTAATACACACAAATTTAGACCAGCAAAATAAAGAACTCAGAAATATCAAAATGACTTGTTACTTACCTAATGTAGGGAAATAAATGTTATCTCAATTTAGAAAATAAGATGAATACTCCATTTCTTGATGCGGTTTCTCAAGCGGAACCATACGTCACGTTAAGCTATGTCTTAATAAATTTAACAAACCAGTTTCAGTCCCATTTGTATCAAGGCTCACCTGATGTTTCCACGGGAACGAGAGTCAGGAGACTGAAGAACAGATCCCAACTTCCCTCTACCACCAATCCGCCCAACAGTGTCAAAGCAGAATCAGTGTGTAGGGGGAAGAGGGGAGACAAGGGGAGGAGAAAGCTGAAGAAGGTCCCTCTGCGCGGCCTGGCACCAAGGTTACGTCACTGGAGACTTCTGTGATCCTGTAAACAAAGGCTTTGTCAATACACTACTCTGCTAAGATTGTAAGGCAAGATAAAAAACGGTCACTAATAACATTACAAGGCATCTACCTGATTTGCTCCCCTCTTCCACTTGCGTCCACTAAAGCATGTTACAGGAATCAACATTCAATTCGGCCTGGACAAACATAAAACAGAGAGAGAATTACCAAGGTGTTTTGCTATTCTTGTATGAAATGACCTTCATGTAGTGGTGCTTACCAGTGTAGGTAACCAAAAAGGAAAACTGTAGCCCAAAGAAAAAACAACAAAGGCTGGCTCTCTGTACAGCCCAAGGGGGTGAACAAAATATGCAAAAAGGTGCGGGCCACAATAACCATGTCTCCTTTTCACTCAGGAGAAAATAAGGCTGCCTGCTGAGGAACGATGCAGCCCAGGAGAAAACTGTGTCAGGTAACTCCTTACGTCAGGAGTATAATTTAGGCAGAAGACCATCGTTTGTTTGATCAGGAAAGCTCTGATATCACGTGTCCCCTTAGCTTCAGGAGCCCGTGAGCCAGAAGCAATGGTGTCACTCACATATATTATTGCGAACACAGACAAATGCAGATGCCCAATGCGCACCAAGAACCCTTTCATACAAATGCCTTTAGCCACGATAACAGGCGACTAACAGTCAGACCAGCGCAAGCGCGTTACCGCCTTGAGTCAGTGGTGGTGCGGGGAGATGGTCGCGGCCCATCGAGTGTCAGCTGATGCAGGAAACAGGGCAGAGGAGCAGCCCCCACCGAGCCCTGCTGAGCCAAGGAGCCAGGTCAGGGGAGTGGCCCCCACCGAGAAGGTACAGCCGAAGAGTCCGGGAGGTGACGAGGAACCGACTCGTAGAGACCTGAAACAGGGCGTGTGAGTGCAGGGAGCCGAGATCCGGAAGAGAAGCAATGCCCCGGAAGGGACATGCTCGCAAAGACTAGAACGCGAAGCGTCGCTTCCGCCCACTCGGGGCAAGTTATGTGGGCGGAGCTCCGCCCCTGCTGCTGATTGCAACAGGGACAGAGCATTCATGACAATTTGCACAAGCATGTCAAGATACTCAAGACACGTTTTCTCTAGAGCAAATCCTAATGAACCAATAAAACATTGCTGTTGTAAATAAGTGATACACGGGGCTACTATTTTTTTTTTCAATTCATTTATTTTATATTAAACAAGATTCTTGATACTCATCCAGTACATTACTGCATCAGAATATTGCAGTCAAGCAAGGTGACTCCAAATCTCCTAGTCCTCAAAAAATGTATAAAAAACACATGGGGGGCCGGATAGGGATACCTTCCCCCTTGGCCTGGTGAGAGTGCCTCCCTCCCTCGTGGCCAAAAACGATTACGCAAACACACAGTAATTTCTTTTTTTTAAAGCACAGGCTCCCACACTTAAAATAAACAAACCCCCCCTGGGGTGGGCCAGTGATCCGGGAGATGGGGGGTGGAGAGGCGCAATCAATTTAATAGGAGAGGGGGCATGCAACCCTCCAAGCCTCCCTGAGGCCCAAGCATCCTATCCCCGGAGGTGAAATTCAAATTAAGGGAAAGGGCCACACAGCCTCTCCAAGAGCCTTGGAAGACCCTCGGGACCCCCATCCTCCAGACCAGAAATTTAAACTAAGTGAAGGGGTGTGTGCCCCTGCACCCCGAGTCTCCAAAGGCCACAGTGACCCCATCCCCTGGGGTCACTATTTTAAAAAGAGAGCGAAAAAAACTGGTCCCTCTGGATGGGAGCAAAGCCGTCTCCCAATGCACCTAGAAGGGATGCTTCCATGAGAGCTGGTGGGTCTGCGGGGTATGTTTTGTATGTGTTGTAGGTGCCCCGGTAGGGACTGGGGCACACACCTTACAGTGGCGGCTCCTCCGCTAAGGCAGAGACGCATCGCCCCACTGCTTTATGCAGGGTGAAAAAAAAGGAAAAATAAAATGATAATAACTTGAGGTTATTATCATTTTATTTTTTCCCGTTGCGGCATCATTGTGGGGCGGGGCTGCTCTCAGAGCAGGGGGAGGAGTGGTTTGCACTCCCTATGTGAGCATGAGTGATTGGCTGGCCCTCTCGGGCTGGCCAAATAGTCATGTGCACATAACATGTTCTCCATGCAGGCTGCATTACAGCCTGCGTAGAGAACATGCCCAGCCCTCCAGCCCCTGGCCGAGCGCCGTGTGATGGCGCTCAGACCAATCACAACATTGCATTGCAGCATTGTGATTGGCTGCGGGGAGCATGGGAGCCCTGGTGCTTCCCGTTTCCCCCAAGAAGCCAGGAAGAAGACGCAGGAGCGGCGGCTGGCCGGCCGGGAACTGAGTAGTTATTTTGTTTTTAACCCGATCCCCCCGCCCCTTACCCCCCACCCCGTCCCACTGCTGCTTCCAGGTAGCAGCCGCCACTGCCACCTTAGGCCCCGGGGATGAGGTCCTCAGGGGCCAGTGTTGGCCACTGCTCACCATATAAGCATTGAGATTTCATGATACCAAAACGAAGACCTGAAGGTATTCACTATTATGTTTCTGTTCTTTTTATTTACCTCTTTGGTATCTTCATGTCTGTAAACGTTATAACCATATAAAAATGTCAAATGGATTATGTTATTGTAACCAGTTTAAAATCCAATAAAACGTATTTTAAAAAAAAGAAATAGGACAAGTGTGAGATATACAAATTTAAGTTCCAGGTTTAGACTCTTGGATTTAAGGAAGAACCACAGCAGTCCTCCTTCTGACGTAGAATGAATCTTTCTTCCTGACAATATGGTCAGTATCATCTCCACAGCTGAATGATTTGTCCAAAACAATGCAATATTTGGACAAACCCATACACAATGGTTGAATACTGTACCTTTGAGACTGCATCTTGGGCACTCACCTTTAACCCCATAGTATGTCTTACTCAACCCACTTGGGGATAAATATGCTAAACTCCAGAAGTTTAAACCTGGCATTTCAAGAAACTGTGGCCAAGTATCTCACTGCCCCGGATCAGTTGTCATCCGATATTTCTCGTCCACTGGCTGTTTCCCAACTGATTCTCAAGTCAATTAGCACATGTAGAAAAGGCTCAAGCAAATCTCTTTCCAAGCCCATCACAGCCTTTCACTTATCCCAATGCTGCCTCAATACCAATTATGGCACTATATCTACCCGTGGTTCAACCAGCCTTCGATCCCAAGTTTTAGCCACTGCTTTCACTGTGGAGTCACAGGCCAGAATCTGGCCAACAGGGGACTCATAACATTATATTCAGATTTCACATCAGTTGAGGCATGCATGGTAGAGGATTCATAAAAGTGACCCATTTGTTGTATGCCTGCTCTACACAGACCTTGTTATCAATCAGCCATGTTGTCCTGCAGATTCTCAGGTAACGCTAAATAGGCCAGAAAACCTTAGTTTTTTTTTAAACAGTGATTCCAACAGTGTCTAGCTACCCTTACAAAAAGAGGAAGGGTTGTCCCAGTTCAGTCACCTCAATTGGCCTCAGGTATTGATTGAGGCCAAATTTCAGTCTCTGGGTACTGTGTTTCTGCTGATTTCTCCTTTGTTAGCCATTTGTCCACCCATTATAACTGTGCACAAACTCCGGCACACCAAGCCCACCTTCATGCAGTGGAAGCAGCCACCCACTGCCTGCCTGCGTTCCACACCAAATCTGTAAGGAATGAGCTGAGCAATTATAAACAGGTCCTGCAGCACCATCACTGGCACATTAACAAAGAATTACAGCAGACACAGCAGCATGGTTATCCTGAAGAAGGTCACCCTGCCCATTGCCCACAGAGGGAGTCTCTGCCAGAAGTCAACTGATACCTGTAATGTTGTTAGTATTGTGTGGTAACTGCCATCTATAATATCAGGTTGGAGTGATAGATAAAGACCCGAGGTATTTATATGAAGCAGGCACCCACACAAGTGGGGCATAAACATGTCTTATAACACCACATTATCATGGGGCCTCAGTGGAAACAAGCAGCACTTTTTACAGTGTACCTTAGACTAGGTACAATCTCAAAGTGATGCGCTATACCCATCAGCAAGGTCAGATCCCATCTAGGATTCCGCACATACAGGAGAACATCAACTGCAAAAATGGAGATATTATGAGAGGTAATGAGACAGAGTATTTTTGTGCTTACCTTTTTACGTATAGGGGTCAATATTTTTGTATTCTATATTTTTAGCTCGATATTTTTTACATCTGTATTTTTGTGGTCGATATTCTGTCAGTGAACCTTCACAACTGTTCTATTCAAACACCTGCCAGGACCTTTTAGCCAAATAGAAAAGGTGAAAAGCTCCCTTGCCAAAGCAAAAAAGCAGTGAGAAAAGCACTCAATCTTGGGAGGTGCCCCTCTGATCCCACCACCAAGGGGAGATGGTCCCTTCAGTGCAAAGCCTGCCAGTGGGTTCTCCATATAAAAACTTAATCAACAATGCCTAAAGATCATTCGTCTGAAGACTGCATATAGATAACCAACCCCAATGTGTCAAATGCTTTTCCCATTTCTAGAGCGAGACTGACGATCGCAAAATATCACCCGGGGCTCTAGGCTGCTCTCAATTTGTTCCAGTACAAATGTTGTGACAATGGGGATCTTGGGGTATCAAGCAAATTCCTTTAACATATGGTGTGCTTTGGAATTTTGCGGACATATCTCGCCCAATGAAAGAATAACAATATTGTACTTTAGCGGCATTGCCATTCTGTTAGTCAATGTGTGATGATGTATCAACTAAGCAGCAAGGAATTCATAATACCACAGAACGCCTTGTGACCAATCACATGCCTATCTTTTCACATATCAAACTATAATGCTAAACATAAAGTATGGTAATTAACGAATCAATGTATAAAAACATAGAAACCCATGAATGCAGGTGAAATTGTAACCACATCTGAATGTTGTAACTGTAAAAAAAAAATGCATTAATCATTTATCAAAATCAAGAAATATCCTCATTTCACGATGCCGGTAAAATGGGGTTGTAGAACTGGGTGCACTATTACTGACATTCCTGCAGGCAAAATCACCCCATTTACCAACTTTAATGCGTTTTAAGCCCAGAAGGGGTAATAGGAAGCAGAATAACTCGGCCCTTTATTGTATGTTTTTTGCTAAATTTTCCCACTCAAATTTTCAACAGGTAGAAAATGTGGATCGAAAAACATGCAACTTTACCTGGTGCACATCCTCGCCGAATAACCCTTGTAATTGTGTGGGCGGTATTTTAATGGATAACCTATGTATATCCCAAGGCCACAGGGCTATGGCAGACAGCTGTAGTGATTTACCCCACGATACTTCATCTCGCAAAGAGGGAAATCAGGAGTTTGCAAGCCTTAAATGCTCACCGATTTTATGTGGTTGTATGATAGAAGCACGCATGGTTAAACCACGCATGCCTCTACCACGCAGCCAAAACCACAAATGCGTCTGAACCATGCATGCCTTTAGCACGAAATTTTTTGTATAGGCATGAATGGTAAAGGGGTATGTGTGGCTAAGGTCGCCACTACCCCGCCCTTCCACCTCCTGCAATGTCCCTTAAACTACCCCAACCCCTTCCACTGCCCTAAAACCTACCCGATCCCCCAGCCCTAAAACTACCCCATCTACCCATTCCCCTCCCACTGCCCTAAGGCCTAAAACCCTGCCCCTTTACGTACACTACCCCGCCCCCGCGCTGTCCCTTAAACTAGCCCAACCCCTTCCACTGCCCTAAAACCTACCCTGACCTCCCAGCCCTAAAAACTACTCCATCTACCCATTCCCTCCCACTGCCCAAAGGCCTAAAACCCTGCCCCTTTACGTACACTACCCAACCCCCAGGCGCTGTCCATTAAACTACCCCGATCCCTTCCACAGCCCTAAAACCTACCACGACCCCTCCACCCACCTTAAAAACTAACTCAACTACCCAGGCCTAAAACCCTGCCCCGTCAGTTACACTACCACCCCCTCCCCCCGCACTGTCAAAAATCCGCACCAGAGCAGGATTTCTTTAAATGATTTCTCTGAAAAGATTATTTTAACCATCAATCGACTGACTGATTGATTTATCGATTGATCAATTGATAGATCCTGTGTAAGCAGGATTTCAATGAACGACTTCTTCAAAACATTCTTTTAACATAGGAGTGATTGGTTGGTGGATTTAATGATTGACTGATCAATAGGCCCTGCAGTGCAAAGCCAACCCCAGAGCATGATTTCTTTGAATGTTCTTCAAATGTTCTTTTTTTGAATAGTCGAGTTATTCATTGTTCTTTTTTTATGTAGTGCACCGTCACTAACCTAACCTCTTTTGAATGTTTATTAATCATAAAGGAACATAAAAGACACCAGTTAAAAAAGAGAACAATTTTTACAAAAACATAAAGCAGCAGTTACGTCTGTGCAACTGACTGCTCTAACTGTGACACTGCCACTGACGCCCAGGGCCGGCGCTAGGCATGGGCAGTGTGGGCAGCTGCCCAGGGCCTCGCGCTCGGCTAAAAAACAGGGGGCCCCGCTTCAATATGAAAGGCCACAGTTAGCCCACCTGCTCCCCCAGGGCCCCCTGCCCCATACAATCGCATTTATGCAAGATGTCTTGACCTAGCTGGTCACGGCATGGTGGCATTCCTGGGGGTGCAGGGTTGGGAGGAAGGAACAAACAGAATGGGGCCGGCACAGTCAGGGGCTGGGCAGCGCCTCTGTTAAGTACCCGGCCATTCTAGGCACCCTTTCGGCATTTTGTTGCCAGGTGACAAAAGGCCCCTTTGTTTACAGGACCAGCTGGAAACAGGTAAGGAGAGGTGGGTGAGGGGTGGAGGGAGTAGCCAGATCAACTGGCTTTTGTTAACCTTTGCATCACCCATAGCAAAGATTTTTTTAATGTGAATGTGCATTTAAAATGCACGCAGAACTGCCGGTGTTAAGGCAGTGTTTTGCTAAATGCCTTGTTACTGCTTCGAGGCCCAGGGGAGGGGGCCCCCCCCTTCCCTGGGCCTCGAAGCAATGGAGCAAGCAGCAAGGTCCAGGTGTGGGGGGGCCCTTCCCTGGGCCTTGTAGCCATTACTCCCTCTTTCCTCTCCTTTCGTTTGTTTGTTCCTCGGTGAGATGTATCCAAGAAAGAAAACCACTTTTGCTGGAAATTTCTTTTGGACATTTTTCTATTCCAAAGTGCAGCCTCGGGACAGAGAGAAATAAATGGTTCAAAATGTGAAAAATAACTAAATAAAGCAAGAGTGGGTCGCAAAGTGGCCAGATTGATTTTATTCACAACCAAAACACATTAGCGCCACTTTACAGAGTTTGCCAGTGAAGCGCTACTTTTGTTTTCTCGTATTTCTTTGAACAACATTGTTTCCCCCGGGTGGGGAAGTGCACCATGCATTCCTGGATGTACTGCAATACCTGGTTGATAGGTGGATTGGAAAATAAAATGCGTACCGCGGCTCTGTGTTCACGAATGTGGTCTTTTTAAACCATAGTGCTTACGTTTTGAAAGGATATAAGTAATGGACATTGAAATAGGTCCCTTCTGGGCCCTGTAGTCATGTCTTTAACTTTTCAGGCAAAAGCACTCACTGATTTCTGAATAATAAGTGCAAAAGCGTTAAAGTAACCATGTTGTTCCTTCTAGCATTTCACATGCGCTACTTAATCTTGCATTCCCTGGAGTGTTTGCTTTTTCCAGGATGTTACTATTTTTTTTTTGAGGCAGCATATTACTCTTGTCTAGTGCGTAATTTGAACTGAGTCGCATCCAAGTGTTTATAGCGGGGCACAATTGGGTTGTAGTTGAAGGCATGCGAGTTTCTCTCAGTAGGATGTGGCACTATCGTCAGAGCTGACGAATTTGGTACTGGGGAACCAGGTTCAGCCTCATGACCAGTTCACCAGAGCACTCTCTTGAGGGAGCGCATTCCAGTGCTAGACCTTAGAAGGCCCAGCAAGACTTTAGAAGCCCTGGTGTCTTAGCACCAGCAGGTGGGCCCTAGCGGTTGCAAGTGTGGGTTAACCTTGAAGGCCTGTCCGCCACAATCCATACTGAAGTTCATCTCCAGTCTTGCGGGCAGGCCTATGAAGCAGCACACCATAGAGTGACAGTGACTCTGTCACTGAGGTCACAGGACCCTTGAGAAGGGCCAGCTCTAGGGCGGTGCGACCGGTGAGATCGCACAGAGCGCTGACTTCGGGTGGGGGCGTTATGTTTGCAAGTATATTATGTTTTTGAAAGCACTTGCTGCCTCGTTCCTGGCTTTCAGCAATTTTCGGCAACAATAAAAATGTCATAACTCCGGTGATTAATGTTCTTCCTAGAGAGAGATGGAGTTTTGTCAAGTGGAAGTTTTGACTTGTGAAAAGGTAGCGCAGAGGGTTAATATGCCTGCTGCAAAGGACATGTACTATGCAGATCACAAAGTGCAGATAATGTAAATAGGTCAGTGGGTTACTGATTTTGTCAGTGAGTTCCTTTTGTTACTTGCAGTGTATAAGTCAAAATCCTAACATAGAACAGTGAGCTATTAACAGTCATCTTAGAGCTGCATGCAAACTGCAAGGTATAAATTAGAGCATTATGTTTTTTTCCCAAGTCTTTAATTATCCTAAAGTTGCAAAAAGGGTTAGTTTACATAGAAATCAATTCTGGTTATTAAAGAGAACCCCCAACCATGGTATTACATTCTAAATTCAGAGTTTGTGTTTCTCCAGACCAATCACTATTAAACTATACTGCCGACTAGTATGATTGTCATGTGACTCCTACACACTGTAGTCTTGTCTTATGTAACATTTCCTATAC
The DNA here is from genome assembly GCA_963921515.1 of Calotriton arnoldi. NCBI lineage: Eukaryota > Metazoa > Chordata > Amphibia > Caudata > Salamandridae > Calotriton > Calotriton arnoldi. The sequence goes on from CAWUFW010004737.1 coordinate 507,333, forward strand.
AGTGATTTACACACGTATGATTGATTGTCTCTGTGTAATGTGTGTGATATTAAGTGCTCTGACACCCTACACTGGTATCAGTGGCCTTTTAAATCAAATTAAATGCATCTGAGCGAGAATGTGGTTATGGAGACTTGAGGGGCACTGTTAAAGGGTGGTAGTGAGGGAATCCGTGGCAAGAGGGAGTCATTGGGGGCACCATCAAACATTGTCGCATAGGACTCCACCAGCGCTAAAGCCGGCCACTACCACTTCCTACAGTTCTAACACCAAATCAAAAACGTTGATTTGAAAACCCCTTGAATCTGCAGCATACCTTCAAGTCAATGTATAATTTAGTAGTGGTCTCGGTTGTTCTAAGTCTTTTTTTATTTATGTACAATCTTTATTTGTTTGAATGGTGTCTTGTATTTTTGTATTATATGTGTTGTGTTTTTGCACGTAACATAATTCTGGTGAGTAAAGAGCCCACACACAAAAAGATTGTCCTACGAGTCTTAGCCTGTGCGTGTGGGATACTGGTGAGGGGATTTACGTTAAAACAAATTACTAAGTATCAATGTCATCCTAAGGTGGCACAATAATGGCACGGAAAAATAACAGAGCCTTTTGAAATTTGCTATTATATCCATGGTGTCAGGGGTTTTCTCTTGTTTAATTTTATATTTTGAATGATCCCGCCCCTCATTACCTCAACAGGATCTCTCCCCTTTATGAGACCGAACTGGAATTTTTATCATGCACTCATCTGGAAACAATCAGTTAACATGGAGTAAAAAATATCCATCTTTTTAAGACCTGCACCTAGCTTTTCCAACCAATGTGACAAATGTAATCCATTTAATACAGTTTTAAAATATATGGACTTATTTCATTTGTATATTTATCTTTTTGTCCATGTTACTGATATCCACATTAGGTCTCTTCAGTGATGCCAAATAAGATCAATAGTCCTGCGATGTCACTTTCTGTGATGTCACTTCTTGTGATGTTACATGCAAATTAGAGGGGCCTCACATCTTCCCTCTCGCCCGGGGCCCCAGAAATTCTAGGACCGGCCCTGCTGACGCCCACTGCTTTCACTGTGCTCCTTTGTAAGTTAAGGCTGTACTGCTTCTTCCTCTGACTGCATTCTCTGGCATCCACATCTGAAGCATTACTGTAGCTTCCCGGGCCCTCACAATACCCTGTTGTGTGTGTTTTACTTACTCCTTTGATGAGGTGACCGAAAACAGTGGTTGTACATTTCATGAATGTATTGACCCCTTACTGACCATTGTCAGCTCGGCTTTGCCAGTCTCTGATGGATCACACATACAGTTTTAGGTAAACGCTCGTTCTACAGCAGCTTCAGGAAAACAGTGAGGAATTATTATGGTTTAGCTTTTTTACCACTGAATATTTCCATGCCCTAGCAAATAGCTCGAAATATTTACTATTGTCATACCAATACAGTCAAAGAACTGTGCGCTGATTTTTACTGTAGTGCTAATTTTGAAAAATAAGTGTTATAGATTGTTAGCAAGAAAAAAACATATTGCTCAATAAACTGTGGGCAGCAATGACATGTTGCACCTGACAATGCAATCTTTTTCTCTGCATGGTGAAAGATCCCTCTCCAAGACGTACAATTATAGAGGAGGAGACTGGAAAACACAGGAGCAGCCGATAGTGGTGAACATGTAGTCTGGAAACTGCTGATTTAATGGGTTGTAAAAGTATAGGGTGTTCCAGTTGCTCACGTGTACTTTCAGTTAATGTAATGGCATGACATTAATTTGTGATTAAAGGTGCTAATTATACACTTGAAATGTGATGACAACCAGGTGAATCAAATTATACTACAGCAACTTGATCAGCAGGATTAACATTGTCTACATATTTGGAAATAAAGGCCTGTAAAGCAATATTTAAAGATTGCTCAACAGTCGCCTACAGCGCTGTGCGCATGTCTGAACCAGAGACCTGGAATCAAACAAGAGAGAACATGAGAAGCTGAGTGTCAAGGTCGATGGGCGGCGCTCACGGCTGCCCAGATATTTCTTGTTTAATATTGCTTTGTCATTTTCATTGGGTTGTCATTGTATAAAGATGATCAATTGCTGTGAATGTTAGGGCATTCGCCTGACAAGCAGTATGTTGTTTTCTTTAGCAAAACAATAGCTTTGCTTCAATACAATCTCCATACAGCCATACTTGTATATTGCATTTGAAGAGATTGGCAATTACACAAAAACATTTAAAGATTTTTCTTATAATTCTCAAATAGGCAAAATAGGCAGATATCAAAGTTCAGTCTCAAATTGTAGAGAATCTCTAAAGTCTTGACATATGAAGTAGGTTTAGATTTTCATAGGGATTGTTGTCTTTAGAGGTGCTTATCTATTTTCACATGAAAGGCATTGCCTTCAGCATAACTGATGCTGAAAAAGAAGAAAGAAAACCTTTATGTGGGGAATGAAAACCTTTATAGTAAGAGTCCCAAATTATTTACACATAAAAACATTTCCGGAAAATATTAATCTACAAGACATTAATTACAATCGTTATAAAAATCATTTAAGTGACAATGGTGTACTGGTTATTCAATTTCATTATTGTTTTAGACTTTTTTCAATATTGTCTATGATAGTCACAATTCTGGTGATCGACTGAGTGTTGTCACCTCTCATGACACAGATCACAGCATCCTTTACGTTTTGAGTGCCCAAATTTTGAGTAGTGGATGCAACCAGTATGTTCCCTTGTTTAGAAATCCCAGGTAAATGCAAACAATGTGAGGTATAGATTCAGGGTTGCAACTACAAAATCTGCATATTTCTGATTGATTGTTTGCAGATAGTGCCACTTGGCTGTAAAATTCCAGTCTCAGGGTACACATGAAGCGAAGCCTCAGAAATTATCTACGGCAGTGGTCTTCAAACTTTTTAATGCGGCCCCCCCCAGTGGGGGAAAAAAAATCATCTGGCGCCCCCTTAGAATTTTTCACAATTATTTTATTAAATTGTCAATGTTTAAATATGTCTATACATATTTAAACACTGCAGTTACGTTCTATTACTGTTTTAAAAATGCAATCCAATACATGATTGCCAAACATACTATTCTGGTCAGGCAGGCCTTATTAACACGTGCAAGTATCCACGGTGTGACTATTAGAAGTGGGGGTGGGGTATTTGAAGAATATTTAGAGTCTCTTCCCTTTTGACACCTTCTCCCAGCTAGGATATAAATAGCAAAAGATGTTAGCGATGGCCCATTCCAGAGCCGCTTGGTGCCGCTCATTGTTTTCATCTTAAAACAAAGCATTGTTATCAGTACAATGCTTCTTTTGGCCAGAGACTTGCGCCCCCCCTGGGATCACTTAAGGCCTCCTTAGAGGGGTCCGCCCCCCAGTTTGAAGACCCTGATCTACGGCTACCTTTATGCATGAAGGTTGTTAAATATGATTGTGGAGCTTAGTCAATAAATGTGTCCATGAGATATTTATTTCTCTTCAATTTGTCAACCATCTGCTGGTCCTCCCCAAAGAATTGGAATGTTAGCTTTACTATATAGTTGAGATTTAAAAACTTCATATTTCATTTCTAGTGATCAGGTTGTTATCAATCCGAATGTATGTACTCGACTTTAGGTATTAGCTTGCCATATGTTGGATACTGACATCATTGCATAGCAAAAATTAGGTGCTGTAGTAGGGTATGTGATGAGTGGTGTATCTTGAATTCATACTTCAGGCATTCTGCGCACTAAAGTAACGAAGGTGTTTTTTAGGCTGAGTTCAGGTCTTAGTTGTGTACAAGGGGTTAGTTTGGGTAGGTTGATGATGCTGTAGATCCAGTTGCCCAATAAAATGTCCAACCAACATGTAATGCTTCTTTGAATGATATTGCATCATATAACAATCAGGGGATAAGGTTTGCTTAGATTATCTTTCTGACCGGATCTATAATAGAAGCTGGTAATTTCCCATACAAAGGACAACATGCAAAATGTAATAAAGATGATTTGCTTTCAGGTATGTTGTGTTGGACTTTGTATCTGCCCATCCATGGTGAATGAACCCTAGATATTCATATGATTGTACTACATCGAGTATTTTGGAATTCAGGTACCAGGTAAAATTTGACTTTCATTTATCATAGACTTTTATCGTTGTTTTTGTTATATTGATGGTCAGATTATTCTTGTGGTTGAACTTTTCAAGAGCATTCGATGTGTGTTGCATCCCCAAGGATGTTAGATCCATGATTATCGTATGGTCTGCATTCTATACATGCTAAAATGCATTGTCTGCTAATTTGAGCAGGACGAATCGCTTATTTGTTTTGGAGAAGCCATAGTCTGCCATGCCTAAACTGAGCAGAAGGGGGGCTCACATTGTCCTAACCGTGTGTTAGTATAGATTTTCCTTGTTGTATGTGTACCATCTCTGATGTTGAGAGTGTTTATGTGGAGCGCTCAAATTGCCCTTAATAGGGCTGATGGTATACCTTGTTTTTCTAACTCTAACAAGAAAATGTGCCTGTTTACTCTGACAGGCATCTGAGAGTAGCCCAGAAAGCACATGAACAAAGCCCCATAGCCTCACTTTTTTGATAGTTCTGCCATCATTAATGGAGCCCATGCAATGTCTATTGGATCACACCTAGTCCTGAAGCTAGTTTGTTCTAAAGGTAGAATGTCATTTTCATTCACCTACTTCTGCACCTCCTCTAGTTGTCACCTGACCTAGATTTCCCTCTCTGTGTCTAGCAGTGCTATCATCCAGTAGCTAGTTGGGTCGCTCTTAGAACCCAACACAGTGGTTGAATAACCAAGTACTTCCAGGTGTCAGGGACGTTTGAGGAATAGATGATGGATGCAAGCAGTGGCTGCAATAGAGATCTTCCCGGAATGTGGGATCACACCCATGAGTATCCATTGGGGAATGGAGGCCTGTTCTTTTATGTGTACTTATTAAATTTCAAATCTTGCCTTTATCAACAGTTAGAAAGCTAATATGTTCCCTGCTAGGCTTAAAGTGGGCAGTGATGGTCTTACATAGAGAGAACTTATGTGTGAAATCAAGAGGTTACACTGTTAACCACAGCTTATTTCAAGTCTTTCCATCCGTTCACAATGAACCAACATTTGTGTAGTAATTGTCAATGCTGCTACATACTTATCTAGGTGTTATTGATGTGCTACTATGTGGCCAACCATTGTTTTAATTTGTACTCTTTTTAATCTTTATTTAATTACTCCATGTTTGCAGCCATCATTACTTCGCTAGATAATCTTTTCAGTTTCCTGTTTTGTTTCTATCTCTTTGAGATCTTTATTTCAATTTTAAACCAGCCCTTCACCCGGTCCTGCTTCTTTTTTGCCCTCTCGGTGTGTCTAGCTGTTTGAGCCATTAGATCGGTTAACATTTCAAACCAAGGCCCATGTTTTCCAGGCTTGTATTTTCTTCTTTGTTAGCAGCTTGACTTGCTCTTTGTATCTTTTTGTGTTTTCCATATGGATGGTAGTTCCTTCGCAGCCCATTTCCATCTTATTTCCTTTAGACTACTGAGACCCTTTACGTGTCCCTAAGATTTAATTCTTGTGTCACTGGTATTTTGACATGCCATTCTGTTCTCTGCAGTCTATGGACACTTTCAGTTATACCCCATACCTTGAAGTCCGCACAATATTGAAACATATATATAGTTATAAAAGTATAGCGTAGGTCTGACTCTCGAAAGATTGATTGATGGGTAGATTTCATTCAATATTTTCAGCTGTTAAGGGCACTAAGTTTAACTTTTGTAATTCCAATGAAAACGAGTGCCTAGCTTTAGAAGCTAATTTTATTAAATACCGAGGCTGAATTGAAGACAGTGATAGTAGAACTGCTAGGGAATTCTGCATAATTTGGGAGCGGATAAGATGAATTTGCCACTGTGCCAGATGAAAGCAAGTATAGACAAGGCCAATACAATAGGACTGGTTTGCCTGTTTCAGGCGTTAGCACAATAAATCCAGACCTAATAGCTTTGCTGCACTGTCTCCCCTCTGAACACATCACCTCTACATTCCTTAGGTTGCTGCCAGCTACACCGTCTCTGCAAAAAATGAAAGTACAACAAAACAATTTTCAGGACACATTTTATCATTTGGACACATCTTTTACTCTAGAAACAAGACAAAACATTTATAAAGCCATTTATTCCAGTCTGGGGTTCTGTTGTTGCCATTTGCTGCTGCTCACTACACCATTTTCAATCACTGCCCCTCGCTATGCCCTTTCCTCTCCCTGTCAATTGCTCGCCTCTCCATGCTGTTTTGTATAACTGTGTGTGTGACACAGCCTGAGAGTGGCCTACTGCTCTCTCAGGGTTTTATTGTAAAATAGGGGATATGCCCTACTATGACTTTACAATCTGCTTGTGTTTTACACTATGGGCCTGATTAGGATGTCAGTCGGAGTTGCCTCCGACCAACATTTCTGCGGTTTCGGAATCGACCAACCTCAGGTTAGCGGTCCAAAACTACAATTACGATGCGATCGCACTTGGTGCGGTTGCAAACTCACATTTCCGTTTGGGAGCTTGTGCGGCGGTCGGAACCCGGCCGTAGCACAAGCTCCCATAGAGAAATGGGAGTTACTGTAAGTCCCTGCACCGTGTGGCAGGCACCTCACGGTGCCTGCCACAAGGTGCAAGGATTTACAGGGGGGCACCATCGGTGCCCCCCAGGGCAACAACCGGAGGCTGCAGAGGGAAAGGGGCCCTGCTAGGGTCCCCCAAAGTCACTTTCCGACAGGCTTTCCATGTTGGAAATCCCGACATGGAAAGCCTGTTGGAAACCGACATCATAATCCCGACAGTGGAAACGCCGTCCGTAAGGGATTATGTGCAGGTCATGACTGGTTGATGGGCTCCTTGAGCCCGTCGGAAGCCAGTCGGTTTGACCAGCCGGTTTAAACTCCGACTGCCCTCTTTGTAAAAGGGCGGTCGGAGCTTAAACCTTGGATGTCGGTCGGAAAGCCTCCAACCTGAGGTCCTTGGTGTAATATTTACTCCGCAATTGAGCTGGAATCCTGGCCGGTGACCACTCCAGTCTCAGGCCACTTCAGCCAACAGGACCTTGACATTGGCACTGTTCCTCTCCTCTCATAGGCACTAACCCTGGGCGAAGTTCGGGAGGCTATGCGAAGTAGCACAAAATCTCCGCAACGCTACGCGTAGCTACGCGAGCATGCGGAGTTGCTTGTTTCCGCTTGCTCCCGTGTGCTCGCGTATGCTCGCGAGTTGTTTTTGACGTTCGGCAACACGGATGACGTTTTCGGGGGAAATATCGCACGAACTTCACCACGCGGTCGCCAATGGGCGCGCCCATTTTGTTTTCCTATCTTTTGCATGGTTCTGGGGCCTGTTTTTCAATCCCTCTCCAATCTTTTCAATCCTTTGTTTTTTACACTGTTTTTCTGATCTTTTTTTTAAATTATCTATCCCTCTCTGTCCCTAAGTGTATATTTTGCATTTTATTTCTACTTTTACTGTGTTTTTTTTACTTTTCTACTGTTTTATATTACTTCCTTCTTTACTCTCCTACTTCTTCCCCTAACTTTATTTTTTACTGCTAAATTTTCTCTTCCGCCCGCGCCCACCCCAGAACCATGGCTAAGGGAAAGGGTACCGGCTCCAAGGGCAAGGCGCCTGCGCCCAAGAGCCGCCGCCTGCCTTGCGGCAGACTGCGCCCGCCAGGGGTGCAGGCCCGGTCCCTTTTCAGCGAGGCGGAGGTGGCCGCCCTTGTTTTTTTTGTGCAGCGCCACCTCCCCTTGACCTTGGCAGCAGGCGGCAGGCCTGGCTCCGGGTACGCTACCCAGGAGCGTCACCGCCGGTGGGCGAGGGTGCGACGGGCAGTGTTTCGCTGCTCTGGGGTCCGGCGCACCCATAACCAGCTGACACACCGGTGGTCAGACATCTTGGACCGGGAGCAGGACCTGCTGGACCTGCTAGGTGTCGAGGTCGTGGGGCTTGGTGAGTAGCTAATACTAGTAGTATTGTGTGTTCTCTAGAATGTGTTACTGTTATTGCGAATATAATTTTTGTCCGAATAGCAAGAATGCTGCTGCTTACATTGCAGGTAAATTAAGTTTAAAAATCTTCTGTGATTGTTATTCTCGGCGCTACTAATCTTACTTGTTGTTTGCAACTTTGCGCTCGCTTGGGCTGATTATGTAAGAGTTTACATTAGAGAACTTAAGTTAGGTAATGCTAGAGAGACTCTAGTCCTTCCTTTGTCCTCCTGTCACTAAGATAGTGGTGGATGGGTAGTTTAGTTACTTAGTTACTTAGTATTAGTTGGTAATTTTTAAGCGGTCTGCGTGACGCATCCTCTGTCACGTCACTTGCTGCTGAGTGCTGCTTACTCCAGTCCTTAGTCGAACCTTTTGTAGTTTGTTAGTGAGTGAGTAATAGGCTTAGCAGAACGTCAGCAGCAACCAACCAACAATTTGGTGTATGCAAAAATGTATGCATGCGTCCTCCATCTATGCATTTTGAGGACTAAAATAAATGGAAATGCAGACTTAGTACACAATTGGCCTGTCTGGAATAGGTGGGCTAGGCCAGGTGGTACTTAGGCTTAGGATTCTGGAATCCGAACAGAATGGAACACTGGATTAGTGTTCATAAATGATAACTAGACGGTCTGCGAATCACGCGATACTACTAGTCGATCAGATTAGATAGGTCAATATTACTGCAATTGTTGTTTCCAAAAATGTTTTTGGGAGCGTTTTCTAAAATATTTTTTGTTTCACACCAATCATCAATGTTTGTCTCTTTCTTTATTATATCTTACATGATCAGCACCCAGGGGCAAGAAGACGGGGTCGGAGTCGGCGGGAGCTGGACAACAAGACGCCTCCCAGGACCAGGACCGCTCCTCTACCGAGGGCTCTGCTGCTGGCCCCAGTAAGTCCTCTCCTCCTTTTGTTAATATTAATAATTATATTTCCCTAACTTTTACTGCACCTTATTTTTTCCAAACTATTATTTCCGTTTCCTAATTTTATTTTACCAAATCTTCCTCGATCTAGACTATCTGTTTCTAAATTCTTGTTATCCCTGCCTCTAACTGCCTCTGCTCTGACTCTCTGTACTACTACTATATTAGTCTGTCTGTAGCTAAGCTTGCCCAGTTGGCCACTCTTTATTTTTATTTAAAAGGTTTTAAAACTCAGATAAACCAATAGCTCTAGCCACTGAGTCCAGTCCTTTGGTTTGTCCTCTTCTAGTCTTCTTAATCTTGATAGGCTTTGACAATTCCCACCAACAAAATGCCCAACCAGATTTTTTACTATTTTTGATAGGATAGGACATACTCCTACTAGTGTCTACTCTACTCTCGTACCCGATTTGTACTAGTGATGTATGTGGAATATATATAACTATTTTTTCAATCTTGCTAGTGAAAAAGAATAAATAGGGGGAGGCGTATATGGCATCTAAAACATGTGTAATGTTTTTTCAAGGCGTACCGACCACCAGTGCCGGGGCCAGCGGCGGGGCAGGCGACGCCAGCCAGGCGGGAGCAGCGGATATGGCAGCTGCCACAGGGGTGGGTGAGGCAGCAGCAGTGGCGGGCGGTGGTAAGTTATACTTATATTCCTTACTTATTGACAATAGTTACACACTCGCTGCAAGGGTGTACAGTGTATGTTGAGACTGAGAGACTAAGTTGTTGTGAACAACGGTTAAAGACACCCTTTACTTAGCATTAGAGCAATAGTATTAGCAGTGGGAGTAGTAGTTGAGTAACTAATGGCCTCTTCTATCTGACTTCAACTCAGCTGGGAAAGTTTTAATAGAGAAGACTAAGAGTCAGATGACCTTGATGGATGGGTTGAACGAAAAGGGAAAGAAGGATGGAAGGACGGGCGAGATGTAATATATATGACTGGCAGAGAAGGATACGTGCCCCGTGGGATGCATGCATAGGTGGCTGATAGGAAGGAATCAGATGCATGGGTGGTTGAAGGATGGGTGGAAGGTAAAAGAAAAGATGCCTGCCTGGGTGGATGAAACTGTATGGGTGATAGCAGGAATCCTCCGGGGTGTTTCATGGGTCAAACTCAAAGGCAAGCAAGGAAGGAAGGACGCATGGGTGGTGGTTTAAAAAAAAAAAATGTTTGTTGTTGAAACAAACTAAGGTTTGTTGAGAGGTTAAGAAGAATGATAGACATGTTACTTTGAATGGATGGATGGCTGGATGATATTCATCATAGCATAGGTGGAGACTGTCACTGGATGAAGAGTCTTTGAAGAGAATGTAAAAGGAAATAAACCGCGCCAGAGTAGCAAAGCCAAGGAGAATAGAAGTTGTATGTTCAGAATACTCCCTTGACTCACAGTAGTTTACAAGCACACCATATATTTTGTGTATGTATGTTATCAAGCGCCTCCCTCCGACTCCGAGGCCCACTCACTACCTATGTTAATTTATTTTCGACTGTTTCAGCCTGCCATGGGTGGCCTATCGGCTGCATGGTTACACAATCAATCAAAACAAAGTACCTCATGTCGCCCCATACATATATATAAGCAATGATCATTTGGATAAGATATCATCTGCCTTGTTGTAGTAGTAGTCAGGGCAGGGTGAAAGTGAAATTGAGCAGTTGCCCTGGCCTTGATGTAACAGAGTATGGCCAGTGCCACCCATAATAGAAAAAAATAAGACGATTGTGTAGTCAGCTTCCCCACCTGCAGACAGTAGTAAATAAAAATAACGTGAGTCTGCGTCACGAGTATGTTTGTTTTGGGCGCAAGCTGACTGAGCTGGCATGCCGGCTGCAACAAGGTTACGTAATTTAGCTAAACAAGAGAGAAGAAGAAAACTGGTGTACTCGAGTCCATAGGTACCACAAATGTTATGTCATGTGCTTGCTAGTGCTACTGTGCCACTATGTGTAGAATTAATTTTGTGTTACTGTTTTGCTAACAGTATTGGTTACAATAGTCTTTTTTCTTTTTTGATATAGCTACTCCTTCCCAACCAAAAGCAGCAAAACCAGACAGGAAGGAGTTGGCAGCCATGGCCCGGTGCCGGAAGCTTGAGGCCATCCGAAATGAATATCGGCGGCTGGTGGCTCTGGCGGAGGAGGAGGAGGAGGCGGCAGCAGCAGCTGCAGCCTCCTCCAATGCCCCGGGCCCCAGCCAGGCCCCTCGAGTGGTACGGCGCCGCGGTCTGGCAGCCGCCCGCCGCACTTCATCCAGCACTGCTGCCCCCCCTGTGGATGCAATTGCAGAGCATTTAAGCGCCGCATGCTCCTCCGAATGGTACGCCTAGAGGAGCAGGCAAAGGAGGTCCTTAAGAGACAGCGAGCCCGCCGATAGACTGAGATCCCGTTGGATTGCCCCTTTTTTATTCTTTTTTTTGGTGGGTGGGCATTGGGCTACGTTGAGGAAAAGTTGGGGTTTATATTATTTATGGACAATTTTATTTTTGAATTTTATTTAACTCCACAGACATTGTTTGGACTCTATCTTTTTGGACATTGGTTGGGGTTAGGGAGAGGGGTGGGTCAGGTGTTGTGCCATTTTTTACAATAGTTATTTTTGGTAGAGGGTTAAATTATTTATACTTAAACTTTACATACGATGTAAATGTTTTGTGAGGGGGTTACTCTTTTACGTCACACGGTTTCCTTCCTTTGCTGCTGCAGGGCCGCAGCCAGTTTTTGATTTAAATAATCTGCCAATTTTGTAACACACGAACAGATAGATGCAGTACCCTCACTGAGTGACTTGTCCTATTAATACTGTCAGTCTCTCCTCCTAGTCTATGCAGTCTGCAACTGGACTCAAGGGTGTGGGTGTGTGAATTAATGAATTAATTTCCATTATTTATTATGCCTCCCCCAAACTTCTTCTCTTACCTGTGATTGATGTTTAAAGTAAACTTAGGCACAGCGATGGCTGCATGGTGATGATGGTTTGGTTTCCCAAGATGCCATGGTTGTGGTGGTGGTGGTAGTACAGTATACACTGGCAGTAGCATTTGCAAAAAAAGAAAATGAGACAGTCAGTCGCCTGGAGTAGTAGAACGAAGTACAGTACACAAGAAGACTGCCAAACAAGAAAGCTTAATAATGATGATTAGCAATGCTAAAGTGAAATAAAACATAATGGTGGTGGGGATAGCCTAGTACAACAAGTTACAAACTGTAGTTGACTCGAGTCACTCGACACAAGCATACACTTTAGTGCTGTAACTTAGGAGGGGAATGATGAATCCAATCGATGCCGGCAATTAATTATGATGGATTATGTTCCTTTGGAAAAAAAATTGACTTGCAAATATCTTGAGCATGGGGGGCCATTGGCAAGCAGAAGAAGATCCTCGCCCTGCCTTGATTGAAATTGAATTAGTGTTGCTTTCACCACATTCGCCCCAGCAAGTGTGTGATCAATTAGTGGTGTAAATTTAATTTAGTCACACCTCAATATAAATCACACAGCCTGGGGGAAGAGGGTTAGGGTTTGATGAATGGTTGGGAAGGAGTATTTGAGGGAAAGGTTTGACAAAGACAAACACTACACATGGACAAAAGAAAACACAATCTTGGCAGACGACCATCATATTCATAAATATGTTAAGGGAGAAAAAGGAAATGCATGCATGATGATGACTTGATGGTTAATGATAAGTAGTACTAGACTAGTAGACAGTACAGGGCAGCAGTATATTATTAATTATTATTATTATGCAATTGCCTTGCCTGTCTGCCCTCAGAGAGACCCAAATTACATACAGTTTATGTTCTGTTGTACCGGGCTTCCTTTTAAACCTAGCAAAGAAAATTAAAATATAGCTGTAGGGATCAATTATAAGCAAAGAGCAAACATAACATAAACAACAACACACAGTCGTAAGGATTGAAGAGAAAAAATGAATCAAATTAATTAAAAGATGATGAATGATACTGTCTAGGTTACTGTTGTCCTGGTCAAATTGGGGAGTTGCATCTCGGCATTCCTCTTGGTCCTCCCTTCCATGGACGCTCCGTCCATCAATCTTGGGTGCCACTGCCTGCCTGGCGGATGCGGATTGGTAAGGTAAGTGTGAGTTGTTTTTCCCAGTATAGCACAAGGTAAAGGCCGGCCTGTAAGTGTAGATGGAAAAACAAAAGGGATATTGAAAAACCAAGGAGAAAAAAAATGCATAAATTACGGAGCGGCATGGCTAAATGATGTCTACTCTGTTTCCAGCATTAACCTACAACAACAACAGGAAGAGCAGGCCCACGGCGCCCACCCAACCTCCACTTTGCTTAGATTTTTTTTGACTGAGCCAGACAGAGCACACATATACAGCAACATAGCATTTTCCAAATTAAGTAACTAAATCATTCAAAGCACCGCTGTCAGTCATGTTAACCACTTAACTACACTCGACTCGACTGAGTCGACTCCACCACTACACAGACATGTAGGTCTGCTGTGGTTGTTGTTGACTTGTTTACCTTTTATGCCACTTCATGAAACGCGGCCCCGAGTTATTCCATCAATCATCTCTGATCCGACTGACTGACTGCGAAGAGTACTGGTCATCAGCATCATGGTGTAGTGTACTGAGTGAGTCCATCCAGATTCCATATTCAAAAATGCAATGGATCGGCCTGCAGTAGAAGTACAATTTTGTTATTAAATAAGAAGGGAAACATTGACTTGAGTCACTTTTAGTGTGTAGATTAAATACTAGTACACTTCGACTTCATTCATGCACAACAACAACGCAAACACCAATCACTCAGAGTCAGGGTCCAATGCATGCCATCATTACCTGTTCCTTCTCATCTTAAGTTAAGGGGCAGTCCCTCTCGGCTCGGAACGGAGGATAGCTATAGTCATCATGTTTCACTTCTTTTGGAGGGACTCGACGAGGCAACATTTCTTGTACTATTCTCCATCCAATGTCTGGCTTGAGGGAAATGGATTTAGGGCGAGTCAGGAGGATGGAGCAGGACTCGGAGGAGTGGACTTAAATGCACACAGCTGCAACTCCAATTTGTCAATAAAAAGAGAAGACGGTGGTGATGGATTTGTTGTGATTCGAACCAGTATGACAGAGACACACACAAATAATAAAAGTAAATAAGGAAGAAAGAAAGTAACAAGTTGAAAGCCTAGTTGTCAGGGAAGTATAGCTCGTCCTCAAACTCTAGTGGTTCAACCAGAAGTAGGTAATCATCTAACACACTACTTCCGTCACCTAAGTCGCTGTCCTCATCTTCCTGCTGTGATTCACGTATTTTGTAATTCGGTGGTATGAAGTGCTGATTCATTTTGATCATGGTTAACCTCTCCACGTTTTTGGGCGAGAGACTGGTCCTTTTCACTGTTACAATGGCACCAGCAGCACTGAAAACACGCTCAGAAGAGACACTTGCGACAGGGCAAGCCAGATAGTTTATCGCCAGCCTGCTGAGCACTGGCCAGTGGCGCATTTTCCCACACCAATACACCAATGGGTTTTGATCAATGAAGACCTCTGTTGGGTCATCCAGATAGGCCTGGACCATCCGCTCAATGCTCAGGGGTGCTCCGCTTTGCTGGGCCTCTTTTGCCTTTGCATCAGCACTGGACCTAACAAGCCCTTGCTGTAGATACCAATCCTGTGCCAATTTTACTGGGGCTGATGATCCTGTTCTTGCTGTTGTTGATAGTGTTGGTGACTGCTGTGAGCCAAACGCACTGCCCTCAGGCTCTGAAGTTGAACTTGACGCTGGATGCCCTGCTGCAGTACTTGTGGGTTGGATTAGCGGGCCTTTAATTAACAGCCGTTCATTTTCCAAGTCCCTGGCCCCCTTAGCTATCCAAGTTTTGTACTGGGCAACATCCACTTCTGAAAAAGGAATTAATGTCTTAGTGCTCAGTGCTGATTTGTACCGTGGATCCAGAATTGTGGCACAAATGTAATGTTTGCACCCTTGTATTTTCAGCTAAGCGAATGGCTAAGCTCTCCACCAACTCATATGCTTCTTTTTTTTCCTCCACACCTATGTACGTTTCAGACACCGCCTTCAGCTGTTGCTCTAGCATGTGCAACAATGGGATAGCTTGGCCCATAGTACAGTCCTCCTTGCTGACCTCACGTGTGAAGAGCTCGAAAGGAAGTAGCATCTCTGTCAGGCATTTAACTAGGCCCCATTGGTCCATCTCAATGGTCATGCCTTTCACAGTAGCATCCCCTAGTCTTTGCATGATATAGTCATTGATTGGTCTGTACTGATCAAACAGACGATCAAGCATGTAATACGTTGAGTTCCAACGTGTTTGCACCTCCTGGATGAGTGCTTTGACTGGCATTCTATGCTCACGTTGAATGATCCTCAGCTGCTTCCGGGCTTTAAAAGAATGGCTGAAATGTGTGCATATTCTTCTGCAGGTGGTCAGTAAGTTGCTGACTCTGTCTTCTTTTTCAGAAAGTCTTGAACAATGATGTTAATGCAGTGCGCCAAACACAGGACCCTGAAATAGCCACCAGTGCGCATGGCCTTAACTATATTACTGCCATTGTCCGTGGCAACAAAACCAATGTTAAGCCCTCTTGGGTGCAGCCATTCAAAGACCTTGCTGTTAAACTCTTCCAAAATGTTTGCAGCAGTATGAGATTTCTCCATGGCAAACATGGCTACAGTTGCATGTTTGCGAGTGGCATTAAAAATCTCAGCAGTGTCAACAACACCTGCTGCAGATATCTTTTCTCTAACCCCCACAAAAGAGATCCAGTGGGCAGTGATGCACATGTAATCAGTGGCTTGGCTACTGGTCCACATGTCTGTTGTCAGGTGGATATTGTGAACAGCACTCTGCTGCAAAGCTTGTCCAAGCAATTCAAGCACGTCGTGATGTAGTGCTGGAACAGCAACTCTGGCGAAATAGGACCGGCTGGGAACCTTCCATTTTGGGCAGATGGCTGTCACAAATTCCAGAAAACCCACCCCTTCCACAAAAGAAAAAGAGAGAAGGCCCAGCGCTAACATTTTCGCCAGCTTCGCATTGAACAAACGCGCCGTTGGGTGGTTGCGTTCGTACTGCCCCTCCGACCTAAAGATGCTGACAATGGTAGGCTGCGTTTTTTTCCTTTCTGATGCCGCTGATGCAGGTGACTTCTTGAACCCAGTTAAGCTCAACGTCGCACTTTTTTTCATTGCGGTACTCTGTTGCCTTGGTGTCTCAGCCTGACTCTTACTACGGTGCCACTGAGATGTTGCTGAGGCTGATGAGGATGTGCACTGCTGGGATCAGGGCTACTTTGTGTACCAGAGAAAATGTCTCCCTCTTGTTCACCTTCCACCGCGATCATATCTTCTTCTACTTCTTCATCCCCACCAACAGCAATGGGTGCAGTTTTACTTTTTTGGCCGCTAAGGTGCGCCTCCCACTGGATCAAGTGGTGTTTTTTCAGATGGGTTGTTTGGCCTCCGGTACCATAGTTTGTACCAAGCTTACCCCGACTAACACCTTGTCGACAAATTGAGCATATAGCAACGTTCTCCTCCTTACTGCTAACCGAAAAGAAGTCCCAAACTGGGGAGGTGAACTTTCTTGCGCTGCTGGAGGGGCCACTTGCAATGCCGGATGAACTGGAGTGTGTGCCTGGAATTTGACTCTGTGCAGTGCCAGTACCACTACCTACTGAGGTGGTGGTTGTGCTGGATGTAGGTCCCTGCCGGGTCTTTGCAAATGCAAATATGGAAGCTGGAGGTCGTGTTGGTGTTACCTGTGTTGGTGGTATCCGTGCCACATCCCTCACAGCAACTTGGGATGGGGTAATAATGTCGATCTCCATCTCCACTGGGGCGGGAGTGATGTTCATGATGACTGGCTCGTCATCATCCTCCTCTTCTACATCTACCTCCATAACTGTAAGGCTTTCTGAAACCTTCCTTTTCCCTAGCCTTGTCGCGTGGCGTGCCTCACTCTCAGACTGAGCTGGTGGCTTCCAAGTGGCATCTAGATCATCAGAAGGGGGCTTGAAGAAGAAGTTGATGGACTAACCCTCCTTTTCCTTGCTGCGGATCTGGAAGACAATGGATCTTCTGAAAGAGTGGCTTGCTCTTCTTCTTCCTCTGCAGGAAACTCGATTTCCTGAACTGCCCCTACTTCGGGAGGAACAACTACTATTGTGGGCGGTGGTTGGGGCTGTTGTTGCGGCTGTTGTTGCGGCTGTTGTTGCGGTTGTTGTTGCGGCTGTTGTTGTCCACTTATCTGCTGAGTTTCCTCCTGCGTTGATTGGGTACTACTTTGCGATAACGATAAGTCAATTTCAACATCACTGCTCGTTGGTGTTTGCGCAATTAGACTGGCTGCCTCTGCGACACTCATGGACTTGGGCCTAGGTTGGTGGGGTGGGCCCACTGATGCGGAGGGGCTGCTCCCAGCTTGGTCCCTGGACACCGCTGCTACAGGTGTAATTTTTTGTTTCCCAAAAAACATCTTGGGCGGCACACCAGTCTTGGTAAGTGCCACTTCCTTCTTCTGTTCCTTCTTCTCACTGGCAACTTTCTTGGTACTGGAGGACCTGGTACCTTTCTTTGGGGCCATCTTCTTCAGATGTCAGCAGGACGCAGTTGCACAAGTTGCAGAGATGTCTGTGGTCGTACGTCACGTGACGTCGTGCGCAGCAGGACTTCTGTCTGGCAGTACAACGGGTGATGATGACACCTCCTCCTCAGTCTTTTGTGCACCTAAAAGCAAAGAAGCCAGAAGAACATCAGTGAAATGTTGCATTTGTTGTTGTGGTTCAATTTCTACTAGTACAAACAAACAAATATAATATATAACTTAGTGTGTGATGGTCACACTTGTTAGTGTTATATTATTACATTTTATTAACTCAGTTATTAAAAATAAAAAAACAACAGTGTAGCCTTTTGTGAGACTTTGACAACAAGGGCTTTCATGGTATACTGTGTACACTCAGGAAGGATAGGAAAGAAGAAGAACAAAAACAAAAATACAAATGTAATGGAAGTGGAACCTGTTTGGCATTAATTTGCGCATCACGTCATTCAGGGAGCTGCAGCTGGCAAAGGGGATGGAAGCAGTAAGCCAAGAGGAACAAAGGAAAGACATGCAGGCCTATATGGCAAAAGCAGCACACTACTAAACTATCACCACAAAATGGCCACCAGCCACATGGTCACTCACAGTCACAACAAGCAGGAGGCCTGGAAAACAATGAACCCAAGCAGGCCTATAATGGCCAGGCAAAGGAGGACAGCTTTAATGCAAAAATGCAAAAACGAAAATCCACAGGGCTAAACAAGGTTTGCAAGTTACACAACAACCACACCACACACACACATCCAACAAAGGCACTCATTTAACACACACCAAAAAGGTGAAATACCCCCAAAAAAACACATTTTGCAATTCAATCCAATGCCATCCATGTCCTAAATGATGTTTAAATTCAACAGACACCACAGAGACAGTTGTTTCATGCACCCATGAGTAGCTCTGGGCCTTCTGGCTGAAAGGCCTATATTGGCAGACTAGGCCACAAGCTTGCAGGCCTAAGGCAAAAGCACACTGGCTGGCTCCACAAAATGGCTGCCAGCCACATGGCCAGGCCACCCACAACAACAAGAAAGGGAAGACAGACAATGCAGGCCTATGGCAAAAGCACACAGCCTGGCTTCACAAAATGGCCGCCAGCCACATGGCCAGGCCACAACAACAAGAAGCATATGCCAAGAGGAACAAAGGAAAGACATGGAGGCCTATATGGCAAAAGCAGCACACTACTAAACTACCACCACAAAAT
Organism: Calotriton arnoldi; assembly: GCA_963921515.1. Taxonomy (NCBI): domain Eukaryota; kingdom Metazoa; phylum Chordata; class Amphibia; order Caudata; family Salamandridae; genus Calotriton; species Calotriton arnoldi. The sequence goes on from CAWUFW010004737.1 coordinate 526,146, forward strand.
GGCCACCAGCCACATGGTCACTCACAGTCACAACAAGCAGGTGTCCTGGAAAACAATGAACTCAAGCAGGCCTATAATGGCCAGGCAAAGGAGGACAGCTTTAATGCAAAAATGCAAACACGAAAATCCACAGGGCTAAACAAGGTTTGCAAGTTACACAACAACCACACCACACACACACATCCAACAAAGGCATTTATTTAACACACACCAAAAAAGTGAAATACCCCCAAAAAAACACATTTTGCAATTCAATCCAATGCCATCCATGTCCTAAATGATGTTTAAATTCAACAGACACCACAGAGACAGTTGTTTCATGCACCCATGAGTAGCTCTGGGCCTTCTGGCTGAAAGGCCTATATTGGCAGACTAGGCCACAAGCTTGCAGGCCTAAGGCAAAAGCACACTGGCTGGCTCCACAAAATGGCTGCTAGCCACATGGCCAGGCCACCCACAACAACAAGAAAGGGAAGACAGACAATGCAGGCCTATGGCAAAAGCACACAGCCTGGCTTCACAAAATGGCCGCCAGCCACATGGCCAGGCCACAACAACAAGAAGCATAGGCCAAGAGGAACAAAGGAAAGACATGCAGGCCTATATGGCAAAAGCAGCACACTACTAAACTACCACCACAAAATGGCCACCAGCCACATGGTCACTCACAGTCACAACAAGCAGGTGGCCTGGAAAACAATGAACTCAAGCAGGCCTATAATGGCCAGGCAAAGGAGGACAGCTTTAATGCAAAAATGCAAAAACGAAAATCCACAGGGCTAAACAAGGTTTGCAAGTTGCACAACAACCACACCACACACACACATCCAACAAAGGCATTTATTTAACACACACCAAAAAAGTGAAATACCCCCAAAAAAACACATTTTGCAATTCAATACAATGCCATCCATGCCCTAAATGATGTTTAAATTCAACAGACACCACAGAGCCAGTTGTTTCATGCACCCATGAGTATCTCTGGGCCTACTGGCTGAAAGTCCTATATTGGCAGACTAGGCCACAAGCTTGCAGGCCTAAGGCAAAATCACACTGGCTGGCTCCACAAAATGGCCGCCAGCCACATGGCCAGGCCACCCACAACAACAAGAAAGGGAAGACAGACAATGCAGGCCTATGGCAATAGCACACTGCCTGGCTTCACAAAATGGCCGCCAGCCACATGGCCAGGCCACAACAACAAGATGCATAGGCCAAGAGGAACAAAGGAAAGACATGCAGGCCTATATGGCAAAAGCAGCACACTACTAAACTAACACCACAAAATGGCCACCAGCCACATGGTCACTCACAGTCACAACAAGCAGGAGGCCTGGAAAACAATGAACTCAAGCAGGCCTATAATGGCCAGGCAAAGGAGGCATGCTAAACAACACAGCTGTAATGCAAAAATGCAAAAACGAAAATCCACAGGGCTAAACAAGGTTTGCAAGTTACACAACAACCACACCACACACACACACATCCAAGAAAGGCATTTATTTAACACACACCAAAAAAGTGAAATACCCCAAACAAAACACATTTTGCAATTCAATCCAATGCCATCTATGCCCTAAATGATGTTTAAATTCAACAAACACCACAGAGACAGTTGTTTCATGCACCCATGAGTAGCTCTGGGCCTACTGGCTACCCACTATAAATTTTAAAAAACTGATGAAAAGTACAAAAAATTGTAGGTGCAACTTGCAATGCCCCAATCAAACAAACACACCAATTCTCCAACTTACTTGTAAAATCTCAAATTCAATAGTCCTCAAATCCAATGATATATGATGCAGCAGACACAAAGAGTGAGCCTTCCAGCTCCAAATCCAAATGAAAAGTGAACAGGACATGGACAAAGCACTGGGAGGAGCCTGCTGGACAGGAACAGGAAGTTGGAGACTCTGAGGCACTTCCTTCCCCTTAAAAAAAGAAAGAAAAAAAGAAAAAGGACTCCTTGCACAAAAAAGTACAGCCAAATGTTAATCTGAGGAGTTTTTTTCACCCAAATCATCATTTTCGAGAAGGTTTTATGCTGCTCGAGAGATATTGTTCTCCAGATTGCAATTTCTGCAAGTTTGGCATCGCGAGCTTCACCGAACTTCCGCCAGATGCCCGATGGCACGTCCGAATGACGTGTTCGCGATCGCACACTCTCGCGGGATTGCGCTGGCAGCTACCAAAATCTCGTGGCGCACACGAACGGATAGGAAATCTCGTCGGCAAATGCAGGGATCGCGGTAAGTCGCTACCGCGCGCGCGAAAACGCATTTTGAAAGCGAGAACAAGGAAAAAACACCGCTACGCTGCGGATCGCGGAGGTTTCGGTAACTCCGCGTTCTACGCGGAACGCAGAGTTGCCGAAAATCCGCAAACTCCGCGAGCGGAGCGGATTTTAACGCCCAGGGTTAATAGGCACTTCCATCCCAGGCGATCTTAGAGTACCTGCGCCTCCCCTTTGCACCTTTCTCTTTTTAATCTACATGCAATGCTGTATGGCAAAGCGAGCTGAAAATGCATGATAGACCTTTAAGGTTTGCCTTGCTTTTTTTCTTTTACTCTCTTTATGTGCTGATCCCCTTCATTCTGCAGCACCTAGCTTGCATGTTACCCGCCCCCCTCATGCTACCCCATTTCAGTCACATTCCCTTTTTGTTTTATTTTAATTTCTTTTTTTTTTGAGGCAGCAGCAAAGTGCTACCAGACTGCTCACCTCTATTTTTGCACACCCATACAGTTTTTTTTTCCTTTTAATTTTATCGCTCAGAAATAGTCATCAACCAACTTGGAACAGTTTAGTAAAAAGTGCCAAAGTGAATATCGTGACGCATGCATTACAATCAGACGTTGTGAGCACATGCTCATGTACAAGCAGAAGTTGCTCATCTTGGAATACGATGGACGCAATGCGCTCACAAGCATGCACATACGTTGCAATGCATTTGAGGTAAAAAAAAAAATCCTTTTTGCTTTACCATGCAAACATGGTCAACGGCAATTTTAGAGAGGTAAAACCAAAAAATACAAAGTTCATTGGTGTACAAAAAAGGAAGCAAGAAGCCCGATTGCACTTTGATGCTGCCAGATCCTCAAGGGAAGAAAAGTACAATAAAAAGCTTTGGCAGAGCCTATAGTTTTGCACTCACCTGTTAAAGGTGATACTGATTGTCGTTGCCAATGCTTATTCTTGGAAGTGGTTCCCTTGCCCAGGGTAGTGAAATGTTGCCAGCTATTGTTTTGTAATATTGTGTTCAAACCTCATGCTACCAGGTTGGTGATGCTATGCTGATTCGTCTCCATTTCCGATTTCAAATTATTTGTGGGGTATGGGCATGAAAGAAACATGGGGGCTGATTACAATGGCGGACAGACTTGAGTCCATTCGCCATCGATGCAGGAACTGGGACCGCCCACCTGTAAGGCGGCGGCCCCGCACCCCCAATTACGATGCGACCGCCACCGTGGCGGTTGCATCCTGCAAGTTTAACATTGCGGCGGGTGCTGCTGGCTGCAGCACCCTCCGCAATGCTAAACAAGCATGTCATGCGTTTCCCTGCACTACGTGGCAGGCACCACACGGTACCTGCCACCTGGTGCAGGGAGTACCCCCCAGTGCACAACCACCTCCCCCAACACAAGAGGGGCCCGTTAATGCAATCCCCGTCAGCCTTTCCATGGCGATTTCACCGCCATGGAAAGGCTGCCCCGGACCAGCATCGTAATTTGGCGGACGGTGCCTGCTAGGCACCGCCACTATTTTACAGATACTTGGTGGGTCCACCAGGCAATCGGAACGATTGCCTGTGGCAGACCCATGGCGGACGGACTTTGCATCCGCCAGCACACCGCCCGCCATTGTGATATGGCGGGCAGAAAAGTGCTTCGAGATGGCGGTGAAACCGCCACCGGCAGGCTGCCGGTCGCAGTTTTACCGCCATCGTAATCAGCCCCATAGTTCTGTCCTCTTCTTCCTTTCTATCACTTCAAGAGCGTTTTTTCTTGTTTTCTAATTTCACCCATGAATTATATAATCTGTATCTCTGCTGTGGTCTTAATGGAAAATAACCTTGATAAATTCTGGGCAATGGTAACTGGATTATCATGTTACTCTTGTTCCCTTTCTTGTCCCTTCTTCGTTCTGTCTTTCTGGTGCCACCTCCCCCTATTGAATCAGACTGTCATCTGAGCTCATAGGAATATGTCCCAGTCACTTTTTTGTGCCCTTTGGTCTTTGTTATGTCTTACATTCTCAGAGATGGTACAGAAGCACAGAGCTCCAGATTTTTCTCATAACTTTCTATCATGCCTGTGTGTCTCCTTGGGACATGATCTAGAACATACTGGCATTTAGAAATAAAGGTGACTCTTAAGGGGGAAGCATTCAATATTTAATTTCTAAGGTTATAATTTAATTCACAATCATCCTGCCTGGTATTGACTTGAAAATGGTAAAAGTGATATCTACATAGATACGACATTAAATCAATTATCCTACCATCCATATCCTTCGGAAAACAACACAGGTCAAATAAACAGTTATCATGAAATTGTATAACAATCAAAAAAAGCGATCATTCATGTTTTGTTTTAAATTCTTTTTATTGAATACTGAAGAACATAGACAGTATAACACAATATTCACATCACATTGGTAAATTATCGACATTGGTGATTCCCTTCCAACAGGATACAAGTCCCCCCTCCCAAAGACTCTCCACCGTCCCCTCCAAAAAAGCAGGTATCTCAACGGGATTCAGTACTGAGGATGGGTGGGGTACAGATTTCACCGCGAAAGATCATTCATGTTTTAATCTTTCAATGAATTAAGGAGGGAGAGCCTCATGTAGACACTTATAATGCGGTTACTACTCACTTTTCTGAAACTATAATACATGTCAGTTGATTAAATTTGAAAATGCACAATTCAAAGAACTTATCAATAGACAGTGAGGAAGCACTTCCATGTAAACGTGTCATCGAGGGGGCGTGCAGGAAGAAGAAATAAAGGAACAGGTCTAAAGGTCTGCGACCATGCTACAGATAAGTTGGCCAATTGAATAAAGCTACAAGAACAAAAGCATCAGGAGGAGTGCTTTGAACAGCACTAAAGGAATCAAACGGAATAGTTGATATGGACTAAAAATAAGAATTTTACAAAGGGGTCATTGCAGGTAATTGCAGCAATATGTAGAGCATGCGTGATATGTTCCATTAGTCGCTTTCTTTTTTTTCAAAATTTAAAGCCTGTCCACTGGTGTCAATACATTTCCCCCATGACATAACGCGTTGACTACTGAGAAATTGATCGTTTTGATGCGTTAATGTTTAATCTAGTAAATACATTTCATATTTTAATAGAAATATGGTGCAGCTGAATGAGTGTGCATAGAACTGAGTGCCCTTAATTGTTACAGTGTGGAGTGATTTGTGTTGTAAGGCAGTTGGGTGGAGGAGTGGTGAGGAGAGAGTCTTGTGGAGAACAGCAGCTGCTGTCAGGAGCATTTAGAGATGGCAGGATCAGAGGCACTGAGACTGCCCTAGAGCTGGACTATGTAGGACAGAGTAACTCTGCCCCTCTTCTACTCACTAGCTTGTTTTAAACCGAGCAAGAAATGGTTAGAATAAGGTAGCAACACAATCTGAATCAGATTATTGAATGTGGAGAGGGAGTCCAGAAATAATTAAGATGATGGTGAAAGATGGCGAGTTATTTTTATAATTTCTTGGAGTTCTTACTTGTGGAGAAAGTCAGCTTTCAACAATGATTGCAGCTTCAGCAAAAGATGGTTTCAGAGGTAAATATGCTTTGAATTTCGAGGTTTCACGGTGCAAAAATTCTTCATGCCTTCTGTCATTTCCAATTACGTCATCATTGCATTTTTGATCTCTCAGAAGTGGCTCCACATAAAGTCAAGGAGTATCATTAAACTAACGCAAATGGTTGTTTTTCTAAACTCATTACTATCTTGCCCCCAAACTGCCCATCTCAGGTGAACACTGTCAGGTTCGAAGCGTGGCCACTCTGCTTGAAGGACCAGAATTTAGGAAACCAAGGGCACTAAAGCAATCCTTATTTGGAAGTGAACCTCGGCTGTGGAACTCCATCCCAACAGCCATTAGACAATTCGGTCCTATTAAGCTTTCAAAATATAGCTGAAATTCCTATTGATTCAGTACCACTTCCTGCTAAAAAAGTGACGTTCCGGCAGTGAAAAAGGGAATGTTACCATAGATATAAGCATGTTTATTTTATATGATAAGGCTTAGATCTTTCTATTCACTCTTTGTAACTATATTACATATAATTATAGTCTTATGAAATTGTTCCTATGTAAAATGCTCTGCCATCCATTCAGTCTTGTCTTTACTACATAAAACTTCCAATAAACAAATATTTCAATGAATAAACTTGGCTATATAAGACAAATTTGATCCTGATCTTTAAGATCAGGGTAATGTCATACAGTTTCCTCTCTTGTGAGTTGAATTGGTCTGCGGTATGAATACAGCCTTGACTGGGACAAGTAAAAATTGTGAACTTCTAAACAGAATATTGTATACAAGGTCCAGGTGAGATATGATTAGAGCATGATACTCTGTTTTCATTTGATTTGCAGCCAGAATGCTTGATTTCTTGACCGAGTGAAGGACGAGATTTGCACAAAGGGATACTGTGCTAACGTGAGGTGATAGAGATACAGTATTACTTATGGTAAATTCCAAATCCCAACTGTTCCCGTTGAAGCAGGTTCAAGACTGATTTGCACATAGCTGGGTCTAATATGAGGTGGCATGGTGGGCAAAAGAACGATGGTTTGGAATGCTACTGAAGCAATTGTCAGTGGTTAGACTTATTGCAAGCATCCTCACATTACCTTTTGTGTGTTTAATGTACCACCCTAAGTGGCTAAGGGTATGCCCAGATGTGGGTTCCTTGCTCACTGTGCCACTGGAACCTAGTTGTACCCGACTGAAGAGCCCCAATCAGGGTGAAAACGATTTTGGGTTGTTGTGTTTCAGTTCAAAGAGGACATGTCCTTGCTGTTCAAAATGGACTGTTCTGACTGGAGAAGGGTCAAGTCCGATTTGCATAAAGCTGGATCTAATCTGAGGTGGCACGGTAGGCGAAAGAAAAATGGGTTAGAATGCTACCCTGAGCGATTGCCAGTAGTTAGACTTATTGCAAACATTCTCCCATCACCTTTTGTGTGTCTAAAGGATTTTCATCCTTGCAAGTCTGCATGACTCAAAGTAGTAGACTCTGCAAGTATGAAACCCAAATCATACTGTGTTTTGATATGAAATGTCTTTACAATGCACAGTGTCAAAACTGCAATCCTAACAAAAAGGGGCAACAAAGAAGCTTTCCACTGTTCCTTATGATTAACAAGGAAATGTATCAATTTTTTATCAACAATCAATCAATCAGCATTTTTATAGCACTGTCACCCCTAGGGGTATCTGGGTGCTGAGGGTGTCAAGTCTCTGTTGAACCAAGTCAGGTCTTCAGTTTCTTTCTGAAGTCCACCAGGGTGGGTGCTGTTTGGAGGTGGAGTGGCAGGTCGTTTCAGGTCTTGGCGGCGATGTAGGAGAAGGAGCGGCCCCTGCTGCAATGGATGCGGGTGAGTGTGCAGGGCAAGTGAGGAGGAGCACAGCTATCTGCAGGCAGATGGAATTTCAGTCAATGGTTGATGTAGGCCGCTCCTTGATCGTGTAGAGCTTTGTAGAAGTGAGTGACGATCTTGAACTGGCATCTCTTCTGGATGGAGAGCCAGTGGAGGTTTCTGAGGTGGGGTGATGTGGGACTATTTGGGGAGGTCCAGGAGGAGTCTGGATGCAGGACTCTGTATGGTCTGGAGGCTTCTGAGGAGCTGAGTGGAGATGCTGGTGTAGAGAGGATATTGCTGTAGTCGAGGAGGCTAGTGATGAAGGCCTGAGTGGCGGTCTTTCTTGTGTTGACTGGGATCCATCTGAAAATTCTGCAGAGGGTGTGGAAGCAGGAGGAGGCGACTGCAGTGACTTGTCATTTTATTTATCAGTTCGCTGTCGAGGATGATGCCTAGGTTGCGTGCATGGTCTGTTGGTGTGGGTGTTGGTCCGAGTTCTGCTGGCCACCAGCTGTGGTCCCAAACAGAGGTGTTCTTCCTGATGATCAGTACTTCTGCCTTGGCGGAGTTGAGTTTGAGGCAGTTGTCTCTCATCTAGTTGGCTACGTTGGTCATGGCATCGCAGAAGTTGGTTTTGGCGTTGGAGGGGTCCTCGGTGAGCGAGAGGATTAGTTGAGTGTCATCTGCGTAGCAGATTATGTTGTGGCTGTGGGATCTGATGACATCTGTGAGGGGGATCATGTAGGTGTTGAACAGAATGGGGCTTCAGGGTTGATCCTTGGGGTACACCGCATAAGATGTCCTTGGGTTTGGAGGTGAGGGGAGGCAGCTGGATGCTCTGTGTGCATCCTGTGAGAAAAAAGGCGATTCACATGAGGGCGTGATGCTGTCTGTCGATGAGGTGGTGTTGGGAGATGGTGTTGAATGCAGCAGAGAGGTCGAGGAGGATCAGGGCCACAGTTTCTCCGTGGTCAGGGAGAGTTCTGATGTCATCTGTGGCAGCGATTAGAGTGGCTTCTGTGCTATTGTTGGCACGGAATCCTGATTGTGAGGTGTCGAGTAGAAGGCTCTGTTCCATGTATTTGGTGAGCTGTTGGTTGGTGGCTTTCTCGAGTCTGACCGCTGGGTGTTTCCATTCATCAGGGAAAGCTGCTGTGGAGATGGAGGTATTGATGATGCTGGTGAGTTCTGTTCTGATTGGGTTGGTTCCAAGGTTGAATATACTGTGGGGACAGGGGTCCGGGGGTGCCCCGGAGTGTATGGAAGACATGATGGCTGTAGTGGTCTGAGTGGTGAGCAGAGACCAGGTAGTGAAAATTCGGCTGGTGTGTGCTATATGGTTGAGGCTGTTGAGGTTGAGAGCAGTGAGCTGGGGGTGAAAATTGTTGTAGATGCTGGCAATCTTGCTCTGGAAGTAGTCCAAGAGAGTGTTACAGAGGTCTTAGGAAGGGTGGATGGTGTTCTCTGTGGCTGTCGGGTTGGAGAATTCCTTGACTATTTTGAAGAGTTCCTTCATGTGGTTGGCTGCAGTGTCGATGCAGGCAGTGATGGCTGCTTTCTTGGCTTCTTTAATGCGTAGGTGGTAGTTGCTTAGGGCTGCTTTGTGAGCAGCTCTGTTGGAGGGGTTCCTTGTGGTGCGCCATTGTTTCTCGAGTCGGTAGCAGTTGCGCTTCATGGTTCTGAGCTCTGGGGTGTACCAGATGGCTTGTGTTGAGGTTTTGTTGGTTTTTGCTGGTTTCAGCGGGGAAACTCTGTCAGCGTGTTTGGTGATCCATGCTGAAAAATTCAGGATGGCCTGGTCAAGGTCTGATGAAGCTTCTGGTGCGAGAGCCTGCATCCACTGTGTCTTGGTTATCTTGCCCCAGCTGCGGTGGGAGGAGCTGTGATGCTTGGTGTTGGGATGCTGAGCGGTGGAGATTGTGATGTGGACAATGGCATTGTCGTTCCAGGTGAGTTCTGTGGTGTGGCTGAATTTGGTTCTGTCACTGGAGGTGAAGATGGAGACAAGTGTGTGTCTGGCTTTGTGCATGGGTTCGTTTACCAGTTGGGTGAGGCCAATGTTGTTCAGGTTCTCCAGGAGGGTGATGAAGTTGGTGTCATTGGGGTAATCGACGTGGAAATTGAGGTTGCCGAATAGGATGCAGTGCTAAGAGTCGAAGACTAAGGGGGTGATGAGGTTGGAGATGGTGTCGTAGAAGGCCGGTCTGGGTCCTGGGGGTCTGCATACAAGGGTGCCTCTTATCATGGTTTTGGCATCGGTCTGTAGTTCAAAGTTGATGTGTTCCATGAGAGGCGAGGGGTTGTCATTGGTGATGGTGCATCTGATGGTTTCCTTGAAGATGATGGCGATGCACCCGCAGTGTTAGTTGGTGCGGTCTCGTTGTAGCATCTTGTAGATGTTGGGTGTGGTGGTGGTGATGTCTGGGTTCGAGGAGGGGTTGAACCACGTTTCGTGATGAAGATGAAGGTAACATCAGGGAAGAGGGAGGTGTTGGTATCCCAGGTTTCCATGGTGTGTTTGCAGAGGGAACGGGCATTGGGCAAGATCTATTGAAGCAGTTCCGGATTCTTCGTGGTCTTCTGAGAAGGAGCGGCACAGTATTCAGTGAGGGCTGATGGCCCTGTGTTGCAGGAGAAGCGGCAGTGGCGGCAGGTGAAGGGTCCTTTGGTTGATTGTGAGAGGAGGTGCACTAGCTGTTGTTCCGCTGTCCGGGGTTCAGGGCCAGCAGCTCTCTGGCGGTGTAGCTGCAGATGGCAGGAGGGCCAGGGGTCCTGGCACTCAGCACGGTCCAGGCATGGACGGGCACAGATGGACTTGACTTCGGTGCTCCAGCGGCCTGCTGAAGTAGTCCTGGTAAGTGGGAGGGGCTAGAAGACAAAAGAGGTACGGTGTTCCTGGGTGGCAAGTTGGCCACCTGGTTAGTACTCAGAGTGGTGGGGAGGTGGGGAATACCTCCTTTTGGAACTAGGACTCTCACACACCCAGCAAGCTAGGTGTCATGCTTCATCATATGGGTCTGCTCCTCGTCGAGCCGGCGCTGCAATGCTCGACGGGCACCCATAAAGGGGCTCTTTATCGGAGATCTTTTGTTCCTTGCCGTATAGGTGCCGTGGGTGTGAGGGGCCTGGTAAGATGTAGATGTGGTGTGTGGACTTATTATTTAGTCCCGCCCCTTCTATTTTGGCTTCCCCCAAATCCTCTGACATACCAGTCATCATGGATGACAATCCCGGACTTAGCTTTGATGATGCAATGGCTGCAGAAATTCTCAGGAATACACCATCTATCCTGGGAGGTGAAGGTTCATCAGCCTCTGGATCACCATCTGAGGACTGGACCTCCCTTACCAATATGAAAAGAGACTGGGTGAAAATAACGCTCCACGGTGCAATGATGACGGAGTACTTGAGGGCCAATATTGCACCAAACGGCCTAAGAGTCAAGAACTTCCCTAGACTTTTCCTGGATGACGCTGTCTTTAAAAAGGAATGGTCCCTGGTAGCATGGAAATGCACCAGGGACTTTCTTATCCTCATTATTAATTCAGCAAAGAGGATAGCTGATGCCCTCCTTATTAGAATACAGGTTGCTGAAGGGGCCATAAAGACTACCATACATGGCACTGTATTTAAAACCAAATTGACAGAACTCAACCATGAGATTGCTGAGCACAAGGAATTTCTGATGAAGCAGAAGGTTAGCAAGCTTCAGAAGGATATAAGCAGATTTAACACTCGCTGGACTGGTACGCAATGCTTGAAGAATACGCAGCAATAGATATTTTGTCTTACTAGGAGCTGTTGGGGACCCTGCAGAGGGGGGCTGCTGGAGGGAAAGGGGTGGATCGGACCCCTCATGTTGCATGTTTGCCATGACCAGAAGGGTGACGGGAATACATAGTTTTAATATGACAGACTTGGGTACCAAGATGTATATAATTGTGGATATGGAAGAGATACCATTGCTGTTGTCAAGTATTATGGACCGGGCATGCAGGGAGGGAGGGGAGGGGGGATGGTTGTTAATAGTTACGTTGTTTATTTACATTATGCTCAGATAAGATTTACCAACTTGTTGATCGGTCCCCTGCACTACGATGTGGGTGAGAATAGTGAGGAAAGACATGTTTTACTGTGATGTTGGAAACTTAACAATCCTAACAGCTCGCTATAAGTGGCCAATTGGCGTCAATTATACAACTACGGATGTCAACATTTACTCCGGGGTAACATACTAGGATGGTGATAATAATGGTATAATATGCTGAGTGTATATATGTCCTCATGAGCAGTTATATGACGTCTGGCTTAATGTTTTTTGTAAAATTAATAAAAACATTTAAAAAAAGAAAAAAAAAAAAAAAAGCAGATTTAACAAAGAAAAAATATACCCCTATCTGAAAGCAGACTATACCAACAGCAAAGCTAGCTACTCTTCTGATGAAAATAGTGAATCCGACAGAAGAGACTCGGCTAGCAGTGACTCCAGCAATGGGAGCTGGAAGGGTTCGAATCAGAGGAGAAAGAATTATCCACAAAACCCCCACTACCCTGTACAGAATTTTCAAGGGCCGCAGCCTCCTTTTTGGCCTTTCCCGATGTATCCCCAGGGCCAACCGCAATACTTCCCTGCCAGCAATCCACCTTTTTTAGGCAGAGGCTGGGGCAGAGGAAGAGGGCGCAAAAGAGGAGGACAAAAACAAGTCTAGTGGCAGGACCAGGAACCGAATATGATGGAAACCAGGAGCAAAACACAGGGCAGGAGAGTCTAGTGGTTAATTTGTCACATAGACAGCTGACACCTACAGAACAACCAGTACTTGAGAAAGGCCTTGGCTATGTCCCCACCCCCAAAGAGGACAGTTTTCGGGAACAATGCGAAATCCAGAACCTGTTTAGAAAGATACGCCTTAAAGCCCACTTCGATGGTACTGAGGAACCAGCCAAACTGGATTCAGGCCTTCGCAATCCCTCGACCTTCACACCTACCATTGGCATGGTACCTGTGGAGGTAGTGACCTTTGAGAAAGCTGTCTTAAAAGAACTGAAGAACCAGGATACCAGAGTTCCTTTCCATAATCTCTCTAATCAAGAACATGCAGCGATTAGATCATTGACTGAGGACAAAAGCATTACAATAAAGCAAGCTGACAAAGGGGGCGCCACGGTCATACAATCCACTTCGGATTACAACACCGAGTGCCAACGCCAACTACGGAATAGTAAATTCTATACTCCGATAACAACAAACCCCACGACTCGATTAACGACCGAGATAACCACCATGGTCTATGAGGCAGAGAGTAATGGGTGGATCAGTGGTAAAGAAGCTGATTTCTTGATTACCAAACATCCCAAAACACCCTATTTTTACACTCTGCCGAAAATACATAAGGGGACCACCCCTGTTCCGGGCAGACCTATAGTTTCAGGAATCGGCTCACTCTTAGAGCTGCTCTCAAAATTCTGCGACCATTACCTACAACCTTTGGTCAAACAGACACCATCATACATCAAGGACACAACAGATATCCTCTGTGTTATAGGTGAAATAGAAAACACAGGCGATATTGACCTCCTGGTCACCTTGGATGTGGAACAACTGTATACCAATATCCCACAGAGAGAGACATTGGCAGTAATAGAATCTGCACTAAGTGGGAGTGAATGGACAGCAGCAACACCCATTTAGTTCATCATGCAATGTGCCACCCTGGCCTTAACAGAAAACTTTTTTGAGTTTGACAGCCAACTCTTCCATCAGTCTCAGGGTACTTCGATGGGGAGTACCTTTGCCCCCAGTGTGGCATGTTTGTATATGGCGGCGTTTGAACAAGAGACCATCCAACATGCGAGTAACCCCTTCGGAGCTAACCTGAGACTGTGGAAGAGGTACATAGATGACATCCTTATCTTTTGGCAGGGTGACATACAGAGATGCGCTGAATTTTGCGAGTGGATTAACACAAAAAACCAGCACTTGAAATTCACCCACACTATATCTGCCACGAACATTGCCTTCCTAGATCTCACCATCACATTACAAGAGGGTAGAATAACGACATCCCCATACAAAAAGCCTACCGACAGAAACAGCTTGCTACTGTACAGCAGCTATCATCCTGCTACACTAAGAAATAACCTTCCCTTCAGCCAATTTCTAAGAATTCGAAGAAATTGTAGTTCTACAGAGGACTACAAAATTGAAGCAGAGATACTGGCTGACAATCTGCTGAAGAGACAAAACCCTAAGAAACAGGTTCACTCTTGCATGAAACGAGCAAGAAATAATAATCGTGAAAGCCTCCTAGAGGTACATGAGAAAGAACCCACCGACATTTTGACCTGTGTGACCACGTACACACCTAGATCCAATCTAATAAAGAAGGCAGTGAACAAACACTGGGCAATTCTGAACACGGGTACTCTGTCAATACCCAAACCAAGGTTTGCGTTTAAACGTACCAACAATTTGAAAGATATGTTGGTGCACACTAGACCCAAGAAGAGCAACATCCCTAACCAGAGGCAACTGTGGGATCTCCCACCCGTGACAGGACACTATCCCTGTGGCTCTTGTATCATGTGCCCACAGACCAGACACACCAAACAATTGGTTCTATCAGGCACATTTACATGGACGCTAATCAAACACACTAACTGTAACACCCCACGTTGTGTGTACATGCTGACCTGCCCTTGTGACAAGAGGTATGTTGGCATGACCATGAGGCCCGTTAAGGTCAGAATCACTGAGCATAAGAGCAATATTCGTTGCCATAAAACTACCACCAAACTATACACCCACTTCTCTGAACTCGGACACCACCCAGAGAGTCTACGCTGGGTCATCCTAGAATCCCACCAACAAATAACACAGACTGCTTTGTACAGGATTGAACAAAGGTGGGTGTTCCGTCTTGACTTAGCAAATGACGGCCTGAACGATGCCATACCCTGGAGCACCATTAATTAATCTGATATATACAACCATTATCCGTAACTTTAACGAATGAATATATCAGCTTAAGACTCCACGCTAGTCTCTCACCTCTTTATACATCTCTGCCACATGATATCGACATCAGGCTAGTCAGATATGGAGATTAGGCTATGTTAGGACGATATATCTAACAACTAACAATAGAGTACAATACTACACTCTAAGATGGCCGACATACGAATCACCCAATCGGCAGTCGCCAGCAACTTATGCACAAATTTGGCGCAGTGACGTGAGCACTTTTGCACTGTATAAATTCTTGTTCACATTGTTGATAAAACCGCGCCACTCAATGCCAAATTTGAAGCCCTTGATGCGCGTCCACATCAAGGTAATAGCCAGAACTATAGACCTTCACCACATTCAAAGATGGCCTCCATGGTTACACTGTAGATGATGTCATGCCGACACCATCACACCACACACCAGGTGCGGCTGATTTACCATGCTTAATGGCACCAGGAGAGGGTATTTAAGACAGGAACCGACAACCTGTCTTTTCCTTCCTGATGCAGCAGAGCGGGTAGGTGAGCCGGACTGCTCTGAGCGGGAGCAGGTGAGTATGGATTACACGTTGAGACTATGCCTGGTCACAAGCTTTTAAGAGAGGTAAGAGGTGCTGGGAATTGCTGACAAGTTACCGCTGGTCTTTGGGAAGGGTACGCTGACTCTGATGTTCTGTAGAGCTCTGCACTAAGACATAGCTTGGGCGCTGTAGGCGCTCTTAACACACCGCACGATTGGCATAATGTCGGAGCGCATGGTGAAGGCGCCAGCAGCTACGCAGGCAGGTCTGGGGCACTTTTGAGTCTGTTGAATAACCTTGTCAATGATACCAATTTCACGACTATGGGCTTACTTTAACCTGAACCATGCCCACTTTCACTTTTAATGCTCTAGAGTCATGGCCTTAGCAACTAAACGTTGTGCCTACAAGCCCACACCCAACATATTTTGTTGTTTGTTTTTTCCTTTTAATAAACAGCGACACTACGTTGAGTGTCCATATACTCCGCTGCGGTCTGATGAAGCAGCACTTGAATCCTTAAGAGGTGAGCTGATACTCACTCACCATGTTGTTCAATTACTCTAACTGGTTACACAGAGGTTTTATATTCTAAATACAAATGAAGGCACACGTAGAATGTGATATGCATGAAATCACGTTGTTTTTATCACTTGTATAGATTCAAAGAGGTTGTGTACGGTGAAACACACCCACTTGAATCAATAGGACCATGTACCAATATTTCCATTTGGTTTTTGATCCTTTTTGTTTGTACTCTAGGTTGGCTGCTTTTCTCCGGGGCAACGTCCTACCGAGAGAAGAAGTGGTATGTAGAACCACACCACACACTGTAGATAGTTTTCATTTAGTCACTAGGTCCTGAGGAATCGCCAACTGATCTATTAGAGACATTTTATAGGCGAGAAACATGTTGACCACTAAGGGGTAGAGCGTAATTTTTGTCAGATTAAAACAAAATAGTCGCCCTCCTTCTTCTTTTTACTTTTTAATCAGTTTGTGACCTCTCCAGAATAAAAATAATTATAGAGGATTCCCTTACCTGTTTTAACCCACACACCACATCTACATCTTACCAGGCCCCTCACACCCACGGCACCTATACGGCAAGGAACAAAAGATCTCCGATAAAGAGCCCCTTTATGGGTGCCCGTCGAGCATTGCAGCGCCGGCTCGACGAGGAGCAGACCCATATGATGAAGCATGCTGGGTGTGTGAGGGTCCTAGTTCCAAAAGGAGGTATTCCCCACCTCCCCACCACTCTGAGTACTAACCAGGTGGCCAACTTGCCACCCAGGAACACCGTACCTCTTTTGTCTTCTAGTTCTACCCAGGGCAAGTACGGTGGACCTTTATCAAGCCCTCATTGTCCCCCTTGTTGTTTACTAAGTGGGAGGGGCTGTCAGGGAGACAGGAGGCTGGGAGCAAAAACCAGCAGGTAGGAGAGATGGCAAAAGAGGGCGGGGACGAGAGCACTAAAAATTAACCAGAAGAACGAAACCAGAAGCACTAAATTACCAAGAACCAGAAGCACAAAATGACCAAAAACTATATAAACACCCAAGCGGTTGACAGCAGGACCGAACCTGGAAGGTCTCGGGTCTCTGGCAGAAAGTGAGGCAACAGACTCTAGCACTAGGCAGAGGCAGCGGGGAGTGGCACACAGACCAGGGAATTGAGGGCTACTCACTGGGGCCACACAGCGGACTGCATAAGTAGTCCTGAGAGGTGGGAGGGGCTGTCAGGGAGGGGGAGGCTGAATGCGGGAACCAGTGGGTGGGGAAAAAATGGCAGGAGAGGGTGGGGACGAGAGCACTAAAAATTAACCAGAAGAACGAAACCAGAAGCACTAAATTACCAAGAACCAGAAGCACAAAGTTAGCAAAAATGAAGTAAACACCCAAGCGGTTGACAGCGGGACTGAACTTGGAAGTTATCAACAGAGGCAGTGGGGAGCAGCACACAGGGAGGTCAGGGCTACTCCTGTGCTTGCAGAGCACTGGAAGTTTACAGACTGTCCTTGACACTGGGAAAGCCTTTGGTCAGGGAAAATTATCAATAAGCAACGGATTCCGCTCTGCGAATTAAAGTTGTGGGCATTAGACAGAGCCGGCATTGTTTCTATAGACTGTTGCAGTCTCTACGTGTCCATTTCACAAAGTGCTACTTTTATGCCATTGCACCTTCTGGCCCTAAAAGGGAAAAGGGTTCAAATAATGGCAATTGCAAATACTGGCCTCCACCTCCGCATTAATATCTGTCCGCGTGGGTTTGTAGAAGGAATCGTGCATCATGGAAGTTGATGAGGCAGAATTTCTGTCTATCATTGTGGCCAGACTCTGTGACTTGTTAGACTGATACATTCTTAGCACGTCACAAAGAATTAGCCTGTTTGATGCATGGACGCCCTGTGAACACAGCGCCTAAGATGTAACCTGACCATTAATATATTTGATCCCTAAATTACACCCATTTATCAAAACCAAGGGTGTACACCAGGACAGACAGGGACGTGGCATCGATAAGTATTTTTGAGGGTACAGGGGTCCATATCAATTCAAAGACAGAGAACAATCAAGTCCACAATTAATGTGCAATTAGAAAAGAAAATGCCGTACATGATGAAGTTAGAAAACATATATTTAATCCACAATCATGATTCTCAATTTTGTAATGAAGTCACTTAAGAACTGGTGAAAGTGCACATTGTGATAAAGTAATTCTAGTGCACAACAAACAGTGGTTTCCGGTGCAACAATACATACATTATTTAAATGAACTTTCTCACTAAACTTCAAAAAAAGGTCAAAACATATTCTGCTCTAAAATCCCCGATGACCCTGAACTAATTAAGCGAAAACATGGGACTTTTACACATGAAATGTTATTAGTGGTAATGTTTTTACCTTGGGTTTCGAATGTCATCACTCACAACGCAAATAGTTACTTCCTTTGTCCACGATGTCACTCACAGTCACAAACCTTCGGTGAAAAGAAAACTTCTATAGTTTACAGCGATCCATCTTTAACTCTAGATGTCCAGCCTACTGCCTTGTTATTTTTGCTCTGATAAATAAATAACACTCTCATTACATAACTCCCTGTGTTAATAATAAAAAAAACAGTCACTCCTGGAATTGCTGAAACCACAGGTATCAGTAATTTGGGGATTTAGGAATAATGCAGTATTCTGAATTTTGCCCTATGGTTACCCTGAGAAATTTGGAATTGCCATTGGAACTGGTATTTCCATTCCCCAGTCCTGCACTAATTTTCTATTTTCTGCTGGTTGTCCCCTCTGGGCATTCACCCTGGTGAAATATCTGTGACACAACTGGGAATTTACTGCATACATTTTAATCCCCGATTGAGTCGGGTACAATAATTACTGGCTAAATTGGGAACTACTGACCACTTATAATGATGTCTATTGAGGAACCATTACTAGTCAGTAAAACAAAAAATCTGACCACCCTCAGTCTGTCGAGCACTCTGTGAGGTACCCTGGTATTCTGCTGATTTTCCGGAAACTGAAATACTCTTGCACCACCATGTAATTAGGTTTACAAGTCAAAACAGGTGCTCCACTCTACCTCATAATTACTCGATGCATGTCAAACATGCAGTTCCTCCAGGCTGGTAACATTGCAAACCATAGAGGAACAATTGTAAAAGAAGACTCCCTCGTTCAGATGCCCTTTAATGCTGCCTAAAGTGCAGCTGCCTCAAGGACTCCTGATGTCTGTGAAGAGGTGAACTATGTACATAAACTAAGTTAATAAACGGACTCCAGCATTAGGTTTTGGTTTTAGCTTGACGTCAGCACTTACCTCCTCGCTGGGCTCGGTAGATGTCCACCAATCATGTTATCCGCTTGAGTTGTGATCAAACGCAGCGTTATGTTGTACTCCAGTGAATGCAACTAGGCAGCTATGCAGTACATTGGAACACTATGATAGTATAAAGCAAATCTAAATATCTTTGGAAATTATATAATGTAGTAAGAGGCAGTTTCTACTAATGATAATTTCTATGTATATACACTATGAAATCCCTGGAGATAACAGTTACTACAAGAGAGGGGGTGGATAGTGTTGCTCATTTCTCCATGGAGTTTCATCCAAAGACCTAGGCCCTCATTACAATGTTGGGGTGCGTCCTAATTGGGAATCGTAATGAGGGCTGTTTGAAATGGGGGTCTCTAGTTGGCAGAGGTTTGCACCTTTGTCCAAGTAGGGACCCTCCTTCCAAGTCAGGGTAAGGGGGATACACTTCTAAAATTACCCCTGCTCACCCCCTTGGTAGCTTGGCACGAGCAGACAGGCTTATCTCAGAGGCACTGTGTAAAGCATTTGTGCATGCATACAGTAACACAGTGAAAACACTACAAATGGACACCACACCAGTTTAGAAAAATAAACAAAACTTTATCTAAACCAATAAGACCAAAAATGACACAAATCCAACATGCAAAACTCTTGAAAATAGCTACTGTGCAAAATAACCTTTAAATTGCAGGAAAAATGTGAAAATACAGTTCCTCCGACTCGGTAGCTAGGTCCAGGCATACCGCAATCCTGAATACAACAGAGTCTAACAATTCCAGCCAACCGCGTCGATACGGGTTTGCTAAAGCATCGACAGACTCGGAGACAGTACCTTTTGTTGTTGCGGCTGACACGATGGTACGAGCCGGTCCGGGACAACCGTCGCGGTTGCGATGTGAGATGGAAGCATTGCAGCGTATGGTGTCCTCACGACTCGTGCAGGCAGCGGCTTGTTGATGGAGTCGGTGAGACCAAGGCTTGCGTTGCAGGGTGAGACGGTGCTCGATGCGGTGCTGGCAGGTCACGATGCGGCGACAGAGCCGGTTGATGTTCGAGTCGGGCAGCAACGGAGTCGATGACGTCAGTGCAGCGTGTAGTGAAGCGGTGCGGAGTGCGATACCCACAGGACACGGTGCAAGCAGCGACTCGTTGACGGAGTCGGTGAGACAAGGGTTGCGTTGCGAAACAAGGCGGTGCCCTCTACGGTGCCTTCAGGACACAGAATCCTGTGATGGACTCGGTGACAGAGTCAGTTGCCCTTTTCTTCTGTGGCGGCTGGAACCAGCGGAACCAGAGATGATGCCCATAAGCTTGGTGAGGTCGTTGCTGTTCCTTAGACCTTGTGAACAGGGGGCAAGCTCCACGTCAAGCCCTTGGAGATCTGTCTCAAGCAGGGGTCACAGCACACAGCAAAGTCCTTCTCCTTTCCTTGGCAGAAACAGCCACTGCAGGCCAGCCCCAGACAGCACACAGCAAAGGGGCAGTACTCCTCCTCCAGTTTCTCCAGCTCTTCTCCTTGGCAAAGGTTCCTCTTGATTTCCCAGAAGTGATCTAAAAATAAGGGGTCTGGGCCCCTCTTTTTATACAGCAAAACCCTTTTTTTCTCTGGTGGCAGATAAACCCTGTGCTCAATCAAAACCAGTTCTGTCCTCTCTGGTGCAGCTTCCTGGCAGGAGGTGGAGACAGCATTGTGTCAGGCAGACCAGGCCCATTCAGGTGAAAGGAAATCTCCTCCCCCTACTCTAAAAGCAGCCCAGGTCTATTCAGCCAAGCCCTGACTCATCCAGACTCTCTGGAACCACTGCTCATCCCCAGCCCCTGTCACTCCAAAGCCAGACAGTCAATACACATCCTAGCAGAGGCACACTGGATGGCTAATCAAGAAAATACCTACTTTCTAAAAGTGGTATTTTCAAACACAGAATGTAAAAATCATCTTCACTAAAAGATGCTTTTTAACATTCTGAGTTCAGGCATACTAAACTATATTTTCCTACCTTGTTCCCAGGAGTAGTTATGTTTATAAGATGTTATGAGCAAATTTCCCATTCTATCCTATGGGACAGGTAGCCTTGCAATAGTGAAAAATAAAATTGGCAGTATTTCACTATCAGGACATGCCACACACACCAGGGCATGACCTACCTTTTACATACACTGCACCCTGCCGACAGGGGTACCTTGGGCCTACCTTAGAGGTGACTAACAGGTAAGAAAAGGGAAGGGTAGGGCCTGGCAAGTGGGTGCACTTGCCAAGTCGACATGGCAGTACTAGACTGCCCACAGGCTCTGCAATGGCAGGCCTGAGTTACATTTACAGGCTGCTTATGTGGGTGGCACAATCAGTGCTGCAAGCCCACTAGCAGCATTTGATTTATAGGCCCCGGACACACACAGTGCACTGTACTAGGGACTGACTAGTAAATCAAATATGCCAATCATCTAATCACCAATCCATAAACACAATTATTATTATGGAGAGCATATGCACTTTAGCACTGATCAGCAGTGGTAAGGTGCCCAGAGTCATAAAACCACCAACAACAGGTCAGAAAAAATATAGGAGGAAGGCAAAAAATTCTGGGATGAACCTGCAAAAAGGGCCAAGTCCAACAAGGGCCTTTGTGTTCAGCAGCTGTAATTCCCCAGTAAAACAAAACAGATCCGATGTGTTCCCATGGATCTCATGATTCTGTTGTGCTGTTACTGGAACACCCGTAATGAGGACCTGAAAGGGTAGTTTTTCTCAGAAGGAACACAAAACTTCCTTGGATAAAGTTGTTAATTTGCTCCGGCCTAGTTACTGCTATGTTTCCGGAAAAGTTCTGACTTTTTGGCAAGTTATAAGGAATTCCACAGTGCTGATTGGAATATGTATTTCCAAACAAAGCACCTCCAACTGAATTCTTATTATATAAGTATTGCAGTGCTGAGATGCAGGTCATGTTTCCTGGTTTCTGCACCTCTTGCAATTTCTTATCATAGTCAATGTTAAGTGTGAAATCCTATCTGACCTCGGCAGCAAACCTGTAATGCATATATTCTGTAAACAAAACAACTACAACATGCAAAAAAATGTTCATTGTGAAATATTATGGTTGTAGTAGGTCTGTGCATTGCACATAAAAACACCCCACCTAATAAAAAGTTGTTTGTTATCACCAATATGTCAAACTAAAGTGGAAAAGCTTTTGTAACAAGACATTCCAATGTCTTTACAATAATTAAATCCCTTTTATGTTCCAGAAGTTTTTATACAGGCATATTTATAAAAATAAATTTTTAAAAAAGTAGAGCAACAGTATGGATTTTAGTTCATAGTCGTTGCCCTAAACTAAGTTCTTGTGCATCCCCCGAAGGGGATTGGGGAGAGCACTTTTCACAAATTCTTTCGCAAAGCATGTCAGACGTTATTGTGAGGCCATGGTCAAATATTTTATGTGGACCCCAGGTAGCATGAGCACCTGTTTATAACTTGAAAAATATCCTCAAGGGAAAAAAACATGGCTGCTCCAGCGTTTGGTACCAACTAGTGGCATGGCCTTTTTAGCTGTGGTTTCATTATTAATAAACAGGGCAGGCTTGCTTTAAAATGTATACATTTTGTAGCACTAGTTTGAGGCACTCAAAAAAGCAGAGCATGGGGAATATTTCTCCCCCTCTCCTCATACCTGTCCTGTCCTGTCCATACCATGCCCTGTCTTTCATTTTTTGTGGAATATTCATCTTGTTGCGTCTTTTCATTTTTTGACTAGCTTTCCTCTTCAGAACCCTTCAAAGTGTTTTGAACCCAATGGGACTCAGGTTTGTAGCGGGTTCTTCATCTGGACTCTTATGAACCATCTCACCTTTCATCTCATGCACACTGACTTCATGAGGTGAAGGTGGATATTTCAAATTCAATCACATTTCTAGTTACGGTGCAGTTGTTAATTACTCTGGGCAATTAAATACTTCTCAATTCCTGTTAAGTATCTTTTTGAACAAAAATGAATCTGTGGCAAGACTTCCTGGTTGCTGGTACCTCTTGTGAGTGCCTTTCTGCATCATGTGACAGCCTCAGATTGCCAGTAAGCATGTTATTTGGTATTTCTCCATGCATAAATGTAATTTGCTTGCATGCAGAAATGTGACACAAAAATCCATTTCCCCTTAATAACCATTTTGATGAACTTTTTTATTTCTCAGTTACAAAATATTGAGTCCAGAATATTGACTACCACTACACCATCAACGTAAATATATACTGAGAACTATAGATTTACTGTTCTTCACTCCACATCAACATACTATTTTTCACTTAGGAATCGGAAATCTATACTTACCTGTATATGCTTGCCTTGATGATACAGTGGTAGTATATATTCTGGGATAAAATAAAATACTCAATATTTTGACGTACAACCAAAATATTTTTCGAAGCAGCCCTTCTCCTTTCCCCTGAAAACACATTTATTTTCACTGGTGAATACCTCTTACAGTTTGTGGGTGTTTACCAGCTTTTACAGGTGATTCCACGCAGTGAGCTCACTACCTGATTTCTGCAGCTAGATTTGCTCTCTTTGGAATCTGTAAGTGAACAGATCTCATTTGGAAGTGCAAAATCCAGCTTTGCGTCAGCTGTAATCCAGGAAATGCCTTCATTTGCACACATGAGGTAAACTTTGGTGTACATATAGCTTTGTGAATTGCTTAATTTGAAGAGAAAAAAAAATAAGTACCAGGGCTCGTCAGGAGGCCACTGCAGCTTGCACCACATATTGCCCTTGCCATGCTGCCAATGACAGTAACAACCCAACTACTAACCATCACACTCCTTCAAGTGTGATAATTCGGACTAATCCAGGACCCCAAACCTATAAGAAATGGTTGGGCAGAAGGAATTGAATTAATAATTGACTATTGTTGTAGTCATCTCTTAATTGGCCAGACAGCGCCACCTTGTGGCAGACTGTCACAAGTGCCGGTGTGGACAGTTAAGTGTTGGTGCCAAGGACAGGAAACCACATGCTCAAATTAAGCACTGGAATTGGGTGAAAATGTGGGTGAGAGTGAAAGGTGGTCAACAATCTCTGACTAACGTTAATGGTGTATATGAAATATTGTGGTCATTATTAGAAGTCATAACAGTACTAATAGCATTTATATTATTATCATAAGCTGCAGTGGTTTTATTATTAGCAGTATTAATTGTAGAGTTAGCATCAGTAGTAGTGACAGTAGTAGTTGCAGAAGCAGTATTATTAGCATAATAGTAGTTGCAACAGCAGTACAAAAAACAGTAGTATCAGAAAGAGCAGTACTACTAATATTAGCAGTAATACCAGTGGCAGAAGCAGCATTAGGCACAACAGCCATAGTAGTAGCAAGAATAAGAGTGATGGTGGTGTTTGTATTAGTAGTAGTAGCAGCAGCAGCTGAAGTGTGCTAACAGCAGAGGTAGTAGCAAATAATAGCAGCAGTAGTAAAAACAGCAGGAGTAGTAGTACCAGCAGTAAATGTAAAGGTAGCAATACTAGTAGCAGTTGAAGTAGCATCATGAGCATCAGCAGTAGTATCAGTAATAGCAGTAGTGGTAATAGTAACAGCAGCAACAGTAGTACTAGCAGTGTTAGCAATGGTATGAGAAGTAGTAACAAAACCGTAGCAACAGCAGCCACAATAGTACTACTAGCAGTAAAGGAGTACTAGTAACAGTAATTGCTAAAAATCCATAACAAATAAATGTTGACATTTCGTCTCGCTAAATACAACATAACCCTATTGTACCACAATGAATAAATACAGAGAGGAAGCCACACATGCAGGTGATTACTGCATCAATCCAAATGTATGCAATCAATGTAATTAAGTCCAATTCTTGTGGAACTGACGTCTGTCCCTTTGTTTAATGTTTTTTTTTCAGCTAATATTCAAATTTTACTAACAGTTCCCAACCCCGCAGGCTTTTTTGACTCGAAGACTACGGCAAACAGGAGCGGCTCGTGTCGGGGAAAAGAGGCGGGTGGGGGAGGAGGTCGGGGAGGTGGAGGAATCCGGGACAACAGAGGCAAAGAGATTTTTTTTTTTAAAGATCTTTACCTGCCGCCTTCCAGCATCGCTTCAGGATTGGCCTGAGCGCTGATGATTTGCGCTCCAGGACAGACTGGGAGCCTGTGCCTGCTCCCTCCAATTCCTGCAATGCAGCTGGGGTTAGAGAAAGTTTCACTCAGAAAGCTGACCAAACCCACATGCGCAGTGAAGGCAGTGCCTACCACTCCCCCTCCAGCCTGCCACCACCCTGGCCCCGAACTCAGCACAAGAAAAAGAAAACGATAAACGGGTTTTAAACCATTTCATTATCATTTTATTTTTCACATATTTGAAAGTGCTGGCAAGGGTGGGGGCGACGCCATAGCGCAGGAGCCGCCGCTGATGGCAAAATGTTTAAGGTATAACACAAAAATATTGCAGTGACTTCCTACTAAGACAGCCAATACACCAGAGCCCTCATTATGAGTGGTCCAGTGTTAGATATGATATTTAACACGTGTGATAAATAATTATACTATGGGGTATGTTATATATTTGGTGCGAAAATGGCACCAATTACACATTTATCCTCTAAAATGGAGAATAACTGGCATTTTTTCCCCCAACAAACATCAGCAGATTTTACCTACCAAAATGAATTCAGGGAATGCAATTTTTTATCATTAATCACAAGGGTCTGATATCTGCGGTAACAGGAGCCACCAACTTATCGTAATTTATTGCTCATATCAAAATGAGGTCCTAGATATGTCATCATGTACAGTGAGAATCCATTCGCACTGCACAAATAATGGCTTTTTGCATAGCAGTGCTCTTAGTTTCCGGAATAAACACCTTTAAGCACAAGACTGGAGGTTCGAGTCCGTGCCTGTGACATGTCTTTTATCCTTTTAAAGCACCCCTTCATCCGAGGAGTAATGTTGGCACCAAGATCCCGCGTCAATTATCTGAGAAAAGAATCTAGTATCTTTCTTCTGCATAGGCCGCATTGGGTAGTGTCATGCTTAATCGTGTCATGTCTCCATGTGTTGTACTATGATATGCCAAGCCTTTGAATAAAGGGGCAAAGTCCATATAGGCACTATGCATCAAGAGGAGAGCCACCCACCTTAGCTTTCTGGAGCATAAGATTGAAGAGAAGTAAAAAGAAACACTGATTATAAGACTCAACCTTAATAATATATTAGAAATATATTTTGTGGATGGTGTGTCTCTTTCCTCCAAAACGCTCTGTGGGTAAAGCACAACGCGGATAACACGAGCCATTCACCGGAGAAGGCGCTGTATTTTAAATATGGCCCCTCATTGTTACCCTCAATATGAATTAGTCTAGCTGCGCAGCTCTTGTTTTGATAACGAGGTATTGGCATAATCTAGCGCTTAGAGTACAATTGTGTTTGCCAGAAATATGCTATGGTGTGTGGTCTTATGAAATAATTGGAAATATTTGTAATGTCACCATATAATCTCCGCAAATTTTAAATCCTCATTACCTCAACAACCAGGCCTCAGATCAGGCTGTTTCAACTGTTTCCATAACTAGGCAACATTGCTATCCTTATTGCACAGAAAAACAGGAACTACTTAACACATGACCAGTTCAAACATGAAGTTTTAACTATGTAAGTCTTTTTTTGTCAGGCGTGGGCCACATGGAAATTCGTGCATTTAGTAGGATGATTTGAAATTTCAAGGCCCTTTGTTTAAAGTTCTAAACCAAACATACTTCTCAGTATCTCACAGTAACAGCATCTTTTTTTCAGAGAAAAGGGAAGTGTCCTGTGGACCGGAAACAGGACTATGAAGTAAGTTATTGAACTCAATGCTAATGCAACGCCAGTGGCTTCCTGGGCCAGGGTTGAAAGTGGATCACATTTCTCTATTCATGCTGAATTATAAAGAAAGTAACAGCGGTCCTTTTGTTATCAAATGGATTGGTCGAGCTGAGAGGCACTTCCTTAAAACATTTAGTTCATGCATTTGTCTTTTAGCTGGTTACTGCTGGACTGAAATGTTATCTTTTTCGATTAGACCAAAAGTTAGAGTGTTAAATTGTATCTCACATTATATAATCCATTCTCCATTTGATTAGGGTAGTTTTTACATTCTTTGACACTGACTACACTACTACAGTGACAATTCAATGCTATAGTGAAATATATACATTGCTGAATTACTCATGGTAAAGTGTAGACGTGGAAGGCAGAATCCCAGAAATCCCAGACCAGAATTTGGGAAATCAAACATCTAGGTGTAGAAACGTGAATAACATGAATAGTCTTTTGAAGACTTATTTGAAACTGGGGTTTGTAACAGAGAGCTTCATAATAACACCGCGGATAGGCAGTGGCGTAACATTAGCCCCGCAGCCACCGCGGTGCCCCTGAGATCCAGAGGGCCCCATCTGGCACTGTGCATGGGAGGGAGCCCCTGGCCTGAGAGCACTGGGTGGGGTGAGCATCCTTATACTTTGCAGGGGGGCCTCAAGTTTTGTTTCGCAATTGCGGACAGGCCAAAACAATAGAGCAGTGGACTGTTTGATAATTGTTCTGTATGTGTAGAACAACTAATGCTGACAAATGGGACATTTGGTATGGAGGATGTAGCGTTCCTATAATCGCAGTCACTAGGTGATCATGCATGGGGCGAATAGGATAGGCTAGGCTAGGTCACGGCGTGATGATGCCAAGGAAAAGTGTATACCAGAAGTTTTCCTAGATATTGTCATTAAGCGGAGCATGTCATATTACTGAATACAGAATATTAGAACACTGAAATGTTGAAATCTCCATTGAAGATAATAGAGCAGCAGCAACCTATAAAACCAAGCATATGCCCGCTGCTCACAAAATTACAATGTCCTAGTATAGAGCCTCTTCCTCTCTCTTTCCCTGTCTCTCCAAAATAAATCGATTGGACAGGGGAAAGCAAAAGGCAGAGCCTGTGCAGTAGAGCACACATGAGCCTCTTCCTCCCAACTCCCGTAGCTCACAGTGTCACCGGAGCCTAGGACTCAGAGAGAGGGAATTCTACTCAGCTCCTAGGTCTCCCTGTCTTGGCTGAATGAGGAAAAGCAGTTTAGTGAAGCCCAGGGAAAACCAGGGGCTGAATTATCTCCCCTTTCAAAGTTTCAGCACTCCGTCCATCATCTCCTTGTGTTTTGCCCTAAGTTGGCAGGGTATGCCCAGACGTGGGTCTCTTGCTCACCTTGCCACTGGATTCAAGCTAGCCTGACTAATGAGGGGTGTTACCTCAAAACCGGTCCCAGGATGCTTGTTTCTGGCCCAGTGAAGACCTGGCTTGGCAGTTCGGTCTGGACTGTTCCCATGAGGCACAGGGTCAACACTGATTTGCATATGGCTGGGTCTGAACTGCGGTGGTGGAGTGAGCTAAAGAAAGATGATTGATTCAACCCAGATCAGTGACTGGAGGTGACCATCTGAAAAGTTTCAGCGCTCCATCCATCATTTCCTTGTGTTTGCTTTGTTCACCCTAAGTTGGCAGGGTATGCCCAGACGTGGGTCTCTTGCTCACTTTGCCACTGGATTCAAGCTAGCCTGGCTGATGAGGGGTGTTACCCCAAAACCGGTCCCAGGATGCTTGTTTCAGGTCCAGTGAAGATCTGGCTTGGCAGTTCGGTCTGGATGGTTCCCATGAGGCACAGGGTTAAGGCTGATTTGCATATGGCTGGGTCTGAACTGGGGTGGCGGAGTGAGCAAAAGAACGATGATGGATTCAACCCAGATCTCTGACTGGGGTTGAGCGTCTGAAAAGTTTCAGCGATGTGTCCATCATCTCCTTGTGTTTGCTTTGTTCGCCCTAAGTTGGCAGGGTATGCC
Organism: Calotriton arnoldi; assembly: GCA_963921515.1. Lineage (NCBI taxonomy): Eukaryota > Metazoa > Chordata > Amphibia > Caudata > Salamandridae > Calotriton > Calotriton arnoldi. The sequence goes on from CAWUFW010004737.1 coordinate 554,990, forward strand.
CAGATGTGAGTCCTGTGCTTACTTTGCCACTGGATTCAAGCTAGCCTGGCTGATCAGGGGTATTACCCCAAAACCGGTCCCATGATGCTTGTTTCCGGTCCAGTGAAGACCTGGCTTGGCAGTTCGGTCTGGACTGTTCCCATGAGGCACAGGGTCAAGACTGATTTGCATATGGCTGGGTCTGAACTGGGATAGCGGAGTGAGCTAAAGAACGATGATGGATTCAAACCAGATCTGTGACTGGGGGTGAGCTTCTGAAAAGTTTCAGCACTCCGACCATCATCTCCTTGTGTTTGCAATATTTGGCACCACCACATCATTATGTGGTGCATTTATGTTAAATTATTTTGGTCTCAGCTCTCTGCTAATGGAGATGTTGCAATATTGATCAACACTAATCTTAGGGTTTAGCCCAAATCAAGTTGCATACATATTTGCTCCCATTAAACTATGCAAGAGTGCTTGGAAAGATAGTTTCCCAGTATATCTATTGAGAAAGTGTAATTCGCCTTATTCAGAGGATAACATTTATCAGTGGCCCTCTCTCTCATAAACAGGCACAAAGCACAGTGCAGCTGCTGTCATTGGTAAAAGGGGTTTTAAACAATGAAACCCCTCTGTTGCTCTCCAATAATTTTCATTACATTAAGTCCTTTTTAAATTCTGTAACATCGAGGTCCTATGGTCCTGACACATACAGTTTTCTTGAACCACATAAAGCTTTCCCCCCTTCATTCTTCTCTCACCCTTGGCCTATTGAGATAAAGATCCATTTTTGCCTTCATGTATTTGGTCGAAGCCCCCCACACTGTCTCTGTAGGCCCTAACTATGCCAAATGTAGGAAAAGTGGGAATTATGTAAAGTTACAAGGAAGAGTAGACTTATAATCAAATAGCCAAGATTACTGCCAAATAATCAGAACATTACGTTCTCAAACCCTCTTGGTCATTACCTATCTTAATTTTGGGCTATATCAATGAAACAGCACTTGTTAAAAAGCATGACTCAACTACATTTAGTAACTCAACAGCAGAGTCCACTGAAAAACAACTCTGAGTGTACTATGCTCTAATGATACTGAAACCTTTAGCTAGTAATGTGAAATGGACAGGGAGGAAAAATCCCAAGCAGATTACATTACAAACATCAATTATTGGAGCACTTATGGTCTTTCAAGGTAGGCCGCCACTCACCTCCAGGGTTTTTCTTTATCACCAGAGGAAAATCCACTCTGCAAATGCAAAACCTTTGGCACATACCCTTGACTTAGAATAAACATGAGAGCTTACGAGAACTCTTAAAATATGTAGGCGTGAACACCAAAACCCCAGTCACCTAACTCACACTCAATTCGCTTCAACCAGAAGGAGGACTTTAGATAATGGGAACTCCAAAAGCACTTCCTTCAGAGGTTTGCCCAGGGGACATTCCAATGCTTGAACATTTAATTGAGGAATAACTACTTGCCTTAGAGCATTAATCAAGATCAACCAATTCAACAACACAACCATGTAGCCAAAACTACACAAAGATCCAACCATCTCTAAGGCAGTTGTAAGACTCTTGACTGATGCCCTTGAGGTTCTTTTGCTGGGGCTGACTGAATATTAAATGTTAATCAGCAGTTGCTAGCTAGCTAGGTATCTTGTTCATTTGGGTGGACAGTGTTTTCACACACCTGTAGTGGCAGAAAAACTAAGATCAGCAATTTAAATAAAGTACAGCACATTCTCTTCTGCAATGGAGAGAAAACGTGCATCACTTCAGCAGATCAAAAGATTGTTGAGTGTGGCAGACAGTTTGCAGGCTACAATCACAGTCAATATGCTAGATACAGCACTTGTGAATGTATAGGTTTGTGTAAGCTGTCGAAAGTATAAGAATACTATATGCTTGTTTTGTAAGCAAGCCATAAAAACTAAAATAGAAATGGTTTAGAAAACAAATAAGAAACATTGTTAAATGCCAGAATGCTAGGCACAGCGATAGTAGATGGTTAGGTTACATAGGCTGTCCAAAGCATAAGAATATTCTGGATTTTGTGTTGTAAGCATACCTTAAAAAAATTAGTTCTTTGAAACGTTTTAAATACCTAATGGGGATTGTAGATGTGCCCCAAGTGGACATGGATATTCTTATGCTTTGACAGCTTACACAAGCCTATACATTTAGGATTGCTGTACCTAGCACCCTGGTGCATCGCCTACCCTCAAAATACACATGAGAGATACCAGGATAAACCTGGCATAATATATATTTTTTTAATCTCTGCATTTTCCCTCCCTCACAGCCCCTTCCCCCCTTAGCACTCATATTACGTCTATAAAAAGAACAAATGAGTCACGTCACTTTTTGGTACATCATTGGGCACCGAGGAAAACCATGTGTGACCTCAACCTACAAGTTGAGCTATCTCTAGAAGATTAACCCTTTCTCAATTTCCTCCCAATATTCTGCTATCACAGGTTACAGATTTAAGGTTGCTTTACATTTTATACAATGTGGAATATGTACTACAGCCAGACCTGCAAGTAAAGAGGTGGGCCAAATATTTCCTTAACTTCTAGTTACCAGTGCCTGACCAGAGTAAAAATTATATCAATTTGTAAATAGAATAAACAATCTATCCTTCTAAACAAGCAATATACCATGTCAGTTTAAAAGACCCTTGTAGTGCCAGAGGCACTCCCATGTATTGGGTCCACATGATGACCTTTGACTACCATTGTTTTAATTGATTGTATGTGTTTTATTTCCACTTTGCACTTGCATTTCGTGTCTCCTTAAAGCTGCAGAGTGGGAGTGTTTTCACAGAGTAGAACAGCCTTGCCAGGAACAGAACGTGTGGGATGTGCATTTGAAAGTATGAGAGAGAGAAAGGTGTGGAATGTACTTCTCTGGCTTGGAGTGGTGTTATATGCAGTGGTGCTCAAATGTGCATTCTGTCGTACATTGGGAAATGAAGTGTGTGATGCTATAGGCCGTGGTGCACAAATGTGCATTGTGTTGTACATTGGGAAGTTTTATGAAGTTTTACTATTGGCTTTGACATGCCCTCATGCCATCTTGAATTCTGACTGTCTAGCTTGAGCTTTGCGCACATAGGCAGGCCCCCATATCACTCAAGTTGTTTAGGCTATTCACGTTTAAGATTGTTTTCTGTACTTTTGGAGATGTTTTCTGTACTTTGGAGATGTTTTCTACTTTACCAAGCTTCTCTAAGATAAGGGGCTGGAACATGTGGGAGCTCAGAAGAATACGTGAGAACTCCTTTGCCTTTGGAATGCTTGCCACTCCAGTAAGTTTTTTTGGCGCAGAGGAGGTCCTCTCGGAAACTTCTAGTGCATTCAGATTATAAAACTGGGGTTTGTTGATTTGGAAAGGGGGATTTTGGGACCTGAATGAAGGAGGGACGCTTCTAATTCAGTGTGGCAGTTCCCGACTTGCTGAGTCTCTTGACCCCGGCTGTGTATCCCCCAGTCTGGAGTGGGCTAAGATAAAGTTATTGCAGCCAGTGATGTATTTTCTCTGATTACTGGCATTGTGATGTGTGAGTGTGTCTGTATGCACATTCAAGTCTCCAGTGGGTATAATCATCTGAAGTATTTAGTATATATATCTTTATATCTTTTCATGCTTTCCTTTGATTCCTTGTGTCTGATTATTTGCATTTAACAGTGTTTATTTCTTGCAGTGGGTGTCTAGTATTATTATCATTATTAACTGGTTGTATTTTATTCCATGCATTTAACTGTTGCATTTGCTTATTTGTAAGTGTGCTATTATTGCTTGCATATATATATATATATATATATATCTCAATATATATTTATATGTTGTTTCATTTGACATCTGGGAAAGCCTTTCTGTTAGAGAGTGTTGCACAAATAAAACCCCACTCTTTATTCTGAAAACTGTCTTTTGATGCGCCTCATTTTATGAGAGTGAAACCCTTTTCCAGGTATTTTCTTGCTTCGCTGTGTGTGTGCCACCGTGTGAGAGAGCTGTATTTTTTATTATTTTTGAGTGTGAAGCAATACAACCACAGAAGTCCAGAAAAACAATGGGGGTAACATGGCGAAAATATGAGGTGCCTTAAAGTTCAATCTCATTTGGAAACAAATTCCTCTGTGAAAATTAGAACTATTTAAAGTTATGAAAATGGTGTAAACAAGAGGAAATTCCTTATGGCTACATATAAATGACAGAGTGCCTGAAAAGTTCAAAATAGCCACAGAAAGAAAACCACATAACTCTTGATCTAGAATTGGTGCTATAAAAGGAAAATGCACAAAAGTCACATATGCAATAGCGACAAAATCAGAGACGTACAGTATGTTTTGTACAACTCATGTGTTGGTGACAATTAGGGGTGGACTGGTCATTACATTTACCATGCTAATGCTTAGGCAGTTCAAATGCACTAAAACATTAAGATCTGTTCTTTTGGAGATGTAGGACCACATCTCCACATAGGATCACCACCCCTCTCTCAGCAGAGATAACTCTTCGATGTTTTATTAGGATGGTGCATTTTCTGCTGCAGCAGCTCCTTCTTTCAGACTCCCAAGTAAACAAAGTTTTGACACTCACCATGTCTGTCTTTGCAGCATATGTTCACAATGTGGTGGCCACTTCAGAACTGTTTGTGCATAGGGCAGCCAAGGTGCAGGGCGGGAAGTGAACAGGACCAGCTTTACGAAGGGATGCCAGTGTGAGGGGCTACTAAAGGGCAATAAGAGGCAGGTACAGTGGAATTTGGCTGCAGTCACATTCTGCTGGGCTGCTGTTGGTATTCCAATCTGTCAATGATCAGGAACAGAAAAGAACAACAAAACATCAGAAGCTAGAAATTTTAGATTTGATCTAGAGAAGATCACAAGGCTGTACTGCTCTCTCCAGAGAGAATGTTGCATTTGCTCGTTCACACAGGGTACCATCTATCCCAAAGAAAAGGCAAAAGGGACATTTTATCCACACATGCAGCTGGCAGCTATTGTATGTATTCTGTCATCAGCGTCTCTCATAAATGGAGCGCTTGCTGCAGAAGAATGCTGCAACATCCCATAAAGTATTCCACCACATCAATTATGTTCTAAAGTCCATCACCACATTCGCATTCCAAAAACACCAAGGAACATACAACCAGGGAGGATGTCTATAGCATTCGTATGTTGCCCAATACTATAAGAGTAACTCTATGTAATTCCCTTTAACAGCACCAGTCACCATCTGCACTTAAACAGTGAGTTCAATATGAATTTTCTGAACATAGGAAACACAAACAACCTCTTACCAAATACCAAAAGAAAAGCCTTGATTCAGTCCAAGACAGTGACGTACATATACTGACCTACCAGGGGGACATGGACATGGACAGCAGAGAGAGAAGGCATGGCTATTACCTTAGAGTGGACCAGCATGTCTCCCAACCTAGATTTACAGCATTTCACATCAATGGAGTCATTTTAGAGTATGGTGGGGTTGTTTGTGCCCCCAACTGATGGAGGCAAGGAGGCTGTGATATGTATGTGTAAGGGGGTGTGGTAGAATGTGAGTATGGAATGGTGGGTGACAGGGTGACTGTGAATACGAGGATGTGGAATGCGAGTTATTGGGTGTTGGGTTTCCAATCCGAGGGGCAGTTGGAGAGATAGCAACTTTCCTGATGGGAGCTCTTTTGCTGGTATTTTGCTCGGTCCAGTGCTGCTCCGGTTAGTCACTGCAATCGTACTGTAACTGTAATCTTATATGAAGCATTCCCTTGGGTCATTGTGCAAGAAGATCATTTCTTAGCCTGTTGCTGCCACAGTGACTATAGTCCTGGCAATCATTGCCCTTCAGGGCATGCTTTGAAGGCTGTCTCTAGGTGGAGTAAGGGAGGCCTGGAAGAGAACGCCTTCATGGAGTAAGTGTGACTCAATTGTGTGGGATGTTCTTGTCACCCACAGCGACTTGTCTACAGGGGGTGATTGTTGGGTCTGTCATCATTTCCAGTATGCATACTCAGTTTGGTAGTATTGTCAGGTGTGTCAATGGCTCCAGCAGTACAGGGGTAACAAAAGATTTAAATGAAAGAATTAAGAATGGTTGAATGCTCAGTAGCAAACTACTGAAGCAATACCTTTCAGAAGCTAAAGCAGTCCTTTCCTTGAAGTATCATTTGTATTTTTATGATCAGTGAGTTGGAGATCCAACACACAAAAGCTCCTGAGTCGTACCATTCAAAGTTTTAATCATATTCAAATGTACTCTTTGTGTCCATCGTGAAAGCATGAAAAGTTGGTCAAACTAGGATGCAAACCGGCGATCTGTAGTGGGACACACACATCGCAGCACTATGAAACACAGAACTAGTATAGTCTCAATCTCAATCTCAAAGTCCTTTATTCGATCTTACTCATAAGAACATAAAAGTGTTTACAGTCACAGTTTATAAAAGACATAGTAAAATTTATCATAAACCCAGGTGTAAAAGAATGCAAGCATTCATTATATCATAAAATCTAATTCATCTATATGAATACAATAAAAACATGATAAGCCATCCTGCTATATCTTAAGGGCCCAGCTGCTTTCTCTTTTTCAGGCATGCCCAGAGAAATGAGGCTAGAGAAAAACAGACATAAAGGTTCTGCAAGGATTTGAGGAAGAACAGAGCTACACGGCAACATTTAAAATTATGACTCTTGCAAATTGGTACAATAAGTTTGTGTTGTTCTTGACAATAAAAACCACAAAAAAACAAAACGTGGAGATCATTTTGTGGGGACTTGTTGTCACAAGGACATACTGAGAGATCGGAATGTTTATATTGCTTCCCTGGAAATCCTATCATCAAAGGGATCATATTTAAGCGAAATCTCAGTAAAATGTATTTGTGGTGTGAGTGTGTGACATCAGCCAAATACAGAATACTTCCTTCCATCAACACTGGTGTTAGTTCATACAGACGAACCGTCTGGGTGTGGGAGTTTTTTTCCTTTCTCAGATATTGAGCCCTCAAAATGAATATCTCAACCAGTTTTTGCTTAGACATGGACTTACAAGTAGAGGGGTCTTTAAAAAGGCGGCTTAAACCAATGGCAGATAATTCCGACTCCACATACTGTAGCCACTTAACCCTACTGTAATTATCTGACTTTAGAATGAGTGTTATCAGGTTTTGCGTGAGGGGAACTGTCACCCTGCGCCAGATAGAGTGCCACAGTAGGAGTGGTGCAATTTTAATCGTATCAATGATGTATGGTAAAGCAAATTCCATATGTAAAACATAGTTTGAATATGACTGTGGAACGGAAGTAAAAGACTTAAAAATGTGTTCTCTATGGACTGCAGAGTATCACAGGGAGCCATCCCCATATCGCTGCACCATATACTGCTGCCGCCTTAGTTTTAGCATGGTACATTTTTTTCATTGGGATCAGAGGTTTGACTCCCAGCCTTTTAGAGAATGTTTTCAGTGCCATGAGGCTTCTCTGCATGCCCAATGCTCTTCCCTCTAGTAATTTAGACCATGATTGGTTTCTATCAAAAAGGACTCCTAAATAGGGGAATGAGTCCACAACCTCAATCTTACCGGAGTCCATAAAAAAAGAAGGAGGTCTGTCATGTTTCCCCCCCGCAATGATAATAAAGGATTTGCTCTGGTTGACCTTTAAATCTAATGATTCCATGAAAGTTGCGTAGGCAGATATAAGATACTGGAGCCCCCTCCCAGTTCTCGCCATCAATACGGCGTCGTCCGCATATGCTAGCATTGGTAACCGCTGATGGTTAGCAAGCACAGGGACGTCCAAGGCTGCGCCCTCGAGATGTTTTCCCACACCATTAGTGTAGATGGAAAATAAAAATGGTGCCAGGACGCAGCCTTGTCTTACCCCTCTCAAGATCTTAAATGAGCGGGTACACTCCCCGTTCCTCCCATAGCGGACTGAGGAGGAGGCGTCAGAATACAACTGCCTGATGAAGTCAACCAATGACTGATCTATTCCCATCTCCTCCATTATCTGCCAGAGTCTAGGGTGGGACACGCAGTCGAAAGCTGTGGATAAGTCCATGAAGGCAAGATAGATCTTCCCACCCTTGGCTCTGACATATCTATCCATGATCAATGACAGATTCAGGCATTGGTCTATTGTTCCTTTTCCCTCTTGGAATCCATATTGGGACTCCATTAAGATGTTTTTACTCCTCGCCCATGCCTCTAATCTCGTTAAAAGTAGGCGGTCCATAAGTTTGGCCGTCGTATCGATCAGCGAGATCGGTCGATAATTTTTGGGATTATTTTTGTCTCCCTTTTTATGAACGGGGACGATAATACTTGTTTTCCAGGACTTGGGGGGGCCCACTATGGCGATTTTATTAAAAACATTAGTTAAAAAGGGAACTAGTATAGTCAATTTGGGTTTTGTGTCCTGTAAGTTAAGTTACATGTAAGTGTGTGCAGCAGATACTTCCCCTCTACCCACTTCCCCAAGGTATCCCACACAGTTTGTAGTCTGTCACTTGCGGGATACAAGAGATTCCCTCAGCAGAAAAATTACAGCAGGAGCTTTCTTACTGTGATGGGAACATGGGATCTACAGGTAACACATATGTCTCTGTAAAAGTGGCATTAACTATGGAATTGGCTTGGCAGTTCAGGCTGGACTGATTTGCATATGGCTGGGTTTAAACTGGAATGGCGTGGCGTGCAAATAAAACAATGGATTTAACCCAGATCTATGACTGGGGGTGAATGTTCGATTGATTCAGCATTCCATCCATCATCTGTTCTTTTTGCATTTGTTGCCCTAAGTGGGAAGCGTATGCCCAGACATGGGTCTCGTGCTCACCACGCCACCAGGTTCAAGCTATCCTGGCTGATGAGGGGTGAAACCCCAAAACCGGTCCTAGGATGCTTGTTTCTGGTCCAGGGAGGACCTGGCCTGGCAGTTCGGGCTGGACTGTTCCCATGGGGAACAGGGTCAAGACTGAAATGCATATGGCTGGGTCTAAACTGGAATGGCGTGGCGTGCAAAAAAACGATGGATTTAACCCAGATCTGTGACTGGGGTGAATGTTCATTTGATTCAGCATTCCTCCCATCATCTGTTCTTTTAGCATATGTTGAATTGTATAGCACAATATTCGCCCAAGACGGTATCCAGGCACTTGGGCAAGGTGTGTGATCCCAAGGTGCTTGTATGAAGAGCCAGATCTTTAGCTTCTTGCGGAACTCAAGAAGTGAGGAGGAGGCTCCGATGAGTTGAGGGAGGTTGTTCTATGTCTTGAGTACGATGTAGGAGAATGAGCGACCTCCAGTTTTGCTTTTGTGGATGCCGGGAGTGTGTGGGAGTGAGAATGAGGCATAGCATCGGTGTCTGGTAGGTTGGTGAAAGTGTATGCAGCTGTTCAGTTATTCTGGTCCTGTGTTGTGTAGGCCTTTGTATATATGCGTGAGAAGTTTGAATTGGCTGTGCTTGTGAATTGGGAGCCAGTAAAGCTTTGTGAGGTGCAGTGTGATGTGGGTGCGGAAGGTCGAGAATAGGTCTTGTGGCTGTGTTCTGGGTGGTCTGGAGTCTGTGTAGGAGTTGTTTGGAGATTCCCGCATAGAGAGTGCTTCCGTAGTCCAGCCTTCTGGTGATGAGTGATTGCCTGACGGTCCATCTGGTGTTCTGAGGCAAGCAATTGAAGATCTTTCACAGCATGTGTTGGAAGTGGAAGCAGGGGGTGCGCACTGCATTGACTTGAGCTGTCATGTTAAGCTTGTCATGTAGGATGATCCCTAGATTTCTTGCATGGTCTGTGGATGGTCTTAGCTCCGATGGCAATAAGGTGGAATCCCATGGTAAGATCTCGTTACCGAAGACCAGTACTTCCATCTTGTCAGTGCTGAGCTTCAGGCAGTTGGTTTGCATTCATTCTGCTCACATGGTCATGCAGTTGGTGAAGTTGGTTCTGGTGGTGTTTGTATTGTCTGTGAGGGAGAGGGTGAGTTGGGTGTCATCAGCATAGGAGATGACGGTGATCGGATGATGTTGGCGAGGGGTGTCATGTATAATTTGAAAAGGGTGGGGCTGAGGGATGATCCCTGTGGGACACCAACATACCAGTTTCTTGGTCTCTGATGTGAAAGGTGGCAGCCTCACCCTTTGGGTTCTTCCTGTGAGGAAGGAACAGATCCATTTCAGAGCGAATCCTTGTATGCCAACCTCATGGATGGTGCCATTCAGGGGGAAGTTTTGAAAGATTTGCAGCTTGAAGTGCAGGTGTTTCATGAATGGGATGGCGTTCTCTGTGGATGCTGTGAATTTGATGTATTCCTTGTAGATGATGGCGGGTCCTCCTCCTGGCTTGTGAAGGCGGTCCTGTCGAGCGATCTTGTAGCCCGCTGGGATTGCAGTAGTGATGTGGGGAGTTCAATTTGATTTCTAGCTTATCTCAAGTTCTTATTGCAATAATATCAGTGTATGGTGCAGGACTGTGTACAGATGTACTGGGATATCAGTTCATAGAACAGGTCAGCATATAGTGGCACTATGTGAATTATTGAGGTCTCAATAGAAGGGTAGCTGAGCACAGTTCACTTCAGTATGTATGTGTGTTATGAGAGCTGTGCAAATATCCCACTAATACATTATCAGTGGGTGTCTCTGTATTGGCAGATCAGAATAGTGGTGTATTGTGAAAGCGTTGTGGATGGCTCAGGATTAGGATATAAGTACATTGAGCAGGTCAGTAAGGGGTGCATCATGAAAGATTGGTAAACTAGGAAGGCAGTATGTTATGCAAATTAGTATAATGTCACAACATGAGTGGTCTATTATTGTCTCGTGGATAGTCACTTGGATATAAGTGCACAGTGCAAGAGAAATAGGAGAGGCTGGTGGGAGCGCTGCAGATGTTTCACTAGGGTTGTATGATGAAATATCAACCACTAAAATACCATAATGCAACAACATCTTGGTAATAACATCAACAACAACAATATTGACATTACATACTCCTAAAGTAAAGCTAAAAAATAGCACAGTCAAAAACGTTGTCGTTCTAAACATTGACACGATAATGGTAAGTATATCTACCTAATTGAAGTCAGCATGACTATAATTTAAAATAAAAGTTACCAGAAAATGAGAGGTACTAAAATAAGTCAGTCCTTTGAGGGTTCGGCCCAAAAATGTAAACTTGAACGTCCAATTATTGAAATGTCTACACTGAAAAAGTACTCCAAAAACAAAATCATACTGTATGGATAAAACCCTCTCTTAAAGGCAGGGGAGGGTCTTCTATCCAGACGATATATTAAATAAAAATGTTGTTATATCATATGTAATAATGGGGTAACCCAATGATCGTCACCAGACCTGGGTACAGTGCGGGAATGAAGAAAAGTGGTCTGTGACAGTTATTTAGAGGAGAAATGGATCACAGTCTATGTAAGTTGTGTTGAAAAGAAAAACAACACTGATCATCAATATCATATGACGAAATAATTGTTATTTGAAGCCTACAATTAATGTAAAGAGCACTTTGTTTAGAAAGGCAACAAAGTGTCAAGCAATCAATATAAAACATACAATTAATGTCAAAAAACCGAATTGAGCGCCAAAAGTAGTCCAATATAGTGTATTTATTCCATATATTTAAAACAATTTATGCATTCACAGTAGTAAAAAGGTTGCAAGGAAAGGAAGAGAAGATTTAGGGATGGTTGTGCTCGTGATGGGGAAGGGGTGGATAGAAGTCACTGGTTAGAGGAAATACAATATTTCAATCATTATAACATCAGACTGGTAAGAAAGACCAGTTCTACAGGACCTGTCCTGATCAATTCTTTAGATCACAGTTATACAGTGTAATCAAGCATTAATGCAACATCAAACAATGGGGAAAGGAGGGAAAAAGGTACAGGTCCCATGTGGGTAAATAGCGTCGACGTTTCGACTCGACTAACGCATAGAGGGTGACTTATGCCTCTGCTGCGAGTCTTCTTCAAGACGAAGTGGTACGGGGGCAACCTGGGGGTGAAAGAGTAGCTCAGTGTTAAATGGCGCATAACTCCCACTACAAAAAGGGGGAAGGTAAGGACTAATACTGACCTAATCCTGGTGCCACATTGGCATCTCAGATATAGCAACGATGATGGTATACTAATTGATCCAATCAAGGTATGCTGTAGAGAAAGAATCCTAAATTAATTATGCATCCTAGTCTGCCAATTGGCACAAGGTAGGTAGTCACCCAGATAATTCACTCACCCAGAGGGTAAGCTGAATTCCACTCGTGAGGGCCCAACTTATGAAGTCCTCACCGGTATTTAAGAACCGTAATTAACCATGGTCATCAGACATCTGAATAAATCTCGAACGTCAAGACCTACATATAAAATTAGGAAGAAAAACTAGGTATCAAAAGGTAGTAAATATCCTACACGGTCTTAGGACATGTCTGAGAGAGAAACCTTAGCCTACAGCGAGGATTATATTGAAAAGTTATTACAGGGCCAAATTGGCTCTAGTTTCCTCGACGCATCAGTTTATGGCACTGATGTTATCCTTAATGAAAAAATAAACAAGCTTGAACGTCTTGAGAAAAAACTTATTCGCATAGATTGCATGGTCATGTTTTGACCAAATATCTCCAAGCAAATGTAATCCCTATTGGCCTCCAAGTTAGGAACGAACCGGCAATTTTTATTGACAATCCCAAATTCAAGGAGAATTTTAGTTTTGTTTCAAATAATTGCTCGAGACACTGGATGGTGTTAGGGGTAGAGACTGCCCTGGAAGAAGTAAAACGCCTTATGAAGGAGATTCTGATTTGAGGAAGGAAATTGTAGATGACAAAGCACTCACAAATGCCAAAGAGACCCTTGAGCGACTTGAAAGAACCCTCAAAGATTTCGATACATTCACACAAACAACGAAACTTGACAAACTAGCCCGTGACATACAGCTTTATGACAAGAAGGTCACATATCCATATTTGCAGGAAGGATATCATAAACAAGAGTCACAGGGTAGATTTTTCAGTAGAGGACGAGGAGGGTATCGTAGATACGCCACCTTCTCAGACTCCTCCCTAAGCAACGGCTCTGATTGCGAGAACGAAAGATCAGGGACCAGTGCAGGCACACATGCACAAGGTTATATATATAACGATCGCCAACCCACTTTTTTAGGGGAAGAACAATGGCCAGAACACAGGGGGAGGGGACGCCCCTGGGGGCGACCCGGGGGATCGAGAGAACCAGCATGGAACAGAGGCAGGGGCAGGGCCAAGAAGCAGGTTCACTTCCCACCAGAGATACACGGCGACATTCAAACACGCCGCCAACATTACCGATGGTGAACACAACCGCCAATGACAAAGAGAACCCGGTAGTCAATTTATCAGGCTATACTCTTAGTCCAGACGAAGAAAAAGTGCTCCAGAAAGGTCTATCCTTTGTTCCCACCAACTTACCTGACAATTTCAACTTAAAATTGGAATTACACCAATTTTTTAGAAAAATAAGGCTCAAACATTATTTTAACAAAATACCCTTCAATCCGACCTTTACCTGCACAGGCTTACGACCTCCCTCCACCTTTAACCCTCCATCACAGATGATGACTCATAAAATTCTAGCTTTTGAGCAGGTGGTCATGAGGGACGTGATGCACTCTCTTAACCAGAGAGAATATGTCAAATTCAACATTACAAAAACTGAACGAGCAGCTATTGAATCACTCAAGAACAACCCTGACATTATTATCAAACCCGCAGATAAGGGTGGGGCCATAGTTGTTCAAAATACCATTGACTACAAACAAGAGATCCACAACCAACTAGGCATAAGCGACAATTATACCAAACTGAATTCTGATCCCAGCAACCAAATTGCCACACTTATAAAAAACATCACTGGCAAAGGATAGGCTGAAGGCTTTCTAAGTAAACATGAACATGACTCCTTGAATAATACCCAGCCCCGTATGCCCACAATATATACATTACCAAAAATACACAAACGTATGGAAAACCCGCCAGGCAGACCGATCATTTCAGGCTGTGGCTCAATTCTGGAGCCACTTTGTAAGTACATAGACATTTTTTTAAAACCCATTGCCATAAACACGATTGCATACCTCAGGGACACCACCGAAACTATCCAACTAGTGGATGAACTGCCCTTTGACCCTAGTGAGGAGAGACTTGTTACTATGGACATAACTTTGTTATACACGAACATTCCCCAGAAGGCGGCTCTTGATGTTATCGGAGCGACCCTAGACAAAAGACCAAGACCCACCCAAGTGCCTACTGAATTCATCCTTTCACTTTTGGAAATAGCGATGACCAAGAACTTTTTTATTTTTCTAAATGACTACTACTTCCAAACGAAGGGTGTAGCCATGGGAGCAAGTTTTGCTCCGAACTTAGCTATCATTTACATGGACACTTATGAACTCGCATTTATATATAGTCCCACTAACCCGTTTAGAGATAACATCAAATTGTGGCGACGATATATAGATGATGTTTTTATGATCTGGAGAGGCACAGAGATCCAACTTAAGTCCTTTCATTCCTGGATAAACACCAGATCCTCGGATATACAGTTCTCTCTTGAGCATAGTACAGGAGAAATAAATTTCTTGGACATCACCATAAAAAGAGAAGATGGGAAACTTCACACCACCTTATTTAGGAAGGCGAGTGAACGCAATACATTGTTGAGATATTCAAGCCATCACCCACGCAGCCTCAGGGATAATTTGCCCTATGGGCAATTCCTGAGGATCAGACGCAACTGCACCAAAAAGAGGATTATTTCTTGGAATCTGCAGATTTGCTAGATCGTCTCACTGAGCGCGGCTATCCCATTAGGCTCCTTAAAAGGCGAGAAAAAGAGCCTGGTTTAACCACAGGGAACATCTTCTTGAGACCCATACAGAGAAACCCTCCAAACCTGAAAGACTCACTTGTGTCACCACTTTCTGCACCAAGAGTAACGATATCCGTAAAACCATTAACAAACACTGGCATTTGGTTGCAGAAGATTTGGGTCTGTCTGAACCCCCCATGTATGCCTTCAGAAAGGGTAAAAGCCTTAGAAACGCTCTGGTTAAATCCTTACTTCCATCAAAGCCCCAAAATGTCCAATTACCTCTATGGAATATCGCTCCAGTTAAGGGACACTATAAATGTGGAGGATGTAAAGCCTGCCCTATGACAAAGGAGATCAAGGAATTCAATCATAATGAATATACCTATACCATGAGGGAACACACTAACTGCAACTCATCAGGGGTGATATATGCCATCTCATGCCCCTGTGAGTTTTTATACATTGGTCAAACCACACAAAGAGTGAAATGCCGCATCCTACAACACTGCAGCAGAATACGCTGTGGGGTACAAGGTGCCCCACTGGTAGAGCATTTCACCACCTTTGGGCACTCGGCATAGAACCTGAAATGGTGGGTGATTGAAAAAGTACGTAAGAACCCAAGGGGTGGGAATTTCTCGCATATCCTCAATTACCGTGAGTGCAAATGGATCCATACGTTTGATACCGCACTAAGGGGATTGAACGAATATGAGGAGATAGCCAGACAGGCGGCTATGTTGAACACCGGTTGAATAACCTTTATCATAACCTGAGTCCACATAATAGCATATTTAGACTGTGAATATATAGCCTTTAGGTTGTAAATAGACAGGCTATATTGTTCCTTTTAGGTTGTATATAGGTAGGATGTAACAGTTTTCTCATTCCATGTATATACACCGCTTACTATTATGAGTATTATTATATGTATGCTCCACTTATTTATGTCTATGTGTATGCTCCACTTATTTATGTCTATATGTATACACATATGCACAAGTTGAGACATTCAATTGTTATCTATCTGGACCTTATAATTTGACCATGATCACAGGTTGTATCTTTATATGCACAAATGTGTATCCCCATTTGTATGTGGACAACGATGTGACAATGACGGGTCTGTCAGTACTCCATTTGCTTGGAATATATATCCCTTACAGTACACTGTTTGTATAATGCACGTAATGGTCCTCATGTGATTGTTCACTACGATATGTACATTGATATCTTCTATCGGGAGGACCCCCGGACTAAATGCACCGGATAACTAATTCTGTCCCATGTAAGAATCCCCTTATATGTAGCTGTTAATAGGCATTGCTAGATGCGGCTGCATATTTTTATTTTGTAACTTTGTCCTTCAACTTTGCATCACTGTATATACACGCACTTTCCTTCCCCTTTAAATCATCGGTATCATAACAACCGAGCTATCTGGGATCCCTAGCGGGTCTCGGAATCTCGAGCTCTGGGCTCCCGGATGACGTTCGGGGTTTGTCGTATAACGTGCACGCTTCCCCGTCTTAAACCGGCTTGCTGTTTATAAACGCAAGCACTCTGCCAGTTCATCCTTGAATTTGAACTTGATAGGAGGAAGTATCGAGGCGTGCCCGTGCTTGTCTTTCAAGGTAACTTTCGGGAACTATTGCTGATTCGTTTTGACCTTGAGGGATATTTACTACCTTTTGATACCTAGTTTTTCTTCCTAATTTTATATGTAATTTTATATGTAGGTCTTGACGTTCGAGATTTATTCAGATGTCTGATGACCATGGTTAATTACGGTTCTTAAATACCGGTGAGGACTTCATAAGTTAGGCCCTCACGAGTGGATTCAGCTTACCCTTTGGGTGAGTGAATTATCTGGGTGACTACCTACCTTGTGCCAATTGGCAGACTAGGATGCATAATTAATTTAGGATTCTTTCTCTACAGCATACCTTGATTGGATCAATTAGTATACCATCATCGTTGCTATATCTGATATGCCAATGTGGCACCAGGATTAGGTCAGTATTAGTCCTTCCCTCCCCCTTTTTGTAGTGGGAGTTATGCGCCATTTAACACTGAGCTACTCTTTCACCCCCAGGTTGCCCCCGTACCACTTCGTCCTGAAGAAGACTCGCAGCAGAGGCATAAGTCACCCTCTATGCGTTAGTCGAGTCGAAACGTCGACGCTATTTACCCACATGGGACCTGTACCTTTTCCCTCCTTTCCCCATTGTTTGATGTTGCATTAATGCTTGATTACACTGTATAACTGTGATCTAAAGAATTGATCAGGACAGGTCCTGTAGAACTGGTCTTTCTTACCAGTCTGATGTTATAATGATTGAAATATTGTATTTCCTCTAACCAGTGACTTCTATCCACCCCTTCCCCATCACGAGCACAACCATCCCTAAATCTTCTCTTCCTTTCCTTGCAACCTTTTTACTACTGTGAATGCATAAATTGTTTTAAATATATGGAATAAATACACTATATTGGACTACTTTTGGCGCTCAATTCGGTTTTTTGACATTAATTGTATGTTTTATATTGATTGATTGACACTTTGTTGCCTTTCTAAACAAAGTGCTCTTTACATTAATTGTAGGCTTCAAATAACAATTATTTCGTCATATGATATTGATGAACAGTGTTGTTTTTCTTTTCAACACAACTTACATAGACTGTGATCCATTTCTCGTCTAAATAACTGTCACAGACCACTTTTCTTCATTCCCGTTATATCATATGTGACATCAAATTAGTTCTCTGTGGTGATCTTTTTTCTCACTGCATATTTTTGTGTACATGGTGAGGTATGAGTGAAAATTTTATTTTGCAAACATTCTTTCATCGGTCATGATTATCTAACACTAACTGTGCCCTATGCATGGGATGCCAATCTCAGACGCTGGATATAAAAGTTTTCCAAATCATTGGTAGTTTCTTAAGGACCATTATTGATGACTCACCTCATATGTTACATATTTTGGTAAGGGTTTCTTACCCTGGACAAGCCAAAAGTTTACAAATAATGTTCTAAAACACTTGGCACTTAAGCCACAACAGTATAATAGATAAGGTTCTGCATTGTTTTATGAAGTTATCCTCTGCCAACCTACTGGGCCAATAAAGAGTTATCAAAGTAATTGCATTAATGTTGTTAATTTAACAAATATAAGTTCACTTATTTTGCTATAAATGACACACGTGGTGTTACTTTGACTATTTGGGAAGTAGTCTGGAAGATTTTAACATGAATATGCATGATATGCATGGCCATTTGGTTGTTAATTATTGTGACATAATGCCTTGATTCTGAAGTACATGTTCAGGATAGACAGTTCAATAACTGGACATTCAAGTTTACATTGATTTGTCTGAAACCTCAAAGGAGTGACTTATTTGAGTGACTCTTAATTCCTGGTATGTGTAATATGGGTTATCATTCTATTGATCACCTGTCAAGTGGATTAGTAGCATGCTCAGTAGGAAGAGCACCAAAGGAATTATACAGTGGATTTCCAAGGGGATATGATATTATGTTATAAACACTACTGTTTATATAAATTACAGTGACATCATAAGATTTTTAACTAAAAACTTCACCAGTTATAGTTCTCTCTAGTATCTGTAACTCGTGGTGTAAAGTAACTATAGCCGTGCTCCTGCCATGCACAGTTTTGTCATCAATATGTAATTTCAAATGTTGCAGGGATGTTATTAATGATGTTATAGAACATGTCATGAGTGATGTAATATGCGGGTTAATTAGCTGTGCATGGAGAGAGCGCAAGTTATAGTTACTGTAGGGCACGAGTTATAGTTACTAGTGATTAGAGATAACTATAACTGGTGAACTGCAATTTTTGAGTTTAAAATGTTATGCTGTGACTGTAATGTTCCCCTAACTATAGCATCACTTTACTCTTTGTATTTTTTCAGTGACTTTCTGTTTTTTGTATGTAAAGTAATATTGCACACCATGCACGCTGTGGCAAGGTCCTGCAATTAAACCCCTGCTGGCAGACAAACCCCCGCTGGCAGACAACCCCAAGCTGTTCACAAACTAAGCTGTGTACCCGTGGGGTTGGCCACAAGGTCTGACCTGCATCCAGGCCCTGCATTCAATCGCTCGTGAGCAGTGAACCCCATGCCAAGCATGGCCTTTTGGCATGCCAAGCGTGCAGTTGATCTCGCAGGTCCTGGATGCACTCAGGCAGACTTACTGCCTTTGTCAAAGAGTCACAGCACCAAGATATAAAAAGTGGGCCTATTGGCTTTAACAAGAGGTGAGCATATCAATATATATAAAGTAGATCTATCATCTTTCTCCAAAAATCACCAATAATTTTATTCAAATTTATATATCTCAGTAATTTGCACAATGCAATGTTTAATTGTAGGGATTATTATAAAAAGTTTAATAAAGTTTTAAATAAAAAAGAAATCAACATGTTAGTTTTAACATTGATTTATGATTTCCTTTTGTTGACTGAAAAATGTAAAAAGAAAGACTTTTTTAATTAATAAGGGGAGGGAGTGTGCGGCCCCTTCCCCAAGCCACTATGGGCCCCATCCCCTGAGACCTTTTTTAAAAAAATTAAGTGGAGGGGGTGTATCTCCCCCCTCTTTCCTGAGTGTTTAAGGCCCCGGGGGCCCCATCCCCCAGGTTTTCTTGTGGGTGCCCCAGTGCCCACCCAGGACACCTAAAGAACACTACGTGGGGGCTGCGGAGTAAACCCCAGTCCCCCGTGACCATGCTGGCTCTGTGCATGCAGTCCTCCTGGGTTCAGCAGGAGTTGGAATTGCTCCGGCCTCGAAGGAGCAGGTATTTTTCAATGCTCCTTCCGAGCAAGAGCAATCTGAGTTTCCCTGCAGGCAGGGAAACAAATGTTTGCTCCTACCCAGTGGGATAATTTCTAAAGCTCCCGCCAGGTAGGAGTAGACAAGTGTTCCCTGCCCGCGCTCTTGCGGGCAAGGAAACAGTGTCCCAGGGGTGGGATCCCCAGAACACAGTGAGTGAGTCTGCCCTGTGGATGGGGTACCCGGTGACTTTACAGGCTCGGGGAAGGGGGCAGCGTGCCCTCCAAACCTTATCATTTAAGTTACGGCCCCAGGGGATGCAGTCTGCAGGGCCGTTACAGGCTTGGGGAGGGGAAGCCGCACGCCCCCTCCCCTTTGATAAAAATGGTGGGCCCCTGGGGCCGAAATCTGTCCAGGAGAGTGGCCCACGCATTTCCCCTCCCCAAATATTACTTTTATGTTGACCCCCAGGACGTGGCCCAGCCCGGGGATCATATAAAAGAAAAACAAAGGCATCTACCATTTATAACAATTTAGGGGGTCATTACAATAGCGGGCGGATCGCCACCGCCTGTATGGCGGTGGCGATCTGCCCGCCATTTTCCACCGCCCGCCTACCATTTCCCCCCGCCAAATCACGATGGCGGTGGGGACGCCGGCGGACGGTAAGACCGTCCGCCAGTTTTCCGCCAGTCGTACAGGCGACCGTGCGGAAAACGGGTTTAGTATGGTGGCGGTGTCTGTGAGACACCGCCATCCATATTAGGATGTAGGCGGTGAGGAGCCTTTTTCCGCCATGAAAAGGCATGCGGTATTCGCATTTGGGGGCCCGTTGCGGGCCCCCAGGATGTTGGGGGGGTGGGGGGTGCACATGGGGGTACCTATGGTACCCCCCTGCATTTGCATGCACAAGGTGGCAGGCACTGCGCGGTGCCTGTCACGTTGTGCATGCAATAGCACAACATGCATTTCGTACATTGCGGCGGGTGCTGCTGACAGCACCGCCCGCCGCAATGTACAAAATGCGGGATGCGCCCACCAGTGTGGCGGGCGCATCCTAATGTGCCTGGCGGGACCGCCGCGACTTTGGCGGGCGGTCCCTGGCTCCGTTGCGGTGGCGGGCGGACAAAGTCCGCCCGCCATCGTAATGGACCCCTTAGTTTTTTGCCGCAATCCCTCAGGAGTAACGCTGGATTGCGGCAAAACCCTGATTTTCACATTTTGGCCCCAGGGCATGGTCCCTCTGGGACTCCCCCACAAGGGCTAGGGGGCAGGGTATCCCTTTTCCCCCGCATTCTATAATGACTACCACAACATTTTCTTTCATGTTGCGACCAGGCAATAAGAGCGCTCGCCCCCACAGGAGTCTAACTCCTGCAGGAGCAAGGGAGGCCCAAGGGAAACAAAGCCCCTGTGACCAATCAGAATGCTTTATTAATTGAAGTTGAGCTTACGGGTCTCGGAACAGGAGGCCAGGAATAAATATAATGCAGCTGTTGAAAGGTTGCGCCTCCTGGACCTCCATGCTTACGAAGAACGACAGCATGCGGTGGGGGGGGCATCAGGAAGGCTCTTGCCCTGGCTTGTTAGGCCTGAGAGCAGGGGCACATCCATTACCCGGATACTAAATAGTGAAAGAGTCACATTATATTCGCCTAGGGTCATAAATTCCACCTTCTGTGAGTACTACACCGCCCTATATAGGAGACTGGATGAGCAACTGTCTGAAACTATAGAAACGTATCTAGGGACACTACAGCTACATACGGTGGACCCCACCATGCGGAAAGCACTGGGGGAAGTAATATCTATACAGGAAATCCGTGCCGCTATCAAAGACATGTGTTACAGCAAACAAATGATGGACGGAATGCTGACAATACAAACATTCTCCCCCAGTCAAAAGATCTGGGTTAAATCCATCGTTCTTTTGCCCACTACGCCACCCCAGTTTGGACCCAGCCATATGCAAATCAGTCTTGACCCTGTGCCCCATGGGAACAAGCATCCTGGGACTGGTTTCAGGGTATTTCACCCTTCTTCAGCCAGGCTAGCTTGAATCCGTGCATTCCATCCCAGGATGCTTGTTTCCGGTCCAGGGAGGACCTGGCCTGGCAGTTCGGTCTGGACTGTTCCCATGGGGCACAGGGTCAAGACTGATTTGCATATGGCTGGGTCCAAACTGGGGTGGCGTAGTGGGCAAAAGAACGATGGATTTAACCCAGATCTTTTGACTGGGGGAGAATGTTTGCATTGTCAGCATTCCGTCCATCATTTGTTTGTTGTAACACTTTTCGCCCTAAGTGGGATGGGTATGCCCAGACGTGGATCCCTTGCTCACTGTGCCACTGGATTCAAGCTAGCCTGGCTGAAGAAGGGTGACATACCCTGAAACCGGTCCCAGGATGCTTGTTTCCGGTCCAGGGAGGACCTGGCCTGGCAGTTCGGTCTGGACTGTTCCCATGGGGCACAGGGTCAAGACTGATTTGCATATGGCTGGATCCAAACTGGGGTGGCGTAGTGGGCAAAAGAACGATGGATTTAACCCAGATCTTTTGACTGGGGGAGAATGTTTGTATTGTCAGCATTCCGTCCATCATTTGTTTGTTGTAACGCTATCAAAGACATGGCTAAGGGTAAAACCCCGGGCCCAGATGGGCTCCCAGCAAAGTTTTACTCTGCATTTGTGCCACTCCTTGCCCCTCGCTTGGAGAAGGTATTTGCAGACTCGCTACGGATCGGTATGTTGCTGGACTCCACCAGGGAGGCGCTGGTGGTCCCCCTGCCGAAAGCCAAATCTGAGATAGCCAGTCCATCTGAGTTTCATCCACTCTCCATGTTAAACATGGATTTTAAGATACTCAGTAAAATCCTAGCCACGAGACTGCTTCCATTTATGCCAGGGCTGATCCATACTGACCAAAATGGATTCATACCCTCTAGATCGACTTCAGGGAACCTCCAACAGTTGTATCACGTCCTATTCCATCATGGTATAGTTGACTACCCTGATGCTATAGTAATGGCGGTCGACCTGGAGAAAGCATTTGACTCCCTGAGATGGGATGTTTTATTATCCGTTATGAAGCGGATGGGTCTTGGAGATGAGTGGCTTAAATGGGTACGGTTACTCTACACACCCCCTACAGCAAGGGTCAGGACATGTGGTGTCATCTCAGCCTCCTGTGGCATCCACAGGGGGACCAGACAGGGCTGCCCACTATCCCCACTCTTACTTGCCTTAGCCATGGAGCCACTAGCAGAGCGTTTTAGACAGGAGGGGACTCAGCATGGCTTGCTCCTGGAGGGAAGGGAACATATAATACCCCTGTACGCTGACAATGTACTTCTATATTTGAGAGACGGTGCACAGGGGTAACTCATGCCCTGAATATACTGGAGGAGTTCGCCGTGATGACGGGACTCTGAGGTAATATGTCCAAGACACATATTTTCTCAATAGCGCCTCCATTACATCAGCCCTCAACCCTACCGGCAGGCCTTAACTGGGCCCCTTGCTTGTTTATATATTTGGGAATCCTAAGGTTAAAATCCCTGCACCTGGGGCTCTCTTGCAGGTAGCTTTGAAATGTTGGTACATGTGCCTCCTACGCACCGCAGAGTTTCCCCTTTATGCCCCGCACTTCCCCCTGGTGGGGCTCCCACGTGGCGATACCCTCACCCCATTCATGTCATGTCAACTATGGGACTTGACGGAGGCAGGCACACTAACTGTTCATGACTGCTTTGAAAATGGGGAGTTAATCCCACTGGATGACTTTCTTGCACACCACGACCTGCCCCCTGGTCAGTTCCTACATTATCACGCATTTGAGGGGACTTTCAGTGCTTTGTGGCGTGGGGCCATACAAGAACTGGAAACACATGCAGTCCTGCAGATGATGGTGACGTTATGTTCAGCACATCACTTAGTCAAATGGCTCTACAGGGCACTAATGGAGATGGCCACACAGCCCCTATTATACACACGGGAGAGGTGGGGAGCCTTATTGGGCAGGGAGCTGACTGAATCGGAGTGGGATAAAGTCATGGGCAGCCCAAAGAAAGTTTCTAGGAATACTAACTTTAAATTTACACAACTCAATTTCCTGCACATGACCTATCTCACCCCACATAGACTCAGCATTATGTATGGGAACACGGAGCAGCAGTGCTCGAGATGTAGAGCACCGGATTTAGGGTTTGGGCATATGGTATGGGATTGTCCAAATCTACACGATTACTGGCTCATGATTGTAACGGTGCTCAATGAGGTGCTGTCACGCTCATTGCCATGTACGGCAGAGGTCTGCCTACTGGGATTATTTCCCAGGCCTAAAGCTAAGAGGGTGGGCACTCAATTTGTAGACTTTGCTCTGGTTCTGGCGTGAAGACATATTGCCCTCCGATGGCGGGCGAGGGTGGGACCCAAGGTGGTGGCCTGGGAGCGAGACGTGGACACTTGGGCAAGGGCAGAGGAAAGAGCTTCGATGAAGGAGGACGCCCAGGGGGTGCGGCAACATCCAATAGCAGTGTTGTGATTGGAGTTGTTTCACGCACAGGATGGCAGGAAGGTAGATAGTATGGAGAGGCCCTCTGGAGACAAACAAGGGAGAACCCCAGAACTCCATCCTCAGGTCCCGACAGGTGAGATGGAAAAACCTAGTCAGGATTGGTGAATCTCCCACTCAACCTCATATTAGTCCCAGAAACCCTCATACAACAGAGAGTCGTAGTCACTACATAGCTGCGGAACCTGAATACCAACCATAAATTTTGACCCCAGGATGCTGTGTTTGTTGAGTTGTTAGTTACTTTAAAGGTTGCATAACAGTTTCTTGTACTTTAATAAGATGTCAGACGTGTGGCAGCAGCTACAACTCCCCTGAGGCATAATGTGAAATAAGGGTAATGAGTTGAGATATGATGTTAAAATTATTGGGGAAAACTGTTAGTTCCATGGATAACACCCTGGACGATTTCGCATACCTCGAGAATTAACTGAACCAAGTGTTTTCTAACCCCATGTTGCCCTTATACATATGCACATGTTTTCATACAAAAATG
The DNA here is from genome assembly GCA_963921515.1 of Calotriton arnoldi. NCBI lineage: Eukaryota > Metazoa > Chordata > Amphibia > Caudata > Salamandridae > Calotriton > Calotriton arnoldi. The sequence continues at coordinate 579,721 of CAWUFW010004737.1, forward strand.
TCAATAAGGAGATATTTCAATCTAACCAACCGTGGGGAAAGTGCATACATTAGGGGTGGGGTCAGATTTATTATTCTAGCTCTAGTCTAACAAACATTGGAGAAAATGCATACATGGGGTGAGGCACAGTTTTATATTCTAACTTCTGTCTATCAAATACAAAGCACATGCAGTGGGTTGTTCATATACAACACGAACAGATAAAATAAATAAACCCTATTTGCAAATAAATAATGTAAACATTCGAAATATATTAAAACATAAAACATTCAAATAAATCTTAAACATTACAAAAATATCAAGACTATAAAAACCTCTTTTTATTTTTTATAAATGAATAATAATTCAAATAAACAGTGTCCCTCAACCACCCCTCCACAAAACATGTAAATATAAAAGAAAAATAACATCTGTTATGACAAAAACAAGTTAAGATTGTATTTAATTATAATTTAACTAGTTTTAAAAGGAACTACATACATCACTTATTCCCCAACATACCCCACATAGCAAAAGGAATTATAAAATAATTAAAATATAAAAAACCATCAAAATCTTTTTAAATATTAAACATGTAAGAATTACTATACATTTGAAAAATAACAATACCCACTCCAATCCCAATACACACCTTGAGCCATAAACATTACACAATATATCTTATTAAATCATATAAGCATTCATTTTTATAAATGAGAAATATTTAAGCATAGATAAAAATGTCAAAACCAAAACATTTTCATGATAAATATATTAATCAATGTTTGCACATTAAAAAATATTTGAACTTAAAAGCTACCGTCCCATACCCCCAACAAACCCAAATACCCAAATTCCAAACATAATAAATTATTGAAAAATATATTAAATATTTAAACAAATAAATATTTTACAAATTACTTAATCAGCATTAATTAATAAACAATTTTAAAAAGCACTTCCACCCAAACTCCAATAAACCAGAAAACCCAAATTATTATTTAATAAACAATTAAAAACGTTATTAAAAATATATAAAAATAAATAACAAATAAAAATTGTGAGTGACAAAGCTTCACCCGAGTCTCCTGTGGTGTATAAGATTAGGACATGTCAGGCAAGACAGGGTAACTGGAGCAAGAGCGCCTGGGAAAACAAATGTGTGCTTCCGGATGAAGTTGCATAGAGGGAGAATACTTCAGCCAGAGGATCGAGAAGATAGTATAGCTCGAATGAACACATGTTACATCTAGTCATCTAGTCTGACAATGGCTGACAACTGGAGAAAGGCTCATGTGAAGTGGAGACCAGCAGTAGAATTGACTTGAAGCAAGGGCATCAACTACCTCATCAGACAAAAGAAAGTACTGATCCAGTGGAAGCTGTGTGAGTGGGCGAACTGGGGGAATTTCTCTCTACATAGATTTTTACCTGAGATAAGTTTTACCACCACACCTTATACTCAAACTCAGCTGCCATAAACTTTGATATCACAGAGTTTGGCCCATATAACTCTACATCAATCATGGACTATAAGGGTCCTCCGATGGATCTTTAAGTCGAGCTAATAGGGACTCGGGTAATCAGAGACGGATGGTCACTCCTTCATGAGGACCTGGAATAAAGAAGTACCTATCTAACAGCCAATAAACATATAAATATCAAATGACTAAACTTTAAGAAATGTTGTATGCATGAATCGTTATAACAAGCAAAACGTTATCTAGAATTCAGGTTGATTGGTCAAGACACAAAGATACATTGGATTCATTTAATATTAATTTTCAACTGAATACAGGTAAAATCACAACAAATCACAGTCCAGAGCAATACACATCTCAAAACAATGCCTGGTGAGAGAGAGAGAGAGAGAAGAGAGAGAAAAGAGCACAACACATATTTCAGTATACAATTAAGAATCATACAAACCAAGAATCGGTTGCAGATTTATCAGGAACATTGACTCAAGGTGAGCCCTGAAGGACGCTAGAGCACAGCGTGTAATAGCCGGAGTCTTTCAACCCTTCCGCCGAAAGGTTTGACCTGCTCAACTTCACCGGCTGGCAAAGTGCAGGAAAAAAAAATCAGGAGAGTTCAGTTCAGGGAAGTCAGAGTTTAGACCGACAGCATGTCAGGCCTATGGAAAATTTTGCAAGAATAACCCTCACAGTCCTTTTCACATGGGGCAGTTATACTTCCAATCTTTCATAGTTCCTTCCTACAAAAGTAACTTTTGCACAGTTTGCATGATTTTCATTGGTCAAACTCGATGACCCGATCATGGGGTGATCATTACTTTACCAAAATGATCCGGAAATTATACGTAATGCCATTGTCCAATGTTCATTATTTTACTAAAAGTTCAATTTCATTTCTCTACGGAAATAGGAAGTTTCATTTGTATCTTATCGTATCCGTTCCCAAGCGCTCTCTTCTGAGCTTGCAACAAAGTCGACACAATTTTGTACTAGCAGAGAGGGTGTCCTTTATTCGAAACTGGAGAAAAGAAACTTCAGCGAAAGTTCTCATGGCTAATAGTGAAGTCATGTCAGCACATTCTAGTCTTATTCGGAAGAAATACTGCAGGAAAAATGCATTTTAAGGCCTACACGAAAACCTACTAAACATTATCTCCTACTAAAAGGTACAATTTTTTCAAACATTTAAAGGAAATAAAGATAAATCATTTTCATTTGTGAGTATACTTTCATAGTAATTAATATATGAACGACATTTTGCATTTTATCAAGCATCAACTCATTTGCAAACCATTTATAAATGATCATGCACATTTCTCTCGACATTTGAAAATTGCAGATTTTACATGATAGTGTTACTACGTGAGCAGAAATTATTTTATTCATCTTCGATTTCACTTATTTTAGCATTTTCATAATCATATTTTGTTAAAGGCTACATCATGACGTCACACATTATAGCATTTATAGGTTTTCATAGCACGTTATTGATCGTGAATTCATTAACATTATTTGTTTCTCTGAATAATTTTCATCTTGTTCTGGTTTGCGACCTTTCTGCATGCTTTTACGATGCAGGTTTAACTCTCACATGGTTTACGAGTCACACTGTTAGTCTTGTTCTTTAAGTACGCATTAGTATCACACTATCCAATGAGCAGGAATTGATCGAGGCAAATCACACTAAGATAATCACGCTCCATCAGTTCTGAACAGAATCAAGAAACAAGAAGACAATTGAAGAAGAACAGTGTCAAAGGGAGGCACAGAAGAAACAGGAAATTGAAATAAGTGATGAGCAGAAAACTCTAGTTGAAGTAGGTAACCCTGCGGAGGTTTGATGAAAACTGGAGGCACAGTTACAAAGCGTCTTATCATGAACAGGTTGTTCCTTTTACAGTGCTCTCCAAGTGTCATATGCGCAATGTTCGGGTTTGTGTATCACAGGAAAATTATAACTCTCTGGCAATGTGCAGTCCTCAGCAAGACATTGTTTTTAGTCTCCCAGAGTCACTATCAAGCAGAAAAATGTATTCCTGAAGTCTTCTTTGAGCAATGATGGTACTGTGAGAGCCTAATTTGCATGAGTGCACGAGGATGAATTTCTGCAGAAAAATACCAGAGGATATTCAGAGCTTTTTTTATATTGAACACATCAACAAGTCACCCACCCCCGTTGGAGTTGGTATGCATTCACCCTACAGACTGGATGGCATTTGAACTGGAGACATGATTTCAGGACAAGAGGACTTTTGCTCTTAATAAACTCACTGGGCTCAACCACTTAACCACATTCCTAGCATCTAAATTAAACCAGTCCACACAGACAAGGCCATGATATTTTTGGCAAGATTACTCCTATGTGATATTCTAATATGGTTATACCCAAAAACCACATGCAAAGCACCAAATTGTAAGAGAGAAGAGAGGGTGGCATGTTGGCAGCCACACACAGTCCCAGCATTAAACAGTTGGAGAATAGGACAGAGACATATGGCCACTGAGCGGTTTCTGTGGTTTCTCAGTGAGGCGCAAGCCAGGACAGCGGCTTGTAGAGCTGAATTGGCTGCCATGGTCGATGGCCATATCCTAGTCATAATCCCCTGCCAGTGGTCACACCCAACCTAGCAGCCCTTGAGTCAAAGTGCCCATTACATGTAACTTGTTTTTCTGGGCAGAAGCAACAAGCACTTACTAAACACTGCTCAACATATGTGCAGGCATATGTGCATAGAAGTTTTATAATGGATGACATGAGCACGAGCCTGGGATAGGAGGCCTGCCCGGTCTCCTTGCAGGAGACAAAGTGAGTAGATGGCACTTGGTACAGATGTAAGGGGACAGAACCTGCAAATGAAAGTCCCTGCAGCACCTGCCCCTGACAAACATGGTGACTGCTATGGTGAGGAGACGAGGTGTATGTTGCGGCCAGTAGCATGCTGGTAATGATGCTTTCGTTGAATCTGGTCTCTACATATCTGGACAATTTGAGTGCAACAGATACATATCTGGACAATTTGAGTGCAACAGATTTTGTCCTTCACTCCAAGTACATTAGGAATTTAGATACAGTAATTTCACAATTGAAATTACCGAGATGATGAATTACCTTTCTACTCTGAGTTTTCTCTGTTGGACTGGGAAATGAAGAGGAAACCACAGTGCAGCATGCGCGGCCAGCACAGGTAAGAGTGGTGGGGCGGTGGGACTGAGCTGGGTGGGGGCGGGAAGTTGACAAAAGACGGGATAGGTAAAACTAAATAAGAAAATTAATAAAACCACTTACCTTGTGCTCGCTGCATTGCTGAGTCAGCGATGCGGTGAGTGCAAGGTAAGTGGTTTAATTAACTTTTTTATTTTATTTGACCTACCCCGTCATCTGTTGAAAATCCCACCCCGCCCCAACGCCCCACCGCTCTTACCTGTCCCGGCAGCGCCTGCAGTGCAGCACTAATTTTCAAAGGTAATTGCTGAATTTTTGTTGATGTTCTGGGGACAAATCCTGCCAGGCTGCCATGTAACTCGGAATGAGGGCCTTTATTTTTGTTATCTTTGTTATGTAATTTGAAGCAGATATATTCCTCTCTTCCTACTGGGCTTCCCAGTCTACACAATGACCTACAAATTCGTTCTCTCACTCTTGTCATAGGAGATCTCAAAGCGGGCAGCCAGTGGCTAATGTCACAGTAGGTTTTACAACCCATCAAGACGTCAACAAACAAAGACACATTCCAGATCCATTATTTTTGGTGATTGTTAATGATGTAACATTTGGTAAGAGGAGAAGCTTTGTTTTTGTTTGTCATGGATGGACTCTTTCAAAATCCCCATGTGATTTATTCCCTCACTGCATGTGTAAGGAAAATTGTCTCTCAAAAATGGCTACAATTGTAACAGGAATTACAGTGTTGGCACAGCAATTTGTCAGTGCAGTCCTGTGGCGAGGACTATCTGTCGATCCATTGCTCAGATGCATTTTATTTGTTAGGGTTACCAGCATAAAACGACAGCACGCGCGACCCCAGTCATCGAGGGACTTTATTAAACAAAAAGTGAATACAAGTGCTTCATCATAGTTGCATATAAAATATTCTATTCAAAGCGCTTGGGATATATAAATAAACGTTTTTATATAGCGATTTACAAGTAGTAACAGAGATCTGTATTATTATTGTTTGGAATCACACACTGCTCTTTCCAAGTTAGGGTGCGACTAAAGATGTCAAAAAACTCATACTTTTTTAAGAGGACGGTGGGAGTTCATAAATGGGCCATTTATTTATATTCGGGTGTTTAGTTGCGTTTTCAGGCCTGGGAAGGTGTTTTCTCTGACTGATTCTATTCTTTCGGTTTACTTGATAATGGACTTTCCCTCAAGAGACTCTCATTGCAGAAGGCCCAGAGGCTGTTCTATATATACAGTGAGATCACTTTCAAAGCTACGCCTGGGCCAGGCATCGACTCTGAGTCATGCAGGGCCAGGACTGGCAAGATCAGACCGAAGCCCGTGAGGAGAAAACTGCTTACCCTAGGTTTGTTAAAGCATGTTACTTGCTCGTAGTCACGTCTTTCCGCAGTACACATTCAAGGTACGTTAACAGTATAAAGCAGGGGCTGGGAGTTACATGGACTTGAACCTGTGACCCGTGTGTGTAAATTGATAAAGGTGACGTAAACGTGAACACAGCGGTGTCGGATTTCTCCTGATAACAATTAGATCTGGCCACAACCTAACACACTTATCATTTATGTCTTCAATATAATAAAGTGAGAGGTGGTAGATGATGACACTCCTTCCGTTACTGTGACATATTAAAGAGAACATTCTAGCAGCAAAATTCATGATTTGAGCCATTTTAAGAATACCTTTCATAGGATCTTTGTTATGCAATATCATATCAAGTGGCGAAGCGAAAGAATGTATTTAATGTTGTGAAAGTGACAGGAATTGCGCGAGCGTACACAACAGGGACAGATGGGGGACATACTATTTTCAGACTTCCTTTATGAGGTGAGGGAAAACACAGTCGCTAAAAATAAGGTCTTTATGAGTCCTGGGCAGAATTTCAATTAAGCCGGAGTAATTTCGTCAATTCCACCTTACTCTTAGACATAGAATTACCAATAATTACACAAAAAATCCTCCTCGTCTAATTAAGAGTAATTTGGGTGAAAAATCCTAATGCTAGAGCACTTTTAGTTTATGCTCGCTATTTTCTGCTGCATTTTGTGCTGTTTCTTAGCGCATAATGCATCCTCACGTCCATTTTGGATGCGAAGGAGCATTTTGCGCTAAGAAAATAACGATAAATGTTGGAAGGAATTTGGGTGAAAATCCTACCCCAAGAGCACATTTAGCGAGTGAGAGCTGACACTGGTGCTCGCTCTTTGTGTTCTGGTGCTCGCTCTTTGTGTTCTGTTGCAGTTAGCGTTATTTCTTAGTGTAAAATGCATCCTCATGTCCATTTTGAACAAGAGAGGGCCTTTAGGCGCTAAGACACAGTGCTAAATGGAGGATTACTCTTCTCGCATAATTCAAATGGAATCTCACTGGCTTATTAGGAAAATCTGCATGATTACACTACACTGAATTACACGAGTAATGCCCACACCTCGTCTTTATCAAAGGTTTTTCTCCAGCCTAAATCGCTAAACATGAAACAAATCTATGGATAAAAATGTATTTCCTCTTAGCAGAAATTATTCTACAGAGGTTCACCTGCTAGGGTAACAAAGGGGTTTAGCTTTATATCACACCAATTTTTTATATATTTATCTAAATTAGCCAAAGCCCTCGACCTTCTCAATTATTTTGTCCTGAAGATTCACCATCCTCCGTTAGGAGGTTCACCTTTATCCTGCTACCATATGGCAACCTTGGCTAGAGGGGTAAATGCTCCTGTCTACCAATCCTTTTGACCTGGGATTTCTCTTTGTGCTACTGTCAGCACAGTGCCTGTTCTTGGCTCTCTCAATGAGAGTGGAGAGCCCGGCCCTAGGGTAGGAGAGAGAGAGAGAGGGAGAGAGGGCCCCAGAAGTAAGTGGGTTTAGGTGCTGAATGTCAGGTATTATTTTTTAACTCTTTCGGTCTGGGGTGTAACTGAGGGTTAGAGGAGAGTGTGGAAAGACTGGAGGATTTTTATCAAATGCACTAAGGAACAAAGTATGAATAAGTTAAGAGGCTCGGTATTATGTTTTTTATATTAGGTGGAGCAGGGAACACTTCTGGGGTTCCAAGTGATACTACAGACAACTTAGGCTATGATCTCACATCGTTATCCTGAATGTTAAACAGCACTGCTGTTGATAGTCACCAATCTAAACTTCTGTATGTTATTTATGGCTAGATGTTCACTATTCTGACACCTGAGCAGTGAAAAACAAGTTTGGTTTTTCACAGTTTTAACATCAGAGCAGAGAAAACAGATTTTTTCTATGCATCACATATTATGGAAAATGGTGGCCTGCTCCTTCACCGTGTCTCCAGGGACTTGAGGGAGGTTGTCAGATACAAGTCGCTGATCCGCCACTACCTCTTGAGCGTTTTCATGCCTGCTGTGGCTTTCTGCAGATCTACAGTCTAATGTCCTCCAGCTCAGGAAGATGCCTTGAACATGCTGCAGGTCTAGAGAAAATAGATGCTTTGCAGTCTAGTGATTTCTAGCTATGAAATACGCTTCCTGATATGCTGAGCATTCAAAGAAAACAACTTGCCTTCACAAAGAAATATGATAACATTTGTTCTCAAAATCTACCAAACACTCACACCTCAGTAACAGAAAGCACTTTTAAATGATTACGTTTTCATAGCATCCCTATACAATGAATGAATCTATTCATTCACCCATGCATTTCACAAATCTGGTCGCACCAGACCGGGACAAAGTCACAAGTTCAGGCTGACTGCAATAGAGCACGGGCCAGCTACATAGACACTGTTAGGCAAGCTGAACAAAGTACCTTAAATCCTGCTTGCGAGCATTGTATGAATCCACTTCCAAGATGCGTCGCACAGCAGAGGCAATGCGTCGGTTCCGAGGCTGGGCCGACATCAAGGATCCTGTTGACGTGGCATGCAATGTGAAGTCTAGTGTCGAGGATGCAGGACAGAGCCAAGGCGATGAGTCGGTTCCGATAAGCGATGAAGCTGCCATGCAGAGTTTTGTTGTCATCGTTGAGGCTGCAGTCGACGAGGGATGAAAGGAGCTTGCACCGTGAACAGCGTAATGCAGCACCGGTTCTGAAGGTGATGTGCCGGTCCCAGTGTTATATGGGGTTATGTGGCCCTAAGATACATTGTCGACATTGCTATGTTAGCATGAGTTTTGCTTGCCCTATGCTGCTGCTTTTTGCGCACGCCTCTGCTAAGCGTTTGTTTTCGCGACACTTTGCCTCTGCCCTGTACATGATAACAGATTGTTTTTCACGTTCTCAGCTTTCCCTTCAATTCTGTCTGAACATAATGTGCAAGGTCGGTCAACAATGTCTCTTGTTATTCTGTTCTGGTCAGTCCCTATTACCTAGACAAAACATGTTACCAACAGCTGCAATATGGAAGAATCGAGCTTTGATATAGCGTTGTTGCATGTTTTTGAAACACACTCGAAGAAAGCCGTGCAATGGAGCTGAGCTCTGCTGTTCCTATGATGTAAACCTTTCCGTTTAGGCTTTAAGGTAGGGGTCTGCTAATAACGCCTAGAGATCTTCTGTTATATAAAATAACTTCTTACTACCAAGGGGAGGGTGATTAGGCCCAGTTATTTTGCCTTTTTCACAGTCTTTATAAAATGACGACTCCTTTTGTATTCTATGGTATTGTAACAATGCTAATGATTCTTGCCTTATGCATTTTGCTGCTAGTTGTGGTTCGCATACTGTTTTATGAATCACTATAGTCAAAATAAACATTTTGAACTTATTTAGTGACTCTGATTATTTTTATTGTGGACAAGTACGTGAGAGCGAAAGAGTGTCTTGTTCCCCGACTCTGAGGTGAGTCGGGAGTGCTCGTGTTCTGGGTTGTCTAAACATTCGTAGCTTCTTGATATTTGTAGGAGACCGAATGAGACACTATTGCTAGTCGGTTGGGATTTTGGGTACTAAGGTGATAGGAGGTACACCCCTATTTACTGAGGTCCTGTTTTCTTGTGCATAGTTCTGTGTATGAGCAGAATCCCCGCAACACCAGATGCAGGAGGCAGCGGTGATGCAAGTCTTTTTCGCTGGGTCAATACCATGCAACAACAGCGATGTGTCTTTTGTGCTCAGGGATATGCCGCTCAGCCGAGGAGATTTGTCGGTTCTCCTCAGGGATGCATAGAATCTTTTTTGGACTCTAGACCTAGACCAAATCAGGTTCCCACAAAGTTCATCATGGACTTAGCCAGATTTGCACTAAAAAAGAATTATTTTAAATTCGGCAAAGACTTTTTCTTCCAGGTAAAGGGGACTGCCATGGGCTGTCCTTTTGCGCCAGAGCTAGCCATGTTGTACATGGCTAAATTCGAAGAACATTACATTTTTCCGAATAATCCTTTTGAACATCAGATTTCCTATGGGTACCATCGATGGAGTATCTCATCTTGTCATGTCCAAATGGAGAAATAAAATCGATATTTTTTTTTTGTTTGGACAGGACAAGATGAGATACTTTATTAATTCCAAGTTCCTTAAGGGCATGTAAAAAGTCAGAACTAGGATTTAATAAATTCTTTGAATCGAAATTTCTTTTGTGTTGTATTGTTTAGTTGTACACTTTTGTTGTATATATATTGTTTTGTATTGGTGATGCACATCAAAAAAATTGCTTCATATGGTTTTTGATTATGTTTGTTCTGTATATGTAAAAAACAAAACATTGCTTGTAATTTCTTCAATAAGATTTAAAAAAAAAGTATTTTCAAAATTGATTAAATAAATGGTGATCATAATAATTAAGGTGTGTGGTCATGAATTGAAGTGAATGTGTGAAAGTGTGTCAGTACTGTCATTTGTGAGGTTTGTTGAGTTCTAAGGGGGCCTAGCCTTACTGATTATGGGCCCAACCCTGTTTAGTTTATACAACTTTCTAAAAGTGGCATTTTCAGAATTGCAATTTAAAATATGACTTCACGATAAGTTTGGATTTTAAATTGTGATTCCAGAGACACAAGACTTGAAGGGTTTTCTGTTCCCAATTGGAAATTACACCTATAAAATGTAATAAGGTAACCCCAATGTTATCTTATGTGGGAGATAGGCCTTGCAGTAGTGAAAAATTACTTTGAGCATGTTTTCACTACCAGGACATGTAAAACTTAAAAGTACATGTCCTGCCTTTTAAATACATTGCTCCCTGCTCTTTGGGACTACCTTAGGGGTGACTATATGTATAAAAAGGGAATGTTTGGGCCTGGCAAAACGTTTATTTTGCCAGGTCGACATTGCAGTGTAAACTGCACACAGAGGCTCTGCAATGGCAGGCTTGAGACATGGTTAGATGGGCTACTTAAGTGGGTGGCACAATCAGTGCTGCAGGCCCACTAGTAGAAATTAATTTACACACCCCTGGGAACATGTAGTGCACTTTACTAGGGACTTATAAGTAACATAAATATGCCAATTGGGGATGAGCAAATTTTACCATGTTTGGTGTAGGGGAGAGAGCTCAAGCACTTTAGCATAGGTTAGCAGTGGTAAAGTACACAGAATCCTCATACCAGCAAAAACGAATTCAGAAAAAGGTAGGAGGAGGAAGGCAAAATGTTCTGCAAAAAGAGCCATTTCCAACAACAATCAAATTTACTCTAATTAAGACCTGTCTGAATATATGTATTTATATGTTATTGTGCTGCTCCATGGTCCCAGTTAGATGATTTTTATGAACTGAGCCAGATGCAAAAGCAAGGCTCAAAATCCATTCAGTACTGTTTCTTTGCACCAATTGTACATCAAAGAAAAGACCTCAAGTACCCTTTTGCAATGCCTGATTTGCATTCACAAAGCCGAGATATTTTTCATAAAGTGCTTCCTCCTGCCAATAAGCCCTTGTTTACTGTTGTCCTGGAGTTCTGTTTTATAAAAGAAATGCACCACAGATAAGCCCAAACAGGAGTGAGCAATTCTTTTAAAATCTCTTCATGGTTGATAAATTATTGTGTCCTGGTTCAAGGACTTTGCCAGGGGATAAAGGAGTATGATGGAATCTGTGGATCCCTAGATTAGGCTCTAGTGGGCCATTGGGAGTTCGATCCGGCCAACTTTTCACTATGTCAGCCTATGAGAATCTACTCTGGCCACAATATCTTGTCCAGGATAAGCGTTGTTATTTTTCATGTGGCATTGGCCCCTTTATAAACGCATTGATTTTCATGGCAGCAATGTGCCTGAACAAAAAATAGTCAATGGGTCCGATTTACCAATCCATTGTCTATGTAAAACAGACTTACATGTGCAAAGGCCTCAATTTACGAATGAAAAGTATTCACAAAAGGTGACCATGCCCTCATAAAAGTTTTTAGTGATGCACAATATTGCCTCACAGTGGAATAATATTGAGTGTGAGTGAACATCACACAAGGGCTTGGGAATCGGCACTCTAAGATAAAGTTTCACTGGAAAGATTGTGAACTGCCACAAATTAAAGATTTTTTGCGTTTTCTCAAACTCCTCTTGGAAAACTGGAAATCAGCAAAGATTTACTCCTGCCCAAGGCAAGCTGGAAAGAGGACGAGAACACGCCTAAAACCATTTGGCGTGTAGGGAAAGGGATTTCTTCACAGGAAATATATTTTACATGTGAGAAATATATAGCAAAAAAGCTGTACCTTTAGGCAAAGGTGATGGTATTTCACCAGCAGGATTGTACGACATGTGCAATTACACCTGTGGTGATTGTAAAATAATGTCCTCGAATGTCCTCGAAGTACGGTTCTTGTATTATCTTTATTGTAAGATCTGGAACAAATGTACAAGTAAAGCTCCTCTTCTCCTCACCCTTCCAACGCCTCTTTCCAACTGCCCACATCAGGAATGTTCCCACATCATAGTTCTATGTTGACATCATAAATCCAAGATGAAAATAAGAAAAACAACATATTACCTTTAAGCAGAATAACATAAACATGTAGGTCACTGTCACGGAGCGGGTTGTAACAGTGCCCAAACAGGGGAATAACTACAGGGCAAGGAGGTAGAGCTTCGATTCAGTTCTTTATTTCAACAAAATGAATGCCCGTTGCAATGAAGTCCTTCGTTCCCGTGGGCTCTCTCGGTTTGTTGTTGTTCTCCTGAGCTGCATCTCGCCTCTTGCTTGGCTCGTACCAAAAAGTAAACAAAAAGAAGACCAATATCAATATTGGTGACGACAACTCTCCGGTTGTAGGGAAGGGAGTGCAAGGGGAATTGCCACCTGAATACCTCCACCGTGTGTAACGTAGTGACCTCCCGGTTAAAGCGTTCCCGTCCCCGGACCGTGCCCAGCGAACCCGCGGAAACTGGCACGTACCTTGTGTAGCCACCCCCCTCCTGGAGAGTGGCTGGGTGGCGCGTGGTTCCGCTGGCCTCCTGGCGTCTCCCTCTTGCTGGTGTCGGCGTCTCCGCAGTCGATCCTCTTCTCCTTTTCGGGTTGAACGTTAGTCAGCTCTTCTCCTGGCTCCAGCGTCTCTCCACTCATCCTCGCGTCGGCTTTCGCGCCTGTCACTGCTTCCGGGATTTTTTTCTCTTCCGGGGCCGGTTGTGATAGGTCCGTTAGTGGCAACGTCACAGGCCACCCCTCTCGGGGCTCCTCCTCTAGGTAGTCGAGATATTCCTTAAAGGGCCCGTTCCATGCCTGTATACGAAGGGACAGTACATCAGCCGGTGGCATATTGGGGAAGTACGGGACGGTTGTCAGTTCGTCGTAGTCAGCACCCTGACAGTCACCTAAGTTAAAAAAATAAATGCTAAACCACAAGGGAAGGGACGAGGTAACACAATAAAACTCTATACATAAAATGACATAGCACGAATGAACACAAATATACATGTATAGAGGCAGGGAACATGCACAGAAACAAGGAGCCTCATTCACATACATAATCCTTGAATCTGAGCAGTTTGTTGAAACATCTACCAAACCTCCCACATCTTTGCCCTTGCATTCAACTCTCAGCACGATCATCATACTGCTGATCTATCTCAACCTCGGACTGCACCAAGGCAGATGAAGGCACATCCACCAGATTGCCAACACTCTTAGGGTTATTTTTTCCGCATCACAATCATTTTCAGTCTTGACCTTCAAGTCATATCCTCCTCAACACCCCATCTTTGCATAGGGAAACATGACTCAAGTGCAACACCTTACCATCACTCAAAAGAAGAAAATTGCAAAAGTTCTTCTCCACCCGTAGGGGCTTTGAGAATGTACTCTCCCCCTTACAACCAAACTCGTTTTTTTTACCCTGACCCGGTCGCCAATCATTAGGACTTGCATCTGTGTTTATTATCGAAATACTTCTTATACGTATTTTGAGCTGTCACTAGTTTATCTTTGACCACCGCAGGTGACAAATCCACTTTCCTGGACTCTGGCTTCCAGCCCAAATTAGCCATCGTAACTGCCATCCTTCCGTTCATGAGTTCAAATGGACTGTGTCCTGTCATTGCACAGGGAGTGACCCTGTTTGCTCACACCATATGCATAATCTCTCTTCTCCAACTCACCTTCACACTCACACAAGCTACAAAGTACCTTTATTAACACAGTTAAAGTGGTGTACAGCACCAATACCCGCCAGATGGTACACAGATGTAGTTCTGTGAACAATCCCATTCCTTTTTATGAAAGATTTGAAGGCATCAGACATAAATTGCAGTCCATTGTCACTCTAAACGATTTTTGGTAACCCTTCTCTCACAAACACTCTGTCCATAAAACCCACAATCTCTTCAGAATACACTTTAGAGACAATTTCAATCTCAGGCCAGTTAGAGAAATAATCTATCATACGATTGAGAAATTTCTGCATGTCATTCTCCTTTACTGGGCCCATAATATCTATTCCAACCTTTTCCCACGGCATGCTAGGCACACTTACTGGGTATCCTGATGACTTGCATTTTGTCGGCATCACTACGCAACAAACAATCGACTACCAAGACCTCATTAGTTTTATCCATGCCAGGCCTCCACTACAACTATTTTACCCTGGACTTGGTTTTTACAGTCCCTAAATGACCTTCATGGCAAATTCTCAAAACTTCTCTCCAAGATCCACAGGGGGTACCAGTTTACCATTCCTTATAACCTTCTCATCAACAATGGAAAGTTCTTGCTTCAACTCCCAAAAGACTTGTACCTTTTTACTTAACTGCCTTTTCATTGGCCATCCCTCAACTGTCCACTTTCTTTACTTCCTTCAGGACAACATCCTTTTCCTGAGCACACATCTATTCCTTCCGTAAAATACCACTCTCAACTTCACCAATTTCAGCTACACAACACTCTCAGATTCACAGCTGGTGGCATTCAATATTGGCAAAGGAAGGCAATCCAAAAAATGCTATTCTGTTCTTAACTCCAGGTACATACTGAACCTCATAATTAAACCTAACAGCCTCAGTGACAACTGTGCTAATCAAGGAGAAGCATTACATAATCCTTTTATTGTCAAAACTTTAGTAAGTGTTCTGTGATCACTGCATGTCACACATGTCCCCCAAATGTATTGTTTAATATGTTCCAAACCCCATACACATGTAAGTGCTTCTCATTCTATGACAGAAAATTTCTCCTCATTAGGAAAAAGTGAACGGGAGCCAAAAGCAATTAGACTTTCGTTGCCTTCCAAATTAAATAATGTTAAAACTGGCCCCAACCCTCTTCCACTGTCATCCGTCATGACAATACTCCTCAGGATCGTGTCAAAATCTTGTAACGGTGGAGCACTGCATACATCTTACTTCAATTTTTGGAAAACCCTTTGGCACTCATCTGACCATTCAAACGTAGGGCCGAATTACGACTTTTGGCAGAGTGGTGGCTTGGTGGTGCAAACCATCGCGCCACCGCTCCACCAAAGGTTTTTAAGTAGTCTGGCAGGCGGGCAGCATGGCGTTCCCAGGGCAGTGCCTCTTTTAAAGGCTGTGGTGCCTTTGAAAAAGACACCACAATGGGAACGCCTCACAAGGTTCGTGCACGGCATGGACTCGAGAGTCCATGCCGTGCTGGAACTTTTGTGCATGCACACAGGGAGGCGCATGTTATGCCCCCCTGTGGGCATGCACAAGGGGAGGAGGCACATGGGGCCCTGTAGGGCCCCCTTTGTTTCCTCCCCTCCAAGGTTTACATGGAGGAGGAACTGCCATGTAAACCCTGGAGGAGAGGAAACTCATAACATGCTTAGCGGGACCAGGGTGGTCCCGCCAAGCATATTGTGTCCTCTGACCGCCACACCACCTGCAGGGAACAGTGGTTCCCAGGTGGCGTCGGCGGTCCCAGGTCGGTCCGACCACCCAAATCCTAATGGGACAGTCAGACTGCCGGTGCGGCGGTGGCGAGATCCACCACCACAGCTCCACCACGAGTCTGGTGGTCCTCGGACCACCAAACTCGTAATAGGGCCCTTAGTATATTTCTTCAGAAGTTGCTGAATTGGGTAAGTCTTGTCAGAAAAATTGCAAACAAATTTAGAATAGAATTCAACCAAACCTAGAAATGCTCTCACCTCATCCTTATTCCTAGGCGATGGTTACTTTTTTATAGCTTCTACCAATTCAGTTTTATGTTTTATTCCATCAACACTCACTTCATGGCCTAAATATATTACTTTTTCTTTGGCAATTTTACACTTACTTAGCTTGCATGTGAGACAATTTTTCCCTAAGACCCCCAAGATCTGCATAAATTTTAGCTCTAGTCCTCCCCATGACCAACATGTCATCTTGGAAAAACAAGTCCTTCTTCATACCATTAAACAACTTGTGCATCAATCTTTTGAACATTGCAGCATCTGAAGCAAGCCCAAAGGGTACTCTTATAAATTGGTAACAACCAAAGGGGGTAACAATTCTGTCAGTCTCCTACTGTCTGGGTGTAATTGAAACTTATGATAAGTTTCAGTGAGATCGATGGTGCTAAACCATTTTTCTCCTTTGATCATGGACAACATTTCATTTATTCATAGGAGTGGAAATTGATGCTTTTGCTTAAATCCCTCAAGTCCACACATAATTTCAATTAAACATTGGACTTCCTCAACACTACCAACAGAGTAGCCAAATTTGAGGATTTAATAGGTTCTATTCCTAGCCTTGTGGACACACAGTACGGCATTATCCTTTATCTGAATTCTGTGTTGGAACCCTTTAAGTATTCCTATTTAACCTGTGAAAACCTCAGTAAAAGGTCTAACAATTAATGTACAGCCTCATTCTCAGCCTGTGCCATTATGACTGGTACTGGACTTCTGTGAACTAAAATCATTCCTAAATCCCCCATATATCTCCACCCCAGCACTGCTGGTCGATCCTTAGAGACGTATAATTTACATTCTGCTTCCCTGTTCTTGAATTTTAAGGTCAGTTTCCTGAAACCCACCATATCAATAGTGTCACCTGTTAAACATTTTCGGTGAAATATCAGGTGGTTTTAGATGTTCTCCCAATGTAGGTCAAATTTATTAATCCAGACCTCTCTATTAACAATAGTAAATTGGGAACTCAAATCTGCAACAATTTGCAATTTCACCCCACCAAAATCCATATCACAGACTGGTTTCATCTTCATAGACTGAGTACCAGACATACCTTACCCATGCCCTTCTCCATCCTCAATATTCTATAGACACTTAATGTTGTCAGACCCCGCCAAACCATCTGAGTCACACTCACAATCTTCTTTCAAGATCTGTACAGTATTATCTTTCTTCCTCCTAAACACTTTAAAGAAACGGTCTATAATACCGCATCCTGAACATTTCTGTTTACATGCGGGACACCTTGTATCATTGGCAAAATGACCGCCATCCCACACCTATAGCACTTCCTATCCAGTATTTTATAAGGTAGTTTTTACCTATTAATGGACCTTCCAGTCTCCTCCTGTTTCTTCCTTGTCTCATGTAGAGCAATGGATTCATTAATAGATCCAGCTTTTATTTTGGAAATAGTCTCTGAGTTCTTCTCTCTCCTTTCCCTTTCCTCCAAAGGTACAGCCTTTGCACATCTCCCAGTTAATGCTGCTCTTTTGACTATATCTGTAACCTCTTGAAATGGCCCTTCTCCTTTAGCCCATAGGCTTTCTTGAATATTGTTAGATTCATACATGACAATTGGTCACAAACAAGCTCATTATGCAGCACCCCAAACACCAAACCAGAACCCCAAACACCAAACCAGAAATCCAACACTAAGGGCCCGATTACGATGTCGGACGGATCTGAGTCCGTCCAACATCGTTTTGGTACTGGGACCGACCGACCTCCTGTTGGCAGTCCCAACCCAGCAATTAGGATGCGACCGAACACTCCTATTCTTTACAATGGGAGCATGCATTCAGACCGGAATGCATGCTCTCAGTGTAAAGTGAAGAGGTGCAGTTCATCCCTGCACCCCGGGGCAGGCACCTCCAGGTGCCTGCCACGGGGTGCGAGGATCAAAAGGAGGGCACCCTAGGAGCCCCCTCGGCCACCATCCGTAGGCGTTGCACTCATGGGGGCCCTGCTGGGGGCCCCTAAAGTCGACTTCCGACAGCCTTTCTCTGTCAGAAAGGCCAGCACAGAAAGACTGTCGGAAAGAGCCGCCCTTGGGAGTACAGGAGGCTTTCCGAATGGCAGACAAGCTCTCCAAGCCCGTCTGAAGCCATTTGGAAAACCAGTTTGGATTAATTTCCGACCAACTTCATCCAAATTGGTCAGTCAGGAATGAATCCAAACAAGAGATTAAGATGCCGTAGGAACGACTCTGACGTTTCCTGCGGCATCGTAATCAGCCCCTAAGTATTTTAAGCAGAAACAAAATCTTCAATTGGCTCATATTTACCCTGCTTCCTGTGAAACAATTTGTACCTGTCTATCCCTGTGCACACTGTAGGCTTGAACTATGCTTCTAAATCATCCAAGGCATTAATAAAAACATCTCCTTGTCCTTGCAATCTAGGTTTCTTCTCAATGCGAATTAAAATTTTCAACCCTCCCGACGCAAGACAATGCAACAGTATTTTTTTTTTCATTTCCGAAGTAAAATCATCATTATCCTCAAATGTGGCTATATATAATTTATGAACCATTCATGCCATTTTTCCCATTTAATGGATACATCCCCTAAAGACATAATGAAAGGTTGTGGAGGTGTAAGAGTGCAAGGGTTTAAATTAGCCAATCTAAGTAGGCAAAACCAACACTTTTGTAGTTAATAAAATGAATACACAAGATACACTGACACCAGTTCAGTCTGTGCCACTCCAAGAAATCATCAAGTTACAGGTAGTTTGCCGTGAGAGGTGAAGAATCAAGAGGCATAAATAACGATTGGATCGCAATAATGACTATGTAAGATGGCGGCACATCGTGTTAAGCAGGGGCACCCAGCCTGTCTTAGTCCAGTTCAATATAGCGGCCGATTACAAGGGAGATAACAATGGCTCACCAATAGTCCAGCTCCAGGCTCACATTTTACTGCAAGCTAACTGAAAAGCCTGAAGGCAAAAGTACTCACACAGAGTGCAGTCGATGATACAGCCTCCGTAAACCACAAAAGTTCCACGAACTGTAAGTAAGGCATGCAGGGGTTCGTGCTCGTTCAGCGATCGTCACTTCTTGTAAGAGAATGTCCTCAAAATAAGGTACTTGTATTATCTTTATTGTAAGAACTGACAAGAAATGTACAGGAAAAGCTCCTCTGCTACTCTCCCTTCCAACGTCTCTTACCAACTGCCCACATCAGGAATGTTCCTACATCAGAGTTCTATGCTGACATTATAAACCCAACTTGGATCGATTTGGACTCTCACCTAGTAACGAATAGCAACACAACAGTAATGCCTCCACATTGTAGCAAACAACAATTGACAAACGTTTTCCAGGTGTACGCCTGGAACCTGGTGACTATTGCAGCTTTTTAGTTATGCAAAGTTTTTCTTAGTTCTTGGGCGTCATAAATTTGTACCTATCAGAAAACGTAGATCAGTGGGTGCGGATTTACAACTTTCTTTGTGAATAGGGATCACTACATTTTCCCATCAACTGTTGCATGTCACATGAATGCAGCAAAGTGATTCCAAGTTATGAATAGTGGAGCATATCAGTGCCTCTAAATGCGAATGTGGCCTCATCAGTTTGTGGATACTGCTGCACTCTTTATATACTAGGGGACCTAATTCTGAAACAAATACGTAAATCTGTGCCCAGAGATTTAGAACCTGGAATGTTTATAAATTTAGTAATATCAAGATTTTGCAAACGTTTTCCAGGTTACCTGCACCAGTCACAGATATGCAGGTTTATACCTGGAAACACTGAAGAATTCAATTTCTCAGGCAAGAATATACACATGTGTTTTCCATCATGAAAAAAAATGAGCAAGTGCAAATGCTGATTTTTTTCTTCTTGGGGAAAATATTTTTCTCCTTCGAAAAAAACCTTCAGCCTATCCCATCCCCCTCAATTTTGGAGTAGCTTATTTTGCTTTTCCATGCTACAAAGGGATTTACTCCTGCCCTTGACTTGAGTAAATCACTGACAATTTACAAGGTGGGAAGTGGTTTCAAAATGGTTTGTGAATACCCGCAAATCTGCAGGAGCGGCCCATGCATGTAAGAGCAGTAGGGCGGGGTGGGGGGGTAGTTGACAGACGACGAGGTAAAATTAAATTCAAAAAGAAAAAACACTTACCTTGCGCTCAGCGATATGGCGAGCGCAAGGTAAGTGGTTTTCTTTTCTTAATTTAATTTTACCTCATCGTCGTCTGTTGACTCATCCGCTCTTACCTGCACCGGCTGTTCCGGCAAATATGCCCATTTGTGAGAGTGTATAAATGTTCATGCTTTTCCCACCATGGAACGCTGATTCCCCAGTTGCTTCCTCCTGCCAATGCATAGCTTGCACAGACCCTCTATCTGAGAAAATGCATTTATGCATAAATGAGTAAGTCTGTCTTATACACGCAAATAAAATAAATCCCATGACTTGTGGTCCTGTAGATAAAACTAGAGGTCATACATTGTCTCAGGGAAATGGCAGTGTTTGGTTTCTAAACTGTGTTGTAACATATTTTAAACTTTAGAATTGGCTATTTCAACCTGAGACAAAACGTTAAGCCTTATCTTTAGATAAATGTGCCCAGCGAACTGAGTAAAGATGTATTTCGTGCCAAATTTATTTGAAAGGAAGGTAACAAAACTATCAAATTGGACTTTTCAGTCCATGAATTGTCTGTGACGTGTACTTTATAAGACATGTTATGAGTATTTTGCAACCATGTCTGTAATTTTAAAAATACCTTTATATTCCTTTTGATTTGCAGAATATGACAGAGGTTGAACTGAGCAAATTTAATATATTGCAGCAGCCGTAAGTCTCCACATGCTTTTTACAACTTATTTGAAATGTTTTATTGTATTGGTGCATTGTTTATATTTAGCTCCTTGAAAGGCGGACAAATAAAATGGGAGCTCAAATACAGCTTTTCGGGGTTAAATAGAGACTTTCTGAAGCAATTGTAAAACTATCTCTTGGTTATTAAAAGAAGACAAGGTCCAAAGCAGAAAAGCTCTTGTTTATAGATATTTTTTTATTTAGAGGCTAAAAATGTAAACTGTAAAATAAATAGAATGGTTTAAGAAACAGATGTACCGCAACAAAACCTATCTATCTAGGGAACGTTTCAACATCAGAAAAGCTGCTTGGAAGGGAAAAGCAGAGAAAATGGCTGTTGTGGGATGGCGACAGAGTTGGCATGCAATCTATTGTACACACCCACAAAATAGGAATTGTGTATGTATTTACAAATGGTTTCCATGAGACTTTCCCTGTGGAGAAAAAAAAGAAAGAAAAAAAAGCATCCTGTGTGACTGCACATGTACATTGTACTTACATATATGGATTATCTGCCTTGTGGACAAAAGGCAGGATTTGGTACGATGCAATAAGCTTAAGTACACCTACTACTTTCATAGAATTCAATGAGCACTTTATGGGATTTTTATGAACCTCTAATGGTTGGAAATCTACAAAGAATCAAGTTCTGGCTTTTAAAAAACATCTTCAATAAACAGCCCCACAGTGATTTTATGTGGCTCCTCATTGATGAACTAGACACAAAATAGCCTGGAAAGACATCAACATATGCTACCACTTCCTCAGTCCATATTTATGGAAGAAGATGAGAGAGAGAGGGGGGGGGGGAGAGAGAGTGAGAGAGAGAGAGAGGCACGAGGCTGCAGTCATAGGAGCAGCAGAAGCAGGTGCCTCAAAGCGCAGGAGCTGGGTCAGCGCGGGCCTAGGCCAGTTGGAGGGCTGGTCCAGGTAAGTCTAGAGGACAGGGCCTAGGTATCTGCTTGCAGTCAGTTGCACCCCGTGGGTAGAAAATCAAGCTGTGACCTTTGGCTACACTTGGTAATGGCTGAGAACGTTGGACATCTTCCATGGCTATACTGTCGGCTGACTCTGTGGTAGGGTCTGCATAACACAAGTGTATAATTCAAAGACGTGTTGATGCCAGATTGTAGTTATCATGGCACACATAGCCTAGAAACGTTTTCAGCAAATTAAAAAAATGCTGTATTTTAAAATGTTGATATCTGCTTTTTCCGATACCTTACCCCACTGTTTTAAATACGTTCAATAAGGGTTGCAAATTATTTAAAAATACTGAAAGGCAGAATTACACTTCCATGCTATGTAGCATTGCAAATTACAAGAGGATACAGGTGACTTAAATAGAGACACAAACGAGCAAGTTAGTCGTTAAAAGTATCGGCTGATGTGCTTTCAATTGGGAAGCATGTTTCAGCTAAATAGTATAAGACAAATGTGAAAACCTGGAATAGGTTTTATGCACCTTATTTTATGGGGACCAGGGACAACTTTCAAGATCATACTCTACACTATTAGTGGTCTCCGGAATACCAAGAGAGGGGACAATATTATGCCCCAGGTGTACTTGCAGTGCTTAATTTGTAAAATATTAAGTGCCAGGGCCTTTTGTGGAAGGCAACTACAGCCTGCATTACACATTGCCCCTGCCGGGGCTGCCAGTGACAGTACCAACATAACACCTAACCATTGCACTCCTACAAATTGTGACAATTCACACTATTTCAGGCCACACAAAACTAAAATAATGGTGTGAGAGGCTGGTATTTTTCATTTTCAAAGTGGTTTGACTTACTAAACACAGTTGTCATGCTCAAAATTAAACAGAGAGTGCCACCGTAGAGTACAGTAGAGCTGGTGCTGACAATTAAGTGCCGGTGCCGAGCACCGGAAACTACCGGCTCAAATTAAGTACTGTGCATTTGATGTATCCTGGCGCCCCAAAATGTCCATTGCCAGGCTACAATACCACAATGCAAGAATGTGCCTTAATCTGTGCAAAACAGCCCACATCGCAGCTGTTCTGAATTCTCTCCACTGGCTGCCTTTTGAAGCTAGGATTAAGTTCAATTTCTTGGAATCATCGACAAAAACATCTGGAATGAATACACCTGCAGAAGTTGACCCTATGCTACATCCCAGCAAAACCCACTGATCCTTGGATTTGGATGCTAATGATCCAACAATGTCATCTGAAGCTGATGAAACATGGAGGCAGATCCTTGGGAGGACAAGGTCCAAGATTCTCAAAAGGGCTCATACCTTCTTGGAAATCCGAGTTCAATCACTTGTGATTCAGAAAACTCTTGAAAACTGAACTATTCAGAATTGCTTACTAATAGATGTTTCAGGCCATGAGGGAAGATAATCACAGAGCATCAGCTATGGGAATCCACCCAAACATCATTGGTCACATTATCCTACATTTTTATCTGCTTCTGTATAGTCTTCTTTTTCCCTTCTTTTTTTGCTTGGGTGAAATTTTCATTATGCTGCCATAATCTCATGCAATTTCTTGCATAACACGTTGTTCTATGTACACTAAATTCCTGAAATTATCCATTGACGCATCCAGAACGCCTCTGCACGTCTTATCCTCGACATCCCCCGACGCAGCCACATCACACCCCACCTGAGAGACCTGCACTGGCTCCCTGTCAACAAGAGGATAACCTTCAAGCTCCTCACCCACGCACACAAAGCACTCCACAACTCCGGACCAGCCTACCTCAACAGACGACTCAGCTTCTACACCCCCACCCGCCAGCTCCGCTCGACCAGCCTCGCCCTCGCCACAGTCCCCCGCATCCGGAAAACGACCGCCGGCGGCAGATCCTTCTCCCACCTCGCCGCCAAGACCTGGAACACCCTCCCCACCAACCTCCGACAGACCCAAGACCTACTGGCCTTCAGAAGACTCCTCAAGACCTGGCTCTTCGATCAGTAGCAGCACCACCCCCCTCTTCCCCCAGCGCCTTGAGACCCTCGCGGGTATGTAGTGCGCTTTATAAGTGACATGATTGATTGATTGATTAAGCCACGTTGCCTAATTTCCTATTCTTTCATGGAAAAATAGTATTGGGTGTGCACCGTAACAATGTAAACTAACAGAATGTGAGCGACTGCTGTTTGCGTCTTGTAGAATTTAGTGCTATTAAGTGGAGAATGGACACGAGGATGCATTTCATGCTAAAAATTTGCCCTAAATGCCAGGTTTGCCTTTCATGTAATTGTGCATAATGTTCCCGAAATTTGGTGTGTGCACAAAAGGAAATTACCCAAATGTTGCAAACCACTGCTTCTTATGATGTAAACAATGGCAGTGCAACAAAAATTCCCAAATAAATCAATTGTATGTTTAATTTTAATGCAATATGCTGATAAAAAACACCATGACTCAGAGCTGATACAAAAATACACAATACATTATTTACAGAAGAAAAGGTATAAACACTTAGGGGCCTATTACGATGGCGGGCGGACAAAGTCCGCCCGCCACCGTAACGGTGAATGGGACCGTCCGCCAGAGGTGTGGCGGTCCCGCTGTGGGCATTAGGATGCCAACGCCACCGCCACGGTGGCGATGGCATCCCCCATCCACAACATTGTGGCGGGTGGTGCGCACAGCACCGCCCGCCACAATGTTGTGGATGCACGTTGTGCATTGGCATGCACAAGGTGACAGTCACCGCGCGGTGCCTGCCACCTTGTCCACGCCAATGTAGGGGGGGTAACACATATACCTCCCCATGTGCAACCCCCACCCCCAACACTCCGGGGGCCCGCAACGGACCCCCAACAGCAAAGACCGTATGGAAAGGCTGATTACCGGCTGCATCGCAATATGGATGGCGGTGTCTTGCAGACACCGCCACCATATTGTGCCCGTTTTCCGCCCAGTCGACGAGTCGACGGGCGGAAAAGCGGCGGACAGTCTTCCCGTCCGCCGCGGACCCCCCAGCCATCCTAATATGGCGGGGGTCATTCAGGCATGGATGGCGGGTGGATCGCCCCCGCCGGCGGTGGCTACCGCCGGCCCGGCGGGGGCGATCTGCCCGCCATCCTAATGTGCCCTTTAGTACGAGACTTAATCTGCCATTAACTATAAGCTTAAATGCAAGAAAAAATGTTCTGAGGGTCCTAAAACTACAGACGCTGAAACACAGAGTACTTACTGTCAGCGCCTACAGTCGATTGATGCATTTCTCATATAAGTCATAATGCAAAGAAGAAGTCTGCAAACTTTAAAATTTACGTTGAGTTATATTTTCGCCATAGGCATACAATCAGGGCCAAATTCATGAGTAGGGCACCCTACTTCAGAAATAAGCATTTTATGTACTTTTTATTTAGCCCTAAGAGTGAAGGGCATACGCATACAAAATGTGTTAAGCCAGCCCTGTCTAGACCACAAAATTCACAAGTTACCGCGGTTTTTATTTAAGACCAACCACTTCCCTCTTTAAGACAAGGCGCATAGTCAAGCATGAACATTTGCATTACAAAGGTCTCATCAGCTCTCTAAGATAGCACTGAGCTCCAAGAGTAGAGTTAATGGGCGGCAACAGCAACATCTTTACTGTGGTTTGGGTGGCATTCCTGTAGTCCACTTAAACAACTAATCTCTGTAATAGATGTGGGGAAAACCTCGGTCAAATTAAGTGTCGAAATGCTCGGATCATCCCAAAGTGGTCTCCGTTGGTAGACGATCAGTAACCTGGCTAAATACTGAGTCATTTCACTTTTGAGAACAGTAAATAATTCTTTTTAGAGTAAGGAACTAACTAAGTAGGTGAATGTAGACATAGCGATTCATCAGTCTTTAGGACAATGGAGAGTGTATCAAGTTCCAGTCTAATTATAGATTGAAGTGAGCATCTTTTAAGTTTAAAGATTGTCATAGCTCATTTTGTCAATCAAATCTAATATAAACTTGCATTTACCTCAGTATACCACAGCACAATATCCAAGTACGAACTTCATTTTCGTGAAAAAGACCTTTCGGACTGGAATACATGATAGGATACCACTGGTCTCCAAAAACCTTCTAACACCCTTCCCACTACTTGCACATTTCAGTGCTACAGACCCTATGCGGGCATTCCAAGGCAACATACAGTTCAACATCAGAGCCAAGTAATCGCCATCAAGTGACTACCTCAGCAGGAGTCCAGTGTAGTACTTGTCAATCACAGCCAAATGAACAAGCATTGGCAAAGCCAATAGGTTTCAGCTTTAAAAAGCAGAGCTATTGGCTTTTTGCATTATCATTAGCTAATGGCAAAATCACCACCAGTGCATCAGAAAGCATGTGCATGCATGTACACACATGATGACCATCTTGGAATGGGTTTTCTCCTGGAATAAAGCCAATCCACGATGGCTGATGATGTGTATGTGTCGTGAAGCATCAGTGCACATGCTTCATGATGTTTTGTGCACTTGAAGCCATTCCAAGATGGTTGTATGACAGAATATCGAGAACAACAATATTGAATTACATGAATATTGTGTTAAAAATATGGTTTACAAAAATATCTTGTTTATATAATATGATTTAAACTACAAAAATATTGTGTCAAAAATTTTATGAAACAGAATATCGCCCTGAAAAGTGAGAACATCATTTTTTTATAAATATCAACTTATAAGTAACATATTTAAAATATTAAATTAGTAAAAAATCTGAATTTAAAATAAATTGTTTAAATAGGTTATAATATATATGTACATATTCTTTAAATGAATACAAAAACAATAATTAAACAATGTTTTAACTATATTACGTTTAAAATATTAACGCTGTGACACTCGCAGCTATTTTTATTTACTGGTTCAACATGACTGCATAGGCCTTAAAAGTTAAAATGTTGCAGCTGTCAGGCCATCATAAAAGGAATTTAAAAATGTTTTACAAAAATTAAACTGGGGAGCGGGAGAGAGAGTGGGACCACAGAGCAGGACCAGGGAGCAACAGATGAGCAAGGGTAGTGTAGTGTAGCTCCTATTTCCCTAATAGGCTCTGCGCATTGGAATAATATATCCTATAGGTTTGACATAGGACTAAGGTCAGTATGTCCCTATCGAGTATATTAAACTTAATTACTTGTGCCAGCTAGCTCAGAGGCCACTAGAAACTCCTTGACGACAAGAAGGGAGTAGTTTCTGGCAGCCGCAAAACATGACCACTTTGTTTCCCTTTAGAATCAGAACGTGTCCCAGAGTAGTGGAAACAGTAGATAACTATTTCACTCAGCTCAATCGTGCATGCTTAGTTTTCTCCAAGTTACACAGAAAGAACAGACGGGCGTTTCAATAAAAAGATTTATTGAACAGTCTTTTTTCTGGTGTAAGTAAAATGTGCTGTTACGATCACAAGACAGTATGCAATATAAATAATGTACAGTGTGAGCAGTAGAAATAAATAATACTGCAATAGCATTATCTTTTAGTATATATGCATTTACATAAATAACAGAGACTAAAAATGCGAGTACTCATACGATGCGTTTCTAACGTAGTTCTACCCCAATGTACCTAACCTGTCCTAGGTATAGGGAAAGGTATGAAGTAGGTGAAGTATTCCTTACTATAGTATACTAAGAGTATGTTAAGCCTAGTATGCCTAGTATGCCAAGAGTCCCTCTAGGTTCTAGTCAGCTCCATACCTGAAGAATGAGAGAGGTAGGAATCTCTTTGCCAGACTCGAACTCCAACACCCCGCAAGGGAAGTTAGATCACTGGAAGCTGGACTCTCTGCGTGCAGGGATGACAGCGTCTTCTCAGTGCGTCAGGCTGGGAAACGGGCTCCTCTGAAGTCGAGGTCTCTTCTGATTTACAGGGGCTAGGAAAGGTATATTTATACCTGAGAGGTACCTAAGAATGTTAGCATTGACGTGAGTCGGACAGCGGAAGACGTCATGAATGAACCCCTAAGGAATAATGGTTCATGCATAATATATGAGTCCTTGAAGAAATCAATAGTCCTGGGCTAGGGAAACTCCCGCAGCCTAAGGGTCTGTTCTTCATGAACTCGTTGTGACGTTAGGGTGGACGGATGTTGGAGACCATGCCTGTATTTGGAGTGCACGGTTTAATGCCTAAATAAGGGCTGGGATTTTATGCCTATATAAGGGCAGGGCGAATTGTGCCTATATAAGGACATGATACTGGAAAGTCCGTTTATGGACACCCTAAGAGGAATACAACACCCACTCCACTTTCGTGTGTACAATAATACTAAAATGCTAAACGTTTAAAATTCTAAACAATAAATGGAGTACCGCATATTTAAAAAATATTTCTTAAAAGCATTAAAAAACATAGTAAAAATGCAAAAGGTACTGTACATTTTAAGCATTGATTTTCATTTCAGGCATACATTTTAAAATAAAATGCAATTTGAAGAAATAAGCAGTAGTATATACATGTGACAAAAAAAATGATCGACAAGTTTGTTCAAATCAAAGTCATTTCATGTCATGGTAATTAATAAACTGTTTTAGACTAACACGATGATAAAAGTGTCTGAGGAAGTACCGCGAAGTCTGTACTATAAGGCTAGTTCTACTTTAAGCAGATGGAAGTGCCATTTTCGTTCGAAAAATGGAAGAAAAAAAAGTTCAATTTTGGTAGAGTTTCAAGTTTTTTGAAAATGAAGGCCAAATTGTTATGCTGAATCAGAGTCAGTTTACGGGTCTGGTGTAAACATGAGATCATCTATTTCTATAGACAAAACATCATCCACTGAAGTCGGTATCAATTGGAACACCTTGTGTAGTAGATTAACTGCACAGAGATGAGAAGCATCGCTTCCAGCATAGGTTGCCGTAGCAATGTTCGCGTCCGCTGTTACCTGTGTGCCTGTAGATCTTTCTCGTACCTTAGCAGCAGCCGGAAGCATCTGTGAGATCTCAATGAATGCTGACATAAGGATTGGTAGCCTCTGGGGACAACACAGAGCATGGGCCGTTATCGGGACCAGCAGAGTATCGACATCCGTTGGCGTAGCTGATGGAAATGTTAGACAGGTGTCCAACACGCATTGTTCACCACATAGCAGGCATTGTAGAACAGGTAAGATGCAATCTTGCCAGATTGGTCTGAATGACAGGAACCAAGTTGTATTAAGGTCCCGTAGACGAGTCATGCCCAAAAGCTGTACTATTCGCTCATGGCACTTTCGTTCAAGGAGAGCTTTCTCCATTTCGCTCGGAGTGATGTCTGCGAATAGGCTGGCCATAGCGTAATAGCAGGAAGAGAAATAGAATTCCGGCAACAAGTGCTAGAATTAATGGTATGCCACCAAACACCGAAAGTGCGGGATGATTCCGAGTATTGCCTGGAAAGGTGCTAACAGACCGGAGCAGATGCTCTTAAATACATGTACAATTCCTGTTGTATCAGACATGTTAAAGATACGTGTTATCATTTCTACGAAATGTATAGGGCAGTTTGTACGTATTAAAGTCTGTATCTCAGCCGAAGTCCTTGCTACTTGTAGATCATAGGTTTCTTTGGCCGAGGTCAAAGGCACTGTTTGCTGTAAAAGCATGGCTTTCATTCTGCTCAAAGTATCAAATCTTATAAAAGAGATGTTCAGCGAAGGCCATAGAGGCGACTCCCTGACTGTGTCTATTGGGGCAAACAATACTTGCATACAGCAAGTGACCCTGGAGTTGACCGTTACTAGATATGGGATGCCTGGCAGCATGCCGCAGCAACTCTGATCATTCAACATGAGGTAACTCCCATTAGAAAGTTGTCCAAACGTTGGATTAATCACAGCAGCTGGTGTACCCTGCTGATGGCAAGACAAATTTGCCACAGAACCATTGCAAGCCCCGTGTAAAGAAATGTCCTGACATATAAGTAAACCGCTCAATGCACGTTTACAGTGTGTACCGCTCAAAAACACTTCACGATCCCCACTCCAACATCTATATGTATACGGTAAATCCCAAGATGTCTTAATGTATTCCTTACCCAACCTTTCATATTTGCCTGCTTGCATTTGTCTGAGGCAATACTGAAACTGAAAAGTAGTCACAGGTAATGTTATTTTGCCATGAATAAGCCATTCTGTAGCTGGTTTTTCTGCCACTGTGAATGGTAACTTTTCCAGTTTTTCAATGCTCAGCACTGTATACTTTGCTCCTTTTTGTGCCAATTCGATCTGTTTATCTGTTAGATTGTATTCTGCAAACAGAGCTGACGTGTTGATAAAACGCCAAGGCACATAGCCCGCTCGCAAAGATTGCAGCGTCCAGCTTAATAACACAATAGAACGTAATTGAGACTGACCATGTTGTAACATCGCCAAGTATGTCGATAGCAGAGGATACAATGCCATCCAATGAATATATTCTGGAGGACAAAGTTGTTAACCCATTGTCGACCACAGAGAGTGTTTTCTCTAAATTAATATGATCAAGTTCACGTATTCGTTCTGCGGCCTCCATCTGTGATACTTTCCATGCTTCATTATAGGCAGCATAAATGCCGGCATATATGAAACGTTTTTGACGCGGTTTTCTTGGTCCAAGCAAGAATTCCCTTAGGTCTGCGTTGTCTTTAAGTAAGGATAAGTGTTGTCTCACATCCTGTAGTGTAGACTTATGCAGCCAATTGAGGCATAATTTTCCTACACTGTATGTTGTTACTACCCCCGGATGCTGTCTTTGGACGTATCTTGGGTCTGGCCTATGAATAGTAAAGCCCTGAGTTTTATTCAGGAATCTTTCCTGACAGTTATTCGTGTCTGTGGGACAGATCAACCAATTTTTCCAATCAGGATTAGATCTGTTGAGTTGTAGTATATTGTCAACTGTCACCACTGCCTTTGTATTATTATCACTGGCAGGTGTTGGTACAGAAGGTGTTTTCATCTCTTTGATCTTGGCTAATCCAAGACAAGATGTTTGTTGGACGGTTTCATTCAAAACACTATTTGTTCAGGGATGATACAGGCTCTAAATAAAGCTTCTATCCCCTGCACTTGCCATTCTTTAGTACCCCAGACAGTTTTTGTGTCTACCGTGTCTTTCCATAAGTCAAAACCCTGTCTAGACAGTTGGGCAATAAATGCTGCAGAGTAAATCTGTTTTGTATTGATTAACATAATTTTCAGTCCTGTTTTGTTTACATTTTTGTAGTAAAACGTTTCTGGGTCAGATGTATTGTAACCTGAAAAATATGGAAACTTACTAGCAAATGTTTTTTAACTACCTTTAGGTGGTGTAGGACAATGTTCCCATTGGTTAAACATAAACACATTTCTTGGATATGCAGATTTATGCAAATAATGATGACCATAGTGGTTGTAACAATACATTTGTTCATAGTCTGATGAACCCTCTAAATATTCATTTTTAGAAAATGCAGCAGATTTTTCTAGGTCAAACATTATGTCGTTAACAGCCTCAAAATCCCAATCATCAGAATAGGTACTGGACGAAATTAGATCACTTAGTGAAATTTTAAACAAATGTGGAATGTTCAATTGTTCAGTCGGGCCGAAGATATCAAAATATGTTTTGTCCCACACTATACCATCCTGTATAGGAACAGCTGTGATGTTCACTGATGACAAGTCTCTTGCTTCACGATGGGAAGATTTATGAGGTTTCAAAAGTACGTTCACGTCTTTTCCTTCAGTATTCACATGGATGTATCTGCCACTTATAAGCACGCTCACAGTTCTTACCAAAGCTAGCCAGAGCAGGAAAACAAAAAGTCCAGATATAATCCAGAGTTCAATCCATGGAGAAACCAGATAAGTCTTTTTCAAAAAGTGAAGAAAGTCTTGTACTTGCTGCTTGAATTTCAATGATGCTGGCGTCGTTTCAGGTTCACTCGGATCTTCTGAGAACGTATCAAAGTTAATGAAATAGCCAGAAGCAGTTCTGTCAATTGTTGGAATTGCATCAGGATTTGTATAAATCACTGGAACCAGTTGATCACTTGCCACGTTGGTGTAGACAGGTGTATTTGGACGAACTGTTACTTGATTGTCAAGAGGGATGAGTTCCAGAGCGTTGTTGCTTAGTCCTCCATCAGTTACAGCTGAATTCTCGATAGTTATCAGTCTTTCAGTCTGAACCTCTTGGATAGTAGCGAGAGGAGTGCGTCTGCTACTAGGTCAGAGTCCACGAGGCCTACTATTTAGTATTGGCCACATACTGGGGTTTGATCAGGTCGATGGACACAAATCTTTTCTCCTTTCTTCCAGCAAGGGGCGGCAGAAGTACTGTTCTTGTTCCTTGAACTGCTAGGACAGGTACTGGTTGTCTGTAAGAAGGTCCAAATTCCTTCTTGTCCGCAATTTTTTCTCTGACTAGATCCCCAACTTTTGGAATCCAGACAGGCCTTGCTGGGACTGCCGGTTTTTCCCCAGTGGTGGTTGGCTGTAGGAAGACGTTGCTTTGTTTCGTTCTTAACTCATTCAGTTCCTGTAAAACAGCCAAACGATCTTTGATATCAAACAGTTTATTTTCCACCACTGTGCCTACATGTTCAAGGTCTGGTACCCACATTCTTGTCCCAAATAGGACCTCATATGGAGTGACTCCCCCTAGAGAACTTCTTGGCAGATTGTTCAATGAGCGTTGGACCCCATTAAGGTGTTTGACCCACCCATCACTCGTACCTAATACCCTAGCTGTTATAGACTGCTTTATGTCCCGGTTTTTCCTTTCCACAACCGAATTTCCCTCAGGATGGAATGGAGAGGAGTACCGCAATGCAACGCCCAGACTGGCCATGGCTTCTTTGTAAGCCCGAGAGCTAAACGCAGGGCCCTGGTCAGAATGTAGCGTGCCTATTGCGTATGTGCCGATAAAGACTCGCAAATCTTTTATAACAGTTCGAGCGTCAGCCGAGCGCTGAGGCCATATCCATAGGAACCTTGATTCAGTATTTGTGGGATTGCACTTGTCCAGTAGGACGCAGGCGCGTAGATATTCTAATTCTGTCTAACAGTGGTGTCTGTACTGGGTTGCCGCATTCGCAGCATGGTGTCTGGTGGCTCTCTCGCTTTAATTTACAGTCTAAACAGTTGTTGATGAATATGTGAATTTCTGTATTCATTCCAGGCCACCAGTACATCTCTTTTAACGTCAAAATTGTTTTAGAGATCCCTTGATGTGACAGACCCTCCCCCAAATGTGTTTCATAAATCAAGGCTGCTCTACGTTCCGTGTTTGGAATTACCCTATCCCCCACTCCAGGGATTCGAGCAAAAGGAACGTTGTTCGCATCAATTACATAAGAGTACTTGAGTGGAAACTTTTTTGGTAACGCTGCACTGCTGCCTTTGCTTGAAGCATTGACAGCCAACATTATCTCACCGTCTATTTTTGTTTTTGAACGAGTGATCGCAGCTACGGAAGCCGTCTGAACAGCCCCCTTTGCGGCTTCATCAGCCAATGAATTCCCTGCAACGTGAACGCCATCACGTTGATGACTCAGTGTGTGGTTCACGTGAGCCTTTGGTAGTTCGTTTTTCAACTGAACTACCTGTTCCCAAAGCATTTTGTGCTTTATTGTGCCACCTTTCGCATCTTTGAAACCATTTTCAAGCCAGTTTTGTATATATTCATTATACGACTGAACACAGTAAAAGGAATCGCACACTATTAGTGTGGGGAATTCTCTATCTGTACTTTCAAGTGCCAGTTTGAATGCTTGTAGTTCAGCTCGCTGAGCTGTACAATCTCCTAGAGTCTGAGTTTTTGTGACCATAGGTCTGAAGATGCCATCTCGCATGCGACCTTTAACGATTGCACACGCTGCACTGTAAGCTTGCTTACTCCCTGTTGCAGGTTGTGCGGATCCGTCAGTGTAAATTATGAATTTGTACTGATCGAGAGGCAGAATTTCAGTGGGCAGAGGACATTCTTGTTCATATTGCAGGAATGCTTGTGTTTTTAAATCGGGATCAAAAACATATTCAACAACTGTTGCAGCAAGAGAATTAACCCATTGTATCCATCTTGGATGTAATGCTTTAGCATTTGGAATGCTTGCTTTTGTGACCGCTTCTAAAGCTGGTACCGGGGTTACGACAATAATGCGTTTCCCTTGGGCTAAGGCTCTTTCTTTTCCTACAGCGGTTTGAACTGCTGTCAGAATTTTTTCTGTTGAGCTGAATCGCATTTCCGCTTGTGTGTACAAATGCGATTTGTATGCAATTGGTATTTTCTCACCCTCATTGAAGGTTAAGTAGGTGAATCCGCATTGACCCGAAATGATTCGGATCACCAAATTTCTTTGACTTACACGTGTTTGTAAGTGATTTGTTGCTAACATGTTAGCCTGTAGTGAACGCAGGATTTCTGTGTGTTCGTTTGTCCAATTTTTGATTGAAAAATCAGGTTTGATTAATGCGTTTAGAGGTTTAACCCTTTCTGCGTAATTTAGAATGTATGTTCTGCCAAAGTTTAGGAAACCCAGGATGAATTGTAAGTTTTTTTGCGTTTTTGGAGGTTGGAGCAGCGCACACTTCTCTAGAAAGTTAGCTGCCAAGCTCTTGCCTTCACTTGAAAGCTCATATCCTAAAAATAGGACATTGAGATGGGCAATTCGGGACTTTTTAAAGTTGAACTTGTAGCCCTCAGAGGCGAAACCCAGTATAATGGTGCTCACCCTGTTCAAGTGTTTTCCAGGTCATCGTCTGTCAGATAGATGTCATCGACATAGGACAATGCCTCATTGTCATAAATTTGTAGTAACTCCGTTACCCTCGCTGAGAATAAACCTGGGCTGTTCTTGAACCCTTGTGGGAGTCGACAAAAGTGATGCTGGGTCCCCATTATGGAGAATGCTGTTAAGTACCTGCTTTCAGGTGCTATGTTTTGACAAAAGAAACCATTTGAGATGTCTAATGTTGTTTTGTATTTTTTACGCACAATGTTATTCATTAATGCTGTGCTATGTGCATTTTGCACTGCAAAGGTTTTTGAACAGGTGTTTAGGTGTCTGTAATCCAAAACTAGACGATATGTATTGTCTGGTTTGGAGACAGGAAACAAAGGATTGTTCATTGAGGAGGTGCATGTTTCAATCACCCCTTGATATTCAAGTTGATCTAAGATCTCCCTGACCTGTTTTTAGCTTCTTGCTTTATTGGGTACTGCCGTTGTGCAGTTGGTTCATGTTTCAGATGTATTTTATGGTGAGGTGAGTCCTCATCCCATCCTACATGATTTTTATATAATGCTGGGGCCTGGGCCACTGCCCATTTCCTGGCATATGTATATTTTAGGTGAATTGGAATATGGTTGGAGAAGGCAGGCATAATAATTAAGGGTGGGCAAAGCACTACGCTACGCTCGCGTAGTTTGCGAAGTTTGTGCTACTTCGCACTACGCGAATTGCATGTAGCACAGTGCAAACACGCGTAGCGTAGCGTAGTGCAGCGGTCATTTTTTGCTTGCTCGCGGTCCTCAACGTCAAGTTGGCGACCGCGAGCAAGCAAAATGACATCCCGGCGAGACTTTTTCCTCGTTTGCGATCAGCAACATCAAGTTGCCGATCGCGAGCGTGGAAAATAAACCTCCCGGCGAGATTCTCAACGCGGGAGGTCAGGTTTCTCATTGCGAGTGGTCGTGTATGCTCGCGACCGCTCGCGATGAGAAACTACCAGTCCGCTTTAGAAAGCTGCCGCTCGAGTAAAAATCTACTCGAGCGGCAGTAAAAGACAGCTCGCACTGTGCAAGATGCCGTTTTCAATGATTGCACAGTGCGGACAAGCATCCGGCACTGTGCAATCATCGCGAACAGCGCACTACGCAGTTCGCGTAGTGCTATGCGTAGCTCACGTAGTGCGAAGTGCACTTCGCGTAGCTTCGCGTAGCGCTACTTCGCGATCTACGAGCAGGGTTAATAATAATGTCCTCGCCATGTGGGCACTCCCTGATAAATTGTGGTGGCCAGTCCTTTTCTGCTAGAAGTATGTCATAGCCCTTTGATAGTCTTTCCCAAAAAAGTGCTTTCACCTGTCTTGGCTTGTCTCCCTCCATCCGGAGTGTTATTTCATATAACTTTTGTGGAGTACTAACCCTGGTGTCTACAGTCTTCTCTGTAATATACTCATTCAAGTCCACTATCTCCAGAAGTTCCTTCAGGTTCTGGCGAGCTATTGTGACTTCTGCGGCACTGTCCAGCATTGTCTGAGCCCATTCTCCGTTCTTGAGTTGTGTTCTTAGTATTCTCGGCATGTCTGACTTTCAGACCTGCTACTTTCTTTTTGGAGAATTGAGGTTTTGCTTTAGTTTTTGGAGCGTGTTTTTCGTCTTTCGATTTCACGCGTTCTTCTCTATGTTCCGATCGTCCTCTTCTTTCCGAAGTCTGTGATGAGATCTGAAAGGGACGAGAGGAACGTGTATCAGTATCTTGATACCTATCAGGTTTTCTCAAATTATCCCTATTCCTGAGGTTATACCTCCTTTCAGAGGGCTCCTTTTGAGGAGACCTACCCCGGGATTGAGAACGTTTCTCGTTAGAATTTTGTTTATTAGTCTCCCACTTCTTTTTAGAAGATGTAGGAGTTTGTTTAATAGAGTCCTTCTCAGGACTTTCAGATAGTTTCGGCTTCACTGGTCTTCCACCCAAACTATCTCTGCCTAATTCTGCATAAGATTGTTCTATAATTCTGGGTAGCTCTGTTTGATGTTCTGTAACATCGAATTCCCTTAACTTTTGGCGGATCGCCACTGCTGCTGCCTCCCCTTTAATATTAGATAATATTATTGTTGAGACCTGGTCGAAATGTTTCAGTAATTTCATACCTAAATTTAGAGCAGGTTCTGCCCCGTATTCATTTTGAATTTGTTTCAGGACATCAGGTATTATCGCAATTTACGGAATGCCATGTGTTTTAGTATAGATGGCAGCAAAGACTGAGCCCCAAGTGGTGCAATCTTCCAGTTGTGGTGTGATCCCCATTGGTAAACTGATTGTCAGTATTCTGTGTTTCTCATATGGGCTAGTATTTGGAAATACTGCTTCGATTTGAGTAATTTTTTGAGCTATCCAGAATGGAATTTGCTCACGTTTTGTGGGCATTTTACCCATGACTGCGTATAGAGTCTGTGGTGTAATTTTTAGTGTATTCCCCTGGTGAGGAGTTTGATTTGGAATTGTTAATGGTGGTTGGACTGTGAAAGTCCGCATGACATATTGGACCAATTGTCTGTATATTTTTATTAACTCTGTGAGTTGAGTAAGTAGTTCCTCGACTGACATTTCCTCAATGTCGGGATGAGGTGTGTAGCCGGCTAGAATCGGCCACGTTGCTCCTGGTCTACCTAGTGGACCGTGCCTGGTAATGTTTTTGTGATGTTTTAGGGCGCCTTTAAACCAGAGCTGATGCTCTTGGTATGTTAATGGAATTTCTATATCCTCGAAAGGAATGTATTCCTCTGGTGGATCATCTTCTTTGTAGAAGTGAAACATGTGTGTTACTGGATTGGATTCAGGAAATATTACCCATGAATAGAATACCTCTGTCTGAAAGGATTCATGTGCCTCTATCACGAAAACTGCTCTACCTCCTCTTGGTGGTAGGCCATGTTTTATAAGTTTTAGAGTTATGGCTCTTCTTAAGTTTGGAGTGATGTCTATAACACCCTCCTCGGTTTCATTTAAACCTGTAATGTTAAAAACTGCTGCTTGGGCTGGATCAGCCGCAGCTCCACCGTTTCTGGTGGCATCGTCCCCGTTTAAGGACATTTTGCTATTTTTGAAAAATGTAGAACAAGTTTCAAGGAAACAAAGATAAGGTGCACAATATTTTGGAACACTGTATCCTTCAACGTTGAGCAAACAAAACAGCTAATATATAGGGTGCTTCCCTATGTAGCCTTGGTGGATACTTAACCCTGCCCACTCCAGACGTCTTTTGGAGTATATGGGTAGGGGTCTCTGAGAGAAAAAGCCCGGCTGAGTTACTTAGTATCTAACGTTGAATTACCGCCTTACCAAACCGTTGGGCACCATGTAGTGTAGCTCCTATTTCCCTAATAGGTTCTGCGCATTGGAATAATATATCCTATAGGTTTGACATAGGACTAAGGTCAGTATGTCCCTATCGAGTATATTAAACTTAATTACTTGTGCCAGCTAGCTCAGAGGCCACTAGAAACTCCTTGACGACAAGAAGGGAGTAGTTTCTGGCAGCCGCAAAACATGACCACTTTGTTTCCCTTTAGAATCAGAACGTGTCCCAGAGTCGTGGAAACAATAGATAACTATTTCACTAGCTCAATCGTGCATGCTTAGTTTTCTCCAAGTTACACAGAAAGAACAGACGGGCGTTTCAATAAAAAGATTTATTGAACAGTCTTGTTTCTGGTGTAAGTAAAATGTGCTGTTACGATCACAAGACAGTATGCGATATAAATAATGTACAGTGTGAGCAGTAGAAATAAATAACACTGCGATAGCATTATCTTTTAGTATATATGCATTTACATAAATAACACAGACTAAAAATGCGAGTACTCATACGATGCGTTTCTAACCTAGTTCTACCCCAATGTACCTAACCTGTCCTAGGTATAGGGAAAGGTATGAAGTAGGTGAAGTATTCCTTACTATAGTATACTAAGAGTATGTTAAGCCTAGTATGCCTAGTATGCCAAGAGTCCCTCTAGGTTCTAGTCAGCTCCATACCTGAAGAATGAGAGAGGTAGGAATCTCTTTGCCAGACTCGAACTCCAACACCCCGCAAGGGAAGTTAGATCACTGGAAGCTGGACTCTCTGCGTGCAGGGATGACAGCGTCTTCTCAGTGCGTCAGGCCGGGAAACGGGCTCCTCTGAAGTCGAGGTCTCTTCTCATTTACAGGGGCTAGGAAAGGTATATTTATACCTGAGAGGTACCTAAGAATGTTAGCATTGACGTGAGTCGGACAGCGGAAGACGTCATGAATGAACCCCTAAGGAATAATGGTTCATGCATAATATATGAGTCCTTGAAGAAATCAATAGTCCTGGGCTAGGGAAACTCCCGCAGCCTAAGGGTCTGTTCTTCATGAACTCGTTGTGACGTTAGGGTGGACGGATGTTGGAGACCATGCCTGTATTTGGAGTGCACGGTTTAATGCCTAAATAAGGGCTGGGATTTTATGCCTATATAAGGGCAGGGCGAATTGTGCCTATATAAGGACATGATACTGGAAAGCCCGTTTATGGACACCCTAAGAGGAATACAACAGTAGGGGAGGGCGGAAAATGGAGAATATGCAAGAGCACAGGGATGCTCAATAACGAAAAGAGGAACTGGGAGCAAGGTGAGAGTTGGGGGAGAGAGCAGTAACAGAGTGGTGGGGAAGAGATGTCAAGAGAAACAATTAAATACATGCACTCCCTTGGAATGCTGAAAGGAGTATCCCCTCAAGCCAGCAGTAGAAGAATGCAACTTATCCAGTCAGAATGCCGTGAGACCAAGATGCTGCTGACCGGAACAACCACAAGAATAGGGAAGAAATCCATCAGAAACAGAAACCTGAGATTGACAATAAAGCCGTTCAGTTTTAAGGAAGGGGCTGACCCACAGTCCACTCAACATATATGTAACGAATTGGAAACAATGGGTCTGTGGCAGATAGTTAAAGCTGTCTATTGTGGAGACATAAAATGAGGAAACCATCTTTGCCCAGCAGGAACGGCTTGATGTAAATACTATTGTCAGAATCCGATCGGGTCCAGAAGCACAATGATCAGCTTTTAAATTACTTCTGCCATGCTGTTTAGGGCTCTTGCTTGCCACTTGGCTGTTGAAGGCTCCCCCCCATAATGTTTTAACACACACAATTTTTCCCAAGTCTAGTCTTTTAGCGACAAAAAGGATCTAATGACCTCTAACCTAAGCATGAAGGAGGTTAGTCCCTCCTGCCTCTCCTTTTCGATCCCGGAAGTCACTAGTGCCATTAGAAGTTTGTCTCGTAACAAGGCCCCTGGACCAGATGGGGTGCCTGCTGAACTCTTTAAGAGTGACGCAAGTATCTGGCCACCTTCATTGACAAACATCTTTAATTTTGTTTGCATTAAAAGGCACTTTAAGTTCTTGGTCCCAATCCATCATAGTGCCAGTATTCAAAAAGGGTAACCTGGGGGGGACCCAAAATGTTACAGCCCAATATCGCTTATTGATACCACAGTCAAGGTTTTGGGTCATGTCATCTTAAAAAGGCTGTCAAACTGGGCTAAAGAGAACAATATCATTATGGATTCTCTGTACGGGTTCAGAACTGGCCTGGGTACTATAGAACAATATTTAAACCTACACCTCCTAATCCAAAAGTATACGATGGCTAAAAAGGGCTCCCTTCTATTAGGATTTATGGATCTCTCATCAGCTTTTGATCGGGTAAACCATTTAAAGTTGCGGTCTTTGTTTTTGACTCTAGTGGTGGAGCAGGCCCTTGTCTCCTTCTTGGCAGACATCCATATGGATATGCCAGCCTCGGTTAGATTCAGGGAAGATGGCACTCGTGCAAAAAGATTCCCCATCACCAGAGGTGTGAGACAGGGTGTATTCTGACCCCCTTTTTATTTACCATCTATATTAATGTCTTAGAAGCTGTGCTGTTGGAAACAAGGAGATCCCCCTTGGGCGGGTTTACGAGCGTTATCAGTTCTCTTATACGCTGACGATGTCGTCCTTTGTCAAGGACAGCCCTGGGTCTTCAGCGACTTCTAGACCCCTATGGTAAGTTTGTGGAGGGCCTGGACCTTTCGGTGAACACCTCAAAATCTTTTGTGCTGGTTGTGGATGTTAAACCCACTAAAAACACTAATCATTATTGCCTTAAAACTAAGGTCACACAAGTTCACTCTTTTAACTATTTGGGCATCTTGTTCAATGCTAGGTCCTCCTGGAGCCCTTCTATTCAGTTGAAAAGGCTCTCCCGAGCCAGATTGTGTGCAGCGGTTCTGGATTTCAGCTTAAGGGTGGGCAAGAAACCTTTAAAAACACTGTTTCATGTTTATAGGGTAAAGTTTGTCTCCCTACCTGTTATGGCAGTGATATCTCGGGGTATTGCGATTGCGGTCCCCTCCAGATAGAAGAGAACAAGTTTTAAAGGCATTTGCTGGGGGTGCCCCAAGATTCACCAACATTTGCGCTACGTGAGGAACTTGGCCTTACATGTATCTCGGACATCATTAAACCCAGGCCCATATTACTTTGGCTCTCAATATGGTATAAGGGTGTGAGCCAACTCTTAATAGGCTGATTATTTGGGATTATCTCTCTTTAGCTAACTCCCAAGCAATTCTCTGGCTATGTTACATTCAGTCTGCTTTGACA
The DNA here is from genome assembly GCA_963921515.1 of Calotriton arnoldi. NCBI lineage: Eukaryota > Metazoa > Chordata > Amphibia > Caudata > Salamandridae > Calotriton > Calotriton arnoldi. The sequence goes on from CAWUFW010004737.1 coordinate 621,043, forward strand.
TCTTTGGGCCGCCTCAGCCTTTTCTTTCAGTCAGAGGAAAGTGTTAAAGATGACTACTACCTGTGGGCTAAACAGAATTTCCTATCCCGATTCTCAGTTCTTAGGGAGGATCAGGAATTGTGTAAACCAGCTGTCCGAGCATACTGTTTGATAAAATCTGTCAGCGCCCTCAAACTATACGTGACCTGGGTCAACAATGTTTACCATTGTTAGCTATTATCCAGGTTTAGGCTTAATTCCTTCCTTCCATTGGTCAGTTTTCCCAAAGGTTGGGCGGTGGATGGCTCTTAAGTGCCTTGTGAGTGCGATACAAGTTCAGCACAATCCATTATACATGTTGTAATGTTCTGTAGCTTATACACTCTTCCAAGAAAAAAGTTCTTGGCATCCATTCAGAAAGAGGCCCAGTTTCAACAATTAAGGCCAGCAATGGTATTCCTCCTCATGTTGGGTGAGATGTGCACCTGTATAAATGTGGGTTACTTTTTTAGCAGCACCATCAAGATTCGTGGCCTGGCCTTAATCTGTTCGCACAAATTGACCGTATTTTATTGTTTCTGATATATGTAGTAATTGTGCTTGTTTTATCATTCATGTTTTAAGGATTATGTATAGTGTATTTTATGTATATGTGAATGAACTGTATGTCACATGACTTTTTAGGTGTTTTATCTTTTATGGTTATTTATTTCACTGAATAAAGAGATGATACTACTACTAACACAACACAACTCAAAATTCTTTCCAAACTACTTCGAGTATAGCCAGATCAGTTGTGAGTTGACTTTTTCCATCCACTCTCTCTACCATTTTCCACAACTATCTGTCCAGTCACTTCCAACACTGCTGAGAATTTGTGTTGTGCTGTCCATTAGAGTATGCAGAGACCTCCATTATAAACAACTTGTTAGTGAATCATTACTTAAGAAGAATGAACCTCCGGGACTTTATAATGTTCTGTTGGAATGTATAATTGACCACAGAATCGGACAGCAGAACTATTTATTTACAAAACAAAATTGTGAAATAAACACCTCACACAGCTTTTGCCCAGTAGTAGCAAAGACACTGAAATACTTGAGCTGAACTTAATAATTAACTTGCGGAATTGAGGAAGTTTCTCATCTAGTATGTTGCCCCCAGCCTTTCAAGGGCGAAGTCTAATGCACGTCGTATTGGACTCTAAAGACGGGCATGTAAGCCGCCTGTCACTGTGGTGCACTGTATGTCTGCTCTCGGGGTCTGTCGCGTCCTGGTTCTCTGTGTAAAAAGACTCCGAATGGAGTGAGGTGGAAATCCGGAGGAGATCAACAGAATTGTCAGCTTCCTCTTTCGTTTCCTGTTTCTACATTATCCCTCCTGGAAACAACAAAGCGGAGAGAAGAAAATGAGTAGTGGTATATGGTCTGAAACAAGGGCAGACAAGATGACGGTCACAAGGTAGGTGGCATTCTGGGAACGCAAGAGAAATAAGGCATTCCCTGGGCATCTAGCACTAGGTCCCTGGGACCCCACCCTCCACCCAACAGCCCAAGGTAGCCCTCCCTTCTGTAGGTTCGCACCACCCACCCAGAGAGACTGAGGGAAGAAAGGGCAGGGCTAGCTCCCCCAGACTCCCCCCCCAACAACAAGGCCAGTCCAAGTGAAAAGCATAAGAAAGGTGACATCTTGTATTTTTATAGCTTATTTGATTACAGGTATTTTCACGCAAACAGCAACAAATCATACCAATGCATTCTGAACACCTATAGGTAATCACAGTAGTATACAACGTGTAGTTCTAGGGCCATTTTTAGTTTAGGACTGTTCTACGAAGTAATATTTTTTTAATTAGAAGGCTATTCCTGTAAATTGTTCATTGCCACGTAAAAGCAGCTTTCTTAGCTATCATTTAAAAGAGAAATGCAAACAATTTGTAGCAAAAGGTAACACTTATGCAGCCGCCCGTCTCCTTTGATAGCATGTCGATGCTAAAGTCGATAAAGTCAAAGAATGGTCGAGAATCACCGTCCCATTCTCTTGTGCCTCACAAAGGTTCTGTCCTGATGGCCACCCGAAAATACTTCCACAACACATTTTATTCGGAGAAACTCGCGGATTGTTAAATGTTAGAGGCTGGCCTAATTGCAGAATGAGCGCCTTTTATTATTCGCCTGCAGTGCGTAATGTAAATTCATTTTACCCAATATTTATTCAACTTGGGGCCAGTCGTACCAAAAATCTAGAATTGTGATTGCCTGATTGTGATTCTTACTGAATTGCGATTAAGGAAATCGCCATTCCTGTTGTAAGAAAACGTACATTCTTTAAATAGCAATTTATAGTGGGCTGCAAATGGACCTTCCTCATGAATGCTAATGAGGTAGGTTTCAATTTGCGATCTATTAGATCTATTAGTAAGCAGTGGTCCGCCGGCAGTGGAACCATAGAACCACTGACCACTGTCTACTCTTTAAAAAAAAAAAAAATTTTACATTCTCAGAGGGACCCTTTCCAATTTGCGAATGGATTACCACCTCCTTCGAGGCATCGGTAAAACATTAATGTTTTGGGACCGGAATTCGGTCGCAAAACATTAATGGATACCACTGCAATTCGGTATTCGGAAGCGACACTTTAAACACGTCTCTTCCAAATACCAAAGTGTACATTTAAAAAAGCATTTTGCGGTCGCAAACGGCCCAATTTATGACCACAAAACTGTTTTGTACATACATATGGCCCGAGGTGCACCACTCAGAAACAGGCTATTTCCTGTTTAAAAAAAGCTGCGTTCACAGTTGACTTCAGTTTCTCAGTGTCAGGCCACAAGGCCTACTGAACTCTGAGGTGAACGGGCAGGGATTTGATTCAGTGATGTAATCAATGATGTCATTTGTGATACTACCAGTGTGACATGAGCAATGCAGTAGTAGAAATTATGGTTACATAGCTTACCACAGACAGTGAATATCTGTGATTGGTTTTAGAACACCTTTTTGTTGTGTAAGGAAAAAAAATAACCTTTAATAAAAAAAAAATCTTCTGTTTTTTGTATTTGTTATCATTTTCATATACTCTTTTCTCTGTTTAAAGTATCTTGTGTCTTTGGGCACACGGCGTTTGGTTGTTCACGACAGATTATTGGTGCCGGTGTGACCTTCAGCCATGTCCTTTGATTCGTGTCCCTGCCCCTAGAGCCTTCGGGCATTACCTATATCTATGCCCAGCTGGCTCGAGGCACAGTGTATGGCGTTCTGCAATGCGCTGCACCCAATTCTATACCTACCTAACCGTAAGAGGACTTGAGCCATGCCCAGTGGGCTCCAGAAGGCAGAAGAGTCTGACATTTGGCATGTCCTTTGCCAAGCCCATCAGCTCAGGAGTACCACAGTTCTTGGCCTGTCCCATTCCCTGCTGTATGTCTGTGCAATCGGTGAACTTTTACTATGTCTTGCACCTGGTCCTCCAATCTCGAGAGCCCATAAGTCATGACCTCCATCAACACCACAAACTGATAACGTATCCCCAAGGCTTTCAAAACATCCCAAAAAAGGCCGTGCTAAGTCTTAAAATTCCTCTTTCTGCACTTGACGTTTTATTGTAATCTCAAAAGCCTGAATTTGGAGGTGAACTCTGTAATATTTTATCAGATTGGGTTGTGCAAACTTTCAGGTCTGGCAGAATGGAAATTAATGGCAAGGTCAGCTTACTGAGCTTTTATTTATGTATTAATTTCCTTATTTTGAAGTTTGTGTTGCACAGAACTGTGAATAAGATCTCTGATTTTTTTTCCATACAATATGCACACTTTTACATTATAACAGATATTTTCATGTGTTTAGAAAATCTGCACATTAGTTGAACAGGTATGTTTTTACATTTTTTTAAACACAGTTGGGTTTATCGACTCTGATGGAAAGTAATATTGAACGTTACGAAACAGACCGTGTTTAGAGAATTGATAGCCTCTGCTGGAATCCAGGAGCCCTTTTTCAGGACATAACCTAGAAGCTAGGTGGAACAGTTAGCTAATGTCTGTAGAGTATAAATGTGTAGACAGACAGTATACACGGTAAATGACTGATAATACAACATGAACACAAACACCTTAAATCCCATGCTGTCAAATGTGTATGATGTGTATGGAGAACTTAATATGACCTCATTGATAGCACAGAGTGCTGGCACCCTTGCCACTAAACAACACCCACTCCCCACCCCCAAAGACAACAAAGTTAGTTAAATCCCTCTAGGCAGGGATATAATACAAGCAAGGCTAGTCTGGATATTGAAACAAGAAGGTGGGATGTAGAACAGGAACAGGCAAACCATTTTAACTCAACATCCAACCATCTTTCCCCTGGGAAGACAAACAATGCTGTAACGGGTCAAATGTGGTGGTAATTTAACTGCCCCAGGAAAGAAAAGTCAAATGTATGAATTCAATGGGATTATGTTGATGAAGCAGACCAAGTAAACTATGTCAGTTCTCCTAAATTGCTGTAAGGGGAAATTACTTTATGTAGCCCTCTGTTGCAAAGATGGTGCACACAACCTGTCTTTGCTTGTTATACTTTTGCCAGAGAGTTGGGAGCAAGATGTAAATTGAGTTTTGTTATGATAGAGCATGCAAGAGTCATGCCCACTGTCTTTTTAGGAATGCCCAGGATACCAATGCCCTATTGAGACTTCCTCTAAAAGTCCAGGAAATGATGCCGACACCTGATCCCCGATTAAAGCCGACAAGTGTTTGACAAGTCAGGCAAAATGAACGGACTGCCAATGTCCCCCCTTCTCGAGATGTTAGTCACCTCAATGAACTGCATACCATAGCTGTGTCCAGCCTAGGACTCGTAACAAGATGTGCAGGTTCAAGTTGTCAGCTGGCACTAGTACCCAAACCGGTAGGCAAGAGGCACCCCTAGGAGTTTCTGTGCAATTTGAGTGCTGTTATTTAAGTCAGCGGGGACCAGAATTCTGAAGCAACCAATATTGAGTACCATAAATAAGGTATTTGGGCAAGTCATTGATTCCCAAGCTGTTGGTTTCAAACCACTCTGTCTGCTTCCTTGATGCATTCTAGGCCACGATGTGTATGGAGCTCTCACCACAATGCCGTAGAGGCAGGAAAAGGGATTCACCTCCATGGATCTGCCAGTTGTTGGCCTTGGCCCTTTCTGCAGGGATATCCCCAAACATTTTGCCTTTACCCTCCTGTTTTCTGAACCGGTTTTTATTAGCTACTAGGACTCTGTGCACTTTGCCACTGCTAACCAGTGCTAGTGTGCTTGTGCTCTCTCCTTAAAACATGGTAGAATTGGCTTATTCCCAATTTGCATATTTAATTTACTTGTAAGTTCCTAGTAAAGTGCCACTACAGGTGCCCAGGGCCTGTAAATTAAATGCTACTAGTGGCCCTGCAATATTCTTTATGTAACAGGGCAATACAGTCTTCCCCCAAGGAACTGGGTATTGCAATGTACAAATACAATGTTCTCGGAGGAATTATTTATACTTAAATCAACAATATACTGGTCAATACAATATTCCAGCTGTGAAAAACTCTCACATATTCCATAAACGACGTACTGTTGTAAACACAGGTATTTTTATATGAAATTAATCAAGTTACAATACATAAATTTAATTAAATGCAGTACAAGATAAGCAAGTACAAATTCAGCAACACTGGCACCCACCTCCCACACGATTCCTACAACCTTCGCAATATACATCCAATCCTAGGATCTGGGGAAGCGCAAAGTCCTCTTAACTATGTAGGTTTATAAATCCACAGTCCAATGTAGTTCATCCTTTTGTTTCAAGTACTGAGATGATCAATACTTAAAACGAAAGGATCATGTGGAAGGCACCAGTGTTGCTGAATTGTCTTTCACTACTGCAGGGCCTACCCCTCCCATAGAATAGAATTGGAGTTACATTATTATTTTTTAATAAACTGTAATTTCCAAATGGGAGCAGGTAGCCAGTTAATGTTTGGTGTCTTTGGAATTGTGATGAAAAATCCTAACTTATGGAATGTAGAATTTCAATTAACAATTTTAAAAATGCCACTTTTAAAAAAGTTTGCACTTTCTTGCCTTATTCATTTGGTGCCTGCAGCTTGTCTCTCGATCACATGACTGGGTGTAGTTGACAGTTGGGTTGTGTGTATTCCTCTTAGACAGCCATACACAATAGGGAGCTTGGGTGTGCCTGGGTGGGCCATCACTGGCAGGATGGGAGGGAGGAGCTGAGCACAGCTCCACTTACACTTGAATAGGCTATGTCATGCCTCCACACAAAGGGCTGCATACCCCCTGTAGTTAGCCTGGAGCTAGGCCAGGGAAGGCAAGGCACCTGTTCACTTCAAAGGCATTCCTCTAGAAGCTTCTCCCCACATCAAAGGCACAACTGGGTATACATATTGGACTTTAGACATCAACTCTTCAGTACACCTCTCGACCTGTGGATACCCTGCCAGAAAGAAGGACTGCTGTGCTGCTGAAAGGACTGCCACTTTGCTGCCCTGCTGCCCTCTTGCCTGGATGAGAAGGACTGAACCTGCATCTCTGAATCCAGGGCCCCATTGTGGCTCCAAGGGCTAGTTGACCGGCCTCCTGATCAGAAGTCTCAGGGACGTAACAGACTTCCAACAATCTTGAACCCAGCACCTGGACTCTGACATCTGTGAGACCTGCCCTCCCAAGTGGTGCCACCCCAGTCCTGGACCATTGGAAGTGGGACTGAAGCTGCTCTGCCAAACCCAGCTTTCGTCCCCATTGGAACCAACGCAAATCAATGCAAAGCCTTGTCACGCATCTGCAAACCTAATCAGAAACTACGCTGAGCAACACAAAGCCCCGCAAAGCCTTGGCACACACATGTCAGCTCCATCGGAACTGATGCAAAGCCCTGCCAAGCTTTGCGGCACAGCTCATTCGAACCAACACAAAGGGACGCCGAGTCTTGCAAAGATTTGCTGCACAGCTTGCTGGGAACAACACCGGATGACACAAAGCCTTGCAAAGCAATGCAGCACAGACCGCGAACCAAGATTTAAGGTACTTTGTTCAGCCGGCCTCACTTAGCCCCTGTAGATGGCAAGCGCTCCATCGTGGTCGGCCTGAACTTGTAACTTTGATCCGGTCCAGCGCAACCAGATAACCACAGTTGGCACTTTGTTCTTTTTGGAGCTATTCTCACTTGAATCTTTGGAATTGCATTTCTCTGGATCTACTGATTAGAACTTTATTGATTTGGTTTTATTTTATTTATTAAAATCTACTCTTTTTCAAATTTGGTGTGGGGTCATTTTTTGTGTAGGGTTTTCATTGTATTACTGTTTGAAGTGTTGAACAAATACTTTACACATTGCCTCTAAGATAAGCCTGACTGCTCTGTGCCAAGCTTCCAGAGGTTTAAGCACAGGTTAATTTGGGGTTTGCTTGTGCCTCACCCTGACAAGGATTGTGGTTCCTGCTTGAGTAGGGTTTCACCCCCCCCCTCAACCAGTAACTAGGCCTGGGCGGTAAATTCCGTTCCGCTTGCGGAATTTGGGTAATTTCGCGTTCCGCAGAAAACGCGGAATTGCCAAAATTCCGCGGTCCGCGAGCTTCGCGGAATTTTTGCTTGTTGCGCTTTCAAAATGCGTGTTCGCAAGATATTTCTCCCGAGCACGCAAACAGCGTTTGCGAACAGGAAAAAGCATCGCGAACGGGCGGAACAAGCAATTCCGCGTGTTCGCGGAACTTTTGCGTGCTCGCGGAGATTTTTTACCGTTTCGCGGAGCTTTGCGTAGCGCGACTACGCAAATTCCGCCCTACCAGTAACCCAATTTCTTACACCAGTCATAAGTGAAGACATTACTCCTATAACACCCGCCACGAGTGTACTATCCCACTCCGACCTTCTCCCATCAATGGAACAGAAATGTAGGAAACTGAATCTTTTCTTTCCATCTCACTTATACCACCCACAAAAAAAAGCAAAAGGCTCTTGACGTACAGGTAAAGTAGCCCATGGCACAACTGATTTCATAGCAAAATTTCTCTTGTAACTGCAGCACCAGCAATCAATTGCCAGTAGTTCTCTTCTCTTCCCACCTGCACAGATTTTGCATGGGCATTTCACTGTAGATGTTGGATGACAACTGTTGATTCATACAGGCTATGCCTCCGGGCACCATGAATGTTCAATAATAGCAGCGTGCTTCCCATTCATAGTTTGAACGTTAAACTATTTGCTTACACATCTGTGTGTCCTAGTGTAAACTTCTCATGAGGCAGAGGACAGTTTAACAGCTCTGTTAGCTCCAGGATTGTATTGTAATTGCATTTATATAGCACTTAGTATCCCTAATGGAGCATTGAAGAGCTTTACAGTGCTACTCCGGAACCCAATGTTAGTGGTTAGTCCATTGGTTGTTGGAATTAGTCTTGCGTTCTCAAGCAAACCATTCCATGCACTCCAGTTTCTTTGTGGTGCATCAATAAAAATAGGTGTGATCACTAGTGGGATGCAAATGGTTAATGGAGTTAATAGATATGTTGTTAGATTTTAGGTTGCAGGACGATGGTTTCAAAGAAAGAGAGATTAAGGCACGCAGGTATGTGACACGTAGTTCATATACACTGGAGGTATGCAGAAGGTAGAAGGGAAGGAGAGGGTCATTCAAAAGAAATAAAGGAGGGACAAATTAAAAGTTTAAGCCAAGTTCAATGTTTGAGGAAGGGTTTTAGAAATATAGCCGTGGAGTTTTTTTAAGACAGCATGCAATTTCTGGATCAAAACCTGTAGAAAGAAACAACAAAACCATCTGCTGCAATACCCAACTACAGTTTTAAATTCTGTTCTGAAGGAGTGTGGCTTTTAGCAGTCTTTCAATAGACACTTTAACTTTCAAAGAGGTGGAAGATACATGCCTAACCACAAAAAGCAACCCCAGTGCTTGTTGTGAGACCCCTTTATGAATGGCCATCAAGCAATGTGACATTTAAGCACATTCTAATACCTGCAATTACCATTTGACAACACCACTGAGGAAGTTAGAGTCTAAAATTGTTTGAAGCTTGTGATGCTAATTCAAGCTTGTGTGCACATCTCCCCTCTGTATACAATACATTCAATATTTGAAAACCCAGAAAGGACCCCTGTTTGTACCTACTTCAGCAGTACATTCAATACTATGAAGTATTGTTAAAGTTTATGCAAATCATTTTACACCATACATAAGTTATACATATAAACATGTTAAAAAATTAAACACCCACTAACTTAAAGTATAACAAGACAGTTGATAAGCATGTTGCAGCAAGCATCATTGATAATTTCAGTGTATGCTGATCTGATGCATTCATTACCTAGTTCAGAAAGGCGCCAATCATTACAGGATGGTTTTGCCCCCTGCCCCCACTTGAAGAGCACCGGGCCCCATGGAACAGACACCCCAGTCTGCAGAATGGATGTGTCTGAAATCACCATGACCCTCCACCACCCATCTTGCCTCCTAGTGGAGCACACCTGGCCCTAAACTTTGCAGTTAGTAGTGTTTCACCCTATGTTCCTTATTATGGGTCAGTTTTGCAGTTAGACACTGCAAAATGTGTATTTAACTTATGTGAGCTGGCCTATATGAGCATGTGAAGAGCTGATATGTTTATGTGTATTTTCTTGTCATATTGAGTACAGTGCTTAATTTGAGCCGGTGGTTTCCGGTGCTCGGCACCAGCACTTAATTGTAGCGTCACTTTTGACAGGTCCTTGTTTACTCTAAGCGCCATGACTCTTGCGTCTCAAATACTTTGTGACAAACAAATATTTAGGTCTGGTATTCATGAGCCTGACAGTGACCTTGTCGTTATAAACGTTGTTGCAGTTGACTCATTTTTAGGCTTGCAGCATTCCATCTCTTAATTATGTGTTGTTAACACATTGGCATCAAGATGATTACATTATTGTTAATATTCACACTTTGGACTTCTTTTTGAAATGGACTCCTTTTGGGCAACTTATGTTTGTGCCAGTAACGGAGTCAGGTTATCTATGCTAATTACCTTTTAAATACAACGAACTGTAATTAAAACGGCAAGGAAATGTGTAAAATTGGCCAACTGCTGTATTTAATTATTGCTGTATTTTATTTATTGTTTGTTCATTTTCTGATTCAAATATTTATTTGCATTTATTATCATAGGATTTTGCATTTATATTTCTGTGCAAGGCAGCGCTAGCCTCCCATGAAAGCACTGAAGCAGTTCAAAATGATCGACAACCATTCGTTTTAAAGAGAGGAATGAAACTGCTGTTTTGATAGAGCAGGGAAAACAGGAGAGGAAAAAGGCATGTTAAGTGTATTTGTAAAGCGCACTATCATCTGCCAGGGTATCCTAGCAGTGTGCAGGTGTGTGTGCATAGCCCTGCCTATGGTAGGTTGGTTAATTGAAAAGCCAGGTCTATAGCTTTTTGCAGAATACAAGAAGAAAGGAGGTTGTGAGGAGTGATTTAAGAGAACGCTCGTCCTCCTGATCTGGTTCTGTGCATGCGTGGGATGTGTGCAAGTAGGAGTCCTCCACAGTGGAGGTGTCTGGGTGGTTGGTGGAAGGAGATCCAACTGTTTCGGATAGTGGTGGCCTAGGTTATGTAGTGCCTTGCATGTGTGTGTCAGAACCCCTTTCAGAAGGCCACGGGACACTCAGGGGTTACCGGGCCAAATCATGGTGATTGAGGCTTTTTACTCCTGATCCTCCTGGGCCTGGTGTACCATGGATCCTGAGCAACTGGTTCAAGTACCCTTCCTGCACTTGACTCTCAGTGGTAGCTGTGGACGAGCAGTCAAAGGCTCACTCGGGGGGAAGTGTATATATGGATTAGCGAACATGAATCCTAACTCAAAGAGAGCACAGCATTATCAATAAATCAATGTCCATTGATTATAATGAAAAAGAAGGATTTTATTTCGAACTCTACGCATTCAAAGAAAGATTATGACATTCCTAAGTAATAACACAATTCCCCTTGAGGTTGGGGCTCTAGTTTTGTTACTGGCAAACCCCTGTTCTACCTCCTCCTCATAATATGGTTGGATTATTCTGCATTCACTTCTCGCCACATCCAGGGATTGCTTACTAGTAAGTCTTAACTCAAGAGCTCACTTCAACACTTAGAAAATAGCCAAAAGTGTCTTTGGTGCTGCAGTGCCCTTAGCGGCGAGTACCCTGGGGCATGAATCGTCTCAGTGAATCCCCCTTCGCTTGCAAGGTTCCAGTCCTGCTTGCTGAGTCAGTCTGCATGCAGGAGGCATGGCAGCACCCGGCAAGTGCAGGCACTTCTTAAGCTTACACAGCCGGCTTCAGCAGCTTGGGTGCTCCTCCTGCACTGTAAGTTCTGCGCTACCCAACGGGGGAGTGGGGTTGATTCTGATGCTCCCAATCTGTGTCCCAGCGATGAGGCAATGCAACCCACAGTGTCTTCCTCAGTCCATGGGGGGCAGGTCGGGCACAATCCTCGATGCTTCCTTTGACCACGGGTCACACAGATTTAAATTTTTCAGGTGGCAGCCTGATATTCGCAAAATATTAAATTCTGGCAGCCCCTCCTGGCACACAGGGGTGCCACAACACTTCCAAATGAGGTTCTGGCCCTCAACGCATGGCAGACTGTACCACGGCAGCCCCTCCTGGAATCTGGAGTCACCGCAATGATGTCACGCAGGCTTCACTCTCCCCACATGGCATTCAGCTCAAGGCTTTCTTCACAGCAGCCTTCTCCCCCTGGCATAGGAGGTTTGCCGACTTAGATCTGCACATGGCCAACCACCTGATCGGTGCAGCAGCCATCTCCTCACACCTTGTACCAGGAGTCTTCTACACAGGGCTCCCCACTGGACCCTGCTCCCCCGAATGCTCTCCTCTTCTTCATAGTGCACACTGATCCTGACAAGCAGGCAGGCCAGGTGGTCTTAGTTTCCCTTGGTGATATCCAATCACCCAACAGGGATACTAGGAAGCCTTGGCCCCCAGTCCTGGCCACAGGCAGAAGTCTTGCAGAGCTTCCACTCCTCACACAGCTCATCTGGCTGCTTGGCAGATGACAGTTTTTGGGGTCTCAATCTCCCCTTCTGATAGTCCATTTCCAGACATCAAATGTGATCTAGGGCCTGAGGATGAGCCTGGCTGCTGAGTCCTGGATGGTTTGTAGTCTTCTAGTGAGCTGCTTGGTGATCATGGCGTAGAGTGTGTTCACATACTTCAACTTGCTGGTGACAAGGTTGTGAGTCACGATTCTTTTAGTGTTGCTTGGGAGCCTTTTGAAGATCTTCCTCAGCATCTTTAGAGTGTGGAAGCAGGATGTAGTGATGGCGTTGACTTGTGCGGTCATATCCAGTTTGCTGTCAATGATTATTCCAAGGTTCCTGGCGTGGTTCTGGATGTGGGTCCAAGTTCGGCCGGCCACCAGTTGAAGTCCAATGTGAAGTGTTCTTACCAAAAATCACTGCTTGTTTCTTGTCGGTGTTGAGCTTGAGACAGCTAGCATTTATCCAGTTATCGATTTCGGTCATGCCGGCCGGTGAGCTTGTTTCTTGTGTTGAGGGTCTTGTCCGAGAGGGAGAGTATGAGTTGTGTGTTGCTTTTGTAGGAGATTATGCTGATGTTGTCCATAGGGATCACGTATGCGTTGAATAGGGTGAGGCTCAGCGATGAACCTTGAGGCAATCCGCAAATGAGTTTTGAGGCTATCGAGGAGCAAGGTGCCAAGCTAACAGCTTGTGTTCTATAAGCTTGTGTTCTAGAAGGAGCAGATCTAGTGGAGTGTAGGTCCTTGAATGCCAATCTCATGCAGGTGGTTCATGAGGATGGGTTGTGAGATCGTGTCAAATGCTGCAAAGATTTCCAGGAGAATGAGGGCTGCAGTGTCTCCTTTGTCAAGGATCATGTGGGTGTCGTCTGTGGCGACGGAGTGCTGTTTCTGTACTGTGGTAGGGCCTGAATCTGGACTACATGGTGTTGAGTAGCTAGGGGTTGCTGAGGTGGTCAGTGAGGAGTTGGTTAATTAGTTTCTCTAACAATGGGTGCAGATAGGAGGCACAGTGCCTCAGTGATATAAATGAAGCGTCTATGTTTAGCTAGTAATGTATAATGAGGTACATGAGGAATATTGCCTGGTTATGAGTGATGCTCAGGGGACATTTAAACAACTGTTGAAAACATGTATCCTCTTGCAAGGGAAAGAACTCTAAAAACACTGCTCAATGTTCACTCTCAAATCGATCACCTTTCATGGCAAAGAGCTTTTAAATGCACCAACAGAAGCTTGAAAAGTGTAATCACAAGTTTCAGCATCTTTTATGATCCACCTCGCACTGGAAATAGTTTTTTATATGTAAAAACAAGAATTGGTTTATCAGGAGTTCCTTTTAAACTTTGGTTTAAACAATTTAATCCCTTGAAATGTGTCCTTTCTTGTTTCTTTGGCTTTATCTCAACACAGAGATTAGTTTCATAGACCCACTGAGCGTAACTTTTAAAGTGGTAATTTTCAGACCAACTGCATAAAGCATCTATTATTTTGGGACGGTTGGCAGACGTACATTTTTGCAGGCATCTATTTTTGCAGACATCTCTTGGCTCACAAATACATTTGAAAGAAATCCAAGGTTTTCCAGGCCATGTATTTTTTGAGCTATTTTCAATTTGATTCACAATAGGACCAAGATACCGTGCACTGATCTCCAGCCAAACCTCAGTCTGTGTTGTTACAGACGCATCAGTCTTGGATTGTATGGTGCACATTATCCAGCTTGCTGCATATGTTGCCCACATGGTGATGTGTCACGCCTTGCAATCACTCCTGACGGATGTGGGTCACATGGTGTCCAAAGAAACACAAAATGCAACTTTCTGTCATTCCCTTGCAATTTCGTCATCAAGAACTGATGAGATAAACATGTGTTGGGGATTCCCATGGGAGCTATAGGGGCAAATATGTAGATCAACAGCACTCTGAGCAATGTGTAAAGTATAAAGATATGGACCAATACATAAATAATGTGGTGGTACGTAAATGAATCGGGCACTGCTTAACATTTCAAGTCTTTTACATATGCCATACGCCTTAACAAAAGGAAAGACAGTCATGCCCAAGGGAGTCAGTGTAAGTGATGACATTTTGTTGATGCCAGTAACTTGCGAATAACTGTGCAACTCCTGCTCGCCAGCATGCTGTCCATTTGCCCTGATTTGGACCTGATCCTTTTCTAGGCAGCAGATGTAGTCCCTGGTCATCACATAAAGATGTGTCCATGGAGTCTGAAGTTACGTGCTCATGCCAATGGGACTCATGTGGTGTGAGCATGGAGTCATGGAGATGCTGATGAGGTTAGGAGAGATTTGTTGAACCTGAAAAGGCTTATATAGATATTGATTCTATTGATCAGAAAACCCAAAACTACAGCAAGCGCAGATTGCAAACTATGATGTTGTGTGAGACGTGATGGTTAGGTGATCTAGACATGTAGTCTCATGATCTAGATGGAAAGACCCAGAAAAGGGGGAGGTCAGTCTCGTGTGTGAGACATGAAAAGAGAAAGTAACATGGTTGTCTTAGAAACAAGGAATGTATTTATTATTCAAACATTGGAGAAGAAAGATTTAAAATGCAATAAAGAAACAAGATAGACAAGAACCTGGCATCAGGAAGAGCCACAGAGCAAGAGCCACCCCAAAGGAAACCTGAATATGTGAAAAAGAAGGCTCCTGAAAACAGTGGAACCTTCCATTCCTATATAGAGTAATACACACCAGAATAAAGAACTGCTGGGACAGAAATGCCACTGCATGTCTTAGTGGACCATGCATTTCTGCTCTAAGTTCCTCATAACAAGTTTCTGTACTTTTTTGTTGATTTTCACCTCTGCACGGATATGAATGATGTGTATATGCTGAGGGCCTGTGGCATGAATAGAGACTCACTGTGTCTCTGGAGAAGCATACCAAATACACTCCTCGTTTGTAAACAGTGAATACTGTCCTCTTACTGGATTGAGCAATGTTGGCAGTGGTGTCAGCAATTGAGTATAAATGTAGGAACATGCGTTTTTCCTATTATCTACATGTAAAGAGTGGACTACTTGCCTCTCCTGTTGAACAGGGTTCTGCCAGTTCCTTTCACACCCTTCTTTTTTGACACCTCCTCCCAGCCAGTGTATAAATGCCTAAAGGTGTTAGTGATGGCCCATTACAGAGTGGCTTACTGATATACATTTTTCCACTTGAAACAAAGCACTTTTATCAGCATGATGCTTATCTTGGTCCGAGCCTGGCGCCCCCCTGGGTTCAATGAAGGCCCTGCAGGGGGGCCCGCCCCCAGTTTGAAGACCTCTGCCCTGGAGCATTCTTGACAGCCCTGTTAAATAGAGGAAAGAGGGAGGCAGCTAAGGCCTAAGGCTTCGGGTTAGGTCATATGAAAACACTCTACCTAAGTTTTGTCATTACCCAACACCTAATTATAACTGTCATATTTTTTCTAGCAATAAACACTACAACCTTGCTCTTTTTTGTCATTGATCGAAAGAAAATGAAATGCTGCAAAGTTGTTTAGAGCATGAAGATTACATTGCAAGCCAATTGGTGTAAGATCAAACAACATTAAATCATCAGCATACAACAAAGAGTGGCAATGGAAGGATCCTAACTGCAGAAAGAAATTATTGAAGTTAGAAAATATTCCTTATAATTCATATAAATAAAAAGAAAACAATAAGTGGGCTATAATGCACCCCTGCTTGAGCCAATTCTGCGTTCTTATCCGATCTGTGAGCCATCGGTTTCCACCCATTAATACCCTGCACGAGGTGGATGAGTGTAGAACTTTATCAGTATCAGCAAAATTACTGGAATTCCCAAATCTGCTAATTCCTTCCACGGGCGAGGTTACTCAATGTTAGATTTGGGGGTCTATGGTTGGCAGAGGTAGGTACCTTTGACCAAATAGGAACCCTTGCGTCTAGTCAGGGTAAGGGGGTACACTCCTAAAATAACCCCTGCTCACCCCCTTGGTAGCTTGGCACGAGCAGACAGGCTTATCTCAGAGGCAGTGTGTAAAGCATTTGTGAACACATACAGTAATCAAGTGACAACACTACAGATGGACACCACACCAGATGTATATTAAAAATAAGTATCTTTTATATAGATTTATCACAAGACCATAAACGACAAAAATCCACAATACTGTACTTCAAAAATGGTAGAATTAGCTCAGTTCTCTTAAGATGGTAAATGCGACACTTTGAGTTCAATGTACCTTTGGAACGCTATACAACGAAAGTGTTGCAGGGAAGGTGATGCGTCGATTCCTTGCACGCAAGAACGGTGATGCGTCGGGTCCCTACTGATGCGCAGGGGATGCGTCGGTTCTTCTCTGCTAGGGGAGGTGATGCGTCGGTTTCTTACTGCGCTTTCGTGGCGAGGCGACCAGCCACGCCGTGATGCGATGAAGATCCGGTGCAATGAACAAAGATGGCGTCTTCTTCTTGATGCGACACGATGAGTGCACGCCCGACGGCCATGCGGCGGACTCAACGATTCTTCGGAGCCGCAACAGGCCCTGCGACATGCTTCCCGGTGATGCGGCGGCGTCTGATGCGACGTCGGTCCTCTTTTCCGGCGATGCGGGGCGCTTCGGCAACGATGCGTCTGAGCCGCGACAGGCCCTCCGACACGCTTCCCGGTGATGCGGCGGCGTCTGATGCGACGTCGGTCCTCTTCTCCGGCGATGCGAGGCACTCCGGCACTGATGCGACAGCCGTGCGGCGACTCAACGATTCTTCTGAGCCGCGACAGGCCCTGCGACACGCTTCCCGGTGATGCGGCGGCGTCTGATGCGACGTCGGTCCTCTTCTCCGGCGATGTGAGGCGCTTCGGCAACGATGCAACAGCGGCAGCGGCGACACTCTTCTCCGTTGATGCGGCGGCATCTGATGCGACGTCGATCCTCTTCTTCGGCGATGCGAGGCGTTTCGGCTGCGGCGGCGACGCTTCTCCTTCGTGAGTCGCGCTTCCAGCTCCTTGCGACACGCAGTCCCTCAGAAAGTCCAGCTCAGCAGCAGGCACTTTACAGAAAGACTCATGGGGAGCTGGTTGGTGAAGTCTGTTGTCCCTGAGACTTCAGCAGGAGGCAAGCTCTTTTCTCAAGCCCTTGGAGATCTCTTACAAGTTGATGAAAGTACACACAAAGTTCCTTTCTCCTTTCTTTGGCAGTCAGGCAACCACTGCAGGCCAATCCCCCAAACAGCACTCAACTTAGGGATAGTCTCCTCCTCAGTTTTTCTGGTTCCTCTCCTCAGCAAAGGTTTCTTCTTGTTTCCCAAAGTGATCTGATCTTCTGGGGTTTGGGTCCCCTCTTTTATACACATATTCTCTTTGTTCTCTGAAGGCAGAGAGCCCTTTGCCTAGTCCAAACCAGTTCTGGTCAGTCCTGGAGCACTTTGTTGACAAGATTCCTTCTTTCCTTTCACAGAGTAGGCCAGGGACATCAGACACACCACAGGAGGTGGAGCCAGCATTGTGGAGGGAAGGCACAGCCCTATTCAGGTCCCAGGTGCAACCCCTCCCACATATCTCCATGCAGATCTCTCTATTCAGCCCTGTGCTGACTCACCCTGTCTCCTGGAGTCCCCCAGCCCCTGTCACTCACAAACCCAGACAAGGAATACACAACCTAGCAGAGGCAGGCTTGGATAGTTAGGCAAGAAAATACCTACTTTCTAAAAGTGGTATTTTCAAACACAGAATGTTAAAACCAACTTCACTAAAAGATGTATTTTATCATTCTGAGTTCAGGCATACTAAATTTGTTTTTCTACCATGTTCCCTAGGTCAGTTAGGATTATAAGCTGTAATAATCAAACTGCCCATTCTGGCCTATGGAGAACAGGTAGCCTTGCAATAGTGAAAAACGAAAATGGCTGTAATTCACTATTAGGACATGCCCCACACATCAGGGCATGTCCTACCTTATACTTACAATGCACCCTGCCCTTGGGCCTACCATAGGGGTGACTAATATGCAGAAAAGGGAAGGTTTAGGGACTGGCAAGTGGGTGCACTTGCCCAGTCAACATGGCAGTACCAGACTGCACCCAGGCTCTGCAATGGCAGACCTGAGACACACTTTACAGGCTGCTTCTGTGGGTGGCACAACCAGTGCTGCAAGCCCACCAGCAGCATTTGGTTTAAAAGCCCTGGGCACACTCAGTGCACTGTACTAGGGTCTGACAAGTAAACCAAACCAACCAATCATGGAATCACGAATCCATACATCAATTTACCATAGGGAGCACTTGCACTGTGGCACTGAATAGCAGTGGCACAGTGCCCAAAGCATCTATAACCAGCAAAAACACATGAGGCAACAGCAAAAAATGGAAGGGAGACCCACGCCAACAGTGCCAGGTCTAACACGTGTCCCCTCCAGCTGAAATGTGGGGAGAACTACCCTACCTCCTGGGAGTTCTCTTCACTAAGGCGGAAAAATCTGGACAGACCATCAGCATTGGCGTGCTCTGTACCAGGGCGGTGTTCCACCGTGAAGTCCATCCCCTGTAGGGAAATGGACTACCTCAACAGCTTTGGATTCTCACCCCTCATCTGCATCAACCATCTGAGGGGCCTGTGGTCTGTCTGAACCTGGAAGTGAGTCCCAAACAGGTATGGTCTCAGCTTCTTCAGCGCCCAGACCACAGCAAATGCCTCACGCTCAATCGCACTCCACCTCTGTTCCCGTGGAAGTAACCTCCGACTGATGAAGGCTACGGGTTGACCTAGGCCCTCCTCATTTATCTGTGACAAAACAGCCCCCACACCATGCTCTGAAGCGTCTGTCTGAACGATAAACTCTCTTGAGAAGTTGGGTGCCAGGAGCACAGGCGCCGTGCACATGGCAGTTTTCAGGGTCTCAAAAGCTTTCTGACAGGTGTCAGTCCAAATCACTCTCTTGGGCTGCTTCCTGGAAGTCAGCTCTGTCAAGGGTGCAACGATGCTGCCATACCCCTTGACAAACCTCCTGTAATACCCAGTGAGTCTTAAAAAGGCTCTCACCTCAGTCTGGGTCTTGGGGGGCTCCCAAGCCAGGATGGTTTCAATCTTGGGCTGTAGGGGCGCCACCTGGCCGCTCCCAACCTGGTGTCCCAAGTACACCACGGAACCCTGCCCGATCTGGCACTTGCTTGCCTTAATCGTGAGGCCTGCCCTCCGCAGCGCAATCAACACTTCCCAGAGGTGGCGCAAATGTTCTTCCCAACTGGCGCTGAACACTGCAATGTCATCCAGGTAGGCGGCACTGAACTCTTCCAGTCCAGCCAACACCTGGTTGACCAACCTCTGAAAGGTGGCAGGGGCATTCTTCATCCCAAAGGGCATAACCCGGAACTGGTAGTGCCCATCTGGTGTGGAGAATGCTGACCTCTCTCTGGCCCCATCAGTCAAGGCGATCTGCCAGTACCCAGACGTTAGATCAAACGTGCTGAGGTACCGGCCAGCCCCTAACCGATCAATGAGCTCATCAGCTCTGGGGATGGGGTGCCCGTCAGTCCTCGTGACTGAATTGAGCCCTCGGTAGTCCACACAGAACCGGAGTTCTGGTGTGGCACCCGGTGCGGCAGCCTTTGGGACCAAGACCACTGGGCTGGCCCAAGGACTGTTAGAGGACTCAATCACCCCTAACGCAAGCATTTTGGAGACCTCCTCCTTGATGCAAGCTCTCACCCTGTCAGTTACCCTGTAAGTTTTGTGCTTAACAGGAGGACTGTCTCCAGTGTCCACATCATGGATGCACCAATCAGTGACACTGGGAATCAGGGAGAACAAATCAGAAAACTGTCCCAGCAACTGGTGGCAGTCATTCTGTTGCTCAGGGGTCAGGGTGGAAGAGAGGTTCACACCATCCACTGACCCATCTCGCTCTGTCGCCGACAGGAGGTCAGGAAGAGGCTCAGTCTCCTCCTCCATTCCAGCATCTGTCGCTAAGAGCATGCCCACTTCGGACCTCTCCAAGTGGGGCTTCAGGCGGTTGACATGCAGGACCTGAAAGGGGTTCCTGGGAGACCGCAAGTCCACCAAGTAGGTAACAGGACTCTTGCACTCCACCACCTCAAATGGTCCGGTCCACTTATCCTGGAGCGCACAGGGCTCCACTGGGGCCATGACCCACACTTTCTGACCAGGCTGAAGCTCTACCAGAGTGGCATTCTGGTCATACCACCGCTTCATCTCCTCCTGGCTGGCTTCCAGATTCGCCTCAGCGAGTTGCCTGAAACGCCTAGTCTGGTTCCTGAAGGCCAGCATGTAGCTATATACATCCTGGGGAGGGTTCCTGGGAGATTGCTCCCAGCCTTCCTTGACCAGACTCAGAGGTCCTCTCACTGGGTGACCATAGAGAAGCTCAAAGGGACTGAACCCTAGAGATTTCTGTGGCACCTCATGGTATGCAAAGAGCAGGCATGGTAAGAGGACGTCCCACTTATGCCTCATAGGTTCCTCAAGACCCATAATCATGCCTTTGAGGGTCCGGTTGAATCTCTCAACCAACCCATTTCCTTGGGGGTGGTAAGGAGTGGTTAACTTGTAAGTTACCCCACACTCCTGCCACAGGGACTCCATATACTTGGAAATGAAGTTTGTACCTCGGTCAGACACTACCTCTCTAGGGAATCCCACTCTGGAGAAAATTTCCATCAGTGCCCGTCCCACCATGGGGGCCGTCACTGTCCTCAGAGGTATGGCTTCTGGGTACCGGGTGGCATGGTCCACCAAGACCAGGATGAACCGTTGCCCATGGCTATCTTGGGGTCCAGTGGCACCACAATGTCAATACCCACCCGTTCAAAGGGGGTGCTGACCACAGGGAATGGCTGGAGAGGAGCCTTCTGCTTCCTCCCACTCTTTCCACTTGCCTGGCAAGTCTGACAGGTCCTGCAATGAGTGTCTGAACTCTTGCGCATTTGGGGCCAATAAAAGTGGGTGACAAGCCTCTCAAAAGTCTTGTCCTGCCCCAAATGTCCTGCTAACGGCACATCATGAGCCAGCCCCAGTAGGAAGGCTTTGAAGCGCTGGGGTACCACCAGCACACGGGCTGACCCAGGCTCAGCAACCTTAGGCTCAGTATACAGGAGATCATTCTCCCAGTAGATCCAATGTGATCTAGACTGATCACCTGCTGCCTGGTCTGCAGCCTGCTGCCGCAAACCCACAAGAGAAGGGCACTTCTTCTGCTCCGCGCAGAACTCTTCCCTGGAGGGTCCTCCTTCCTGCTGCCAATGGGTCAGCTCAGGCAGGTCCCCCAGTTCAGCTACTTGTTCCCCTGTAGGCTCCAGGTCATCCCCCTCAGGGTCTACCTCCTCCTGGACCGTGGGAACTTCGGGGGCCGGTTTCCCGCGCCCCCTGCCTCTTCTCTTTAAGGCAGGCACCTGGGCCTCCCTCTCAGGCTCCAGGTCCTCTTGAACACCCTTACTGGCTGCCATGGACCGTGTGGTCACACACGCCCAGTCAGGCAGACCCAACATCTCCAAATGAGCACTTCGCTCCACCTTCGCCCAAGGTGAGCTCTCCAAATCGTTCCCTAACAAACAGTCAACAGGCATGGCTGGCCTCACACCTACTTGAAGAGTACCAGAGACCCCCCCACTCAAAGGGAACCTGAGCCACCTTACAGTGGCTCTCTGTGTTGTAGCGGCAACAACTGGGTAAAATGCATTGGGGACAACCTGCTCTTCAGACACCAGGTGACACTTGACAGCTGTCACACTGGCGCCTGTGTCTCGAAGAGCCTCCACTCTATGGCCATTGATGGTCACCCACTGCCTATACTTTTTAGTTTTATCAGGCAGTTGGGTCCTGGGGACCACCTCACAGTCTCCTAAAGAGACAAGGGACATCTCTGCGGGACCCCACCCACCTTGGACACCCCTCTCCTCCCCCAGGGCTACACTCGCCATCTGCCGGAGTGGAGCACCAGTGGGTGCTGTCTTTCCAAACTGTGGGCACTTGGGATCACTAGACTTATGACCCATTTCACCACACTTGTAGCACCTCAGGGGTCCCCTGGGAACAGCCTACCTGTCGGGGCCCCGTGCTTCTTCTCAGGGGGAGGCTGGGAACCCTTCCCTTGGGTCCCTTGGGGATTACTTTGGGGCCCTTTCTGGAACTCCCTCTTTTTACCCTTGTCCCCCCCCCTCTTCTGCTGGGGACCCTGCCCACTCTTGGCGGAGTCTCCCACATGACCCTTGTGGACCCGGGTGCTCACCCAGCGGTCCGCCTCCTAAGCTTCCTAGGGTTAGTCAGCCTGCTATCAATCAGGTGCTGGTGTAGCTCTGGAAAACAATTACTTGACAAGTGCTCCCATGCAATTAAATCAAAGAGCCCTTCAAAATCATGAACTTTGCTACCCTTCACCCAACCATCCAATGCTCTGCAGAAAAAAGTGACATATTCTACCCAGGTACCTGACTCCACCTTCTTGCAATTTCTAAACCTCTGTCTATACAATTCAGGAGTCAACCCATACCTGGACATCAATGCATCTTTCATGTGGCTATAAGAATTATGGACTTCAGAAGGCAAGTCTAACAGTGTGTCCCGCCCCTCACTTAGGAACCGCCCCCACAACCCCGCTCCCCAATCCTTCTCAGGGACCGGGTGGGAAGACATGGCTACCTCCTAGGCTTTGAACCACTGCCCAATATCATAATTCTTATAAAACTCTCTCACCACATCTTTAGGAACATACACCCTAGCTTCAACAGGCATTGACGGTGTGCTGCCACCAGAGGGAGTAATCTCTAAGCTTCTAGCTTTCAACTCCAACTCCCTCAAACTTTTCTCATGCTCCAACTGCATTCTCTTTTCTTCCAGGGCCAATCTCCTATTTTCTAACTCCAGTTGCCCACCCAACTTGAGCTTGGCAAGCTCCAATTCGTGCATCCTGTTTTCCTTCCTGTCCGCCAACTCCTCTGGGGACAGGCTTTTGGCAGAGACACTGCTACCTACTGGGGAAGTTGCTCTCCTCCCCTGTGGACCCAATGGCCCCTCCAGCTGCTCTTCTGCATTCTCAGCCCCTTCCTCATTCTCAGGGGTATTCCTTGCTTGAACCCAGGCCCTCAGCGCCTTTTGGAACTCATCCTTCTTGGTGAGACCGGTCATAGCAACTTTAAATTTCCTGCAGAAGTGCTTTAGCTGTTTCACATTGTAGCATTCTAGTCTCTCCTCTTCCCAATCACAATCAACATATGCTATGGATGCTGATGTATCCATGGTGGTTAAACTTGGCAGTTCTTGGCAAAAATAGAAAATCCCAGAAAAAACAATCTACCAAAAGTATGTGGGCGCGTTTTGGTCTGCACTCACTAGTAGTGTTCACCAATCACTGTACATGAGTCACAAATGCAAGTCCAGAATCCTCACCGCTGACCACCAATGTTAGATTTGGGGGTCTCTAGTTGGCAGAGGTAGGTACCTTTGACCAAATAGGGACCCTTGCGTCTAGTCAGGGTAAGGGGGACACTCCTAATATAACCCCTGCTCACCCCCTTGGTAGCTTGGCACGAGCAGACAGGCTTATCTCAGAGGCAGTGTGTAAAGCATTTGTGAACACATACAGTAATCAAGTGACAACACTACAGATGGACACCACACCAGATGTATATTAAAAATAAGTATCTTTTATATAGATTTATCACAAGACCATAAACGACAAAAATCCACAATACTGTACTTCAAAAATGGTAGAATTAGCTCAGTTCTCTTAAGATGGTAAATGCGACACTTTGAGTTCAATGTGCCTTTGGATGCGTAACGCTATACAACGAAAGTGTTGCAGGGAAGGTGATGCGTCGGTTCCTTACACGCAAGAACGGTGATGCGTCGGGTCCCTACTGATGCGTAGGGGATGCGTCGGTTCTTCTCTGCGAGGGGGGGTGATGCGTCGGTTTCTTACTGCGCTTTCGTGGCGAGGCGACCAGCAACGCCGTGATGCGATGAAGATCCGGTGCAATGAACAAAGATGGCGTCTTCTTCTCTATGCGACACGATGCGTGCACGCCCGACGGCCGTGCGGCGACTCAACGATTCTTCGGAGCCGCGACAGGCCCTGCGACACGCTTCCCGGTGATGCGGCGGCGTCTGATGTGACGTCGGTCCTCTTTTCCGGCGATGCGGGGCGCTTCGGCAACGATGCGTCTGAGCCGCGACAGGCCCTGCGACACGCTTGCCGGTGATGTGGCGGCGTCTGATGCGACGTCAGTCCTCTTCTCCGGCGATGCGAGGCACTTCGGCACTGATGCGACAGCCGTGCGGTGACTCAACGATTCTTCTGAGCCGCGACAGGCCCTGCGACACGCTTCCCGGTGATGCGGCGGCATCTGATGCGACGTCGGTCCTCTTCTCCGGTGATGCGAGGCGCTTCGGCAATGATGCGACAGCGGCAGCGGCGGCGACACTCTTCTCCGTTGATGCGGCGGCGTCTGATGCGACGTCGATCCTCTTCTTCGGCTGCGGTGGCGACGCTTCTCCTTCGTGAGTCACGCTTCCAGCTCCTTGCGACACGGAGTCCCTCAGAAAGTCCAGCTCAGCAGCAGGCACTTTACAGAAAGACTCATGGGGAGCTGGTTGGTGAAGTCTGTTGTCCCTGAGACTTCAGCAGGAGGCAAGCTCTTTTCTCAAGCCCTTGGAGATCTCTTACAGGTTGATGAAAGTACACACAAAGTTCCTTTCTCCTTTCTTTGGCAGTCAGGCAACCACTGCAGGCCAATCCCCCAAACAGCACTCAGCTTAGGGATAGTCTCCTCCTCAGTTTCTCTGGTTCCTCTCCTCAGCAAAGGTTTCTTCTTGTTTCCCAAAGTGATCTGATCTTCTGGGGTTTGGGTCCCCTCTTTTATACACATATTCTCTTTGTTCTCTGAAGGCAGAGAGCCCTTTGCCTAGTCCAAACCAGTTCTGGTCAGTCCTGGAGCACTTTGTTGACAAGACTCCTTCTTTCCTTTCACAGAGTAGGCCAGGGACATCAGACACACCACAGGAGGTGGAGCCAGCATTGTGGAGGGAAGGGACAGCCCTATTCAGGTCCCAGGTGCAACCCCTCCCACCTATCTCCATGCAGATCTCTCTATTCAGCCCTGTGCTGACTCACCCTGTCTCCTGGAGTCCCCCAGCCCCTGTCACTCACAAACCCAGACAAGGAATACACAACCTAGCAGAGGCAGGCTTGGATAGTTAGGCAAGAAAATACCTACTTTCTAAAAGTGGTATTTTCAAACACAGAATGTTAAAACCAACTTCACTAAAAGATGTATTTTATCATTCTGAGTTCAGGCATACTAAATTCGTTTTTCTACCATGTTCCCTAGGTCAGTTAGGATTATAAGCTGTAATAATCAAACTGCCCATTCTGGCCTATGGAGAACAGGTAGCCTTGCAATAGTGAAAAACGAAAAATGGCTTTAATTCACTATTAGGACATGCCCCACACATCAGGGCATGTCCTACCTTATACTTACAATGCACCCTGCCCTTGGGCCTACCATAGGGGTGACTAATATGCAGAAAAGGGAAGGTTTAGGGACTGGCAAATGGGTGCACTTGCCCAGTCAACATGGCAGTACCAGACTGCACACAGGCTCTGCAATGGCAGACCTGAGACACACTTTTACAGGCTGCTTCTGTGGGTGGCACAACCAGTGCTGCAAGCCCACCAGCAGCATTTGGTTTACAAGCCCTGGACACACTCAGTGCACTGTACTAGGGTCTGACAAGTAAACCAAACCAACCAATCATGGAATCACTAATCCATACATCAATTTACTATAGGGAGCACTTGCACTGTGGCACTGAATAGCAGTGGCACAGTGCCCAAGCATCTATAACCAGCAAAAACACATGAGGCAACAGCAAAAAATGGAAGGGAGACCCACGCCAACAGTGCCAGGTCTAACACTCAATATGACTAAAAGCTGGTGAACAGTTAGTACAAGCTGTAAAAACACAGGTTGACTTTTTGCTTGTACATATTTATCAAGTATAGTTTGCACAGAAGCTATATTGCCCTTTTGGTTTAAAGCCTGATTGTTCACAGGGAATATTTTTTTTCTCAGTGGCCCGAAGATTTCCTAAAATGTTTTTTTTGTGAAAATCTTGTCTAGAGAGTCAAATAATATAATTAGTTTACAGTTTAGAAGTGGTTTGTGGGAGCCCTTTTTAAACAGAATAAAATGATACTTTCCCAAGACTTTGGGACAATTCCCGTTTTATAGCAATATTCTAATAGTGGTGCTAGTAAAACACCCGAAAGGGCATCCCTTTTGAGTACTATTGTCGGAATCTGATTTGGTCTCATCGCCCCAGTGTTTCTACTGCTTCGAATATAATTCACAATTTCCTTGGCCAACAGTAATACTACCGGATGTAATCATGGGGAAGAACCTGATCTAGATAAGACACATCAGCACCCTCTATTTTATTTGTGTAATAAAGACTAGAGGTATAGAGGTATGAGTCACAACCCGATGCCATCTTTCTAACCGAAACCTGGCTAACCGAAAGTTCTGGACCTGATATGGCCATCGCGCTCCCCCCTAATTATACTTATCTTGGAAAGAATCACACAGTTAGGAGTGGTGGCGGGATAGCAGTAATTTTTAAATCATCTTACACGTGCAAATGGGATGACCTAGTTCTTAAGGACTGTGAAATTGGTCAGTTTAAACTCCTTTTATCCCCGAACTACACCCTGTCCGGATATACCGCCCCCGGGCCCTGCAGGCTCCTGGGCAATCACTTTTCTGGACTTTATCGCCCCGCTACTGCTAGAAGCTCCTAACTTCCTGATCCTTGGCGACCTAAATCTGCACTTTGATGATATTTCTTGCAACACGTGCTCCATGCTTATTAATGATTTAGCCGCCCTGAATGTCACTCTGGTCAACTCTGGTCCTACCCACAAGGCAGGACACTTATTGGACCCCATTTTTTCGAATTTTTCCTCCATCTCTTGTAAGCCTGCACTCCCGATTCCCTGGTCCGATCACTTTTTGGTTGAATTCTCAATCAAACAGGACCCTTTGAATTTATCTCCTCCCCCTGTGACAAAAATGGGAGAAATTGGAAAAAAATAGATATAGATGCCCTGAACTTGGTTATGCATCACACCCTGCCGCTTTCTCCAATCTCCAGAGTAGAGGAAAATGCGATCATCCAGAAATGGTTAACGGCCTCTATTGATGTATGCCTCCCAGAGTCTAAAATAAAAATAGGCCTACATCGCTCTCCTGCCCCCTGGTTCTCAGAGACTCTGAAAATAGAGAAAACTAAATGCAAACAACTCGAGAGACATTGGCGAAAAAACTATGAGCCAGACAAGAAAATTCAGTATAAATTAGCTCTAAATAATTATCACTCTTTATGCAAGGCGGCTCGTGCCGAACATGCCAATCATACCATCCTACTTTCACAAAACTGCCCCAAAGTCCTGTTTAAAGTAGTGAAAGAATTATCAGGTGCTAATTGTCGATCTGAGCCACCGGTTCTCGACTCAAAACAATGTGACGACTTGGCGGAGTTCTTTGTTGCCAAAATCGAGAAAATCTACTTGGACTTTGACAAACAACCACCAGCTAACCCGGTTATCAATGATTCACTGATACCGTGTCCCACCCAAAAAACTGCACAAGGGAACATTAACATTTCGCTAGATAAATGGTCTCCCCTTGATATGCCTACCTTCTATAACATTCTTTCGAGTATCAAATCTGGTTCTCCCAATGATCCTCTCCCCCCGCCATTCTGCTGAAACTTGACTCCTCTATCCTTAATATCATTATGGAGCTCCTTAATGCATCGCTACTTGAAGCTAAAGTTCCTGCAGATTGGAAACATGCTATGGTGCTTCCACTTCTAAAAAAATCCGACTTAGACCCCAAGATCTTCTCTAATTTTCGTCCCATTTCCTTACTTCCTGTGTTTTCCAAAATCCTTGAAAAACACACTAATTCCCAGTTGACGAAATATGTTGAATCTCATAACATTCTACACCCGTCGCAGTCAGGCTTTAGAGCAGGATTCTCTACAGAGTCGACTCTCCTGGGAGTCACTGAGAATATCCGCCAACTGGTCGATAAAGGAGATACTGTGGCACTCATTCTTCTTGATTTGAGTGCCGCCTTCGACACTGTCTCCCATACTACACTTTTAAAAACCCTTTATTCTATAGGCATCTGTGGCACGGCACTTGAATGGTTGTCCAGCTTCTTGTCAAATAGGACCTTTCAGGTCTTCTCCTCCGCAGCTCAGTCCAAAACACTGATCTCCTCATATGGAGTCCCCCAGGGCTCCATTCTAAGCCCACTGCTCTTTAACATCTACGTCAGCCCACTTGCCACGTTAGCAGAGCAAGCTGGGCTAACAATTTATTCGTATGCGGACGATACCCAACTTATCTTCTCGCTTTCTCCGAAGGAGACTACCAAAGCATCCTCCCTTCAGATGGGGTTAAATAAGATCGCTGACTGGATGCACCTCAATAAATTAAAACTCAACGGGGGGAAAACGGAACTCATCATTTTTGGGAACAATAAAAAGCTTTGGGGCCCCCAGCATTTGCCATCGCAAATGGGCGACCTTCCTCTCCCATCTCAATCAGCCCGCAATTTGGGCATCATTGTTGACGACCTATTATCCATGCGGCAGCAAATAGTTAAGGTAGCCTCCACCTGCTTTGTCATCTTAAAATGGCTAAGAAAAATTCTCTGGATGCTTCCCACCACTACACAGAGAACTGTAATTCAGGCCTTGAAAATGTCCAGGCAGGACTATGGTAACGTGCTCTACCTGGGTGCCAGCAAAGAAAACCTTCGTAAACTTCAGGTGATCCAAAACTCTGCAGCACGACTACTATGCCAACTTCCCAGTACAGCCTCCGCATCAGGAGCGCTTCGCAAACTGCACTGGCTGCATATTGACAATCGAGCCAAGTTTAAAGCCCTCTGCTATATGCACAAAATAAATGAAGGAGTAGCCCCCCACTATTTAAATGCCCTAGTGCAACACTACCGCCCTTCACGTCTACTTCGCTCTTCGAATCAATTAAAATTTCAAGTACCCAGGATCAAACGAGCCAGAATGGGAGGACGATCCTTTGCCCATCTGGCTCCCTCCCTTTGGAATTCCCTTCCGATGCACCTCCGCATGGAAAAACACCATCTTAAATTTCGCAAACAACTGAAAACCTGGCTCTTTGATCAATAGATTCTGTCTCGCGTGCTCCTCTCTCGTTACGTCGTGTCCATAGGATCCGGGAAACCTCCGGGTAGCTGTGCGCCATATATAAATTTAAAATAATAATAATAAAAATAATAATAATCAGACCTCTCTTTCTGCAGGATGGCAGCAGCTGAGATGTTTGCTCTATTTGAGCATGATTGTGCTACAATTTGCAAGAGCTGTCGGGAGTTTTTTTCTGGGCTGCAGTCTGAAGATCATTCAACCCCTGATCTGCTTGTCTTTGTTTCAGGAAGGCCCTGTTTCTATTCTGTTTCCTTTTTAGTTGTTTAATCTTGGCTGCAAGACTTTATAAAGCATTTATGAATACTTTGCAAATCAACTTAACCAACTCTGTTGGTAGAAGGTGATAGCGTGGAAAGAGTTCAAAATTTCTCTCAGGTTCAAGTTCAACCTTTTACTTACAAGAATGGATTCCAAGTCCACACTATATTCTTCGAGACCACAGATATTTGCCACCCTATATGACTGGAATCAAGCTCAAATCAAATCAATCATCAACATAATTTACAAATTAAGTTCAGTTAATGATGAGAGTTTTGGAAAAGTTTTAAAACCTTTATTTTTCATTAAGATATTAGTACGTTCTTTTTATTCGTCTTTTTATTCAATTAGTAAATCAGATAATCTGGTTGCAGAAATCATCAAGTAAAAAATATGGTTACAGTCATTAATAATGCAATAATGTCATTTTTAATACATTTTTCTTGTTGAAACCTAAGGCAAGTTAGCATTATTAATTAATTGATTTTGTATGCATATTTTCTACTTCAACAAAGGAGTTCTGTTTCACCTTTATAACAGTTTCTGTGCTTTTTCAGATGTATCTCTGCTCACTAACTTTGGAAACAAGATTCAAAAGGCAGTTGAGATTTCTTAATAATATCACGATCTGCAAGTTACAGCTGTTCTATAAATGTAAGGAGCAGTTCTCATACTGATAAGGAGGATAATGAGGCATATGCATTTCAAATAATACAACCACCTAACGTTTTGAACTAGTAGATCCCTGTTAAAAAAAATGAATTATTCATTGTGGTGGATGGTAGTACACCACAAGTAATAAAGTAACTAACCTGTTTAATCCAGTCAAAGGTTTCAGTAATTTTAACCTGAGCTCAATCCCTGGTAACCTGGCACAGATCAGTCAGATTTAACTCAAAGAAAATGTATAAAGCATTTAGAAGTACCAAAGTAGTTAAAAAGTCAAAGACACAACGCAATTAAAATCCTACTACAGTTTCAAAAATAGAGAAAAATGTAATAAGCAAAATGATACCAAAACGACAAACATCTAATAAGGGGAGCCAGAAGTACGAATTTTCAAAGATGTAAGGCGAAAAAGCACAAAGAAAAATAAAGTGACCAATGTAAGTTAATGGTTGAGGTAGACCGGGAGCAATGTGCAATTTCAGGCCAACTGCGATGGTGCCTGAGTCAGACACACCAAGGGGATTGGTCTCGGTGAAAGTCTGGAAGTCAAAAAGTTTCTAAGTTCCACTTCAGAAAGGGATTTGGGCACTTATTTAAGAACAATTTTGAAATTTCTCCTAAGTCCTAACACAGAAAGGGACTTTGACACTTCGTGAGAAGAAAAATACTTGCAGAGCAGGTCGCTGCTAAAACTGTAGATGCCGCCGTGGATCTGGAGCCCAGTTACCTGAAGCAGGTTGGTACCGCTGGTGCTTTGGAGCTTTGGAGAATTCTCGATGAAAATGTTCAAAGTCCCAATGCAGAATGGGACATTGGCTCTGGAATTCTCGAGGGAAGGTTTTCAAAAGTTTGCAACTTTCTTCTGGTGCCCAAACAACCATGGAGTAATTTCCTAAGGCCCCAGGACACAGGGGAGGCACTTAAAGACTCTCAGGGTGTCAGAAAGAGGCCAATGCAGGGTCCAGTCCAGCTGTTACTGGTCAGGTGGAGAGTTCAGATAAAGGCCTCTTGCAGCTTATTGTATTGTTTTGTATTGTATGGCAACATTTATATAGCTCTGGCTACCACTATGTGGGGCGCTGAAGCCCTTGCCTGCATGGGTAGTGTGGGAAAATGGCCCTCTGTGCAGGGTCACCCCCAAACTTTTTGCCTTCCTCCCTCATTTTTTGTGATCTTGTTTTTGTTGGCCTTAGTACTCTTAGTACTTTACCACTGCTAACCAGTGCTAAGTGCATGTGCTTGCTCTTCTAAACATGGTACTATTGTTTCATCACCAATTGGCATATTTAATTTACTTATAAGTCCCTAGTAATGTGCCCTACATATGCCCAAGACCTGTAAGTTTAATGCTACTAGTGGGCCTACAGCACTAATTATGCCACCCACTTCAATAGCCCTTTTAACCATGTCACATGCCTGCCATTGGAGAGCCTGTGTGTGCAGTTTACACTGCCATGTCGATCTGGCAAAATAAACATTTTGCAAACACAAGTTCAGTTCAGACCCAGTTATATGCAAATCAGTCTTGACCTTGTGCCTCATGGGAACCTCATGGGCTCCATCCATCATCTCCTTGTGTTTGCTTTGTTCGCCTTAAGTTGGCAGGGTATGCCCACACGTGGGTCCCTTGCTCACTTTGCCACTGGATTTAAGCTAGCCTGGCTGATGAGGGCTGTTAGCCCGAAACCGGTCCCAGGATGCTTGTTTCCGGTCCAGGGAAGACAAGGCTTGGCAGTTCGGGCTGGACAGTTCCCATGAGGCACAGGGTCAAGACTGATTTGCATATAGCTGTGTCTGAACTGGGGTGGCGAAGTGAGCTAAAGAACGATGATGGATTCAACCCAGATCTGTGACTGGGGATGAGTGTCTGAAAAGTTTCAGAGCTCCGTCCATCATCTCCTTGTATTTGCAAAATAAACCTTTTGCCAGGCCCAAACCTTCCATTTATTTACATATAAGTCACCCCTTAGGTAAGCCATGGATGACCCATAGGGCAGGGTGCAATGTATTTAAAAGGCATGGCACGTATTTTTAAGTTTCACATGTTCTGGTTGAGAAAATCTCACTAAGCCGTTTTTCACTACTGCAAGTCTTATCTCTCACATAGGATAACATTGGGATTACCTTATTACATTTTATAAATGTCATTTCCACTTGTGAAGAGATAGACTTCTCAAGTATGGTGTCTCTGGAATCGCAATTTAAAGTACAAACTTATGGTGAAGTCGGAATTTAAACTGCAATTCGAGAAATACCACTTTTAGAAAGTTGGAATTTCCTTACTTTAGTCATTTGGTGCCTGCTGCCTGACTCGATCACATGCCTTGGGTGGGTGACACTGGGCTTTGTGTATTGCCCCTAGACAGCCACACACAATGGGAGCTTAGGTGTGACCTGAGGGGCCATCCGGGCAGGATGGAATGGAAGAGCTGGACCGAACTTCAGAATAGGGTGTGCCCTGTCTACACACAAATGGCTGAATACCCCCTGTAGTGAGTTTGGAGCAAGGGCAGGAAGGGAGGACCTCTGTGCACTTCAAAGGCATGTCTTTGAAGTCTCCCCCACTTTAAAGGCACAACTGGCTATAAGTACTGGACCACTGACAGCACCACTTCAGTACACTTCTCGACCTGTGGAGACTCTGCCAGGAAGAAGGACTGCTGTGCTGCTGAAAGGACTGTCACTCTGCTGGACTGCTGGTTTTGCTGGATTCCTGCCTGGCTGAGCTGACCTGCTGCCTGCTGTCCTCTTGCTTGGGTGAGGGGACTGCACCTGCATCACTTAAACCCAGAGTGACTGGCTGACCACCTGATCTAAAGTCTCAGGGACATAAAAGACTTCCAACCAACCTGCTTCTGCACCTAGACTCTGTGAGTCTGCCCTGTCACATGGTGCCACCTCATTCCTGGACCCTTGGAAGTGGGCCTAGGGTGTATCTCCAGCCACACCAAAGAATCATCTGCTGAGCGACGCATCACTGAACCAAGGCATCACTGCTGAAATGAAAACAGCATTTATTAAGCGCGTAGCTACCCAGGGGCATCCCAGCGCTGAGGCAGTAACCGAGAGAACATCATAGCAACACTTAAGGGAAGAGGCAAGTTTTTAGCAGTTTCCGAAAGGCCAGATGGCTGAGTTCCCTCCGTAGGCGGAGAGGGAGGGTGTTCCACAGCCTAGCGGCATTAAAAGATAATAGGCGACTGCCACTTCTGGCTTTCTTAATCCTGGGGACGACGGCCAGATGCAGATCGTCTGAGCGCAGCCGTCTATTCGCCAGGTAAGGCTGGACAATGGAATGGTTGATCGCTGGTCCATTCCCTGCTAACATCTTGTGGGCAATGCACATAGCCTTAAAGTTAACTCTCTCCCAAACAGGGAGCCAATAGAGGGACTTCAAGGCAGGTTTTTCAGATTGCCGGTTCGAGGTCCCCACAAGAATCCTCACTGCACAGTTTTGCACCGTTTGGAGTTTTGCAAAGGTCGAGGCCGGGGCTCCAAGGTAAAGGGCGTTCCCGTAGTCCAAGCAGTAAAGAATAAGTACCTGTACCATAAGCTTTCATGCCTGGGAGGGAAGAAGAGAGAGCACTTTGCGGAGCCTCCTTAGGATGCCATAGCAGGAAGCCGCCACCTTCCGTGCCTGAACCATAAAGCTGAGGTCTTGATCAAGCCAGATGCCCAGACTCTTCATCTGGGTCTTGGGGGCAGGGACGGGTCCCATGCAGGCAGGCCACATTACATCCGCTTTAAAGAGAGACGGATTGCCAAGGAGCATCAACTCGGTCTTGTCCCCATTCAAATTTAGATATGAGTGGTTCATCCACTTAGCTACCTCTTCTAGACAGGGACAGAGGCCGATAGAGGCATTATCAGAGTGGTTCAGTGCTACGACCAGTTGGGTGTCATCAGCGTAGGTCACTATGTGAACCCCAAAGGGGAGCACAATCTCCGTGAGCGAGGTCATATAAACATTAAAAAGGGAGGGACTCAGGGACGATCCCGGAGGGACTCCGCAGTGGAGAGGCATAGATTTTGAAGTAGCATCACCCTCGAAAACCTGGAAGGATCTCTCTTTCAGGAATGATTGCAGCCATGTTAAAGCTACTCCGGTCACCCCCAAACTTCTGAGTCAATGGACCAAAATTTGGTGGTTGACCGTGTCGAAGGCTGCGCTGAGGTCCAAGAGGATGACAGCTGTTGAGCCTCCGGCATCAAGAATTTTTTTAGAGTCTTCGACAACTGCTAGCAGAGCAGTTTCTGTTCCTTGACGCGGGCGAAAGCCGGTTTGAAAGGGGTGGAAAAGGTTGTGGGATTCCAGAAATGTCGAAAGCGCTGAGTTGACCTGTTTCTCCCTATTTTACTAATTCCTGGGAGAAGCGAGATGGGACGATAATTACCCAGGAGATCCGGGTCAAGACTAGGGGGCACATTACGATGTCCGCCCGCCACCGCAACGGAATGCGGGACCGTCCGCAAGGGGTGCGGCGGTCCCGCATGGGTATTAGGATGCCACCGCTACGGTGGCGGTGGCATCCCGTATTGTTCGCATTGCAGCGGGCGGTGCTGTCACCAGCACCGGCCGCAATGCGAAAAACGCATGTTGTGCATTTGAATGCACAACGTGACAGGCACCGCGCGGTGCCCGCCACCTTGTGCATTCAAATGTAGGGGGGTACCATAGGTACCCCCATGTGCACCCCACACCCCCCCCAAATCCTGGGGGCCCGCAACGGGCCCCCAGAAGCAAAGACCACATGCCTTTCCATGGCGACTACACCGGCATGGAAAGGCTGCTTTCCGCCAACATCCTAATATGGATGGCGGTGTCTTGCAGACACCGCCACCATATTAGGGTCCTTTACCGCCCGGTCCCCTGTGGGACCGGCGGAAAACCGGCAGACGGTCTTTCCGTCCGCCGGGCTTCCCCCCGCCATCGTAATATGGCGGGGGGAAATGGCATGCGGGCGGTGGGAAATGGCGGACGGATCGCCACCGCCATACGTGCGGTGGCGATCCGCCCGTCATTGTAATGACCCCCTAGGTTTTTTTAGAAGAGACTTAACCATCGCTCTTTTCCACGGAGGTGGGACCACTCCAGTGGAGATAGAGGCATTAATCAAATCCAGGATGAACGGGGAGATCATTTCGGACACTTGCTTCAGGATATTAGGTGGAGCTGGGTCTCTAGGCGACCCGCTCTTCACGAGTGTCGAGATGGTATGGAATGACTCACAGTCCATCAGGGGAAATACCTCCAAGGAGTGTTCCCTGCTATGCGGACCAATATCCTCTAAGTGGGAATTGTTGTGACTGTCTACAGAGGAAAAAGACAAGTAGATTGTTTGAATCTTATTATAAAAGTAATCTGCAAGTTCATTGCAGCGTCGGACAGTGGCATCAGGTATATCTGGGGGTGAGGGGGCTTTAAGTAATTTTTTCGCTATGCGAAAAGTTTCGCGGGGGAATTGGCTGCCAAGGAAATTCTTTCCTCATAATATGAGGCCTGGGCCAGTTTCAACCTTGTTAGTTCTTTTGGCCTCCATGTATTCCGATTTTTTGTTTAAAGAGAAATCCTTTCTCCAAGCTCTTTCGAGTTTCTTGCAGGTCTGTTTTAAAGCCCGGAGCTTGGGGGAGTACCATGCCATTCTATTGGACCCTACTTTCATCTGGGTCATTTTCTTCGGGAGAACCTGATCTAACGTGCTCTCAATCCATTTGTTAAATCTTTCATTGGCAAAAACAATTGGGTCAAAATCAGGGGTCGGCTTGGTCTTTTCTAGCTCCAATACCCACTTTTCTGAAGGAAGTTTAGGCCAAGGACGTGCCATAGTTCTTATTGGCCTGGTTGAAGGGGTAACGCAAGTGGGGGTCCAGGAGAAAGGGATCAAAAAATGATCGGACCAGGGTATTGGGATGGGTACCTTTCCAGTTAGTTCCTCTAGGTTGGAGAATATGGGATCTAGGAGGTGACCCTTCGCATGGGTCGCATTAGTAACTTTCTGTTTGAGCTGGTACGCAGCAAGATCCTTAGTAATCTCTGCCGCGGCCATTTGTGAAGGATCATCGAAATGTAGATTGAAATCACCCAGTAATGTAAAATTAGCAGGGGTACTGGCGAGATTAGCAGCCATCTCAGGTAGTGATTTACAGAATTGACCCAATGACCCAGGAGGAGGATAAATTAGGATACCTGACAGGGAGAGCGTCGGGGTAAATCCTATCGTGAATAGAAGGTTCTCACAATCTTGTAAAGGACCACCAGAAGTACGGCAGCTGAGGTGACTTTTATAAATGATGGCGATCCCGCCACCTTTACCTACAGTCCGGTCTATCCTCTGAATTAGGTAACCAGGAGGGAGGGTTTGGACGATGTCAGGATCCGATCCTGAATTAAGCCAAGTTTCTGTAAGGAACACGTCTTCTGGACATTCTTCCTTTAGCAGAACGAAGATCTCCACTGCATGCTTGGGCAGCGATCTACAATTCAGCAGAAACATTTTATAAGGCTTCGGAAGGGGCCGAGTGGTTTGGGGGAGCGGCGATGGTCTGAATAGACAGTGCGCGCAGCCGGAATCCAAACTGCCAGGAACAATGGAGTGAGCGCAACTCACCCTAGTGGCTACGTTTAACTGTTTAAGCTGCTCAGCATTGTAATGATAGACATGTGTAGGAAAAGAGGCAGGGGTTGTGGCCCCTGGCCCCGGCCAGATGCGGACGGGTGCAGACAGGCTTGCCTTTGGCGCACCGGTGGCGCGTCTGCTGCGTGCGTCTGGCCCAGCATGTGTTTTTGCAGCTGGCCGGTGCAGACTGACCTGTGACCCGCGTTTCCGCAGGAAGTCAGACAGATCAGGCGTATCCTGCTGTTGTGTTGATTGGACCCGTAGCAAAAGACCCGCATTGCTGCAGCCTCCCGCATCTGGGACCGATGCACCTCCCCTGCAGTGCTTTGCATCCTCTTCACCTGACTTCGTATCTCAAGCCCAGTTAACAGGATCCTCTGCAACGAAACATCAGGTCCTCGCACCACAGCCTCTTCACATCTCAGAACTGACGCATCACCTCGGCTGCGCGACACATCTTCGACGCAGATCCACGCAAGCGCTCCGCAAACAGGATTGAGGTACTTTGGTTCAGCAGACCTAACTGCGCTCTATCGCAGTCAGCCTGAACTTTTGACTTTGTCCTGGTCAGGTGCGATCAGATATCCCAAATAACGCTTTTTGCTTCATGTCGCTATTTTGCCTAGAAATTGAAATTCAATATCTCATGTTCTACTTATTGGATTTTTGTTGTTTTGGTCTTGTTGTATTTATTAAACTAAGCTCTATTTTTCTAACCTGGAATCTTGTTGGGATGTGTTTTCACTGCTTTACTGTTTGGAGTATTGCACAAATACTTTACACATTGCCTGTAAGTTAAGCCTGACTGCTCTGTGCCATGCCACCAGAGGGGAGCACAGATTAATTTAGGGTTTGCCGGCTTTCTACCCTGACAAGGATTGTGGTAGATGCTTGACTAGGGCTCATACCCCAGTCAACCTATAACCAAATTTCTAACAGGAAGCAGCTACACTGTGCAGGGTGTTTGGTTAGATGTGTGTTGACTTTGTTTTGAACCTGTGTGGAAGTGTTTCCATGTTCTGCGTGAGGACCACCAAGGTGCGGTTATTGTATTATGGTATGCAACGCTTAGCAGTTTGATGGATGAAGAAGTGTGAGAGATAGGCACACAGTTTACAATTTTCAGTAGGGTGGCAGCTTTGAGCTGCACTGTTGTGCTTGTCCGCTGGGCATCACACAACTCCAGGTCTGAGGGATATTGTTTTTTTCTTCCTATTGTCAGTTATTTGGATTATTCTCGTGCTCTACAGGAAATATTCCATATATTTACTCCAGATTTTATATGGTAGATTACACTAGTAGGAATTAGATGTGATCTTTTAGTGAGAGGGCGCAATGGGAATATCATGCATTGGCTGGCGCTATTAATAGATGAGCTAAAGGAGATTAGGTATTGTTAGGGTGCAGGGTAAGCCTTTTAAAGGAGAGCTTGTGGTATCTGAATGAAGGTGTGGGCAATTTGCATAGATATAATTAGTAGGTATTAAGGCAATCATGCATGTGATTTAGAGTAGGCTGTACTCAGTGAGCAGTGGCATGCAGAGGATGGAAAGGAAGGAGAGGGTAATTTGAAAGAAAAAGGAGAGTCGAGAGTTGGAAGTTTTAAGTCAAAGTCAGCTTTCTTGCAGGGTTTTTATGAATATTGTGGAAGCTTTTTGAGACCACATACAAAGCAAAGTGTCCTTGTAGCCACATAGGAGATCGCCCAACTGTCTCTTGGAGTCCACTTCTTTCTCCTGGGTACAAGAGGGAGCAGGTCCAGCCCTTCAGCACTTCTCAAATGTCTCAAACAACCGGTGCAGTCCTTCTTCTGCTGTTCACAGGTCAAGAGGGTGTGCAAAGATGGTGCTTTGTAGTGGTACTTTTATGCCTGTTACCAGCTAGTATGTGGTGGTGATTTCTGCCTCTGACCAATGGAGTTTAGGTTCGCAGTGGCAGCCCTAACCACTTTTCCAGCAGTTCCTGGGTGCTCTACTACAAGCAATCCCACAGTGCACTTTGTTTTCAAAATCCAAGATAGGGGACCCTTCTCTCCTTGTGCAAAGCCTGTGTGTCCACCCAGGTGTATGGCCACGGTAATGAGAAGTCCCCTCCTCTGTGGTCACTCAAAACCAGTTCTAGGAGCAGGTTTCCTCCCACT
Source organism: Calotriton arnoldi (assembly GCA_963921515.1). Taxonomy (NCBI): domain Eukaryota; kingdom Metazoa; phylum Chordata; class Amphibia; order Caudata; family Salamandridae; genus Calotriton; species Calotriton arnoldi. Next base: position 660,036 of record CAWUFW010004737.1, read on the forward strand.
GGGTTTGGTGCCAGCCTGACTATAGGGACGGAGGCCCGGCCTTTCCAGGTGTCACCTGACATTTGCTTGTCAGAGGGTAGGCCCCGTTGGAGTTAATTCCATTTCTGTACCCACCCCAGCTGATCTCCCTGACAGAGAAAGAAAATAGTACCCTTTTCCTGTGTCACTGCCCCTGATGTCTGAGCAGTTTTCATACCTCAATAAGGTCCAGCACTTTATTTGCAGCTGCTGGAAAACAGATGTAAATTAGCCTACAAGTGCTTCAGGCAAGGTAAAGGTAACTTTATAAAAGTTACTTTTCTCAAATATGTATAAAAAGCCAACTTTACCATTGAATTGGGCTTTAAATATATATTAGAACGAGCGGTAAAATGATTTTTTTAGCTGGTCCTAAAACCAGATACAGAATTAATATTATAATCTGTACTCTAGAGTTCCTCATAGGAGAGGCAGAGGTGGGGCCTTGGCACTGTAGGAACATGGTAGCATTAACGTTTTACATGTCTCACTTTTAAATACCATGCACCTTGCTTTGTGGGCTACAAGGCCTATATAAGGGTGATATTAATATTTAAAAGGGAGGTTTTTACCCTCTCAAAAGGATTATTTTGACAGGCCAGGCTGCAGGTTTAAACTGCAGCACTAAGACTACAATGGTAGGCCTGAAGCCATGTTTTCCTTGTCACACTAGTGCATGGCACAATAAGTGCTGCTGTCCACAGATAACATTTAAATTTCCACTCCATGAGCATAGTTTCTGCTCAAACTTCTATGGCCTTATGCAAAACTTGAATTTGCCAATCAGGGATTAGTCAAGATCTTGATGTTTTAGGGGTCAGAACACATACACTGGGCACTGGGCAGCAGTGCCCTAGTGTATAGTGTGTAAAGCCCAGCAATAAAAGGATCACTGACAAAATATCGACCACCACAATATCGACTTACACAAATATAGGGACATAAATATCGTTGTCAAAAATATCGACCTCCTATATTTATCATGGTAAGTACAAAATTATCGAAAAAAGTATATTGTTGTAAAAAAATATCGATGTACAAAATATCGTTTTTTTTATATGTATAAAAAATAATGTAAAATTAATTAAATAATAAATGTAACTTTAAAAAAATTATTTAGATTTATTTGTAAATTTTAACAATTATAAGTAATAAATTTAATTTAAAAAAATAAACATATATATCTAAAATATTATATATATATATATTTACTTAAAATATTAATTTTAATTAATTTTAAAATGTTATAAATATATATAACATTATAAATAAATATATATACATACACTTGCAATATAAAAATTAATTAGAAAAAAATTATATTATAAATTAAAATATTAAAATATTAAGGTGTCCATTACGATACCGGGCGGTATAAAATCCGCCATCTACCATAGCGGTAAAAAAACGCCCGCCTACACCGTCTGAATACCGACCGAGCAATCACAATGTCGCGAAGCGAACACCGCCCGCGGCGTAAAAAACACACAAAATACCGCCCGTCTATGTCCGAGTCGAAGTCTATCCGTCCACCACGGACGCAAACCCGCACGACAACCCAAAACCGCCCGCCCTGACTACCGAGACACCGGCTGTGAAATTAGGATCTCCACGACATGAGCACGGTAAATACACAAATTCACCGCCCGCCATCGTAAACAACAGTGATGAAAATGGACACGGCGGAAGCCCTGGCGGCCACGTCCCTGCACAGAAACCATCCGCGGAGCCAAAGAAACACACACAACATGGCCAACAAGTCCACATAGCAACCCACGCCCAAATACCCAAACACAGTACACATCCCGAAAACACATCCCCCCTGCCCAAAAATAAACTACAAATCCCAGAACACCAGCCACAACACACCTGAAAACAACAGCCCATCATGACACACCCACATAGGTAAGTACAAAAGCAGCCCTTTCACAGACCACAATCCCTTGCACCACTACAAACTGAGGACGAGAGGAGAGAACACAGCGAGCCAGAAAGGACAGCAGCACACCACAGACACGCACCCATCACACCCATCACCACCACCACCACCACCACCACCAAACACCGGCCCCACAAACCCCCTGCACATCACACACCACACACACACACCGCACCAGCACCACAAACACAAAACCACACACCATGGCAGCACAGAGAATGCCCAAGTACACTTCCACTGAGCTGACGGTCATGGTCGACGAGATCATCAAGGTGCACCCACAAATCTATGGGAACCAGGTCCAACAGACACCACAAGCCACCAGAACCCGGATGTGGAGCAGGATCGTAGACCAGGTCAATGCAGTCGGGAACGTGCCACGCAACCGAGCAGAAATCACCAAGAGGTGGCACGACCTGAAAAGAGTGGTCAGAAAGAAGGAGGCCAAGAATCGGCAGCTGGCTGACAGGACTGGCGGAGGAAATCCCGCACTATTCAAGACCTTCAAGGCGTGGGAGGAGAAGGTGCGAGGCATCCTACATCCGGAGAGTCTCACCGGAATACCAGGGGAGTGGAGGCTGGTAAGTACAAACAAATGTATACCAGCACACCGCTATGTACTGACATGCACGACCACAATGCCACAGCTCCGAGGGACAAACACCCCCATGTCCAGTACACAATACACAAGACATCACTCACACATGCAACAGACACCCCCACACACTCAGCCCAAAGCTACCAACTAACAAAACCATGGGGGCATGTGTACAGTCAGCCAGCACCGCAACTCCCACCAGGTCCCCTTGTACTCCAGATGCGCCAGAAGGAGCACTCCCCACACCCACACTCATGTGTCAGCCATAGCTGCACTAACCAACAAGTAACAGGTAAGTAGCCATAACACAAAGTCAGTGGGTCGGAGGGGGGACAGCTGAAGTACAACACCCACCAGGCCCCTAGTCCTACAGCACAGCAAGGAGGAGCACACCCCACACCCATGTGTCAGCCATAGCTGCACTAACCGACAAGTAACAGGTAAGTAGCCGTAACACAAAGTCAGTGGGTCGGAGGGGGGACAGCTGAAGTACAACACCCACCAGGCCCCTAGTCCTACAGCACAGCAAGGTGGAGCACTCCCCACACCCATGTGTCAGCCACTGCAGTGCACACCTTCAGCCGACAGGTAGATATCTTACCGTACATGGAGGGGTTTCTGTGGGTGGTAAGCCATCAGCACAACTCACAACACCGCCCCCACTCCTACAGACCAGCAAGAAGGAGCACCCCTCCCTCCCATAACCATGTGGCATCCATTGCATTGCGCCCTCCAAACCGACAAGTAGATAGACTACTGTACAGGGCGGGGTGTCTGTAGGCATGAGGACTGTATTACGACTAACATTTGGGACATGTCACGTAGCAGAGGAACACGCAGCACTGCTCCCTGTCATAATCATGTGACCAACGTGCACACGGACATGAATTACAGAGTCATAGCCCACATGAGCCATCTCAAATACAGCAACACCTAAGGAGTCATGTCTGCATGCACAAGTCTCACTGGAGTACTGACCCACACGGCGTGCACTGTGCCACTCATCACACACATCAGCAACACCATCGAAGTCTTGTCCATGTAGTCGTTTCTGCCTGTTCCCTTGACAACGTACAACATCGCCCATGTAAGTCTAACCTGTATCAAAGTAACAGAGTGGAACCCCAGTAATGCTCATATACACCACTGGACCCATGAACCACACAGCCACACAATGCACATTCAACATATCATCCATCTCATCTCTCAGCCCCAGTGTCATGAAAGGTAAATCATCGGAACAGCTGGCCCTCATACAGTAGTTCAGCAAACATACCTGCCGATGACAAATAATGTGTCTGCAGTGACTGAAGCGCACGTCACACTGTGATTTACAACATACATAATGTAGTCAACACCCCAAGAGCACTGCATTGCTGCACATGGCTGAGGGTAGCACACACACCAAGGAATCGTCCCATCTGCAATACGTTGTGTGGCACACAACCATCACTCACTCACTACAATGCTTGCAGTGCAATGTCCATAAATGATAACAGTGAGCAGATATGCTGGGGATGTCAGACATACACACACCTCTGTCTCTGCAGTGTCGTGTGGCCAAAACACATGTTCCCTTCTGGACCCATATGTCACAGTATGTACCACAAAACCATATTGCACCTCAAAAGCGTTGAGGGTGCTGTACCCCTTTTGCCATCTGCGTTTCCAAGCGTTTCATTTGAACCCCAAAACAATATTTCACCTCAAAAGCGTTGATGGGGATGTACCCCTTTTGCCATCTGCGTTTCCAAGCGTTTCATTTGAACCCCAAAACCATATTTCACCTCAAAAGCGTTGAGGGGGCTGTACCCCTTTTGCCATCTGCGTTTCCAAGCGTTTCATTTGAACCCCAAAACCAGATTACACCTCAAAAGCGTTCACGGGGCTGTACACCCTTTTTAATCTGTGTGTCGAAGCGTTACACATGTCCCCCAAAACCATATTACATCACAAAAGCGTCGATGGGGCTGGACCACGCATACACCCAAGCCACAAAATGTAGGAGTACAGCAACACACACCCATTGCCATTGCAAATCCGTCCCATGCCACATGATCACATCACACAGTTCCATTGCCTTGCCCACGCATACACACATCGTATAGCCACACACACGCATCTGGGAAACCTGTGCACGACAGTGCACAAACTGTGAATGTCAGACAACTAATACAAACCTTGCAAGGTGCAACACAATAACCTATCTTATCCGCCCCATAGGTGCCGAGCAGCTCGATGCTGGAGAGGGAGACAGCAGCCGGCACAGCCAGTCCGCAAGCCCCCCACCCGGACTCACGGATGTAGAGGACCTGGACACCTCTTCGGACGAGGACCCCCGAGCAGGCACATCTGGTGTGGCAGGGCCCAACCGCTCCCCAGGCCCCCTCCTACCCACCAACCCATCACCCCGGGCTGCTGACCAGTCCCAGACCCCTGCTGCCACGGTCGTTGCGGCCACCGCCGCAACAACCACCACCACCACGCCATCCCTGGCCACTGCACCAGCGCAAGGGGTGGCACGCCCGTCGGGCTCGACCCTGGGAGCCAGACAGAGGATCGGGGTGATCAATGTGGCGAGTGGGCAGGTCGGTGGCAGCAGTTCTGGTGGGAGGAGCAGGGTCAGGCCAACGCCATCTGAGCCTGGGAGCCAAGCCCTGCCGCAAATCGCCAGAGTCCTTGGGGCCTATGAACAGGCCCAAGGACAATGGGCCAGGTCATCTGCCGACACGCGGGAGGTCCTTGGGGTGTTGAGGTCCATGGACGCCCATATGGGCCAATTCATGAGCCGTATGGACCAACTTGTGGACCTCATGGGCCAGCTGGTGGTGGTGGTGAGGGCCCAAGCAAGGCCAGCCACACCACCTCCGCCACCACGTGCTGTGGCGCAGGGTCGTGCAACATCTAGTTCCCCTGCGTCCACAGCTAGTGAGCAGTCCTCAGCCACCACCAGCAGCCCACCAACACAACCCCCCCTTCCAAACGTGGAAGGGGCCGTCCGAAGAGGAAACAGGTGTCCAGAGAGGACTTTGCACGCTCCAAACGCCAGTGAGTCAGCCAGCCACCTTGGCCACCTACTGCATTAACTTGAACTACGATCCTATCCCACACTGCCATGTGAATGGCATGTGTCTGTTGGACTGTGGACATAGAACATCATGGGTACACCTTGACCATCACACAGCCATGACCGTCAACTCATTGTTACAGCATGCACCACTTTTGTCATCACCTTGCCCACAATCACATGTCACCGCTGTAAATAAATACACCTTGATCACATTCAGCTGTATGTGCACTGTGTTTATTCAACGATGTGCAACCGCCACCATGATCAGAAATGCATCTGCTGTGTGGTATGTCGATAGGCCAGGAGAGGCTGTAGGGACCTAGGGGTGAAAAACAGAACAAGAGTCCATTGAATGAGTGTGTCACACACTCATCACACAGTACTTGTCATCCACTTTAAGCAATGTACACACATCTCACAGAGCAACAGGGCACAATGCTACAGCCACTGTCAGTGGCATACTACCCTGGACATGGACCATTGCCACACAGCACTCAGTGAACAAAAGGCCTCCGTGACAATGCACACATACACCTGCACAACTACAGCTACATCAGCCGTCGTTCATGGTCACTCACCGTCAAGTGAAGTAGCGGGCGATGAGCTGCTGACGCACATTCACAGCTTCCTCCTCTCCACTGTCCTCGTCACTGGACCCGTCCTGGTCTGCAGGCGGGGGCCCTGGCTGATCACCGTCATCCACTATCAGGGGGATCTGCCTGCGAATAGCGAGATTGTGCAGCATGCAGCATGCCACAACTATCTGGCACACCTTCTGTGGGGAGTACGCCAGTGCACCCCCGGTGTGGTCCAGGCATCTGAATCTGGACTTCAGGAGTCCAAAAGTCCGCTCCACCACACGTCTGGCCCTCCTATGTGCCTCATTGTAGCGGACATCAGCTGGTGTCCGAGGATTACGTAATGGGCTGAGCAGCCAAGGCCCATTCGGATAAGCAGAGTCACCTGGGTGTGAGGAACACAGAGAATCGTTGCAATTCCAACTGGACACAAGACAGCATCGCACACCCAGCACGCTACACGAGTCCACATACTCACCAACAATCCATGCACGGTCCGGTTGAGGATTGGTCATCAGACGTGGTAGAATGCTGTTGCGCATGATGTGCGCGTCATGGGCGGATCCTGGAAACTTCGCACACACGTGTGTTCTGACCATGTCCGCAAGGCACACCACTTGCACATTCAGGGAGTGGAAGTGCTTCCGATTCCGATAGATGTGCTCCGTGGCCTGTGGTGCTACAAGGCCAACATGGGTGCAATAATTGCACCAACAACGTGGGGATCCGTCCAAGGGCATAGAAAGCACCCTTCACGGCCGCCAATTCACGTGCCCTGGGGATTTGGATGTACCGGTTCCTGTGCATCATCATGGCTGACAGGACATCCCGTAGCACCATGCTGAACATGGGCTGGGACATTCCACCTCCACTGCCCACTGTGTGTTGGAATGATCCAGTGGCGAAGAAATGCAGTGCAGCCATCACCTTAGCCGTGGGGGTGAATGCAGTTGGATACACCCTGCGAGGACGGAGGTGGGGTTCCAACAAGGCACATAGGTGATGCAGGGTGGGTCGGTCCAGACGGAATTTCCTGATTACCTCCACATCCTCCATGTCTGCCAGCAATTGGTAGGGGCGATGTATGTTTGGTCTCCTCCTAGGAAAGATGGAAGTGGACACATGTCAATGCAACACAACACATGGCATTTTCACATACACTAAACACAAATTACAGACAAAGCAATAGATTCACAGAACAGCTGACAAGTAGGGACTGCACAGCCACAATACACTTACACAGGTCCCCTTACCAATAGCAATGACCAGTGACACATACCATTGCTATGAGCATGCACATGTTGAGTTAGGCCTTAAAAACTTGTAAGGCATGATGATGATATCAGACTGCATATTTGGGAAGCGGCAACACCACGGCAATATAACTAGCTGCTGTGCCTGACACAGCTTCCGAGGCTGGGTGAGTATGGCACACACCAACAACACTATGGACACAGGCTGAGCGGCCAAAACAAGTGGGTCCTGTTGCACGAGGGGATATGAGACAGTCATTGATGTCCCTACTTCACCCTATGTACAGCACTGTACGTATCACACCTCCAAAACACATTGACAGGTGTACACATTGACAGCTCCATGACAACACAGCTGTGTGAATGCAAATACACATCACAAGTGACACGTAACGTTGCACGTGCCAAGTGGGAGATGTACATAGTGAAAGATGGCATGTGTGTGCATATGCATATCCCATGCTCCCATGCCAATGTGTACATGATGATGTGCCAACAGACATGTGGAGGCTGAGCACTGGCCATCCCTGCCTATGCACACAGCATGTTGTGGCCCTGTCCAGTGTGGACCTGCTCCCACACACTAGTCATGGCCACACCTGCAGATGCATTGCGCACATCATACTGTGGAGTGCACATGGCACCAGCAGACTGTACCCGCCATGGGCCAGGCCATAACGGCCAACTCTAATGGCCCTCGCGGTTGCACCCTGCATGTTCGACTATGGAGGTAAGCGTCCCGGGCCAGCTCGGAGCAGGCCATCGTCTGCAATTGAAGCAGGCAGACATGGTACACCAATTGCAGCAGCTTGGACCCACTGACACAGCCCCAGGGGGCTATATGAGTGTGGGAGGGAGACCGGCATTACCACAGCTACCAGGGACTGCAGCCTGGCATCCCTCAACAACACCTGCTGCTGCCACCTGTCCACCTTCACGTCGATGACTCTGAAGATATGTCCAGGTTCACTCACCAGCGAGGAGCTGGAGATCCTGGATTCCGAGCTCCACGCACACTGCACATGGCTATTTCTTGCTACAGTTGTGTGTGAAAGACAACTACAGTGTGTGTGGGAGTGCTGGTGGGGGACACACATGTCGTTGATCCGCAGCACTATGAGTCAGAGCCTGTGGGGTTCCAACATGCACTGCTCACCATGCTTACTACAGGTGGTAGGGGTATGTGAGCTCTCTGGCGCTGAGCCATGTATGTCCCTCCCGAGTGGTGGTACATGGCAACTTCATGTCAGACATCCAGTGACGCAGCCACTTGGCAATGCAGGTCTCAGAGCAGATGTTGCTTGTGAGAATGGCAGGCTGGGGCCATGCTGCCCTTCTCAGTCCCAGCAGCCCTGGGCTGCACATTGACTGCACAATGGCAGTAGGTGACAACACAGACTGCACAGTGGGTTACATGTGTCTTCTGTTCAGGACCCTCCTGAAATGCGCAAACTCAGCCCTGTCGATTGGACACACCATGCCTTGTGATAGGGATGTGTGTGAGAGATAGTGGCACTGAATGTGACCTCCATTGCGGGGTGGGCCATGCACAGGGCGAGTAAGTTGATGGTTGCGCAGTGTTGGACACAGTGTGTACACCCACACAGATGTGTTGCCTTGTGATCTTTGTGTTGGTCCACCTGACAATGGACAGTAGATGTGGGCAGACTACACATTGCTCAATGTGCTGGCAACCTGCATGTGAATGTGTTGGACAGGTACTGTGTAGACACTCCCAGCAGCATGCATTCACGTGTGGTGTACACATGCTGTTAGGCGATGTCCGATTACTTCTCGGCTCTGTTGCACGTCTCGGAGTATTTGGGATGGGTCAGCAGCATGCCACTGTGATCGGTGGATGTGGGTGATGTTGAGAAGTGCATTAGTGACATTCCAAGCCTCCTGTGTACCATCCCTGCAGTTGGAATTCCTCCAGCCCAAGGACTTGTGATGAGCCATTGCAACCAAGTTGATGCCTGTGTGTGTGTGTGACCGCCAGTGCAGCCAATTCCACAAAGGGTGTGATGCATCTTCCGGATGGGCCACTACGTGGCGTTGACGAATCGGGGGATGCCCCCTCGTATTGTCAGGTCAGCACGGCGCTGCATTTCACCAGTAATGGTCTGCATCTTGACAGTCACACAGCCTGTGCCGGATGCACGTTTGTTGGGGCATCAGCAGCGAGCAAGTGTACAGTATTGTGGGATGGTGTCTTTTGCTGTGAGAGGCAGCATGTGTCCACTGCCTACCCATAATCTGGGTAATGTGATGTTTGTTGTGTGATGCAGTGGGTTGTAAGTGTACTCTGTGCTGTGTGCATCTGACATGCATATGCTAGTCCTGAGGCTCAAGATGTAATTTGAGCACTCTGCATTCTCAATGCACTCAGAGTCGTTGCCCTCAGGAACAACCTGTAGTAGGCTGGAGTGGCAATTCACATGTATGTTTGAGGCACTGTGCCTACTCGGATTTCGTTCGGTCATATGTGTGCGACGCCTCACCTCGTATCCCTGGTACTTACACATCCAGCACACTGTGCAACAGTAGTTGTGCTCGTGCGAACGAAAGGTGGATGGCATGGGCTCATGACCATTGTGGACTGTCATGTTGCAGTCTGTGTGAGTGGTGTCCCATTCTGCTCCATGCAGGTATGTCCTTGGCCTAATTACGTAGTGGTCATCCTTGCCACCATCAGGACAGTGGGTGTGCACACCGCGATTTGGGGCTATGGTCGCAGGGTGACACAGGCCGGGTGTAGTGCTATGTGCAAAACACTAGTGCCACTAATTAGCGGCTTCCTTTACTGTACGCCAGCCATCATGTGTTGATTATGGTGGCTGTGTGCAATCGTACAGGTATCGTGCAACATGTGGATTTGGGAATGTTCTGTGCTGCTTCCCTTGCACCGGTCCATTTCATTGATGCCAGATGAGTGAGGCCACCTCGCTCTCACTCATGTGCCATCTCCCCTGGGTGCTGAGGGACAGGGGACGCTCAACAGTGGTGTGGCATCGGATGTAGCAGCTGCACAGGTGCTGAGTGAGACAGTTGTGACCAGCGCCTCGGAGGGGCCAGACGTGTGCTGGATGAATCACAGGCAGAGACGGCAATTTCGGCCTCATCTGAGGACAGAGGTGATGCATCCATGTTTGCTAACACAGGGGACGTGGACTCTGGGTCCTCTTCAGCCACGCGGAGGCCTATGCCCGCCCTCCCATCTACTTCCACTGGTGCAACACGTGTCGGCACAAGGATGAAGGATAGAGTGTCCTTCACACCAGGCACAGCTGCCCCTGTACATGTGACCCCTGCTGCCCTCAGTGCTGAGTCTGTTGAGCTGATGCGCCATCTCTGTGTGGGGTAGACAGCTCTCCTCAATGACGTCATTGCCCATGACATCACTTTGCCGCAGGTGACATAGATCATGGAGGGCCCACATGTACGCGTGGGTGGGCTACACCTGACTGTGCAATGGTTGTCCCCCCCAGTCAAGGTGGGCCTTCAACTGGGCCAATCTTAGACTGACATTCCTGACCCTTTCTCCACCCCCCTGGGGAGTGGCACATCTGACGGCAGCAGTGCACGAGTCACAAAAAGATGAAGTGGGGGACGCTGACGTCACGACAGGAAGTGACATCTTGGAAGGTGGCTTGCACCGTCAGCCTGATGGCCTCCCCTCGCTCACCCCAACATGCGTTTGCATGTGAGAAGCCAGCGCGTGCACAGGCAGCTCCGAGTTCGCCCCAGAGAGGCCAAAGAGTGGATGTGTGGGTCCATTTGAACAAGTTATCTGTTTCGCGGTATGATCAGTGGTGGGACGCCGTCCACCAGCGTGGTACCCCGACTCGGGACCAGGACAACAGTGACAATGCATGACAGGCTCCGCAATCCGGATACACCACATGCAACACACAGAGGCTGTAGCTGCCCTAGCGGCCCAGGCCACGTCCAAAATCCCAGACGAAAGGTGGACCCACCCCGGCGCGCATTGTCATTACCACCGCTGCCATTGACTAGGGACCCATGTTGTGGGACATGGGTCTCAGGGTGACGGGCCTCCGAGCCATCCACCGCCAACGACTGTCATGCAACACACACATATCGCTAAGCCAATAGGACACTTTGCCTGCACACCAGGTCTCGATTTGGGTTGCCACGCGGGTGGGCGGCGTGCCAGCAATTTTTTCACGCTGGCACGGGAACTGGAGCAAATGGACCCACACATTCACTCTTTGGCCTCTCTGGGGCGAGCTCTGAACTGCTTGTGCACGCGTGGCACTCTCTGTTGCAATGCCATGTGACGGGTGGGGGAAAATAGGGAATACGTCAAATGGTGCAAGCCACCTTCCGTGACGTCACTTCCGGGCGTGAAGTGTGCGCCCCCCACTACTTATGTTTGACTTGTGCCATGCTGCACAATGAGGAGTTGTTGCCTGCGAGATGTGACCAGGATGAGCGCCCTGACTTCCCACCCACCAAGCTCCACTGCCATCCCGTGCCCTGGGTCGCCTGTGCAGGTGGACAATGTTGGGGGTACACCTGGTGGACAGGGGATGTGAGTGCCCTGGTGAGGGCCTGGCGGACGCACAGCAGTATCCAGCATGTCCACAGAGGGTGGGCTTACGTCTACACCTGATGCAGCATTGATCGTGTGCCCGCCTGTTGTGCCCACACGAGTTCACATTCATACCCAGACAGGTGGTCTTTCCAAATGCCCAGGACAGCGGTAATGCTGTGCTCCCGAATCCTCCCAAGACAGTGTGTTTCAACAATGCATGTGTGCACCTACCCGTCACAACCACCCACCTGGGCCAAGCGGTACTCACGCTTCACATGACACATGTGTGTCTTCCACAGTTGTGCTGCTCTCTCAGGGGCGGACCTGCAACTGTCCCGTAGCACACACACAGCACCGAGTCGTACTGGCATCCTGTTTGAATGGTAGGCACACTCACACATCTACCTGTGACACAGTGGTGGCTGTGATGGCAATTGTGACTGCCATGGCAGTGTTGGTGGCCATGGCAGGGCACACTCACACACATTGCATACGCAGCACTTCGTGTCACTACTCGGCACATCGCAGTGGCCACTGGCCCTGGGGTTGATAAATTCTGCCGCCTGTCTATGTTATCTGTGACTGGATGCTGTTGTTCCTGTAGTCGGTTGTATCTGTGTAGTTGCTGATTGCAGTTGTTGCAGTGTGTGCATGGTTAAGTGAGGCACATGCCGTGTATGGTACCTCAGCACTTGCAATGTCTGGTCTCACCTTCCAATGTGTTGTACACGTGGCAGGGACTTCACTTCTTTCAGACTCTGCTACTTGTGTGTGTGATGAATATGCTTTTCTGTGACACGGATTGACTGCATGTATTTGGTGGTATTTCTGGGGAAATGTATCCGTGACATGTTTGCGTGCAAGCAATGCACAGGGTGTGAGTCTAGCCACAGGATGACAGGCAGCATGCGCAAAGTATGCGGGCATGTGTGAGCTTACTTGCTGTGTGGCCAGCAGTGTAGGTGTATGTTAGTCTTGTGATGTACATTGTGCCTGGGCACATGGCTTACTTCCAATGTGTGCATTTGGGAGGTGTTGGTGTGTGTGGTGTGAGTGGTGTGACTTTGGGGTAGTGTTGGCGTGTGTGTGTGCTGTGGCAATGTCGACTACACACATGTGTTACCCAGGCCCATGGTGGATGTTTGTATCCGTGTTCAGGTCTGTGAATGTGATCACATGTGTGTGTTGTATGTTGCACAGTGTGCAGTGTGTGGGTGTGTCCTTGCAGTTCAGGCTGACTCCTACTTGTTATGTTTCGGACGTTGTGTGTCTGCAGGGTGTGTGACTGTCAAGATTGTGCCTTGTTCAATTGTGCATGTCTGAATTTCTGCAGTTCTTACTCACTGTGCAGTCCTGCCCACCCACACTGATGTCGTGTGTGTGTTTTGTCAGGCATTGCTGTAGCATGCTTTTGCGTGGCTCCTACTTTTGTTTGCTGAGTGTGAGGTCAGACTGTGAGGGAAATTGTAGACATATGTAGGACTGTGCTTTGTAGTGACCAGGCCGTCAGTGTTAATGTGATGATCTGTTGGGCCACTTCAGGGTCTGACAAGTCCTGGCCCACGAGCTGTAGTTTTTCACTGTGTCCACTGTTACCGCTACTCATCTGCATTGACATCCAATGACACTGGACTACATGGTCATCTCATGACTGTCGTGTACTTCACACACTCTCATCCTCTCTCATTCGTACTTGTGTTCGTGAAATGATTCAGCAGAGTCACATATTTGCTTCAAGCCATGTATTTGGACTTACGTCCTCTGTGATGCAGTATAGTGGACACTACTGGCAGCGAAATGCATGTGGAGGATATACTTAGCATGATTACACATACAAAAGGGGGTAGGGGTAGATGTGATTAGTTGTTGACTGTGGGATGAGGGCTTCAGAGTTACAACTGCCTTGCCCTTGCTATGCTAATGTACATTTGCTAATTACTGAGGAGCTGTAAACTTTGACACAGACAGTATTCATTTTGCCTACCAGACAGCTTGACATCATGGGCACAGTACATCTCAGTTCCATGGTACAGGTTTACTACAATAGTTACTCCGACACACCTGCGTGAGAGGTGACATCAGAGCATGAGCCTACGTGCATGCAGCAGCGTGTCACTAGTTGTTGCAATGTGGTGGCTACTGAACATGACACATTCACTGGGGTCATGTTGTTGGGGGATGCATTTGTTGTCCATGCAAAAGTCCTGGCACGGAAGTACAGACAAAGGTGAGGTGACAGTTCTCACATAATACAGCAGACAGATTAGTGTGCACTGACCGGTGCATATGTTCATGTGCGCAGGATACATATTATAGCATAGTTGTTCGTGCAGTATTGTCCATGTGGTTGCTATACACAAATCCCATACCTCTGCCTCCCCCTGTTCATGCAGAGATACTGGATGTGGTGAGGAACAGAGTGCATGTCCCGAAAATGTCCGATGTCATGGCAGTGGAGTTGATGGTGTGGTGTTTGTTGCAGGTTGTATGGTATAGTTGTTGTACAGCTAACTGCCCAGTCCGTGCGAAAGCCAAGCATGGGTACGGTGTTGAACATCATTGTTCAATTGGGGGTATTGCGTCGGGGCCCGATGAATTGACAAGTTGTCAGGTATGCGATACCTTCCAGCAGGGCTTCCATGGCATTGGTGGTAAACATGGATGCCATCCAATGAAGCGGATGGTGGCTGGCAATGTGTTCATCGTAAGTTGTCCCTTGTAGGAGCCTGATGGGACATGTTGGATGACATTCGATGAAACTGTGATCCAGAATACGTTGTGTGGAGGCACACTGGTCCCATTGCAGTGTGTGTCCGATTGCAGCCACATACGCCATGCCCCCATGGACTGAACAGATCCTGTCGTGGGCGTCCAGGGGGCGAACAGTTGTACCAGGTCCGCCTTTGGACATGCCGGGTTGGAGAGACATAAATCCACAGGACAGTGGAACGGACACCTCCGACAGTAGAAGACGGGGATGACGCAGCTGAACATTGCGATGCGGTAAGTTACTCGGTAACTTACGTTCAGCATGGCCAGATTTTCACAGCCCACTATCTGTAGCAGGCTCTCAATGTACAGCTGCATCTGTCCGGCGTAGTTGGGAAGCTGTGGTGCAACAGCCATTTTGCTACAGGGCGATGTGATGGCGTGTTCCGGCTGGCTGTGCAGTCAGCAGAGTGCAACCTCCGACGATGCTGTGAATTCTGGCATGGTTGTACGGAGGCAGGACTTGGGTTATAGCTTGTGCGGAGGCCACAGGCCTTCATCCCACATGCTTCAATGAATGGTCAAGGTCAGTGGTGTCTGACTCCTTCCAGATTACTTGCATGTGAACCACATGGAGGAGTGGTATTCTTTCTTTTTTGTGTTATGAACTTTCTTTCATGTTGTGCACTATCTGCCCAGTGGACGGTTTCCTCTGCATGGCTCTGTTTGGCTTTTTGTTGGTACAATGGCTGTATTCTCCTGCTTGACTTGTTGAAATGTGGTTTCAGAGTGGGAATGGAAGGACATTCAGTGCTATCTGCTCTCCCGTGTGTGGGCGGCACGCTGCGTTTCCGCTATACGTTGGGCCTTCTGTGTGGGTGTAGTAATTGGAAACACCTGTTGTCAGGCAGCAGGCTTTTTTTATGTTGCGTATTGCATGTCTTGGTATTGCGAGCAGGATGGTATAGGTATTTTTGGATGGTACTGGCGTGCCTTTTGCGGACGAGGTCCATATTCTGCTGGGTGATGTGGCAGCCGCTGTGTGCTTCGCCATGTTTTGCACACAAGGGTGTGTCCTATTTTGGCGTCACATCACTCCACTGTTCGGGACAGTTGTGTGACATCATGTTGGCACCTGTGAGTTGCCGGTTGGGGACATGACTGATGCAGGAAGGCCACGTGACATGTGCGTTCAGGGTGGGGCTGGTGTGTGGGGTGTGTAGTTGTGACCCTGTGTTGTTTGTGTGCGGCCCATGCATGGCGCTGTCGTTGGCCTCTGCGTTGTGCGCATGTGTAGCTGCGCCATCGCCGCTGCGCTGCAGTGCCGTGACGGGGACGTCACTTCCTGGTCCCGGGTAGTGTGTGCCCGGTTGTTGCGAGTTGTTTCATTTTGACCGGTGGGACATTTGTGGGTGCAGTGGTGGATGTGTCCTGTCCACACAGGGGTGTCTGGGGGGCCCTTGTGCAGTTTTTCCGCCCTTGCATTGTGTGCAGTGTTTGCGTGCCCTTGTTGTGTGTCAGCCTACCTGCGTCGCTGCGGCGCGTTGACTCCTAGGTGGTGCATCAGGTAGAGCATGGGGATGGCCTGGAGTGCAGGATTCATGTCGGGGTGGGCCGCCTTTTTGGTCTCCGTACTCAGCAGTCGAGTTTCCGCCTTGGTATGTCGTGCGGTGTCTCTTAGCCGGGGGAGCTGTTTGGTTGCGGCATCGTAATTTGTACGCCGGGCGGTACGTGATTTCGTCGGACGGTGTGTCTCCATTGGCTCGCGCCGCTACGTGAACGGGCGCACTTTGATGGCGGACGGCGTCGCTGGCTTACGGGCGGTGTTTTGCTAACTTTTCACATCCTAATTTGGCGGGCGTGTGGGCCGTTGCGGGCGGACGGTAACAGGCGGTTTTTGCCTCCGACAGCACGGCGGTAGTGCTTCCGCCCGCCATCCTAATGGACCCCTTAATATTTTTTAAACTACATTTTGCACTACATTGAGTGCAACAGTAGAGAAAGTGTTGGAGAGTGGAGGGGTACAAATTACTATTCCCACTCCAGCAAGAGCAACAGTAGGGAAAGTGTTGGATAGCGGAGGGGTAAAAATTACTATTCCCACTCCAACGAGTGCAACAGTAGGGAATATGTTGGATAGCGGAAGAGTAAAACTTACTATTCCCACTCCAACTAGTGCAAAAGTAGGGAAAGTGTTGGATAGCGGAGGCAATAAAATTACTATTCCCACTCCAGCTAGTGCAACAGTAGGGAAAGTGTTGGATAGCGGAGGGGAGAAAATTACTATTCCCACTCCAGGGAGTGCAACAGTAGGGAAAATGTTGGATAGCGGAGGGGTATAAATTACTATTCCGCTACAGCGAGTGCAACAGTAGGGAAAGTGTTGGATAGCGAAGGGTTAAAATTTACTATACCAACTCCAGCGAATGCAACAGTAGGGAAAGTGTTGGATAGCAGAGAGGTAAAAATTAGTATTCCCACTCCAGTGAATGCAATAGTAGGGAAAGTGTTTGATAGCGGAGGGGAATAATTTGCTGTACCCACTCCAATGAGTGCAACAGTAGGGAAAGTGTTGGATAGCGGAGGGGAAAAAATTACTATTCCCACTCCAGCGAGTGCAACAGTAGGGAAAGTGTTGGATAGCGGATAGGTAAAAATTACTATTCCCACTCCAGCGAGTGCAACAGTAGGGAAAGTGTTGGATAGCGAAGGGTTAAAATTTACTATTCCAACTCCAGCGAATGCAACAGTAGGGAAAGTGTTGAATAGCGGAGAGGTAAAAATATGTATTCCCACTCCAGTGAATGCAATAGTAGGGAAAGTGTTGGATAGCGGAGGGGATAAAATTACTATTACCACTCCAGCAAGTGCAACAGTAGGGAAAGTGTTGGATAGCAAAGGGGAAAAAATAACTATTCCCACTCCTGCAAGAGCAACAGTAGGGAAAGTGTTGGATAGCGGAGGGGTAAAAAATTACTATTCCCACTCCAACGAGTGCAACAGTAGGGAATATGTTGGATAGCGGAAGAGTAAAACTTACTATTCCCACTCCAACTAGTGCAAAAGTAGGGAAAGTGTTGGATAGCGGAGGTAATAAAATTACTATTCCCACTCCAGCGAGTGCAACAGTAGGGAAAGTGTTGGATAGCGGAGGGGAAAAAATTACTATTCCCACTCCAGTGAGTGCAACAGTAGGGAAAATGTTGGATAGCGGAGGGGTATAAATTACTATTCCCACTCCAGCGAGTGCAACAGTAGGGAAAGTGTTGGATAGCGAAGGGTTAAAATTTACTATTCCAACTCCAGTGAATGCAACAGTAGGGAAAGTGTTGGATAACAGAGAGGTAAAAATTAGTATTCCCACTCCAGTGAATGCAATAGTAGGGAAAGTGTTTGATAGCGGAGGGGAATAATTTGCTGTACCCACTCCAATGAGTGCAACAGTAGGGAAAGTGTTGGATAGCGGAGGGAAAAAAATTACTATTCCCACTCCAGCGAGTGCAACAGTAGGGAAAGTGTTGGATAGCGGAGGGGTAAAAATTAGTATTCCCACTCCAACGAGTGAAACAGTAGGGAATATGTTGGATAGTAAAGGAGTAAAAATTACTATTCCCACTCCAGCTAGTGCAACAATGGGGAAAGTGTTGCATAGTGGAGGGGATAAAATTACTATTCCCACTCCAGCGAGTGCAACAGTAGGGAAAGTGATGGATAGCGGAGGGGAAAAAATGTCTATTCCCACTCCTGTGAATGCAGCAGTAGGGAAAGTGTTGGATAGCGGAGGAGTAAAAATTACTATTCCCACTGAAGACAATTCAAATTTAAAAACAAACAAAATATCAACTACAATACAAAAGATAATATAAAACAACAAAACAAAACATATTTAAAAATTAAACAAATTATAAAACATATTATAATGTTCATAAAAGCTAAAAATTACATACAAAGATACATTTTTAAAAATTTAAAAAAATTACAAATAAATATTTTGTAATAGAAGTTATTTATAATCAAAAATATTAATTATTACAAACATTTTATATTTTTTCCTACCCTATAACACCACACAATTTACAACACACATCTAAATTTAAAAAAGTGTACCACCATAATTAACACAATTAATTATTAATTAGACAAATATTAATTAAAAAACATTAAAACAGATAAAAATTAATATACTGACCAAACGTTACCCCTATAGAACCAAAATCCACAGACAAAATAAAAATAAACAATTACCAAAAATATTTATCAAGAAAAAAATGAATATTAATGATCAAGTAATTATTAATTAATTAATTTAAACTAAATTACTTTCCACCCTCTACCCCAATAAACACCATAACACGCACCTAAAAATAATTACACAATTTCCATAGCTAATTTTACATTAATAAATTAATATCAATTAACCACAAATCATTAATTAATTTTAAAAAATGTACTTCCCACCATTCATCACTATAAACCCCACAACTCACACATCAAATTAAGTACACAATTGCCATATTTAAAGTTTAGTTAATTAATTAGCATTAATTAACAAATAATTAATTAATTATACATAAATTACCTCCCACCCTATGCCCCTATAAACCCCACCACCCATTTCTAAAAACATGACACAATTAACATAATTAATTAACAATTAATTAATTAATTAATAACAATTAACGCACATTTTAAATAATTATTAATAAATGTATTCCCACAATTAACACCATAAAATAAAATTAAATGGATATTATATAAAAATATTAATACATTTAATAAAATTAAATTAATTCCCACCCTACTCCCCTATCAACCCACAACCTGCTCCTAAAAAATTACACAATTAAGATAATTACCAATGAATTAATAATAATTACCAAACAATTAATAAATAATTAATAATAAATAAATTACTACAATTAACAGTATAACATAATAAATAAATATATATTAATTAATGAAAAATAGTAAGTTAATTATAATTAAATTACTTCCCACCCTATTACCCTATAAACCCACAACCCCCTCCTAAAGAAATGACACAATTAACATATTTACCAATTAATTAATTAATAAAAATTAACAGCCAATTGTTAATTAATTAATAATAAATTAATTACCACAATTAACACTATAAAATCTAAATTAAATAGATACTAAAAAATAAATATGAATATTTAATTTATTATAATTAAATTACTTCCCACCCTATTCCCCTATAAACCCACAACCCGCTACGGAACAAAAACGAAAAAAATATAATTAAAATAAAATTAATAACTACTAAAAATGTAACACATATATTAAAAAACAAAAGCAATACTTAGACAAAAAAATAGAGTACATACATTCAGTAGTGGCCCGTGGTGTGAGTGCTGCCGGGCGGTGACGTGGGGCGGGGGAGGGGCAGGGTGGGGGGTAGTAAACTACGGAATACGGCCGAATAGAGGTAAGTAAACATATAAATAAATAAAACGAATTCCGTTACGCGCGCTGCATCGCATTTGGCAATGCAGCACGCGCAACGAAATTCGTTTTATTTATTTATATGTCTACTTACCTCTATTCGGCCGTATTCCGTAGATTACTACCCCACACCCTGCCCCTCCCCCGCCCCACGTCACCGCCCGGCAGCACTCCCACCACAGGCCGCTACTGCATACATTTAAAATACATACTAAAATACATAACACTAACTAAAAAAACGATATTTTTAACAACTATATTTTTGCAAACGATATTAATGACTTCGATATTTAAAAAAAAGATATTTCTTACCTTAAACTCGATATTCTTGACCACGATATTCTTGCTGTCGATATTTCTGTGTCTCAATATTTCCAACTCGATATTAGTGCAAGTCGGCATTTCCAACTCGATATTCTGTCTCTATACTGCAATAAAATTCAGAAAAAAATAGGTTGATGATGCAAACGGACGTTTTCTCACAAACCTCATCAAATTCCAGTTACTGATTCCTTGTTGGGTGATTATCATTTTAATTGATAATATAGAGTGATCATTCAGAGATTTTTTTTAATTACTTGGCCCTCAGTCAATATACCAAACAATATGGGGGTTGGGCGAGGGTGATGTGTTGTTATGAATATCTACCATTGACGGCGCATTATTGTGCTCACAAGAACTGCCTGTCTGCCTAGAAACTCGCAATATTTTCATTTATTGCATATGAAGCATTCACTTAAACTGTAAGCTCGCTATTCTTTTTTCCAAAAAGTTTTGATTTAGTTGTATCTTGGTTCTCATATGTGGAAAACTTATTTTTTTTAAATTACCAAACAATGCTAAATTTCATACAATATACATAATATAGGTAATGAAGGGCAGGAGGAACTCCACTCATCAAGTTAGCTGGAACATTATCTTTAAAATGACTATTGAGTATGATAATGCCTTTTTCTGTAAGCTTTGAAAGTGGGAGGATGCTGCAGCATCCACTTTACAGTAGTTTAGGAGGGTTGCTATGGAGATGGACCATGTTTCCTCCATGTTCATATCCCTATTAACTCCAATTTATGATTATACATTTTAGCATTGAAATCTTCCATAATTAGAAATCAATTGGGAGGATCATTGTCTATAAATGAAATTATATAACAAAAACAATTGATATTTATATGTTATTCTTGTAGCCAAGGTTGAGATAGACGTTAAATAAAAGAGACATTTAATTTTGATGTGAAGAAACAACATTGAAAACTAATCTTATGCCTTATGTCTGATTACTCGGGGGAAGTATTTGTAATTCCAGATGTAGTCAACTGATAAGAGGATTGCAATTCTTCCTCTAGCATCACATAGTTTAGTAGTTGTAGCAGGGCTACTAATCACATAATAGTTATTCAAGGCCAAAGTAAAACGTAATTGCTAAGTTAGTAGATAATTATGAACAGTCTCAATCAACAGATCAGAGCAGAGAGCCACTCAAAACACTGCACCTCCCCCTTGTCCCAAAAATTATTAAACAATGTAGTCCTCCTACGTGCACGAGATCAAGGCGCCTGCTGCTCCCAAGGTGCGACCACAAGGTCAAATTGAATCCAAATTTTACAGATGGTAGTGCACCGATAAATTACAGACCATTCAAACAAAAGCCCAAGGTTCCAATTTGCGTGTATTCCAAATTGTCTTTATTTTCGTTCGTGATATAAGATGAGACAGCCAACACACCACATTTGGGCATCCTCAGGGCTGTGAAAAGATATAAAATATGACATATATCTGCGTACTCACATTAAAACATACAAAAAACATGAAAACACATTTATGAAATAGATGCAGACCATTTCACATACAACGAAAATATATAAAATA
The DNA here is from genome assembly GCA_963921515.1 of Calotriton arnoldi. Lineage (NCBI taxonomy): Eukaryota > Metazoa > Chordata > Amphibia > Caudata > Salamandridae > Calotriton > Calotriton arnoldi. The sequence continues at coordinate 682,094 of CAWUFW010004737.1, forward strand.
ACCATACAATAACCACACACAGACAGAAGGAAACATCGCAAAAAAAAAACAACTGCACCCCGACATTTAAAAAACACACATATTGACAAATGCAGTTAGAAGCTAATTAAAAAAGAACTACCGAGGCGTTTAAGTGTGAGATGGAAATTATCCACAGCATTAGGATATATAGGGGCCGATTCCGATTCAGGCCGGAAATCACTCCGACCGAGCCGGACCCGGAGAGATTTCAATGGGAGCCGGTCGTACATCGCGTACGCGGGCTCCCATTGACTCAATGGGTGCGAGGCGAACATGGGCGCCCCCCACAGCGGGTACGCATTGATGCGACTCGCGCCGTACATGCACAGGTAGGGGGGACCCATGGGTCCCCCCTGTGTGCGACTCGCGCGGCTATGCATACAGGGGGGTCCGACACGGACCCCCCAAGTCCGGTTCCGACTGCTCTTTCGAGCCGGACGGCGCGAGTCGGTCGGACTGCTAGCGGCACGCATCGTACTTGCCCGGCCGGGTAACATCTCCATTGCCCGGTGCGAGTCGTGTTTGTGCGAGTCGGTCGGAGGGGGTCGGACCCGCGTACGAGTCGGTCGGCGATTTCGCGTGCGCTCGCATCGTACTCGCTCGCCCGGACGCACGTATGAATCGGTCGGGAAAGAGGGCTCCGAATCGGATCTGGTTAAGCCGAATCCGATTCGGTGCCCTACCGGCCGAGATCGGAATCGGCCCCATAATATAGTCAGAACCACATGTATAAACATTTGAAATCAGCCTACTCAGTTTCCAGTATATTGTCAATCAGCGACACTGCAAGTCCTAGCATAGCATGTGACAGTATGTGATATTAGGCATGTTGGTTGCTTTTATATTATATAAATAGTGCCAAATTCCCAGTTTATAACATATCAGCCTTAGAGTACACAAGTCACCAGTAGTACTTTGTCCTAAACTTCAAATACTAATCAAATTTCATTAAACCCTTAAAATCTGGAACAGAAACATTAGAATGCAAATCAGGATATATTATAAAAGTGATTCCTCTAACACGTATGTGAGGCAGGCCTCTCACCCAACTAGTCAAGTGGCGGGTAATAATACAGCGTTCTCCAATAAGTATCCCCCAAGGTATCCCACAATCAATAATGTGAGCCATAACATGTACATTACATACCATTTAGAATTCTATGTGCACCAATTGGACATTTTGTTTTTTTATTCCACCCATTGTCGATTCGATCCCGTTCCTTTACATACATAAGGTCCTCATACTCTTAACTGATCCCAATGCATCAGTCAGTTACGGCAATTAAGCCCCTGTAGCTGACACCTACAATTGAATAATATATATATCTAAATGCTTATTCTATTCAAAAGACAAAGCAACAAAATAATGCAACACCTAATGTCATCCCCATTTAAGCATGATATATTCTTTGCTCACTTTAGTCAATCCTGTATGCCCTTCAATGGTGATCAGCTTGATATGATGTTGTGTTCCTAAGGTTGATACCCGGTCACCCCAGAGATATGTCACATAATCAATAGCTTCCACTTTGTTTGCTTATGATCCAAGGTAAGAACGATATGGCCGTAAACTCAACATTTAGGGGCCGATTCCGATCTCGGCCGGTAGGGCACCGAATCGGATTCGGCTTAACCGGATCCGATTCGGAGCCCTCTTTCCCGACCGATTCGTACGTGCGTCCGGGCGAGCGAGTACGATGCGAGCGCTTGCGAAATCGCCGAATGACTCGTACGCGGGTCCGACCCGCTCCTACCGACTTGCACGGACACGGCTCGCACCGCGCAATGGAGACGTTCCCCGGCCGGGCAAGTACGATGCGCGCCTCGAGCAGTCCGACCGACTCGCGCCGTCCGGCTCCAAAGGGCAGTCGGAGCCGGACTTTGGGGGTCCGTGTCGGACCCCCCTGTATGCGTGGCCGTGCGAGTCGCACACAGGGGGGACCCATACCTACCTGTGCATGTACGGCATGATTCGCATCGATGCGTACCCGCTGTAGGGGGCGCCCTTGTTCGCCTCACACCCATTGAGTCAATGGGAGCCCGCGTACGGGTTGTACGACCGGCTCCCATTGACTTCAATGGGAGTCCGACCGAATCGAGTCCGATAGCATGCGTACGCATCGTACTCGTTCGGTCGGGCTGCTAGAGTCCGATTCGGTCGGAAATCTCTCCGGGTCCGGCTCGGTCGGAGTGATTTCCGGCCTGAATCAGAATCGGCCCCTTAGTGTCCCCATTCAGTGCATCCTCGCGTGCAACCGGCTGCAATGCTTTCAAAAACCCAATATGATGTGAAAATCAAAAACACGCAACATCAATGACTAAATGATCCTCGGCACTCTAAAGGTATGCACATAGTCCCCGTATGATGGAATTTATATCAACTAATAAGGTCCCATTACGTGAACCCCATGCTACATGGTTTCAAACGCCATTGCGCTTACCAGATATGGCAGTCACAAGTTCGCCCACACCTACATAGAACCCGAGCATCCCACATGCGGTAACACTCGCACCTAGTTGTCGGGTTTCCCTGTCCAAAACCAACATTATAAAATGCCTGCTTTATCTCGTACCTCATTGCGTATCCTCAAACATCCAGCCACCATGGCATACGTCTAGGGTCTTGGATAGCAACGTATGAAAGGGCCCGCGCCCCACACCTTCATCAACTAATAGGATATCGGGCGGTCACATGGCTCCCATGAACAGCATCTCACGTTAAAGTGAACCAACTCTGTTTCAATCGCTGCAAGCTACAATCCGAAGAAGCCCGCTGTGTTTCCCCGAATTATATTGCCCGTTCCTAGTTATTCACATAGACAAAGTGTACATGCTTCCATACAGGGCATTATTACCATATTTCCATCAAAACATAAGAGAAGCCAAACAGCCCCTTCTGTACATTGTATCCTGCGCAGGATCCTATCTTCTTATCGCGTGATGAGACAGCAGAGCAGCATCAACTTAACCGACACTCACAGCAACTTTTGTGCGTGTCTACTGTATTTTGGCAATAAAAAACGGGGGATACAAGCAAAGATGATTCCATTTGCTTGGCTACAAACAATGGTATAATAACCTCCTATGCTTCAGCACATCTACCCAACTTAACATCCATTTCAGTTACGGTAACTTACCCATAACAACAACCCATTCTGTTAGATACAAGCGTATAAGCCCAACTTACATTATGTAGCAGATAATATTTCAACAATATTTCCATTCACCATATTAAACCATACGGCGGTCACCTAAAGTGCAATGTCATATCGAGAATGCTCCTCCTCTCTCATGGCAAGAATCACATGGGCAGAAAGACAGGAGATACCATCAAAGACGATTCTATTTGCTTGGCTACAAACAAGAATATAGTAACCGCTTATGTTTCAGCACGTCCACCCAACTTCACGTCCATTTAAGTATTGTTAGCGTACCTTTAACTACAACCCGTTCTACCAGACACCAGCCAATAAGTCCAACTTGCATAATGTTGCTGATAATGTTCCAGAAATATTTCCATTGATCGTATTAAACCACACAGCGGTCATCTAAGATACAATGTCATATTGAGAATACTCATCCTCACGATACCTTACTGGTTCATTAGCATGCACACCATACCATATATGGAGAGGAACACCAAAACATCATATCTATCCAGTGATATACAAATAAACTGTACTCCCAAAATCTAAATATAAAAACCAAAATGAGAAGAGATTAAATATTGGATCAACCTTGGTGACCACCCACCAAAGGTTGTAGTCACAACGCAACAAATAAACAACCATGATAGACAACAAGAAAAGGAGGATTCCTCTCAACTTGTCCTGTTGGGAAACTTAGATGCTATTCATGAGAGGCAAGTTTCTCAAACAGCATATAGCCCCACTTAATCTCATGAGCATTTGATCTCCATTGATGAAATGCTGGACTGTCCTTCCTACATACTAATGCAGGTTAACCTAGCATACCTCATAATCCCCAAATCACAGAACCCTATGGGGAGGGTAACGGAGGGATCACAAAAAGTTATGGAACTCTTCATCTGTATTGTGACCCATCTCAATGCAATGCAAACGGCAGATCCACCCTGCTTCATTGCATCTCAACAGTACCTCTCTGTCCCCCCTGGTGTTTGGGGGGACATGGTCAATAAAATGAAGCCAAATGTCCACATTATCCACACGTTGTTCAGTCATGTGAGAGGTCATAGGATACCTCCTATCATTATTCCGTATTGCTTGAACATGCTCCAGAATCCAAGATTTCAGTGACCTCACCGTGCTGCCAATGTATATGTCCATCTACTACTTCAAATGAATGTATAATTCAATGATTCGATGTTGTCTGTAAAAATACACCAATTAAGATCTGCTCAGGCATACATGTTTTTTTTCCGCAAACCTCTAATACGAAGTTTAACTTTTTTACCAAATGTGACAGTGCGATCCAGTTCCCAAAGGACTACACCGTGTTTGTCTGTAGAAAAGTATTGTACAATTAAGGAGGTGATTTTGCTGTGTTAAAAAACACTTTCTCCCTGCAGATGTCAGATTCACTTGAAGTTTATGCCTGCAAGTGAAGCTAACAGTGGTTCCTGGTTTGGTTGCATGATAGAATATACAATACAGAAACATCTGCAGAAATAAATTGTTGTGTTCTAAATATTGTTTACAAAACTGCTGTCTCATTGGGCTTCTATAATATAATATGATATGATACGATATAATATAATATAATATAATATAATTTTGTAGACAATATTTAGGACAAATTATTTACATCAGAATATATTCTGACAACAATATTCTGAGACCACATCTCCTGATTGTCCATTGTTGGACTGGAGATCCAGTAGTCAGAACAAAGCATCTCTATGTACAGCCATTATAATTTAAACAGACTCCAGACTAATGTAGAAAAGGTTTTGCAACAAGAAATCATTATTGGAAAATGTATACAGATGAAAAACGTATTTGTTTCTTGCAAATCATAGTTCCACAACGGAGCTCAGCACAGGCTGTATACACAAACTCAAGATTGTTGGGGAGGCCACTGGACCTGGCTGAAATCCTGACACTGTGCTGAAAGGCCAGGCTCTGTGCTCAATCTTTGCCGTACGCGGCCAAAGGCTGTGTGCAGTGGACTTTCAACATAGAGGCTTGGCATATGGGGGAGGGCCCACGGCATGGTTGGTGGCGATGTCCAGCATTCAATTCCTGTAGTATTCTGATGAAGGCCGTGGGAAGGTTTTATACAGCTGTGGGCTTGGGAAAGGGCCGGACCCTAGGTGAGGTCATATCTGATGTTACCAGTTATGGCATTGATGATGTTAATGGTATGGCAATATGTGATGTCACTGATGATGTCATTGATTGTATAATTCTTATGTCTTCTGTGACATTAAATGTGAGGTAATGAAGAGTGCTTTTGGGGATAGTAGTGATTGAATTGCTAATCACAACTAGTGACTTCCAGTGGTTTTTAGAGTGAAAATTATAACCATAATTTCCCCTTCACTGGATATTTTAAGAGGATTGATAGCTGTGTATCACCTTTGACTGTGCAAAGCAGCCCTGGTAGGGGATCCTGGCTCACCATCTGGCTCTGTGCCAATACCCCAGCCCACCCATCCCATTTTAGGAATTTTCTGGAAGTCTAGCACATTTGACTAGAGTCTGAGATCCTGAGGAAGGTGAGCTCAGATTTTGAGAGTTTGACATAAGAAGGCCTGATAAAGTTTTCAATTTTAATTTTGGGGATTTCCAGAGAGAGGCTGTGTTTGCCTCTTGGGTCTTTTTCTTGTTCCACAGTACATAGCTTATCTTTTAGGTGGCCAGACAGCCCAAGATGAATGGCTTTATGTGTGACTCTGGATGTCTTAAAATGTATTTTGACTTTGAGGTAAAGAAAGTGGAGATCTCTCTAAGGGTGTGATTTGTTCTGATTGCATATCGCACACCTAGCAGTCCCATGTTGCTTGTACTTTACAACCACGAAGTACTGAATGTAGATACAATCGCTGTACGTTGGCTCACTTGAAAGGTGGATGAAATTATAATGATCTCTTTGGTGTTTCAAAATTTGTATAATTTATTTGACATCTTGTATTTTATTCCAAGACAAAAACCTGATCATTTAGCTTAAATCTCTTTAAAAAGTAAAGAAAAATAATTGAATAATGAAGCAGCCAAGTTCATGTCCCAAGGGTTTGCCCTAAGTGCTATACTAAGGGGGTCATTAGGATGGCGGTCGGAAATCCTCCCCGACCGCCATGGTAGCGGGAAAAGACCGCCCGCAAGGCCCACGACATAACCGCCGGTCGCATTACGATGGTCCTTGCTCGAAATCCGACCGCCGCGGTCGGATCGCGGGCTTTAACATTGCGGCAGTTGCTGCTGCACGCAGCACCGCCACGATGTCCAAAGGAGCATGTCCTGCATTTCCCTGCACAGCGTGGCAGGCACTGCACAGTGCCTGCCACCTGGTACAGGGAAATGTAGGGGGGGACCATGGGTACCCCCCCCAGTGCACCCCAACACATTGGGGGCCCGCAACGGGCCCCCGGAAGACATTCTCTGCCTGCCTTTCCATGGCGGTTTGACCGCTGATGAAAGGCTGGCTACTGCCGGCATCATAATCGTGCCGGCGAAGCCAGATCGGCACCGCCACCATTATCCCGGTCCTTTTATGTCCGCAAGGCAGGAGTGCGGATGGCAACTGGCGGTAAAGCGGCGGTCGGAATTTCCCACCGTCGCCACCGCCATCCTAATCTGACCGGGGGTTTTCTGGCTTGCGATCGCGGGCGGATGTCCACTGGCGGTTGCCACCGCCGGACCGGCGGTGGTCATCCACCCGCCATCCTTATAAGCCCCTAAGTTCGAATCTCCTTCCTTTTGTATCTTTCGAACCAAGGAAACAGCTCTGAGGTGACCAGATTTACTGATGTCAAAATCTCCACATTGGGCTTTTTAATGAAGGAGAGGGAGCTGTGTGCCCTACCCAATGACAGTATGCATTGTTGCTTTCTACCCAAGCCTCTGTATCATCCTCCATGGCTGAAAGTGATTAAAAAGGCCCTCATGGCGCTTTCTTTGGTTCTGTGCTGTGTATGAAGCCCCTCCCCGAAATCAGACGCTGCTACTCTATAACTCCTCCCACAATGTTCCACAGCGCTCTCAGATGAGACTGACTGGCAACACAGCATCCAGAATGTACAAGTAAAGATCAAAAGAAGCTGCACTTGAGAAAATTGAAATTGGAAGCTTAATGAGGAGCCAAGCAGGGAAGTCTTGGGGACTAATCAAATAGAACTGCTGTCAAGTTACAGAGGTAATTCTCATCTGGGAGGTAACTTTATATATCGTTTTTTAAACAAGAGCTTTCTTAAATTCTTAAAGGAGCTTTTGACACTTTCTACTGAGAAGTTGATTTGGTCTGTGAGCACCTAATGCCCTTTCAAAGATGGTGCGTTCGAGAGAAGTTGACAACAGCTGACATCATCCCACTTGCACATCCAGGAAGTGCGGCGGGAGGAATAAATCCCAATAGATGGGTCGAAGGAATCTGTATCCAGGATGGAGGTAGATGGGTGGGCTACTGGCAGTGACTACCAGGAGGTCAAGTGCTCTCCGCGGGATGGGGGCATCATGGCAGCCATTGTAGATGGCCAGAGGGTAGTCTAGAATCCTTCCACTTCCAAAGGGCCATTTTGGATTTCAATTAGGGTGAGATTGTTTGATAAAGACTTCTTTTTTGGAAATGTGGTGAACCAAAATATTACATTTGAAATGCTAGAACGATTAAACATACCTATATTCTTGCTAAAGATCATGAGTGACAACATTGGAGTTATGCATGATGGTGTTTATCACGGACGTCTAGATACAGATAAGTGGTAGCACATCAATCACTCTACTTGTCAACATTGCATGTTGTGGATTGATATGGACATATATTGAATGATAAGAATGCATAATATGAGGTGGCACCTTGCATGGGTCTACTGCCTAAACAGAAGGGGCATGTAAACACAGATGTGCCGATGTAATACAGAATGCTGGAGACATTATCATACGAATAGTTGACTATATGCTGGTATGTCTTATATATATTGGTATTTGTCTTTTTCTTTTCAGGTCATCTATGTATTAGTGGAGAATTACATCCAGAGTACGGATGTAAGTTATACATTTTAAACTTTTTGCAAAGCACATAATATTGTGAATTAGGTAGGGTCACGTAATGCATGGCAAGGTCTACCTACCAGAGTAGATTAGGTTTATCCTTAGTTCCTGATGAAATGCCATTGATTCATTCGGGACAAATTAGGTGCAAAACATGCAGACCAAGGTTGAATGGATTTAGGAATCATTTTTTTCCTGCTATCAGCTGGTGTTTTTATTCTTTAACAGTGGCCCCAATATTAAAAGAGGTGGTGAGGGAACCTCTAGTTAATTTTAACTGTGGACCAATCTACATACTGCTTTAACCTCCTTTTCATCCACATATATAGGAGGTTAAAGGTCTGAAGACTTCATCCTGTAAGGCTATACAAAAAAAGATCTCCAGCAAAGAGACCCCTCGTGGGGTCCGTTGGGCATTGCAGTGCCAGACCAACGAGGAGCACAGCCCGATGGTGCATGGAAGAATGCCACCATTGGTGGGTGAGGGCTTGTGCTCGTAATAGGATATGCTTCTGATTACCTGACAGATCAAGGCTCATAGTATGGACTCTTGGAACCTTTCATCTTCATGGAACAGCACACTTTTGGTTAAGAAAATTTGATTTGGGAAGATATGTGCTCGGACAGTAATCCCTCTCTGCCCCCCCCCCCCTATCTTTTGATTTCCGTTGGTATAATAGAAAGACCACAATCTACATTAAGGAGACAACACGTCCAGAGAATTTCGGAAGTTAACCCAGTTTTCTCACAAAATTAGAAGTTATCTTGTAGATTCTTTATTTTGAGGCATAATAACCCAAAATTGAGAAAAAAAGAAAACAAATTGAAAGTTCAACATCTAATTTAACACCCGCACATTTGGCAGGAGACAAGGGACCATCAAGCAACAAATGCCACCCAATGTTGGGGGAAACTCTTACAAGAATATGACAATGAGAAAACTGATATCCCGACAATTAAATATTATTTCCAGAGTACTATGAAACTAGACCTGGATGATCCTCTTCCGCCTGGCTCTGACCCCTCATTTTAAATTGCCCCTAAAATTGAGGCCCCTTCATTAACACGGTTGCCAAGGGTAGCAATTATACGTTTTGTGGACTTTACCACTCCCAGTAATGTTATTTATTCAGGTGTGATAAATATTGTACCAAACATAAGGCCACTTCTTTGGAGGGCCTAAGTAGGTCATTAATTACAGGGGAAGGGGGGTCAGTAAAATCCGTGATATTGCTTCCTGCTAAAGTAGCACAGAATGTGACTGCCTCCTTCCTCAGGGTCGGGCATGCAAGATAACAATTTGCTAGGCGGCCAACAGAATTACATTTGAATAGAATTTTCGGTGGGGTATTGCAAGCCTTCCTGTATTTACAGTAAACAGATAATCAGTAGTGGTTTGTGAGGTGCAAATTCAAATGGGAGCAATCGCAACTTCAAGGACATGGCTCTCTGGCATCACCTCCTTGTCCTTACCAGCTGCTTCCTCCCACACTGTGCATTTTGAATGCTTAAAAAGTGCAAAAAAAATGTGTGCATTCTCTATTTCTTTTATTTATTGTTTATTGGATTATATTTGGGGCATCATCTAAAACGTATTTTAAAAATGCATTTATTTGTATTTCTAAATGCAAATGCATGAGGAAAACATTCAAAGTGTGCTATTTTTTTTAATTACCACATCTAGATTAGAAAAGTGATGGCTGTAGTTTCACGTGAATGGTTTTCCTTCCTCAAACATGCGAAGTAACAGTGAAAGGGCTGCACCTGTGGTACTAAATTAGAACAAAATAACCCTTAGTTCACCGGTGCGTTAAACTGTGAAATGTAGTCCATTTGCACTATTAGCATTACGCAGGAAGGCACACGCAGGCATTTTGCATTCGTTATCTACGCTTCTTGGACACTTTTTTTTAATTGCTTTCTGAGTTTTTAAGACTATTCAAAGCTGAAATGTAAGACAGTTGCCAAAGAGCCCTTCTTCAGGTACCCTGCGAAAGCCATATTTAGAACGTTTTAGCAAAGTAACCCAAAGCGATTGAGAAAATTGTCCATTCAGTGCTAGGGATGGAAGTTCAATTATACAAAAATCACTAATTTTGATTCTCTTAAGAAAAAGAACATCTATATATTTCCCTTAACGAAGTAATCCCTGGCCTTTTCTTTAGCCTTGTAAAAATAGCATAGAAATGAGATATTCACAGGTCTTATAGGAAAATGCTACTGTATTCTGGGTCGGGGGAAAGCTGGCATCACACCCTGGCAGTAGCTCTTAAACCATTTTAGTTAAAAAAACATATGTGCAATTTCGGCTTCTTATAGCACATTGCTCCTCATCTGTTACTTAGAATACTTATTCAATGAGAGCGGGGGAAGGAGACAACTTCATGGAAATTGTTGGAAATTGGGTTACTGGATTGAGGTGAGTGAACCCCTACTCAAGCAGCAGCCACAATTTCTGTCAGGTTGAAGTCAGAAACAACCCTAAATTAACCTGTGCTTAACCCTCTGGTACCTTGGCACAAGTAGTCATCAGGGCCGGACTGGGAACTGAAACCGGCCCTGGTAAACTACTCGGCCGGCCCCCCCTGGGGGAAGGGGGTAGGTGCGGCCGAGCAGTTTGCAAGGGCCGGTTTCGCCCGATTTTGTTACAGGGGGCTGATATTGCTGCCCCCGATAACAAAACCGGCTCCTCAGGGGTCCAAAACCGGCCCCCACCCTGGCGTCCCACCGGGGAAACGCCCGGTGCCCGCTATGGCCAGTCCGGCCCTGATAGTCAGGCTTAACTTAGAGGCAGTATGTTAAGTATTCATGCAGCACTTCAAACAGTAATAAAGTAAAAACACAACCCAAGAAAAATCCCACATCAATTTTGGAAAATAGAGCAAAACGTAATTGAGACCAAAGACAACAAAAATCCAATTAGTAGAACCGGAAATATGCAATTTTAAAGATGTAAGTTAAAATAGTGCCTCAAAGCACAAAGCGCCAACTGTGGTTATCTGGTTGCGCTGAACCAGGACAAAGTCATAAATTCAGGCTGACCAGGATGGAGCGCTGGCCGGATACAGGGGGCAAGTTATCGCCCACAGAGCAAAATACCTTAAATCCTGGTTGCAGAGCATTGCGAGATCCTGCAGCGAGGATGGGTTGTGTAGCAGCAGTTCCGAGGAGCTGCGAGGCTGTGATGCGAGGTTCTGTGTCTGCCAAAAAAGATTAGACACATTTTAAAGGAGAAATGTGACATTTTTGGTGCACATTAATGTTTCCAACCTCATAAAGCATAAATAATTGGGATTACTCGTGAGCTAATGGGATTTTCTGTTGGTCTCCCCACATTCATTTGTTTTATATCTATTACATTGCTTCTTGAATACAGGACATCAATGCAGAACCAGATGCATTGAAATCAAAGAGGAAAAAAGTCATTTTGCACTTTTTTCAAAGTTGTGTTCAATTAAGTGTAGTGATTATGTTCGAACATGCTGTTTGTAGGTAATACCTTATGTGTACATTGTATCAGTTATAACCATACTACCTCAACAGGTTACACAACCTAGTGTTATGTTGAAAAAAGTAAAATGCTAATATAAATTAAAAGAAAATTGTTGCTTCTGCTAATAAAGATCACCCCTTTTTTCAACTTGAGGTGTATCACATTGACTTGAGCATCAACCTCCCAAAACAACCTTGGAGTATTCAATTATAATTTGACAAATAGCCTGCAATCCAAATAAATTGTCTGGAAAAAAAAAGATTGACATGAATACATTCCTGGGGCCATATTAAAGAATCCTCTAATGGGGAGCGGGCCAGTGGGTGTTTGCGGTCAAGTTTTGTGTGTCTAGGGCCTTAGACACTTATGCAGGCCCTTCAGTGATAATGAGTGCACATGGGCACATTTTGTGCTTGTGCAATTTTAAGGGTACATTCCCTCATTTCCACGTGGGCTTGCCCCACGAAAATGAGGGTTTGCTTTTACAGCTGTGCCAGCACCGTATTACATATGCAGGCACCAGGGTAAGCAGGCTGTCAAAAGGTGTACTGACTGCAGCATGATGGAAGCAGCGCACAGTTAGTGTGCATACCAAGGACATATTTTGGGAGGGGATAAGGCAGTGGTGTAACAAAGGCCCCTGCAGCCCCCACAGTGCGGGAGGGCCCAAGCTTCAGGGGAACCCCCTCAGCACAGTACCCTGGCCTGAGAGCTCCTGAGTGAGTACAGAGGGGGGCTCTTCCATGTACTTTTCAGGGGGGGCCCCCAAGTTTCACTACGCCAGCAGGATAACAGTGTCCCAGAGACCCCGCCAGGTATCCTTCTGCAGGCAGGTGTTCACATGCAGTGCAAGAGCTTGCAAGGGGTGAGGGGGTCTTGCCCCTTTACAAGGTTAGGCTGGTTTGCTCTACTCAATGCAAGCACAAAGTCCCATCTCACTGCTTCCATTTGCTGCCAAAGTCATTGAATAGGCTGTCAACACCCAGCTAGCACACTTCATAGAAACAAACACCATCCTAGACACCTCTCAATCCGGATTCCGCAGCAACCACAGCACCAAGAGCACCCTCCTGGCTGCCACCGATGACATCTGCGCCCTCCTCGACCAAAGCCATACGGCAGCCCTCATCCTCTTGGACCTACAAGCAGCCTTCGACACTGTCTCCCACCGCACACAAGCCACCAGGCTCCACGACGCCGGCATCCAAGGAAAGGCCTTAGACTGGATAGATCTTTCCTCTCAGGCAGAACACAGAGAATAAGACTCCCACCCTTCCTCTCAAAACTGACAGAGATCAGATGCAGAGTATCCCAAGGATCCTCCCTCAGCCTCACACTCTTCAACATCTACATGGCCCCCCCTTGCAACCATCGTCAGAAACCACGAGCTCAACATCGTCTCCTACACCAATGACACCCAGCTCATCCTCTCCCTCACCAAGGAACCCGACATCACCAGGCACAACTTCCAAGAAGGGATGAAAGCCATCGCGACCTGGATGAGGAACAGCTGCCTGAAGGTCAACTCGGAGAAAACAGAAGTCCTCATCCTCGGCTCCACCCCGCCTGCTTGGGACGACACCTGGTGGCCACCCGCCCTCGGAAACCCACCCACCCCAACGGACCATGCATGCAACCTCGGCATCATACTCAACGCATCACTGACCATGAATCGCCAGATCAACACCGTATCCTCCTCTTGCATACTTCGCAAGACGTTCAAGTGGATCCCCCCTGACTCCAACAAAACTGTCACTCACGCACTCATCATCAGCAGACTGGACTACAGCAACGCCCTCTACGCCGGAATCAACAAAAAACTTCTCTGCAAACTCCAGACCGTCAAGAACGCCGCAGCCAGACTTATCCTTGATATCCCACGACACAACCACATTAATTGAACATTACAAACAAAAAATGATTGAACAGACCTATTAACAATACATTTACATGACAAATTTCTTTGACGACATTCAGACAAAGACTAGGACAACATAAAACAAATACCATAAAGCAACTCAACGTTCATAAAATAGACGATGATTTACAAAGAGTCAATATTAAATCAACAAAGAGTGTGAATGTTTTTAAACACCATGTTTCTGCACAGAGCAGATCTACTCAATTTTACTAATTTTGTATAGGCAGAAACCAGAACATAAATGTGTAACCACACTTGTTTGGAAGAAAACTGGTCAACGCGTTTCGAACCTCACATTAATCAAATGGTGGTTCTCTTCAGGACCACACACTAATTCTAAAGATCAGCCGATCTCAAGTATCACTCAAATGAAGTGTTTTCGTGTCCAGCAATCAACGTCTCATAGAGTTTGTTCTAAAGAAGCTCTTTGAATTGAAGAAATCTTTTCATGTGCGTGTGTAAATGTTAAGGAGACGCTCACGACAGTTTCCATGAATTGTGGAACCTTGATTTTCGAATTTGCGTGCCTCTGCCCCTTCCCCCCCCCCCCCCCCCCCAACACCTTGAGATCCTCACGGGTGAGTTGTGGGCTTTACAAACCTTGATTGATTGATTGAAAGTCAGGAGATCACGGTTGCACTGAGGATTGCAAATTTTTTTTTATAATGCGCACCTGAGGAGGGAGTGCCCAGGTGAGGCCTATAACGTGCCACAAATTGTAATATGGCTCATGTGGTCATTGTTGAGTGCTTTACTCTCTGGAAACTCATGCACCGAATACTGTATGTCTGCCGGTCTTAAATTCATCCTCTTTTACTTTGATCTTTTTGGTTTTCCGGGGTCCCCCTTTATTTTTGCTTTCCTTCCTTCCTGAACACTTTTGTTTATTATTCTGCATCACCATATTTGTATTTAATGCAAAATCATCAAATCCCTCTTACTGGAGCACGGGGCACACTATGATGTCACTCCACATAGAAGAATTATGAGTTTGGCGCTAACCCGGCACAGATACATTTTGACACATGTTATGCAGTAGCTGCACTACTTTGTACTAAAAGGGAAAAAAGAAGTGATTCAACAACAATAGTGTGAAATGATAAATATTGCATATGCACCTTTACTATTTTAAAGAAACTCGGTTTGGACCCCTGATTTAACAGCCGCAAAGTCATTATTTCATTTGCATGAGTTCTTTGACTAGGTGACCAGTGGTCTGTGCCATAATTTCCATTTCCCAAACGTGAAGTGACACTGCAGCAGCACAGGCTTGACGAATGAAAAACAGGTCACAGAAAGAGGCAGGTTGCACGGAGACATGGTGCAAATATGCCTGTGGTCCTTTATGCATACCTGCATTTGCAATAGTGGTGTGCGGATTGTTTTCTTTGTGAATTTTAAATATATTTACCACTAAAACTGTGAAAAAATATGTGTAGGTTGCAAAGTCCCACGCAGACTGGTCTTTCACATGAAAACGGGTACTTTCATAAGTATATTGTTCTCTCAGGGCATAAGCACTGCAAGTCAGGGGCATAACACAGGCCCCTGCAGCACAGGGGGCCCCCAACCCTCCAGGAGGCCCCAGTCCTTCAACGGGGCCCAATTAAGTCCAAGACCAATGAATATCTGTGAGATATGGCAGACTCGGTGGTCCCTCATCACATTCTGCATAGGCTCCCCATCATTTTGCGTTATGCCACTGCTGCATGTATTCAGAATCCCAGCCAGAATAAAGTAAGCAAGGCATGCACTAGCATACAAAATGCTAACGAGTTACTGATGCGATACCGTCGGCACCTAAAAAGAAGCCAATAATCGTCAATTATGCAAGGCTATGCTTGGGTTATAAAAAACGTGCACGCCCACAGCTAGCATATGTTAGCACATTATAGCCATGCCTATCAGATTTAACTATGGCTGGATCTTACATCAAATGAAGGGAAACAGTCCATTAGGTGGACAAGCTGCTTAACTGTACCTATCAGCTGAATACAAACCAGAAAAAATTATGTCTGCATCTCCAAAATATGAGGATTAGTTGATGTGTTTGAGGTATGATGTCCAATGATCAGTAGGTTACAATAGTATTCGCAACAGCTTGTTTTTGTGTGGTATCAAGCAGCATTTCTGCTGTCGGTGTTACCCAATTTCATGGTAATCTCTTAAGTGACCTCTTCAGGAAAGATGCCTGAGTCAGTCCTTAGCATGACTCATAGATAAATTGGTTTTCCACGACTTAGGGGCCCATTACGATGGCGGGCGGATATAGTCCGCCTGCCACCGTAACGGAGCGCGGGACAGACCGCCGATGCTGCGGCAGTCCCGCAATGCACATTATGATGCGCCCGCCACACTGGCGGGCGCATGCTGTGCCTTTCACATTGTGGGTGGATCTGCTGGCTGCAGACCCGCACGCAATGTGAAAGGACTGTGCAGAGCATTGCAATGCACTACGAGGCAGGCGCCACGTGGTGCCTGCCACGTAGTGCATTGCAATGAGGGGGGGTACCATTGGTACCCCCATGTGCACCCCCCACCCCCCCAACACTCTGGGGGCCCGCAAGGGCCCCCAACAGCAAAAACCGCATGCCTTTCCAAGGCTGATCACCGCCAGCATCATAATATGGATGGCGGTGTCTTGCAGACACCGCCACCATATTATGCCCCTTTTCCGCCCGGTCGACGAGTCGGCCGGCGGAAAGGCGGTGGATGGTCTTCCCATCCGCCGCGGACCCCCCAGCCATACTAATATGGTGGGGGGTCAATCTGGCATGGATGGCGGGCGGATCGCCACCGCCGGACCAGCGGTGGCTACCGCCGGCCCGGCGGGAGCGATCCGCCCGCCTTCGTAATGGGCCCCTTAGTTTCCTACAATATGCTTTCTATGTTTTCGTTTTTCTATGAATTCACCTACTACCCTCACAGATGCAGCACCATTTAACTGACTGATCCATCACTCATCTAGGCAATATGGAAGGTGGTAAGCAGAGGGTACCTTTTTTAATAGAGCAAGTAGAGCTGTTGTACGGGAACCCAAACAAGGTGTTCTCACTTCCCCAGTCCATGCCTCACTTTGTAAAGAACTGAGTTTTGGAGCTGGAGTGCTGAGGTGGGTGTTTGTAGGGATTCGTTGACTTCTCACTGTTGAGACCCCTGGAAGCACAGCGGCTAATGATGAAGATGTGACTGGACCACCTGATTCTCATGGCTGGCATGCTATCCAGACTCTCCTTCGGTAAAGGAAGATGCAGTGGGCGGCCTTGCAAGTGCTGCCTGCCTCCCCTGCTCCCACCCTAAGTGTTTCTATTTGCTAATGCCATGGATGGAGCTTGGATGCTAAGGCAAGCATGACCTGAATGTTTTCTGCCCATCGCTATCAGGCCTCTGACTGGCTGTCTGACAAAATTAAATGCCAGGCAAATAAAAACTGGCCAAGAGGTGGTGTTGATTTTTTTGTGTTGAAATTTTTTATTGAATTTTACAATGAGAATACATCATGAGAATAAGGATAGTAAAACAATAAAATTGGTAATAAAGAGATAACAAAATCTGTAGAGATAAAAGCAACAATAGATACATGACGTTTGTTATTTAAATTGAGCATATAAATATGACATATATAAATAAGTATAGTATGAATAAATATTTAAATAATTGAAAATATAAATATATAAAGTGTAAGCAAGTAAATAGTAAAGGGAAAAAACATTGGGCAAAGGGGAGGAAAGAAGGATACATAAAGAGTAAGAATTAATAAATATGTAAATGATATAAATAAGTGTTATCACAGGGAAATACTCACCTTGCGAAGATTAAAACAAAGTAAAGTGAGGATGAAAGAACGTAATAATGTAAAATATGAGAAAAGGAGAAGAATATAAGATAGGAGGAGTAATGTTGGGGAATGAGCCAGGGCACGAAGATATGAGGGAGAAAATAGGGAGAAAGAGGAAGTAATAAGAAAAGAAAAGAAAAGAAAAGAGAAGAACATGGAAGGAATGGAAGAGGTAAAACAAATTATAGAACAGAGTAAACAAGGATTTAGGACAATGAATTAGTCTCCTTGAATGGATGTATTGGGATGAGCGAGAGAATCAGAAGGATCAACAATTTTTGTTTTTATAAAGGGTGGCCATGTCTGAAGAAATATATCAGCTTGATCCTGAAGGTTATAAACTGTCCGTTCGTGTGAAGCCGTTTGCATCATGGATACCAGCCATTCTTCCTGTGAGGGTGATGAGGATGATTTCCAATGACGTAGAATACATATTTTAGCTGTGGCCAATGCAGTGTGGAAAAGACGATGTTGTGGTTTGGAGAGCTTTGGGGAATGGCGTAAATCATGTAAGAGAATATTGGCTGGCGTGAGTGGCAAATGTAAAGGCATTATGGAGTGCAAGGTAGTACCCATATATTTCCAAAAAGATTGTATACTTGGGCATTCGCAAACAATGTGAGTTGTGTCGCAACCAGAATTGGAGCATCTCCAACAAGTAGTATGGGAGAGTAGACCAGCTTTATGTACTTTGACTGGTGACCAATGCCAATCATGGAGTATTTTGAATAAACAGAATTTGAGCCTTTCTTCACAAGCTCCTTTATGTATATTCTCCAGGAGTTGTTCCCATTCAGTGTGTGTGTAAGAGGTTGATAAACGGGATTGCCATTTACATTGAAGATCATGAGAGAGGGGTTGAGAAAAAAGATGAGATGTAAAGGTTTTATAGAGACCAGAAGTCACTCCTTTGAGTTTTCCCCATGTAGTTAAATAGGATAATATTGGAGAAGCGTGAAATGACCAAGGGGGCGGTCCTAAATGTTTCTTCAAACACTGTTGGAGCTGAAGATACTTGGAAGAATATTGTGTGGGAAGATTAAATTCCTCACTTAGTTGTGGGAATGATTTGAAGTCACCATTATGAAGAAGTTGATCCGGACAGTGGATGCCTGCTGTTTGCCACGCAGGCCAAGATAAAGTACGACCACTAATACGGATACCTGAGTTATTCCAGAGGGGAGCCTTGCTATGAATGCGCGGGTTGGAACCTAATAAGCGATGCCCGCTTTGCCAAGATTTATCCATAGCGGATAAAATTGGGTTTTTAGAGTCAAAACGGCTGGTACCACTAACTTACAAAAGAGAGAGACCTGAATCTATGGATATAAGATAACGTTCTATGTGAACCCATTGTGGAGCATCTTTGATTCCTGGTAACAAATAAGAAAGTTGGGAGATGTGCAATGCGAGGGAATAGTGTTCAATGGATGGGAGGCCAATTCCTCCGTATAATTGGTGAGCCTTTAGCTTTGTTACGGCAAGACGAGGTTCAGTCGAACCCCAAATAAAAGTTTTAATCTTGGAATCTATTGATCGGAGTATGGATAAGGGGATCTGGAGGGGAAGCATACCTAAAATGTAAATAAATCGCGGAAGAGTGACCATTTTAATAGCTTGGACTCTGCCCCAAAGGGAAAGCCCCAAAGCCTTCAATTTGTCTAAGTCACGCTGCATTTGAGAAATCAGAGGAGTTAGGTTATCTGTAACCATGTCTTCTAAACCTTTATTGACTAAAATGCCTAGATACTTAAGGCATGAGGGTTGCCAATGAAAAGGAAATCCGTGTATTGCTGCTTTTGTAGTTCCATTAGAAATGGGCAGCGCTTCACTCGTGTCCCAATTAATCATGCAACCCGAGAAAGAAGAAAAATCATTGATGATTTGAAGAAGAGATGGAAGAGATAGGGGGAGGTGTGTAAGAGTAAGCAGGATATCATCAGCAAATAAGTAGATTTTAGAGTGTCCAATTGGAAGGAGGATAACTGCGATTTCATCAGATTGACGAATGGTAGCAGCTAATGGCTCCGTGGCTAAGAGGAAAAGGAGGGGGGATAGAGGGCAACCTTGGCGCGTCCCTCTCCGAATCAGGAATGTGTCAGATAAAAACCCACCACAATTTACCTGGGCAGAAGGATTGTCGTACAATAAGCATACCTTAGCTATAAATTGATTACCCAATCCAAATCATTCCATTACCGTGAAAAGATAGTCCCACTCAATGCGATCAAACGCCTTTTCTGCGTCAAGCGAAAGGGCTAAAGCATCATCTGAAAGGTGTTTAGCCGACCACAATGTATGGGCTAATGTGCGAAGATGATTCCGAGAGGAACGCCCCGGTACAAAGCCAACTTGAGTATGGTGTATCAAAGAGGGTAAGACTTTACGGAGACGGGATGCTAGGATGCTAGCTAAGATTTTAATATCGGAATTTAGTAATGAAATGGGACGGTAATTGCTACATAACATGGGGTCTTTACCTGGTTTGGGCAAAACAGCAATAATAGCTTTGTTGGAGAGAGGACCTAATGAAGATACATTATCCGCCTCTTGGAATGCAGCATGTAAAGTATCAATAACATTGTGACCTGCCCTTCAATAGAATTCGGCAGGGAATCCATCCTCCACAGGAGCTTTATGATAAGGCAGGGCAGCTATAGCACGGGAAATCTCGTCTTTAGTGATTTCACCTTCAAGTAGGGCTCTACTATCATCAGAGAGACGAGGAAGACCCACCTTTGTAAGAAATTTAGACATCTTATCCGAGTCGATATGATTATATGGAGTATAAAGAGATTGGTAAAAGGAGGCAAACTCATTGACAATATCTTGAGGTTTCGTAAGCAGAGCTCCTTGTGCTGTTTGAATGGCCGGGATAGCCATAGCTGCCTCTCTCTGGCGTAGTTGTGCAGCTAATAATCTTCCCGCCTTTTCTCCTTGTCCGTAGTGCTGCCCCTTCATTTTCTGCAAAGCATATTCTGCTTTGGATGTGAAAAGGCTATTTAGGGCCATGCGAGCTTGTTCAAGTGATTTACGATTTTGTAATGTTGGGGTTAGTGTGTACAAGCGAGAATAGTATTGAATATCACGCTTGAGTTCTGTTTGTCCCATAGCATTTTGTTTATTAGCAAGTGCTGCATCGCGCATTAGTTGACCCCTGAGAGTGGCTTTAGCTGCAGCCCAAATTGTCCTGCTAGAGGTTACAGAGCCCTGATTGGTGGAAAGATAGTCTTGGAGATGTAATTGTAATTGAGATTTACCCTTTGGAGTTCTATGACGTTGGATGCTCATGCGCCCGGGTTTACGCCCTGGTCTAGAAAGTCCCAATTCAAGGGATAGGAGGACAGGGGAATGATCAGACAGAGTTGTTTCCAAGATGCGGGATTCCGTGACCAACTGGACTACTTTCTGTGATGTCAAAAAATAATCTAAACGAGAGAATGTGCCATGAGTGGAAGAAAAGAAGGTGTATTCCGTATCTGTTGGATGACTAAGACGCCAATGGTCAACTAATCCTTTATCCGATATTATGTCACCTAATAGAGCCCTATCTGCAGCATTTCCCCTACCTAATAGACCTGTTTTATCTAGAATGGGATCTTGCATCAGATTTCAATCTCCGCCAATTAGATATTGTGATGCATTTATTTCTGTTAATAGACGGGACAACTGAAGAAAGAATGACTTTTTGGTACCTGTCAGGGCATAAACAGATCCTACACAAATTTATGAGTCTCCAATTTGCAATTTAGCAAATACATAACGTCCATCCGGATCTGACCATGTTTTTGAAACAGTGACTGGGAGTGATTTGCGAATAAGGATTGCAACTCCACATTTGCGGAGAGGGCCAGCGTCTGTGGATTCACCCTTTTGAATACTACTGTGAATGACTTTTCCCACCCAATCGCTGCATAGTTTATCAGATTCTAGTGTGTCTAAATGAGTTTCTTGTAGCAAGGCCACGTCCACATGTTTGGACTGGAGATAAGAAAGCACTTTCTTCCGTTTAATGTAATGGGTGAGACCATGTTCATTCCATGTGATTGCACATAAAGGGTGTGTTTTTGTCATATTAAAGCAGTATCAATATTAATAGGAGAAAATTAATAAAACAATATTCAATGTACTTATCTAGATGAGAAGAGCAGAAAATTAAAAATATAAGGGGGAAGAAGAGATAGAAAAGAGGTACCCTGGCTCAGCGCAAATACATCAATTTGTGGGTAAATAAGAACAATCAAGAGCGAGGAAAAGAAGCTAGATAGATATTACAGTATAGACAATGCAAAAAGATGTTGTTTGTTTGTTGGGAATGTAATAAGGAGAAGATAGAGGGAAGGAGTGGGGGTATAGTAAGAGTAAAATGAGAGAAGAGGGTATAGATAAAACAAAGTTGGGAGTCCTAAACTGTCAACCCCGGGCCTGGGCGCACTGGAGCACCGCCACGGGGAAGGACCCCGTTGGAAAAAAGAAAGAATTAGTAGGGCAGGTGGTAGTATAAGGTAGAAAACCCATGGTAACACATTGGTAAAGATTCATGAATACGATAGAAGATGTCATAAGAGTGAGTAAGAACAAAATGAGAATTTAGGAGCTGTAGAATAGTCCATAGTGAGGAGAGAGAAATTAGCAATAAAAATTACATATACTAGTCTAAAAGAGTATACATTATGCATATAAATAGGCATGAAATGGTATTAAGTCATTATAAGTGAAATATTAAAAATATGTAATCGAGCAAGTAAATATCAGAATAACTATATTAGAATATGGCCTATGATAATATGCTATGACTTATAATATTGATAATAACAGATGAAAAGATTATTAAAATAAAACAGTAAAAATATAAAGGAGAAAAATACAATATATAATGGCAGAATTAAAAAAGGGGGTTCAAATATCATTGGCTTATGATGGAATGTAAATTACTCGTGATGTAGGTACTAACAATGAAAAGAGCCTAAAAATGATGTGAAACATACTAGTAACTAATATCAGAGGTTTAAATAGAATAATATAGATTAAAATATCACATTGTGGTTGAAAGTAATATAGTGCACTATGACATGTTGGAAAAAGCATGCAACTATTATGAGGGAAGAAAACATCATAAATACAGAATTGAATAAATAAAAGTAGAGTAATAAAACTGACTATAATTCATCTAACAATGTTTAAATATCATAATATGCAAAAGCAGTCAAATTAATTATTGTATTAATATTAATGAATGAAGACCAGGAATAAATACAAGGTCTACTATTAACTACAACTAAGCATACGAATGACCGATTGAGTTACAGGAAGTTGTTCAGTCCGCATCTATGACACGTTGGAAAAAGCAGGCAACCATTATGAGGGAAGAAAACATCATAAATATAGAATTGAATGAATAGAAAGTAGAGTAATAAAACTGACTATAATTCATCTAACAATGTTTAAATATCATAACATGCAGAAACAGACAAATTAATTCTAGTATAAATATTGATGAACGAAGACCAGGAATAAATGCAAGGTCTACTATTAACTACAGCTAAGGATACGAATAACCAATTGAGTAACAGGAAGCTGTTCAGTCCACATCTGAGGGAGTTTTAAGAGGGGACCTAGATTTGTCTCTATGCGGCTCTTTTGTAAAAGTAGAAACAGATTGCAGAGCTGAGTTTTTATCTTCTTGGTAGCGGTTGGGTCTTTCCAAATCCCTTCCACGGTGCCTGGAGTTACTAAGGTTTTGTCGTCTGTGATCCGGCAATTGCGAGGAGAAGGAAGAGGATGATTGAAATTGATCATGTTGTGAAGGTTGTGCTTCCATGTCTTGAAGTTTGATACAGTCTAGAAATTTCTGTAGATGTTACGGATCATAGAAATCTTTAGAATCTCCATTTCTGGTGATACGAAAGCGCGCAGGCTCGAACAGACCATATTTGATGTCTAGTTGACGCAATTGAGGTCGCATGGAGAGAAATGTTTTCCGTTGTTCATTCGTTTCCTTAGAAAAATCAGCTGCCAAGTGGATGAGATGACCCTCAAACGAAAAGGAACCTTGTGAGCGAGCTGCAGCCAATAATTGTCTTGTTTGCTCATGACGAAGAAAACAGGCAGTAATCGGTCTCGGACACGCTGCAGGGTTTGTACGTGGGGGACCAATTCTGTGAGCTCGTTGGATTTCTAGAGGTGGAGTGAAAGAAATGCCAGTCAAGTTTGGAAGGATACCACAAAGAAATGCTCTGGTGTTTTGGCCTTCAATATGTTCCGGAAATCCAAAGAAGCGGATGTTGTCCCTTCTACTGCGGTCTTCTAGGTCGACGATTTTGCTGTGAAGGAATAGAAGATCTTGGTCTTTGTTTTGAATTGAGTCAAGACGATTTTCCATTATCAGGATTCTAGAGTCAAGACCTTCAATTCTGGTATGAAAGCTTGCAATGTCTGCTCTAATTGACTTGGTCTCTTCAGCCAAAGATGTGATTGTGGCATCCATACCTTCTAGCCGGCGACTGACCCCTAGAGATTTCATGTAGTATACGTTGCATCGTCTCTGCTGATGCATGTTCAGTAGTAGGGGGCGAAACCTGAGGCAAGTTGGGCGAAGAGGATGTATTTCCTTTTGTTGGCATGGTGTTGGATTGTTTGAGAACTTCTGCGAAGAGAGGTTGTTTAGGATTCTTGCTTCCGTGCTTAATAGTAGACATTCGAGTGTTACGTTTGATGGAAACTTTGAAGTAGCGTGGAGACGTTGTTTCGTGGTATAAGATAATTGTGTGTAGTCAATTTGAAAATCCTGAGATGAGATTGGTGAACTTGATATGAATAAAATGCTTGTAATAATAGTACAGCTGGCAACTACTTAGTCAATAAATGCAGAGATTAGCAGTATGTTATTTACATTAGTAGCCTGGACTCAGTTTGTTATGAAAAGCATGTGTGGGGACAGAGAAAAGGTTCCATGAGAGATGCCAACAATATACTAAAATCGTAAAGATAATGGCAAAAGAGTTATGTGTATTTTGAGGAAGGATTGAAGAAATGGCCTGCCAGACACTGATGTGTGGAAAAGACAGCTCCGTTGGAAAAGTAATCGTTGCTTGTCTCCTCCTAAAATCACAAACTTATATATAATGGCATGTGTAAGTATATTTAGCAAAATATAGGAAGTCAAAAGGAGGGAGGCAAGTTCAAGGCTGGCATATGCTGAGGGATGACAAGAGACTTGCCTTAATAATAAATAGGCTGCGCTTTTAATTCCCAAGAAGGACACTAGTGTGTAACAAGGCTCAGTCTTAATTGGAGTAGGAGACCCGGCCTCAATTATTCACAAATATGTCACTATAGCAATAACAGGAGGCGCGGTCTCAATAAGCAGAGAAAAGAAAAGCCTCCTTATCTGCAGGACGAGGCGCGTTCGTTGTTAAGATGAGGAGGGACGGCCCTGTCAGATAAAAGGGCGCGGCCTCTGAGATGCCGTTCAGTCAGCAACGAAAGGCGCAGTCTCAACTGCGGCCAGGCTGGGAGTTACCAGGAGGTGCATCTTCATTAATATAAGGAGGTGCGGTCCAGATGGGGTTAACGCTCACTGCTCCTGACAACATGAAGGGCGCAGCTTTGTGAGGGAGAGAAAGCGTGGCCTAGGATGACGCGTCAGGCAGGAAGCGCGGGGCAGAACGGAGCCACGCGAGCACCTCACCAATGCTCAATGTCGGAGAACCGCCATCGTCAGCCGCCGGGAAACTCAGCCAAATCTGCCCACATGCCTTCCTACTGCAGCTGGGCAAGAAGAAGAAGCCCTGCGGACGCAGGTGAGTGAATTAATCCCGTCAGGGGCCCATCCCGCGACGGAGCTCACTCTTCAGGTGGCCATCTTCCTGCGTGGCCAGACCATGCCCCCCGGTGGTGTTGATTTTGACGAGCACAGCTGCAAAAAAGAGCACTCTAAGAGTTACTTTGTGCAGTGTCTGCTGGAAGAGAGTCATGCTGTCTCATGGCAGGGGAGGAGAAACTGTGCTGTTTACCAGAGTGGGAAATACTCCATACACTCACTCGTACCCCTAAACCACCATGAAATGGCTGGAGCCCAATTAAGAGAAAATACCCCTGTTTGGTGTCCCAAAGTAAGACCAACACTTGTTATAATAAATGGGTGAAGGTGACTGACCCAAAGCATCCCATTGCTGAAGTGGGCTGACCGAAAATCCCTATCTGTATATTCCTTTTAGGTCTCGCCTTGGCAGCGCATGCGATGCATGCGCTGTCTCAGCGAGACATAAAGTAATCTGTATGTTGGGTGAAATTTCATGTTATTTGTCTTTCCGCTTGCTATTGGCTTAGTTGTGGTAGTGTTGTTGTAATGTCCTTTTCTGTTGGCTGTTGGTGATTTTCTAACTTCCTTGTAGTCCCGATACAGCGGCCCCTAACTACAATGTTATTTCACTCTGCTTGCACTTCTTTTAATTGAAGTGCAGTGTGCTATCTGGTTAGCACGCTGTAGCCTGCCTTTGTAATTGGAGACCTTCGAGCATGCTGGCTATTTAGTTTCGTTTTAACCTGCGTTTGTAATTGCCGTCTTTTGAGCAGGCTGGCTCTGAACTGTTATCTCTGCCCGGACCTTTTTTTTTATTACAACACTTTATCAGGAGGACTTTTTACCGCTTTATCAGTTTGAACAGATTGCTTATGGTGGGCATTTGAATAACCGATTAATTTCTAGAACCTCGTTATTGTTATATATTAGCTCTGTATGGCATTAACTGTATGAAGACGTTTGGCTGTTTTAGATTAATGGTGGACGTTTAGGTCGACAAAAAGACAATGTTTATTTTATTTCCCTTGTAACGTGGATTCGAATGTTATCCACAATTATAGCATGGTGAGCTAGTGCTGTGACTTGAGCCTGCTCCCTTCAAACTTTAAAGTTTGCATCTTTGGTCTTATGCTACAAATTTGCCCCTAAGAACAAAAACATTTGAAATATTTTTACAACGAAGATTTTTTTTTTCACGTATTTTGTCCAGGCATTACATTTATTACAAAGCCAATACTCGTGTTTTTTTGGTTGGTGTAATCGAACTAATGTAAGTATTCTTAAAAGTGTAGTGCACTACAAGTTGGTGGTGGAGGGGAAGGTGGTGTTTTTAAGCATGTAATACTATTTTACTGCTTTATTTCAGCAAAAAAGATGCCGTTTTTTGTTGATGCAAAAGCTTTACACAGTGCATTTTTACCAGAATATAAAGATTAGAAACCAAACTGGTTCCATGGCTTTTACCATGTGATAGTTGTCGATAGTTTCTTTACTTCTATTTTCCTGCCTACGTGCGAGCACAAGTTTAGCATCCGTCTGTGGTTAATTAGCATCCTACAGATGCAGCCCCTAAATAGATTACAATCTGTTTCGCTAGTGTTTGTTGCTTTTAATTAGCGTCTCCTGCTTTCCTTCCTTAAGTGCTGGATTTGTCACTGGAACATCACACTATAGCAGACTTTCTGTCTGCATTTCGTTCACCAAACATAGCTTTATTTGGTGCATTGTATTTACAGACTTACACGTGTACAGTGAAAGTAAAGTTTTAATACAACTAATTGTTCACAGTAAATCCAAAATTTGCTTTTGCTTTTATTTCACGCTATATGTTAAAACATTAGTAGCACTACACTTTACTTAGGGCTTTACCTGGGCCGGGTGCAAGCAGGTGCTCAGAAGTGTGCCTATTGGGCTCTTGGGTCTTTAACACTCATAAAGCCAATAGTTATGGCTTTTTGTAGATGTAATGTTAGTTTGGTTATATGTCTGGTACTAACAGCAGGAGCAAAATGTCACTTGTGCGGTACACTATGCTAAACACTGATTTTGAGCTTACGTCTTTTAAGCTATGCCCTTTGTTTTTGCCGTAAGCAATCGTCATGTTCAAACATTATTAGTAGTACACTTTACCCAGTGCTATAAATAAGCCGGGTCCAAGCAGGTGCTACTACGAGTGCCGATGTGTGTCTACATTTTGACTTTCACCCTTGGGACACAAAAATGTCTTAACTTTGCAGCAGTTCAGTGTTGTGTGTCATTTTTTGGGGGGGGAATTTTATATAGCGTAAACTCTGCACTAATGTACTGAAGCGTTTAACATAAGCACCAGTTAAATTACACCAAAAATAACGTTTATGTTGATTTCGGTAGCCACAGTGATCACAAGCTTGTCCACAATTACTAAATAGTGAGCTAGCGCTGTGACTCGAACCAGCTTCTCGCAAAGTCCAAAGCCGGAAACGTTTGCCTTATGCTAGAAATTTGGCCGTAAGATCTAGACCGTTTTTATTATTAATACAGTAACGCTTTATTTTGTTGTTAATTATTTATGTGGGAACAACAATTATTAGTTGCGTATGCTTTCTATATGCTTAATTGTTGTTAGCACTACACTTTACTTACTGCTTTAAGTGGGCCGGGTCCAAGCAGGTGCTGCAACGGGTGCCAATCGGGCTGTCCATTTTTACCGTTATCCTAGGTGAATATATTTGGTGACTCGGCTGTCATAGGAGCTGCAGCGACGCAGAGCCACTGAGAGCCCTTCTGTATCTTGTAATTGCTTGGCATTGGATTAATAACTTGTGTATAGTATCAGTGCCGTCCACATTATGTACAAGTGCCTAATTAGATAGACGAGGGGGAGATGCATGTTAACAAGCGCTTCGGTAATTAGGAACATAAGTGTTCCAGGAACAGCCACGCTTGTCTCACTAAGAGGCTGCTGGAGACAGAATCTGCTCCAAGCGGGCGAGTAAGCTCTTTAAATTTAAAAAGATACAGAAGGGGAAACTTTAAGCAGTGGTTAATTTGGAAAAACAATTAGTTGCGTATGCTTTCTATATGTTAAATTATTATTAGCACTACACTTTACTTAGGACTTTAAGTGGGCCGGGTCCAAGCAGGTGCTGGAACGGGTGCCGATCGGGCTCTCCGTTTGTACCGTAGTTGTAGGGAAAAAATTAATGTTACCTTTGCAGCATTTCATGGTTAAAAAATGTATTTGGTTTTTGGGCCATTTTATATAGCGCTAAATTAGCCCTAAAGTATTGCATCGTTTTACATAGCTACTAGTTACATTGCAGAAACATAAAGTTTACTTCTTTTTTGGGAGCCAGGCTATGACTCTAACCTGCTTGGGTGCACTAACAGGATTCGCAAAATGCCAGTTAGGCGGTATACTATAGTGAACATTAAATTTTAGCTTACGCGTTTTAATCTATGAAGCTTATTTATTGCGTATGCCTGACACATGCCTGACACTCAGCACCACCACAGCATCACTCAGCACCACCACAGAATCACTCAGCACCACGACAGAATCACTCTGCACCACCACAGCACCACTAAACACCACATCAGCATCACCAAGCACCACCACAACACAACTCAACACCACCTCACCATCAATAAGCACCACCACCACAGCATCACTAAGTACCACAACAGCATCACTAAGCACCACCACAGCACCACTCAGCACCACCACACCACCACCACACCACCACAGCATCACTCAGCACCACTAAACACGACCTCAGCATCACTAAGCACCACCACCACAGCACCACTAAGTACCACAACAGCATCACTAAGCACCACCACAACACCACTCAGCACCACCACAGCATCACTAAGCACCACCTCAACACCACTCAACACCACCTCAAGCATTAGCATAGCCAATAGGTCTCGCCTTTGGGGCCTTATAAGTGTTTAACCATGCAACAGTTAATGTTGTTGCACCAAGGATATTATGCTGCATAACTAAATACTTATAAGGTCCCAAAAGCGAGACCTATTGGCTATGCCAATGCTTGTTATTCATAGCAAAAGCTCTGGTGGGCAGCACATTTGTCTCTGGCAAGACCCAAAAACACAGAAAGACAACAGAAATTGTTAACAGATAGGTTGCATCCCAACAAAAAGGTGGACAAGAAAGAAAATCTCAAGCATATTTGCCTGTATTTGCATATATCGATTTAGCTGTGAGTCAAAAATGAAAAATACATGCTCCCCTCTCTTGTTTGTTATTTTTCTCGTGGTAACTTGGTCCAGTGCATTATATCGATAAAGTTAATATGAATTTGAATTTGAAATTACTTTTGAATTCTGCAGAGATAAGAAGGGCAACTGCTGAGATGAATAAATAGGAAACAGTTACACTCATTGCAGTACCACATCCTAGAGGACAAAATGTTAGTGGAAGCAAACAATGGCCATTTTGGATATATTATATGGCCCAAAGCCTGTGCTTTTAGTTGGCCATACATAATATCTTAGGAGGGAAGCGCTAATTGGCATCGCTCTCCTCCACACTCGCACATTAAATGTAATCTATGCTTCCATTCTTTCCTCGGAGCTTCAATCACTCCCCCCACCCCTCGCACTGCAGCTCTTAATTTCAGCAGGCCATTCACCTTTAAGTCCTTATTAACACTGACCGTAACCTATCAGTAACCTTCCGTACTCTGAGTCCAAGTCTTTCTCATCACAATCCTTATTTACTGAGATCAGTTCATGCTCCAAAGAAAGCCAACACTATTGCCCCTTTGAAAAGAGAAAAACATATCTCTTCTGCAGAAACCTAAAATGCCTTTTTGAAAACATCAGCTCATCTCTTTCTGGTTCCCATAAAAACCCTGAGGATTCATCCAGAATCCTCAAACCCTATCAGTAATATCAGATATGTGCATAGTCAAACACAACCCACAGGACAGTGAAATAAATCTAATGACTGATAATTAAGACATGGATTTAGCTTAATTTAGATTAATAGTAACTATTAGAGCAATTGTCACCTTATCCATCTTTCTCATCATAGTCCTTACTTATTAAGAACGTACCAAACAGGGGGGCGTGGCTTGGCGCCGATCGTAATGGCGGCGTAACTCCGGAGCTCCGGCAGGACCCGCAGCGGTAAACCCTAAAATCCGGCACTGATCCGCAACCCTAAAGAAGATAGTGATACCGTTGGACCCCGGCGGATGTGGACCAGCGGTGAGTCGAATTTCACCGCTCCGGACGCACGCACTCCGCAGCAATCCGAGCCGCTGGGAGTCAGCACAGCGCGGACTCAAAGTTGACGGCAGGGGGCGGAGCCCCGTCACAGACAGCAAGACCCTGAGACCGGGGGCCGCGGTGCGCGAGGGCCGCGGCGTCGGGCCTACAATAACCGCACACATCATAGCCCCTGAGAAGTGCCGAAAGCTTACGAACTGGGCACAACGATCAGAGACCGAGCGCTGAGGTGAGGCCAGGGGGGGGAGATCACTACCGCTCATT
Organism: Calotriton arnoldi; assembly: GCA_963921515.1. Lineage (NCBI taxonomy): Eukaryota > Metazoa > Chordata > Amphibia > Caudata > Salamandridae > Calotriton > Calotriton arnoldi. Next base: position 712,862 of record CAWUFW010004737.1, read on the forward strand.
CTTTCCCCCCCACCCCCAAGCGAAAAACGCGCAGGGCACCAGAAACCCACATGGTGCACGAGAAAGCTGCAGCCAGACGGGAGATAATACTCCATAATCGGCCATTCCTAAAGGTACGAGAGGAGCGGGCGGTATCCTACAGAGAGGCGTAGGAAAAAGTGCACAGTGAGGAAGTCCGGGTGCAGCAGAGAGGAAGACCGCGTGATTCCTGGACTGGCCAAGCCACACTGAAGTAGGCGTGCAAGCAAGCGACAGACCGGGTGTGCTTTACAGCCCATAGACACAGGAATCCTGCCGAGTGTGGGGCAGAAGAAGCGACGGATGGGCTGCGGGGACGCCAATATCCAGAAGCAATAGGCGTGACAACGGAGGGGTGAGGGGGACAAGACCGCAATCCGGGGAGCTACTGATAAAAGCGTACCGCTCAAGTTCTACACCCCCCCCCTCTCCCAGAACCAGCGGGACAACACAGCCGCCACGCGGGAACATTGTTGCCCTAAAACACAGGCTATCCACTGAGTCGCGCAGCCCCCCGGTGCAAGACGACTGAGAAGCTAGAACGCTGCAGCGGTCCAGATAACTCCTCCATATCAACATGACGAAGCCGAAGAGCGGGAACGCCGCCATCCAGGTAAACAAGATGGATAAATACGCAGTGCCACGACACCTCACGACTGACTCGGGGGTAAATTAGGAGGCTACACTAACGGAAGAGCCCTCACTAAGCTCAATAATGGCAGCGATACAGGCAGTCGGGACTAACCTAGAGACCAAAATTGACAAGGTCACAATCGAAATGAACCTTATGCGGACAGATATGCAAAAGACGTCAGAAAGAGTCACGGCCACGGAAGGAAATGTGAGTGAACTACAGAATATCACACGTGAATTGGAGAAAAAGGTGCAAAAACTGGTTCACCAGCATAAAGAAATGGCACTACACCTGGACGATCAGGAAGGAAGAGCCCGTCGTAACAACATACGAGTGGTGGGGGTGCCTGAAAAGGCGGAGGGGCCCAGCATGGACCTCTTCCTGGAAGACCTTATCCTCAACCACCTCAAACCCAAGAGACTCTCCCCGCTATTCTCCATCGAGAGGGCACACAGGGCTCCAATCCCGAGGCCGCGGCCCGGTGCACCACCCCGCACTATTATTGCCCGTATCTTGAACTTTCGAGACCGAGATGCAATCTTGCAAGCAGCTAGGGTGAAAGGAGATCTCCCTTATGACAACACGACGATCAGATTTTTCCCGGATTTTACCCTGAAGGTACAGAGAGACCGTCGCTCCTTTGAGGGTGTCAAGCGGGCACTCCGGGACAGGGGTCTAAAATATATGATGTTCTTCCCAGCTAAACTGAAGGTACTGGATGGAGAAAAATCTTGGTTCTTCACGACACCAGAAGACGCACAACGGTGGCTTGAAGAAGGACCGGCTACGTCCCAGCGCCGCAGAGAAGAAACCGCCAATAGAAACGCCAATTCCTACACCAAAGACTCTGATCACAGACTCAAAGATATGCGACGCTCCCCGTCAAGATCCAGAAGTTCCAGGTCTAGGAGCCCTGGCAGCGACATCGCACGCTCCGGGATATGAAGGACTGCAATGATGACAATGGTCGGTAGATATTTCACTTCTTGCCATGGTTATAATGATGGGTAGAAAGGTTCCGACCTGAACACCTCAGTGGCGCCCATGATCGAACTTGAGGTGCACTGTTTCAGTTGGGGACTAGAGACACTTAACTGCACCATTAGGGAAACTAAATGTAATTGGGACTGCTGCGGGTCCGGGAGGGAGAGACTATAGGCGCTACACCTCGCAACCCTACGTTTATGATTTATTCATTGTTGGGGATCATAGGCACTCTGCTATTGGGGAGGTGGGTAGTTTGGAACCTACTGGGCAGGGATGCAGGGAGGGGGGATGGGTTAGGGGGGAAGGGATGGGTAAGTCATTATCACTATTTGTGTATTTTTTCGGTAGAAATGTTCATTGTGTTATAGTTTTATTCATTATAGATCTGCAATTGTTACTGTATACTCACTTCGAAAATACGCAAAGAATGACTTTCATACTTCAACATGTCGCAAAGACAGAAATACCCAATGGCGTCACATGACCTAACGACACAACGTCCTACACAGCAAAAACTGTCCTTCCTCACCTGGAACGTCAATGGCCTGCGGGATAAGATAAAACGTGGATTGGTGCTACAGTACCTGAAACGCATGTCTCCGGCCGTTACACTAATACAGGAGACCCACCTAACGGGCTCTACCTGTAGGGCCCTTGATAGATGGGGGTTTCAATTGGTATCCCACTCCGAGTTCACCACCGGCTCCCGGGGGGTGGGGATCCTGATACGAAAACAGTTCCCCCTCATTATCCACCGCACCTTTAAAGATGACCAGGGCCGATTTGCAGCAATTTCGATGCAATGGGAAGGGCGCATGTTCAATTTCCTATCTGTTTACATACCACCTGCACTGCAGGCCCCCGCCCTACAAGATCTGGGCAAATTTCTCTTAGCGTTACCAGAAGGAGACCTGGTAATCGGAGGAGACTTTAATATGACCGCAAATGACACGCTAGATCGCACACCGGCTCGCCCACAGCATCGTGTTGGCTCATCTCTGGCCGACTTCTTAGACGCACATGGTCTGTTAGATGTGTGGAGGTTTCAAAACCCAAATGAGAAGCAATACACATTTCATTCAGGCGCTCATAACAGCCTCTCCCGTATAGACTATATACTCGTAGCCATAGATGGTTTGAGTAAGTTTGGCAGAGCCGCACATTTGCACAGGGGAATCTGATCACTCACCGGTTACGGCAGAACTGTTGAAACATGGTACTACTCAAAGGCGTATATATCCTATATACCCGGGTACCTCCTGAACTCTAAGATTAGGAAAGCCCTAATTAGAGCAACTACACACTACTTTCAAGATAATGAAGCATCAGTCCCCTCCCCAGTCACGTTGTGGGAAGCGTACAAGCCAGTAGTAAGAGGACATGCTATATCGCTAATTGAGGGACATAAGAAGGGGATAACACAGGGTATAGAAACTATGGAGCATGAGTTAAAACAATTGGAATCTCAACAGGCGGCGAACCCTACAGAGGGGAACAATCACACACTGCACATAAAAAGACAGGAATATTGTGAATATCTCCGGAATGATGCAAGATCCCGCATGACAACCACCCAACACCGGAGATAAAGCGGGTAAGCTCCTTGCATGGCTCGACAAAAGGGAAAAATCACGTAGATGGATAGCACAGATAAAAACGGATAAGGGTGAAACCACATCTGACCCACAACTCATAGTGGATACGCTGGCACGACACTACGAGCGAGTCTATACTTCCACGAACACCACCACCGTACAGGAAGCACTCGCCTTCCTTAAAGATATTCATATGCCTCGGCTCACACCCCAAGAGGCCGACAGACTAGAAGCTAACATGACAGTGGATGAACTTAAAGTAGCTATTACAAAAATACAATCGGGGAAGGCCACTGGCCCAAATGGTATTCCAATAGAACTATATAAGTGCACAGCAGACAAGATAGCCCCATACTTGTTGCGTATGTATGAAACAAGTCAAGAATTGGGGACACTCCCTAAAGATCAACGATTAGCCACTATTGTGGCCATACATAAGCCGGGCAAACCTGTGGAAGAGTGCTCATCGTATCGCCCGATCTCCTTAATTAATGTGGAAGGGAAAATATTAGCAAAAACACTGGCGCTTCGTCTTACACCCTATCTCACCAAACTGATTCATCCGGACCAGTCCGGTTTTATGCCCGGTAGAAACACCGCACTAAATCTAAGACGCCTACACGGCGTATTGGGTAGACAACACACCATATTAGAAGACGCCGCAGTCCTATCGCTGGACGCAAAGATGGCCTTTGATTCGATGGAATGGGCCTTCCTATTCGCGGTACTCCAGCACTTAGGATTCGGACCGAAATTTTGCTCATGGATACACTTACTTTACACCAACCCCATAGCACATGTAGCGGTGAATGGTCATATATCAAAGGAAATCACCCTGGGAAGAGGGACAAGGCAGGGCTGTCCATTGTCGCCCCTATTATTTGCATTAGCCCTAGAACCATTGGCGACCTGGATAAGGTGGGACCCCAGGATACGAGGTTTGAAGTGGAGGGAGGAATGGGAGGACCGTATATCCCTCTATGCCGATGATGTATTACTATATATTACCTCGCCTACACGATCTCTTCACACCACACTTAATATCTGTGCTGTGTTCGGCTCAGTATCGGGATACGCCATTAACTGGGACAAGTCGGTGCTATATATCCTACATGGAGCACCCCCACGGATGCCGAGAGACTGTAAGGTCCAGATAGTCATGAATAGTTTTAAATACCTAGGCATTCATATCACCTCAGATCAAGATTCCTTTTTACCCTTAACCTACAGCCCCCTTGCAAAGACTGAAACGAGATATTAAACATTGGAGGGCACTACCGCTCACACTGCTCGGTAGAGCGGCCCTCTTTAAAATGATGGCCCTGCCCAGATTCCTTTATGTCCTGCATAATACGCCATATCCAGTCCCCGACACATACTTTAAGGCAATAAACTCAGAGGTTGCGGCCCTTTTATGGGACGGCAAACCGGCCAGAGTAGCTGGGCACAAATTGACACGGAGTTGGTACGATGGTGGAATAGCCCTGCCAGATGTAAAGGCGTACTATTGGGCCTCACAACTCACAGTAATCAACCAATGGCTGCACGTACCAGATACAGACCCCGCATATCACCTAGACAGAATGACATTGGGGAGTGGAGGGATTAATAGAGCACTTTACGCCCAACGAAGGACTAGCAACTTCATGGGCCCAGCGATGCATACTGTTCGCACTTGGCATACGGTTAACAGGCACCTGGGATGGGCGGGCAGATTTACACAACACACTCCCCTATGGGATACAGGCCGACTAGGAACATTGGGCAATAGCAAAAGGTTTCGAAACTGGGACTTGATCGGTATCTCCCGGCTGGGGGACCTTTGGCGCAACGGAGAGGTGGTTAGTTTCACCTATCTGCAAGATCAGTACAAAATGGCCCCGAGGGAACAGTTCAGGTATATGCAAATAAAACATGCCATAGAGGCAGTCCTCCCTCCTGCTGAGATTCTCCCGGAATCATCACCCCTAGAGGACCGACTGCTCACGGATCACTTGTGTAAGCGAGCAACTTCGCTAATATATAAAAATTATCAATAACCGTACAGATCCGCTTAGCCGACTCAGGAAGCATGGCAACTAGAGGTGGGAGACATGGATGACCCTGAGTGGCGAGACGCCACGGCGTCGCCCAAGGAGGTTGCAATCTCCTCTAGACTACGGCTGATACAGTTCAAAATACTGCATAGAACCTACTACACCAGGGTGGTTTTACACAAGATGGGAAGGTCCCCTGACCCGAGTTGTCTACGGCAGTGTGAGGATGTGGGTACCTTCTACCACACATTGTGGGGCTGTATGAAACTGAGACCGTACTGGGAGACAGTAGTGAGGATCATCGCAGAGGTAACAGGGAAACAAGTCCCGCTGGAGCCTAAATGCTGCCTTTTGAATGTGTGGGGGCCTACGGATCTTACTCACGCCGAACGACAATGGGCAACGACAGGCATGATGATAGCCAAGAGGAACATTGCGCAAAAATGGGAGTCGAAACTGTACCATCGGCGATGCAATGGGGTAACGATATGGATGCTGTTATGGTAGCGGAAAAGGCCACATTTATTAACAGGAAATGTCCCAAAAATTGGAATAGAATATGGGGAAAATGGAATGTATATAGAGGAGATATCTGCACCCCCCCAGAGGAGGAGAGCGACTCAGATGATGATATGTAATGGTGGAGGGAACGGATGTGACGTTAAACATTCATAAATGTATTGAATAACAGTAATGAAGTGTTTTGCAGATGATAAATTGATAATGCAGATCTCTGTTGTTTGCAATAAAATTTTCAATAAAAATAAAAAAAAGAAAGTACCAAACAGCTATTGGCCACCTGGTATCCACCAAGAGACATCAGGTGACCTCCCATTAGGGTATCCACACTACAAGTGAGACATCACTGAACTGAATGGAGCAAAAATGTGACAAAAGAGGACAAAACTGAACATACACAATGGTGCACCACAAAGTGGGCTGGTAATGACCTGTTCTCAGGTCTACATATGATTATTCTCCACTGGTCCAGGCCAGTTTCAAAGAGAGGAATTGGCTCCTTCAGATGGCTGGATGCCTACACCCAAGTTAGTGTAGCCACTGTATGGTGTTAATGTTTGAGTCTGTGAGCCTTGTTCCAAACCAATCTATACTGTTTGCGTTGTAGGGTGTTTGTCTTGGGTGTTAAGAAATGATGCCGAAGAACAGCTGTGAGATCATAGCGGTGGAATTAAAATGTGCAATATACATGTGTCCATGTGTCACCATAGTACATGAATTGCTTGTAGTGGATTGCAAAAAGTTATTGATGGAATGCTTGAATTAAGTCGCCAGATAATCCCAGTCACTAGTAATAACGCTAGACCACAATCCCCAGTCCATCTTTTTTTCTCACTGTGCCACTGCATTTTGGGATAAATCATATGTAATTCTGTCAAGCAACCATCCCTAGAGGGACACTCAAATCTGAACTACTTTGACTTGATATGTTCCTTCGCTTTGCAAATACAAGCAACTGCAGACATGTTGCAGCTTTGTTGGGTCTCCTCACTGAGGTACAGCTCTCGTCATATGGCACAGCAACCACTAGGAGCCATATCTGGATATGACTATCCCACTTAGAGTTTCCAACTAAAAAGAACAAAAAATGATGGATGGAATTCTTGCATTAATCTCAGCCACTGGTAGCTACTCCATGCCGCAGTCATTTCCTATTTTGCTTTCTGTGATACTTATGACAGACCAAGCCAATGCAGATTGGTCTCGGTTCCATCTCAAATGGGACACTTTAAACTGAACTGCGTGGCTCTGCCCTTAGAAGTGTTTTTGCATTGTTGGGTCTCGTCAGTTAGGTTCAGCTTGAGTGCAATGACACGGCAAGCTTTGGGACTCTCATCTGGATATACTGTCTCACTTAGGGTTACTCACTGAAAAGAGTAGTGGATTTGATGCTTGAATCAACCTATGCTAATGGTAATTACTAAGGGTTACATTCCACGAGCAAATGTTTTATGACCATTCTATGTCCAGTGAAGATAACTCTTAATTTCTAGATCCTTTCGGCTTCTCCATTCTGCAGCATGGTGATACATTCTCATCAAGGTAGGGACCTAAGCTCCTCTTGAATTCACAAACGGTAATTGAGGACATTTAATAAAGAGCCAAGGATCCCACACTAGCAACACTAATCGAGGATTCTCCCTTGTCAGGGCATGTTCTGTGGCATTGCTATGAATTGAGGTATTTAACCAGAGCACATGCGTGAAATCCATCCGTTGACATAAAATCTCGTTAGATGAAGCTTTTGAGCATGTTCTCAATCGCTTTCCTTTATAAGACTTTAATAATGAATGCCTGATGGAGGTCATATTGGTACACATGCTGAAATATCATGGTTTATTGAGTCACATGCTGAAATATCATGGTTTATTGGGTCACATGCTGAAATTTCATGGTTTATTGGGTCACATGCTGAAATATCATGGTTTATTGGGTCAGGATTTTTATATACATATTCATTTTGTATATGTCCTGGGCGTCACCATCACAATAAATGACAGACTACAGTCAGTCACAAATCAATAGACCAAGTAAGTTTTCTGAAGAGAGGCAGCTTGCACTAAAAGCACTTTGAAGCATGCCACAATATTCAGCCATGCTATTTGATGTAGTAGATTGTGCTGAGATACGTTTGCAGATTGTACACGAGAATCAAAGCGATGCTGAGACAAATACATTTTGCCATCCAGCCAAAAGAGCAGTGAGGGTGGCCTTTTGAATGTGATTAATGCCAATAACATAATTAATTGCCACTGAAAATAGTTAAGAGCCTTTCTAGTCACTGGACCGCTTTGACCTTGTACAGCATTGAACTGTCAAACTGTCACAAATCCACTAACCAAAACAAAAAGTCCTGAAAAAATGCAAAACTTAGAAAAAGCAGATGTGATTGCCTCATAGAGACAGATTTTCACATTTTGTTGTGTTGTTCCTTAAATGTGCTCTAGAAAAATCATTTCCTAAGCTTCTATTTTTAGAGTGGGAAACCAGAATTGCAGCGTAGGCATTGCGGTTCTTACTGTCTGGGGAAAATGAGACGGCAATACATACCAGAGTCAAACTGGTAAAGAGTAGGAACTTCTTGGGAGATTCAAGTGTGTCTGAAATAACGGACTGCAATATTGAGCTACAAAGTAACTGCACGCGCAGATTCAAGTTTTTAATTACACGTAATAAGCAACATTTAGGAAAAAATATGTACCGTTTACTCTATTTTAAATTGTTTAACCAATAGTAGTTTGAACTGAGTGTAATACTGTGTTCTTATGACTGTTGCTTTTACAATAAATGAATTCGAATGGGTGATTTGTAGCATTTGTAGCAATGTAGCAGCGAAACCTATGAAGAGGGTACATAGGGTGAACTGCAGCCATGTTCAAAACTGAATGGAATCTTACAAAAAAATAAACATAAAATTGATTGTAGAGCAGTGGGAACCTCTCACCTTAACCATAATCTGCCTCTGCCCAGTAACCTTAAAACACTTCTATGAAACCTACCCAACCATGTAACAACAAGCACACATGATGTGTAATGTCCTCCACATGTCCCAAACAAATCTGTCACGGCCATAAGTAAGCAGTAGACTACTCCTAAAACATATGAAAACATAAAAAGGGGAACAGAGCTATCTTGCATAAACACCATAAATGTTTATGATATGGGAAGTGAAGCATGGGTTAAATGGCGAAGGGGAATAGAATCGACAAATGAATACTGCCCACACAATTCTGGCAGAATAGAGGATGTGTTTTGGTGCCCATGTGAAAAAGATTATCCAGAAACCAAGAGCAGAGTACAAAAACATAACCTAATTAGAGGCCACACAACTTTGGTAGTGTGCAGTGAAGGGTGGCACAGAAAAGGGCAACGTAAAACCAATACAAAAAATTATTCTCAAAGAACAATTAAAAAAACAAATGTATGCAGGTATTGTCTGATCAGAATTTTTTAAAAACCTAAACGCCCAGAAAAATAGGAAATTCATCATAAAAGTAGTTAAATTGTAGTTGTTCATAAAAACGTAAATTACTGAACAGCAGAACACTTGCCCTCAGCCTTCAGTAGGACTGCTACCTTGTTAGCCATTTTTTCTTGTCCTTCACAGTTAAGTGCATGGCACCTTCTTCAGCAGGTGAACACTGAAGCCCACAGACTTCAGGAAGGGTAGAGAATAGACAGTAAAGACAACATTGGAATGGGAGGATGACAATACAGTGCCAGGTTCAGTAATAGGGTCATGGTTGGAAGGGGAGCTCTTTGCATGCTGAGAGGTCCCAACACTCTCTTCATTTATGTGCTGGGTGGCCACAGTTAATGAAATATGTTTTACATCATTGTTGGCCTCCTGAAGGGCTGTCATATGTGTTGTCTACACCCACAGACAGTGTCCAACTTAGACAGGGCCTCCTGGGATGTAAGTAGAGGTGGAGTGGAAGCAGTGCCTGGAATGCCAGAAGCAAAAAAGACCTCAGTCCCAGAGCTCCTAGTTGGCGACCGGCTTCTCGACGAGAGAGCTGGATGGAGTGGAGAGATGGTGGCCCTTGTAACAGGTGTCACAGACACTTCATCCACAATAGTGGGCTGGCTAGGACAGTTAAACAGGAATATCCTCCAGAAGAGTTTTCTGGACCTGTGCTGTCCTCCATAGCAGCCCCATCTTTCTTTTCCACTCAGTGGCGGTTACTTGGTACTTCCTCTGACTCAGGTGGCACAACTCCTTGCCTCGACTGTCCCTGTCAGCCTCTGCCTCTAATCCACTGCTCCACTCACCAGTCTAGTCATATGCCCATTATAATTTCAAGATATAACACTTGGAAAACAAATGAAGCATTTCAGGCATCCGAGAATTTCAACAAGTATGCGGCTATATTACCTAAGGATGCTGATGGATTTGCTTTGACAGCCCCTTCACAGACACTTCTGCGGGGCACGCTGGGTACCTGACGACTTCCTGGATGTAGCTACAGCCTAAATCCAATTTTAAAATAGTAGATGAGCAATATCTACTGTAATTGACCTTTCTGTACCTACAAATTACCCCTGACCATATACATTTAAGTCCCAATATGAATTCCGTCACCACAGTAATCCGATAGAATAAATTAGTTGGAGAGGACTTGTGATGTCACATCTACACCATGACTGCCACCTGCAAACCAAAGTCTACATATGTGTGACATAAGTCTCTGTCAAAGGGTAATCAATCTGTCTCACTCGTCAACCTCTTGTGCTGAATGAAGTGATGCCCAGAAGATAGCAATATGTCCTAAAATGTAAACAACATGACACAGGAATGCACAACCTGGAAGTGATATAACATTACTAGACCATGGAAAATCCCTCACACTGAGCAATGGATACATCCTCTTCTTGCCTGCGGCTGCCATACAAACCCAATAGCCAAAGATGGTGCTTTTGCAATGAGCCTAGGAAGGACGTTTCAGTGACCCATAACAAAATACCATCCTGTTCTCCTCATAGACACACTGATTCATTCTCCATTAGGTATTCGAAATGCCCTTCATGTAGATCTTTGAACATAGTATTCCTTTGTAATCCATCAAGAATGGTTGTCATGTAATTTGTTTAACATTTCATCTGAATAATTGTGTCCTCTCGCATGTTCCAAGGCTCTAGCAATATTAATTTCACCGAAAATGCAAGCCACGTTTTTACCAGACATGTATGTAGATCTATAACATGCCAGATGACAACACAATAACAATCTACAGACTAGATTGTGACACCATTTATGGACTGACAGTTCGAAGTAATCCATCAGATCACAAATAGACATCATGACAAAATTACAATCGTTAATCTACGTGCTCTCAGTGCTGCACTTCTGCGCACCTGGATCTTTCCAGAGGCAGTAGGTCAAACAAGTCGCATTTCTAAGCCTACTTTAAGAGACAGCATTTATCCTACCCAGTTGTACATAGTGGGGTTGCCTGGCTGATCAGGACATGCCAGTTCCTACAGCTTTTTCATTTTTTGCATTTCTATTTATTTCATACCATGCTTATACAGTGGCAAAAAATCCTCCAAATACTGCAATAATAAACAATACAAGCAGAAATAAAGCAAACAGGTACTGCAGTCAACAGACATGCTATTTTCTCACATTTACGCTTCCTGTTGTCGTGTACAGTCAGCCATTTAATGAGATCGTGTTACCTGTGTCACTTGTATGTTGTCCATGCTGGATGGTCATAGTAGATGCTCACAGTGGACCCTTCTTCAAGGCTAGCAGTCATGCTCAGCCATTTTTTGACAGATATGGTGGTCAGCCAGATTGGATGTACATGACAAACCTCACACAGTGGGCAAATACCACGGTGTACTGATTTTCTCTGCAATGTCCTTGAATGTTGGGGTCATGTTAGGAGAAACAGGGCTGTCATGTGTGGAGTGGTGGTTGTTGAGTTTATTTTATGTATAGTGAGGTTGGTGGTGGTGCCAACGTCCGTATTTGAGAAGCCTATCTGCTTCTCAGTGTCACCTCCATCTTTAAATGACAATAATGCCTCCCATCTGAATGATGTTCTTGACTTTCTTCTCTCAGGGCATAGGATGAGGGATCTAGGTGATCCACCATCAAACCTTTGTGCATGCTGTATGAATTTGCAAATCAACAAACAGGCTCTCCCATGCAAATCATTCCATCTCTTCCTGATGTCACCCTAAATACATGGAATTGTAGAAGCACCACTGACCATGTGCACAATCCTGGTGCTCACTGCCCTACACTGACTGAGGCTGGTAGCGTGTACCTCAGTATCAGGAAGCTAGGGTTCCACTCTCACAGTCTCATCCACCATGACTTGTAGTTTATTTTTAGTGAATCTGGACGCTCTGACTCTGAACCTCATGTTACCAGTGACCATAGAATTGGGGACTGTTCACAGCTCTGTGTAACATATTAGGCATCTTGGTGATTTGCACTCTGCTTTGTACGTGATGCTGCAGATGGTGCCCATTACCTGATGCTATGAAAGTATGTGTCATGATTACATTCCACCACAAAATATCTCAGGTGTGAGGAGCTTTAAATATAGTGAATGTTCATATGCCAGACCGAAGTTAGCATGTGGTGGCCAACCAAAGTGGGGACACTGTCTACTGACAGTTTTACTCATAATGGCAGCCAACAGATACGGCCTCCCCACAATGGAAGGCCAACTGAGTTGGCTGAAGCTTGACTACCTCAAAATACAGTAGCTCTTCCTCTTCTGTCACAGCAGAGGTGGACATTCCATGGCGGCAGTGGAATGCTGTCCCATCTGCCAAATTGTTAATAAGGCCCCTAGACCTACAGAGATTATATCACTCTATCCTGTAGACCCAGAGAACACTAATATAGACGTTTAGAAACCAAATCAGAATAATATTTGCTTGTGGGTCAAATACAGAAATCGTTGTATAAGTCTATACTTACTGTTATACCTGGCATGCTTGGAGTGGTTTTCCTCCTAACTTATTGCCTGTAGACCTCCTGTTTAACTGACTTCATTTCTGCTGGTTTTTAGGGCTCTGCGCAAATTACCACTGCTAACCAGTCCTAAAGTGCATGTTAGATTGGCTTATACCCAATTGGCATATTTAATTTGCTTGTAAGTCCCTAGTAAAGTGGCACTACCTGTGCCAAGGGCCTATAAATTAAATGCCATTAGTGAGTCTGCTGCACTGATTGTGCCACCCACTTAAGTAGCACTTTAAACATGTCTCAGGCCTGCCATTGCAGTCTGAGTGTGTGCAGTTTTAAACTGCCATTTAGACCTGGCAAAATAAGCCTTTTCCCAGGCCCAAACCTTCCTTTTTAATACACATAAGTCACCCCTAAGGTAGGCTCTGGACAGCCCCAGAGGGCAGAGGGCAGAGTGCAGTGTATTTAAAAAGTTGTACATGTACTTTTAAGTTTTACATGTCTTGGTAAGTGAAAAACACCTAAAGTACTTCTTCACTACATCAAAGCCTACCTCTCCCATAGAATAACATTAGAGTTACCTTATTACATTTTGTAGGTGTAATTTCCAAATGGGAACAGGTAAGAAGTTTATGTTTGGTGAATTGTAATGAAAAATCCTAACTTATGGGGGCATGGGAATTTAAATTACAATTTTGAAAATGCCACTTTTAGAAAGTTTCTATTTTCCTGCCTAAGGCATTTGGTGCCTGCAGCCTGTCTCTGGGTCGTCTTACTGGGTGTGGGTGACAGTTGGGCTTTGTGTATTCCTCCTGGACAGCCACACACAATGTGAAACTTAGGTGTGACTGGATGGACCATCACTGGCAGGATGGGAGGGGGATACGGACCCAGCCCCACTTACACTTGAATGGGCTGTGTCCTGCCTCCACACATAGAGCTGCATACCCCCTGTAGTAAGTCCGTAGCAAGGCCTGGGAAGGTACGGCACCTGTACACTTCTCGACCTGTAGATACTCTGCCAGGAAGGACTGCTGTGCTGCTTAAAGGATTGCCACTCTGCTGGACTGCTGCTCTGAAGGACTGCTGCCCTGCTGTGCTAACCTACTGCCTGATACAACAGGCTTCCAACAACCTTGCACCTGGACTTTGGCATCTGTGTGTCTACCCTGCCAAGTGGTGCCACCCAGGCCTGGACTATTGGAAGTGGGCTCAAGGAGCTCTGCCAGTCTCTGTGGATCCAGCTGAACTGACACAACTCCTCTGCTGCACGGCGCGAACCTGAGCAGAACTGATGCATTGCCGCTACTGCATGGATCGGACCCATCGCAAAAACCCACATCACAGCACATCGGAACCCTCGCTGTTCATGCATCCTCATTGCAGGCCCTCCCATCCCTCATCGAAGGCAGCCTAGACACAGTACTCCAGATGGCAGCTCCTCGGAATTTACGCATCGCCCCGACTGTGGGGTACACTCTCGGTGCCAAACTTTCCATCACAAGCCCGATCGATGGTATCCTTGACAACGACACAGGCCCTCTCATCGCAGCCTCACCGCATCTTGGAGCCAACACATCGCTTCTGATGCATGATGCATCTTCGACGGGGATCCTCGAAACGCTCCGCAAACCAGGATTTAAGCAGCATGTTCAGCAGGCCTAATTGGGTCCCTGTAGCCAGCCCACACTCCATCGCAGTTGGCCTGTACTTGTGACTTTGTCCCGGTTCGGCATGGCCAGGTATACACATTTGGCACGTTCTATATTTTGGTGTTATTTTCACCCAAAAAAAATTAAATTGCATATCTCCAGTTCTACTGATTGGATTATTGCTGTGTGGGTCTTGTTTTATTTATTAAAGCAAGTTTTATTTTTCTAACTTGGTGTGTGATTCTTTTTGCTTGGTGTTTTCACTTTATTACTGTTTGAAGTGTTGCACAAATACTTTACACATTGCTTCTAAATTAAGCCTGACTGCTCTGTGCCAAGTTACCACAGGGTTGAGCACAGGTTAATTTAGGGTTGGCTAGTGCCTCACCCTGACAAGGATTGTGGTGGCTGCTTAACCATGGCTTACACCCCAGTCAACCAACAACCCGATTTCTTACACTCACTTACACCTGTCTAGACTTACCAATTTTTTTGTGAATATGGCCAGTCACAAAGAAGTCTATCTTTTTTGTGCACTAAATGTTTTGAAACCTGACCTGAGTTTTGTGCTGCAATTAATGTACAAATCACTCACAGCACAAAACCGTTTTTTGCAAAGAGTGAGAACTCCTTCCTCATTAATATATATGAGGCAAGATTAATTTGGTGACTTCTTGCAAATAGCTTTGAGTGCAACCATGGAGGACTGTGAAGGACATCTTATCTCCATCCCAGCATTCTCATTCACAGTATAGAAAGTTTTTTTTATTAAAGTAGACCTTGGGGACAAGGGCTGCTTTGAAAAACAATTCTTTTATTCCAGACGACCGCAGTTTACTGTCCCCAGTGCCAAAACCCAACGCTCACAAGGTGGGAGCTGTCCAATGGGGGCAGCTTCCGCTTTGCAAATGGATACTATCTCCTGTATATCCTGTACCCACGGCTGGACTGGGAACATAAACCAGCCCTGGCAATTCCACTCAACCGGCCTGGGGAGGAGGGGCTTGTGGGGGGAGGGGGTAGTGTTGCTTTTGTTACAGGGGGCTGATATTGCGGCACTGCTGCAAAACCAGCCCCAGTAAGAAAACCGGCCCCCCACGTGTCAAAAAATGGCCCCCACCCTTCCGGCCCACTGGGAAAACGCCTGGTGCCCACTACGGCCAGTCCCGCCCTGCCTGTACCGCCACCATCTAAGCAATGATTTGTAACTGGAATTGCACGAGTACAAACAACCTTTTCTTTACCATCCTTTATAGGTCACAAAGTGCACATCGAGAGTGTTGGAAAGCCGTTTCTGATTCTCAATTTAGCTTTAGAATATTGCAACTTGCTTTTTGCTGTTGCAAAGCTCTGATATTGCTAATTACAGGCTGTGCAACCAAAACACAGGCTTGATACATCAGGCTGCATGACCATTAGAGTTCAATACTTTTTTGGGCCAATTCACTACTTTAGGGGTAACTATACACTTCATAGTTTTTTCTGGCCTGCGCCTGCCAGCCCTAATTCTGTGTCTGTGGACTATCTGCAGATTGAACAATATGCAGTCATGGGGTTTGGATAAATGTGCACAGGCATTTTCATTTGGATCCCTGTGCTTACTTTACCCTGAAAATATTTTGCATGAAATTCCTCGTCCTACACCCTTGAAAGAATGGGAGTGTTGGGATGGTGTTCCACGGTTATTGCAGCACTTGCACTTCCTTGTCAGTTAACAAATACACTAACTAGTAGTGGAAATAGGCACAGTTATATTTATTGAGTCTCCAGCGCATTTATAATGCCAACTCCCGTAATGCGCCCATGAAAAGACCCATTTTTTCTCTCTGAACCTTCCACTAAAGAAGCAGAAAGCCTGGTGGTCTGGCCAGGTTGTCTTAGGCGTCTCCTGTGAATTCTGTAAATCGCTGTGTGCAATTTCTTGTAAAGTATGCCGCACTTGCCACAAAAAGTGCTTTCAATTGACGTCTATGTTCTTTGGTTAAAATTTATGGGGCCGATTCACAGAACTAATCTGAGATAAAATCCTAAACTTACTACTTTTGGTATTCACAGAAGGCATTTAGCAGTAGTAAAGTTAGGACTCCTAACTTTACTACTACTAAATGCCTTCTGTGAATACCAAAAGTAGTAAGTTTAGGATTTTATCTCAGATTCGTTCTGTGAATCGGCCCCTATGTTTTTATCATACAATTCTTTTTCAGCATATTATGCAAGGAGAAATTGTGGTTCACTCTTCGATATTCAAAAACTGAAAAGCAGATTCTTTTTGTTGGTTGTGAAAGTCGACGAAGAGATGGAAAGAAGAAGTAGACTTTTTTTTGGGCTAGTATTGGTTTTGTTCTTTGGGGAAACAAAAGTTACTTATGCGGGTGACAATAGACTGTGTTTCCTGCACAATGAATTTGGATTATAGTGCCTAGCCCGGAGGTCTGTCCCAAATGGATACGTTGATAGAAGGAAGTCCCGACCAACAGTGGGGCATATTGGCCTTACAAACTCCTGGGACCTCTTGTCTTTCCTGAAGTTATATAAATTGAATCCACCAGTTCAGAAACAAGTAAACAAAAGTCTCAGAAAAATAGCTGTGCATTTTCTTACAACTCTTATTTGTTAAATTGTTTGGAAAAAGAAACACACACACGCACATGCATTTGAGCCAGGTGAGATGGACCTCAGAAAAGAAGGTGTAGTTCAGTCTCACTGAGTCTGATTCAAAATATTTGAAATATACTCAGTCAGGTTACGCCCATGTTTGAAGTTAATTTACTTTGTTGAATTTGCAAAGAGTTCCAGGAGTACTCTTAGGAAGTTGCACCCGAAATAGTTCAAGAATTCTTTGCAAATTCAAAGTAACTTTTGTGAAAAACCATTTTTGCACATTTCAACTGAGTAAATGTACATTTACACGAGCAATAATGTGCCATCGATGCCCTTTTGCAACCTTTGTGCTTCATCTTGTTTGGCTGAACATTGCTACACATATAAAGTCACTTGAGGGATTTATTAGGTCATCACAAACCTAATGATTAGAGAAGACGTACACGTAGGAGTGTGGGTCATCAATAGATTTTTGAGAGGTCGTCTCACCCTCAACTTATCGAGACATGCTTCATCATTTGACGAGCTCTTACACCTGGGTAAGAACAGTGCCACCCTGGCGGACTCATCCTGAGGAAGCTAGTCTTCCCCTGGGAGTTCTTATAAATCGATGGTCAGGACAAAACACTTGGTCCTGTCTTTTTTTTTTTGTAAATAAGACAAAAGAAGGGGAGTTTTAAAATATACTTAGAAGTATACTCAAAGGGATGCCTTTATTTAGTGAGTACCTCTGGTATGTTTAAAAACATAGGAGAAGTGACGGTCATCTGGTGATTGATAATGAATCACCTGACCTAATTTTATTATTATATATATGTTTCAACCTCTTACTCTGCTTAACAAGGTCTGGGGTCTCCGTTAGGGTAATTAAGCTACGGAATACATTCAAACCATGTTATAGGGATATAAATTGTAACTCTATCGGTCCCTTTGCTATTTCAGCCACACCCTAATCATATTCAACTATGGGCATCATAGCAAAAGTGTGAGGGACGCTTCCTTCATAGTCATACATTCATCAGAAGGACGAGCATGGCAAATCACCTATTCGGCTCCCGCACACGTAATGAGACCTCATTGCTGAAACAGCAAAGGGACCGGTAGGGTTACTATTAAAATCCCTATAGCATGGTTTGAATGTATTCCATAGCTTAATTACCCTGACGAAGACCCCGGCCAAATTCTACCATTCTTAATGTGGCAGAATTTTTTCCAACAAGGTTCCAGAAATGCAAACTGGCGAGTACGGGTGAGATTTGGTGTCCCCTTGCACAATTTTCTTACGTAGTCGATCACGAGTGGTTCTAGTTGGAGGGCTGCTTTTCGAGTAGATTTAATGCGGCTTGAGTAGATTTTCTACTCGAGTGGCAGCAAAATCAACTCAAATGGCTGCGTGCTGTTGTGCACCGCATAGTGCCATTGGAACTGATTTTTCAGTGCTATTTGCACTACCAGTGCTAAATTGCAACGTGCATGTTTTCTGTCTGCTGGCAGAGCTCAGTTTTTATGTAACTCCGTGGAATTATGCAGCGTGAAACTTCACGAGGTCTGCCCGTACAGGATATGTATGAGACATCCCATAACTGTCACTGTTGGTTGTGGAATCCTTCAAAAGGGGGTCCAGTAAATACAGACCTGCTTTCAAATCTGCAGCCCTTCCAACAGAACTGGACACATTACTTGAGGATGAACAAAAAGCATGTTTCTTCTCTTTATATATGCATAAGTGGATGTGCCCTGCCCTGCCTTTCAAAGTGCCATCCTCTTGCATGCCACAAGCTGTCTTTCAGAACATGCTTAAATCAGGGGGCGTGGCTACGGCGCGTTGCGAAATGGCTGCCTGTTGAGGGAGCTCCGCAGGCCAGACTGCAATATCCGGCAAATACCATATGCTCAACTCGGCCTGAGACCGAGAACAACGTATGCCCTGATCACTGGACCTTTTCTGCACCAGCGGCTGCAATCTGCGAGCCTGGTCGCGTCCTGGAACCCCCGAACTACCAAGCGGCGCGGATCGGCGGACCTGCCGAGAACATGGCCGCCGCCATCTAAATCCCAGACGTGGCTGTGGAGGGTGTCTGGCGAGTGGCGAGGCCGGCTGTGAGTGGGGTGCCCTGTGTGACAGCGGAGACATCCTGAGGTGACCCGGGGACGGCTGCTGACCTACACGTGAAGCGCAGCAGAGGCGGAGACTGCCATCGCCGGAGAGAGGGGGACCTGTACTGGCCGCGAGGCAGAGGAAAGAGACTGTGGTGACCCGATCGAGCCGTGGAACTCCCGCCTAAGAAGTCCGGCACTCATAAGGTAGGAGCGACTGGGCTCTGCTCGGCCGGCGCTGTGCTGGGCATTGCGGGGCGGCCGGGACCTGCACCGCGGCTATTGCGTTGGGGGTCCTGCGGTCAGCAACGTATGTGCTAAGGCTTGTGCGGGTCTTTGGGGCCTAGTCTGCCCCCTGCAGTGGAGGTGCTCCCCACCTGATCGCTGTTGTGGACCTGGGGCGGTACGCGGAGGGCTGCGGGCGCCGTCAGACACCCCCCTCGCTGGGCTTGTGGGGGGTTTGTCTCTAGTACGGTGCGCGGGCCGTCTGATCCTGCTCTACCTCCGCGTGGTGGCCGGGCGGTGGGCCCTCCTGTGTTGTGCTCCTGGTTGGGCGGCGGCGGTGATCGCGGGCGGCCCTACGATGTCACTCCACTGCTACCTGACCGTCTCTGTATAGGTGGGCTGCGGCTGCCACCGGCCTTGGCATCTGTGTCGGCCTTCCCTGATTGATCCGCTGGGAATAGACCGGATCCGGCCGCAAATACGGCTCACTGGGGACAGTAGACTGCCTTTACCAAACGTGGGGGCGCCACTGTACCGGCCCTCGCTGGCTGTGGACTGCCATACTGCCCGCTGCCTACAGTGCGACCCGCTGTGATACCGGCGATTTGCGAATATGGGCAAAACGGACCCCAAGCAGCCCAAACTCCCCTTTGAGAGTGCGAGGCGCACCCGCACGGCGGAAACCCCGCTGGGCACAGGCACACCGGACAATGCTGATGACCCAGAGGAAGACCTGAGAACAATACTGCTCGAGGTGCGCACCGGTCTGAAAACAATAGACAGCAAGATCGATGCTCTTGCGACCAGCCTGGATGCCGTTAAACAAAAGGTAGATGTGCATGAGACCAGACTGGATGTCCTGGAAAACAGGCTGTCAGACACACATGATGCCACTGCTGAGACGAGAACGCAGGTCCTGAACATGGAGCGAGTACTGGAGGTCATCAAGCTGAAAAATGAAGATTTAGAAGCGCGTTCGCGCCGAAACAATGTCCGTATTCTTGGCCTTCCGGAATCGACAGCCATCTCAAAGATGGAGACTTACATCGATAACCTACTCCGCGAGCTGTTTGGTCCAGTGTTGTCTCCGGTTATGATTGTGGAGAGGGCGCATAGATCCCTTGGCCCTCGGCCGGCTCCCGGAACTCCGCCGCGACCAATAATGGCACGCCTGCTGAATTATGCGGATAGAGATGCTATACTCCGTGAAGCAAGAGCTAAAAGTCCGGTCGTACATCAAGGCAACACCCTGTCCTTCTATCCGGACTACACACCAACTGTGCAGGCAGCGCGCAGGGAGTTTCAGCCGGTGAAGCGAATCCTGCAGTCCGCCTCTGTTCCTTATGCCATGCTCTACCCGGACAAACTGAAAATCACCCATGAAGATAAGGCACACTTTTTTACAGAGTCTAAATCGGCCTTGAAATTTGCGAAACACATCTGCCCTCGCAAACCTCACAAGTCTGTTTCTCAGAATGCAGCCTCGTCGCCGTCCCACAGCGATGCGGATTGATGATCAAGCTACACTAATGCCCAATAGGGGAACCAAAGTGCAGGCCCACCTGGACTGGCGTCTTACCAATTTACTCCCCATGGCTGTTCTTTCGGATTGTAAAATGTGATATTGAACTAGATTCGCGACCTGCCTCTGTAGGGTCTCCCTCATAATGGATGTGTCCCTAACCTACATGGAAGGGCTGATTAGTTGTTTAGTATTCCTTTTGGGGTCTCAGTGAGAGTCAATTACACTGCATACGCAGTCTGGCCACCCTGCCTATCGGTGGGTGTTCGCCGCTGTTCCTCCCCCCCAGAGGGTGATCCCCTACTTGGTTGTAACTCTTGATATATTTGGGGTAATTTTTGGGATGGGGAGGGGTTCTTTTTCTCGACCTAATTGGGAGGTTGGAGTGGGAGGAGGGTGGGTGGGGGGACACCGTGCGTTTGCATGTAGCCAATGTAACTATACAGCCATGTTGAAGGATGTTTTTCTTGAATGGATCAATACCAAGGTTATCTACTGTACTGCTCACTTAATACATTATGACACTCAGATGATTACTGTGCCTTCATGTTATGATGCCACAGGGCTCCATGGGTGAGAAATATACACTGATAACATGGAACATTAGAGGGCTCAACTCCCCGAAGAAATCCCGACAAGTGCTTGCATACTTAAATCATCATGGCGCCCAGGTCGTACTCCTACAGGAGACGCACTTGACCAAGGCATCGGAGGTGAACTTTGCGCGTAGTTGGGCGGGCTTCAGGCTGGCCTCCTCCTATTCATCCTATGCCAGGGGAGTCATTATACTGATTAAAAAAGGGGTCCCGTTTGTGCCTCATCGTACCCACACAGATGGAGAAGGTAGATGCGCGATGGTTCAGGGCAAGCTGGGAGATACACTACTCACTATCATAGCTATGTATGGCCCCATAGCAGATGAGCCGGAGGTGTTCTATCGCATGTATAGCGAGCTCAGACAGTGGCCCGAGACAGCTATAGTGTGGGGTGGGGACCTCAACACATATTTAGATCCCACACTTGATAAGTCCAACCCCCAGAGCAACCGCACCCTAGAGTAGCTCGGAGCGTTAACCAGGCCATGCTGGAATTTGGACTGGTGGATGTGTGGCGGCTGCGCAACGCCTCCACTAGGGAGGGCACACATGCTACGCCTGCACACAACAGTTGGTCTAGGCTGGACTATTGGCTGCTTGACGAGAGTACAGCGGAATGGGTGACAGAGGTCACTCACCACCCGCGAACGCTTTCTGATCACAATCCTGTACAGCTTTCCCTCTGTGTCCCTACTCCCACCCGCCGCCCGTTCACATGGCGCTTCCGATCGGAGGCACTCCTTGAACCACTATATAACGATACTGTTCGTAGGGCCATAGAGAATTACTTTCTTGAAAATACAGGCACTGTGGAGACCGTCTCCTCGCTATGGGAAGCGTTCAAGGTAACGATTCGGGGAGTCTGTATGAGCACAACCGCCGGAATATTGAAGGATTTACGTACACAACTCCACAAGATAGAGACCTCCCTAAAAAAACTTGAGAGTGCTTATACAGTTAGCCCCTCCCTGGACAAGCTATCGCGCATCCAAACTCTGATTCAAGATTATGACGCGGCCGCGGACACAGAACTAAGATACATCAACCGCAGACACTTGGCCAGGCGCTATGGCGAGGGCGGGAGACCGGGCCGCACATTGGCTAGGAAAATCAAAGCGGTCGAGGACCACTACCATGTTAACAAGATAGTTGATTCTCAAGGCCAGGAACATTACACCCCATTGAACATTTTAGAGCAGTTTAGGGAATACTATGCTAGCATGTACGAATCACGCGGGACGGGACCAGACTCCGCAACTGAGGACTACCTGGATAACATAGCGTGCGCTTGGCTGGCTGACGGTCACAGAGAGTATTTGAACCAACCGCTGGATGTGGCGGACATCAAGGCCGCGATATGTGCCCTGCCGAATGCCAAGGCTCCAGGCCCGGATGGCCTGACCGTGGAATTCTATAAGGCTTACGCGGACCTCCTGGCCCCTTTCTTACTAGAGATGTACGACGAGGCGCATGATACTGGTGTGCTGCCTCCATCTCTCCGGCAGGCTCTTATCATAACCCTTCTTAAAAAGATAAGTCTCCGGATGCCTGTGAATCTTATCGGCCTTTATCTTTGATCAACACGGACGCAAAAATCTTGGCCAAGATCCTGGCCACCCGACTCCAGCCATTAATGCAACGACTGGTCTTGCCGGACCAGTCGGGGTTTATACCAGAGCGCTCCACTTCCCACAACGTACGAACCATTTTTGCTATGCTGCATGTCCTAGATCCCAACCTGCGTGCTGCTGCTGTTATGCTCGACGCTGCTAAAGCGTTTGACTCCATTGAATGGGACTATATGTTCCGTATTTTACAGCGCATGGGTTTCCCGCCATTGTTTTTGGGCTGGATTAGGATTCTGTATGCGGCTCCGTCGGCCAGAGTCCGAGTTGGGGGACTGACATCAGAGGCCTTTGCTATTGAGAGAGGCACGCGTCAGGGGTGCCCCTGTCGCCACTACTCTTTGCCATTGCTATCGAGCCATTGGCGTGTGCAATACGGCAGAGGCACAGAGAGACCGCCCTAAATTTTAACCATCGACCGGTCGGCATCTCACTCTACGCCGATGATATGGTTCTATTTCTGAGGGAGCCAGAGCGCTATCTAGCACAGGTGTTGCGGGAATACACCAGATTCGGACTAATCTCGGGCCTTACCATCAACTGGGACAAATCGCTTATCATCCCCCTGACGGCAGTTACCTCCGCACCCCCACTGGAATACCCTATATTGTGGACTGTAGACCCGGTCAAGTACCTGGGAATCTGGGTCCACCGGGACCCTGAGACGGTGGTAAGGGAGAACTATGGGCGGGCCTGCGCCAAGCTGGATCGACATATTGATACCTGGACGACACTGCCGTTGTCCCTCGCGGATCGTGTTGCTATTCTTAAAATGGTGGTGCTACCCCGCTTCCTGTACCTTTTCTCTAACATTCCAATTAAGTTGACGCAGGGGTTCTTCAGCACATTGCGGACCTCTATTCTCCGGTTGATATGGGGAGGCAAACAGGCTCGTGTGGCCTGGGACACTCTCACTCTAGACTACATTAAAGGGGGTTTTAGTGTGCCAGACCTCTATATGTACTACTTAAGCGCGCAGGCGCAATATGCATATTACTGGGTAAACACACATGACTTCATACCCCATGTGGCGGTTGAGGACGGGGACGCATCGCCGGTGCCTCTCCGCAGTCTCCTCACTCACACACGACGCGAAAATCCAAAAACGGAAATAAATACGATCGACACTACAATAGCAGCCTGGCGTTCTATTGGGCAACTTGCGAGCAGGCTTCCACTCTATGCCCCAGCGATGACAATAGAATATCATGCGGCGCTTACCGTGACACAGGAGATCGGCCCCATGCGCTTGCTCAGAGAGGCGGGACTCACCACCATGCGGGACCTGTTCCCGGGCGGCACCTTCCTGTCCACGGAAGATATACAGTACGTTACTAATCCCACGCCACTCTTTCATTTTGCTATACACCGCCTGAGGCATGCTATCAGATCGCATTACCCCACGTATCCAGTTGAACCGCAGCCACTTCAGTCTCTACAAATGTTACTGACCACCCCCACACGCAAGAAATTAATTACTAGGCTGTACAGAGCAATCAGGAATGAGAAAGTTGGTAGACCAGACAAAAGTTTAGCAAGGTGGAATGCGATACTGCCCATACCTTTGATGCTGAAAGACTGGGAGCATGTGTGTGACCTTACCCGCAGACTCTCTCCCAACGGGAACCTACGCATTATCCATTTTAAATGCTTACATCAGACGTATCACACGCCCCTTCGTCTTTGCAAAGCTGGTTTGCGGGACAATAGCAGATGTAAACGTTGTGGGCGGGTGGAGGCTGATTTTATGCATCTTGCTTGGGAATGTGGGGGTGGGTCACTACTGGGAACAGGTGGTGCAGCATATAAAAGAAATGTCAGGACTGGATGTTCAGTGTACACCTTCAGTTTGCCTTTTGAGCTACGTCCCTCATGCAAAGGGAGTATTGGGGAAGTTTGTGCGTATTGCTCTACTTATGGCTAAGCGAGTGGTGGCTGTCACGTGGGACTGCAGACGGACGCCCAGGGTTGCGACCTGGTTCAGAGATATGGTTTATTGTAAAGAAACATTGGAACTTTATGCGGAGGAGCTACCGATTTCCTCTAAACCTAGAGACATTTGGGAGCCACTACGTATGTACCTGCAAAGACAAACCGGTGCAGTCACGTAAACAGTGGCGTGTTGACCCCTCCACATGCGGGAGTCTCATCTGCCCTATGGAATGCTGGATTTTGGAATCTGAACTGTCCTCTCCCTTGTGGCACTATGGTATTGATTGTTCTTACTGTTGCATTTGGCTGTTCTAACACAAACGATGCTGTGTAACGCAGAAATGGTGTTTGTTATTTTTGAAACACAAAATAAAAAGATTTAAAAAAAAAAACATGCTTAAATCACTTTGGTCAAACTCAAATGGATCTTATATGCCTGTTTGTCTTTGAAGCTTTAATGAATTCAGCCCAAACAATTTCAACTCAACCAGTATTTGTGGGGAGGAATGTTTGATGGGCAGCATCTGTGAGATGCAAGGGGAGTTGGAGTAAGAGAATAACCACCAGAAAAGTCCACAAATGTTCTCAATTGCAACCCAAATCTTATAAATATAAACATACGAAGACCAATAAGGAGGATATCAACCCTTCCACCCACCTTTTAACTGCTATAACATACACGTTGAGGTGTCTGTGTTATAACAGAATTCAGACAAAAAGTAAATATCCTGAGCAACAGTCATGGAAACACGCAGAGTACTCGCCGAAGGACTACTAGCTGCTTTGAGGATACGTTTGGAATATTGAGAAGTTTATGAAGGTTTTTTTGACGGATGTCACTACTCTAGTATTCCTTTATATATTGCTACAGGCGCCCTGATGAAGTCTTTCGTCAAACCCATATCAAAAGGTAAGTGCAAATAGAAGAAGTATAGATTTACTATTCCTAACTCAACATCTAAACCTTGAAAAAAAAAAGAATATATATTATCTACTGGCGGTCGCCAGTAGATAGTTATAGTTACAACCTATTATCCATAGGAAATCCGCGACATTCTATTTGAAATAACGTTGGCGCCGGTTGACGAATCTTCGTGAAAGTTTCCAACTTGTTGGGGCGCTCCGCTCCGCTCCTACCCTGAAAGTCTCGGGGTGATACGTGAAGCGGGGGCCGAGAAAAAAGGGGGGTCCCAAAACGCGTTTTCCCCATTCATTTTTCCATAGGAACCTTTAGTCGCAGCTACAGCCCGAACTGCTGAACGGAATTACCCCAAATTTGGCAAAGAGGTAGCCCTTGGTTCAGACTGGTGCCTTTTGCTAAAATGGTGTAAATCCGTTCAGTAGTTCCTGAGAAATTCACAATTAAAATCACATATATATCTATGGGCGCGTCGGATCCGCGTACCCTCCTGATCACGAACTGCATGCTAATTGGCTGTCAACACTCCAAATCAAGAAGTGTTGGCAGTCATTTTGTCCTCGGTAGAACCGAGGGACAGAAACAAGTGCGCAAAGCGCAAAAGGGGGCAGGGTAGAAACACCCTGACCCCTAGGTCTGCTCAGGGGTCCCACAAGGACCCCTGGGCAGAAAAAATATTTTTTTTTTTAAATCGGCGGGATGCGCTTAGGGTGCGCGTATCCCGCCGAGAAAAAAAGAAACAAGTGCGCAAAACGCACAAAGGGGGCAGGGTAGAAACACCCTAACCCCTAGGCCTGCTCCGGGGGTCCCACAAGGACCCCTGGGCAAAAAGCATTTTTTTTTTTTTAAAATCGGCAGGATGCGCTCAGGGTGCGCGAATCCTGCCGAAAATCGAGCGCGGTCTCCCGCGCTTCGATGTTAATTGGCCCCCAGGTGGCCCAAGTCCCGGGGGCATGGTGGGGGGATAATTTAATGTGTGGGGGCCTCAAAGGGCCCCCAAGCCCCGGGGACCGCCACCCCCGGGGCTTTTTTAAGAATGGTGCGGGAGGGCTCTGAGCTCTCCCGCAGCCCCGGGGACCACCACCTCCCGGGGCTTTTTAAATTAATTTAACAACCTGTGTGGGGGCTCCAGCCCCCCACACGCCCCGGGACCGCCACCTCCCGGGGCACTAACAAATTAAAATGGGGGTCCGTTTTGGACCCCGAAGCCCCGGGGACCACCACCTCCCGGGGCTGTGCTGATGTAGGGAGGGGGCTGCGCGGCCCCCTCCTGGAGCCCTTGATGGCCCTGGGGACCACCACCCCCAGGGCCGGCTCCTGCAGTGTCCCGGGTGCCTACCCCGGGACACTGTAGTTTGCTATGGCAGGACGGAGCCTCGCGGCTCCCGTCCTGCCATAGCAAACTGCTTTGGATATTGGAAGAGAGAGCAGGAAACCTGCTCTCTCTTCCAATATCCAAGCCGATAGCTTTCCACATGGGGAGCAGCATGTCAGCTGCTCCCCATGTGTAAGCAATGCCGGCTCCCGTAGGACACGGGGAGCCGGCGGGACTGTGGGGGATTGGGGACCCTCCCACAGTCCCCAACGAGAGGCCAGGCCCCGGGGGATGGGGTCCCCGGGGCAAGTAGTGGCCCAGGAGGGGGCCACGCGGCCCCTCCCCAAAAAGAAAAATTTAAAAAATTTAAAAAATGGAAAGGCCGGCCCCGGGGGATGGGGTCCCCGGGGCCTTAAATGGCCAGAGGAGGGGGCCACGCAGCCCCCTCCAAAGAATAAAAATAAAGGCCATGCCCCGGGGGATGGGGTCCCCGGGGCCAATACAGGCCCAGGGAAGGGGGCCACGCGGCCCCTTCCCGTTTTTTTTATTAAAAATTTTAAAAAGGGGTAAGGCCCTGGGGGATGGGGTCCCCAGGGCATAAAAACTGGAAAAAGGAAGGGGGCCACACAGCCCCCTTCAGGGGACAAAAAACATTTTTTTTTTAAAAACGATTGGGCCCGCAGGCCCCGCCCCCTTCCTTCACCACTCTGCAAACGCGCCCTGGCGCGTTTGCAGAGGGGAACAATTCCCCTTGAATACTGGGGGTCCCTGGGGCCAACTAGCCCACCAGGAACCTCCAATATGCACCAGGGGCTGCGTTGCAGAGACGTGTAGAGAGGCCACACCCCTTTTACACCTCTCTGCAACGCAGCTCTGTGGCGCTTTTTGGAGGTATATGGTGGGCTAGTTGGACTCCGGGGACCCTCAGGATTCAAGGGGACTTAATCCCCAACTTAAAACGCGCCACGGGCGCGTTTGCACAGTGGTGAAGGGAGGGGGCGGGGCTTCAGGTGACATGTGTGCAAACAGGCCCCGTGGCGCGTTTTAAGATGGGGAATTAAATCCCTTCAATCCTGAGGGTCCCTGGGGCCAACTAGCCCAACAGGTACATCCAGAAAGCGCCACAGAGCTGCGTTGCAGAGAGGTGTAAAAGGGGTGTGGCCTCTCTACACGTCTCTGCAACGCAGCCCTGGCGCATATTGGAGGTTCCTGGTGGGCTAGTTGGCCCCTAGGGACCCTCAGGATTCAAGGGGACTTAATCCCCCAACTTAAAACGCGCAACGGGGCGCGTTTGCACAGATGTCACCTCAGGCCCCGCCCCTCCCTTCACCATTGTGCAAATATTCCTCTAAAATCAGCCGAAATACGAATTCCGATTTACTCACCTGTTATCAGGAGAGACCTCAGTGCTGTATCTTTCAGCCCAGTACTGGTCCTGAAAAGTAATTCTAACCATACTTACCAGTAACTTGAATTTCCTTCCATAGGCTAACATTGACTGGTTTCACTTGGAAATTCTTCTAAGTGTGGAGTTTTGGAACTTTAAAATATTCCTCTAAAATCAGCCGAAATACGAATTCGATTTACTCACCTGTTATCAGGAGAGACCTCAGTGCTGCATCTTTCAGCCCAGTACTGGTCCTGAAAAGTAATTTTAACCGTACTTACCGGTAACATGAATTTCCTTCATAGGCTAACATTGACTGGTTTCACTTGGAAATTCTTCTAAGTGTGGAGTTTTGGAACTTTAAAATATTCCTCTAAAATCAGCCGAAATACGAATTCCTATTTACTCACCTGTTATCAGGAGAGACCTCAGTGCTGCATCTTTCAGCCCAGTACTGATCCTCAAAAGTAATTTTAACCGTACTTACCAGTAACTTGAATTTCCTTCCATAGGATATCATTGCCTGCTTTTTGCTGAAAAAGTTTCTAAGTGTTGATTTTTGAAACATACAAATATTCCTGTAAAATCAGCCGAAATACGAATTCCGATTTACTCACCTGTTATCAGGAGAGACCTCAGTGCTGTATCTTTCAGCCCAGTACTGGTCCTGAAAAGTAATTTTAACCGTACTTACCGGTAACTTGAATTTCCTTCATAGGCTAACATTGACTGGTTTCACTTGGAAATTCTTCTAAGTGTGGAGTTTTGGAACTTTAAAATATTCCTCTAAAATCAGCCGAAATACGAATTCCGATTTACTCACCTGTTATCAGGAGAGACCTCAGTGCTGCATCTTTCAGCCCAGTACTGATCCTGAAAAGTAATTTTAACCGTACTTACCGGTAACTTGAATTTCCTTCATAGGCTAACATTGACTGGTTTCACTTGGAAATTCTTCTAAGTGTGGAGTTTTGGAACTTTAAAATATTCCTCTAAAATTAGCCGAAATACGAATTCCGATTTACTCACCTGTTATCAGGAGAGACCTCAGTGCTGCATCTTTTAGCCCAGTACTGATCCTCAAAAGTAATTTTAACCGTACTTACCAGTAACTTGAATTTCCTTCCATAGGATATCATTGCCTGCTTTTTGCTGAAAAAGTTTCTAAGTGTTGATTTTTGAAACATACAAATATTCCTGTAAAATCAGCCGAAATACGAATTCCGATTTACTCACCTGTTATCAGGAGAGACCTCAGTGCTGTATCTTTCAGCCCAGTACTGGTCCTGAAAAGTAATTTTAACCGTACTTACCGGTAACTTGAATTTCCTTCATAGGCTAACATTGACTGGTTTCACTTGGAAATTCTTCTAAGTGTGGAGTTTTGGAACTTTAAAATATTCCTCTAAAATCAGCCGAAATACGAATTCCGATTTACTCACCTGTTATCAGGAGAGACCTCAGTGCTGCATCTTTCAGCCCAGTACTGATCCTGAAAAGTAATTTTAACCGTACTTCACCGGTAACTTGAATTTCCTTCATAGGCTAACATTGACTGGTTTCACTTGGAAATTCTTCTAAGTGTGGAGTTTTGGAACTTTAAAATATTCCTCTAAAATCAGCCGAAATACGAATTCCGATTTACTCACCTGTTATCAGGAGAGACCTCAGTGCTGCATCTTTCAGCCCAGTACTGATCCTCAAAAGTAATTTTAACCGTACTTACCAGTAACTTGAATTTCCTTCCATAGGATATCATTGCCTGCTTTTTGCTGAAAAAGTTTCTAAGTGTTGATTTTTGAAACATACAAATATTCCTGTAAAATCAGCCGAAATCCGAATTCTGATTTACTCACCTGTTATCAGGAGAGACCTCAGTGCTGCATCTTTCAGCCCAGTACTGGTCCTGAAAAGTAATTTTAACCGTACTTACCAGTAACTTGAATTTCCTTCCATAGGCTAACATTGACTGGTTTCACTTGGAAATTCTTCTAAGTGTGGAGTTTTGGAACTTTAAAATATTCCTCTAAAATCAGCCGAAATACGAATTCCGATTTACTCACCTGTTATCAGGAGAGACCTCAGTGCTGCATCTTTCAGCCCAGTACTGATCCTCAAAAGTAATTTTAACCGTACTTACCAGTAACTTGAATTTCCTTCATAGGCTAAGATTGACTGGTTTTCAGCAAAAAGTTTCAAAGTGTTGATTTTCACAAACTACAAATATTCCTTAAAAATCGCCTGTATGACTTAAACGCATTCTTTCAACTGTTTACAGGAGATGCACCAGTGCTGGATCCAGGATCCAACACTGAGTAAGAAAAAGTAACGATAACAGTTTTTACCTGCTAAGTGAATTTCCTTCCATAGGATAACATTGGTGATTCTATGAGAAAAAGTTTCTAAGTGTCAACTTTTAAAATACAATAATATTCCTTAAAAATCACGACTGTAACCAAAACGCTTTTACTCAACTGTTTACAGGAGATGTACCAGGACTGAATCTAGGATCCAGTCCTGTGGTTACAAAAGTAATCCATAAAGTAACTAATTGCATTTAACTAGAAATTCACATTGAGCTGAATGTTGCATTGTGTTTGAAAATGTGTTGCCCATTGCAACAACTGTAACTACTGTACTTAAAAGTCTATTGCCTATCTGCAAAGTATTTAAACTAAAGTAATTCATTCTGAGAAAGTATTTTTTGTAATGTAATGTATAATGTAATTACAATGTAATTTAAAAAATAAAATATGTAAAAAAAAATTGTTTCTAAAAATGTAGTAAATCAGTATGAAAAAAATTAATATAACAATTAATACATTTAAAAATTGTCATTTACAAAACCTTTGAAATTCACTGAAAAAACCGTAGGTTTCAGGCACGTTATAGTTAGAAATTAGCATTTAAAAAACCTTTGAAATTCACTGAAAAAACCATAGGTTTCAGACACGTTATAGTTACAAATTAGCATTTAAAAAACCTTTGAAATTCACTGAAAAAACCATAGGTTTCAGACACGTTATAGTTACAAATTAGCATTTAAAAAACCTTTGAAATTCACTGAAAAAACCATAGGTTTTAGGGACAGTTATAGTTAGTTGGACATTGCACTCGTACAAAACCCGTGAAATTCCCCGTTATAGTTAGTTCAGCTAACTATAACTCGCGCCCACAATGCACTGCTGATGACGTCACATATTACATCACTCATGACATGGTCAGTGACATCACTGATGACATCACTGATGACATCTCAAATGACATCACTGATGACATCATCCACGTGATAATCTGATGCACCTCCTCACACCCTAATATAACCTTTGATACACCCACTCTAAATTACAGACTGCCATTCGCAAAACCATAGACACTCCAACACCAATAACTACATACCCACTCACTGATTCTTAGGTCTACACACACACATCCACTCACTCACCCGTACAGTCACTCATACTTACGGTCACTCAGTACAGGACTATCATATGCACTCTTACTCCTATATAGACACTCAAACAACGCCACTCATCCATAGAGATACTCACACACCTAGTCAGTCATGCAAATAATTAAACACACTGCCATTTACTCACCTATACAGTTATACACACACCAGCTCACTTACTCATACAAATAGTAGCACATTGTTACGCTCTTATACAATCACTGATACAAGCACACACTCATCCATACAGCCACTATCACAATCACTCACTCTTGCTTATAGCTATTTATATACTCCAACACACATATATACTGCCTTTCACATATGTAGTTACTCACACATGTACCACTGGAACATACATTCACTCACTAACACACTCTTACACACACTTACCCACCCATACAGTCTATCACAGATGCACTCTTGAAACCATCCACCCAGTGAATCACCCACTCACACATCTATGCACAGAGTTGCACACACCCCTCCCACACAAACACTCAGGCACCCATACAGATACTCAGACAAGCATTCAATAACTCATATAGACACTCATGTAGCTATTCACAAACACATGCAGCCACTTACACAGCAACAGACAGACGGATACAGACATTAATCCAGTTTAGTCACTAACCCATGCATTCAGTAAGATATGTTAAATCACTCACTTATAGAGTCAGTCACGCACCTACTAAATCATCCATACAGACACTTACACACCCACTCATTCTTCAATACGTCTTTTCCTATATATATTAAAAATATTTAAACTTTACAGAAACACACAGTCACTGGATAATGTCATCAGTGATGTCATCAGTGATGTCATCAGTGATGTCATTTGAGATGTCATCAGTGATGTCATCAGTGATGTCACTGACCATGTCATGAGTGATGTAATATGTGACGTCATCAGCAGTGCATTGCGGGGCGCGAGTTATAGTTAGCTGAACTAACTATAACGGGGAATTTCACGGGTTTTGTACGAGTGCAATGTCCAACTAACTATAACTGTCCCTAAAACCTATGGTTTTTTCAGTGAATATATATATATATATCATCAAGGCACATAGATGTGGAGTTAGGAATAGAAAATCTATACTGGCCTTTCAATATTTTAGATTCAACAGTTTGTTCTTGATATTCTAGCTTCGATATGTAGGGAGCATACATTGAAAAGCTTAATACAGAGGATTTTGGCTTTAGGACTGAAGACAATCTCTCAAGTGACAAAGATAATAATATGGGCACTAGGTGTAGGTATAGGTAAACTATCCGTCAGGTTACAGGACTCTTACAGGCTCAGACAGTGATTTTTGCCAAAATGTTAAAGCCTGAGACTATAGAGCTTCCACTTGGGATAGAGATTTATCCCATCTCTAAAACTGCATTCTATCATATGTATCTGATAAAATGGCTTCACTACTCTCAGAAAATCTCACTCATCAACACCATAGTCATGTTTCACCTTGATGACTGAATTCATACTCAGGTCTCGCCAAAGCTTCTCTCTCAAAATTCCAGAGAGTTCAACACTATGCTAGCCTTGCTCTCTCACATGCACCATCATATGCATTGAAAGACATCTTGCCTCAACATCTATGCACAGCACATGGGCCTGAAGATCAACAAGAAGAAATCATAAGTCATGCCATTTAACATACCAAATCCCTCATAAATCAAGTTGGATGGAGAGGAGCTAGTCATAACTGAATATTAATCTACCTAGGCAGTACTATCAGACATGATGGAGGGGCAGGCAATGACATCAAGAGCAGACTGAACAAGGCCAGGAATGCCTTCAGGATGCTGAACAATGTGTGGAGGTCATCCCAGTACAGCACTAACACCAAGCTGAAGCTTTACCAGATTTGCACTATATCCATACTCTTGTATGAATCAGAATACTGGCAGATGACTGTCAGCCTTCCACACCAGTAACCAGAGAAGAATCTAGCGCATTTCTTGGCCATGAACCATCTCCACCCAAGAACCGTTCACGAGGTGCAAACAAGAGAGCATGTACACCATCATTATGAGAAAAAGATGGAGCTGGATAGGACACACCATCGTAAGAGAACAAGACTCCATCACAAGAAAAGCTCTACACTGGATCCCAGAAGGCAAATGGAAGAGAGGCAGGCCAAAGATGACCTGGAGACGAACTGTGGAAACAGAAATGAAAACCCTGAACTGCATGTGAGGCACCATACAGAAACCTGCCAAAGACAGAAAGAAGTGGAGGTCCTTCATTGGTACACTACATGCCAATTGGTAAAATGGGCCGTAAGTAAGCAACACTATGCAGCCCACCTGTTGTTTGGTTGAAATCATATGAAGACATCACTGTGTCCCTGGAATTTCTCTACTGACTTGTGGTAAAAACAAGGGCAACCTTTAAAGCTCTCTTTCTAGTACAAAAGCCGCTCCATGTCAATCACCAAACTACATCACAAAACTGTTCATCCCTTATATACTGACTATAAGACTCAGGTCCGTCACACGTCTCCTGACTACTTGATCTGCTAGATACTAGAAGTTCCATTATCGACTCTTAATGTTCTGGGTTACTCCCAGTGAAATTCCCTAGTGCTCCAATTGAGACTAGAAAGGACTTTTCCAAGTTCAAAATCCTCAGCTAGTCTCCTTTCCATTCAGATAACCAATTGTCTTCAAGTCAAACCTCCTTAATTGGTGCTCCTAACCCTGGCTATTGAGACATCTATGGCCACGATGCCTTCTTCACACATGGCTTTGAATACTCTTTTGTTTTATGGCTTTGTCACTTTCAGGCTAATATTTAATGCTGGGTGCCCATGATGCATCCCAAACTTACCGCATGAACTATGTGGTCCTTCATCACCGGGCAAAGATTTATCCCACATAATGCTTATCTTTAAATGTAACTATATCACAAATCACTGTTGAGTCATCAATACATAGTATGTAGTGCTTTACAAAATAACATAAATTGAAAAAACAAAAGAGCTATCGATCAGTTTGCACACATTTTACTAGCGTATGCTCAAGAATATAATACTGTCTCTTCGTTTATACATATCACCTATGATCATTCAGCAATCTTTCAGGTTCTAGAGTTCTTATAGGCTCAAACCTCAGAACTAAACCTTGGGCTGCAGGGGCTGCCAAGGCTCCCACTTGAGACATCAGAGCTACATTATATATTACATACATCTTTCAGCTTCCTACAGAAAATCTATTCTTTTGGTTACAAAGACCTTAGGGGCTAAAGTTTTGTAGAGAGGAACTACCCATCGAGTTATACAGATATCATAATTTCAGACAGCAAAGGCAGCATGCAGAAGAACGAGCCATCAGACTACACAGATGATTTCACAGGTTTAGGCTTTCAGCAGCTAAACTATCACTTATGTTACACAAATTGCACATGCTCAGGCCTGTGACAGAAGAGCTTATACTCGGGTTCTAGAGATCGTACATGCTCAGCTATCTGCCAGTAAAGCTACACTTTGAGTTATATGGATAATAAAAGTTTAGGCCTTTGACATTAGAGTTCTTCCAGGATCATGAATTTGTCAAAAAAGATAAGCCACAGATTACACAGAAGTTATAGACGCAGGCCTAAAACAGCTTAGCTACTCTTCTGGTTATAGAACACATTAGGTGCTGTGAGAGCAAAGTTATCCTTCAGGAAACATAGCTTGTATAGGATGAGGCGTAGGACTACAGACCTATTTTTCAGGTTACAGAGATATTAAAGTCTCAACTCTATAAAAACAAAGCTATTCTCTTGTGACACAGGTATTATAGGTCGTACATCTGTCAGCAGTGCAACTTTTCTGGTTAGAGGCGTCATAATTGCTTAGACTGTAGGGACTAGAGCTGTCCCTCAAGTTGCAAAACTGCTGCAGGGTGAGCTGCCTGAGCGCATGGATTACACCGATTTTACAGGTTGATGGTCTGTTAGCCAGTGCTTAATTTGAGCCAGTTGCTGCCAGTGGGGGCCACAGGTGCTTAATTTTTCAGGACCGGCATTCCATTTTCACATCAGATAATTATCGAGAGAGAGAGAAAAACACACAAACGGTTAAGAAAGAGGAAGAGTAAGACTAAACAAGCATTGGTAAATGCATTCGATTTCGCCAATGTGATTAATAATAAGCGCTTTTTTGTTGTAAGTTGTAGCTTGGTGAGCAGTTGTGCAATATAAGTTACTGAAAATCCGTTAAAGCATTATGACTTGTTTATTGAAAAAGTTAATATATTGTGCTTGACACAATGGGGCCGATTCCGATTCGGGCCGGAAATCTCTCCGACCAAGCCGGACCCGGAGAGATTTCCGACCGAATCGGACTCTAGCAGTCCGACCGAACGAGTACGATGCGCACGCATGCAATCGGACTCGAGTCGGTCGGACTCCCATTGAAGTCAATGGGAGCCGGTCGTACAACGCGTACGCGGGCTCCCATTGACTCAATGGGTGCGAGGCGAACAAGGGCGCCCCCTACAGCGGGTACGCCTCGATGCGACTCGTGGCGTACATGCACAGGTAGGGGGGACCCATGGGTCCCCCCTGTGTGCGACTCGCGCAGCTACGCGTACAGGGGGGTCCGACACGGACCCCCAAAGTCCGGCTCCGACTGCTCTTTCGAGCCGGACGGCGCGAGTCGGTCGGACTGCTCGAGGCGTGCATCGTACTTGCCCGGCCGGGGAACGTCTCCATTGCGCGGTGCGAGTCGTGTCCGTGCGAGTCGGTCGGAGCGCTTCGGACCCGCGAACGAGTCGGTCAGCGATTTCGCGTGCGCTCGCATCGTACTCGCTCGCCCGGACGCACGTACGAATCGGTCGGGAAAGAGGGCTCCGAATCGGATCCGGTTAAGCCGAATCCGATTCGGTGCCCTACCGGCCGAGATCGGAATCGGCCCCAATGTGTCTGGAATGGCCAATATTTTAGCAGGGGCAGCTACCATAATGCTATGTGTGGAAACATTTATGCTATCATTATGCCAAAGGTGTACACCGCAATTCCAACCAGAAATGGCTATAAATAGGCCAGGATGTCCACAGTATGTCGCAAATTTGCATTATTATGCCATGGATGGAAATCTTAATGCCAGGAATGCACAATAAAAAGGCAAGCATGGCTATCGTTATGCCAAAGATGCGCAGCTTATGCCAGAAAGGATAATAACTAGGCCTAGAATGCACTCAGTATGCCAAGGATGGCAGCAAGAATTCCAGGGTTAGGTAAAGACTACCTAAATGATGCCAGGAATGACCACGATTATGCCAGAGTCACATAATGCCACGGGGTCACCATTATCCCATGCATGGGTAAAGCCATACAAACGGTAAAGAAGGAGGAGGAGAAAGTCGTAAAACTGTCACCAAAGGAGAAAACATGAATCTGCAAAAGTGAGATAAAGGGGAAGGGAGTGTGTGTCAGTGGATTAAAGAGGCCTGAAGTGGATTCAGGACTACACAGCCTTGGTATTCAGCGCCCTGACATGTTATAGGGTAAGCCCCAGGCTTCTGAGCAGCTCTTTGGACAGCAGCACTCATTACTTTACAAATTAAGCACTTCTCTTGAAAGACACACAGGAACAAACCTATTAGGAAAGTCTTTTCAATACGCATGCACCAGAGACTGTGTAATCCCTGCCTCCGAGTCGCAGCTTCTCAAAATGTTGAGAGCCACAACTGCCTCCTAAATAATCTCTCACAAGAGTCTCTGACTAATAAATATAGGAATGTGCTCATACAACATTGACTCCTGACATCTGAAGCATGTGCAGCTTAAAAAAAAAAAGAAACAGTTAAAGCATCAAGTCGCTGAAAACATCTTTAAAGTGTTGGAGCAGCCATGCTGTGCATTTAAGCATGTCTTCCTTTAATCCCGTTTGTGGAAACCCTTGCAGCCCCCCATGTGACAGCTAACTGCACTAAACAAAAGTACATTTTGTTAAATCAATATAAATCAACAGCAGGAAAAAAAAAATATATATATATATATATATATCTAGCTGTACATGGAAGGTCATTTTCATCGAATTATGAGAATATAATTGTACTGAACTAAGCAAAGGAGGAACGGCGTGCGTGTGCGAGACAGCACTCCACGTGGATGCGAGCAGCAGGGAGTCACCTATAACGAGTGTTTCCATGTTCCGCGCTCCTTTGTTATCAGCCTGGGTAAATGTAAAGCCACAGTTCAACCTGAACAACTAGTACATCACATTAAAGGATCACAGGGTCGAGCAGGCGAGGAGAGCAAAGCCAGCCACTTCCCCACGCAGCAGATGAGTTTAATAAATATGCACTATTGCCAGAGCCAGATACACATGTCAATGAGGGAGATAGGAGAGGAAGTGATGTTTGCTCCTCCTTAGAGCATCTGAATTGAGGAAATGTCTAAAAACAAGCATCAACAATAACAGCTCCAGCCTCAGCCCCATGTGTCCCCTATAACCTCCTTAACCCACACAAACAACTAACGAAATGCATGCTCGATGGCAGCACAGTATGGCTTCAGCTCCCTTTGTCAAGAGTGTCAGGAGCTGGGGGATCGTTAAATGTGCTTCTGTTGTCTGTAGCTTGGTGTGGTCACGAACCATTCTTCAAAGGTAGTTTTTATTTACTGATTGATGGAGGCGCGTGCAGGCACTGTAGAGTGCGGAATGATATTCATGTGCCTTACGCCAGCAGAGCAATGAAAGAAAGTGTTAGGAAATAGTTAAAAAAGTAACGCTGATCTTTATCAGCATCAAGAGCACAACGAAAAAGGGTTAGGAAATAGTATTAAAAAAAAGCACCCGCCGTATGTGAATTTGCTGAAATAAAAACAGAGGGCTCAACAAACAGGAAGGGCTGTGCAGCCGAGGTGCACACTGGAGAGCAAGAACACTAGATTGCTTACCTTTGTCGGCATCAATAGAGCAGCCTCACAAAGAAGATAGGTGGATTAAAAGAAGTACTTGGGACACTGATAAGAGCAAACACATGCAGAACAACAGGAAATAGTGTGCGACAGCCAATAGAAATGGAGGAAAAGTAAGTGGGAAGCACTAAAGTAAGGGCAGGATGTAAGCCCCTTTTAAGATGTATATATACACAATAGATTTCACATGCACAGCACAAACTCTGTGCAGGCAAAACCGAAAAAAACATCACAATGGGAGCAACAGGAACCTGCAATAGTGAGATAATGGAGCAGGGAGTGCCTTGTAGTGGATTGAAGAAGCCATGAGGGGGTTTAAGACTATCAGTCTTAGTATTCAGTGCGCCATTGTTTAATTGTACCGACCAATAGCTTCTGAATAGAGCTTCGGGCACCGCACTCGGGGGAATATTCTCAAGGACTTATCGCCGAGTTAGCGGCACTTTATCGCAGCCAAAGTGGCGATAGATTTATCGCCCCATTCACAAGCTGGTGCTAACAGCCGATATTGCCAGTTTTCCTGCGATAGCAGCCGCAAAAAAACATCGCCACGGATGACACCGGCAACTAACGCTAATGAGATGCAGAGTAGGCGTTCCTGTGCAAAAAGCAGTGAAAACACCACTTCGCAATATTCTCTATGACCAGCCAGATCAGCGATAAGATCACAAAACAGGCGATAAGGCGCATTAGCAGCAGGGATTTAACACCTGCTCCTACCTGGTGTTAAGTCGGACGACAACCTGCACCACAAAAGGGAGCCCAGACCAGAGCCACACCTGAAGAACAACAGATGCCATGGAGCTACTGATCATGCAGCTCGGAGCCCCAAGAGGGCCAAAACACCCACCGCCACCACACCCAGGCCCGCCACCCCCCCCGGATCCCCCCCGGACTACCACAGAGGCAGCGCAGACAAAGACAGCGGACCTTCAGAACACGCACCAGCCTCACAGACTTAACACCAGAGGATGTCATTGCCCACTACAGGCTCAAAAGGACAACCATCCTCCGCATCTTGACCATCATTGCCCACAGGCTGACGGTACCAACACAGCGGACAAACAACATCCCTCCGCAGACAAAGCTGCTGGCTGTGCTGCACCTGTTGGCCTCTGGTACCTTCCAACCAACAACTGCCAGAGTCGGAGGAGTCTCACAGTCAGCCCTATCCAAGTTCCTCACACCTGTCCTGGATGCCATCATCAGCTTGGTACCTCAGCACCTTCACTTCCCACACACTGCGCAGGAACAGCTGGAGACCAAGCAAGGCTTCTACGCTATAGCTGGCTTCCCGCACGTGTTGGGGGCAATCGACTGCACACATGTACTCCTCGTGCCCCCTGCCGCCACTGCACACAATTACCGCAACAGGAAACACACGCATTCCATCAATGTGCAGGCAATAGTGGACCACCTGGGACTCTTCACCAATGTCGTCGCCAACTACCCAGGCAGGGTGCATGATTCCTTCATCTTCCGACAGTCCATCATCAACCAGCGCTTTCAGGATGGCACCTATGGGAATGCATTGCTCGTTGGTAAGTACCAAATGAACACAACACACACCTCAACTCCACAGTTATGCAACTCACGACTCTGGGAATGCACACGTTACAAACTCACATACAACATGCCAGACAACATGCCCACCTACCAGACACGACAGCACAACTAACTGTGGTAACCTGGGCTAGCCATGTACACAAGCCATCAACGGCATGGC
Source organism: Calotriton arnoldi (assembly GCA_963921515.1). NCBI lineage: Eukaryota > Metazoa > Chordata > Amphibia > Caudata > Salamandridae > Calotriton > Calotriton arnoldi. The sequence continues at coordinate 753,549 of CAWUFW010004737.1, forward strand.
ACCTCAGCCACACAATAGCAGAATGTGGGGAGAGGTGGGAACCAGGCATGTGCGAAGGAGGCAAGTGACCCATGAATGAGAATGTGCACAATTCCAAGTGTGGCGTGGATGTGCTGGCCAGACTGCAGTATGCAGACCACAGACATGTCCATGTCAACATATACTGCTGGTGTTTGGAGTGAACTGGACAGTGGACGCAACCATGTCACCCCAGGCAGTGGGGAAGATTGCGGAAATGTAACTTGTTACGTTCCCCCCTGTAAGCGTGAGCGGAGTGGGCTGGCCCGGCGTATGACAGGCCAGCGTAGGGGTGTGAATAAAAAGCACGTTGCTCTGGGCGTGGTTCTCTTCCGGAATGGCCAACGTGCCTGCCAGGGCGGCGCCTCTCAGCCCGCCATGAGGCCGACGCCGTGAGCGGCGGTGCCTGCGATACTGTGCACCTGCTGCACCCCAGGCCTCTGGTCCCCAGACCCGTCTTGGCCGCCCCTGCGCAACCAGGCCTCACTGCTCACCTGCCGACACCGGCGTGTGTCAAAGAGGGCCCACCACATGCCGGTGCAAGCTCCAAGCCCGAGGCCCGCGATCTTGGCAGCCTCCTCAGACCATCACGGCCTCCGCGACACAGGCCCCCAGCACTCCTTTCTCGTTGATGTACTCCACCGCTGCCTCCGGCCTACACTGCGGTCCAGTAGGTCACACATTTGGAACTGAGTCTTGATTTTTCAATGGCCGGGTTCATATCATTGCACGCAAGGAGAGGAGTAAGAGGAAGACGCGGTTCAGTCCAGAGGAAAAAAGGATCATTGTTATGGAGGTGATCGAACACTACCAACAACTGCTCTGGTGCCACTAACTCTGTGCATCGCAAGCCAACGACACGTGGCTGTGGGCCCCTGCTGACCGCTGCCTCCGGCCTACACTGCGGTCAAGTTGGTCACACATTTGGAACTAAGTCTTGATTTATTTATGGCAGAGTTTATACCATTGTACAGGCCACATCGCAGCCTGCATCCCCTTTCAGCTCTGGTGCCACTAACTCTGTGCCCCGAAATTCATGGACACTCTCTGGTTGAACTTTGGTGGCATCTGAGTCTATGGCCTGGGGGTTGTCTTCATCATCATGTAGCTGATACTGACATGGTGTTTAAAATGAGTCTGCAGTATTCATCTCCTCCATATTGCCTGTTTCTGCTTGGTTCTGCCCTCTGCATCATGCCCTGGAAGAACACCTTCCACTGTCCCCCGAAACACTCCGCGACATCCACCTTCGACATCGATGAGGACCCGCTCAGCTCTCGTGGCCCTATCTCAGTGCACCGCAAATCACTGTCCCGTGGCGGTGTGCCTGTGCCGGCCGCAGTGCATCCAGGGCCACTAACTCTGTGCAGCTCAAGTTGTGGACCCTTGCTGTTTGAACTTTGAACTTCTGATTGTCTGATCACTGTTGTACTTGTTGCCAGCACCAACCACTCCCTGAGGGCTGGCTTACACTCACCCCAAACCCATCCAGCACAGGCGTCACTGGACATGTGACCCTGGCAATAAAAGGGGCCGGGCGCACGTGCCCGTAGCCAGTCCCACAAACTATCTAAGTGTGTCAGTGTGGTCATTGAGTAGGCATGAGGGCCCCGGGCCCTACCACATTACATTGTGCTGTGTACAGCAGACGCAACCATGTCACCTCAGGCAGTGTGGAAGACCTGGGACATGTAGCTGTGTCGTACCCCCCTGTAAGCGTAAGCGGAGTGGGCTGGCGTACGACAGTCCAGCGTAGGGGTGTGGATGATCAGCCCGGGGCTCTGGGCGTTGCTATGTGTTGGCCTTGCCAAGGAAGTAACTAATGCGTGTGTCTCTGTTGTAGTGTCGGCGCCACTCGTCCCGCAATGGACAATGTTGCGATGTAGCATGCCCCCGGAGTGCAGGCTCGGCCGAAGGGATAAATGAAGGAGCGCAAGCCCGCTCAGGGTCCGGGATCATACATGCCAACTGTTGTGTGTGTCGCTATTACCGCAGCATAAGCCATAGGACTACCCTCAACCGCATCGCGAGTTCAGCCAGCCATGAACTCTACATCTGTGTCCGCCCTATCCTTACCGTAGGCCTACACACACGTGGCCGCCCACCTTCAGCGCACAACATCACAGTGTCGTTGTCAGGCTTCTGGACATGCGCAGTCAGGCATGACAATGGTGTGCCGTAGCGGTGCAAGTGATGCAACTGCGCTGCGCACACTAGTGAATAGGCTCGGGGGAGGGAGGAGCAGCAGTGAGGCTACGTAATACACATTGATGCCGCTCATTTGCTACAAGCAGTACCTGTCAAACAGGAATCACTAAGTCACACATATCACACACCAATGAACTAGTGAGCCTGCCAACACATCATGCAGAACCAACTTTTGACTCATGTCTCTCTGCACTGTCACAGGTGATCAAGGATATGCACTCTGCCCTTGGATGATGACACCCCTCCGAGCCCCGAACACACAGGCCCAGAGGCAGTACAATGCGGCCCACAAACGCACCAGGGGTATCGTGGAACGCACATTTGGCGTGTTGAAGTCACGTTTCAGGTGCCTGGACATCACAGGTGGAAGGCTCCTGCACAGCCCAGGCATCATGTGCAAGATGATCGTTGCAAGTTGTGTGTTGCACAACATATGTGTACGCACCAATGCCCCATGGCTAAAAGTGCAAGATGCACCGGACGATGATGAGCAAGATGAGGCAGGTGGACCACACCCCACTGCAGCAGCAGCAGGAATAGCCCGTAGGAACACCATCATTGACAATTTCTTCATATGAGCACGTCACATTGTCACAGTCCTTAGCAATCATGGGACAGTACAAAATGACCACAGGCACAGCATGTGCAAATAAATTCATTACAACACACATTCCCTGTGTGCATGTTACTCCTCTGTACAAGCACATCACTCTGACAAGTGTAAGTGCAACATGTAGTGCTAACAATCTCATAAATTGGAAATAGATGGTGGGTGTGTCACCTCTGTACACAGAGGCTGTTTAGGGTGTCACGTATTCGAAATGCCATTTCTGTGTGTCAAAGATAGTACGGAATCCCACTCATCAGCGTTTCACATGTGTCCCAAATCATTACATGTAGGCTGTCATTTGTGACCTACAATTGACAACAGGGCTTCTTTTGGGGTCACATATGTACCACCATGATGCAGGGATGCACCCTGTGACTCAAGTCCCACAACATGAGCTACATGGACGTAAGGGGGAATCACTGTCCCTACATTCGTCCATGCTTTCATACTTGATTAATCATAGACATGACACATCTGTGTGTATTAGAATGTATTATTCACGTTCAGTGGAGTGTTGAAGCTGTCTTAGTACTGGGCCATGCAGACAACTCTTTACAATGCTGCCCCATAGAGGGCCAGCCAGAGTCCTTTAGGGATTGACAAGTTACTCGGAAGGGGAAGAGTCCAGTCCGCAGGCTGATTGCTGTGTCATTGTTGAGCATGCAAAATATGGCAGTCCATATCAAGGTCCAAGGTTAGTGTCGCAGAGTGTGTTGGGGACAGCGGAAGGTGTTATTCCAGGGCATGATGCAGAGGGCAGACCCAAGCAGAAACAAGCCATATGGCGGAGATGAATGCTACTGCTTCCTCCTTACCACTAAGGCAGATTCATCCTCATCTTCGTCCTCTGACGTTTCATGTGCCTCACATGTGGGTGGTGGTGTTTGGTTTGCAGCACTGTGTGACACTGACACATCAGGGGCCGGAGATGTGGATGTAGAAGTAGCTGCAGCATTCATCTGCGCAATGTCTTGTGGCATCACTCCCATGATGAGGATCTGCAGGGCATGGAAGATCCCATCTACAGCTTTCTCATGTGCATTCGCTCCATGTTCTCCATGACCCTCCTTATGTTTCCCAAATCATGGATGACATCGCTGTAGCCACTCTGACTAGACAGTTGTTGTTGTCTCCGAGTCATGACTCCAGCGACACCAGCCATGTATTGTTGGAGGGCATGGGGCGGACTGTGGGTGTCCGTTAGGGAGTGTAAGTGGTCCCTGATGGGACTTAGACACCGACGTATGGCATCTAGTTTGGCTGCCATGAGGTCGAACCCCACCCGCACCTGTTCAGCCAGCTCCTACTGGCAGTCTAACACACGGCGTTGGAACGCCATGTGTTCTTCGGTGAGGTGCTGGGAGCCAGACGTGGTGGTGGGTGCTTCCTGCTGTGTGGTCTGTGCAGGGGGTGGGATCACCTCGATGGTGCTGGGCTGCCCTGCTACTGGAGGTGGGGTGCGGAGGTTGTCCATGAACCGTTGGACTTCGTCGCAGTCGATGTCCTGGAGGTCGTCTCCATCATCGCTGACGTGATGTAGGGTCTGCTCTGCAGGAGGTGTTGATTGTCCCTCTGCAATGTAAAGGGGAGATGCAGTTTCACAGTGTGTTCCATGTATGTTGACGCATTGGCAGAGTTTACATACAGACTGCATGACAATGTACATTGTGACTGTTTGTGAGGAGATGCCTATTTGATGCGGGACAGTGGACATTTGTACCACATCAAGGATGTGAGGTTGTACTAGTGCATTGTCATCTCACAGTTTCCTGCTATGCCAGATGTGATTGGCCATTTTGTACACACATGCGGCACCAGTTGTGTCCTGTGTTCTGTTGTGAAAGTGTTGCAGTTTGTACCACATTGTTGTCAATGTTGAGGTGCTCTTATTCTTATGTGTGTGTGCTGCATTGTGGGTGAGTCGCCCCTGCAGCTCTCATTTGGCTGCCCCTTATCCCTTTCAGGCGGTGTGCCTTTGACTTCTGTGCTTCTACAGTGCTGAGATGTTGCGGACTTGGGTGAATTGGGCTCTTTGTCGAGTTGTGACTCTTGGGCAGGGTTTGTCCGCAGATGTGTTGTTGACGTCAGGGGTTGTTTGTGCACGTGGATGTGTCAGAGTGTGACCTGCTCCTTTCCGGATGTGGTCCACACTCAGTCACCTCAGTGTCGTGGCGTGCACCATGTCATGATAATTGGACTGCAGCCATGCTAATCGTCATGCAGTGTCACTTGCATTGTCAGTGTGGCTCACGGACCCGCAGCTTTGCTGGGTTCAGCACATGTGTATGGGTTTGTTGTGAGATTAGTGATGTGTGGAGAGGGCCCCCTCCGGGCGCATTGTCGACGGGGGCCTACTTGCTGTTTCTATGTGTGCTGCAGTATGCCAAGGAGATCAGGGACATGATCCAGAGTCATTGTGGGTGTGCAGTGTGCTCTACTTAATTGTGCATGTGTGCCAATGTGCCCATCTCCCCACGTCCCCCCAGTCCCTGGTCAGTACTCACCCTGTTGATGTTGTGTCAGGTCATGTTGAGCAGTGTCCGGATCCACTACTCCTGGCACCGTATCCCGACTGATGACTGTGGCCACCATTATCTCCATGTCATCCAGCTCCTGGTGTGCCGCTGGACCCCCACCTCCAATCTGCGTTGCTGCTTTCATGTTGGCATCGAGTTTCTTCTTGGTTTTGCCCTTCACATTATTCCAGCGCCTCTTGACCTCTTCCATTGTACTCCTCAACTCTGCAACTGCATTCACATGGTCCAAGATAGTCTGCCATGTTTGTGTCTTTGTTGCCAATGACACGTTGGAGGTGACGAACAGTTGTTGGTAGTGTTCTATCACCTCCGTAACGATGATCCTGTTTTCCTGCGGACTGAACCACGTCTTCCTCTTCCTCTTCTCCTTGGCCTTCCCCGACCCCGAGGTTCCTTGCTGGTCGTCTGTGGGGCTTGTGGGGTTCACGTTGTCCTCTGCACTCGGTCCGGGTGCATCCATGGTGCTACGCAGTTTAATTTTTTTTTGTCTTTTTTTTCTGCTTTTATGGTGCATTTTCCCACATGACGCGAGGGAATTGCAGGCCTGTCGCTGGTTATCGCTGATTTTTGTATCGCGATTTGGGGCATCGCAACTTTTTTCGTGTTCGTGTTTCGCATTTTTTCTGCATTGCGTTGATTTTAACACGGTCATTTGGCGCGTTATCGTGAGACTATCGCATGGTGCTGCCGGGTTGAGAATACAACGTTAACACGGTGTTATTTTCCCATGATGGACTGCGATGTGCAAAGTTGTGTTAAGCTAATTTTGCGATAATTATCACCGTTCTTGAGAATATCCCCCTCTTTCTTTTACAGATTAAGCACTGCTGATAGCAATTTGTAGACTGTGTGATTGCTTAGATACAGGATATTCTGGCATTAGTGGTTAGGACAACAAACCTATCCCTACTGATACATATGTTAAAGTAAAGTGTCTTAGAGAGAACAACTAGGATACACATATTTCATTTATCCGACATCTGCCCGTGACTCTGTTCTGAGGACATTCAAATTTTACAGGCATATGCCTTCAATAACCATACGTGAAGTTACATGGCTATTACCGGCCAGGGTTAGCGTAAAAGTGAGATCCTTCATATTACTAAACTGGAAAATAATATGACCTCCTGTGAAACAGATGTACTATGTGACTATCTTGTAGGGTAAAATTCTGGGTGGCAAGCTATAAAAAGCTATTGGTAAAAGGGGGGGGGGGGCAGTTCCTCAGGACCCAGAGAATGGAGGTATCTTAGTGTTCCAGTTCAGAGAGAGAGCTCCAATAGGAGCAAGTGCCCTTATACACCCGAAGGGTGTCATACTTCATTATTGGGCTATCTCCACGTCGGGCCGGTGCTGCAATGCCAGACAGGCACCCATGAGGCGGCTCTTTGCCAGAAATCTTTTTATAGCCGTATGATGAAGTGGGTGTGTGTGGGCTTTTGTAGTGTTTGTAAGGTGGTGTCACAAAAGTGAGTTAAAATAGGTCTAGTGATGTTCAGTATCAGATTTCTCTATTGATTGAGCTCGCTAACCTAAATAAAAGATGTGGTACTCATCTATGGTGCAATGGTCCTAATAAGCAATAAAAGCGATTTAAAAAAAATAAGAAAAATGAGGTCAACATGTTTCTTGTCTGTGTCTGTCCAAATGGATCAAATGGTAATTCTTCAGGACTTAACAGAAACAAACTACACTACATCATGACTAGGTTCAGTAATAAGTGCATTGTGATGAAGTGATCAGTCATACATTAGGTCAATAAGTAAATTGTACCTTGATCTGGATCAAAACCCCAACACCGGTAAAATATGATCCCTTGAGGTGAAGGCAGAGAGAAACGCCTATTGCCGTCTCGGACGCGGTGTGCCATCCGCTGTGAGACCTACCCCGGTCCGACGAGCAGCTAGCCCAATAATGAAGCATGACACCCTTCGAGTATGTGAGGGCACTTGCTCCTATTGGAGCTCTCTCCCTGAACTGGAACAATAAGATACCTCCTTTCTCTGGATTGTGAGGAACTGCACCCCTCCCCCCGCACCCCGTTTACCAATAGATTATTGATATAAGGAGCAAGTGTGCTGGACCTAAATAAGCTCCTGGTTCCTCTTTTTGTAGAAGCTATAAAAAGCTCCACAATGCAACATCCCACTTGCAAAACCTACCAAATAATCAAATCAGTCTCCAGTACATTTCAAGATTTTTTTTCCTATGTGAGCACAGCTGGAATTGAGAAATCTTAGCACTAGGGGCATAACAAACATTTCTTTTTCTGAAGGGGATTCCCAACGGGGAAAGTCCACTTTTGTATTGGACATTTAACACTGTGCACATTGAGGTTTCCATGGTGAAAGATTTGCTAACAGACACATGACATGCAGAGCATGGAGATCTGATCTGCCAGCAATGAACTTGCACAGAAAACGTTTGAGGGAGTGCTGCTCTTTTAGGGAATTTGAATCATAAATGCAAAACTGACGTTTTTTGGTTTCACTCATGGTTGCCCTTTGAAAAGATTTACTTCTCTCCTTTCAAAGAAAAGAGTGACAGGAGTCTGTAAACTAGGTTTCATTTTTGTGGTGAAAAAGAGAGGGAGTAAAAGAGCGATTGCATCATCACCTCATCTTACACGGTGACCTGAATCTGATGTTCACAGAAAAACAGCACGTACCAAGGCCAGCCAATCATGTAACTTTCAAAGCAGAAAACATTACTTTATTAGACGAGCTATTGGCATTGTTTTGCTGAATATGTTGTTGTACAAATCATATTAAAACCAACAATAAAATGGGCAGTGGTATAAGATGGGATGGGATGAGATGGATTTAGTGTGATGGGATGGAATGGGTTGGGATATCATTGAATGTACATGCACTCATGAAAATTAGAGTTCAGCAATCATAGTGTATTCTACCACTTTAGCTGGGTTGAAATCAACAAAGCGCTACAATCTAAATACATTCCTTACCATTTTTTCCTTACCATTTTTAGTTAGCTCTCTTTGGTTAAATCTGTGGTGAAGAACATTGATGCCTTTCTCAACAACACAGTTCCTGGAAACACTCAAATCAACGAGATGGGAAAAATATTGGGATGTATTGGCAAAGGTCAATTTACATCTGAGTAAATCTACATGTGTAAAATTACTTTTACACTCTGTTGTAAATGTTTTACTCTCCTCAATTCACCACTTCCAAGTGCAAATCTACTATAAAATGTAGGCTTAAATGTCCTCACCCCCGAAACCAGGGTGTGGTACCAGCCAAAGTTATGAGTTTAAAGTTACAGCTAGTAACTTTTCACACATAGGCAGAGATATATGGAATATATAAAAAGTTCATTGAATTCTTTTTTTTAAATGTAAAAATATTTTCATGGCAAATGTTAATGCAAATTAATTGCATATATTTTTTTAAATATACAACAAAATAAAAAAATTATATAGCACTATTAACTGAATTTTGAACAAAAACGAAATTCATTTATGTATACCAAATTAAATTTAAATCATTTTTTGAAGAAATATTTTTAAAATGCCACCTGTAGTAAAATGTTTATATTTATTTCAGATGTAGTAAAAATGACTGAAAGTTATGTATAGAGTTAATTTAAACTAATGTAATTCTTTTTAAAAAATTATTATATTTATGTTCTAAATTAAAAGCGGTTATTAAAATATTTTGCAATCAAATAATATTTATTTTTTATATTTTATAACATTAAAATACATTTAGATATATTTTTAAAAGTCAAATTAAATTAATGTTTTGTATTATTAGTTCCAAATGGGTGTTATTTTAAGTTAAGGTTAAGTTAACCTTCTACCTCCGTTATTTACCACGGGAGGGTATTACATTACCAGTGGCTGGCCATGTGTGGTGCTGGACTTACTCCAGGTCTGAGCTGCAGTACATTTACCATTGTTGTAGTAGGTTGTGAATAGGAATGGTCTTATTTTTTTGTTGTTGTGTGCATGTCCTTCCTTAAACCCTTCTGTAGCCCTTCCGAAACCCCACCTATTTAGTCATAAATATTCCCCATTTTCCCAATACTCCCCCGTCTCTCCCACATTTACTACAAAAACATATTCATACACATTCAGAGATCTCCATTGTCAGGGCGGAGATCTCTGCATATAAAAGATAGGTTAAGCGGAGGCGGAGACCACCGCATTCAGGTTGATGAATAGCAATTTGTAGTACTATTATAGTACTGCTGCTACAGAATGCAGTTATTTAGTAGGCCCGTGATGTTTTATCTACAGTGTTTCAAAAAATTGATAGATCTTATCACTGCTCAGTTTATCTGCCTAATCTATGGCTCACAGAAAATGCATGCATTCATTATTACAATTGGGTTTACTTGAGAATTGTCAAAGGTTGGCTCGCCATGCTGAGATAAACACATATTCTGGAGTTCAGGGCATTAAGTGTTTACAAAAATGTGGTCATGCTGCTAGAGTCAGGACACGAACACGCGGGCTCCTGGTTGACAATGGAATTGTTTTCAAGTCTCTCTGCATTTTACGTAAGTGTATTTATGGCAGTGCTTAAACATAAATGTCGGCTTGGATTCTCCACCATTAACTGTCCAGTTTGCCTTCATCTGCCAACCATCATCTTCTCATACAATCCCTTTTCGAAGACCACCACGGGCGCTCATTGGGCCTGATTCACAAAAGTAAACTTAGACCAAAAGTCTAAGTTTAGACCTGAAGTCTAACTTTACTACTACTAAAGTTAGACTTTAGGACTAAACTTAGACCAAAAGTCTAACTTTAGTAGTAGTAAAGTTAGAATTTAGATCTAAACTTAAACTTCAGGTCTAAACTTAGACTTTTGGTTTAAGTTTACTTTTGTGAATCAGGCCCATTGACTTTTACCTTTAGAGTGCTGACTTTGGAAATGCTCCGTGAAACTCTAATTTCAGAGCCCGGCTTCTGTTTCAGGCATAAGCTTTTATCATTTCTCTTTCAGGGCCTTATGCATGAAAGGGTCTTCCCCATCCTGTGTCTTTGGGAAAATGGGTTAGTACATATTGCCCTTAGCCCTAAGCACTTCTTTGGAGACCAGCACCTTGAGACAACCACTTGGTTGTAGGAGTATGCTACTTAAATGGTCTATTCATTCATGATAGCTGAGAGAATTCTATTATAGCAAATGTCGGAACGTTATCCGACAGCGGCGAGAGAGATCTGGGTACAGTGCTTAGAGCCGAAGCCTCACTCACAGTTGTCTGGAACAAGGTAGAATTTGATTAACTTTGGCAAAGGGAGAACAAAATACTGATTAATCAAAGGAGCCCGGATATATTGCGCCTTTTTAACTTATAACTCCGGACTATAAAGACTTTAAGGATGATGATGATGAATGTAGAACTTTGATGTAGCAATTGACATATAACTTTTGAAGTGGCATACTGCGTAGAATTCCAAAGAACGATATCAAATATTTTCAATTAAAATGAAAAATATACATTTAAAATAATGTTGAACGTGCTATAACTGTGTTGTGCATTTCCTCGTGCTAACGGCACTCACGAAAATAAAAGATGTTAAACAGCTTCGCCCGGTTGCTCTGCCCTCCTGTCAGGCACAGTGCGTTGCTGCTGAATTTCGAACAGAAACTAGCAGCACAAGAAACAGTAACAGGAAATACTGCCATAATTCCTTGAGACGCATCCCATTTCCATGGACCAATAGAAAAGGCCCCCTTCGCCGGCTCATTTGCACATGCCCTGGCATAGGTTCCAGCTGATGAAAGGCACAATCCGTGAGGAGGGCTAGGCGTGTTGGTGACGTCACATGCCTAAGAAGAAACATGAAACCCGAACTTGTGCTCCGGCAAGTTTCAGTTCTCATGATTGGAGAGTGTCTGCTCACACGCTGCAAAGCTGCGCTCGGAGAAGATGTGACACGTGCCTGCTTGGCTGATTAAACCAGGTGACCCTGCCAGCCCCGCGCGCACGAAGAGGGAGCCACCCATGGTCATCTTCTGGGGGTCTTGGAATCCTTGCTGCAACGAAAATGGAAAAAGTGAACAGAATTACGGAGCCAGTACGCAACACTTTCGGGTGAGACATTTCCTTTCTCGTTACTGTGGTTTGCTTACAATTGGGAGTTCGTCCTCCACTAAACAACTAGTCCTTTGGTTCCGTTCCAGTGTGCTGATAAAACTGAAATTACCCCAGCAATATAGCCTGCCACGTAATTAGGACTGTTCTCTCTGCAATTAGTTTGTACAACGCAAGAAAAAGGCACCTGTTCACGGTCCGCCTCTCCCAGGGAGCAGGAACAGAGCCCGTATTGACAGAAGATAAGCCAGTGTGACTTCCTGGTTGCTAATAGGCGTCTCTGTTACGTTGAAATACCCGATAAGTAAAAGGAATTTAAAACAAGTTACCAGGAAAACATTTTTAAAACAAAAATGCCATCTAAATAAGGTATCAAAAGGTGTATAGAAGACAGAATACGGCGGATCAGATGAATTCAGGTTTATTACTTTCGTAAGAGAAATAACTTTAGTGAAAAGTTTTTCTCTTTGTATTGTGACGTTTTTCAAATTGACATTCGACGTTATTTACATTAAGTCAGCCGAACGGTGCGCAGCACGTGTGTTTTTGGGCCAGACAGGAAGAGTCGCTGTCCAATGTTCAGAGTTTTGGGTGGCTTTCTCCAGTAAATTGATACAAAGCGAACTCTCTCCATGCACTGTGACCCAAGCAGAGAGGGATGTTGTAAAATTAGGTATCTACAGCTTTATAACATCATGCGAGACATATTTATTTATTTATTCCGGTATTTCTACAGTGTGGACATAATAACCCTAAAGGAGGTTAGTACGTTTAATAGAGAAAAAATAAGCATGTTGCAGTAACAGTTTAAATTTACACTGGTCATATTAATGTAGATTTAAATGAGTTTCGCCCATGAAGATACATCAGGAGAATGCAAGACAAGAACATATATCTTAAAGCTTTATATCTACTGAAGTTTGGTAGCTCTTCTGAAGGCTTTACAAAGTAGGGTTATTACATCCATACTGTCTTAGCCTATACAGTGAAGAATGCAATAGTATCACCGAGGAAGGCCAACTGTTTCGCAAGTGATTGCTCAGTCGGCTCCTGAAGGAAGTGAAAGAAAGGTCCTGCCTGAAACCCAAGGGAATGTCCCTCCAGATCTTCGGAGGGAGCTCAGGGGCGCGTTAAAGTAGGGGCTTTGTTGCAGCCAAGTGTTTGTTATTGCTGCAGACGTGTCTTCATCCACCTGCGAATTTAAGTTTCCTTTTCAGAGAGTGGAAGGTGTTAAGCTTCAGTGCTTTGAATATGATGCAGGAGGGCCTGGGAGTGCAGTGTGCTTGGAGAGGGAGACATTTGAGGTGATGAAGCGCTGGCCTTGGGATACAGTCATGTTTTCAGGGGCACTCCCAGAGGCCAGTGGGAATAGAACATCTGTACTGTCGTCGTGAGAGGACCATTGCCGTATGACTTGATTTAGATCTTCAGTGAAGATAAATCTCTTCAGTGACTGTATCTGAAAAACGGGGTAGAGGGGATTTTGGAGTACTGAAGAGCCGTAAAAATCACTACGAATAACTACAAACAAGAATGAAAAAACAAGTGAGGTTGGTGCCTGCCTTGAACCAGCAACATATCTTGCAAGAGAATTTGTTAATATCTGGAGTTCTGGAAGACCCGATTTTTGAGGTCTGATGTTAAGACCTAGTGTGAAGAAGCATTTTTGTTCAAGTAAGTCCTACCCATAAAAATTGTTATATGTATTTGAAGACTGTTTTCAAGCCGTTCCTTGTGTGTGGTGGCCGATGAAGCTGTGTAGTGATGTAGGTACAAAATGTACACGTGTGGCCTGTTAGCAGTTAAATGCCACCGTAAAATGACACTTTAGCTGGCTAAAAATAGAGGTAGCTCATATAAAAGTGATAATTTATTCATGTGTAACTAATAAATGAGCCTCAAACGTAAATAAAAGTTCAGTTTATATATGTAAGTGTGTGATAGGTGTGTAGTGTATGCACACCTAATTTCCGACAAGCATTAGAAAACTGGGCATGCACAGGGAAGTGTCACGGAATTGGTCAATGTCAGCTGATGCAAATGTATTTACTAGATACAAAGAAGCTAAGTATAGGAAAGCACATGATGTGTCTGTGCCAGCATCAAATATACACAAAAAGAACCGTGGGAGTGGGGTGGAGGAAGTGCAAAACAATCCAGTATTCACCACATGTTGGTACAAACGAATGCTCCGTATGACAAAAATAATAATTTGACAGGAAATATTTGCTAAGGTAAAAAATTCAGTTTCGAGTTGCTCACCTTACTCACATGTAGTTTGAAAAATGCCTGTACATCCCCAATCAAAACTAATGTAAAACATATATATGTGTGTGTGCGTGTTTATGTGTGTGTTTGTGTGTAGTAGAGTATTCATACACTATACCTCACTTACATGGGCATGTATGTGAATTAGGAAAAATCATAAACTATGCATCGGTTCAGTGTAACTTGCCCTTTGTCATATTAACACACCTTTTGACCAAACCTCAGTGAATCGGTCCCTAGGGTTCTGGAGGTAAAGTGTCAGAGGTGTATTGTAAGCCCCTGCAGCCCACGGACGTCCTTTAGAGGTCACCAGGGGTCGCAGCTGCGACCCTTGGCTGGCCCCTTGCAACCCCTGGCACAGCATTTGCGATCCCTGGCCTCAGAGGTAGCAAATGCAGTCAGGGGCGGCTCCTCCGTTAATGGCGGAGGAGCGTCGCCCCACTGCTGGAACAAGCAGACATATGTAAAATAAAATGATAATAAAGGAGTTAGTAAAACTGCTTCATTATCATTTTATTTTACTCCAGAGCCGCCGCCAATTCTTTAGGCCGGGGCCATCAGGAGCAGAAGGAGGGGTGGGCTCAGGGCACTGCCAGTGTGCATGTAGGTTTGGCCGGCTGTCTTAGGATGGCACTGACATGTGCACTTGGATATCTCCAGGCTATTGCTTGGAGATATCGGCAGGCTCATGAGCACAGGCTCCCAGTCCCTGCTGGAGCGTGGAACCCGCCCGCTCCGCCCAATCCCTACGCTTCTCTCACACTGGGTAATACCAGCTTGAGAGTAGTGTCTGGATTGGTGCAGGGGACTCTGGGAGCCTGTGTGAGCATTGTCTATAGAGGCTGCGAGGCGGCGGACGTCAGGCTGCAGGTACATTTTTTTTTTTTTATGCTCCCTCCCCCACGCTCCCCCACCAATTTCCCCAGCTAGCGGCCGCCACTGAACACAGTGCCAGAAACACAGGGGCAGCTCATCCTGACATTGGTTGGGGCTGCCATCTCCTTGTTTTTTGTCAATTTTTGTTGCACTAATAGTGAATAATAACATATTATTCACTATAGTGTAATAAAAATGGTGTACAGATAGCTGGAATATGACCCTCCGTAGCAGTTGATGTAAGTAAAAAATACTTTTAGATGTATGTTGTGTGTATGCGTGCAGGTGACATTATGTTTATGTGAGAGAGTGTGTGTATGTGTGATTTTGTGTGTATGTGTAAGCATGTGTGTGTGAGTGAATGTAAAGCTCAGATGGCATGTGATGTCACTTCCCCGCTACATCAAGATTTTTGCTGAATTGACGTTCATGCTGCAGCCTCGTCGATGCAGGGAGGGACCCTCAACCTTCAGGGGCCCTCTTTCACCACAAAGCCTATGAATATCTGTGAGATACGTAAGTATCGATGTCCCTCTCCACATTCTGCAGGGCCCACCATTTTGATTTACGCCACTGCCTGCTGTCACCGCACAAAAGATACATCGCATGACAATGAGAGCTAAAACTGCAGGACTGTGAGCAACTTCCTTCAGACCACACATTGTGGGAGGCAGGACACGAGGATGAACCACAGTTGCAAGGGTAGAAGAAATTAGAGCAACCCTGCCCTATCCAGAGCAGAGACAACATGCCCAGACGTCAGCGAGCAGTCACGGCAGAGCCAGTGCAGATTACTCATGGACTCTATAACCCAGAATTAAAAGGCGAGCTGGCTGTGTGTGTTGTTCACTACAGTCTTCATTCGTCATTCCTGGTGGAACTGAATAAAGTGCAGCATGTTGCAGAAAGGAGTCTGTGATGAGGCATAACTGCAAATTATAGATTTGATGCCTTTCAGCAGGAGCAGTAATAGTGGCATTCCAGTTATACACATCCTGGTATATAAATGTCAGTGTCAGGTGACCCTTTCAACCTTGCCATGCAGCCAGAGGATCCCTTTAAAGATAATTCTTAGTTTCTATTTGTTGCTCAAGCCTTTAGAGCAAAACCAATAACGTTATATATAGGCCAGGGTTAAATGCCTGTTACTCCGGCTCAATCTCACATAATCTTGCATATTTCGTGCTACGCTTGTTATATGAAACTCCTGAAATTATGTCATTATGCTATGTGGCATAATTTTAGCATGGGAGCACAGGAACAACGCAAACGACCAGAAAGCAAGTGGCTGTTGCTCTCAGCACTTGTGTTTTTTTACGCATTTTTTGGTTTGAAATGCATCCTCGCATCTCAATATGGACGCAAGGATGCATTTCATGCTAAAATATATTGTTAAATGCCAGTTTTGTCTTTTGCTTAATCATTGTTGTAGAATTTCGCATAATTACTCAAAAGCAAATTACGTGAATTTTGCACACCCCTTGTCATATACAGGCAGATCCCTCAGAGTTGCAGAAGAGGAGTCGGCACTCTCCAACTGCTGTTCTTAAACAGCATTTAAGTATCGAAAATTCTGTTATCTTGTGTATTCATCATGGAAATAAAGAATCTCACATGCTGGAGTTTTGCTTCAACTTAGTTTCTTTTTGTTCTTTTAATTTCTTTTAGTAGATGTTTTAACACAGGAAGGAGGGTCCACTAAAGGGTTAGTACACGTTAGATATGGGGACAAGGTATCCATTTAGCTTCGTTGGTTATTGCATATGTTTCATTTATTCAGTTGACACATGTTTCACTCAGTTTAATATCTACCCTTTAAGCTTTAAGGCTCTATCTTTCCTTTGTATTCATGTCACATGAAACATAGTCTAGTCTTATTTAACGATGCATGTTCACCTATACTGGCTCATTGGTAGCCTCAGAATAATGATGCAGTCTGAAAACACACATTTTTTATTTGTGAAGCCTTAACATGTAGAGTAGTGGTGACCTATAAATTATTCTGTTATGTGCTTCACTTCTGAGTCGGCTCTTCCACCCGCCTGCCAGCCCCTGTGTAGTTCTGCCAGCTGGGAGACTCCTTTGCATTCCCTGCCCACAAAAGGTAGAGTGAGGTGCCTGTAGGAATTTGAATGCATCTGAATTGTTTGCAGAAAATTATTGGCATACAGTAAATGACAGAAAAAAGAATAATGGTCAACTGTAATCTTGGAGCATGCCTAAGAGATGCCACAAAGTAGTGTTCATGGTATAAATGTAGTCAGTCTGTCACTCTAATATAAGGGTACTCGCAAACCTTTTCCCAGGGGCCAAGTAGTTTGATTAGTGGTGTAACCGAGGGCCACACTAATGCCAACAGAGTGGTGGTGGGCACTAGGTGTAAGGTGGGTGTAGGGGAAGTGAATCATGTACAGCTAGTGGCTGAATTGAATTGCACAATGTGGAACCAGAAAACCTGGGGTCAATCCCAGCTTCCCCACTTGACCAATTTGTGTGATCCTAGGAAATTGCTTTATTTCACTTTCCCTGTGTTTTCTTCATTATCACATATAAGAGGACCTCAAAATACATGACTTCAGGATGTGAGCTATACAAAACTGCCTCCTGTGTTTGATTTAGTAAACTACAATGTTCATGTATAACAGCAAGCCAGAACACCCAAAGGGTACACATAACAACTGACTTGCATCTTAGTTTACTACTGGCATTATTGCCAGGGTAGGGGAAGAAACATTTCTGTTTCTAAATTCATGTTTGAAAACTATCACTTTAAAATAAAAATACTTCTCAATGCAGCGATCTAATCTGATTTACTAACGTGAAACGGTCTTGCATGTTAAACATTTTGAAGAAGACTTTGAGTTCAGCGGTTACTTCCTTTCTTTCTCTGCAATTCACCTTTAAATACATGCTTGCTTGTAGTCAAGTCCAGTAACTAGCAGCCCAGAGCTTCTGTTGGCCAAGGGGCCGCATTTAAAGGTCAGGGGGGGCCGCCTGTGGCCCTCACACCGTACTTTGAGTATCACTGGTCTATTACAAGGAACAGCCACTTGATTACAATCCGATACACAGCGCTCCAGCGGCCAGAAGGCCACATGCCAGTACACTATAAAACTGCGTAAATAAATACCAGTGTAGGAATATATGAACATGAGTGCACCTCACTGTTATGGTCACGGGAAATGCTATATTGACAGCAAACCAAGTTTTTCATTCTTACAAGGAATAAGCACAGCGAGGGTACCCATAATGCGCCTCTCATATTCTTAACGAAATATTAGATTTCAATGCAAGGGCCCTAAACTAACAGTCGGCCTACTTGTTGTGCGTTAAAATGTTACAAGTGTAAAGTTAAATTCGACTGTAAATTTTAGCTCTTAAATGGCAGTTGAAGAAAGAACAGGTTTTGAAAAAGTTGTAGACGGAATATCAACATGCACATGGGGTGTTTTTATTTTTCAAATCAGAAGTGAGATGGCAAATAGCAGTAGTTGTTCTGTACATGGGGCTGTATTTCTGGGCTCTGAGGGCCATTTGATCGTCCTTTTGGTTTTGGGATGGGTTGGGCGGACTTTGATTTTTGTCTGAAAGTGTCTCGGGCACCTCCGTTGGAGACAGGTTTTTCTTCTCTCTCATGCTATCCCGAGCGTTCTCCTCGTGATTTTTATCTCCTTATTTTTCGTCTTCTCTTTTGTTGCAGGTCTCTTCCCTGCTTCCTCTTGCTCCTACTCCACAGGCTTATGCTTTTCTTTCCTGTCAGGACTTTTTTCCATTTGAATATTGAGAAAGCTGAAAGTGGAGAAGAGATCAAAAGCACTATAAAATACCCAAAAATAACTTCAGTTCACAAATTGGGGGAAGAACAGATGGTAGTGCACCAGAAAAACTATACGCACAACTCCATTTCTAAGTCCCACCTTTGTACACCTTTGCACATTACTGTGGTTCAGTACGGTGAGCTACATGTATGAACACTGAAGTTGGGCCTTGTCAGGTGTTCGTAATGGATTCAGTCCAGCTATGATTCACTGCATTCGGTAGCATTTTATCACTATTGTCTTGTATTTTACACACTTGAATTAAGTCATTTAAATAGGTGTTGTTTCTGAATGCTAGTGCTGGACTGGGACCAGTGACAAAAATGCAAATTTGTCTCATGCCATGTGTGACACCGTCTGCTAGTCCTGAGTTGTTAGTGAACTGCATGCTGGATTCTGGTACTTCTACTTTCATTTTAAACTTTGTATGCATGGTGGTAATATTGTGTGCTTGGTGTAGGAAATTGCCCTCTTTTGTATGGTGTATCTCCAGGTTTTTGCCTTAACTGTTTTTGCAGGCTGTAGAACTCTGTGCACTTTGCCCCTGCTAACCAGGGGTAAAGTGCCTGTGTTTTCCGTTTCAACATGATGAAATAGGCATTCTCTTAAGTGGCATATTTAACTAACGTATAAGCCCCTGCTATATGGTACAAAGTGTATCCAGGGCCAGTAAGTTACATGTCACAAATAGACTACATCACCCATTGTGTCATCTGCTACATTGACAGTGTAAACATGACTGCAGGTCTACCATCTGTAGCTTCACTGTGCAGTTTTAAACTACAAATGAAATCTGCCAAAATAACCCCTTTTGATAATCCTAAACTTTCCTTTTAAATATTAATAGGTCACCCTAAGTAGGCCGTACTGCCCACAAGGCAGGATGCATAGTATTTAAAAGTTGGACATGTAAAAGGATAATGTTAAACATGTCCTTACAGTGAAAAGGCTCCAAAAGCTATTTTTACTGTAGCAGGGTTGCCTATTCCCAAAGGAGAGCATTAAGATACAATATTACATGTAATAATGTTATTGCTGGCTAGGAAGCAGCTACAAAATGAATTTTTGGATGTTTTGAAATATTTCTTACAAACCAATTCACTGGTGAAGTCGGATTTGTAATAAATATTTTGGAAAAGGTACTTTTAGAAAGTTACTTTTTCCCTGCCCTAGGCTGCTAGAAACCTCCAACTTGCATGAGCTCGAACTGTCACCTTGCAGCTGAATAGCACCCTTGATGAGGCAGGAACCCGCTCCCAGAGCAAGACAGAAGGTGTTGGGTGTGGGGTGGTGTTGTTTTTCCTTTGATAGGATGGCCTGTGGGCTGAGCCTAGGAACTTGGATAACTTCAAAGATGCCTACCCTGTCACAGGCAGATGCAGCTAACATCTGGGCCTGTCCCCTCCCTTTGTCTCCCCAGTCAGACAGGCACCAGTCCCAATGGGAGAGGAGCTGTCCCCATAACTGCTTTAGAGTGACCCCAGAAGAGGGGTTGCTCATTTTCATGACCACACCTCTGAGTTGGGCACAGGATCTCTGCACAGGGGAAGAACGGTAATGTCATCTTGGTTTTAGTCAGAGAGAAGCACTGGGAAATTGTTTGCAGCAAGGCACACAGGAAATACTGCAAAAGTGAGTAGGGTACCCCTAGAAAACTTTTACCCCATTGGGTAGGGAGTAGCCTGGAGTTCCCCCACCCACAGGCTTTTCAAATGCATAACTTTTGCACCCACAATACTCACCTCAGAATGCTTTATAGACCCGTGGAAGAACAGAAGAGGGCTGTACCTTATGTCTGTACCCTGAGAAGAGCCTAGAACACTGGACCTGCTCTGTCTATTGTATCCAGAACAAAGGAGTGGACCTCAAGGGTCATAAGGCTGACCTGTTCAAGCTACATGGACACAACAAGTTACAAGAAGCCTTCTCTGCAACTGCCTAGCTGAACAGTTCAAACTGGCCCTGTCCTGGACCCTGCTGCTGGTGTCTACTGGAGTGAGTCTTCACCACCAAGTGCTTTCCCCAAGGTCCCGGACCCTTGGCTGGTATCAATCTGTACTCTTCCTAACAAAGTCAGAAACTTGGGACTTAAAAACGTTTTGGCTTTAAAGACCTGCAGAGAACTGGAACAAACCTGCCAACCTGATCCAACAAAGGTGCATTGCCACTATGCTAAAGATTGCCATAACTCCCACTTGAAGCTTTTTCAAAACACCAGATCCTTTTCAGTGGGACCTTGCGACAACGGTTTCTGGCCTCATGGAAGCCTGTTCAGCTACAGCTTGCAGCATTGCCCTACTGGAAGAATCTGAGCTCCAAAAAAGTGCCCAAGTCCAAAGGTAGAAATCTTCACCGGACGAAGGCGTGAAAAATATCTGGCCAGCAAGGGATCATCTTGGGATGTAAAATTCAAATTTCTCACGCTCTGAGCTTGCCTGTCAAAAGTTAACTTCTTCACAGAGATATCAACCAGCAGCTATCCAATGATGTGGCACCCTCTCGGGCTCAGCCTGACGTTTGCCCCACTGAGGAGTTTTAACTTCCATTTCAGAGACTAAGTCCTAAGGTAAAACTTCTGACTGGATTGAACCTGGTTTCTGTATCTGACCCGCACTCCATCGCAGTCAGCCTTAGCTTGAGTATAGGTACCGATCAAGCGCACCCGGATGACCACAGTCAGTGCCTAATTCTTTTTGGCACTATTTTTACTTTTAAACTTAAAAAATTCATAACTCTGGTTTCCCTTATTTTATATTTGTCATTTTGATGTCATTTATTTATTAAAATATTCTCTATTTTTCTTATTTTGGGGATTTTCCTTGGGTGGGTGATGTGTGCATACAAGCTTTGTAGGAAGAACTGGAGGCATGTGACATATAATCCATTAGTGCCAATAATCAATGCAATTCACACTTTTAGTGGACAACACCTTGTGTGCCTCATGGTTGAGGGTCATATGGAATATTTCTTTATACTATTGAGAATTTTACACCATGCAGAATGGAATCCTTATCTGTCTAGAGTAAAGGAGACTTCCAGAGTTCCACGTCATTTAGGGCAAGTATATCAAATGCACACGCAGCAGCTCTAAGTTCTAAAACATACTTGTTAGACCTGTCAGCCATAGGGTGGTCTTACCCCAAATGTTTTGCCTTCACTCTCCTATTTTGCTGAATTCGTTTTTGTTGGCCTTAGGACTCTGTGTACTTTACCACTGCTAGCCAGTGCTAAAGTGCTTGTGCTCACTCCCTAAATCATTGTAAAATTAGTTTACACCAAATTGGCATATTTAATTTAATAATAAATCTTAGTGAATTGGTATACCATATACCCAGGGCATGTAAATTAAATGCTACTGTGGGCCTGTAGCACTTATTGTGCCACACACTTCAGTAGTCCCTTAAAACATGTCCCAGGTCTGCCATTGCAGCCTGAATTTAGTTTTAAACTGGCAACTCGACTTGACAAAATGACCCCCTTGCGAAGTCTTAAACTCCCCATTTATTATATATAAGTCAACCATAAGGTAGTCCCTTAGCAGGGTGCATTGTAATTAAAAGGTTGAACAAGCACTCTTACATTTTACATATCTTGTTAGTGAAAAAAACTCGAAATTTGTTTTTTTCACTTCTTTCAAGCCTACCTCTCCCTTAGGATAACATTGGGTTGTCTTATTACATTCAATAAGTGCTAACATCTGATTGGGAGCAAGTAGGACTTTCATATTTGGTGCCTGAGAAATTGTCATTTAAAATCCTCTTTAATGGTAAAGTCAGATTTTAAGTTACAATTTTGAAAATGCCACTTTTAGAAAGCTGTGTCTGTCAGAAAGCGAGTGATCCTGCTGTGGTGGTAGGGGGCTGAGATAAAATAACGCATTGAGAATATATGTACCCCCATACCATGAATTCTGGTTTAGTTTATACCCAGATACGCCAACTGTTCATATCTGTGATTGTCATTCATGATTTCTTATTCTTTTCCAGACTTTTCTTTAACCACTCGGCTCCCACACATTTATTTTTAATGTTGATCTATGCACCACCACATTACATGAGATAAAGAAAAGACATGGCATGTATAAAAGATGTTATTCTCTCAATTCAGTGTTTGTACTTCAGTCACCACCCGTAATGCATTCAGTGTAGTGAAATAAACAAATAATGCACATTTATAGGGATTGTTACATAAACATCACAGAAAACAAAATATTTATCACAACATTCTTACATGGTAACATTACATTTATAAGTGCACAAAACATACAATCACAAATAGTGCTTGTTGTGAAAAAGTGTCCAACAATGTGATGCAATCAAGGTTACATGTTTCAATAAAATGGGGACATATTGTAGCCGAGTACTACTACCACAAGGTCAGTCTCCCAATTAATAAAACAGAAACCTCATATACTTTTGGCAAAATAACAAGTATCTCTGTCTTTACATGCTAAAATGCATATAGTCATTTCACAAAAGTGAAAATGAAAAATTTAGCAAGCAGTGAGAGAGGTGATGATTTTGGGATCCTCCCTAACCTAGGGAGAGAACCAAGCAGATGCCTTGAAAACAAAGAGCACATCTTGCTGAAGGATTCGGTGGTGGTCCCATCCTCTTAGGACCACCCCAAGCACAGTTATGGGCAAACATACAATCCCAACCAAAGGCCCTGCAAAGCATTATGGGACGAGATTAGCAGTGGGCAGTGAATATTATAGTATCCAATATCAAAATAATTCTACAAAGAGCTGCAGTTCAACTAGTCGTTACTAGGTGTCCCTCACGAGTCAAATGCAAAAGCATTGAAATTATTACATCAAGCTGCAGTTCCACTAGTCGTTACTAGGTGTCCCTCACGAGTCAAATGCAAAAGCATTGAAACCCTTTCATGAAGCTGCAGTTCCACTAGTCGTTACTAGGTGTCCCTCATGAGTCAAATGCAAAAGCATTTGACTTGAGGGACACCTAGCAACGACTAGTTGAACTGCAGCTTGATGTAATAATTTCAATGCTTTTGTATTTGACTCGTGAGGGACACCTAGTAACGACTAGTTGAACTGCAGCTCTTTGTAGAATTATTTTGATATTGGATACTATAATATTCACTGCCCACTGCTAATCTCGTCCCATAATGCTTTGCAGGGCCTTTGATTGGGATTGTATTTTTGCCCATAACTGTGCTTGGGGTGGTCCTAAGAGGATGGGATCACCACTGAATCCTTCAGCATGATATGCTCTTTGTGTTCAAGGCATCTGCTTGGTCCTCCTCCTAGGTTAGGGGGGACCCCAAAATCATCACCTCTCTCATTGCCTAATATCTTTCATTTTCAAAGTTCACTTTTGTGAATTGGTTATATGCTTTTTAGCATGGAAAATTGCTTAATCAAAGCATTTGTGGGTGCAGTTTAGTAGCTGACTCCCCTAGTGGAGGAACGGAATTTTGGCCTAATCAATGTGGGTGTTTTTAGCGAAGGTTAAGTGTCGTCGTATTGAGGGGCTTCACCTTCGGGGATGTAGTCTGGGTCTGGCGCAAATCCTTTTGTGCTTGCACGCCTGAAGTGTTCAATGATTGGAACGACAAGGGAAATGCTCGGCGTCAAGGAGCTTGTCTAGCTCATTAAATCAGTGGTGCTGTAATAAGGTCAGTGTAGAAAGCATACGTGCTTGTTTTCAAAGGGGTTTCCCTTGTCCTTGCTAGGTCGTGGTTTCTTGTAAAAGGTAAGCGCTGACCGGGCCCAATCCACTTCTTGTATCTGACTCATTCTCCATAGCGGTCGGCCATATTTTTTTTACTTTGACCTGGACTCGTGTGACAAGATGTCCGCGGTTAGAGCTTTGATCTTTTAGGTGCCAATTTTTAACCTTAAGCTTTAAAAATTCAGAACTCCGCTCTACTGGTAGGATGTTTGTCATTTTGGCGTCAAATAACTTATTAAAATGTACTCTATTTTCTGAAATTGGTGTGGGGTTTTTCTTGTGTTCTGTTTTCACCTTATTACTGTTTGCATGCTGCATAAATACTTTGCACATTACCTCTAGGTTAAGCCTGACTGCTTTGTGTCAAGGTAACAGAGGGTTAAGCACAGGTTAATTTAGTGACTTTAGTGGTTCACCATGGCAGGGATTGTGACTGTTGCTTGATCCGGGCTTAACAACCCACTAAACCAACAACCCAATTTCTGACCAGGCTGATGTGCAAGTGCCCAAAGCTTATTGCTTTCTGCGGACAGGTATCTAAGTTTTGCCGGCCTGCCTGCCCACCTGTCCTAGATGGGATATCTATTGGGAATAGCCCCATGCAGAACAAAAAATAAAATGAAGAAGAGAGCAGCCATGTTATCTCTAATCCTAGCTAAGCATATTAGAGGTAATTAAGTATCTGAACCCCTAAACCCTATTCTGGGTAAATGAAGGAGAGATGTGGAAGAAATGACGATTATAGGAAAGAAGTCAAGTTGGAGGTAGACCTGACTGACGGTAGACAGTTTGTGCAAGGCTTGCTGTATCCCTCTGGCCACGTGGTACTTGAATGTGTACAAAATTATGTTATTGTGAGGCTATAGATAACTGAGTGAATGCTGAGGTGTACAAGCTGGAAACGTCCGGGAACACACCACCAATGAGACGTGCATTTTGCACTGTAATGGAAACCACGTTATCTTGGTGACATGATTCCTGCTCTTTTCCATCTGTGATTGGCCTTTGATTTGCCGAATATATGATGTTTCCATGCCTACCTGTGACAAATTAGTGTTCCTCTGTCTATCTGTTTTATTTTTAAATACTAATTAAATCATTGTTTTTAAAGGAAGTACTAGGAAAACCATTTGTAAATTATTCTGGTCATTAGGAAAACGTGTCATCCACACTGCCAGGTATCCCAAACAGCGCATCTTTGTATTTCACGATCTGCATGAAAAGTCCCATGTAATCTATTTTTCCAATGGCCCATTCACCAAGATAAAACAGATTTACTGAACCATTTCGAAATTGCTTTTGACAGGCACTGCAGTGATAATAATTTAGACCCTTTATGATTTGCAAAATTAAACATCCTTTGCGATAAGTAAGGTTGCGCGTGGTTCAAACTCCTTATGGCACCATATTATGTAAGCAGATTATTGGAGGTGGTAATGTCTGACAACAACATGTATATTTATTTGTTGAGTTGCATTTTGTAATGGCGGTAATGTGTTATTTATTTATGTGCTGTTGTGTTCATGTGTGGTGTTATTAGATGATGTTATTGCTGTGTTGAATGATGATTGCCTCGTTGCACTCTGTTTTGGCTGTTTTGTTGCGGTGTGCTCTGTTGTATTTTTGTTGTGTTGCTATTTTACTTTTTTGTTGAACTGTTAAGTCATGTATTCACTTTAGAGATGCCAATAAATGCTGCTACATTTCCAGCCAAACTCAGCATATTACTTTATATATTCAGCGGCAAACAACAATTTACCACTGTCAAAAGCACCAGTCAGCTCAAAATTTTGGAAGAGGCTGATCTTAAACTACTTCTCTCAGTGCTTCCTTTGAGATACAGTACAAAGGCTTTTACAGCAAATGCCTGTTTCAAATGACTTCTGTGAAGATAGTATTTCTTTCTGCTGTTGCCACTAATGAAAACAGAAGCTCCTGCCCTACTAGCTAAGTTCTATATTCGAAACATGACGTTTACATAACTCTCGTGCTCAACCACTCGCAAAGTCAGCATGTCACACAACAGTCCATACCGCTTAAATCTTCAGCAAGAATGAATGACACAAGCAGAATTCAAGTAATGTGGAAGATAAAAAATAAACAGATAAAATAAAACAAAGATCAATTAAATCTGCAAGGCTTAAACAAGAACACAATACTATGTTAACACCAGTGTTTCAAGGTTGCAATAAAGACTTTAAATGCCTAGCTTTGGAATGTCAGTTTGTTGAGCTATAACATTTTGGCTGTTAGTTCCTCATGCCTACCTCTTAGGGCTCAAAGAAAAAACAACAAGCCTTAACAAGCCATACGACTGGTCTAAACTAGCTAGTGTGGTGGTTATTTGTTTATGTTTTTACTGCAAGCAAATGCAACAAAAACAAAAAAAAATATCACCTCTTAAACATGCTCATAACTAGAATTTTTATTTGTGCAGCGAAAAGGTCGGACATAAGGATAGTGCTCGCAAATGCCCTTTGTAAATTTCCTAAGTTGTAAACTTAGACTTTTGGTCTAAATTTAGATCCAACGTCTAAGATTACCTTTGTGAATCGGGCCCTTTGTGTACTACTATTGAGTGATATTATTTGTAACACATATTATGTGAGTGGCTGTGTGTATCCATATGTGCGCAGATGTCTGAGGGGCTCTATGGGTGTGTGAGTGGCTGTATGGGTGAGTGAGTGGCTGTATTGATGTGTGAGTGGGTGGGTGTGTGAGTGGCTGTATGGGTGAGTGAGTGACTGTGTGTGGCTGTGTTGGTGAGTGAGTGGGTGTGTCAGTAATGTATGGGTGAGTGAGTGGGTATGTGAGAGGCTGTACAGGTGAGTGATGGGGTGTGCGAGTGACTGTATGAGTGAGTGAGTGGGTGTGTGAGTGACTGTATGAGTGAGTGAGTGGGTGCATAAGTGTTGTATGGGTGAGTGAGTGGATGTGAGTGACTGTATGGGTGACTGAGTAAATATGAGAGTGGCTGTCTGGGTGAGAGTGTGCTTGTGTTAGTGACTGTATAGGTGAGTGAGTAAAATATGTTAGTAATTGTATGAGTAAGTGAGTGGGTGTGTGAGTAACTGTATGGGTGGGTGAGTGTGTGGCTGTGTGAGTGACTGTATGGTTGAGTGAGTAGGTGTGTGAGCAGCTGAATAGGTGACTGACTCAGTGTGTGAGTGGCTGTATGGGTGAGTGAGTGGGTGGGTGAGTGGGTGAGTGAGTGGGTGCATGAGTGGCTGTATGGGTGAGTTAGAGGTTGTATGAATGGCTGTATGAGTGAGGGGGTGTGTGAGTGTCTCTATGGATCAGTGATTGGGTGTGTGAGTGCTTGCATGGGTCTGTGAATGGGTATGTGAGTGGTTGTGTTGGAGTGTATGAGACGTTCTATGGGAGTGTGAGTGGGTGTGTCAGTGGTTCTGTGGATGATGTCATCAGTGATGTCATCTGAGATGTCATGAGTGATGTCATGAGTGATGTCATGAGTGATGTCACTGGCCATGTCATGAGTGATGTAATATGTGAGGTCATAAGCAGTGCCTTGCGGGGGCATATGTTATAGTTAACTCAGGTAACTATAACTGTTGAATTTCACTGGTTTTGTACTAGTGAAATCTGAGCCTAGCTATAATGTCCCTGTAACCTTTGTTTTTTCAGTGAATTTCTATGTTTTTAAAAAATTTGATTTGCTAACTATAACGTCCCGGTAACCTCTGTTTTTTCCAGTGAATTTCTACATTTTTTAAAATTGTATTTCTAACTGTAACCTTTAAACTTTGAGAATGGATGTGTGAGTGTCTGTATAGGTCTGTAAGTGGGTGTGTGAGTGGCTGTGTGAGTCTGTGAGTGGATGTGTGAGTGGCTGTATCGGTCTGTGAGTGGGTTACGAGTGCCTGTGTGGGTCTATGAGTGGGTGTGTGAGTGCCTGTGTGGGTCTGTGGCTGGGTCTGTGAGTGGCATTATGGATCTGTGAGTGGGTATGAGTGGCTGTGTGGGTTGGTGAGTAAGCGTGTGAGTGCCTGTGTGTGTCTGTGAGTGGGTGTGTGAGTGGTGCTATGGGTCTGTTAGAGTGTGTGTGAGTCAAAACACAAAAAGAGGGCCCCTGTAGAAATAAATGAAGCATTAGGAACACAGGGGAATACAAGTAACATCAAAACAGTAATCCTACCAAATATAATTAGCAGGCGGAACATCTCACCATACATGACACTTACTACAAAGTCATCATGGAGACCAAATATATATAAATAAATGAAGACAGTAGAGAGAAAAGATACACCCAAATCAACCAGTATAAACATACACATATAATATCACAAATATATTTTTGAATAGGTTTTTTATTATATTAATATTTCTTATGGACTATTTGATTCATGTAGTTCAAAGACAAAACAAGTGTATCAAAAGTTTTTTTTAACAATATATATAAAAAATGCATATTCATTTGTTAATACATTATATCACTCTGGTCTAAATAAACATGCCTAGACCCCTGACCGCTCTATCCTTACTCACCACCTTTCATACCTCATTCATTCCTCAACTAAAAAAGGAAAACAATCAAAATAAATTAGGCAGAACAACGAGAAGCATCTAATAAAACAAAGACCCATAGACAGAGAAACTTTGCTCTTAGGTAGGAGGAACATTCATTGCCTTTCTTCTTTAGACACCTTAATGTTAGCATTCAATATTCTTAATATATTCCAATTATGACAATATAGCCTGAATAGATTGATCTTCGCGTCCTGTTTTCTGATTCAGTGCCAACGCGCGTTTCGGTGAAGGCCCACAGTCCTGGACACACCTTCCACAGGGGCGCTAAAAACATGTAGATGTCAGAGGGCCAAAGTACAAGGGGTACAACCAAAATCTTGCTAGCTAGTTTGACAGGGATTAGGTGGGGAAACGTATATGGTATCTTACCAGAGGAGAAATAACGATAAAGCAACTATTTGTCCGCCAATCAATGCGCATTCCTCTCAGATGTGGTGAAAACAAATCCTGTGAGATATATAAATGTATAGTAGAAGACGGATTCTGGACATCCAATGAATTTAAGAGTCATAGGGTTCACACTTCATTGGATCTGCCCAGGTCAGGAGACTCCAAGTGTAACTGCCATAGTCCACAGATTATTTAAACGTATCTAGTGCTAGTGGATGAAAGTATGTGCACCCGCATTCCTTCCGCGTGTGTTAAGTCTTATCTGACCGGGAAGAAAATGATGAGTGGGTGTGTGAGTGCCTGTGTGGGTCTGTCAGTAGGTGGGTGAGTGCCTGCGTTTGTTTATGAGTGAGTCTTGCTATGGGTCTGTTAGTGGGTATGTGAGTGACTGTGTGGGTCTGTGAGTGGGTGTGTGTGGGTTTGTGAGTGGGTGTGTGAGTGAGTGGCACTATGGATTTTGGGCATTTTCATACTTAGGGTATTTAAAAGGGAGAACCAAAGACTCTCCTCTCACCAGGAGATGACAAGAATGAAACCAAACCACTCAACACAGTCCCTACTGATCAGATTGTACTCCATTAGCTGAACGATGCATTCACCTCCATTAAGGATTTCAGCTTATTTTCCATTGTGGAATACGGGAGGAAACACATTTGATTTGCCTTCTCCAAGCCCAAGAAATTATGAAAGTTTGTGCTTTACTGAAGTGGAGCTTCAACTGGGGCACCTGCTATGTTTATATTCGTAAGTGCTTCACGTTCAGGTTTAATTTCTGTGAAATGCGCACCAGGGCCACACTGGAACCTCATTTTTTTCCCAGAAGAGTCCCCAGTTTTGCTGAAAATGTCTACCTAACTAGAGTACTTTTATCTGGTCAATTAGTAAGTGCTACCTCGTTGGGTAAATGTCTTGTGCATGTTCTGCACTACAGCTGTGTAAAGGACCATGGGATAATGTTTCCAGTGACCTGTTGTTAGAAATGGGATCTCTAGTTGGCAAGGGCTTGCACCTTTGTCCAAGTAGGGACCCTTCTTCCTAGTCAGGGTAAGGGTGTTACACTCGTGAAGTAACCCCTGCTCACCCTCGTGGTAGCTTGGCACGAGCAGTCAGGCTTAATTCAGAGGCAGTGTGTAAAGCATTTGCACATAACCAACAGTAATACAGTGTAAGCACTACAAACGGACACCACACCAGTTTAGAAAAATAACCAATATTTTATATACTCAAGACAAGACCAATTACGACAAAAATCCACAATACTATACTTTACGACTGAATACTTGATACGGTACCTTCTTCTTTGCAGGAATAGCACAAAAGCAAAGTTCGTACGAGTCGGTAGCTCCGTCCGAGCCTACCGCGATGTTGAAAACCCCAGAGTCTAACAGTTCCAGCCGACCGCGTCGATACGGGCCAGCAGAGTCATGACCAGACTCGGTTACAGTACCTTTCTCGTTGTTGGCTGGTACGGAGTGTACGAGCCGGTCGGCGTTCGTCGGCGTTGCGGTGCAAGACGGAGCGATGCAAGGTGCGGTGTCCCTCGATGCGGTGCAGGCAGCGGCTCGATGAGCGTCGTGCAGACGGAGTCGGTGAGTCCAAGGCGTGCGATGCAGGGTGAGACGATGCTCGATGCGGTGCTGACAGGTTGCGATGCAGGCGACCTAGCCGGAGTGCGGGAGCTGGCGTCGGACAGCAGTGCGAGTCGGAGCGGTGCGTCGCAGACGTGCGAGCGGTGCCCCAAATGCGGTGCGGTCACGACTCTTGGGCCAGTTGCAGCGACCTCGTCGGTCGGGTCCGGTTGGTTCAGTGAAGCGATGCGAACTGCGGTGCCCACAGGTCACGGTGCAAGCAGCGGCTCGATGTTGGCGGCGTCGGACGTCGCCCACGGTGAAACCAGGGTTGCGATGCGAAGCGGGCGATGCGGTCTGCGGTGCAAACAGGTCACCGGCCAGGGATGGATTCTGTTGACGGAGTCAGTTGCAGTTCCCTTCCTCTGTGGCAACTGAAACAGCATTCCAGAAGCGGTACCCAGAGGCTTGTGAAGTCTTTGTAGTCCCTGAGACTTCTTAACAGGAGGCCAGCTCGGTTTCAGGCCCTTGGAGATACTCAGCACAAGTTTGTAGAAAGTTCAGTCCAGTCCTTTCACTGCCCAAGGCAGAAGCAGCAGCTGCAGGCCAACCCAACAAAGCAACAACACAGCAAAGGGGCAGTACTCCTCCTGGCAGCTCTTCCAGCTCTTCGTCTTGGCAGGTTCCTTGATTCCAGCGAGATCTAAATTCATGGGGTCAGGGCCCCAATATTTATATCCCAAATTCCTTTGTTCTCTGAAGGCAGAGAGGCCTTTGCCTAGTCCAAACCAGTTCTGGAGCACTTTGTTGACAAGTCTCCGTCCCTTCTTTCAGTGAGTAGGCCAGGGACATCAGACGCACCACAGGAGGTGGAGCCAGCATTGTGGAGGGAAGGCACTGTCCTATTCAGGGCCCAGGTGCGACCCCTCCCACCCATCTACATGTAGATCTTGCTATTCAGCCCTGTGCTGACTCACCCTGTCTCCTGGCATCCCCCAGCCCCTGTCACTCACATTCCAGACAAGGAATACACAACCTCGCAGAGGCAGGCTTGGATGGTTAGACACGAAAATACCCACTTTCTAAAAGTGGTATTTGCAAACACAGAATGTTAAAACCAACTTCACTAAAAGATGCATTTTATCATTCTGAGTCCAGGCATACTAAACTCGAATTTCTACCATGTTCCCGGGGTCAGTTAGGATTATAAACTGTAATAATCAAAACTGCCCGTTCTGGCCTAGGGGAACAGGTAGCCTTGCAATAGTGAAAAACGAACTAGGCTGTAATTCACTATCAGGACATGCCACACACACCAGGGCATGTCCTACCTTTCGCATACAACGCACCCTGCCCACAGGGGTACCTTGGGCCTACCTTAGGGGTGACTAACATGTAGCAAAGGGAAGGTTTAGGGACTTGCAAGTGTGTGCACTTGCCAAGTCGACATGGCAGCCCCAGGCTGCGCACAGGCTCTGCGATGGCAGGCCCGAGTTACACTTTACTGGCTGTTTGCGTGGGTGGCACAATCCAGTGCTGCAGCCCACCAACAGCATTTGGTCTATAGGCCCTGGCACTCGCAGTGCACTTTACAAGGGACTGACACATAAACCAAATAGGCCAATCATGGAAACACCAATCCATAACACATTTTATACAGGAGCACTTGCACTTTCCCACTGGACAGCAGTGAGGAAAGTGCGCAGAATCATTACACCAGCAAAAACAGAGTCAAAACCGGGAGGTCAGAAAGCAAAAAGTCAGGGGAAACACGCCAAAAGATGCCAAGTCTAACACATGTCCCCTCCAGCTGAAAGTAGGGAGAACTACCCAACCCCATTGGAGTTCTCCTCACTAAGGCGGAAGAACCTGGACAGACCATCTGCGTTGGCGTGTTCTGTACCAGGACGGTGCTCCACCGTAAAGTCCATTCCCTGTAGGGAGATGGACCACCTCAGCAGTTTTGGATTCTCACCCCTCATTTGCATCAACCATCTGAGGGGCCTGTGGTCTGACTGAACCCGGAAGTGAGTCCCAAACAGGTATGGTCTCAACTTCTTCAGTGCCCAGACCACAGCAAAAGCTTCCCTTTCTATGGCACTCCACCTCTGTTCCCTGGGAAGTAGTCTCCTGCTAAGGAAGACTACAGGCTGATCCAGGCCCTCTTCGTTCAGTTGTGAGAGCACCGCTCCCACACCATGCTCTGAAGCGTCAGTCTGCACGACAAATTCTTTGGAGAAGTCAGGTGCCTTGAGCACGGGCGCCGTGCACATGGCTGCCTTCAGGGCATCAAAAGCTTTCTGGCAGGACTCAGTCCAGATCACTTTCCTGGGCTGTCTCTTAGAGGTCAGCTCTGTTAAGGGGGCAACGATGGTGCCATAGCCCTTAACAAATCTCCTATAGTAACCGGTGAGACCTAAGAAGGCTCTCACCTCCGTCTGGGTCTTGGGGGTTCCCAAGCCAGAATGGTGTCAATCTTGGGTTGTAGGGGCGCCACCTGGCCGCTTCCTACCTGGTGTCCCAAGTACACCACCGAACCCTGCCCGATCTGGCACTTACTGGCCTTGATCGTGAGGCCTGCACCTTGCAGAGCCCTCAACACTTTCTCAAGGTGCTGTAAATGTTCTTCCCAGCTGGAACTGAACACAGCAATGTCATCCAGGTAGGCGGCACTGAAATCCTCCTGCCCAGCCAACACCTGATTGACCAACCTCTGAAAGGTGGCAGGGGCATTCTTCAACCCAAAGGGCATCACCCGGAATTGGTAATGACCTTCTGGGGTTGAGAATGCTGATCTCTCCTTGGCCCCATCGGTTAAGGCAATCTGCCAGTACCCAGACGTCAAATCAAACGTGCTGAGGAACCGGGCAGCTCCCAACCGATCAATGAGCTCATCAGCTCTGGGGATGGGGTGCGCGTCAGTCCTGGTGACGGCATTGAGCCCACGGTAGTCCACACAAAACCGGAGTTCTGGAGTGGCACCGGGCGCAGCAGCCTTTGGGACCAAGACCACTGGGCTGGCCCAAGGACTGTGGGAGGGCTCAATCACCCCTAACGCCAACATCTTAGAGACCTCCTCCTTGATGCTGGCTCTGACCCGGTCAGTCAACCTGTAAATCTTGTGCTTCACAGGAGGGCTGTCACCAGTGTCCACGTCATGGGTACACCAGTGAGTAACACCGGGAGTCAGAGAGAACAGTGGGGCGAACTGTCCCAACAACTGGCGACAGTCCCCCTGCTGCTCCTGAGTCAGAGTAGGGGAGAGGATCACACCCTCTACTGACCCATCATGCTCCTTGGTAGACAGGAGGTCAGGGAGAGGCTCACTCTCCTCTTCCACCCCATCATCTGTCGCAAAGAGCATACTCACTTCGGACCTCTCGAAGTGGGGCTTGAGGCGGTTCACGTGAAGGACCCTCAAAGGGTTCCTTGGAGCCTGCAAATCCACCAGGTAGGTGACGTCACTTTTGCGCTCCTTTACCTCATATGGCCCAGTCCACTTGTCCTGCAAGGCACAAGGTGCCACTGGGGCCATGACCCACACTTTTTGCCCAGGTTGAAATTCGACCAGAGTGGCGTTCTGGTCATACCATCTCTTCATTTCTTCCTGGCTGGCTTCTAGGTTCGCCTGAGCGAGTTTCCTGAAGCGGGCAGTTTGGTTTCTAAAGGCCAGCATGTAGCTAAATACATCCTGGGGAGTTTTCCTGGGAGCCGCCTCCCAGCCTTCCTTTACCAAACTCAGAGGTCCTCTGACAGGGTGGCCATACAGGAGCTCAAAGGGGCTGTACCCAAGAGACTTCTGAGGCACCTCCCTGTATGCAAAGAGTAGGCATGGCAAGAGGACGTCCCACTTACGCCTCATGGGTTCTGTTAGACCCTTGATCATGCCTTTCAAGGTCTGGTTGAATCTCTCCACCAGACCGTTTCCTTGTGGGTGGTAAGGAGTGGTGAACTTGTAGGTTACACCACACTCCTTCCACAGGGATGTCATATACTTGGATATGAAATTGGTCCCCCTATCAGAAACCACCTCTCTGGGGAATCCCACACGGGAAAAGATCCCCATTAACGCCCGGCCCACCACTGGCGCCGTCGTTGTCCTGAGAGGGATTGCCTCCGGGTACCGGGTGGCATGGTCCACCAAGACCAGGATGTACCTGTTGCCCATGGCTGTCTTGGGATCCAGTGGCCCCACAATATCCATCCCTACCCTTTCAAAGGGTGTTCCAACAACAGGAAAAGGTTGGAGAGGAGCTTTGACCTTCCTCCCACTCTTACCACTTGCCTGGCAAGTTTGGCAAGACCTACAGTGTGCATCTGACTGCCTTCGCATTTGGGGCCAAAAGAAGTGGGTGACAAGCCTGTCAAAGGTCTTGTCCTGCCCCAAATGTCCTGCCAAAGGCACGTCATGAGCCAGACCCAGTAGGAAGGTCCTGAAGCTCTGGGGTACCACCAGCACACGGGCTGACCCAGGCTCAGCAACCTTAGGCTCACTGTATAGGAGACCACTCTCCCAGTAGATCAGATGTGACCCGGACTGATTACCAGCTGCCTGGTCTGCAGCCTGCCGCCGCAGACCCTCCAGAGTAGGGCACTCGTTCTGCTCCCTGCAGAACTCCTCCCTGGTGGGACCCCTTCTTGCTGCCAATGAGTCAGCTCAGAGATGTCTCCCAGTTCGGCTACCTGCTCCCCTGTAGGCACCGGGCGTCCCCCTCGAGGTCCGCCTCCTCCCGGTCCGTGGGAACTTTGGGGGCCGGTTTCCGCGCCCCCTGCCCTTTCTCTTGGCAGGGACTTGGGCCACTGTTTCAGGCTCCAAGTCCTCTTGATCACCCTTTCTGGCTGCCATTGACCGAGTAGACACGCATGCCCACTCTGGCAACCCAAGCATCTCCAAGTGAGACCTGAGCTCAACCTCCTTCCATGAGGACTGCTCCAGGTCGTTTCCTAGCAGACAATCTACAGGCATGGTAGGGCTCACAACCACCCTCAAGGGACCTGAGACCCCCCATTCAAAGGGAACCTGCGCCACCATACATTGGCGCTCTGAGTTGTCTACAGCAACTACTTGGTGGAATGCTCCTGGGACTACTTGCTTCTCAGACACCAGGTGACACCGGACTGAGGTCACACTGGCTCCAGTATCTCTGAGAGCCTCTACCCTGTTCCCATTAATGGTCACCCAGGTGCTATATTTCTTTGTGTTAGGGGGCACCTGGTTTCCTGGGACCATCTCACTGTCCCCTAGTGAGACAAGGGTCATTTCTGCGGGATCCCCACCCTCCTGTGGGCACCCCTCCTCCCCAAGCGCTACACTAGCCAACACTTTGGACTGTCCACCGGTGGGTGGCTGTGTCCCCTTCGGGCACTTGGGGTCCCCCTTAAAGTGACCTACCTGGTCACATGCATAACACTTGCGGGGGCCGGTCTCAACAGGCTTCCCTGTAGAGACCCCTTTCTTCTTATCACCGGGGGCTGGGAACTTTTACCCTGGGTACTAGTTTGGGGCCCTTTAGAGAACTCCTGTGCTTTACCCTTGTCCCCCCACCTTTCTGCTGGGGACCCTGCCCACCTTTGGCTGAGTCTCCCCCAAACGCTTTCTTGTGGACCCTGGTACTCACCCAGCGGTCCGCTTCCATAGCAAGCTTCCTGGGGTCAGTTAGCTTACTATCAACTAGGTGCTGGCGCAGATCTGCAAAACATAGACTAGACAAGTGCTCCCATGCAATCAAGTTGTAGAGCCCCTGAAAATCTGTTACGCTACTGCCCTTCACCCAACCATCCAGAGACCTGCAGAACACATCCACACATTCCAACCAAGTGTTGGCATCAGACTTCTTACTGGACCTGAACTGATCCCTGTACTTTTCAGGAGTAAGACCATACTTCGTGAGAAGGGCATCCTTCATGTCAGCATAGGTGAGGTGATACCCCTTACCCAAAGCTATCAGAGCATCCCTTGCTTCTTCAGGGAAAAGTGGCCACAATCCTGCTCCCCAATTCTCCTCAGGGACCCCATTCATGTGTATGGCTGCCTCATAACCCTGAAACCACCTTTGTATGTCATCCCCTTCTTGAACTCCTTGCCTACGTTCTTGGGAATGTGCACAATCCTGTCTGCCTTTCTGGACGAATGGCTGCCACCATCTGAGCCTGACTTACTCCTAAGTTCTAGCTCCTTCAGTTCTCTCTCATGCTCTAAGAGCATCTTCCTCTCCTCTATGGCCAATCTCTTCTCCTCCCGCTCACTCTCCAGCCTGAGCTTCTGCAGCTCAAACTGCCGTGCCTCCCGCCTGTCCTCCAGCTCCTCTGGGGACAGACTGCTGCTGCCTGACCTGGCGGGTTCCCCCCTACCCAAAAGTACATCCACCCTGGAAATAGGCTCCTCCACCTCCTCACTGAGATTACCAGGCTGCCCATTGGCATGCCCTTCTGTAGCTCCTCCTTCCTTGTGAGGCCTTTAATTTGGACTTTCAGGTTTTTACAAATCGCTCGTAACTCCTTTACGGCGTAGGATTCCAACCTATCCTCCTCAAAGATAACTTCCAGCGATGCAACGGATGATGCAATTGATTCAGGCATGACAAAAGTAGTGAGTTGAAAACTGGCAAGATCAAAAATAAGCCAAAAGAAAAAGAACCAGTATGTGGTACGTAATGGTCTGCGATATGGTAGTAGTGCACACCAATCACTGTAAGTCAAGTGCAAACACAAGTCCTATCCTCACCGCTGACAACCAATGTTAGAAATGGGATCTCTAGTTGGCAAGGGCTTGCACCTTTGTCCAAGTAGGGACCCTTCTTCCTAGTCAGGGTAAGGGTGTTACACTCGTGAAGTAACCCCTGCTCACCCTCGTGGTAGCTTGGCACGAGCAGTCAGGCTTAATTCAGAGGCAGTGTGTAAAGAATTTGCACATAACCAACAGTAATACAGTGTAAGCACTACAAACGGACACCACACCAGTTTAGAAAAATAACCAATATTTTATATACTCAAGACAAGACCAATTACGACAAAAATCCACAATACTATACTTTACGACTGAATACTTGATACGGTACCTTCTTCTTTGCAGGAATAGCACAAAAGCAAAGTTCGTACGAGTCGGTAGCTCCGTCCGAGCCTACCGCGATGCTGAAAACCCCAGAGTCTAACAGTTCCAGCCGACCGCGTCGATACGGGCCAGCAGAGTCATGACCAGACTCGGTTACAGTACCTTTCTCGTTGTGGCTGGTACGGAGTGTACGAGCCGGTCGGCGTTCGTCGCGGTTGCGGTGCAAGACGGAGCGATGCAAGGTGCGGTGTCCCTCGATGCGGTGCAGGCAGCGGCTCGATGAGCGTCGTGCAGACGGAGTCGGTGAGTCCAAGGCGTGCGATGCAGGGTGAGACGATGCTCGATGCGGTGCTGACAGGTTGCGATGCAGGCGACCTAGCCGGAGTGCGGGAGCTGGCGTCGGACAGCGGTGCGAGTCGGAGCGGTGCGTCGCAGACGTGCGAGCGGTGCCCCAAATGCGGTGCGGTCACGACTCTTGAGCCAGTTGCAGCGACCTCGTCGGTCGGGTCCGGTTGGTTCAGTGAAGCGATGCGATGCGAACTGCGGTGCCCACAGGTCACGGTGCAAGCAGCGGCTCGATGTTGGCGTCGTCGGACGTCGCCCACGGTGAGACCAGGGTTGCGATGCGAAGCGGGGCGATGCGGTCTGCGGTGCAAACAGGTCACCGGCCAGGGATGGATTCTGTTGACGGAGTCGGTTGCAGTTCCCTTCCTCTGTGGCAACTGAAACAGCGTTCCAGAAGCGGTACCCAGAGGCTTGTGAAGTCTTTGTAGTCCCTGAGACTTCTTAACAGGAGGCCAGCTCGGTTTCAGGCCCTTGGAGATACTCAGCACAAGTTTGTAGAAAGTTCAGTCCAGTCCTTTCACTGCCCAAGGCAGAAGCAGCAGCTGCAGGCCAACCCAACAAAGCAACAACACAGCAAAGGGGCAGTACTCCTCCTGGCAGCTCTTCCAGCTCTTCGTCTTGGCAGGTTCCTTGATTCCAGCGAGATCTAAATTCATGGGGTCAGGGCCCCAATATTTATATCCCAAATTCCTTTGTTCTCTGAAGGCAGAGAGGCCTTTGCCTAGTCCAAACCAGTTCTGGAGCACTTTGTTGACAAGTCTCCGTCCCTTCTTTCAGTGAGTAGGCCAGGGACATCAGACGCACCACAGGAGGTGGAGCCAGCATTGTGGCGGGAAGGCACTGTCCTATTCAGGGCCCAGGTGCGACCCCTCCCACCCATCTACATGTAGATCTTGCTATTCAGCCCTGTGCTGACTCACCCTGTCTCCTGGCATCCCCCAGCCCCTGTCACTCACATTCCAGACAAGGAATACACAACCTCGCAGAGGCAGGCTTGGATGGTTAGACATGAAAATACCCACTTTCTAAAAGTGGTATTTTCAAACACAGAATGTTAAAACCAACTTCACTAAAAGATGCATTTTATCATTCTGAGTCCAGGCATACTAAACTCGAATTTCTACCATGTTCCCGGGGTCAGTTAGGATTATAAACTGTAATAATCAAAACTGCCCGTTCTGGCCTAGGGGGAACAGGTAGCCTTGCAATAGTGAAAAACGAACTAGGCTGTAATTCACTATCAGGACATGCCACACACACCAGGGCATGTCCTACCTTTCGCATACAACGCACCCTGCCCACAGGGGTACCTTGGGCCTACCTTAGGGGTGACTAACATGTAGCAAAGGGAAGGTTTAGGGACTTGCAAGTGTGTGCACTTGCCAAGTCGACATGGCAGCCCCAGGCTGCGCACAGGCTCTGCGATGGCAGGCCCGAGTTACACTTTACTGGCTGTTTGCGTGGGTGGCACAATCCAGTGCTGCAGCCCACCAACAGCATTTGGTCTATAGGCCCTGGCACTCGCAGTGCACTTTACAAGGGACTGACACATAAACCAAATAGGCCAATCATGGAAACACCAATCCATAACACATTTTATACAGGAGCACTTGCACTTTCCCACTGGACAGCAGTGAGGAAAGTGCGCAGAATCATTACACCAGCAAAAACAGAGTCAAAACCGGGAGGTCAGAAAGCAAAAAGTCAGGGGAAACACGCCAAAAGATGCCAAGTCTAACACCTGTGCATGTAATTTCAGCAATGTGACTTTTCCTTTTGTTAAGCTGTCCATCAACTTGGGAAAAGGGGAAAGACCTTTGCATACTATTAAGGAAAACGGGGAGGGGGCCGCGCAGACACCTTTCCCTGGCCGATAACAGACCCAGGTATCCCATCTCCCAGGGTCCAGCCACAATTAAATGAGGAGGCAGGCCGCGCAGCCCCCCCTGCCCGTGCTGATTTCGGCCCTGGGGACCAAATCCCCTGGGGTCCGGCCACATCTACCTAGGTGCCCTGGTCCCACCCAGGGAACCCAGTGTGTATCTTGGGGACCACGAGGGACCCAGCAGTCCCAGATGGCTCCGTGCCTCCTACGGGTGACGGCATTGCTCTCACTCAGAGGGAGCTGCTAGAAATGCAGCTCTCTGCGTGCAAGAGCAATACTTTCATCCCTTTCCCTGCCAGCATGTCTGTGGCCAGGGAAAGAGATGAAAACTCCGCTTCCAGCAAGATTTGTCACAGCTCCCACCAAGCAAAAGCAAACAGCTATTTCCAGAGGGTGGGCACCTCGGGAGAAAGCAGAAGCCGGCCCTGAGCAGTGGTGGTCCCCGGGGGCCATATATGGCCCAGGAGGGGGGCTGTGCTACCCCTCCCTCTTTTAATAAAAAGTAATTGCCCCAGGGAGGTGGTGCTCCCAGGGCCCAGATGGGTCTGTGTGCCCCATCATATGATTTTTTATTTATAGCCCCGGGTGGTGGTGGTCACCGGGGCCTAGGGGAGTCTCCATGGCCACCACGCTTAATATTATCATTAGCTCCAGGGAGGTGGTGATTCCCGGGGCATTATTAAGCCCTTGGAGGGGGGCCCGTGCACCCCCCCTCCATTTTTATAATTAAACTCTGCATGCCCGGCGACCTTGCCCACCTGGGCTCTACAATTATAACAAGCGTGGAAGACCGCGCTTGTTTTTTTTTTTATTCACAGTGATATTTGCGAATTTTACTGTGAATTAAAAAAAACATGCTTTTCTGCCCTGCCGGGGTCCCTGTGGGACCCCAGGACCAAGGCTAGTGGGTTAGGGTATTCATACCCTGCCCCCTTTTCTTTCTTTTTGCATTTTTTTCTGGGACTCTGCTTAAGCTGAGTCCCAAGACGGCTGCCAACACTTCCTGGTTGAAGTGCTGGCAGCCAATCAGAGCTCTGTAGATCTCTGCACGAGCTTGTCATTATTTGCAAAGGATTTGCGCCTCTAGATATCCAAATTTGAATTTCCTTTAATATCTCCAAAAATACTTAACGGATTGACATCAAATAACAAAATGGAACAAAATCTACCTTTCTGCCAAATTTGGTGTAATTCCCTCCAGCAGTTCGGGCTGTAGTCATGTTCAAAACCCCTATGGGAATTAGCATGGAAAACATACTTTTTTTGCCCCTTTTTCTCGGTCCTATATATATATATATATGTATATATATATATATATATAATGTTTTTTAATGTATACGCATATAATGTTTTTTGATTACATGAGGCAGCAAGACAGCTAAGGTGACTCTAGGCCCAGTACATCAATGGAAACAGTTCATCTCGAACTGAATGACCAGTCACTGTAGTTCACTGTAATGTTTGATGATGGGAACAATGGTATTCGGACAAACTAAAATACTCTACTGTATAGATCCACTAATACGTTGTAAGCATGTATTTTTATACGAGATGCACTTTGACAGTTAAAAAGGCCTTCTTGAAAGTAAGATAATAGGGACTTTATGTTTATTTGTATAGCGTTTAGTGCAACTTAATTGCTTGCGAGCGCTGAAGCATATGAGGCATCATGTCTAAGCTGATGTCAAAAACCGTATTGTGATTACAGTATTCCTGCCCCAGATAGAAGATACATGGCATATCAGAAGCTTAACAAACATTGCATAACAGTGACCTACGCATAGATTGAGGATGTGTTGTGGCAACAGCAAATATGCGGATTGGTAGGCAGCTTAAGAGTGTGCAAATGCAAGAGTGGATTTGGTAAAGTTGAACAAATGTGGGTTGGGCAGTGAAGGTCTTCAGAATCTGTCTCCTGGCCAGTCACAGAGAGGTGTGTCTTCGATTTCGCCCTAAACTGCATGAGTGTGAAGGCACTGGCAGTGTGTAGGGAGAGGTTGTTCCAGTGGCTGGGGGTAGAAAACAAGATTCCTGGTCCTGAGCTTTGCTTCCATGAGCAGATCACACTGCGCATGAGGCTGCTTGCAGTTTATGTTTTGCTGGAGGTAGGTCGTGTGGAGCCCTATATGTCTGCAAGAGCATCTTAAATTTGACTGGGATTTGAATAGGGAGCAGAAATATCCTTCGAAGGCAGTGGTCTTCAAACTGTTTAATGCCCCCTACCCTGAGTAAAAAAAAATGTTGTCGCCCCCCACCAAAATGAAAAACTGTTTTTCACAATTATTCAGTAAAATTGGTAGCTCTAAACATATTCAATAGTTCAAACATTACAGTTATGCACTGGTGTCGCTTTTAAAGTGTAAATACATGATTGCAAACAACATGGGAGCCTGGTCTCCCAAAATTCGAAATGTATCAACAGTATGATCCTTTATCAGAAATGGCGGAGGGGCTTTGCGGGTTATTTGGAACCACCTGCCCCTTTGACGCCTACACCCAGCCAAGACATGCATCACAAAAGATGCAGCAATGGCCATTATAGAGTGGTTGACTGCTACTTTGCTTTTGTACTAAAACCACCGTGCGGTTTTTAGCATGATGCTCATCTTGGCCAGTGCATGGGCCTCCCATGTGATCAATTCAGAGCGCCCCCCAGTGGACCCGCCTCAAAGTTTAAAATCCTCTGTTCTAAGGCGAAAGGCAACTCATTGACATTTTTTGACTTCAAAGAGCAATCGTCCAGGTGTGAGTTTTGAGTCTCTTAAGTTAGTATGATGGCACGCCTGGCATTGCGTGCACTGTCGCAGGCATGTAGAGGATCCAGCAGTGTCCCAACCAAGCACGGGTGGCTTTGAGATGCAATTAATGTAATGGAAACAAATTATTTTATAACATGGTTCTGCGCTTACTCAGAGTGTTGGGACAGTCTCACAGGGGAGTAAACCCTTATGTGGCCAAAAAGGCATTTCAAAATATTGAAATAATATTCCTAGACTAACCGATATAATTAGCTGGCATCACTGCAATGCAGCTGTCTAAAACACAATCTCTATTTTCAACTCTGGGATACACGCAGGGTTGAAAACCAACATAAAAATAAAGCTGGTGCTAATTAGGCTGGAGTAATTATGTGGTTTAAAGATCAGCTGTACCACTTCACACCATTATCCCCTGTCCAACTTTCTGTTGCTGACTATCTCTGCTGGACAGTGTATAACAAGTTGCATTTATCTCGAAAATGTGTGCCTGAATATTGAGGATAAATGAGTAGGAATTGTTTCTGTGGTGGGTGGTTTTCCATTGACAGACTCGGAACATTGGTTCCATGCAAGTTGTGTTATGGTTTCACTCCGTTAATTTGTCAATCTGGGTCACCCGTTTGTGTGGGCAGTTCTCTGAAGCACAGCAAGTTGATTTTATTTGTGGTTTCCCAAAATGCTCATTTTAAGGGGCTTAAACTCAGGCCCTTCCGAAAATGTGAATGGCACCAAAAGTGTAAAATCGAACGTCAAGTTAACGTTTTTGGGAAATTTCTGACCTTAAGTCCTTAAAAAC
Source organism: Calotriton arnoldi (assembly GCA_963921515.1). Lineage (NCBI taxonomy): Eukaryota > Metazoa > Chordata > Amphibia > Caudata > Salamandridae > Calotriton > Calotriton arnoldi. Next base: position 796,991 of record CAWUFW010004737.1, read on the forward strand.
AAAGTCAATTTAAACTGTAATGTAAAATGGACTTTATAACTTCTTGGGTCGCTTATTTGCTGACAGGATAGTGTAGTAGGGTAATGTACATGAAGCTAAGTTATGTGAGAAACCGGCAGTCTTTGCTTTGAGTATGATGGGGCTCACGTAATAAGGCCGTAGATTGGCTTTGTAAGCATAAGGGGTTCCACCCATCCAAAATGAATGATATCATCATGGCTAGAAGAGTCGGGTGGGTTGGCCATTCTCTCAAAAATATAGATGGCGACTGCATTGTTCTTAATTTTCGCAGACCTAAGTTTGTTCGCCATCTACTGAATATTTTTGAACAACCAACCACTCAAAACACCCATATTAGTGCACTCCCCCTGAGTTATTTTTACAAGCCACTCAACAATCCTCAAAGGGACTCCCCGTTTTGCCTCTGATAACAAATAGGTTTAACTCGTTATCTAACCTAGATACACAGGACTGACAATTATCAACCAGGGACGCTCAGCTTTCCCAGCAGCCCCTTCTGGAACAGCCCCTTGCCAGTACAGTTATAACCATTACTGATAACGGCGAAAGTCCGCCCACTAGTATTAATAATGGAGCTGATTTGAACATCCTCAGCTGGAATGTAGCAGGACTGCACTCTAAGCTCGACGACCAGGATTGGTTGCGCCTGGTCAAAGACCAAGATATTGTCATGTTCCAAGAGACCTGGGCCACACACGATTCACACATTGAAGGGTTTCATTGCACTTGTGTCCCGGCATCCAGCCACAATAAAGGTCGACCATCTGGGGGCCTTCTTATTGGTCTTAATGTAGCGACTGGTGGTAGCTATAAGATACTTCCAACAAACAGCCCTAACTTCCAAGTAATACTTTTTAAGAGAAGAGTCTCTCTTTATTTGGTTAACTTTTACAATAATGATTTTGCATCAGTCCCCAACAAGAGTTTTATTGAGCTTTTTGATTTTATTTCCAATCTAGATTACCAGGCATCCGGTTGGAATACTATTGGGATTATTCTGGCTGGGGATTTTAATGCAAAATTTTATGACAGGCATTGTGTCACGGAACTACACACTACGGGCCCTTCTTTTCGCAGGGGAGCGGAACTGACAGCTCTATTGAGCTCGCTCAATTTAGTTAATGTCATGGAGCAGTTGGGTACATCTCATGCCACCAATAACCATCACCCGACCTTCAGAGGCAGGGGACATTCGTCCGTAATAGACTTTGTTTTCATCTCTCCTCTATTGACGGATTATTTAATTACTGCAGAGGTTGTTGCCACTATTCAGGGGGATCATAACCCCATTAGAACCGCTTTCAGATTGGCACCCCGACATATGTTCCCAATTGAATGCGGGGCTAAAGATTTAATTCCATCTACCGACAACCTAACACTGTCATGGAGGGGTATTGATAATGGGGATCTGTTTAAATTACTTGTGAAGGGCAACTTACCCCATATTACCTCCTGCTTGTCATCTGAAGCTCCCCATCAGGAGGTAGTTGGTGGTTTTTCTAAACTCTGCCAGGCAGTTAAAACTCTTCTGTTAAAGCCCGTTTCCTCGAAGAAACCGGGCCCTAGATGGTTTGATTCTGCATGCTCTGCTGCCAACAGGAACTTGCGTATGGCTTTGTCAGCTGACCCCAGGTGTTCCCATGATGTAATACAGGCTAGACAGATGTATAAACTAGCTATTACTAACCGGAAAGAGGCACTCGTAAGGGATCGTTGGGAAGCCCTATCGCAGGCTGCTACGGAAAAAAGGGGTAACTTATTTTGGACTGCTGTAAGGGATCTTAGATCCATGGGACAGCTATTAACACCAATTAGCTGCACAATCTCGAGCCAGTCCTGGGAAAATCATTTTTCAAATATTTATGCCACCCCGCAGGGAGAGATTGAACAGCTGGAGTATAGTCCCCCCAACACTCTTCAAATCACACTCCCTGAAATAGAAGAGGCTATCCATCAGTCTATCGGGAATAAAGCCCCTGGCCCGGATGGGTTACCAATTGATATTATCAAATGGATCCCGGATTTCTGGGCTCCCCTTCTCCTGAATGTTTTTAACCATTGTATGTTGGGCCCGCTCCCTGATACTTGGGCAAAAAGTATTATAGTTCCAATATTTAAAAAGGGGGATAGGTCGCAGCCCATTAATTACAGACCAATATCGTTGATTGATAACACTGTTAAAATACTGGGCAGAGTCCTATATAACAAGATCCTGGAATGGTCAGAGGAATATGGCATTTTAGAGCGCTGCCAGTTAGGCTTTCGTAGGAAGGTTGGTACCATCGAGCAATGTCTGAACCTCAGCCTTGTGATTGGGAAATATACCATTGCTCGTAAAACTCCCGTCTACCTGGCCTTCATGGATTTGTCCTCAGCTTTTGATTTTGTCAACAGGTCAAAGCTGTGGGCCATCCTGTTGGGCCATGGTTTAGACGCTCCCCTGGTTCATTTCCTGGCTTATCTTCATAAGGACCTTCAGGCACAAGTGAGAATTGGTAGAGGTGGTGAGGTTTCAGGGCCTATCAAGGTAGGAAGGGGGTCAGGCAGGGATGCGTTCTGGCCCCCTTCTTTTTATTATTTATATTAATGGCCTGAACAAATCATTGATAGGTGCAACCAAAGATGTGCCTATGATTAACGGCAAACCTTTGCCGGTGTTACTTTATGCTGACGATGCGGTGCTTATAGGTCGCACCCCAAACTCATTGCGCATTTTAGTACAGTCGTTTGTTAAACATATGGACAGTCTGGATTTAAGAGCTAATTTTAAAAAATCATTTTTAATGTCTTGTGGCCCACAAAAACGCTCCCTTACCTCTATCTCCGTTGGCAGCCAAAAATTAATATGCACTGGTAAATTCCCCTACCTTGGTGTGGTCTTTGCTGCGAACGGCTCCTGGACTGAGCATCTTTCTCAGTCCAGGAGCAAGTTCTCAAAGACCATCAATTCCATTTTTAGCTTTCCCCGTCCCAAGAACACTGGCGTTATTTTAGCTATCTTAAAAATTTTTAAATTGCAATGCGTCCCAGTAGCTACTTATGGAGCGGAGATTTGGGGCACCACAAACAGTTCCTGCATTCAGCGGGAAGAAAACAGATTCTGCAGGAAACTGTTGGGCGCCCCAATCTCGACATCTCATTATGTTTGCCATAAAGAATTAAATTTAAATTATGTCACTGATTTTATACGTGCTCGCCCGGCTCTCTTTTGGCTGTCTGTCTGGAAGAATGAGGAAGCTATTCTGACTAGAGATATCATCATGGACTGTTTGAAGTGTGAGAAAGGGATGGATATCCCCTGGCTATCCGGAGTTTATCAGAGCTTATGCAGTATTAATCAGGGTTGTATTTTTAGAAACCCTTGTAAAGCTGAAACACTACGGAAAATAGATCTTAGGAATGCACTTTACCTATTTTACAGTACCGAGCGCATAGCTCAGGAATCACAGAAAACCCTTGTCTCTAGTTATATGTCACTAGTTCAATATTGTTATCCCCTACCAAACTACCTCACCTTACCTATGAGTCACTGGGAAAGAAGTCTGTTATTCCGTCTCAGAGCAGGGACACTCAAGTTTGTATTATGTTTTCCCCTTGGTTATCATCCCAAAATTGATTTGGTACCCTGCCCATGTGACGGAATTAGCGGACAGACAACCCTGCACTTTTTATTCTTTTGCAAATATTATATGAAATATAGCAAGGGGACACTCTATCCCTATTTTAAAAAAAGGAAACCTGTTAGCCTGGATCTGGCTTATACAAGCATGCTTGGTATGATCGATGAGGAGCTTGTATTCCGCTTAAGTACTTTTCTGAGAGCTGCGATCCGGGCACGTCAGTCCATGTCAGACCCTTGAATTCTTAACTGTGATTGGTTATGTTGTAATTAATGCATTTTATTCATCATATTTTAAGATGTGAAATTGTGTCTGATAATTTTAACAGTTTTTTATGGTTGTACTTTTATGGATATACTGCCTATCCGAATAAAGATTATGAATTGAATTGAATTGAATTGATGGGGCTCACTCAGATTGTCATTTTTCTGTGATCATTAAAAGGAGAGCCATGTATGATGAGTGAAAGAGATCACTTGGAGGGAATATTGTGCTCTATACAGTGCTCATTTTGTAAAATAATTAGTTCTAGAGCCCAAAGCTCTGCTCAGACGCCCGCGGCCGGCGCTATTAAATGTCAGCGCTCCAAATACCAAGTCTGCGTAGTCCTGAATCCACCTCAGGCCTCTTTAATCCACTGCAGGCCCTGCAGCCCCTTTATGTCACTCTTGCAGGTTCCTCCTTTCTCCCTTTGTGACGGTTTTTCTGTCTTTCACTTCCTCCTACTTTCCCCTTAGTGTGTTTTTCTCTCTCTTGCTCTCTGGAAATGTCTGATGAGTCATAAATAAGCGCTGGTCGCCACATATGACCACCAGCTCAGATTCAGCATTGACTGTATAAAGCACAGTTTTAGTTCTATGATTATTAAATATTAGCCCATTGGCTACAGTAATGTGGAAGCGATGGGAGCAGTACTTGCTATGTTTTTGCTCAGAAAAGGAACAGTTGTGGAAGTATGTGAAATATACCATTACAGCTAGAGGCTTACCGGAGAGAGCAAGGTACAACATTTCAGATATGGAAGGCATGATATTGAACTTCAGAATCAAATAGAAAAAATAAAAATATATTTTCAAGCTTTTTCAACTTTCATTTTGAGATGCTATTCAACTCATTTTCTGTATTATGTTGCGATGTTACCTTCCACGAAGAGCACGTAAACATTCACATTTGGAAATGTCTTTTGTATCTACATTTAAACATTCATTCAGTCTCAGTGTTCCTCCATTGGGTTTGATTGCCTCATCCCAAAATGTCCACCTCAGGAAGCCAGGGGCCTCATCTATGAAGCATATTTACTGTTGCAAAGCCTCTGATTCGCACATTTATGCGCTTTGTGACAAGTCACAATATGCTAAAGGGACTTTGCGCTTCGAAAAGCATTTCTGCCTTGTAAGCACCTTTAGTTTGAGGTTCATTTCAAATTGCGAAGGGGGGGACCTCAAACAGACGATCCCCGTAAAAACGTGTGTGGCTCATTCCGAATTGCACAAGGGGGGGCGGGGGGGGCTTGACTTTGATACGTGTGCGTCCCCCTCCGCATTGCAAAGCTCAACGATAGGTATCAACGCTATACAAAGGCAGTTGCAGTCACTAACGTTTGACAGGATGTCGCGTGTCAACCCATATGCAAAGCTGAAGCGTCTGCATGGCACAGCTTCACATTGTGAATGTTGGCAGGCGACCTCATGGGTGCAGATAGCGGAACATGGGACTTCTGCATTCTTCCCCCGACGCTATTCCCTGTATACCAATCGAATGCAAACCCGACCTCCTTATGGAATCCCAGGGCTGGTTTAAAAAAAATACTGACATGCGGGAAATGCAAAAGCAGTTAAGGAGGCCTGTTGTTCTTCGCTGGCAGAGTAAAACGCCTCATGCCTTATACTTATTAATGAGGCAGGAGGTTATGCAACCTCCTGCGAATGTGCATGTTGTGATGTGACGGATTAGTACAGGAAAAGCAAGTTGCAAACCGTGAATACGCATTAAACACCGACTGGTTTGCAATTGGCCCTTTGTACATTGGGCTCCAGATGCGTAGTTGCTGTTCATAAGCAGCTAGCTGCTGTACTCGACAACCTTCAAGCTCTGTTGCTACAGTACCTCCCGGTACCTTCATGACTTTCAGGTTGTTTCAGGTTTCAGGGAGTATTTGAGAGTTTCACTAACACTTCCTTGAGGTGAAGATGTGTGATTTTTTTTTTTTTGTGTGCAGCACTGGCACTAGTAATGCCTTTCGGTGGCCTTTGCCAGCTGGTTGATGGGCATCTGAGAGCCTGCTGTAATGTTTGGAGTCTTTCTTTTCTGCTAATGCATCTCTGTTGGTAAACATGGGCTGTGACCTCAAGCGTGTAAGTAGCTGAAAGGCGCCCGTGCAGTACACCGAAAACAGGCAACTGATTTTGCCTTTCTTTGTCAACGTGTGTCTACAGTATCAATAAACATCTGTCTTTTCCCTGTGCAATGTTTAAATGTAAAACAGACTGGGATGAAAAAGGCAATCTGTTCTGAAGGGAAAACAGAGGAAACGGATTCTATTTTATTCAGAGATCATGTGGCCAGGAGCCACTTGTTTTTCAAAGGGGTGTTGGTTAACTGGAACTGTTTTCGGAAGGATTAATTAAATTGTCAATGTGCGATCTTAGTCAAAGCACATTTAAAGTATCATTAACAACTAAGATGAGAATTGTTCATTTAGTTCTAGTGCAGACATGTAATTGTAAATTATGTCCTATTTTCGTAAATGAGGATCATCCTACAAAAATACTATTGGAATATGACAAGAAATATCAAATCTTTTAAGAAGTGAGGGAATAACCAATGAGGTAAATTTAGGAAATACGCGGCTCTTAATGGGGGAGGGTAGAAAGACAGTTATTTAAACCTTATGATTCTTTCTTTTTTTTTAAACATCAAGACTCTAAGTCATTCAAAAAAATAAAGAGATTAAATCTATCACATTCAGTCCCATTTAGGTGAGTCTCCCTAAATTAGAGAACTGTACCTAGATTTGGGTTCTGAGCTCGCTGTGCCAAAGGACTCATGTTCAACTTCACTGGCCAAGAGTTGTCTGGAGTTACTTGTGTTCCCATTCAGAGGGTACTTGGGCAAGCAGTTTGGGTTGAACTGTTCATTTTTGGGCAGGAGTGCAGATGGTTAGCCCTGTTGTTAATGGCACAGACAAGCTAAAATCGATCGAATGGGATACAATTTAAAGTAATTACCAATGGGTGAGCTTAAATGAAGCATTCCAGGCCTCCAATTTTGTGATGTCTAAGAAAAATTACCTGATCAAGCTCCTCAAATACTATCAAGTTTAATCTATTGACCCCTTCTTCTGTAATGGTCTTTTCCACTGGCATTATTGATTTCAGTCTTCTGACCCTATCAGACAAGACCAGCGAATCAGCAGATTTACAATTTTGTGGACTCAGTAACCTGATCACCAAGAACCTTAATAATATGAGGTTAAATAATGGCTAAATCAAATGGATTGACTCCCGACAACAGATGAGCTGATCTAGTCAGTGATTCATCTGGAATTCTGCTGCAGTTATGGAACCCAAGAAGGAAATACTTCACCACTTATGCCAACGTTACTTCAAGCACTTCCAAAAATATTACCCCACCAGCACTTTCATTTTGTCTCTCGATCAGACTACTCTGGAGTAAAGTGTTAATAGTGGAGATGAAAATATTATGTTCTTCAAAGATCACATCTTACCTGCAAGCGGTAAAATAAAAAAGGAATGGTACTATAACTCATGGCCTAAAGGAACTATAATTCACACTCTTGCCATGCCTTACTAATTACCTACAATATTACATCACTCATGACATGTTCCATGACATTGTTGATAACATCACTGCAACATCAGAAATGACTTCTTTGATGACAACACTGTTATAGTTACTTTAGGGCACGAGTACTAGTTACTTGAGATAATTATAATTGATGAATTTCAGTGGTTTTGTTAACTTACAACGATATGTTTTAACTGACGTTTTCCCTGACGTTTTCTCATCACTATAACAACCCTTCAACCTTAGTTTTTTTCTGTAAATTTCTAAGGTTTAAAAAAAAATGTAAAGTAAGATGTAATTAAATTTCCTACCTATAAGATCTCTTTAACCTTTGGTTGCTTCAGTGAATGTATATATATATATATATATATATATTCACTGAAAAAACCATAGGTTTGAGGGACGTTATAGTTAGTTGGACATTTCTCTCGTACAAAACCATAGAAATTCCCCGTTATAGTTAGTTCAGCTAACTATAACTCGCGCACCCGCAATGCACTGCTGATGACATCACATATTACATCATTCATGACATGGTCAGTGACATCACTGATGACATCACTGATGACATCTCAAATGACATCACTGATAACATCACTGATGACATCATCCAGTGACTGTGTTTTTCTTTCAAGTTTAAATATGTATTATATATACGCCAAGGTGTATTGAAGAATGAGTGGGTGTATAAGTGTCTGGATGGAGGATTTAGTAGGTGCGTGACTGACTGTTTAAGTGAGGGTTACATGTGTCTTACTGAATGCATGGGTTAGTGACTAAACTGTGTGAATGTCTGTATCAGTCTGTCTGTTGTTGTATAAGCTGCTGCATGGGTTGGTCAGTAGCTACATGAGTGTCTATATGGGTTATCGATTGGTTGCCTGAGTATTTGTATGGGTGCCTGAGTGTGTGTGTGGGTGGGTGGGAGGTGTGTGACTCTGTGCATAGATGTTTGAGTGGTTGATTCACTGTGTCTATGGGTTCAAGAGTGCATGTGGAAACAGCTGTATGGGTGGGTGAGTGTGTTTATGGGTGTGTTGGTGAGTGAATGGATGTCTCAATGGTACATGTCCAAGTAACTACATATGTAAAAGGCAGTGTATGTGAGAGTTGAAGTATATAAATGACTATACGTGAGAGTCAGTGATTGTGAGAGTGGCTGTATGGATGAGTGTGTACTTGTATCAGTGATTGTATAAGAGAGTAAGTATGCGTTTGTTTCTGTTTGAATAAGTGATGTGGTGTGTATAACTGTATAGGTCAGTAAATGGAAGTGTGATTGACTCTTTGCATGACTGACTAGGTGTGTGAGTAACTCTGGATGAGTGGTGGTGTGTGAGTGTCTGTATAGGTGTATGAGTGCTTATGATAGTGTTGTATTGATGAGTGACTGCATGTATGAGTGATTGTATGGGTGAATGAGTGGATGTGTGTGTAGACCTAGGAATCAGTGAGTGCGTATGTATTAACTGGTATGATTGTGTCGATGGTTTCGAAAATGGTAGTCTGTATTTTACAGTGGGTGTATCAAAGGTTATATTAGAGTGTGAGGAGGTGCATCAGATTTTCACGTGGATGATGTCATCAGTGATGTCATCAGTGATGTCATCAGTGATGTCATTTGAGATGTCATCAGTGATGTCACTGACCATGTCATGAATGATGTAATATGTGACGTCATCAGCAGTGCATTGCGGGTGCGCGAGTTATAGTTAGCCGAACTAACTATAACGGGGGAATTTCTATGGTTTTGTACGAGAGAAATGTCCAACTAACTATAACGTCCCTCAAACCTATGGTTTTTTCAGTCAATTTCTAAGGTTTTTTAAATGCTAATTTCTAACTATAACTTGCCTGAAACCTATGGTTTTTTCAGTGAATTTCAATGGTTTTTTAAATGCTAATTTCTAACTATAACGTCCCTGAAACCTATGGTTTTTTCAGTGAATTTCAAAGATTTTTTAAATGCTAATTTCTAACTATAACATAGCAGTCGCGTTTGCAGAGTGGTGGAGAAAGGTGAGCGTGGCCTTCAAACACCTTTTAGCAATCCCACTGTGTGGGATTTAGTGGAAGTAACAGGAGGGATAGTTAGCCCCCAACGGCAACCTTGGGGGCCAACTACCCCTTTTATTACCTCCAGTAAGTCCCACACAGCAGGATTGCTAACTTGTTATATCAGGCCCCACCCCCTCCCTGCAGCACTCTGCAAACGCGCCCCCTGGCACGTTCTAAGTTGGGGGATCAAGTCCCCTTGAATCCTGAGGGTCCCTGGGGGCCAACTAGGCCACCAGGAACCTCCATTAAGCTCCACTGAGCTGCGTTGCAGAGAGGTGCAAAAAGGGGCATGGCCTCAGACCACCTCTCTGCAACGCATCTCTGTGGCGCTTACTGGAGGTACCTGGTGGGCTAGTTGGCCCCCAGGGACCCTCAGGAGTCAAGGGGACTTAATCCCCCAATTTACAACACGCCAGGGGCTGTGTTTGCAGACTTGACATGTCAGGCCCCGCCCCCTCCCTGCACCACTGTGCAAACGCGCCCCCTGGCGTGTTCTAAGTTGGGGGATTAAGTCCCCTTGAATCCTGTGGATCCCTGTTGGCCAACTAGCCCACCAGGTACCTCCGGTAAGCGCCACAGAGCTGCGTTGCAGAGTGGTGTAAAAAGGGGGCATGGCCTTGGACTACCTCTCTGCAACACAGCTCCCTGGCGCATACTGGAGGTACTTGGTGGGCTTGTTGGCCCCCAGGGACCCTTAGTATTCAAGGGGAATTAATTCCCCAACTTACAACGTGCCAGGGGGCGCGTTTGCAGAGTACTGCAGGGAGGGGGCGGGGCCTCCGGCGCGATGCCTGCTTTTTAATTTTTTTATTTTTCTTATAAGGAGGGCTGTGTGGCCCCCCTTCTTTTACTATTTTTTGGGCCCTGGGGACCCCATCCCCCAGGGCCTGACCCCTATTTTAAAAAAAAAAAAAAAATTAAAAACGGGAAGGGGGCCGCGTGGGCCCCTTCCCGAGGCCAATTTAGGCCCTGGGGACCCCATCCCCCGGGGCATGGCCAGAACTTTCTTTTTTTTAAATTTTTTTATTTGGAGAGGTGCCGCGTGGCCCCCCTTCTAAGGCCAATTATGGCCCCGGGACCCCATCCCCCGGGTCCGGCCTTTCCTTTTAAAAAAAAAAAAAAATTTCCTCAGGGGAGGGGGGCCGCGGCGTTGGGGACCGTGGGGGAGCCCCAATGCCCCCACGGTCCCGCCGGCTCCCCGTGTCCTGCGGGAGCCGGCATTGCTTTTCCACAAGGGGAGCTGCTGACATGCAGCTCCCCTTGTGGAAAAGCAATCCTGCTTTGCTTCGTTGAAGCAAGAGCAGGTTTCCCTGCTCTCGCTTCAATGAAGCAAAGCAGAGTTTGCAATGACAGGGCGGGAGCCTCACGGCTCCCGCCCTGTCATTGCAAACAACAGTGTCCCGGGGGTGGGCACCCCGGGACACTGCAGGAGCCGGCCCTGGGGGGTGGCGGTCCCCAGTGCCATCGAGGACTCCAGGAGGGGGGCCGCGCGGCCCCCCTCCCTTCATTGTAAAAGCCTGGGGAGGTGGTGGTCCCCAGGGCCTGGGGGTCCGTAACAGACCCCCGAATTTAAATTTAGAGTGCCCCGGGGAGGTGGTGGTCCCCGGGGCGTGTGGGGGGGCTCGAGCCCCCCCACACATGTTTTAATTAAAAAAAGAGCCCCGGGGAGATGGTGGTCCCCGGGGCAGCATGGGGGAGATTGGGACCCCCCCATGCTTTTTTTTCACAGCCCAGGGGAGCTGGCGGTCCCCGTGGCTGCGGGGGGGGCTGCGTGCCCCCACGGTTGTTTCTTAAAGCCCCGGGGAGGTGGTGGTCCCCGGGGCTGTGGCAGTGCCCCCAGGACCTGGCCCACCCGGGGGCTTTTTGAAAACGAAGCGTGGGAGTCCGCGCTTCATTTTTTTAAAATAATTTCGGCGGGATTCACGGCCCCAACGCGATTTCCCGCCAAAATTATAAAAAAAATGCTTTTTTTGGCCCTGGGGGTCCTTGTGGGACCCCCTGAGCAGGCCTAGGGGGTCAGGGTGTTTCTACCCTGCCCCCTTTTCTTGTTTTTTTACCTTTATTTTACTGTTTTCTTGTGACTCGGTTCTACCGAGTCACAAGATGGCTGCCAAGACTTCCTGGTTTGGAGTGTTGGCAGCCAATTAGAATGAAGCTCGTGGTCGGGAGGGCTCGCGAACCCTCCTCGGCCACAGATATCGAAACTTTTTCTTTTTCTAATTTTTCAGGAACTACCGAACGGATTTACACCATTTAAAAAAAAGGTCTCTTTCTGAACCAAGACCTACCCTTTTGCCAAATTTGGTGTAATTCCGTTCAGCAGTTCGGGCTGTAGCTTTGACTAAAGTTTCCTATGGAAAATAACATGGGGAAAACGCGTTTTGGGACCCCCCTTTTTTCTCGGCCCCCGCTTGACAAATCACCCCGAAACTTTCAAAACAGGAGCTGACCGGAGTGGGCCACTAGTTTTGAAAATTTCGTCAACCGGCGCCAAAGTTATTGGGAAAACAAAAAACGCTATGGAAACTAGGTCCTAACTATAACTACCTACTGGCAACCGCCAGTAGGTAATATATATATATATATATATATTGCTTTTTTGTATGTATATGTATCTGTTTTTATTGATTACATTTCTACTTATCAAATAAAACTAAAAAAAGCTAAGCCATACCTGGTCTTAAATATAATCTATTCATATGTAAATTGTGTTAGTGTGTCTACCACTGGGATGTCGGGACTACTCATAATAACCACTTAGAATATAATTCTCCTTGCTGTGCATCTTGAGTAGACTAATAACGACAAAGGTAATTTTTAATTTTACCTCATCAAAAAGTTAATTACATCTATTCCTCCACCACCTAATTATCCATTGTCCACAATAATATTTTCACTCTTTAAATTTGTTGCAACAACACTGAACGGTTTGCACAATTGTTTTATATTTTTGCTGAACCAACCCTCACCCCAGCTTCTGCCCACACTCTCCCTTCCCTTCATGAAGTGGATAGGTTGTATTATGGACACCTCTGTGCCACCCTTCAATGTGCTTATTAGCATTCGAAACCAGTGTCTTTGATCTGGGGAGCAGAGAAAAAGAGAGTAGTAGAGAGAGAGAGAAAGAGAGACCATCTGCCGCTAACCCAAGAAGAATAGGAGAAGCTTAGAAAAAATCTCCCAATGCCACTAGTATATCAGTTATCCCTGAATTATTTACAGAACCAGAAGATAATTCAATAGGATTGAGCTTCTGAGACGTCAACTTACACTTTAAATGTTCCTTTCCAAAGCACTTAAAATCTAGAATTATGGACAAACCTCACCTGCCTTAGGCCTTTGTAAAGTCTAGAAAAAGTCTCCTGTAGTCACACAATTGATTCAACTTCTCATTAGCAATATCTTGATATATGTGAAATGAAAGGCCTATCACCTCCTCTCATCTCTTTCATTTTCAAAAGGATTTTCTCTTTTAAAGTGTAAGGCAGCTTCAGGTGCTAGGCAGGCATCTGAGTGCTGAATGGTAATCACAATGTGTGGGTGATCAGAATTAGGTGGCGGCTCACCTACAATGACAAGCAATTTAAGGGTTCTAGATAGTTAACGCAGGCAGTACTGGTGCTCGGCAATCATCACACATTACTTCCTGGATGATTGATGATTAGCCCCTTGTGTCATGAGAGTAATTCATGTGATACAGGCCCTGGCTGGTTACACCTGTCCCTCAATTCTGACAAATGTGCAAACGTCTGTTCACACAGGGATCGGAATACCGAATGCTGTGTTAATTACTGCACCTCCTTTCAGTTTTCCTTGATACATTTTGGCTCGTCAAACACGCAGGTAAACTTGACACATACAGAAATAGGTGGGATAAGCACCCAGGTCCGACTGGTCGTAGCGAGCACCAGGCGTTTTCCCCGGTGGGCCGGAAGGATGGGGGCCGTTTTTGGTACAGGGGGCCGGTTTTGCAGCAGTGCTGCAATATCAGCCCCTTGTACCAAATCAGAGACAGTGTTTCCAACCAGCCTAGGACTAGGACTGTGCGGTATTTACTGCGCTCGGTAAACAACACAGTCCGAGGTAATGGTGTTTACAGGATGCATTGAATACCGCACCCCATTCTGTGATAGGCTTCCTGAGTAGCAGATGGAGAAATTACGTTCAGCCAGCCTTTGATTGAGCCACAATTCAAACTTTAAAAATAGAAAGTTGGAGAACTTTGAGTGAAACCTTTTGCTAAATTTTATAGGAGACCACAGTGACTTGGAGGGTTTCCCCTTGTTCAGATTTGGAAGTATGGCATAGTCTTTTTTTGCCACTGGTTGCACAGAATATCCTGCAGCTGAGGTCTTTGTACAGCTCATTTATGAGAACATTTTAAAAGCGTAAACAGGGCCCGGCTACTGTGTTTTGTCATGATTTATAGTTCAGTATTCTTCAATTTTAAAATAGCACAAAAGTGGAATTATTTGTAAATTGCACTATCTTTTTAGTCCCCACTACAAACCCCCTCTGGAATCTGTCTCGAGTTCTTTCGAAGTACTTGTGGTCTTTGATCGAGACTCTACTGTGCTTTACCCTTTCATTTCCCTTGTAGGGTACAAAGGAGGATTGAGAGAGGATTGAGGAAAGCAGTATGATCAGAAATCATTATGGTCGCATAAATTAGCAGATGCGATATTAAATTAAACACATATCACGTGTGCTCCTGAGGTTGAGCTTTCCAGAATATTTCTGTGAAAAGTCAACCAAAATAAACTTTCTTTTAAGCTTGCTCAATATGTGCACTAAAGATCAGGATCTTGCATTTCAGAGGGCAAAGCTTTATTCCCTGATCACTGCAGTCACAGCAATAACCAAGCACCATCATTGTCAAGAGAGTTGGAGATCCCCACTAACCAGGACACTGGATACTCAGTGGGTGACCTCCCAAGCCCACTTTACTCTCCCCGGGACTGGGATAAGCCACAAGGGCTTAGCTCAAAGAAGGTGATGTGGGGTTGAGTGAGACTACAGCTGCAACAAAGATGTGAATGCCCTGCCAAGGTTGTGATTCTTTTGTAAATGCACCACAATTTAATATTATCACAAAATATGTTTATATACACAGTAAAAGTGGAAGTCCACAGCAAAAACGACTCAGATGGCAATGCACAACAAAAAAAGCTAATGCAGTAATCTCCCCTTTCCAAAGGTACCACTGCCCAGTGGATCCCTGCTTGGGGATCACCACAGGAGAGCGATCCCCATACAGGGATCCACCCACTAGCCACCAACAGTATTGGGAGTAGCCCCTTACGCAACGGCTCGTGCTCCCCCATGGCAAGCATAACATTTCAGTCTTTCTACTCACCCTGGGGGGCAGATGGGGGCAATTACCTCCGATCTGCCCCCACCCCCAGAGGGACAGAAAGCCCACTAGGCACCAGGGATTTTGTTTAATACACAATATAGGGATGGGGGATGCCCAGCATGGGCATGCCTATGCCCCCATCCCAGCTAAATTAGGCAACAGTCTTCTTGCCCCCCCCGGGGGGTTTGATGGGCCAATTACCCCTGATCTACCCCTCTGGGGAGGGGCAGAAAGCCCACTAGATGCCAGGGATTTTTGTTTTTAAATATAGAGGTGGGGCCTTCCCAGCATGGGCATAGTCATGCCCACACCCCAACTAAATGGGCAACAGTCATTCAGAGGCCCCCTCCCCCCGGAGGGCAGATGGTGGCTAATTACCCCATATCTGCCGCCTGGGGTAGAAAGCCCACTAGATGTCAGGTAATTTTTTGTTTTTATGTAGGGGAGGGGGCTGCCCAACATGGGCATGGCCATGCCCCCACCCCAAGTAAATGGGGCAACAGTCTTTATGCCCCCGAAGTGGCAGAACGCCCACTTGACACCAGGGAAAGGTTTTTTCAATATAATATGGGGGTTGGGGCTGCCCACCATGTGCATGGCTAAGGCCGCACCCCAACTAAATGGGGAAACAGTCTTTCTGCCTCCCCCGGAGGTAGATGGGTTAATTCCCCCGATCTACCTCCGGGGGGGGGAGGGGCTGAGAGCCCAATAGATGCCAGGGAAAGTTCGGGACGTTCCACCTGACACCAGAGATTTTGCCTTTGAGGTAAAAGACAGTGGGGCAGGTGTTGCACTCTGGCATTGACCACACCTCACCCCAAAAGGGACAAACCAATCTTCCCGCCCCTAGGAGCAGACAGGAGGTGTGCCCCCAGTTTGCCCCTGGAAGGCAGAAAGCCCACTGTATGGCAGGAAGATATATTTTTAAATACAATAATGGGGTGGGTCTTGCCCATCCTAACATCAGGCCCCACCTTCACACCTCAACATTTTTTCTGCTTCCCTGCAGTCTAATTGAAAAGGAAAGCGTGAATACATTTGATTCTTTTGGGTGTTGTCAGGGTGGCTAACTCCCAATATCGTATCCCTTGCAATTGTGAATGGCTCACTTTTTGGGGTTGGGTAGGCTGCCACCTGGAAAAATATACCAGACCCAGACAGTTCTGAAAACTACACATACGGGGAGTCTAGAGTGGTGTGCTTTGCATGCATCCCACACCATTTTCTTACCCACAATGCCCTGCAAACCTCAAACTTTGACTAAAAACACATATTTTCCTCACATTTCTGTGAGGAAAACTTCTGGAATCTGTAGGAAGCCACTAATTTCATACTACACAGCATTCCCCCAAGTCTCCCGTTCAAAATGGTACCTCACATGCGTGGGTGGGCCAAGAGATCTTGACACAAAAGGCCCTAAAGTGCTATGTGGAGAGGTCAGCAATAGAGGTAGCTGCAGGATTTGGAGCCGTGCTCTGCCGCTACCCATGGAAACCTACCAACCACAGACATTTTTTAAAACTAGACTACCAGGTAATTCCAGGTGGTGTGCCTTGCATGGCTCCCACAAGGTTTTCTTACCCACAATGCCCTGCAAACCTCAAACATTGCCAAAATTATGCATTTTCCTTACATTTCTTTGATGGAAACTTCCAGAATCCGCAGGAATCCACAAAATTCCTTAGATGCGGCCTGTGCAGGTAAAAGCGGTGGGGCCGGGTTGGGGTGGGCATTTGACAGACGACCATGAGGGAAAACTAAATAAATAATTAATTTTCCCTCGTCGACGTCTGTCGAAATCCCCCCATCCGTCCCCACCGCTCTTACCTGCACGGGCTGCTGCTGAAATTCCTACCACCCAGCGTTACGCCACTTGTGCCGATAAAAACGCTGTGCCACTTGTGTGTCTGGGCCTAATGCCCGCAACAATAACAGATCAAACCAAGGTCAGTGGGAGCCCTTTGAGAGGACTCAGGCAAAGTTTGAGGTTTACACAGCATTGCGGGTTAGAAAACCTTGTAGGATCCAGGCAAGGCACTCCACTCTGCACTCTCCTACTTGTCCTGTTTTTAAAAATGTGCAGGTTTTCTAGGTTTCCTTAGGTGCCACCTGAGCTAGGGCCCAAAATCTACAGTCACCTACTTTGCAAAAAACGCGTCAGTTTTGAGTGAAAAAATCTGATGTATCCAAGTTGCGTTTTGAGCTGTTTCCTGCCACGGGCACTAGACCTACCCACACAAATGTGGTACAGTTTTTATCGGAATACTTAGGGGAATGCTGGGTGGAAGGAAGTTTGTGGCTCTCCGCAGAATCCAGAATTTTCCATCTCAGCAATTTGAGGAAAATGTGTTTTTAGTCAAAGTTTGATGTTTGCAAGGGATTCTGGGTAAAACAACCTGGTGAGAGCCATGTAATTCACCCCATCCTGGATTCCCCTAGGTGTGTACTTTTAAAAAATGTAGAGGTTTTCTAGGTTTTCCTAGGTGCTGGTTGAGCTAGGGCCCAAAATTTGCAGTTACCCACTTTGCAAAAAAGGGTCATATTACAGTGGAAAAATGTGATGTGTCAATGCTGCATTTTGGGAAGTTTACTGACACAGGCACTAGGCCTACAAGTGAGGGACCATTTTTATCGGAAGACGTGAGAGTATAGAATAGTAGAATATTTGTTAGTACCAATTGGATTTTGCTGCATTTGTGCTTTCCAAATGTAAGTCGGTGTGTAAGAAAGAAGACATTTTGAAAAATACACTCTAAATCATATGCTCATAATGGTATCCACAAATTCAGAGATGTACAAATTACCACTGCTCCTAAACTCCATATCTTGGGCCTATTTCAGAAATACATAGGTTTACTTGATACCCATTTTTCACTCTACACATTTCACCATATGAATTGGTCCATACTCAGTATACAATGAAAAACCATTGTACAGTGCAGGTCACTTGTTGGATATGGGTACCTCGGGTTCTAGGAGAACCTACAAACCTTATATTTACCCTCAACCAAAAGGGTCTACTGAACGTAATGGCACATTACGTTTGTAAGTTGGCCATTGTGACAAAAAGTTACAGATGAAAACATTGTCACAAATGGCTGTTTTTTTCTACTCATTTTCAATATTTCTTTATTTCAACAGTTAGTTTATTTGGAAAGGGGTCTACACGTATGACTCCTTGCTGAATTCAGAATTTTGTCTAGTTTTCAGAAAAATATAGCTTTCCCGGATCACCCATGGGCTTCACACTCGTTTTCACCATAAACTGGAAATCGGTTGATAGCACAAAAAATAGGAAAAATGGGCTTCCTCTTTGAAAAATGCCAAAACTGTGGTTAAAAATTAGGTTTTTTAATTCTGCTCTGTAGGTTCCTGAAAGCTGGGAAGATTGTGACTTTAGCACAGCAAACCGTTCATTGATGCCATTTTTAGAGTAAAAAAACAGACATTTTTATCTAGATCACTTTTTTCCTATTTTTCCCCCAAAACTCAAAATTTAGCTAAATTTTGGCTATTTTTACGGTCCCCTCCAACGGAATCCACAAACCCTGGGTTCTTTTAGAATCCCGAGGATGTTGGAAAAAAGGATGCACATTTGGTGTGGATACCTTATGCAGACAAAACATAATGAAGGCCTAAGCACAAATTATCCCAAATAGCCAAAAAAGGACTCAGCACTGGGGGGAAGGCCCAGCAGGTAAGGGGTTAAGCTTCCTTCACATTATGTTTTAGAGCGTGAAATGTAAATTGCAACGATAAACAACCTTGTGTAAGTTCATTCGGCCAACCACCATTTATTTATTTTTGCGAAATGGTTAAAGGCAGGCGACAGAGTCACAATAACAGCTGTTGCAACAACAAACGTCACACCAGGCATAATAGCTGGTATTAAGTGTTGCACAATACAAGATGTTTTCAAAATTCCATGAGCTGGCAAATCCGTCAGTAGCCACCCTCATAGCGCATATCATTAGTGCAGTTCATGCTCTGGTTAAGACAAAGAGAGTATTTTTAACTGAACAGACTTCTTCATAATATATATTAAGGTTCGTGAGGGTAGGAGGGATCTCACAAGATCCCTCCTGTTTCAGAGCACCCTTTATCTTGACTATTCAAAGTAGAAAGAAAGAATGTCCGAACACACCAAGCCCACCAAAACGGAAGGTGAAATATTGGGTTAAATTAATTCTGTTTATGGACTGAAGGTGCGTAAACAGGAGCTCCATTTTATGCTGTGCTGGAAAAGCCCATCATGAGACAGGTCCAAAACTTCTTCCTAGAAGGGCAGGTGAGGTAGCCTAATTGTTTGGTCTGTACACCAACTAGGGCATGAGGTTTTTTGGTTCAAAGAGAGCTGCCTGTTAAAACAGCACAGGCTGAATACATTTGACCCAGGCACTGAAGTCAATTTGGAATTTAATTCTCAGTCAGGGCCAGTGTTCTAAGCAGAGGTAACAACCTGGCAATATAAATAACTAAACATCAATAACAAAACCTGAGGTGAATAACACCTGGTACAGGAAATGTCAGAGTATTGTACTCACACAGTCACTTCCAATTGGTGCCAGACTCTGTCTGCAATGAAGTGAATATCCTGATGAGCTGAAGTGCAATTATGCCCCTGCTCGAATTCCAAGCATGCATCTTTGGGCCTTTTGGTGACTGTGTGTGGAATGGTTACAACAATGCTTTTATAATGAATCAACCATTTTAGGTGACTGTATCATTCAAGAATAAACCAACATTCATTAAAATACTAGTTTGAGGCAGGCACATCTGACATGTGACTGACTCTTCCACGTCCTTACTAGCCTTTTCAGAGGTACAGGCCCATTTTAATATAAATCTCTAAGAAACTCAACATTTAACTTCAGTCATCTGACAGACTCTTTCACCGCCCTATCGGCTTTCTAATGGTTGTAACCTATCACAAAATGCCTTGTCTAAGCATTATCAACTTAATTGTATCATCTGATGATTCTTAAAAGGCTAAGTTAGACAGGCCTCTCAAATGACTGTCTCTGCCCGACCTTAACTACTTTTCAGAGATACAGGGCAGTCACTGAATATTTGTACTGCAACATGCACATCAGTGATATGTTTTCCCACTTCAGAAAGATGAAATTCTCTGTCATTCTTGCCTCAGATTCCTATTAATTTGGGCCCCGTGGACCATTTACATAATGTAGATGCAAACTCTTTGATTCTTAAAATCATAGGGTTTGCGACCGCTGACTGGGTTTTTGGTGTGTTGGAAAACTATTTTGTGAGTCTGAAAAGCATTTCAAACTCGCATACTCAGGTATATCGCTTAGGGTATATTGCATCAAAATTAGGAAACCATCGTGAAAGGGGCATTCCTAATTGTGATTCAGTATTATAGGTGTAAAAAGTTTGCGAAAGCAAGCTAACCACTCCCTAAAGGTGATAGTAACTGACTCACAAGGAGGAACCTTCTCTTTTGTGAATGGTGTTGGCAGCATCAGGGGAGGCTAGACTAGTCAGTGTCCAGGCAACCATTGCCTGCCTCCCTCCCCAAAGTCTTTCCAAACAGATTTAAAAAAAAAAAAATGCATCACCTGTTCTTTTAAAGAACACAGGCTGTTTTAAAAGAAAGCAAACAAAGGAATGGTGTTTGCTGGTTCTTGTAGGTCACCATCCCTATGTTTGTAGCCAGTCACAAAGGGTAGCGAATAGCAGGCCATTCTGCAATGCCCTGCTACTGGATATTTCGCAATGCAACCCATTAATGCATATGATTCATAAAAAAACGGAATTCTTGACACAAAAACTCGGTCAGCAGTTTGTGACCACTTTTTGTGACCAATTTTTTGAAACATGTGTCCCTAAATTATCTATGTATTGTTAAAAATGGGCGTTAGCATTATTATCCATTGAAGAAACTTCAGATAGTGAGAAGGCTGCTATTTTCGTATCTAGATAAGAAGCTGTGATCTGGAGATTTAAGTAACAGGCACATTAACCCGCTGAGGTATTTTCCCCTTGAGTTTAGCTTGTGATGTCTCGTTGGGAACTTTAACTAGTGCTCATGACCTTTGTCTCCATTTCTCTCGCTCTGTCCTCTCCCACAATGGATCATCCACTTGGCAGCTCACGCCACCTTTGAAGCTGTGTTTTGAAATGCCTCTTCAGTCTCAACTCTGAATTTCAAACGTCCCCTGAAGAATGCAGCCAGGGAATGTTTTTGCTATCTTGCCCAAATCTCACATGGAGATTTCAACACTCCTGAACTACCATCATTTAAGGGAGATATCTGCATACCTTCCATGACTCTATAAGTAAAAGATTTGCTAAGTTCTCCTGTGAAGAATGGCGAAATTTGTCAACATTCATATTTACAATGAAACATCCTAGGTTATTACTCACTAATGTTCTTTTCGAGAAACCGTTTGACTACCCATGACATATTTCTTACACCAAATGGGAAATAGTTAAACTCCCAAAGCAGTCTCCAATTTCCGGCAAATATTAGCACTTTGCATAGTCTTCAAACCTTATTGCTTTTTTCCGTCCCATACATTTCAATGCATTATTTACATTTATTTTCATTTCAGTCAATGCAGTCCAAGTGACCCTTTAACCGATATGACACTAAACCCCTATGTGCCTAAAAAGGCCCATGTTGGTGTTTTAGTAATATGGTTCCTCAGATGTCCCTTCAGTTTTCTTGTATCCCCTACACCTGGGCTCGGATCAACTTAACAGTCTGGGTGGTGCTGTTTTGCACTGCATTCTGTTTAGGACCTCATTATGAGTGTGCAATTCTGCTGTGTTTACAAAAAATATTATAATTTACAATTTTTAGTTTGCTCAGCCATCAAATTACATTGTAATTACATTTACATTCATTTAAAATAAATTAATTTAAAATGGTATTAACATATTACATAACCTCCAGCCAAGAGTGTAATGCATTCAGTAGAAATTATAATGTAAGAAACGGGGGAATTAACATTGTAGTTAATATAATTTATTAAAAATAATTTAGTTGGTGTGTTGTGCCTTGTTCGGTTGATAGAGGAGTTAGGGAAGGGTCTTTTTTTATATATTTTTTAATTAAATCAATTTATATAAATATTTTTAGTTTTTATTTTCCCCCAAATAATTTTCCCAAGTAGTTTCTTTATGGTGATATCCGCCCTGGTAGCGAAGATCTCAACAAACACCTTCAAAGTTGTAACTTTACAATTGTAAATTCAGCTGTAGGAGCCTCCACCCACTCAATTGTGGGTTTGGAGCCTCAAATCCCATCCCTGAGGAGATCTCCACATGTAGGCGGAGATCTCCACGTTTGGATATCTCCACATTTATACTTACCTTTGTGAATATGGCCCTTAGCGTTTAACAGCTAGAGAAAGCACAATATTCACTGATGCTGCGTATGCAGCCATATAGGTACTTTAAAATGCCCAATTTAATACAAAGCAGTACCGCAGGGTGAGCTGATTTGTAATTTAAAGTGTTACAAAAGCAGAGCAACAGGTACAGCTTACTACAGCAATAGCAAGAGATGTTGGGGCTTATGGACTAGAAGCATTATTTTTGATAAAAGTTATGGTATTTCTCTGTGACCCAGTGTGGAGCAAAATGCTTTAGTGCATCAATAAATAACCCCGTTTGACCAATGATGTTTCTTGGTAGTCATCTTTTTATAGACGATATTTGAATATTGTAAATGTGTTTATAACATTTGATAATATTTGAATCACAATAAAATCGATTTGGCGATGCAGCGCGCGCAAGGTAAATTGTTTTATTTATTTATTTACTTACTTTACTCCGTTCCGCCGTATGTCGGAGTCCACTGCCCCCCACCCTGCCCCTTCCCCGCCCCGCAGCACTCCCTCTGCGAGCCGCCACTGAATTTATGCTATCTTTGCGTCACAGTTTGTCACAGGTGCACCAGTGCAAAAACTTTAGTAAACGTGGCCCTTGATTTCTGCAGGTTAAAAGAACCACAAAGAAGCTTTAATAATGATGCAATTTTCTAAAAGTTAGTTGTTGTATCCATAAGGGAGAAACACAAATCTAAGAGCTATAACGAATTTAGAATTCACGAGAGTAGTTATACTTGGCAAATAAAGGATAGTTTGTATGTTAGATGCATTGATAATAATGTGATTACGTGTAAATCCAAGCAACGTAGTAAACACCTGTGGTAACGCAATCAAAGAAGTCAATTAATCCCATTTAAATGTGATTCCTTTTTCACTTCCAGTATTAAGACATTGTTTATATTAACATTTACAAGTTACTCGAATACTTGTGTTATCTAGTATAATTAGACCATAATCCAATACTATATGTATGCTAATGATGCATGTTGCATGCAAGGCAGGCTTGATTGTATGTAAACATTATTGCATTTAACATTAGAAATTGTGTGTATAGCCATAGTGGCCTTGTATACAGATTGTTTGAAAGGTTATGCTAACAATTGTATGCTGAATCACTATGTTCTCAGTTTAGAAACTGTGGGGGTCATTACGATGACAGGCGGATCACCACCGCCCGTATGGCGGTGGCGATCTGCCCGCCATTTCACACCACCCGCATGCCATTTCCCCCCCGCCATATTACGATGGCTGGGGGGTCCGCGGCGGACGGAAAGACCGTCCGCCGCTTTTCCGCCGGTCGACTCGTCGACCGGGCGGAAAACATACATTATATGGCGGCGGTGTCTGCAAGACACCGCCGTCCATATTATGATGATCGCGGAGAGAGAGCAGCCTTTCCATGGTGGCGTTGCCGCCATGGAAAGGCATACGGTCTTCGCTGTTGGGGGCCCGTAGCGGGCCCCCAGAATGTTGGGGGGTGCACATGGGGGGTACCTATGGTACCCCCCTGCATTGGCATGGACAAGGTGGCAGGCAACGCGCGGTGCCTGTCACCTTGTGCATGTGAATGCCCAACGTGCATTCCCAGCATCAGGCGGGCGGTGCTGTGAACACCGCCCGCCACAATGTTGGGAATAGGGATGCCACCGCCACCGTGGCGGTGGCATCCTAATACCACGGCGGGACCGCCGCTCCTATGGCGGACGGTCCCATTCACCATTACGGTGGCGGGTGGACTTTGTCCGCCCGCTATCGTAATGTGCCCCTGTGTTTTGAGATTCTGTTCAAACTAATAAGGCAGAGAAAGAAAACTTTCCACCTCTCCGGTACATGCCTTGTAATCTTGGCTGAAAGGGAAGATGGCCTAATAGAGATCCATCTTGCATGAAGAAGGAAAAAGTAGCAATCGCTTCTGTAGCTTCTGTATACCTCTGCAAAGCAGCATGGTTTCCACATTTATGTAGCAAAGTAGGAGATGTGCACGAGTGACCCCCTTCTCACTCCATAAGAAACCATCAGCACTAATGGTACGTAAGGTTCTGGTGAAAGGGTGGGGTTAGACACATGGACCGGTAACTGAGGGGAGATACTGAAGGGCTGAATTCAGACTGCTGACCCTATGACAGCATAAGTTATGTGGTGAAACTATTCATGCATTGAATAAGAAAGCTTAGTGAACTGATGCAGTAATGCAGGTTGGGGGAACTAAACTTATAAAGATACATTGGGTAGGAAAGTGTGATGAAATATGATTGGACTTTCTTAAATTTCACTCTATTTTGCATATTTTCTGCTGAGTTGTTCATAATTGTGATCATAGAGATACACTCGTTATATAGACAAATACTGTACAATAAATAACCATGTAGTCGTGAAAGACCAATAATTATGTGTGTGTGTATGGATTGGAAGTACCAGGTAGGGCTCCATTTCATTATCACCTGCAGATTCAGATTTTTTGACAGGATTGGCTGACTCCTAACACTCCTGAACTAATTGAACAGAACTCACTAGAGGAGGGATAAAAGACACCTGCCGTTTCTCTTTTTCTCTGAAAAGGGTACTCTTCTTTTTGAGACTACGGGGATCTATTGAGTGTGACCCCCAATAACATTGGGCTGAACATGACGCAATCATTATTTGATTGAATACAATTTTCTGCTTCCAGGACATTGGAACATTCACAATAGTGCAAAGAATCCTTATTGGTGGATTCACAATGATTTGTATTAATATTATAATTGTAATACGTATGTCTACTGTATCGATGATTATGTGAAGATTGAGATAAATTTAAAATGAAAGTGGAAAAAAATCATTTAATCTTAAGTATTTGTCAAGCTTATCAGAATTACTATTATAGAATAAGTGCAGACAGACCTGGTTATAGTAATATATGTGTATAACCTTATATATATATATATATATATATCATTCATTTGTCTTTATCAGCACTTATGTGTCCCTTTTACTTAGATGGAGATCAAGTGCTCATCTGTGTTCTCTGCTGGCTCAGTCCATCATACATCCATTAGTTTGATTATCTGTTTATTGTTGAAATATCCATGCAATGCTGCAAGGTTAAATGCTTTCCAGTTGCAATTAATATAGTTCCTATTATAGCCTGCAGGGATATGGCTAATTTACAAAACAGAAAGTGATTGACTTGCCAGTCAACGCATAAGCGGCCTCAAATACAGTCACATCCCACAAATTACAAGGTAAAAGTTCAGTGAGGTTTAGTGCCCCTATCACCTACATACCTATTCAACAGACCTTCAATGGCTAAATTGTACCACTGATGCACTTAATTTGTGCCACGATGCACCCTTAACTTGGTGTGCCCTGTGCGGACAGGGCCAGTACACCCGATTACACAAAAATGCACTGGCCCTCACTCTGCACACTACTCTGGGATGGGGGCCTCCCCACAAATTGCCCTTAAAAAGTTGACAAGGAGCTGGTATGATGGCGGGATTGCCCTGCCTGATGTGCAAAAATACTATTGAGTTGCTCAGCTTGTCACCATTAACCACTGGGCCCATTTCCCGGAGGAGGAAACATCTTATAGGATGGATAGGAGAAATATTCACTCCGGGGGCTAACTCAGAGCTATCTATGGGGGAACTCGCATCAGGTCCTTACCTAGTCCCACCACAGACACACTCACTACTTGGCATACCACAATGAATGCTTTGGGTTGGCGGGGCAGAATTACATGGGTCACTCCCCTGTGGGACACTGTGCAGCTGGGCACCCTTTCCAAATAACTGGGCCTTGACAAGTGGGATCTGATTGGCCTGTCTGAGGTGGGAGACTTGTGGATGCATGGTGGTGTGATTTCATTTGCAGAGCTACAACAAGAATACCACTTGGCTCCCACTGAAACCTACCGGTATCTCCAAATACGCCACGCATTGCAGACAGCGCTTCCAAAGGGTGGGGACCTCCCTGAATCGTCCTCGCTCAAAGTTAGATTGTTAGATGGTCACATGTCTTGGAAGGCTATCTCCCATACCTATAGTAAGCTGCCAAATAACTCCCCTGATACCCTGACTCTGTTACGGGAACACTGGGAGCACGATCTGGGGGGTTTGGAGGACGATGAGTGGCCCGATATGTTGTCGTCCCCCAAGGAGGTGGCCATCAGATCAAGATTTCGTCTGGTGCAACTAAAAATCCTACACAGATGCTATTATTCATGCACCACTATGGCGAGGATCGGCAGGGCAGAGTCCACACTGTGCCCTAAACAGTGTGGCCAGGATAGAACATTCTTTTATTTGATATGGAGCTGCCCAATGCTTCAGCAGTATTGGGAGTCCGTGATTGCGTGTTTAAATTATTTTAGTGGGAGCGACATGAAAATGTCGGCGAAGTGGTGCCTCCTAAATATCTGGGATGCCACTGACCTCAATCGTATGGACCAGCTCAGGATGACACAGGGGATGATGGTGGCTAAACGTAATATTGCACGAATGTGGAGGACGGAGCTTGCCCCACGTCTGATCGATTGGAAAAGAGCCTGGATTGGTGCATGCTGGCAGAGAGAGTGGTATATGAGGATCGGGGCTCTCCAAATAAATGGGCCAAAATATGGGAGAAATGGAACGAATATTGGGGTGTGGTGTGTGCTCCAATTGTAGGTACCAGTCATGCTGTCTCGCCTTGGGGTGCCCAGATTCTACCACTGCACCATGATATGCTGGTAGGTGGACGAGGGGTGGGTGGGTCTCGGGGGCCGAGCTAGAGATTCTTACTATATGCTTATGCTTTGATGCCACAATGTGCAATGTTTATTGTTATTGCTTTTTTATTTGCTTTTTGTGCAATAAATATAATGTTTAAAAAATGCACTGTGCCCAGTGCGGTGCAAACGCTGACAGTTCATGCCTATGCTGAAGAGAGCACGCTGGTGAAAGACTGGGATGCTGTTTGAAATGCAGCTGTCTTTCCCTGGAGGCAGATCGGCCTCAGTTCCATGAGTGGACAGGAATCTCCTTAATGCGGGTGGAATGTGTTACTGCACTCACCTGCTGTGGGATGCCTGTGAGGGTCAGAGGGACCCCGCACCCATGCTCCAAGGATCACCACTGGGGATGCACTGATGATGCTCCATGTTCTATGTGGTATACAATCAATGTGCCTCCTGACAGGTTCTTTGCCATTGCGACGCTCTGTATCACAGAGACACATCGCACATGCAAATGTGAGACCACGCCTTGTGGTCACACATCTTTGCACCAGCATGAACCATATTACAGAAGTGACTCCTTCTGTAATACCAAGGTACGCTCCGGTGCCAGCAATGGGAACACGCACCCATCACCCACACCGGGGCATTTTTGTATAACGGGGCCCCAGGTGCCTATCGTTCACTCAACACAGAGCTTTAGCAAAGAGATTTAAATTGGGATCCTGTCTAGCGCTGCGTGGATTAAGTCTATTATTAATATATTTCCTTTGATAACCATGGCTGCATTGCTTAATGATCGAAAGTTAGAAAGTTGTGCAAGGGAAGATCCACTGTGCCCAGTCTGGGCTTCTGCTGCATTTCCCAGTATTTAAAGTGCTTTAAATTCATTGATACAAGTGCGCACTCAATTAGTGTGCTACTGTGCTCCACAGTGGCCAATTCATCACCAAAGAATTGCCGTTTCAACATCCATTTTTAGGACTCTGCATTTGCAGCGCACATGCGCTGCTCGCCGGCCAGAGATATTGTGGATGAGGACTTTCAGACTGGGGC
Source organism: Calotriton arnoldi (assembly GCA_963921515.1). Classification (NCBI taxonomy): domain Eukaryota; kingdom Metazoa; phylum Chordata; class Amphibia; order Caudata; family Salamandridae; genus Calotriton; species Calotriton arnoldi. The sequence goes on from CAWUFW010004737.1 coordinate 824,960, forward strand.
TTGAAGCCCCGCCCCTCATTTCCATTGGCTGGCGTCACCGTTTATGCTAAACGGTGGCCTGCCATTGGAAATGAGCTTTTTTAGTTGCCGCCCTTTCGCCTTTTGGGACGGCCCCTCCGGACTGGATGGCTTGGTTTACGACTGTCGTGAAGCACTTTCTTATCTTCACGAGGCGTGTTATATAAACAAGCCGTGATCCAGTCCGGATGGGCCATCCCAAAAGGAGGCAGGGCTGCAGGCAGGCACAACGCGCATGGCGCGCTTTCACTTTATAATTCCATTGCGTGGCGACAGCTTGTTTCCATCTGTAGCGGGTCAAGCGCTGCTTCCATGGGAATCTCTCCCATTGTGCTTTGGGTTTGGCTGCCCTTGCGGTATGGGAGAGGCTGTTGCTGCTGCTCGTGGTAATCGCGATGGCCAAAGGGGTGGTAGTCATAGTCCCGACCATGTCCACGGCTCTCTTCATACCCACCATGCTCCCGCTCGTGCCCGCCATGCTCCCCCCTTTCATGCCCATGCTCCCACTCTGGTGAATACTCTCGCTCGTGCCCATGAATCCTATCAAGGCCTCCATGTTCTCTCTCGTGCCTATAGTCCCTTTCGTGGCCGCCATGCTCTCTTTCTTAGCTGCCATGCTCCCGGCTATGTCCATGCTCTCTTCATATCCGTGGCCTTGCTCCTGTCCTCCGTGCTCCCTCTCGTGAACCCCATGGCTCTCCTCTTGCCCATTCTCAGCAGTGTGGCTGTGCGTTTCTTCCTGGCCCCTGATGCGGGGATGGCACTCACAGCGGGCCAGCTTGGCGGTCAACTCCCGGATGGTTTCCCTCTGGTCTAGGATGGTCTCCTTCTGGTGCACAACTGTCTCCCGCAGGAGCAGAATTGTCTCCTTTGGCTCTTCATGAGACCCCGTCCAGTGGACACTGCTGCCTCCATTATGCCGTGAGGCTGCTGAGTGACAAATAGAGTCAATTTCTAATGGCATAGGGCTGCAGATAAATTTTGGGAGGGTGTGCTCTCCCCAGCCCCCAGGCACCAAGAACAGACACAGCTGCGTCACCAGATGAAGAACCGCCATGTTTGATGCCGGGATTTAAGGCCTGTTTTGTTTCCGGCTGCGGCAGAGTTCCCTGTCTCCGTCTCTCCCTCGCCCGAGTCCTTTGCCCTTCCCTCGACGTGATGAGACTTTCAGGGGGATTTAAAAAGAAGATTTGCGGTGTTTGTTTCCTATTTATTTATTTATTTTTGCTGCCGCTGTGTACAAACAGTGATGCGGTGGATGCTTGAATTAATCTCAGCTACTGGCAATTACTGAGCACAGTATCCCAGTACATTTTTTCCTGACTGTGCCCCTACGGAAAGGGGACCAAACAATCCATTCTATATTATTTTGTTTCTTTTTCTTTGTTTAATGTAAAATTATATTCTAGGAAAATGGCAAAAGTATTGACTACTGTACCAAGACACTGATGGCCTGAAAGAAAATAACAAGCATTAAAAATGCAATAGGTCTCGCCTTTCATTAAGTTAAAGCCATTTGCTTTGCTATACAATACCATTAGCAAAGCAAATGGCTTTAACTTAATCAAAGGCGAGACCTATTGCATTTTCAATGCTTGTTTAACGTTGTGACAGGTGACACCCAGTCGTTTGAACCTTAAGGAGAAAAATCAATTTTGGCATCAGAGAGAGAAAGGACGCCAGCTTCTGTAATACCAAACTGAGCAATGGATAACATTCAAGAACACTGTCGTGATTATAATATGTTTGTGTCAGATATTAAAAAAGGTAAACTTTATGTGTTATGCCACATAGTTTTTATGTATTACTCCAATGAGTACTTGGTGGATAAACACGAGTTTAGAACTACAAGCCTTCTATAAATTAGTTATATTTGTTAGCCAAGATAATTGTAGAAGCAACACATTCTTAACATTTTCTTTTTTCCATTCACTAAAACCCTTTCACATATTTTGGAGACTCTACTTTATGACGTCCTCAAGTTATAAACCTGGGCAGGTCAATAGTTGCGTCATGACGTGAGAAATATTGGAGGTAATAGGCACCGTCCTTCATTTTCGTTTGCTCTCTTCGTGCAGTGCACTGTTTCCGTTCCCATATATAGTTTCTCAGATCCTTTGTTGATTGTAATAGAACAGCCGTTCCCGTCGTCCCCGCATACTAAACCTCTTGTTTGGTATTAGAAGGTAGGAATCAATCATGCGAGAAATCTGAAATGCTGTTGCTGTCCACACATCTGCATCCTGTAACGTCTGTTTACTTCTTTTCATTTCCTGATCACGTCCTCCCTCCTGCTTCCCTCTAACCAGCCCATAATGTTTCCACCTGTGTGCAGCATTGTTTTATTATTAATAAATGATGCTGGAAATACATTCTCTAGAAGCAAATCGTTAACTCAATAGGTAAATACACACCACAATGTTAAATCTACATGTGAGGATCAACATTTACCCTACATAAAGTCCCTGGAATTAGCTGAATACATACAGTATGTGTTACTGGCAGGTGAATAAAGAGAGACATATTTTTTCTTTTCTTATCCTAAGGCTTGCAAACCCTTTGCAGTAAGGGCAGGCAGGTCTGTAGTCTCAGAGACGTACTTGGATCGGTACAAGTAGCAGCTCTGTTTTTTCATTCTTGACTTCATAAACTCCCATTCTTCAAAGTATTTTCAGTCACCTCAGGTTTCCATAATTTTCATCCACACCATTAGCACTTCTCACCTTGGAAAGATTCACTATTCTAACGCCAGCCCTACAGACCTTGGGGAAAGAGCATAAAAGCATGTGGGGGGATTGACTCATCTAACTGAAGTCACAGAACTATTGAGTTCAGAGCACAGCATAAATAAAGGGGGTAACACTTACTATTCTAACTCTAGGCTTACAAACATTGGGAAAAATCATGCAAATATGGGGTGAGATTTACTATTCTGCCTCCAGTCCCACAACAGTGGACAGAGTGTATAAGTAACAGCAGTGGGATTTACTATTTTAAACCATGTTCCACACACATTGAAGGGGGAGAGATTTTCTATTTTAACTACCGCCCAACAAAATCTGTGGAAAATGCACACAAGAGGGTAAAATGTACTGTTCTAATGCCAGTCCCACAAACATTGTGGAAAAACATGAATCAAAAGAGGTGAGATTTTCTACACTAACTTCAGGCCAATGAACATTGGCAAAGTGAAGGAGTTAAGATTCACCATTCTGACTCCAGTCCTACAAACATTGGGGAAAGAGCATAAATAAAACCACATAAATGTAACAACCACAATATGTCTAGAGATTAAAAAATATATTAATAAATATTCAAATTGTAACATTACATATAATTATTGAATACCACAATAGGTTGGTAAACAATATTTAAAACATTGATATTTTTAACATAAGCAAAAAAAGATATATTTACCATCGATATTATGGCCCATTCTATTTTATTCAGGTCCTCTACCAATGTGCCTCAGTAATAAATGTACAGTAGGACTGCAGCACCTGTCCCAAAATCACTTATATCTTGTGGTATTTCTGCTTGTCAGACACTTTTGTCTCAAAGCTTTCAGCATCTAAGCAAATTTTGTCCTCTCTCATTACCTGTGATATTCACTTGTGTCCATGCACCTTCTCCAACTTCTAGCTGCTTGTGCCCTTGTGGTTTGAACCCTCAGCCACCCATACTCTCCTACCTTTTCCTCTTACCAGTCCATTACGTAGAAAAGCTTCTCTGATAAAGCAGTTTATGGCCTCCTTGTTGGCTCCTTGAGGAGACAGTCATTAAAAGTAGGAGTAAGACCAACCTCCTTCATATAACCTTGATCACACCCTTATAATGATCAACCTGGGCTTGCAGCTCCAGCTTCTGCCTGCTTACCAATATTATTTAAAATTAATAGATGGTATATATGCCATTATTTTTCCCTGTGGATCGACCTTCAATTTGTTGCCTAGCCTCCAGGTCCTTTTGTGTGTGGATGTTTTTTTTTGCACTTCCCTGTGCCGGTGATCTAGCAGGACAATTCTGTAACCAGCCTTGGCCTGCCCAAAGGCTGCTATCTATCCCATATCAGGTGACCTTGCCCAGCCATGCTACTGACTTGTCCTACTGCCCCTTGCACCAACTTTCAATTGCTTCACAAGAGGGAGACGACAAGAGCCATTACACTACACCATGCCCTGAAAGTAATGACCTTGAAGCTCTTCCTGCAGGGTTTTGGATCTGTTTAAGGATATATCTTGAACCGCAGTGCTGGTGTATTTCCTATTATTTCTCCCATCACTTGTGTTAATGGATTGATACTCAATTTGCAACCAAGTCTTCAGGATCCTTTTTGTGATTGGGATATTATTTGTGTTCCTTAGGTTCAAGTGCACTTAGTGCACAAGTACCGTGCATACACTGATTTGCTCGAAGTTCTTTCTACTTCCCCATCACATGATCCTATCCAGATTTGCAATATTGTAGTGGTTTCCTCATCATTTCCCACAGACTCCTTCCCTTTTCTTTCCTCCTCAGACCAACTTAGCCCTTCCTTTCATGTTGTCCAGTCATCGAGATGGGCTAATTAATGGCGATTTCTTTAGCAACTTCTCTGTTTGGACCTGTTGATCAAGTAATGCTCATCAGTTTCTCCCACAATCTAGACCTCCCTTCCTTGAAAGACTACCTCTTTCTCTTCACTCCTGCTTCCTCCAATCTAAGTGGCCATGACACTGTTGGTATTTCAAGAAGCAGCTTCTTCCTCTGGTTACATCTCCCACAACAGTTGACCTCATAGTCTCTTTAACTCTGGTGGTTTTAGGAACCTCAATTTTCCATGGGTTTTACCTACATTGCTCCTGGGTGGTCCCCTAGAGACTCGGTATCAGGTGGTTTCTAGAAGCTGTATCTTTCCTTGTAATCTCAATTTCAGCTAAGGAAGTGCATCTTCAGTAGTTTGCACCTCCTACGATCAAAGCTTCTTTAACACAGCTGGTAATTAGGAAGCTACATCTCAAAGCTTCTTTAACACAGCTGGTAATTTGGAAGCTACATCTTACACAGGTTACAACTCTACAACTCTACCACTGTTTGGTGGACCGTGTAGATTCTGAAATCTCAGGTGGTTTTGAGGAAGGTGCATTTTGCATGGGTTGCACCTTTGTCAACCATGGGTGGGCTCCATAGACACATAGACTCTGTATTTTCTTGTTGGTCTTATAAAGTAGCATCTGAAAAGTGCTGCACCTCCAGAGATAGATGAACTTATAGCATCATTAACGTAGAGGGTTTTTAGGAACCTGCATCTTCCATGAGTTGCACTCCATCACTCCTGGGATTGCCCATACAGTATATCTTTTCTGGTGGCTTTAAGAAACTGAATCTTCAATGAGCTGCATTTTCATTGCTCCTAGATGGACACCATAGAATCTGTGATCTCTTGCTGGTTTTGGAAGCCACATCTTCTCTGGTTAACTCCTCTGCCATCATTCAGTTGAACCCATTGACTCTGTAATCACTAGTGATTTTTAGGAAGCGGTGTCCTCCGTGGGCTGCACCTTTGTTGCTTCTATATACACTATAACCTCTGGGCTTACGAAGCAGCATCTTCCACAGGTTGCACCTTCTACAACAGATAACCTGTTTTATTTATTGGGTAAAGAAGCTTGACCATACTATTTATTCAACACTTATCTACAACACTCTCCCCACCAAGCCGTCCTCCTCCTCCTTGTGGAGATCAATGATGGGTGCCTGTCACTTATCCTTCCTGTCTCTTTCTCATCTTGCACTCTCTTTCATCTAAACAAACCCTCTTCCAATTCAGACAAGGAACTGATCTCACTTTTCACCTAAATACTATAGGCCTGAGGTACAACTGCTTTTGTTCAACTAATTTGTACTTAGGTATACAAAAACTGTTTCTGAATGCAAATTTCACACCCTGCGTCAGAGAAACTGGAGTGTTTGGAGTTTGCATTCAGCATGTGAGCTTGCACATGTGGGCATTCTACCAATGTCACAAACTCCCGAAAGATCCCAGATTGATTGAATCACTACATTCCTTAAGAAGAAATCCCATGTACTTGAAACCTATCTGTGAGAAATTGGGTTGTTGGTTGACTGGGGTGGGAGCCGTGGTCAAGCAACAGCCACTATCCCTTGCAGGGTGAACCCCAAAAAGTCACTAAATTAACCTGTTCTTAACACTGGGTGGCTTGGCACAAAAAGCAGTCAGGCTTAACTTAGAGGCAATGTGTAAAGTATTTACCCAGCACCTAAACAGTAATAAAGTGAAAAACATAAAACCAGAAAAATCCCTCATCAATTTAGGAAAATAGAGTACATTTTCATAAATTATTTGACACCAAAACTGCAAAAATCCATCAGTAGAACCAGAGTTATACATTTTTAAGGAATAAATGGTAAAATAGCACATAAAAGCATATAGCGCCACCCGCGGCTATCTGGTCAAAGTCAAAAGTTCAGGCCGACTGCGATGGATTGCGGGTTGGCTACCATCCCAGATTGGTTCAGCTGAAGGTTTACCAACTCAAGTTTTGGTACCAAGAGTCCTGTTTGCACTGGAGAGGGTCACCAGGAGCAAGGAGAGCATTGCGGGTAGTGCGTGCCGTGGCACAAAGAGCAGGCTTGGCGTCACGGACAGATGGACTGAAGCTTCGTGTTGCTGGTCCCCCGTTGTTGATAAAGCTGCTGTGCAAAGAGACGGGCTTGTGGCGGCTCATGCTAATTGTCCGTGTGAGTGGCGCAGTTCTAGTACGAATGGGCCCATTTGTGGTCACGAAGAGCCCAAAAACTTGAATTTAAGAGCCCAAGAACCACACCATGGGTCCAGGACCTGAGGGGCACCTCTTTGGGGTCAGGAACTCATTGAAGATAGGTCCAGGAGCTGTTGTGGAGTCTGTTATGTCCCTGAGGCTCAGATCAGAAGGCGAGAAGACTAGCCCTTTGAGTCGCTCTGGGGTCCTGGGTTCAAGATGGAGTTGCAGGTCCAATTCTTCTTCCCCAGGTAAGAGGGCAGTAGGTCAGCACAGGAGGGCAGCAGTTCTTCCAGTGCAGCAGTCCAGCAGAGTGACAGTCCTTGTCGCAGCACAGCAGTCTTTCTTCTTGGCAGACTATCCACAGGTCCAGAAGTGTGCTGAAGAGTTGGTGTCTGAGGTCCTTCTTTTATACACTGGTGTCCTGGTTCTGGAAAATGGGAGAAGCTTCTAGACAGTGACTCTGATGTGCTTGGGCATCCCTGCCTCACCTGTCCTGGCTCCAAGATGGCTGAAGTGACAGTGCAGGGTCGTTTGGTCCTTTGTGTGAAGACAGAGCACAGGCTATTCAGTTGTAAGTGGAGCTGTGCTCAGCGCCACCCCCATCCTGCCAGCAGATGGCCAATCCAGGCACACCTAATCCCTGTATTGTGTGACTGTGTGGGAGTAATGAACAAAGCCTTACCATCACCTACTCCCAGTCATGTGATCCAAGACAGGCTGCAGACACAAAGGGCTAAGGGCAGAAAAATGCCAACTTTCTAATAATTGCATTTTCAAAATTGTAATGAAAAATCCGACTTTACCATTAAAGAGGGTTTATGATTACAATTTTGTAGGTACTAAACATGACATATCTACCTTCTCCCAATTAGCAATTACAACATATTAAATGTAGTAAAGAAACCACAATGTTATCCTGTGGAAGGAGTAGGCCTCACTGTAGTGAAAAACACATTTGGGAGTTTTTTACTACCAGGACATGCAAAACTTAAAAGTACATGTCCAGCCTTTTAATTACACTGCACCCTGCTCTACAGGCTACCTAGGTACTACCTTAGGGGTGACTTATATCTAATAAAAAGGGAGTTGAATACTTGGAAAGGGGGTTTAAATGCCAATTTGGCATAGCAGTGTGACACTGTATCCAAGCTGCAGTGGCAAGCTTGGAACATGTTTTAGAGTACTACTTAAGTGAGTGGCACAATACGTGCTGCAGGCCCACTGGTAGCATTTAATTTACAGGTCCTGAGTATATGGTATACCACACTACGAGGGACTTATAACTAAATTAAATATGCCAAATAGGTGTATGCCAATCAATCCATATTTGGGGGAGTGAGCACAAGCACTTTAGTACTGGTTAGCAGTGGTAAAGTGCACAGAGTCCTACTGTCAACAAAAATGAAATCCAGCAGAAATTGGAGGTAAGTAGGCCAAAGGTTTGGGAGAAGGCCACCCTAAGCCTGACAGGTCTAATACTGTCTGTTAGATGCTAATGATAGGCTTATGTTCTCTTGTCGCAATGATTTTGCATCTCTCTTTCTCCAACTACCTACACTGTCACTTTCTTTATAACTGCTGTATATGCTTGAATGGGGTTAGTTAATTTCCTGTTTATATTCTGTTTCTTGTTGATTGTACAGTACTCCTTTGTCTATGTGGCTTGGCCCACACTATATAAATATGTTTAGTCAAAAAAGGTGTGTTCCCTGCCCTTCAGCAGGGCATTGCTTTTACTAGATATTTTCCCATGATGCCATACATCAGTAATTGCCATTGATATCACCTGTAATTGGCAGTCTGACCCTATAGGCTAATTATGTAGGTAACCAGCTCTTGATGTTATTCGGAGGATATTCTGAGCTCTATGACCTCTACAGAAGATGAGACAATATATCTGGTCTTTGCAGCTGAACATACCATTCCCTCAGGTCTCCTTAAATACATTGCTTATTCCAGTACACATCCACCTTAGGATATACAAGTTTACTCACCATGATGATAATAAACATTATCCTTTCCTTGACCATATCTTTCCCACTCATAGCTATTTTTTATGTTACTACAGGAAGCACTCTGTGTAAAACTTTACTGCACCGGCATACTTGTCTTATTTATCTGTCAGGAGTATTTTAGATGTTGTCTTTGTCTGATTCATCTTTACTAATTCCTTCAGCCTCCCCACTTAATTATTTGGGCAGTGGTTCACCACTGTTCAGATTTCTGCATGCCTGATACATTTATTTGGTCACTTTATTAAGTAACTTGTGGGCTCTTTAGTGCTGTCCTTCTACATCAGCCTGTCCCTTTCTTTGGAGCACTTTTTATTTTCCTACTGTACCATGTTGCACAAATACAGGATCACTTTTAGTTTTTGGGTAACAACACCTCGTCCACTCACACTGGTCAAAGATACTTAAACTGATAAGTAAGTGGATGATTGTACAAATAACTGCAAACTCTACAAAATATTCCAACTGTGTGTTACTTACTGGTCATTTGATATGACAATTTACACTGTTGAATGAACATTTTTAAGGATTGCTGCAGAATTTACTCAACACTGGAAATCACTGTGTCTTCCACTTACACAAAGAACTCCACCAGTGAGCAGAAATACAAGCAGACTACAGTTAAAAAGCATTAACATGTTAAAAGAGTTCAGCTAGTGTAGGGTCACATTTCCCTGGTATATTAACCATGTGTACAGAGCGATTTATCTCATAATTTCTGGCAGCATATTTGTGTTTGCTTGCAGAGAAGACTATAGTTAGGCTATCCTGTATCTGAAAGAGACACGTTAGTGACAGATTCCTCACCTTAGAATATCCCCAGGCGTCAGGCTGGATCCGGAAAGTTTTTTGCGTAGCAGTACCCTTGCGCGTCGGTAGGCGGCGTCGTGCGGCTCCGCGTCCGTCGTCGGCGTCGTGATCGCCGGGATGACGTCGCGGGCAGTACTTAGGCGCCGCCCCTGCGCGCTGACGTCAGTTCTCTTCTTTTCCGCGCCAGTAAGCGCAGATCCGGGAAGAGCAGTGCCCTAGTCACTTTTTGACTATCTTTTGTGAAATTTTTCACTGTTTTCTTCAACGAGTCTTCATGACTCCTAAGGTGTCGTAGGGATGCCCGGCTTTAAGCCCTGCGAGGAATGTGGTCGTATGATGTCCATCACGGACCCCCACCTCGAGTGTCTCTTCTGTCTCGGCCGAGACCACGACACGAAGTCGTGCCCTGACTGCCGGAAACTTCATCCGAAGGCTTTGCGAGAGCGGTCTCGAAAGCTCCTTGAAGTCCGGCAGTCGGCTCCGCGCCGCACCAAGCCCCGGTCCCGGGAGAGGTCGAGGGGCCGGACGCGGAGTCCCCGCCGTTCGTCGGAATCCAAGTCTTCGCGCTCCTCCGGTAAGTCGAAGCACAAGAAGTCTAAGCGGCGTCATCGCTCTAAGACTTCGCCTCGCCGGTCGCGCGACTCGGCTGAGGTCCCTGTCGGCACCGTCCCCGCGGCCCCGGACGTGCCTGTCGAGTTGCCCCCGCATTACCCGTCCTACCCGGGTTCGGGGCGACTCCGGCCGAACTACAGAAATTCCTGTCGGCCATGGCCCGCCTCTTCGGGCCTCAAGGTCCCTCCGGTGCGCCTTCGGGCCCCGCGGGCCCTGATGGGGTTGCTCCGGCATCGCCGTCGACTCCGGTCCCGGCATCGCCTGTCCCACCAGCCTTCATCCCGGCCTCGGCTCCGGCCCCGGCCTCGACCCCGGTTCCGGTGGTGCCGCAACCCCCATCGACGCCGGTTGACCTAACCACGCCTCCGCCGATGTCCACGGTGCCGTTTCCGACGCCGTCCGGGGCTCCGGGCGGCGTCGTTCCCCGGTTCTCCCCGGGTCCGGACATGGAGCCGGACCGGCGCCGCCCGACGCCGGTTCCGGCGCCCGATGAGACCTTGGGTCCCTTATGTCCCTCCTCCTCCATCTTTTCAACCTGAGGAGGACCAGGAGAGCTGGGAGGGGTCTGACGACCCTCTCACACAACAGTGCGAGTTTGACCCGGACTGGGTTGAGGAACTTGGGGATGCCAGTGGGCTGGATACCTCCCCGACTCTGGCATGCTGTCTCCTCCCGTGGCAACGGAGGAGGGGCTAATTTTGCAACGGTGTTGCGTAGAGCTGCTGGAGCCTTAAATCTCCAGTTGCCTACAGTGGCCGTCAGGACTAACCTCCTGACTGAAGTGCTTCAGCCGGCGGCCTCCTCTTCGGAGCCTGTGCTGCCGTTCAACGATGCACTCACTGACGTTCTTTTGGGTGCCTGGTCCAAACCCACCACAGGGGCTCCTGTGGATAGGAACGTGGCCCGACGCCATCGCCCGGCTCCGGGCGACCCCTGTTTCTCTCCCAACACCCCACCCCTGAGAGCTTGGTTGTCCAAGCCTCTGCCTCCCAAACAGCCTTCCCTACCGCCCTCCGGATAGGGAATCCAAGCGCCTGGATCACTTTGGGAAGAAGGCTTTCTCTTCCTCCAGTGCTGGCTTGCGGTCTGTTAATACCGCTTGCCTCTTGGGCCGATACACCCACTCCCTGTGGGATTCGGTGGCTGATGTTTTGCCGCAGTGTTCTGAGGAGGTCCAGACACTGCTTACCCGCGCTATTGCGGAAGGGCGTGATGCGGCTAAATATACCATCCGCTGTGGCCTTGATACCGCCGACTCGCTGGGCAGATCGCTTGCAACGACGGTGGCGCTGCGTCGCCACGCCTGGCTGAGAACCACTGGTTTTTCAGGGGATGTCCAGAATACTCTCATGGACATGCCCTTTGATGGAGTCGGTCTTTTTGGTTCGAAGGCAGACCATGCGCTGGAGCGTTTCAAGGACTCACGGGCTACTGCTAAGTCCCTGGGCCTTGCTGTTGTGCGCCCTCCGCAAACGTCTGCTTTTCGCCCCTTTCGTGGCCACGGAAGGGGCGCCCAGTCATGTCCACAGGCCGGCCAACGGCCCGCGCAGCAAGCGCCTTCGCGTGGCCGAGGACGTGGATACCGCCGTGGCGGTTCGGGCAACCAGCGTGCGGGTCAGGCCACCACCTCCAACCCGCCCGCGGCCTCCAAGCCCTCCTAGTCCCTCCTTTCAGGTGCACAGCACGCCAGTCGGGGGCAGGGTCCGCCATCACCTTCACCACTGGCGTCCCATCACCTCGGACAAGTGGGTCTTGGACATTGTCCGAAGGGGCTACTCCCTCCCCTTCGAGACCACCCCCCCAGCCATGCCACCTCCATTCCACCGCATGTCAGGGGATCACTTGGTGCTTCTACAGAAAGAAGTCACGGCCCTCTTGGCCAAGAGGGCCATCGAGCGTGTTCCGACCCCAGAAGTAGGGCGTGGGTGCTACTCCCACTACTTTCTGGTGCCCAAAAAGGACAAGGAGGACATGCGTCCTATCTTGGACCTCCGGAATGTCAATCGCTTCCTCCGGAAGGAGAAGTTCAAGATGCTCCGGAGGGACGGCTTCTTTGGCCGTTCTGTCCTCCAGGACTTCCTTGTCTGATCTTTGTTCGCAGACCCACCACCGGGGTTGGTATTGCTGGGGTATCTATTCTAAGGTGAGGAATCTGTCACTAACGTGTCTCTTTCAGATGCACAAGTTACTAACTTGTGTAACTATATATCTGTAAGAGACAGTAGTTAGTGACAGATTCCTACCGCCCACTCCATCCTCCCCGTTCTGCGAACTGATTTCTAGGGTTAAGGACATCCCCTTCAGGGCCCTAGTATTTTTCAGACACCTATGTCAGCTTCTTGCATGGCTCTGCGTTCCTGGCGCGGAAAGTCGTGTACAGAACTGACGTCAGCGCGCAGGGGCGGCGCCTAAGTACTGCCCGCGACGTCATCCCGGCGATCACGACGCCGACGACGGACGCGGAGCCGCACGACGCCGCCTACCGACGCGCAAGGGTACTGCTACGCAAAAACTTTCCGGATCCAGCCTGACGCCTGGGGGATATTCTAAGGTGAGGAATCTGTCACTAACTACTGTCTCTTACAGATATATCGTTACACAAGTTAGTAACTTGTGCTTTAGGTTCAAACCTATAATAACTGATAAAACCCCACCGAAAGGAAAATAGCCCTCACCAGTGTAAAAATATAAACACTGAAAAAACACCTTCGCAACCACAAACTAAATGCCATTCAAAGAAAGGAAAAGGTGAGTGATAGAGTCATTTTTATTTTTTCCTGAAGGGGCAATACAATTAACTTTGTTATACAAGGTAGCAGTAAGAAAGACTGGGCTAACATTATTCTGCTTGATGTTTGTTGTTTAGGGATGTCACTAGAATATTGTTTCTTCTTCCTTTTGCTTTTTTTCAGTTTTGTGGTCTTTGGTCTAAAGATGCAGGGTTTAGAAACATGTTTTAGGTCTTATTTAATTATTTAGTAAACTGTAGAGAATCAGGAAATATCAAAATCATATTTGATATTTTAGCTACGTTTGATTCTTTCACCGATAGGTAAAATGGCTGGTCTCATACGAATTTTTCCAATCTGTACCATCACATTTACCCACAGACAGAGAATGAGTGAAACCCTTTGATACATCAGCCCCCTTTTCTAGTGAGTCAGTATTGATAGTAGGTGAATTGCCAAACACCCCAGACTTTAAACATTCAATGCAAGGTGTAGTGACAGGTATATGTGAAAAGAGTGCTGCCACCACGCATCTGGGATAGTGGTGAAAACATGACACTAGACGTTTGGAAAACATGAAACGCAGTGTCACTTGGAATGATGCTGCAAAAAGTTCTTACCAAGTTCAACAAAGATTGGAGTGATATTGTTTGTATTTGCAGTAATAAGCTACGTATATGAAAAAGTTGTGCGATGACCTGTCAAAATATATACCTGAGCAGAAGTGCTTCCCTGTAAGAGATCCTTGCCACTTGCTAGATGGTATGCTGAAAACATCTTTACAATCTTCAAAGTTAATGAAGAATGCTTTTGACTTTGTAGTCCATTCTGGTGCATTGTTTCATTATGCGCTGGAACTAAAACGCAAATATTTCTCATTTTGTGCTTTGCGTAGCATCAAAGAAAGAGTCATCCCAACTGTGTCATTTAGCCGGTGGTTCTCAGTTCTAGAAGCCGTGAATGCTATATTATCCATGTGGCGACCGTCTACAGAATGCTTGCTTAGTGATGATGCCAAAGGCATGAAATGTGAGGATCTTTGGTCGCATACTGATAGTGATGTGAAAAAAAGTACACTGAACTGCATTCTTAGATTTTTACTGGAAAACATGACTGCTGAAGTGGACATAATCAAAAACTAGAGTCTGAAAACACCCTTGTCTACCAAGTGTTCAGCGTAATTGGTGTAGATGTGAAACATCTCCTTGAGAGTAGGCTGGGCGACACTTTTAGTGACTTTGGCAGTGCAACATGTTCCATGTTAGAAATCTTGCCACTTGGTAAGCAAAGAAATGTTGAGGAGCAATTTACGAAATGTTATTTTACAGTGCATGAGAAATGGCTTGCAATGATGCATAGATATGTCCCTTCAACAACCATGGCATTTGAAGTCAAAGAAGCCTCACTGAGGTACTCTGCACAAGTTCTAGATCCCTTCCGTAAAGGGGAATTATGTCCGGACTTTGAAAAGTAGTGATTTATTCTTGACCGCTTCAATAACTGAGGGCATATGCACCCACTTCAACGCATATGTTGTACAACCTGTCCCAGAGAATCGCAATCTTCAGGTGCACCAGTATTGGCATGGGAAGCTATGTCAGTGGCCAGAGTTAGCAAATTGTATACTGGCTGTTTTGGCATTGCCTGTCTTAAGTGCCAATGTTGAGAGGGCCTTTTCACAGATAAACATTTACATTGGAAGGAAAGAGCGAGCACACATGACCAAGGACTCACTAAAGAAGTATTGTATGGTGTGCTACAATAAGTTTGATTTGTAAAAATGTATTTGGACCTCATATACCCTGTACGCACATTGTCTGTACACATGCACTATCAGTGCAGAGAGCAAGCAATAATAAAAACAAAACATTCCATAAACACTGGAAAAACACAGTTTCTGTTGTTTTTAATGGTGCGTAAATGTGTAACCACTGTTTTTTTAAGCTATAGAAAACACTGAAAAAACCCCACCAGAATTTACCAAAAATAGAAACTGAAAACAGGAGAGCCTAACTATAGTCATGAGTACCCTGGCAGGTGATCTTCTTGCTTTTCAAAGTTTTCCCCAGACGAGTCATTTACTCTGCTGGATACAGCGGTCTCCTGAAATGATCCTGCTTTCAACCTGGGTGATTATGGTCCCAGTAGTCAGACCATGCAGTGACTGGCAGTTGGTTGCAGGTGGCAGATAGTCATGGGGTGGTGTGCTTTTTATCTACATCCCAGGCTGAGAATGTTGTCTACTGTGAGGAACTCCTTGTCTTCTCATCACTGCTTTGAAGGCCTTTAAGACAGTCGGCTAGTGCCTTCTAAAGCAAACGCTAAAGGCATGGCCTCTTGCTTTCGCCTGAGCAGACAGGTGATGCCCTTTCCAAGTGTCTCTCCTCATGCAACTTGTGTCCACTATGGCAAGATGATTGAAATATAGCAAGAGCCAAAGATTGCCCGACAGACTTCAGCAAGTATTAAATATTACCAAGTAGCGTTATGGGAGGTTTGTTATCACCATGGACTCAGAATGACTGTATTATAATTTGCTGTTTATCACTGGACTAAGCAAACCATATGTAAAAATGCACTTGATTTCTTGACTCCTCGTGATCTTTAAATGCTGCACCTACTCTAACTGACTGGATGGCCTGGAGCCAACTGTCAAGAATTCTTATTATAGGTTGTTCCTTTGAGCTGAAGAATCAGTTCAGCTCCCTGAGTCTAATAGAGCTCCTGCTGGAAAAACAGAATGGGTTGCAGTTCAAATTGGTAGTTTAATTTTAACAACCTCTGGTGTAAAGTTTTTCAGCAATGCTAGTGGAATAGGAACTGCATACATTCTGATCAACACTCTTAAAAGGGCAGTGACGAACTAACCAAAGCCAAAGACAGCCAAAGCCTCTGTTCGTCACCACTAATCCGTACAATATTCCAGTAAGGAGGTAGATATGGTAGTTGTGGCAACTGATGAATATACTAAAAACAGAGACTGAAATTCCACTTGAGTATTCTCCACCACGTTGGCCATTAAACAGAGCCATATGTAAAGTAAGGAATGCAGGTACATCAGTTGCAAAAGCAATTGCATTTACTGAAAGGAGAAGAACAGTGCATCTGGTTCAAAGTTGAGGAACGCTTCCTCTGTAAATACCTGTGCATACTCCACCAGTATGACCAAACCTCTCAGATTTGAGTTCCCTATCCAAATGTAATTCTTAAATCCAAGATTGTGGGCTTCTCAGAGTTACTCCTTTCAGCCTTACAGCTCGGTAATGGTGAAAGATTAGAGTAGAGAACCTTTTTATTGGTGTATATCTAATACCATTCTACTAAATTTTAAAGGGAAATTCCCTGTATGAGCAGGAAAAGGGATCAAGAAAGTGGTTGCTTTGATTCTTGAGCTGGAAGCCATTGATCTGTTCCAGCATGGAGGACAGTGGCAATATCCCAGGTGAGCTGGAATCGTCATCCCTCAAAACAATGAAGGAAAATGTAATTCGCCAGGTGAATATCCAGATATTGTGTCAACAGTAAACCATAGGGTGGAAATAACTCTTTTCTAAAGCAGGTGGTACTAGATCCTCTCATCACAGATCTTTAGGTCCACTTTAAATCCCAAGGAGACCTGATCAGTTCCACACATACTACCCTTCACTTTGCTTTCATTTGCTGCTTGTATTCCCCCTACACACCACTTCTTAAGTACCAACTCTAGGCTACAACCTTTCCCTAGGGTTATGGCATCTGGGACTCAGTGTGGGATCCTGACAACAACTAGGTCTAAGGTGGTAGATGTCAGGGTTCCCTGTGTGTTTTTGTCTTCTGTCTTGCCTGCCATCTCCACTTTCCTTTCTGTGTTACAACTCTCCACTCGGATCTATGCTCCTCCAGTCTTCACTCCACTGTTCTTCGTACTGCTCTCCATGGCTTCCGCTGTCTCCTCCACTTCATGCTCCTACTCTCTCATTTTGCTGTACTCCACTCCACCGTCATTGACTAACACTCTCTCATGTTCTCCATATCTTATGCACTCTCTAACACTTCCTGTTTGGGCACAGCCTCAGGCGCACTAGTAACACCAAATATCTGGTCTAGATCACAGCTTTACTGAAATTTGCATTACCAATGTTTTTGTTCTCTCCTTTGGTTTATTGGTTGAGGGTCTGTATTGAAGATGGACAACCGCCATATTGGATAAGACCCTGTTGCATTTGGGAGGCAGGCAGACACAGGTACTTTATCAGGAACACGGTACAGATATGGGAGTCCCACCAAGAGCGATGATGTAACCAGCTCAGTAAGCAGACTCAAGAGGCAGGCAGGTACTCCTACTTTATTCAGAAACAAGTTTCAGCTATGGGAACTCCACCATGAGCTATGATGTAACCAGATCAGCCCCAAGCTGTAGACTGAAACTCCAACAGACAGGGATACTACACTCACAATAATGACATCACACATTCTGCATGACTCACAACATTCCACCTCTGGCTAGGACACAAACAACAAACCAGAGGCCCTTAACAACTTTGTTGGCTAAAATACCATATCACAATCTTATTGTGGTGTAGAATATATACACAGGATATCACAATATGAAACTCTTTCTGTAAGGTATGAGCCAATTCTTGCAATAAATTCACATCTGCCCTAAAGAGTCATTTATTAGGTCTCGCGCAGCGCGAGACCTCTAGAAAGGGCTTCTGAAAACGACCCACACGCTCGTGCGTGTGGTTTTGTTTTCAGAAGCCCTCATTGGCTGTAGCGTGCGTTTTTTTAGAAAAAACGGCACGCGATTGGGCAAAGGCGGGCGCATGTCCCGCCTTCGCTCCTCCCATTCCCGACGGTGGCCAGAACGCGCAGCAGCGCGCGTTCGCCTCGCTGCCGCGCTCCCTGGCCCCCGCTCCTCTGTGGTGCGCGCGCACCACTGTTTACTACAAAAACAAGCATTTTTTAAATGATTTTGGTGTGAATGAAAAAGCGATCTGATGATGGCTCTTGTAATGGAACCGATCAGCAAGTGGGCGCCCAAGCAAGTGGTGGACTGGATGAAAGGTAAGCAGATTCCGCTGTGATTCGACTGCCCTGCCTGCGCCCGCATGCTGTTGCCGATTACTGTACAATATATCGTCATGCTGCCCTGCGCCCGACTTCTCGATTGTAGCTATGTCCCGGTGAATTGGGAAGGGACCCCTGTGTCTGAAGAAACGGGGTTCTGTTGCAGCTGTGGTTGGGAGCGTGCTTCGGGGCAGATGTGAGCATGCCGTCTTTGCTTCCTCATATGAGACCCAATTGGCTTCGAGGGTCCAGCGAGCAGCGTGTGCACCGCATGTGATGCCAGTGGTGGCTCACACCCTGATCAGGTGTCTGACACGCGAGAATCGGGGAGTTGGTGGCAGGCTGAGGTGCAAGGCGCTTCCTAGCACGAGCTTGTCAGCGCCGCGGGCTCTCTGGGCTGTGGTTCCACGCGCGTCGGCGGCGTGCACAGGCTCGGGGGCAGGGCAGTCTTCTGTGTGTTTGGGATGTGCTGCAGGAAGTACGGACTGTCTGCCGGCAGCAGAAGCACGGACTATTTCTCTAGTTTAAATGGCGTGAGATGAATTTTTCTGTGGAGGAATACCCGGTTTTCCCGCACGTGAACTGAGGAGCGAATTTGATTTTGCTGTCCGGTTGACTTTGGGTGTAAAAATGAGGCTGACATTTTGGAATTGCCCATGCACGGCATTTTCCGTTTAACCTGCAAAAATGTGTGTTTTGTAATCAATAGTATATAGTGACCGTCTTCGAGCTCTCCCGACAATGCTCTGTCTTCTTTCTTCTGTACACCCCTCTCTCTCTCACACACACACTGTGACACACATATGTATATATATATATACACACAGACATACACACAGAAACACATACTGAACACACTCGTGCACATAAAATCCCATAAACACACAAGCAGCAGAAGCATATACATACTAAATCTATATAGACCCCCACAGAAACACACACTTAGAAGATGATATCCACACTCATGGAAAAAAATGCAAAACGCACAGAGGGTGCGTGCACACACACTCAGATGTAAATATGCACAAATGCAAACATCCCAGCACAAATATACATATGAACATACACACTCCTAGATGGATATGGTACGCATAGCAAAATATATGCAGGTACCCACAGATGCACTTTTTCACACACACAAAGACATAGAAGCACAAACACACAGATACATTCATGTTCACAAATATGCACACACTAGTCCACACAAATACAAATGAAGAGCGTTAGCACGCGCACGCACTTGTAGTAAAACATCAGCAGGCAAGCACGAATTCACACACAATCCACGCACGGACACCCAATCCAATTGTACGCACGCACGCATGGATGCTCACACGTGTAGAAGCACGCATACGCTCACTCATGCATATATGCAAATACTAATCGCTTCTCATTTTTTCTGTCTAACGTCTTTCTCTTCCACCTCTGAGAGCATATTTACCCTCAATGTGCAATGGGTTAACGCTATGGTGGCGGCTCGTCTGTTGGTTTGCAATAATGTAATTTCTTTATACTCTTTAGAGCCGAGAGCAGGGTCTGTTTATTTACAAGCACTACAAATACGTCTGTGCAGAGGCATCCGACGGTGCTCAGCTGTTGTCAGTGGTTTTTTTAAAATTAAAAAGCACCTTATTGGTGGAATATTTGCAGAGGGGCCCGCGGGCGGGCGGGGCGGGGAGCGGGTGTTTAGGAATGCCTGGGACACGGGCAGCTGTCACTCTGGGAGGAAGGGGATGCTAACGATGACTCCACGCAGGTCACGCCAGATGTGACACGGGGAGCGCATGGGATGGCTGCCGGAGGCATCATTCAAGAAATTGCTACTGGTATTTTTATATGGGAGGTGTGGGCTTGACCTCAATAATAATGTGGTCATTTTCCAACAGGAACTACTAACGCGAACGGGCACCAGGGCACGTTTAAATGGAAACGCCGTGCTGTGTGGCACCGGTGCACTTGCAAGAAAATAACCATTGCTAAATCCATCAGGACCCTGGTCAGCTACAGCACACATGACTGCTCACCCCTGCATTGAAACTAGTTGTGTCCATTTTCTTCCAGAGGTGACGTGTTTCCACTAATCACACAGGGCTCCTGCTGGTACTATAATGTGCATTTATTAAAGTTTATCAGCCCCACACCACCGAGCAACGAGGGCTTTCTCCTTCCAGCCAGCGCTATCTCTCTATATGTGCCGAAACAACCCGCGTTCGCTCTTAAAGCCGACGTCTTGCCACAGAAAACACACTGCTTCGCCATTGCAAACAAATAAACCACAATTGTGGTGCAAACGACAAGGGGTGAATTGCTACGGGACAGCCGCAGATACCTTCTCTGAATGACAGACGCAGAAACTATTTATTAAGAGCCCATGCGTCGCTTGAAGCATATTGGCTTAGTCACGAGTGCAGCGATCTATAGGGCCTCATAAAACGGGCATGGTAGCTGTGCAGGGTGTCACAGAAATCGCACTGCGTGCCCTGTTCGCCTCTAGCGAGCACGGAGAAATGACTCCTTGCTGTAGCCCAGGAATTGAGAGATGTCGGCATGAATCACAGGGAATACCTCATTTGCAAGGATCTACCTTCTGATGTATTCCTGATGAGACAACCTCGCTAAGTATGTTGTGACACATTCCGAAGGCCCTAGTCAATTGTTTTTGACAGACAAAATGTGATTTGGCATATTAGCTCGTTAATAAAGGGAGGTGGGATTTCAGAAGTTAGTTGTCCACAACATGGCCTCTTGCACGCGCACACAGAGATGGTCAGTCCGGTCTCGCGCATTGTGTTGATTAAACGCCACCGGGAGGGCCTGTGATTGGTGGTCCCTCATGGTGGTCATTTATATGCAAGCTTTCTGCTGATTATATAATCTGGGCAGGTGGAAGGACGCCAATCAATTCGTTAGTACAGAGACATGCCTCTAGTCTAAATGGTAGATGTTGCATTACACGTGCCACCTTGCCGCCATTCGGGACTTCCCATTGCCTTCTTACGCACAACAATGGGTTTGGATAGTGTCTTTTTAGATCGCAGAGGTTCTTTTTTGCGTTTTAGGATTCAGCAAAATATAAGTCGTGGGGTGGAGCCAGGCCCCAATGCCTAAAAGATAATATCCTGTTTACAAGTAATTTCATGAGTGCCTATGATATCTGATATTTACAAATAATAATAGTTAGCATCGATATTATTGTGCTTAATGGTTATGGTCGCCTAAGTTCTGCTATGGCTATTGCAAGCAGGCGCATAAAGCCCATTGGGCTAAAGGGCTTCAGCACCACCTCCATACCCCTACCTCGTCGTTTGTCTTAGCCTCGGCTGCTGCAGCTTCCAGGACACACTCTGTTCTTTAGCTGATGTGTGTTTAGCTGCACCGAAGATGAGTCCTCAATAACAGCCTCGTACAAAATACATTTAAAAAGTGCATAAAAAGGTATGGTAGCTGTGATTCTGAGTGCACTGGGGGCAGGGGCAGGTGGTCTGGCGACGAGGTCAGAGACGTGGCTAAAAAGAACAAAATATACTGCAGTTTTTTTGTTGGCCATTCACCTTTGGTACATGGTACAAATGGAAAATATATTCCGAGCAACCCTTAGTCCGCCCTACTTTGTTTAACTCGTGCAAAAAGCAAACATATTGAATATCGTATAAAACAGCCTCGTACACAAAGGAGGAACAGCATATGAAACCGACGTGTAAGTGCTTTGATTTCCTCTCTCGAAGGTGTTATTTTCTTTTGATACACGTGAAAGGTGTCATATTACCAATTCAGATGTGTACGGTTTGTTCCCTTGCTGGAATAATGCATTTTGAAATAATTGTCTTTAGAAAATGTAGCAGGTATTCTAATAACAAGCATTTGCAATGCAATAGGTCTCGCATTATTAAAGTTTGAGCTATTGGTGTTGCATTATTTAGCAATGTCAATAGCTCAAACTTTAATAATGCGAGACCTATTGCATAGCAAATGCTTGTTTGCTTAAGTCTCTCCCCCATGAGCTTTACTGCCAGACAGTCCCAGATCAGCACTTAGAGGCGCTTCAACCTAAATTGCACTATATGAGTGTAATCCAAATCAACAGAAACAGGGAAAAGTTAGTGCCTCTACTGGGCTACTCGTTTGAATTTTATCAGAGCCAGCCCGCTTCTTGCTCATATGCCTTGCCCTCTGAATCCTAAGGCTCTTTAGAAAATCCCTGCTTTGGGAGTACCTGCATGAGGCACTTGTGGCCACACAACCATGAAAACAGAAACCATCTAGTCAGTAACCATTCTACAGGCCACTAAGAAAATGAGTGGTAACGCCTGAAATTCTGGGGACGTTACCAAATACTTCTTCCTTCACAACAAATCTCTTTGTGTCTCTGTCGCGTGGACAATGTAAAGCACCCTTCCTGCTGGGATCTCGTGCATGTCCCCTAACCAGGCAGACCCCATGCTCGTTTTTATCTTTCTGGACTGCACTGTGACACCGGCGCTTCCCTTAGCCCTAAATAATCTTCTGTAACAGCTAAAGATATGTTTCCTCAAATTCTAGAAGTATTTCCAAATGTAACATCATGGTCTTGGTTCAGTGCAGAGATGGCCTGTGTCGATGAAAGAAATTGCACTAACATTTGAGTTTATGTGAGTTTAAATGTCATTTAAATGTAATGACAGTAAAATGTACTTTTTCCCGTACTGATTTAGAGGTATATTTAAACTGGATTATAACAGTGTGAGCAGAAAATAGGGTGAATGACAGTTTCAAAATAGCTCTCTTAAGACACGTTTTTCAAGTAGTACGGCTTTAATTTCCTTCTTAAAAAAGCCTGAGTGAGGTTGTTTCGTTTCGTTTAGTAAGCTTTATTCGGTTCAGATAGCAACCATAAAAGCAAATATACATACACAAGCATTAAAATTCAATTACAGTTTCATATAACTATAAATAAACATACACAATCAATTCAGTACGATTATAATCTATAAATTCATTCTAAAAAACCAAACTTTTTCTTGCATAAATTGATTTTAAAATGTATGTCGCAGTATAAAAACAGATCTCGGGGTCTCTTAATGTAAACAGTAGACTCATAGCAGCTTGGATAGTTATAACATTATATCTTTTAAACAAAGGTTTTAGATAAACAATTCTATAATTCAGATACAGTTCACATAATAATAAAAAGTGCATGGTGCTCTGTTTAGTGTGCTTATCACATGGGCAAGGACTGACTGGGCGCTGTTTCGTTTCTGGAAAAGCGACTAAATGATGAACAAGACCTAGTCTCATCCTCGTTAGTACAAAACGGTGGGAAGGTCTTGAGACAAGTGATAAATAGCTTTGGAAGCCAACAGTGTCAATATACAGATGGTACAGCTGATATGTAGCTTGTTTCTCCACAGTTCTCATCCTGCGCTCCTTTTTGTGAGCCAAGAAAGTGACCTTAATCTCCTGTTTGGACAGGCCTATCACATCTGACGGATTTCTCGGAATTGGGAGCTTAAGTATATCTTTGTATACCATTAAGATATAATTCAACCATGGGATTTTAAAACAATTGTCTAATCGTAGGCAGTCCTTTATAATGGTTTGTGTAAATATGTCTCCTCTTTAGACCAAATTGATCTCCATAGCAGAAATGGTCTCATTGCAATCAGGTCTGACAAATGGTCAAGCCCCACTTCACAATGGATTAACTCTGAGGATGCTGAGACAGGCAGGCACAAGAGCTTTTTTAAAAGGAAAATTTCCTCTAATTGCACTTCTTGGCTAGAGTGGTAGCCCCATACCCCTGCACCATATAGTGCAATAGAGGCACATCTAGCTTTGTATATATAGGTCATATCTTTAATTCGTCAATCCCCTAATTTGGAGGCAAAACTAAACACCCCATGCACACTCTTTGCCATCTTGGCCCGGACATTTGACATTTCACGTGACCACTTGCCGTTACCCGAGAGAGTTATCCCTAGGTAGCAGAAATTGTCGACGGATTCCACTCTTTCCTTGTCTATAAAATAACATTTCGTTTTCTTGGGTTTTGTTCCACAAACCATTGTATATGTTTTGGCCTTGTTTATCAGCAGCTTCCTTCCCTTAATAAAATCTACAAACCCATCAATTAGACGCTGTAGGCCTATCGGTGTCCTGGATAAAAGTACTGCATCATCTGCGTAGAGCAGGACCGGTATATCCTGGCCATCTGATTGGGGGGCATCCGCCTGTATCGTCTTAAGGACTGCGTCTACTTCATTAATAAATAAAATAAAAAGCAATGGTGCCAAGACGCAGCCTTGGCGGATGCCACGTTTGACATTAAAATTAGGAGTACATTCGCCCCCATGGCCATATCAGACACTAGTCAATAATTTCTCGGACAGCCTCGCAAGAAAATAAATAATAGACTCTGGAGCACCAAGGTTAAGTAAAACTGGCCAAAGTATTGCATGATCCACTAAATCAAAAGCGCTGCTAAGATCAGCAAAACATAAAAAGAGACCCCCTTGTTTAGCACATGTATATTTGCCAATTAAAAGCTGCAAATTAATACACTGTTCCAACGTGCCTAGCCCTTTTCTAAAACCAAGTTGTGCTTTCGTTAAAATCCCATTATCTACAACCCACTCTTCCAATCTTACAAGTAAAACCCTGCTCATCACCTTCACAGATGAATCTAAAAGAGAAATCGGCCGATAGTTCTTGGCTTCCGATTTGTTCCCCTTTTTGTAGATGGGGATAATGACTGATTGACCCCATGTCATAGGAACTTCCTCTATGACTGCGGCATTGAAGACTCTGGTAAGTATCGGGCCCCATAGATCAGGCCCAGTTTTATAGATATCTATGGGTACACCGTCTGGGCCTGGCGCTTTCCCTCCTTTGCTGCCTCTAATTGCTAACTCGACCTCATCAAGAGTGATATTTAGGGGGATAATGGGCCATTTCCTGGGGATATTAAGAACCTCAAAGTCTTCATCACATGGGTTAAAAATATTAGAAAAATGTAACACCCAGTCCTCGCAGCTAACATGGCTTAAAAAATCTGGGTGAGTATCATTTTCAAAAAATGATGAATTGACTATTTCCCAAAACAGCTTATTGTTGGATGTGACCGCAGCCAGTGAAAGGTTATCCCAAGCCTCCTCTTGGAGCTCCCTCTTCCTCTGTTTTAGTGCTAGTTTGTAATCTAGTCTTAGTTTTTGTATTAACATTTTATCCCTAGGTCTAGTGGAGAGTGCATGTTTTAACTGGTTCAGCAAGTTCGTACAGGTATGGTTAAACCAACCCTGAATCTGTAACTGCTTCCTGCTAAGAGGTGCAGTTAATAGCTTATTAATGGTATTGTTGATTTTACTAAAATTAGTTAATATCGTAGTTGGTTCAACCTCCATATCAAGTCTATCATAAATCTCCTTGTCACATTCCAAAACAATATTTTTTAGGATGTTAGCAGGGTTAATACCTTTCCACCTAAGTCTAGTTCCATTGGGTCTACAAGGTTTAATATTACCAATAACCGTTTGTTGCTTATCAACTTTGTTGCCCCACACAACCAATGGCATGATAATACAGTTGTGGTCACTAAGTAACAATTCAGCTATCCATGGGGTAGAACATAGGTGTACGATATTGGTGGATACTAAAATATGATCAATTGAAGTGTTGGCATTTCTTCCAGTGAAGGTAGGTATCTCCCTCCCATTCTCGTCCAAGGCACATTGCATTACATCAAGATCATATTTCGCCAAGACTAAATTTAAGGTATCTCCATAGATGTTATGCGGAAAATGTATACAATCGGCCCCCTCATCACTCCTAAATCCACAAACCTTGGTCATAGACAAGGTACAAATTGGAGTATTAAAATCTCCGACCCATATAATGGCAAAATTTGTGTTTATGGCTGTGACCAAATTATCTATTTCCTTTTCTATTTCAATGACCACGTTATGACGAGTTGAGTCAAAAATGTTGTTATAATAATTGATCAACAAGACATCCCAACCATCTTTATGGTGTAACCATAACAACTGTGAATGTTGTCCTACTTTGATAACCCTTTTAACAACCAAAGGCAGTTTATTCGATAGAAGGATTAACAGCCCTCCCTTCGCTCTACCAGCCGGGTTAGGTGTAGCTGGTAAATTATAAGAAGTAAACCCTTCAAAATTAACATAGATTGTACTCCAGGTTTCTTGTAGACAGATTATGTCGAGTTTGCCAATAAAGTCCTCCCAACCCAACTCGTCCTTTTTACTAGCCAATCCGGCTATATTCCAAGTAGCGATAGTAAGGCCGTTAAATTTAAAATTCCCTAGTCCATCAAAGGGACGTTCACCTATGCTCGTACTAACGTCTCCCTCCTTAGTAGGAGGGTCCAGAACTGGGGGGTCCAGCAATATTTCTATAAACTGCCCTTCTTGGCCGCCTATCTGGACATCAAGACTAGACTTGTTCTCGGTGCTTAATGGGCGCAGGGCATGAAAATGTATACCTTTAGGCTGAGATTTAAGTGTATTAGATATAGGCTCAGTAATGTTAGATACCCTTTCACTTGGGAGTCCTGCATCCAACCCCCACATACTTTCACATCCCGCCTCCCCAACAGATGGGCAGAAAGCACTTTGTCAATCGTTATCTTCAAGAGTGCTTAATGGTAGGAATCTATTGAAGGTGGGTAATGTGTAATGTGGCTGCGCTAACACTGCCGAGGTGGCCCTAAAGTTCTCCTGTTCTGTTGGGGGTAGGCCTTAAGTGTCTATAAAAAAAACCCAGAGGTAAAAGTGATACATCTAGATCATTGCGTACTATTGCGCCCGCTCTTTCCAGGGAAGTTCTGGCCCAATTAGGGTTCCTAAAGTTAATAATTACGCAATCGCCTTGTAGTGTCTTTTTTAAGGGTCCGATCCAGTTTATTCTTCTGGTTAAAAGAATCTGGTCAGCATGATCCACTGGATAGCTGCAATTCTTGTATAACCAGTGCACCACTTTATTTTTAAGGGAATGATCTGTTTCCTTTTGGCCCGGCTCATGTTGGGGTACATTTACCATAACTGCCACATATGGGCAGCATTCTGGGGGTAGGTTTATCGGTATACCTATTCTTCCCATTGGCCCACTACTCTCCCTGTGATCGCTAGGCACCTGAGACAGCTCTGCCCGTTTAACCCTATCCCCTCTATTGTGGCAGGGTAGGTTACTCATCGTCGCTTTCAGTCTAAAGCCTGTTACAGCCAAATTGGTACTTGGTTTGGGCACTTCCATGTTGTTCCCTAAGACCCCCCGACCCCTGCTATCCCTATTGTTGACACTTGGGGTACTGACTACAGTTTCCACAGCGGTTATACCCAGTTGCACTTGTTCCAGTAATCCCCCCTGTGACCCCTTTGCATTCGCCCTTTGATTTTCGTTATTATTTTTTAATAAACCACTATGTTTAGCAACTACTTCATTAAGTTTATCTATTTTATCATGAAGTGGGCTAATGAGTGTTTCAAGTTTCTGATTAAAAACGGCTACAATCTGATCAATTTGTGAAGGCCCCAAATCAGAGGGTTTTACTGGTACTTTAACCTGAGTGAGGTAATTGCTCTCGTTGAGGGTAGTAGGGAGGTCCATATTTTTAGAGCAGATCCAGTAAAAGTGCGTCCGTGTGTTATCCTTTTTTTGAATCTGGCTGGTTCCAGTATTAGGTATTTAGCACTTCTCAAGTCCCTTCTGCCTCCTGATAGCTTGATCCTATTCACCATGCATTGCGGACCAGAGTTGTGAAGAGCTTTGTGTGCTATGCAAGCCACCTTCAGTTGGACCCCTGCTTCAACTGGGAGCCCATTGAGGGTTTCGAGTGATGGGGGGATGTGGTCATATCAATCACACAGAAGTACAACCGGCTTAGTCAAAAAGGAGAAAGAATAAGAGAGAGGGCGTCCTATGGAGACCTAAAAGGGGGGAAGAGATTCCCTCAGGACAAGAACCC
Source organism: Calotriton arnoldi (assembly GCA_963921515.1). Lineage (NCBI taxonomy): Eukaryota > Metazoa > Chordata > Amphibia > Caudata > Salamandridae > Calotriton > Calotriton arnoldi. The sequence continues at coordinate 852,915 of CAWUFW010004737.1, forward strand.
TCACTCACCGTTAGGTGACATGCTTCATCATTTGGGTTCCCTCCTGGAGCTGAGGTGTTTTATCTCTGAAGATGAGCGTAGAGACGTCGTGAATGTGGTCATACCCATGTGTGCCTGTTAACAGTCTTGCTGCTGCATTTATTTTCTTTACGGCTTAGCTGGCTTTTGGTAGCTCTATGAGTGTGGCATTCCCATAGTCCAGTCTTGAGAGCACTAGCGAGCGAACCACCGTTTTGAGGTCACCTAGTGGCATGAAGAGTTTTAGTTTTAGTTTTCTTAGCAGATGTAGGTTAGCGCTTTTGGTTGCAGCTTGTATGTGAGCTTGCATGTTTAAATTAGATTCTAGTGTGATGGCTTGTGATTTTACAGAGTCACATATGGTTGGGCTGCAGTTTAGCAATTTGAGGTTGAGACCAGAGTTGCTGTTGAGGGGATCTAAGGGGTGGGGAGAAGAGGATGAATTTGGTTTTTGTCGGGTTGAGTTTTAGATGGTTGTCTGCCAGCCATTCCTGTGTTTTCTTCAGGGTGTCATCCAGTCTCCAGATATCCTCATGAGAGGAGAGTTAATGTATAGCTAAGTATCATGAGCATACACGTAGTATTCAATTTCTGATTGTTTAAGGATTTCAGTGAGTGGTTCCATGTATAGATTGAAAAGTGTTGGTGAAATTGTAGATCCTTGCGGAACTCCCCTGTGAATGTCTGTTACATCAGTTAGGGTGGAACCAATTTTGACTCTCTGTTGTCGGTTCTGCAGGAAGGAGGTGAACCAGTTAAGGATGGCTCCTGAAAGGTCCATTCTGAATTCAAGATTTTCTCTGAGACATTTGTGGCTAACCATACCGAACACCGCTGATAAATCTAGAAGTATTAGAAGAAAGGATTCATTTTGGTCTAGTGCTGTTTGTATATCATCTAGGATGCTAAATGGCGACCTCAGTATTGTGTCCAGGCCTGAAACCTGATTGGTGTTTGTCCAATAGGTCAAAATTCTTGATGTTTTCACAAAGCTGATCGTAGGCACATTTTTCTACCAATTTAGCAAGGAAGGAAAGATTGGATACTGGTCGGAAGTTGTTTAAGTCATTCTGGTCAGTGCCTAGTCCCTCATCCATGTCTTCTCCCTTCTTGTTTGACCCTTGATTTTAGTTTCTTGTGTGTATATTTGGAAAAGAATTTGATGGTAGAATGGTAGAATTTGATGGTAGTCAGACCAGTCTGTCGGAGTGATGTCTAACCCAGTGTGGCTATGATGAGGTCAAGTGTGACACCTTTGTTGTTGGTCGGTCCTTTGCTTGCTTGAAACATGTTGAGGTCCTGAAGCAGGTTACTGAGTGCAGCCACTGTGGGGGTCTTTGTCATTGTCCCAATGCAGGTTGAAATCTCCTAATAGTATTGTATTAGAGAGGTGAGGTAGTATTGATTGTGATCATTTCCATGAGTTGCTCCAGGAAGACTGTGTTGTTATCCGGGGGGTGGTAGCGAACCGGCTCTGTTTCTTCTTCAACTGAGCAAAAGCTGTCTGTCCAGACTATGCACAAGTTCACATGTACGTTTTCACTCACTTGTATAATTCTACATTAGAAGTCTTGCATTGTTTGACATGCTTAGGTTCCTGGTGTGCTGTAAAAGGGAGGCATGTTAAACCTTCAGCTGTCAATCGGTTTCAGGGTGTTAATTCACCTTTAAATGCTGAACCCTAAATAAAAGTCACATGAACAGTATGAAATTAGGACATGGCCAAAACAAGAGCAAAGTAAACCCCAAAAAGATGTGGCATGTAAAAGCAGCGTGTTTTCTATAAGTCTAAGGGTGTTACAGATTAATATATGGATGTCTGTTACTTGAAACTAGAAATCTTTTTTCAGAACTAACATTGGAGTACGGTAACTGAATTCAGTAATTAAGTGCCAAACTCAAAATGAGTTGGAAATGTATTTGTTCTGGTTGCCTAATTTCCCGTAATCTAGTGCTCTCCCGTGTTTGACCAGGATCCTTCCCAACGATGTTGCCACATATTCTGTAGAAGTGCTTTATCTCCACTAAATGGGACCCAGAAGTGCTCCCACTGTGCATTTTACACTGTTTTCCTGCCTTCTCAGGGAGTTGGAGGATCTTACCTCTGCCCACCTAATGTCTCCATGCCCACATCAGAAACTTACAGCTAGTGCACCCTTGCAGCTTCACGCTTTTCATGCATCTAGGCCAGATATCTCCTATGTTCGGGGTGCCTGACCCGATCCTGAGGGGAGCCTGGGTTATAATCTGTCCTGGACACAAAAGTAGGTAGAAGGATAGTTTGGTGAAACACATCCTCAGTGCACAACTGAAAGGCACAATGGGTCTTTCCTGAGGCAGATGAGTGCTAGTAATGAAAAACGTCTTCAGGTGAGTGATGGGGAAGCAATGATCTGGGAGGGATGTGTATTGTCTGTCTGCACATTTGGGAATGCAGTGGTCACACCGCACCTAGCTCAAAACACTTAACTATGGGTTAAATAAACCTATCACCAGCGAAGATCTCTGCCACAACACCTGTGCCTTATCACCTCTGCTCATTGCGGTGCCAGAACAATGGAAAAGAGGCATCCATCCATCCATCCATCCATCCATTGTATTGTAGATGAAATGCTATATTGCTTCCTACCCTAACTAGGAGCTGACGCACTTTGAGGAGAGGTGAAACAATACCCCATCGGCAGTGGCATGATGCAAAACTATGGGGCTGCCCTGCAGCATGTGGTGAGGGGCCTCTGAGACCCCCATATCTCGCAGATGTTCATAGACCTTAGGCAAATGCGGTAACCCATGAAGAGTGCCCTCCCCTTTCGCCCTGCCCTGCAGGGGCTTTCATTACACCCTTTTCCATTGGGTGTGCTTGTCTGGAAGAGTGTTGGTTTGCAGAGTCGCTTATGTGGGAGTAGTCTCCTTATCATGCGTGACGACGAGAGCGGTGCTCTGAGCGTGTTATATTTTGCTGCGCCTCAGCAATTAGTCATGCGAAAGACAAGTGAGAGACAGGATGATTAACCTTATATGCTTCATTGAATTGCTTTGAAAGGGTATGGAGATGCAGTGATAATCTAATTTCAAAATTCAAGCAGCGGAATATATCACAGACATAACATTAGGAGTACAATTTGGCACTGACCATGGAGCACAGAAGCACTTTGTAAAGTTCACTTCAATGACGAGAACGAAGTCCAGTGCATGAAAGATTGTATCTAAGTTCGACACATACAGATAGACGATTAAACATGCAGCCTAAATTGCTTACCGCATGCTGCTTGGAAATCCTGCAAGGAGAATCGTGCTGCTTTCTAAAGTTTGGCTGACACCACAGCCACCTTCTGTGAGCTGCAGCAAGGCGCAGCAACGTGGGGGGCGCAGCAGCACAGCAGCCATGTTCAGAGTCCTGCCTTCTCGGCCTGTGCTGGTTTAAGAGGGGTGGGGGTTGGTCAACGCAAAGCAAATTCGGGACATCTTGTCACTCTAAGTGTGGTCTGAACGGGGGGTGTTTTGGTGTCAAGTGCGACGGGCATAGGCTGTTCCTTCCACGTCACTGTGAATGAGTAGCTGCATTTAAGAGAGAAGTGGGGTGAAGGACAGTGGGAGGTGTGCACTTGCTCATGCCGGCCATCGTTGTGAGAACTATGGTTCTAGATCTAGGGTGGGTATGAGCCTGAGGTCTGTACTGTCCACACCTTCCTCCTGCTATGCACGTTTTTTATTTTACATGCTCATGTTATAAAAGCTGCAATGGCTTTAAAGTGCCTACAAGAGCTTGTGACTCCAGGGAAGCAACCGAGGCAAACCATCACCCTGCTAGAAAGTAGTATTTGTGAAACCCTGGAAATGGCAAAAAAAATACTGCAATATTTCAGCATTGCCATGTTTTAACATAGCATGCAGGCCGCTGAAAGAGATTACAGAGTTATTTTTTCGAGCTTTGCACGGCCTTGAAATGAACACTCAAATCGGAGGCAACATGTAGATTGGAAAACATTGTGTTTGCATTAGAGGTGTGCAAATGAGTCTCTATAATATCGTCTAACAATAGGTGTTTACATTTTCATGATTATTAATTAGTCAACATAAATGCGTAATTTATGAGAGCAGAAGCATTTAGAGGCGGTTGAACTGTACCTGCTTACATACACTTAAAGCAATCTGGAGAACGGTGACAAATCTAAAAGTTAACCTCCGATTCATCAGAGAGAAGGAATGCTCCCTCGTGAACATTCACCCAGCTCTGGAACTGGTTCATCCACACCCCTTCTCTTGTATGTATCCTAGCCTTGCTGATTCTCAGTTGAGCATGTGGCCATCTGTTTTTGTAAAGTGTGAGGTACTGCATCATTGCAGTAGTGGTTAGTGGGCAGCATCAATGACGCCCTAACTCAAGGCACCCATGAAAATAATTTTGCTACTCAGTCCTCTAACGTCAGTGGATGTTGAGGAAGCTATTTGTGATATCAAGAACACAGTTTATTGTGAAGCTTCATTGTTTTAATACTTTTTTGTCACTTTCAGAAGGCCTCTGTGTGGAATGTAGTTTGTATATTGTAAATTTAAAATTGTTTATTTTGTATAGTTGCTGTAGGAGCGAAATGCACAAACATGATAAAAAGATGATGGAACAAAAATGGCTTGCTTACACATTTTAAAAAAAATACTTTTATTTTTTAGAGTTTTATATAGCTCGAACTCGACACGAAGGTATCAGTGCACTTTACATGAGCACCAGTTAAGTTACAGATGGACACATTCATTTTTGTGACACACGGGAGATTAAGTGATTTGCCCAGAATCACAGGATGGTGAGCGTCCCTGCCAAGGCTCGAACCCGGTTCGCCAACTTTGAGGTCAACCGCTCTAGCCGTTAGCGCTGGCAAAGTCATTAGGTCTGGCTCGCATTGTAACTTATAAGCCAGACACAGTGGCTTTGCCTGTTTTTGTCAGCAGCAGTGGTCCATCTGCTGGATGACAGAGGTGACCGCCATGGAAGAAGCTCCACCAGGTGTGCCCACTGTGTGAGCAGAGTGCAGCCACAGGGGAGAGGAGCAGACTCTTAACACTGAATAAATAATAAAAACAATGATGCATTCAACATTGTATGTCATACTTTGATGCTGTGCGCTAAACCATCATTTATTCTTCGGTACTGCTTCAGGATTGCTCCTATTGGTTTTGTCAGTGCTTGAGAGCGAACCTAACACTCAAGAATCGATTACGAGTTTCTGGTAACTTCTGTTACTGCATATATTGGAACTATGAGATTATATAACACCAAGTTACTTCTGCGTGTGATAAAATCTACATCCATAGATACATTTCAACCGGTCAAATCTACCACGTGTATCGGATTAAAAAGCCGGTAAAAACCTGAACATGCGGATTATGGTGCAGTAAGCACCAAAATCCATGGTATGACCCATTTTTAATGACTGTTTCTAGGAGAAGGGGTGAGGCTCAAGGGGTTACGTAACCAGGACAGGACCCATATTCTATGCTCCAAAAGGTAGGACTGCCTGTCAGGTGGCAACACCCCAAAGGTCCATCAGGTAATTGGGAAGGTAATTCAGTAAAGACAGGCCGTGTCTAGTCGAATTTTAGTTTATTTGAGTCATCAGGGTTTGTGCCTGATTTAACACAATGCTGCACTGTAGTGCATCAGGCACAAAGCCTGATGACTCCAATAAATGCATATTAAAGACAAAGATTTCTTTGGACATTCATTGCTGAAATAAACTAAAGTTCTACTAGGCACGGCCTGTCTTTACTGAATTTCCTTCCATTTTTTAATTAGACAGCTTTAAATAGATAATTATTGCACATGATAGATTTCGAAGAAAGCAGTATTGAATTTTACCGGATGCAATAATTATTGCATTCTACACTGGGGCACTTGAATTCAGATCCTTAGATGGCTGTTTGGTGGCTCCAGTCCACTGCTGGGCAGCCATGTCAAGCACTTGAAAGTAAGACATAAATTATTAAGCGTGTGATAATTGACCTTCTTTTTAGATGTAAAATTGTCCCTCATCCCAATTGAGGTAGAAGAGTGCACCTTAAAAGGCAATAATAGAAAAGAGGTGACATTAATGTACACCAGTGGACTGATCCAAGATGTGACTGACAATACCTCTAGCAAAGGGGTAAAGCTTCCTGAGCCAAATAAAATAATGGCTGAAGGAAGATGAGCCAACACTCACTCTATGTGTAAAAAAGGTCTTGAAAGACACAGACCTAAAAAGGCACTTAATAGATTTAAAAGTATGTTAGGTATGTTTGCATTAAAAAGTAGAGAAGGCAGGCTGGTTCCACTTATTTGCATTATATAAAAGATTCACACATGAAGAATGAATGAGGTGTGTACTCAAAAATACAGCTTTCAAGCGAAGCGCTTTCTTATTCTAAAGTTTGGTTCAGTTACACTCAATCATAAATACAATACTGAAATCTAAAAAGACAATGTTAATAATATTGCATGAGTGAATAGTGATTAGATGTCAGTAATGATGGTCATCTAATGTCGAAACTGTCCATATTGTGTGCCATACGCAGACGACACCCAGCTCATCCTCTCCCTATCCAACGAGCCCAACACCGCCAGACGCAACTTTCGAAAAGGCATGGAAGCCATCGCCAAATGGATGAAAAACAGCTGCCTACAACTAAACAGCAACAAAACAGAAGTACTCATCATGGGCCCAAACCCCGATGCCTGGAGCGACACCTGGTGGCCCCCCGCCCTCGGAAACCCGCCAACCCCCACAGACCACGCACGCAACCTGGGAATCATCCTGGACTCCGAGCTCAAAATGGACCGCCAGATCAACTCTGTCTCGTCTTCCTGCTTCCACACCCTCCGCCTCCTTCGTAAGACCTTCAAATGGATCCCCCTCGAACACCGAAAGACCGTCACTCACGCCCTGGTCACCAGCAGACTCGACTACGGCAACGCACTCTACGCCGGAATAAACAAAAACCTCACCCGCAAGCTACAGAACATCCAGAACGCCGCCGCAAGACTGGTCCTCAACCTGCCAAAACACTGCCACATCTCCCAGCACCTGCGCACACTCCACTGGCTCCCGTTGAGGCGAGAATCACCTTCAAGATGCTCACCCACGCACACAAGGCCCTCCACGGCACCGGACCAGCATACCTGAACAGCCGACTCAAATTCCACGCACCCCAAAGGACCCTACGATCAGCCCAGCTCTCCTACGCCGTGGTCCCCCGCACCAGAAAGACCAGATCGGGAGGCCGCTCCTTCTCCTTCCTCGCGGCCAAAGCATGGAACGCCCTTCCGCTCCACCTCAGACAGACAACATCGCTCCCCATCTTTGCAAGAAACCTCAAAACCTGGCTCTTCGACAGACCCCCTCCTTGATGGAATGGAACCTGCACCCACCCCTAGCGCCTTGAGACCCTTACGGGTGAGTAGTCGCGCTTTAACAAACCCTTGATTGATTGATTGATAATCGTCTGTTCCGATTGTCTTAGTGGCCATTTCTGAAAATATATGTAGAAAGTTATAGACACCAATAGATGGGCGCCTGAACCAAAACTTCATTTCAGAAGATGGAAATCTACTCATAGTTTTATTCCTATTATTTAAGATGTTTGACTTTTTGCAGTGGTGGTGTTTCACAAAAATCCTAAGGACTAGTCGGGGACATCTATAAAAATCATACATTATAATCAGTACTATTTCTCCACTATACTTGCTTCTGTAGTTTCAGTGGACAGTATATAGGAGCACGTAAAGTAAATAAGTGCATGTGTACTTCAAATGTAGTTGTCCTTTTTTCTGGCGGAGAAACAGAATTCTCTAAACATGAACTCTGGTTTTTTTTCCCTTCCCTTTCCACCCTAGAAACACAGTTGCCCAAACCTTTTTTGGGAAGTAGGTTTGAGGACAATCTATGCATTTTACATGCATGCCCTACCCCCATAGCTGTCAAGCCCACTTTTATACGAAGGACACGGTTCACAAAGTAGTAAAACTACACACAGATATTTACATTTATTTCCCAGTATAGTTTTACTGCTTTGGGAAATTCACAAATCTGGTTGGAATCTGCATGGAAAGCTGCTCTTGAGAAGTGTTTCAATGTGGATTTCATGGAAAATCACATGAAGTTCTCTGTACTTCTCTAACTCCGGTCCCTTTAGTCTAGAACCTAGGTTTCTGGCTTGATAATGGACGCTTAATGAACCATAAGATCACTAAAGTAGACTCCACCTGCTTCGGTGTTCTAAGATGGCTAAAGGAAATACTTGGGTGCCTCCCCATCTCTGCCCAAAGAACAGTAATACAGGCATTAATTATCTGCAGGATGGATTATGGCAACATTCTTTATTTGGGGGTTCCTGAGACTTCACTTAAATGGCTCCAGATAAGTCAGAATGTGGCCACCGGACTACTACTTCACCCTCCTAAATATACTTCTACAGCCAGGCTTCTTAGAGATCTCCATTGGCTTCTGATTGAGAACTGAATTTACTTTAAGACTCTGTGCTACATGCATAAAATTATGTCAAACTCAGGTCCCCGTCTCCTTAGATCTCTGGTGACTCTTTACAAGCCGATTCGTCTTCTGTGATTGTGCAAAACCACCTTCTCCACAGTGAGGAGAACCCGTCAAGGGGGCCCGTCTGTCTCCTACTTGGTTCCTAAGCTGTGGAACACCCTGCCTGTTTCTATGAGGTCTTGCCATTCTTTTTCAGCTTTCTGAAAGCTTCTAAAGACCTGACTTCTCTGAATTTGTGCATATTGTTAGTCCTGGTTGGTACACCATGAAGTGCTCAGTGCTGGGAAACCCGGGTTGGTTAGCTACACGCTCTATAAATCTATAATAATAATATAATTCTTTCTGTACGAGGTTCTCCATGAAGGACTCCACCTGGGAAAAATGGAATTCCCAGTGCAAATGCATTTTTTTAAATTTGTTTTTCTTCACAGGAAAAAAAATCTAGTGCTATCACCTATGTTTTTATGTGCAAATATCTATCAACATTTGTAGAGAGGGATTTAGGCCAAATAAAAATGGCTCCTCAAGGCATGCACAAAATAGTAGAAAAGTTTTTTTCTCCAAATGTTTTAAACTTTGCATGCGTGCTGCACTGTACAGCACACAAAGTTGGTAAAGTTTTGAAGTATGTTTGAGCATAGTATTTTGTACTACTGGTATAGTACCCTTCCAGTACAAAACCTACGCTAAACATTATGCATGCACCTTTGTGCTATGGTTCAAAGGTGTGTGTGTGAGTGGTGCAAGGTTGCTTAATGTGTGCCTGCACTTGTGAAGAAAGCAGCAGAGCCATAACTGTGTAGATATGGCACGGTCCTACTCACTTGCTCTCATACTACGATGAGCAGCAACTTCGCTTATTTAGCTGCAGTGCATCGGATATTAGTAAATCTTCCAATTATTGCGGTAACATATAAGGAAACATGAACCCAGGTGCAGCTCCAGCGGTTGAACACAAAGCTAGTTCTTATCCCCTCATCAAAATGCTGAGTTTCAACCAGAGGACATTTGACAGAGGTTTACCAATGCATTTTGTGATTAATGTGCTTAATCTGTACCCTGTTGATAATTCATTGCTTGATTTCTTGCAGACATCTCCAGAAGATGGTACGGGATATAAAGAAAAATGAAGGGGGATTCATGGACAAGATCAAAAAGTAAGTCCATCTTGAGTCCCTTGATATATCTTATTTTGATGTAGGAAAATGTAGCTCCATTTTGTCATTTTAGAAACACGGCGCTGACGATCTTGCCTCCTTTTCTAATAGTCCCACCAGTGTTGAAGAGAGAAAAGAAAATAATGTATTTAAATGGCATAGCGTGCAACAAATGAGCACAACACATAATAAAGGTGCAGTTTGATTATATTGTACACTTGTGGGGTTTTTTGTGTGGTTGGCGGTGCTTTAGATGTTCAGCGCCGATAAGTGCTTACTTTGTTACAAGTGGTGGGCATGGCACACATTCTTGGGACCGGAAAGCATTTTCCATCATCAGACTTCGTCCCCCAGCAAAACAGAAAAAAAGCAGAAAAGGAGGACAAAAGAGGAAGTAAAGGATCAAATAACAGAGACGACAGACGAAATGAAGGGTAAACAGAATAGGCAAGAGTGTGATACAGTGACGGGAAGTCTAGTGGAAGAAAGGGGAACGAGGAAGGTCACTCCCATGTAATCATATCTGGAACTCTGTTATCCACAAACTTCCTTCTTTGTCCATGAATTTTGAGACTGCAGACAGGCAGCACAGACAAAGCTCATATATGAAAGCTTCCTGTAACACAAGTCTTTCTTTCATGTTCATTACGCATGAACCATTTACTTTAATAAATTAAACATCAGACATGTACATAATTTTAATGGAACAGTTATTTGACTTAATAACTAACAACTATGTCTAACTGTCCCTAGGAACAATAAAGAATGGAGCAGGAGGGCGAGGACGGAATAGTAGTTTAAAAGTTGCACAAGATGAGAACAAAGGGATATCCACAATTATGTGGTCTGATTTTTGACAATTGGTATTGTTTTCTTACGACATAGCCCATTGTATCCTGTTGAATCTAACATGCTTAGATGCCCATTAATACATGAAACAAGGCTTAATTATGGTCAGCCAGAGGAGATGAGTATTGTACATACTGCTGCACTGGATGCCTTGTAACATAGAACTCCCAGGCATTTGCTTGGGGCAGCAGCAGATAAAGGACAGAAAAATCCTTTCTTTTAAAGAAACCATTTCATCCCATCTTGAATAGTTTATTGCCATGACAATGATTGTATCTCAAAGCACATGTATAAGTGAAAACTGTGAAAAAATGGTTAAATAGCCTTCTATTCATGACCACTAGCAACTTTAGCCAATGTTGTGGACTCAGTTTTGTCTATGGAAAGACAGTCCAGTGCAGCTGTGAAATGTGTTTTACCAGCTAGGCAAGGGTGCAATGTTATTTTAAATAAATAACAATGATTTCTTCATGCATGTTTTGTGGATGTATACATAAGTGCTGGGAAAGGGGAGCTAGGAGGTGTGACAGATGTACTTTGGCTGTTTCACATATGGCAACTGTGAGAAACCAGGACTTGTCTGCAGTGCCCTCCCACTTTTTGCCCCCATTTTGACTACTCGATGCTGGTGTTCTGACTCTGATTGTGCCCTGGGCTCTGCTAACCAGACCCAAGGCCTGTGCTCTGAATAAAAATGCATGGTAATTAGGTATAATTGCAATTGGTATGGTCAGCCTAGCTGTAAGTCTCTAGTAAATAATAGAGCGTGTAGGTTTAGAGGCCCAGTAGACTTAATGCACTAAGTGTGCACTACTGTGTTGCCTGCCTGCTATCATTTTAAAGGCAGCACTGCTTTTCAGGCTGCCTTTACATTAGAATTATAAGCAAATTCGTCTTTGGATTTAAAGGTACTTCCAAAGTCTTAAACTACCTAATTTTTACACGTCACTCCAAGGTCTCGCCGTGGTGCCCAAGGAGTAGGGTGGCATGTAAAAATAAGCAGGGACATTTTAAAAGATGTTGTATATGCCCTGGTGAAGGAAAAACTGACCATTTCATTTCCCCCCATTGTAGTGAATGGCTCCATAGGCTAACATGGAAATACTTTAATAAAGTATAACTATTGCTAGGATTAAGCTGAAATATCATTCAAAGACTTAAAAGAATAGTTATGATAAATACAGCAACTTGCCATTGTTAGATTTGTAACAACTGTTACAGAAAATAAGTTATAGAACTTTCTTTTCCGTGAGCCAAAATCCTTCCTTCCAACTTCCCTCTCCTAATTGGCCAGCCTCTGCTAGGCTGAGCGAAAATCTCTTAATGAGGTGTGAAGTGGCCTTCTAGAGATACAAAGGGCAGAAAACTGCAGCTGCAGAAGCAAAAGGCAGGATGGGGGTGGAGTAGCCAAACTGGTCTTCAAAGGGAGAATGACACTTCAGGACAGCACAGGCTTACCCCCACATCCTGCACCCCCAGCCAGACAGGAGTCCCTGTAATGAGATTTGTGAAGGGGCTGGAAGGGGAGTGTTAGAGAATCTTAGCCACATCCGTGTGTTGGCTTAGCCAGATCTAACCCTCCAGGAGAAAGTTTCTCCATTTTGGATTTTGGAAGAAGAGTGCTTCTGAGACAAGAATATGCCACACATTGAAGGAAATGGTCATACCTGAGGGTGGCACCCTGCATCCCATTGGTCAGGGGTGTCCCCCTGCTTGACATCCAGAATCACTGAATAAAAATGGGAGAGCTACATGGCAACTCAGATCTGCTGCCTGAAACAACCAGGAGAAGAAGGACTGTCCTGCTGGAACACTGATCTGCACCCAAATGATTTCACTCTGAAGGACTGCACCTGCTGCACAATCTGGGACAACAGCCCTAAAAACTTTGCCTGGCTTCACAAGGATTAAGGAGTGAACTCCCTGACAGCAACAGGTTAACAGAGCTCACCTGCACCATCTCCCCCAAGAAGTCCCCAGGCTCGGGTGCGATGTACTCTGATGTAGTCCCAACATCCCAAGGACCATCTCAGAGCTTCCAGACCCTTGGACTGGTGTTTTGGACTCTTTGAACCCAAAAAGAGGAAATTCAGGAAGAAGTTCCAGAAGTCTGGCAAAGGTTCAGCAACTTTTGTAAAAAGCTCCGGAAGTTGACCAGGTGCATTGTGGGAGTTGTAGTCCCAGACCCCAATAGGCAAACCAGGGCATCTGAACCCTTGGCTGGTGCTGTGGACCACTTTCCTGCATCAAGAAACACTTCTGGAAGTAAGAGTAAAGGACACTTGACTTTGTCCCAGTCCAGTGCAACCTTTTTTAACCCTTTGAGCGGTATTTGCTTTTATTTGTTCATAAATATATAACCTATGTTTATAAATGGTTTTTGCAATTGTATTGTGTATTGTGTTTTACTTATTTAATGTATTGCTGTTTTAAATGCTTTACAAACCTGTCTCCTAAGTTAAGCCTGCCTGCTCGTTGTCAGCTACCAAGGGTTGAGCAAGGGAATAATTTATTGAGAAGTTGACTGAACCTTTTATTGTGTTTGTGGCCTTATTACTAGTAGTAGGTCCCTACTTATCAGTACTAATAAACCACTTTCCAATAGCAACAAAACCTGAGCTCAGCAGTGTACTAGCTTTAAGGGAAATTCAGAATACTGTGAAGCGAGTCTTAAACATAAGATAGGAAAGGTGTTGAAAGGGTAGAGGGTGGAAAAGAGGCTATGGTATTGCCTTTCTATTATTCTGTCTTTCTGTAGTCTTCTGTCGTATCCCCTTGGTAGATGCATGTTTGTTGAAGGCCTATTTATCCCAAGATATGGCTGGTTATAATTTGAGGCAGGAGGAGCTGTAAGAGCTCCAGGTGATTCACAGAAAGTCACTTTTGCGTTAGAACTCGGAGTGAGTACTATTCATGCTCAATCAGTGTACTTTCACATAGGATGGAAAACTAGATGCCCTCCGATTTGAAGAACCATGCCACTTCCCATTAAAATGTGAATTGCTTTTTATGAAGGTTGCTACTGCTCGACTGGGAATATGTAGATAAAATTCTATGAAGATCCGCAGTGGACTGTATGTCATACTATTTTATGCCGAGGTATTGTCTGCCATGCATATTGCGTCCTAAATACATTTACTAAAATAATGTCCCATTGGGTTCAAATTTTCTATTATTAAGTATAAGGGCCCAACATTCTTGTAAACAAAATTTAGGATATTTTATTTATGTCAGAGGATATTCTGACAACGAGTTGCATGACGGAATATCAATGACAAAAATATAATTTAACATTAAATATAGTGGTCTGCATATTATTTACAAAAATATTGCAGCATTGGGTAAGATTTTCTCCAATGGGATGACATTTCTGAAAATTATATTTATGGCACAATATGTGTGTCAGATGATATTAAGGCCTCACCTTTCTGGTAGCACATACTCCGAGGCTATGATTTTGAAGAAATAAAGACCTCTTTGAGCACACAACATACATTGATCTATTTGTTGTGTTTGGAATACAACTTTCGATTTTACAGAAGAATAGCAAAAGTGTGGGGGAAACACATACCTGCACATTTGGAGTGCTAGCAAGACCCCATCCACTCTATCCTATTTTTTCAGGTTGGCCTTGGGTACCCCACTGATATATGCTATCACAAGCTGAATTAATAAAACATAATATCAGTCAGGGTCTGTGTATTAACTCTCACTTATAGAAGATCACCCACATTAGCCTCAAAACTAGTCTTTCAAAACTGAAGCCTTACATTCTCGATTGACTCGACCCTTCTTTCCTTGAAACCTGTAAAAATATGTATGATTTCTTTAGTGACTGTCAATGCTTATACATGTGAGCACATGTAAACATACTTCACTTGAGTAGCTCATGCATGTGCTTTACATATTACCATTATGTATGAAGCACTTCCACATGTCTATTTTGGGGAGCCTCTCACTCTGTTATTCTCTTATTCCTGAGCACACAAAGGTTCATTTGTTTCTTGGTGTGCTTCTCTGGTGCCACCCTCTGATGTTGGGAGCCAATTCCATAAATCAAAGCACATGTCCCGTGGAGCACTACTTGTGCGGAACCCATTCAGGTCTCCTGTTTACTCTCAGTTCTTATAAAGCTTAATAGTTACAACATTGGTTTTCAATAAATCCTCTTTTCTCACAATCGGTTACACGTGCTTCTTTTATTGCTGTATCAGATTTAATTCATTTATCTGTGTTCCCTTTCCCATTCCCCGATTCATTTCAGACTCTAATTGATTCTTCGTCAGGGGGTGTTCTGTTAATCAAAGAGAGCAATGTCTCTATTCAATTATCATTCATCATGTCAGGCATGACATGATGAGTAAAAGAAGCATAATTAATAATAATAACTAATAACTAATTGTGAGAAAAGAGGATTTATTGAAAATCTGTGTTATAACAAATAAGCTTCATAAGAACTGAGTTTAAAGAGAAGGCCTGAACAGGTACTTCATGGGTAGTGTTCCACGTGAGTCACGGTCCCAATTCGGACATATGCACTCTCACATGTGACATCATTGTGAGGTCTGACTACAAAAATGCTGGTAACATAACATAAAACCTGAAGACAGTGACCAGCTCAACCAGGTGGAGCACAGCTTCAGACCCCTTCATAATGGGGAGCTACAAGTACAAATGTGCACAATATTGATGTTGTATTATAATGATATTCAGAATTTGCTTTTAATTGATGCACAACAAGAAAGTAGTACATAACATGTATTTTAATAATATATTACACTCCAAATACAAACCATAAATGTGGTGTCATTTAAGTAATTAGTCGCTACCCTTGGCAGGATGTTGATATTGTAGCCTATGACAATATTCCATCGCCAAGGCCTTAAGATCCACGTTCTCTGTGCATTTAATAATTTGTTTTCATCCTTGTTTTGTGGACCATGTTGTATAATACTCAAATTTCCTTCAGTCAATCAGAACACTTAACAAAATACATGTCTTAAATGATCTAGACAGCATCACAGTTCAGTATATCCAATTTAATATCTACAGTGAAATTTGCCTCTATGCTTTATTTTTTAAAGAAAATGTTTTAATATTTTTTTCACAGTACATGCATTTTACTTCTAAGAACTAAGAATTCTACATGCTGCATGATGGTTCTTGCTGCTTGTCAAAGTTCTGTTTGGGAGTGTTGATCTTTTACTCAGCAGTGCCATTCAATGCCGTCCCCTCCCCGATACCACAAAGAGGGCCATAAGTGCATGTTATTCCTGGACTTGTGTGGAAGTTTCCACCATTACCAGGGTTTACTAAGTAACTAATGCATTTAAAAAAGCATTTTGGGTAAAACTGTCCCTTAGGGCACCTTCTCTTTAACTCAAACTACAGGTATTTAATGTTTTAACTAACAATTGCACCTGGTTTTCAAGCTGGATTTTCTGCCTTTGCATTAGTTAGGTCTATCGCAGGTAGATATATTATCCTGCCTTTTACCATCTTTTAATATTTTTAATTTGAATTCCTGTTGGCATCTAATAAAGAATGCGAAGACCAAAATAACATGATGGTGTGTGGACAAGTCAAGTTTGTTAAGATGGTGTATGGCTATGCCACCCAAGGTCATTATATGTTACCTTTACAAGTTGTTACATCTTTTACTTATGCTAATGACAGCTCAGAAGTTCCTGAAAGCATCCCTCAGACAGATTGGATACTTGGGAAACTGCTTTAAGTGTAGTTTTTGTGGATAACCTTGCTCTAAAATGAAAACTGTAACAGTACACACCCATGCCACAGCTTTGCCATTTGATTTGGTTTGGCTTAAAGGCAATGTAAAAAAAATAATTTTGGAATTTACTCAATTTTAACCACTTGTATTTACCTTCCCGTGAAGGTGTCTTGCGACTTTCCTCTGTGATGTCTTGCATCAGTACGATTAAATTGTACTCCATGTAAAGAGCTGTAAAGGTAGTCGAAGTCCAGATGAACAAAAACAGTATAAAACTGCTTGAAAAACAAACTACAATCCCCCTGTTAGGTCCAAAACAGCTACATCATAAGCTGTGACCTACTGTCACCACCTGCTTTGTCAGGTGCAATCGTACCCATAAAAAATAGGGAACGTGTTTTTTTTACTAGGAAACAGATTTTGGCATAATTACCTGAACTGATTTTGTTCTTAAAACTATTTGTTTTAACTAGAATTGGTTCCCTTTGTTGCCAAGTTTGAGAAAGTTCCTCTTTTTGCATGGTCACCCCCTTTTTTTGTGGACTGATGCTGCTGTTTTTTTCTTAACTCTGTGCAAAGAGGCACTGCAGTATATTCTAGGATGTATGTGTTCTGACCCCTAAAACATGGTAAAACTGGCTAACTAATAAATGGCATATTTAACTTTCCAGTAACGCCATACTGCATGGCGCAGAAAATACATCAATGGCATAGGAAAATTACATGTCACCTGTGAACTGCAGAACATGTTGTGCCATCCACTATGGGGATAAAGAAAACATAGATAGCTTCCGGTCTACCTGTGTAGCCTGACTTCTGCAGCTTTTAAACCAGCAGGTAAACCTGTCAAAATCACCCTCTTGGTAGTAAAGAACCCTGTTATTTAATCTTAAATATGTTACTTTTAAGTAGGCATTGTAGCCTACAAGGTATCGTGCATAGTATTTAAAAGTGGCACATGTAAAAATCTATTTTCACTGTAAAAGGGCAGTAGCTGTCCTATGAGAAAAACTAATGTTCAGGATAAAATGTTAAATCTGCTATCTTTGGTTTGAGACAAGCTGCCGGAATAATTAGCACATTATTTGTAAAGTTTGTTAAAAATCCAACTCAGTGGTTAAGTTGGATTTTTAAAAATAAATATTTTTAAAAGTAAGTTTCAAATAGTTAGAGTCTGCCTGAACCTCCAGTAGGCTAATTAGCATTAGTCTGCCAGCAGCTGGTGCCAGTCAGTGTTTCGGCTTAATGAGGACTGCAAAATGCAGAAACAATGGCTTAGGCCTTTTGACAAGAAGATCTGAGTGTGAGGTGTGTGATTCCTATCAGCTCAGGAAGGACAGCTGGGAAGGGTTCAGGACCTTCATTACTTTTAAAGGGAACAGGGTGAGACCTGTTCATTCGTAGGTAAGTGTAAAGGAAGACCTGGGGAAGCAAATTCTTTTGTTTCCTGGGGTCTCTGTAGCCAGCTTCGCCCCTGCCCATAGGAGGGGGAGCTGGTCTCAAAACCTATTTGTTGTAATTTAGAGAGAGGTGAGTGCTCATTTCTCTAAACAAACCCTTGACTGGCAGCAGCAACCTCCAAAGACAGAAAGATGCTGCCATTCTTGGATTTGCCTCAGAGCAGTGCACTGTGGGATAACTTGCAGTAAGACAAACAGGATGTGCTGCAAAAGTGCAAAAGGCTGACCCTGGGAACTTTTTTCTCATTGGTTAGGGAGTGTTCAGGAGTCACCCCTCCCACTGGTAGTAAATCCTATAAAGGTTGCACCTCACTCACAGCTCCTCAGAACAGTCTTTGGACCTTTAAATGAACAGAACAAGACTGGGCTTGTTGTTTGAAACCTGTGTGGAGACCTGAAGGACTAGGCCTGTTTCCACTTGCACCCAGGACTAAGAGGTGAACTCCAATGTTCAGTTAGCTGACTTCTTGTGTGACTACAGGTACACAAAAAGCTGCAAGAGAATCTTTTTCTGAAATGCTCAGATGAACAATAGCGACTGGACCCTGCTGTTGGCCTAGGCAGGAATGAACTTAATAACAACAAAAGAGAGAGAAAAGAGGGAAATTGCTGGGGCAGCACGAGGAGAACCCTCTTTATTTCAAAGAACCCTCACTCACCAACCTAGTTGGTGACATGCTTCATCATTGGGTTCCCACCAGAGGGACCGAGTGTCCCCCTGGTGTGCTACGACGCCTGAAATTACAGCGGAGCGGTTTTTTTTGGGGGGTAGTGTAAGTGTAGGGGTAGTGCAGGTTAAAAGATCGCTAGGCAGGAATGAGTCATGGCCCCTAAGTCCAGTCACTGAGATAGCGGGAGCCTTAGAAGTAACCAAGAGGAGTTGCTCCAGAAAGTTTGAAAAGTTGGACCTTTAAACATTTTGGACTTCCATGACCTATGGAGCGTCAGTGGGTCATCACAGGAAAGGTGTCCAATTTTGAACAGATTTCATCAGATACACCTTCAGGCTTATTCCGCTGGAGGATTCTGAGCTCCATAAAAAAGACTAAGACCAAAGGTAGACATCATGACCGTCAGAAGCTTTCCCCGCCAGAGGACTCGTCCTATGGCAACACATTACAAAAATGGTAAGGGACTGAGAGATTATTTCAAGTTAGTTGATGGCATCTAACAGTAACAAACTCAATATAGTGGATTTTTTTTAATTGGGTTTTCGGTAGTTTGACTGTGACAGCTACCTGAGTTGTGTGTGTCATTTAAAATCAATTCTAAAGTGATCAGACCAGATTGTAGAAATTACTTTCTTAATCTGGATGTTGATGTTTTGGAGAAAATGGAATCTTGTGTGTGGCGTTTTAGGTATTTAAGTCCTTGCACAGCTTGGGTAAAACCCAGGCAAACCAGGGCAGGGTTGAGAAAAAAGAAGCCTGTTATGGTTCTGGAAGTCTAGTCATACGTTGAAATCCCTAGCACTAAGTTGTTGGCTGATTGGGTGACAACAGTGTTAATTAAGTTGTGGAAGATTTGTTTTCCTGAAAATTGTAGCACACTGTATGTGCATTTTGGAGCCGGTTGACTGAACAATGTGAGCCTTCACAGCCAGAGCATGCTAAGGAAGAACATGCTCAGGAAATCCTCAAAATGTTCTCACAGAGGACAGCAACTAGCACCCTCCCCTTTACCAATCTGTCTGTCTTCGTATATTATACAGTGCCTTGTTTGAAACAAGTGTGAGATAATGGCCTGCTGTCAGCAGAATGCCAAGATTCTGCAAGGCAGAAACTTTCAGGAAGAGCTTTCTCAATAATGTCATGGAGCTTTTGATGTTGTTCGACTGCCAATCTGCAATTGAGAAAGAGGCATATGAAAGCCGCAAGCGATATTAAGGGCAGTTGTTTATGATGGCATGTAAGAAGCAGAGAGAGAGGTTTTTTAGCTGCTTTTAAACATGCAAGGGCTTTTAGGATGTCAAAGGCAGTAGTAGATATGGAAAAGGGCCCTGTGAAGGTCCGCAAAAGTTTGTGCCTAATACATTCTGTTTAGACATAGAAGACAGGGGCCAGGGCTCACAGCTCCTAACAAGAATGTATTCAGAGATGTGGCTGTTTACAGGTATAATATTTACAAAATCTGTTTAGTCCCTAGGGAATTGTTAAAAGGTCAGAGGAATTTGGGTGCAAGAAACCGTCAATGCAAATAAGACATTGTGAGAGACTTCACTGTATTTTTGCGATCGGGCTAACTTTTGTTCCTCCAAAATTAAAAATATTAGGTGCAAATGTCTTTTGTGTCCTGTTTGCACCTTTTTAGCATTTTATTTTGCTCCTTTTTTCTTCTTTTTTACCCGCAGATAATAGTTGTGGCAACAGTGTGCAAAACTGAAGCATGTGAGTGGAATTTGCACTCGACTTGCAAAAGACACAAATTCACATTAAAAAAAATATGTACACTTTTAATGACAAGTGAAGCCCAAGGTCTAATTGAGCACAGTAATGGACATAAATGATAAACATAATTTGATTGAGGAGACGCCCTTTTCTGCTACTACACAGAAAACATAGGGTTAAAGGAGAAGAAAGTGCTAAATGCAGTGCATAATTTCCAGCACTTATTTTTCCGCATCAGACTTTTCCCGAGAATAAGAGAGGGAAAAACAAACAAATTGGACAGAGGGAGTAAGAGAAAGACAGAAAACCAATGCAAAGGGAGAAATCATGTACCTGCTAAAACGAGATAAAGGTCAGGGAGTCCCTGGTAGTTGATTAAAGAGGCATGAAGTGGATTTAAGCCTATCATCCTTGGTACTCGGCGCGCTGACCTTTAATTGCATCGGCTGCAAACTTCTGAGCAGAGCTTCGGGCACCAGCACTCTTTTTGTCACAAAGTAAGCAGTAGCTATACTGCTCAGAATCAGTAGTGGCTGCTACGGAACGGGTGTGGGGGGGGAGCAGAGAGAGGGAGGGAGAGAATTAAGAATACATTTTAAAAAATCCACTTACCTGGATGCGGCCCGGCCGCCGCCTACTGCCTACCGCCCGCCACCTTTCCTCCGTCCTCTTGTCCTCTTCCTGGCTTCTGTGGAAGCAGAAAGCACCCAGGCTCTCCTGATCCAAACACAACGCTGCAATGCAGTACTGTGATTGGTGAGCACCCAGTCCCCCCTGAGCCAATCGCAACGCTGCAATGCAGCATTGTGATTGGTCTGAGCGCTATAGTTCTGTGCTCAGACAGGGAATGGGACCCTAGGCATGTTCTCCACACAGGCTGTAATGCACACTTAGGGGCGATTCCGAACTCGCTTGGTAACCGGACGTATGAATCGGACCTGGAGGGCTTTCCAAGCGAGACGCGCTGTCCGAGTCCAACCGAGCGAGTACAATGCAACTGCATGGTTACGGACTCGGTTCTGCCGGACTCCCATAGCACTCTATGGGAGCTTGTGTACGGACGCGTCACAGGCTCCCATAGCAAACAAGCATTGGCATAGCCAATAGGTCTCGCCTTTGGGGCCTTATAAGTGTTTAGCCAGAGCTATTGACTTTGCCAATGTCTTCAAGCTGTGCTGTAGAGAAGTGTGGCTGCTGTGCAGCATGCTGAAAAGTTATAATAAAAAAGTGTCAGAAGCATTTTTGTTACTTTATATATGACCAAGAAGGCATTATGTAAAACTGAACGACCACATTAAAAAAGTATTTACAATAAAAAATTCCTCAGTTTTCTTTTGTTCTTGCAATGCTGGCAACTTGTTTCTGCCTATTGCAATGGTTGTTTGTTAAAGCTTTTTTTTGAGGGGGCATAAACAATCGGAGGGTGAAGGTTGGGAACTAGTACCTGTATTATAACACTAGCAGCGGCCAGACGCTAGGGGAGAATCAACAGATGCCAGATTCCGAGAGCAGGCTGAGGTGGTGCTGAGTGATGCTGAGGTGGTAGTGGTGGTGACTGTTGCGGAGACGATGCTGAGGTGATGCTGAATGATACTCAGGTCTTGCTGAGTGATACTGCTGTGGTGCTGAGTGATGCTGTGGTGGTGCTGAGTGATATTGTCTTGGTGCTGAGTGATGCTGTGGTGGTGCTGAGTGATGCTGTGGTGGCCCTTAGTGATGCTGTGGTGGCCCTGAGTGATGCTGTGGTGGCCCTGAGTGATGCTGTGGTGGTGCTGAATGATGCTGTGGCGGTGCTGAATGTTGCTGTGGTGGTGCTGAGCGATGCTGTGGTGGTGCTGAGCGATGCTGTGGCGGCGCTGAGTGATGCTGTGGCGGCGCTGAGTGATGCTGTGGTGGCGCTGAGTGATGCTGTGGTGGCGCGGAATGATGTTGTGGTGCTGCTGAGTAATGCTGTGGTGGCGCAGATTGATGCTGTTGTGTCGCTAAGTGATGCTGTCGTTGTGCTGAGTAATGCTGTGGTTGCACTGAGTGATGCTGTGGTTGCACTGAGTGATGCTGTGGTTGCACTGAGTGATGCTGTGATGGCGTTGAGTGATGCTGTGATGGCGTTGAGAGATGTTGTGTTGGTGCTGAGTGATGCTGTGCTGGCTCTGATTGATGCTGTGCTGGCTCTGATTGATGCTGTGGTTGCGCTGAGTGATGCTGTGGTGATGCTGAGTGATGCTGTGGTGATGCTGAGTGATGCTGTGGTATTGCCGAGTGAGAGATAGAGTGAAGATATAATGCCCAATTAGAGAGGGTGGTGAGAGAGAAAGAGAGAGAAAGGGTGTACATAGAATAAAGAGTGGAGCGGGATAGAGAGAGAGAAAGAAGGGGAGAGAGAGTGAATGAAGGAGTTTGAAAGAGAAACAGATAAAGGGGTGAGAGAGAATGAAAGGCTAAAAAAGATAGAGAGGGGAGAGTTAATTAAGTAGAGAGAGAATTAGAGAGGGGAGAGAGAGAGAAGGAGAGAGACAATAAGAGTGGGGGGTGTGGAGTTTAAATAGAGTGGAGAAGTGACGTGGAAAAAGTAACCTTAAATATAGCTTTGCGCGAATAAATATATTTAAAAAAAACAGAGTGAGACAAAAATACTGGTAATTAGGCTGTGACTCCCAATATAAAACAAATAGCGATATAAGGTGAAATCAACCCACCGAAGCAATATTTCTAACTAGACAAAAAAAAGCTTGCATTTCAATGCTAATCGCTGTTGTTTTTCATGTGACTGTAGTCCAGGGCCGTCAGTTGGTAATGTGAGCTGCTGCTGCGATTGAAACATCAGAGTCCAGAGAGTTAATGAGCCATGACGAGGAAATGAGGAAGAGATGGGAAACCCAGATGGCAGCTGCGCGCGTGCACGCTATCGTGAACGCAAGCTGGTCGCCTGCCGAAAGCCAGTGGGTTTGCACTTCCAAAACCCGCTTACTAAAACTCTCGGCCAGACCAGCACAAGCGCTGGTGCAGGCCGAGACCTAAAAAGGGGTGGGGAAAAGCGTACAAACCGTGGCGGTCACCCCATTTTGCCCGCCACACTGTACATGCTTGGATCGGGGGACCCATGCGCACCCCCCGTGAACGATTTGGAGTGCTCCGGGTGAAGGGGGGCCAGCTCTGGCCCCCCGAAGTCCAATTCTGACAGCTGCTTACACTCGCTGAGACCGAGTCAATACAGCTGTCCGAATCGTGCATCGTACTTGCCCGTTCGGAATCTGGCTCCATTGCGCGGCACGATTTGGCTCCGTATGAGTTGGACGGATAGATTCTGGTTCGTAAACGATTCGGTAGGTGCGGACGCGATCTTCGCATCGTACTTGGTTGTTTGTAACGGGGGACGATTCGGACGGCAGGATAGGCTCAGAATAGGATTTGCTCTTTACGAATCCCATTTGGAGGCCTTCCTTATGAGATCGGAATCGGCCCCAAAGGAGGGTGCCACCACTCCTCCCCCAGCCTCTAAGCAGCCCAGCCCCACTCCGCACCCAAACCACAGAGCCAGTACATTTAAATAAAATTATAATAACGTTAAGTTATTTTAGTTTTATTTTTCCGTTTTTAATTGCTCACTCTGTAAGCAGTGGGGCGATGCTCCTCTGCCTTAGCGGAGGAGCTGCCACTGCTCAGAATTCGTCCAGGGCATCAGAACATTTCAGAGCAGCGAATGAGTCTCCTCAAGCATTCACGAAAAGTTTTCTACATGCAAATTAAAAAATATGCACAACATTCATAGCTGTGTCGTTCAAATATCCTTTAATGTATTCGCTCTGAGGCTCATCTCCTTCCGCAAATTGAGAGTAGTTTTTAGGTTTGAAAGGAGACAAAAGAAGACATTGGTTCTTAGTTGACAGGTAAAACAAGTTTAAACTTTCTAAACATAGACATGAGGTGCGTTAATAGAAAGAGGTTACGACTGAAGGCACACCATGCTAGTATTGCAGAACAGGTCAGTAGTTGCACTTACATTTGACTTGCATTCCTAAAATATTTTAAGGCCCCTAACTGAGAACTTTCTTTAAAGATCTGTCTCACGTCAAACTTGTTGTGCAAGAGTGAGCATACATTGCAAATGTGCTTCCTTGTTCATTAATTGGGAAGTATGCGTTCGAGGCATATGTGCTATAGATACACATGCTTTGCATACTCCTGCGATCTAGTGTTGGGTCCAGATGTTTGCAAGTTGTTTTTGTTCGAAGAAGTCTTTTCCAGTCACGAGGTAAGATGACTCCTCCTTTCGGTGATAATGCGCATGGGCATTGACTCCATTGTTAGATTAATTTCTTTCCTCCATTGGGTTCGGACGTGGTTTGCGGCGCTCTCGTTCGAAACCATTCTTCGGTATCCCCTCGGCACGCAACCAACTGTACCCACTGTGGTATTGTTTCATACGCATTCCATCATTCTTCGCGTGCCGAAAAAATAGAAAACTACCCATCTTCGATCGAGAAGACGTTGGCGGCCTTAGGGCCTAGGCCTGTCGGTTAACTTCCACTCCGTTACATATCATAGAGTCCTCTGCTGATGGAACGGGCTCCGTTTCAATTCTGTCCTCTGTGCCACTCCAAGTATCCGTGCACCGACCTGCATAAAGTCTGCAACTTGTGCCTCTCACCGGACCACAAAGAAGAAGATTGCGACGCTTGTCAATCATTCCGATCGAAAAAGACTTTGCGGGACCGTCGGGCTCGACGAAGGGACATGCAGCGGCAGAACATCGAATACAGCCTGGATATCTTTGGAGAAGATACTGAGCAGGCAGAAATGGAAGCAAGCGTCAGCAGCGAAAGAGGAGGAGGCCTTCTCTATCCAAGAAATCGGACTCAGAACTGGAGATCGACCTAGAGTCCGAAGAACTTCCAGCTGGACAGGGTGCCATGAGTAACAAAGCCCCTTTGCCCACAAAAATTGTTTCCACCAAACAAAAGGCTTCTGGGCTACCACTGTCTTCTGGCCATGGTCGGCACTGAGAGACTGCCTCTAACGCCCCGCCTTCAAGCTCAGCACCGAAACAGCATACCCAGCCTTCCCGCTCGGGCTCGAGCTGAGAAAAGACACAGTCGGAACCAAAATCTTCGGCTTCAAAGGATAAAAAAGACAAGTCCAGTTCGGCACCGAAAATTTTGGCACCGAAAACAAAAGATGCCTTTCAAAAGCCTCTGTAACCTATCCTGGAAATTATGAAGGAGAAACTAAACCCTCAGCAAAAGAAAATTTACATTAATCCAGACACTGGACATATATTGGCCAAGGATGTGACACCTTCCAAAAGAAAGATTATTTAGGAGGATACAAGTAACACAATTCCTCTAAAAAAAGAAAAAGGGCATGGCTACAACTCCTCTCTACGCTAACCCTCAATCCCCTCCACCATCTTCACCAATACCACTACTACTAGGCTCAAACCCTTTAGACATCACACCACAGGGTTCTCCACACACACACAACCTGATATAGGGGATGGGGATGACAATAGTCCACCACCAATAGATCCTTGGAATGACTATAATATTGATCCACCAATGGATAATGATCCTGATTTATACCCTGCAAAACCATCACCTCCTGATGACAACACAGAATACATGGAGTTAATTTCAAGGGCAGCTTCATACCATGGAGTTACACTATACAAGGAATCTTTAGAAGAAGATTTTTTATTCAAGACACTAGGTTCTACACATAGAACAACTCAAAGTTCACCTATGTTTAAAGGTATGATGCGACATGCCAATGACATTTTTAAACACCCCATTATGTGCCCGTATATTAACACCTAGGGTTGACAAAAAATACAAACCTCCACCATCTGACCCAATTTTTATTAAGGGGCCTTTAGATTCTTTGGTGGTAGCCAATGCTCCGAAAAGAGCAAATTCACAGACTACAGCAGACGCACCTGTTCCAGACAAGGAGTCTAAATTAATAGATGCATCAGGCAAAAGAGTAGCTGTACAATCGCTAACCATTGGCGCATTGCCAACACACAAGGCCTATTAGGGAGATATAATAGGGCCCACTGGGACGAAATGGAGGAGCTAGTCCAACACCTCCCAGAGGAGCATAAGAAGAGAGGACAGGAATTAGTGCAAGAAGAAAAATTAATATCTAATTCCTCAATTAGATGTGTGCTGCTGATACTGCAGCAAGAAGAATTAATACCAGCATTCTCCTTAGAAGACATGCATGGTTCAGATTTTCTGGGTTTAAACCTGAGGTTCAACAGTCTATTCTCAATGCTCCCTTTGACAAACAACACCTTTTTGGACCTCAAGTGGATGAGGCACTCGAGAAAATGAAAAAAGACATAGAGGTAGCAAAATCAATTGGAGCCCTTCAGTCACCATCCAATAGGAGTTCTTTTCGCCGCTCATTTTATAGAGGAGGATCCAAAAGTAATCCATCAGATTCGAATGTATCCTCATATAAATCAAACACACAACCCTCTCCATCTAGGGGTTTCTATAAAAGCACTTACAGAGAGAACAATTTCAAAGGCAAAGGTAAAGGCACACCAGCACGTACCTCTCCATCTACCTGTTAACAGTGACTTCCCTGTAATTCCCCAGATCACCTTACACCTGTCACACAGCAATTTCTTCCCATTTGGCAATCAATAACAACAAATTGGTATTAGACATTATCCAACATGGTTATTGCCTGGAACTCACCAGCAATCCTCCCAATATTCCACCTCGCAATCACAAGCTTTCATTGCAACACCAACAGCTTCTCAAACAAGAAGTACAAGCTCTTCTAACAAAAGGAACTATAGAACCATTTCTAATACAACACCAAGGATAAGGAGTTTACTCACTTTTCTTCCTAACTCCCAAAAAGGACGGTTCTCTATGACCAAAATCAGATCTCAGACCGCTAAACTTATACATACTACCAGAACACTTCCATATGGTCACGCTTCAGCAAGTGCTTCCGCTTTTACAACAAGGCGACTTTATGTCAGCACTGGACTTAAAGGACGCATACTTCCACATTCCGGTTCACCCAGCACATCGCAAATATCTCAGATTTGTCATAGCAGGAAATCACTATCAATTCAAAGTACTCCTATTCAGGGTTACTACTGCACCCAGAGTGTTCACAAAATGTCTAGCAGTAATAGCAGCTAATCTAAGAAGATAACAAAATCATGTCTTCCCATATCTGGACGATTGGCTAATCAAAGCCAACACACAGCAAAAGTGTTTACAACACACTCAAGCTACCATAAACCTACTTCATCAATTGGGGTCTACAGTCAATGCACAAAAGTCCCAACTTCAACCCTCACAACTGCAACCATAGCTAGGAGCAATGCTAAACACTCACACAGCTCTAGCCTCTCCCAATCCAGCCAGAATTCAAAACTTTCAAACTTTATTACTACAGTTTCAAAACAATCAATACCTAACAGTCAAAACTTTCATGCAACTATTAGGAATGATGGTATCATTCATTGCAATAGTGCCTCATGCAAGATTACACATGCGTCCCCTATAAGAATGCTTAGCACGTCAGTGGAATCAATCACAGGGTCAATTAATAGATCTAGTGTTGGTAGACAGCCGCACTCCTCGCTCTCTGCAGTGGTTGAGTACTCAAAAGGGCGGCTCTTGGTCGACCCGATTCCACAAGTCATACTAACAGCAAATGCATCTCTCACAGGTTGGGGCGACCATCTCCGCAATCTAACAATTCATGGTTAATGGGACACCAAACACAAAAGTCTCCACATCAGTTACTTGGAGCTTCTAGATTTTTATCTAGCACTAAAAGCGTTTCAGCCTCAACTGATAGGGAAAGTTGTCCTAGTCCGGATGGACAATATGACAGCTATTTACTATGTACAAAAGCAGGGTGGGACACACTCTCGACAATTGACACTCCTCTCTCAGACCATTTGGAGCTGGGCAATTCACCACAAAATTCATCTTCTGGCAGAACACCTTCCAGGCATACACAATCAATTTGCCAACCTCCTCAGAAGGATGCGTCAACAAATACACAAATGGGAACTTCACCCCCAGGTTCTCCATCCATACTTCTAAAAATGGGGGTTTCCACAGATATACCTCTTTGCTACAGCAGAGAACTCAAAATGCCCAAACTTCGCCTCAAGATTCCCACACCAACCATCCAAAGGCAATGCCCTATGGATGAATTGGTCAGGGATATTCGCTTACGCTTTCCCCCTCTCCTTTTCCTTCCATTTCTGGTTCGGAAACTCAGGCAGACATCACTCACATTGTTTTTAGGGGCTCCCACATGGGCTCGACAACCATGGTTCACCACACTACTAGAACTGTCAGTGGTTCCACACCAAAAGCTGCACTTCACTTCCAGCCTTCTCACACAGAACATTGGAAAAATAAGACATCCAAACCCCAGGAAGCTCAACCTAGCGATCTGACTCCTGAAGTCATAGAGTTTGGATACGTAAACCTACCACCAGATTGTATGACAATTCTTAAAGAAGCACGAAATAATAACACTATAGCATGTTATGCAGCAAAGTAGAAAAGGTTTGTTATGTATTGTAAAAATAACACAATTGATCCGTTAGATGCGTCTATACAAAATATTATTTGTCATCTTTTGCATCTACAGTGAGTTGGCTTAGCTTACTGTTAGACCTGGCACCATTGGCGTGGGTCTCCCTTCCATTTTTTCTGCTGTTGCCTCCTGTGTTGTTGCTGGTCTAGATGCTTTGGGCACTTTGCCACTGCTGTTCAGTGCCAAAGTGCAAGTGCTCCCTTTGTAAAATGTTGTTATGGATTAGTGATTCCATGTTTGGCTATTTGATTTACTATTCAGACCCTAGTACAGTGCACCACGTGTGCCCAGGGCCTGTAAATCAAATGCTGCTGGTAGGCTTGCAGCACTGATTGTGCCACCCACAGAAGCAGCTTGTAAAATGTGGCTCAGGCCTGCCATTGCAGAGCCTGTGTGCAGTCTGGGACTGCCATGTCGACTTGGCAAGTGCACACACTTGCCAGTCCCTAAACCTTCCCTTTTCTACATGTTAGTCACCCCTAAGGTAGGCCCAAGGTACCCCTGTGGGCAGGGTGCATTGTATGTGAAAGGTAGGACATGCCCTGATGTGTGTGGCATGTCCTGATAGTGAAATACTGCCAATTTCGTTTTTCACTATTGCAAGGCTATCTGTTCCCATAGGCCAGAATGGGCCGTTAGTTTATAACATCTTATAAACATAACTGACCCTAGGAACAAGATAGGAAAATAAAGTTTAGTATGCCTGAACTCAGAATGTTAAAGTGCATCTTTTAGTGAGGGTGATTTTTACATTCTGTGTTTGAAAATACCACTTTTAGAAAGTGGGTATTTTCTTGCCTAACCATCCAGTGTGCTTCTGCTAGGTTTGTGTATTGCATGTCTGGCTTTTGGATGACAGGGGGCTGGAGAGGGCTGTGGCTCCAGAAGTCTGATGAGTCAGGGCTGGGCTGAATAGACCTGAGTTGCATTTGGAGTAGAGGGAGGAGATTTCCTTTTCACCTGAATGGGCCTGGTCTGCCTTCAACAATGCTGTCTCCACCTCCTGCCAGGAAGCTGCACCAGTGAGGACAGAACTGGTTTTGGCTGGGTACAGACACTCTCTGCCTTCAGAGAACAAAGGATTTGTGTGTATAAAAAGTGGGGCCCAGGCCCCAGACTTTTAGATCACTTCTGGGAATCAAGAGGAACCTTTGCCAAGGAGAAGAGCCGGAGAAGCTGAGGAGGAATACTGCCCCTGTGCTGTTTGCTGTCTGGGGTTGGCCTGCAGTGGCTGCTTGCTGCCAAGGAAAGGAGAAAAAGGACTTTGCTGCTTTGCTTTGTCACCTGCTTGAAGAAAAGATCTCCAAGGGCTTGAAACTGAGCTTGCCTCCTGTTCTGAAGTCTCAGGAACACAAAGACTTCACCCCTTCTGTCTGCCTGCATCTAGAACTGCTGTTTTAGCTGCTACAGAAGGAAATTGCAACACCGATGCCGGCAAGCGACGCTGTAACCTGCACCGAAGCCGTGAGCGCTGCTCCGACTTGCGACGTAGGCCCAACGCCAGCTGCCGTGCCACATCGACACCAGCGAGTGAAGCCGTAACCTGCCCGAAGCCGTGAGCGCTGCTCCAGTTTGCGACGTGGGCCCGACGGCCGCTGCTGTGCCGCATCCACTCCGAAGCCGCCTTCATCATCGCGGAGCCGATCCTCGACGTGGGTGATCCCCGAATTCATCGACATCGCGCCATCGTAAAGAACAGTGGTTTCGGCGCCATCGTGACGTCATCTCCCCGACGCAGTAAGGAACCGTCGTCTCACCTCCCCTGCGCTGCAGTAAGGAACAGAGGCTGCACCTCCCCTGAGGTCGTAAGGAGTCGACGCCGCGTAGCACCTACGAAGCCGCACCTCCCCGACGCCGTGAACTGTCATTGCTTTCATCAATTCCAAGGTACTGTTCTTTGTGGGTCTGTTTGACTCCGGGCCCGACGCCGCGCACCTCGCGGTCGGTGCCGTACTTTGGGATTTCTATCTGTCATGACGTCGTATAACTCAAAGTGGAGTTATTTGTTGCTACAAGCTTGATTTAAGTGAATAACCTATTTTTAAGAATACTTCTGATACTGTATTGTGGATTTTTGTCGTTTGGTCTTGTTTTAAAAAAAGATAAAGATTATTTATTTTTCTAAACTGGTGTGGTGTCCATTTGTAGTGTTTTCACTGTGTTACTGTATGTGTTCACAAATGCTTTACACACTGCCTCTGAGATAAGCCTGCCTGCTCGTGCCAAGCTACCAAGGGGGTGAGCAGGGGTTATTTTAGGAGTGTATCCCCCTTACCCTGACTAGAAGCAAGGGCCCCTATTTGGACAAAGGTACCTACCTCTGCCAACTAGAGACCCCCATTTCTAACACTTACACATCTATTCGACTACACCTTGCAGCAGTAACATCCCCATAGCTGACATATGTAAGGCAGCAACATGGTCTACACCACACACTTTTACCAAACATTATTGTGAGGGTGTGTTAGCACATCAACAAGCTAATGTATGACAAGCAGTGCTAAAAACACTTTTTCAAACAACTGCAACACCCACTGGTTAGCCACCGCTTTGGGAGAATACTGCTATACAATCTATCAAAGCATGTGTATCTACAGCACACATGCCTCGAACGGATGTTACTTACCCTGTAAGCATCTGTTCTTTGCATGTAGAGCTGTAGATTCACATGCGCCCTCCCTCCTCCCTCCTCCCTGGACACCTGTGGTTGTTGCAGTTCTTATTATTCACATTACATATGCATGGACATCTCTGTACTACACTTACTTACTCCATTCTCACCCTCTCGGGGGAAAACAATCTAACAATGGAGTTGATGCCCATGCGCATTATCACCCAAAGAAGGAGTCACCTTACCTCGTGACTGGAAAAGACTTCTTCGAACAGAAACACCTTGCAAACATCCGGACCCAACACTAGATGGCAGGAGTATGCAAAGCATGTGAATCTACAGCTCTACATGCGAAGAACGGATGCTTACAGGGTAAATAACATAATTCTTTTGCTGTTTTAACTCTTTCTGCAAAACAAAAATATTTCTTCATATATTTGTTGCAAGATGTATTTTCTTGCTAACAATAACAACTGTGTATAATATATTAGCTCATTTACTGGTATCATAGTCCTGGTTAATTTAATACAATACAATGCTGATGACAAACGTGTAAATTATATATTCATTTTTACAGCTAAAAGTTACATCTACAGTAAGTTTATCACTCAGTCGTTCACAGACAAAAGAGCTGAGCTTTTCTCTGAGAATATCCTAAATATCAAATTTGACACTGAAAAGGTCACACCATATTTCGAAGCTAAGATCAGCCCAAATAGCCATTCTCAAACTCTGCCCTTATTTAAGGCGGCAGACCCAAACAATGTTATAAATCTTAATGCAAATTAAACCATGGTCATTCATAGATGACCCACTACCTGAAAACTGGATCAAATAGCGTTCCCCTTCATTGGCCCCGTTCATTGAGTGCTTCATTGGCCTGGGCAGTTTTTCCATCCTCTCTACAAACTGAGCAGATCTCCCCTCTTCTAAATTGCTGTTTTTGAAAAAGGCAATCTAGAAAATGGTGGCTAATGATGTGGCGCCTTGTCAATTTTGAATGTGGTGGGCAGAAATCCATATACCAAATTACATTATGTGAGTGAGCGTAGCAAACGGGCTGGCACCTCCCCCTGTCTCAAAGGTAATTCAGGGATGTTTTTTCCAATTCAGCATTTTAAAAAATGAGCATTACAGTGAATTTCCAGCACAATTTTCCTATGGAATGTATGAAAAAGCAACTGTTTTACGGATCTATTTGAAAGGACCCTCTTAAAATATTTTAGGTTTATTGCCTGTTTGCAAAGCGAGGCTGATCCTCTGCAGACAAGTATTTTCAACCATCTGCCACAATCTACTGAGAAGATGAAGGGTGTGCAATTTAACCATATTGGCCAACGTGATGTAATTGACTCACAGATGTTTTGTAAGCATCGTTGATTGATCAAAGGTACCTTTTGCATCCATCAAATAGAATAAATGACATTGTCCATCTGCAACAGAGTTTTCAATTCCTCGCCAGTGAGTGATTATTATTACGATCACATCAGCCTTCTGGTGATCGTATAATTTATTGACTTCTTTTTTCAATCAGTGAGATCGAGTTTTGCCCATTTACATCTCAGTGGCTCTAATTGATTAGAAGAGTGTTTCATCTTTTAATTATATATTGTAAGTTTGATTTGACACACCCGGAGTGGTTGGTCACTTGTGTAGTCAATTGTGGGATACAGTGCCCTTCCAATATGGTGGCTGTCTATGTACGGCCCCCTTCCTTCTTTCAAAAGACCTTGTCATTATGAACTCCGCACTCTACGGCGTCTATCCCTTGTGTATGCAGGTTTCTATTGCAACATGGCTTCTGACCCGTGCAGTCTAGACTTTCACACACGTTTGGGCATGCACGCCTCTCTTTATTTATAAATTGATGATGAGCTCTCTCATCTGAATGTTCGGATTTATACAGAAGAGCCGCGTGACTTTATTGCTGACGGTGAGTTTCTCACTCTGTGTTTAACATTATTGAGGATTTCACAGAGTCCCCTTGTCTTCATGAGACATAGTGATTATTATTTTTAGGGTGCTCTGTCTAACTGTACGACACTCTGCCCGCATTTTCAATTTGTGGTGAGTCTTACTTTGCAAATTGGGACACTTAAGATTATGTTTGGCGTTATATTCAGATCTTGATGATAGTTTTTGTCTTCACAGCATTTCATCTTAGTAATTGTTAGATACTTCTTTGATATAAAATTGGCATAAATCTTAATGTAAGAATGTTTGTTTTATATTAATAATTCTTATTTTATTGTTACGCACTGATTGATAGGGTTCATGTAATCTCTTGATCTACCTTATTTGGGATCTGACTTGAGATATGTCTTTCTCGGTCTCATCTTTATTCACTTAACAGTATTTCTAGTGCAAGGTGTGCACTTTATCATTGTTTTCTTTTTTCTTTATGTTTATCTCCTCTGGTCACTTTTCCTCACATGTTTCTATGTGTTGCACAACAATCATGATAAGGTTTTCTCTGTGCAGGTGAATAAGTATTGATAAATATGTTCTATTTATTCTGTTTGATATATATATATATACAGTACCTTTGGGGTCCTATGTCAAAATTTCCCCTACATCTGCCTGTCTTGTCCTGGTCTTGCATATTCATTTCAACATTTCATCGGCAATAAGTCCGCCTCTCTTCTTTTGCAACTTGATCTCTTCACCCATGGACTGTTGACTCTGCAGTGAAGATTGATACTATTCAATTATGAGAGTGGACTTTTTATACTTTGACACATGTTTCTTAGATAATCTAAAATGTATTGAAATGTTATGATACAGTGTTGATGTATTTTTGGAAACTGTTACTTGCGTACCCCAGGGGGCCTATGCACTTTTATATACATGGTTTGTTCACCGTTCAAATATATATACACCTGTTCTCTTTATTCATTTATTGAATTTTCTTCCACTTAGATATTTATGTACTTTCCTAGATTGTCTCTGTCTTAAAACTCATCAAAACCGTATGATCTTTGACTTTGATACCTTTACCATAATGTGGTTACACAATTGAGTTGAACAAATAATTGTAAAAAAAGTTTGTTGAAAAATTCCCTTGTTAGCTCTTACCCTCCTATAACCTACACATAAGCTCACAAGGGGTTATTGGGTTGCCCATTTCTTGCAATTCTTTGATATTTAACCCTGAGGCAACATGCCCCTTTAGCCCTGAAAATGGCAGAGAGGGGGTGATGAGCAGGGATCTGCCCTACATTTACACAATTGTTCCTTTAGGATGTCAAAAGGAGGCACTTTGTACTTTCATGATGGTTAAACAAATGAGTATAAAAAAGTGCAGAAACACCCAAAAACTGTTCAAAAATATATAGGTGACATTTGATAATTCTGTGGAAACTGCAACTTTTCAAGGCAACAACAAGTATATTATATACATATATTTACAATAATTCACCTTACATAGCAACCCTTATAATGCATCTTTAAGTATAAGGTGAGTCTGTTCCTTTAAATTGAAGGTTAAACTGCCACAAAAATTACACCTTTTACCTTTACCAGCAATCTAGTTAATGGTGCCTTTCATTTTCAACAGCCGACGTAGTGGATGGCTGGCAGGCAGTAGCAGATAAATAACAAAGAAGACGTCCTCTGGGATTTGTTTAAAGATTTGTGCACACCTAATCACACTTAACCAATCCAGCTGCATCCACACCACAATTATTCATAAAGGACACCGCCAACCTAATGGCTACAGTAAATTGGCACAGATATTCATACAAGGTCAATAGTATTTACCATTTACTAAGTTCATTTATTGCAGTTAGTATTAAGAAACAGAAAAAAACATAATTAAAAACATTTGTATTAAACAATAATCACACACAATTAATTCCAAATTTAAAAACAATTAATCACATAAATCACAGTTAAAATCTTTACACCCAAAAAGAAAAAACACGAGAGATAACCCAGACAGTTATCTTTGTCTTTAGTGGCCACACCCCAGAATTATAATCATGTGCACACGCCCTGATATCTTGAAACCATCAATACCTAGGGTGCTTGTCCGTACAGCTGAGTATATGGCAACAACAAAAATGCGTCGACGCGTTTCGAAGGCTTTATCTTATTCCACCTTCTTTATCAAGACAGAAATTAAAACCTCTCATTTCTTGTAAATATTTCGGTGGGTGATCGTCAAAACCCTCTCTAGCCACAAATATCGTGCTCCAAGGCGTTGTCACCGATAAAATAAATGAATTTTTTTGCACACTTATGAAAAAGGATGATGTTTGTGGTTCTCGAATGTCACCACTACTCCCTTTGGCACTCCATTGGTCTATCCTTAATGTTTCAATTTCTTCTTCAAAAGGGTGCAGACTCCTAATTTCTGTTTTTAATTTCAGTGCCAGGATATTTTACCTAGAGGGAATCTTGTGCCTTCATACGATTCCTCCCACAGTAGCAGATGCCAAGGGCTTAACTTCAGGCTAGTCTGAAACTTTTCTAAGGTAGCTGGACAGAAAGCACACTTGGTTCTTCCACATGTGCACTTGTGCTGTACAGCAAACATTTCCCAATGACTAGTTTGTGTCTCCTTCTCTCCAACTCAAGTCGTTGGAGCATGGGAAGACGAGAGAGGTCAAAGACATGACCCCTCCTTACCCCCTCCGTTCCCCATCTTGTCACAGAGTGGGGTGGAGTCATGATGTTTTCTGACCCCATATCACCTTGTGATGACAGGGAAAGTGTGGGGTAAGTTTGAGGTGAATGCTGACATAAAACCTCTGGGAGGGATTCTGGAATCAGTGGCTGAGTCTATGTTCTATTCGTTGGACCCTGCCTGAAGGACTTCACCAACCACAGCTATGAAAATGAACGGCTGAACGAAAGCAAGCCCACCATCATTCCTGCCTCAGATCCCTGCAGTGGGCCACAATGAGGTGCAGAGAGTCAAACAGCCAGTTTTAGACCTGTCAGCCTTAGGGTGGTCTTCCCTCCAAACATTTTGTCTTCCTCCTCCATTTTTGCTGCTCTTGTTTTTGCTGGCCTTAGGACTTTACACACTTTACCACTGCCAACCAGTGCTAAAGGGCATCTGCTAACCCCTTAAAACATGCTAATATTGGCTTATACCCAATTGGCATATTTAATGTACTTGTAAGCCTCTAGTAAAGTGGTGCTACATTTACCCAGGGCCTGTAAATTAAATATTACCAGTGGGTCCACAGAACTGATTGTGCCACCCACTTAGTTAACCCTTTCAAAAATGTCTCAGGCCTGCCACTGCAGCCTGTGTGTGCAGTTTTAAACTGCCATTTCAACCAGGCAAAATAAACCTTTTTTACTAGGCTCAAACATTTCTTTTTAATACATATAAGTCACCCCTAGGGTAGGCCTTGGACAGCCCAGAAGGCAGGGTGCAGTGCATTTTAAAAAGTATGACTTTACCTTTTAAGATTTATATGTCCTGGTCGTGAAAAAACTCTTAAATCCATGTTTCAATACTCCAAGGTCTACCCCTCCCATAGGATAACATTGGAGTCACCTTATTACATTTGATAAGCTGTAACTAACCAAATGGGAACAGGTCCATTTTTGGTGTCTTTAAAATTATAATGAAAAAGCCCCTCTTATTGCAAAGCCGAGTTTTTAATTACAATTTTGAAAATGCCACTTTTAGAAAGTTGGCCTTTTCCTGCCGTAGCCATTTGGTGCATGCAGCCTGTCTCTGGGTCACATAACTATGTGTAGTTGACAGTTGTGCTTTGTATATTTCTTCTAGACAGCCACACACAATAGAGAGCTTAGGTGTGCCTGGATGGGCCATCATTTGCAAGATGGGAGGGAGGAGCTGGGCACAGCCCAACTTCACTTGTAAAGGCTGTGTCCTGCCTCCAAACAAAGGGCTGCATACCACCTGTAGTTAGTCTGGAGCCAGGGTCAGGAAGACAGAACACCTGTGCATTTAAAAGAGGAACCTCCAGAAGCTTCTTCAACTTCAGAGGCAGAACTAGGTATAAATATTGGACCACAGACACCAGCTCTTCAGTACACTTCTAGACCTGTGGACACTCTGCCAGGAAGAAGGTCTGCTGCATTGCTGAAAGGGCTGCCACTCTGTTGGACTGCTGCTCTGAAGGACTGCAGCCCTGCTGTGTTGACCTTTTGTTGGATTGCCCTCATGTCTGGGAGAGAAGGACTGGACCTGCATCTGTTGATCCCAGAAGCACAAGAGTGACTCCAAGGGCTAGTTGGCTGGCCTCCTGATGTGAGCCTCAGAGACAGAAGGCTCCAACAACCTTGAAGCCAGCACCTGGACTCTGCCACCTGTGAGTCTACCCTGCCAAGTGCTACCACCTCAGTCCTGGACCTTTGTAAGTGGACCTAAGTTGGTGTGCCAGTCTCTGTGGATCCAGTGGAACCGAAGCATTTCCTCTGCTGTGGAGCACAACCCCAATCAGAACGACGCATCACCACTATTGCGTTGATCTTCTCCATCGCAAAGACCTGCATCACATCACAGCCTGACACATCAGGATTACAACAAAGAGGCTACACGCTGTCATACCCCCCTTGGGACTAGTATTTGATGAATTTTGCGATTTCGCCCCATCATTGAAAGCAATTATTCCCACCTTTTGGGTATGATGTGACGTGCAATACTAACATGCACTGTGTTTACATTCTCGCCTTTATTAATATCCTGCATTTATGAAATGTTAAAATGTGAATCAGTCACTCACCAATATTTGTACTGATTCGTACCACACTAACTGTACGATTGTACATATATATATATTTTTTCGATTTATATTTTTTTCGATTTTGGAATTAATTAATTCCTGGTTGTTGTTTATTTTAAATTGCATTTGTCTTTTTCTGATTTTTGAGGTTCACACATGTGTAATCTCGCTAATGTTGCAAATTGCACGATAGAGTAACTTTTCTATGTCTATTGTGGCGTAATATTATTTAAATGTCTTCCGTGTTACACTCTGGTAACTTGACAAAGGCCTTCACGGCTGAAACGCGTTGTTTGTAAGCGAATAAATCACTCGCATCACCTGGATTGTGTGCCGCCTCATTCCTCTGGGTTTGAACTGTTCTTTCATATATATATATATATATAGATACATAAACTTATGACTGCACAAGGAACTTTGGGTCCGCGTTCGTCTTGTCCGAGTGAAAGTGGATGTTTGAGGACGAAGCCAGCGAGATATATATATATATATATATATATAGTAACACAGTTATGAAAAAAATATATTTTACATTATATTAATGTTTCTGTTTAATTCTTTAAATGTACTACTATAAAAGTACTATATATATATATATTTTTTTTTTTACATGAAACATGAAAAATGTTAACAATTTAATTCCAAAACATTAAATAAATTACTAAACAAATATAATGAAAAAAATTAAAAAACGAAAAAGACATTTACAAAAAATATAAACATTAAGAATCAAAGACAAATATAAACAAATACTGTAAAATTAAAATTATAGCCAAATATTGATAAGAAATATATTTAACCAACATTAGGAAATAGATTCAAGTATGGTAATAATGCATATACTATTCCCACTACAGTGTATGCAATAGTAAAGAAAGCGTAAGACTTCAGAGGGGTTAAATATATTATTCCCACTCCAAACAGTGCAACAGTAGGGAAGTGTTGGACTTCAGAGGGATTACATTTACTATTCCCACTACAGTCTGTGCAACAGTAGGGAAAGCATTGGAAGTCGGAGGGGTTACATTTACTATTCCCACTCCAGTCTGTGAAACTATATGGAATGCATTGGACATTGGAGGGGTAAGATTTACTATTCCCATTCCAGTCTGTGCAACAGTAGAGAAAGTGCTGGACTTCAGAGGGGGGAGATTTGTTATTCCCACTCCAGTCTGTGCAACAGTAGGGAAAGCGTTGGACTTTGCTGGGTAAACATTCACTATTCCCACTCCAGTCTGTGCCACTGTAGGGGAAAGTGTTGGACTTCCGAGGGTTACATTTACTAATCCCACTCCAGTCTAAGCAACAGTAGCTAACTACTTCACTTTAAACACATTACATATTTTAGTAACCATATTAATTAAAAAAAATATGAAACTCTTTATCTAAACATTATTACTTAACATAATATATATATATATTTTTTATGTAAACAATTAACCAATTTACAAAATTTATAAACAATGTAATAATTAATTTTCAATTAAAAATAATGGTTAATTAATTATTACTTAATCAACTTGTCACCCTATACCTCAACAAGCCTAGCAAGCACCCCTAAAATATAAATAAATAAAGAAATATAACACAATTTATATAATTAATACTCAATTACATAACTAAATAATAATTAATAATTATTTGTTAAATAATAATCACTTAATTACCTTCCTACCCTACAACCTTAAAAACCCAGCAACACACACCAAAACTAAAGCTAAAATATATAATTATTACATGATTTTCATAATTATTAATTAATAAAATATTTAATTATACATTATTTGTTATTATTATTACTTAATTAATTTCCCACCCAATACCCATACACATCTAACTAAAATATAACTAAAATAAATCAGTATTACATATTGTACATAATTAGTAGTCACTCCAATAATTAATAATACATTAAAAATTAATTGTTAATTAATATCACTTAATTAACTTCCCATCCTATACCACTACAAACCCAGCAGCCTGCACCTAAACATTAACTAAAATATATGATTATTACACAATTTAGATAATTAATAGTCAATGAAATAATTAATAATAAATTCAAAGTTAATTGTCAATCATTCCCTAAATCATTTCCCACCATGTACCCATACAAACATAGCAACCCACACCTAAAATATAAGTAAATGTAATCAGTATTACATAATATACATAATTAATATCAAACACTTAGTTACAAATTAATAATTAAATAATAATTAATTATTACTTAATTAACTTCCCACCCTGCCCCCTTCAAGCCCAACAACCTGCTATGACACTATAATTAACTATTAGCGATTAAATTAAAAGTTCTAAATCACTTAAAATTACAACCTATCTTTAAAAAAAGAATAACAATAAAATAATATCTATATATATATATATGTATATATATATATATATTATCTACTGGCGGTCGCCAGTAGATAGTTATAGTTAAAACCTATTATCCATAGGAAATCCGCGACATTCTATTTGAAATAACGTTGGCGCCGGTTAACGAATCTTCGCGAAAGTTTCCAACTTGTTGGGGTGCTCCGGTCCGCTCCTATCCTGAAAGTCTCGGGGTGATACGTCAAGCGGGGGCCGAGAAAAAAGGGGGGTCCCAAAACGTGTTTTCCCCATTCATTTTTCCATAGGAACCTTTAGTCGCAGCTACAGCCCGAACTGCTGAACGGAATTACACCAAATTTGGCAAAGAGGTAGCCCTTGGTTCAGTGTCGTGCCTTTTGCTTAAATGGTGTAAATCCGTTCAGTAGTTCCTGAGAAAATCAAAAGTAAAGTCACATATATATCTGGGCGGAGCCTAACCACACATGTCATCGTGAGATCTGATTGGCTGTCAGCACTTCATCCTGGAATTTCTGGCAGCCATCTTGGGACCAATATAAATGATAGTACCTCATTGAAATGCATTGTAGTGAATAGAAGATTTTGAGGGTCACCAAAAGGAGAACTTTAAAGGGTGATAACAGGCTTTAGTTACATTAGAATTTATTTGTTGACGGTACCATACTAATTTTAGGAATTGTGGTGTATTCCAAGGTGATTTTACCATGTGAAAAACCTTCTGCTGGGATATCATGAATCATGTTTGAGAGAACACTATTTTCTCATGCTTGTCCCATGGAGGTTTGGAAGGTGCTCCAGAAGCTAAAATGAGAGCATATTTTCTGTAAATTCACATTATCTTTCTCACTCATGTGAGAATGAAGTCTGACATTCTCAGTAAAACATGTACATCCAACAAGGGCAGAGACTGTCAGTTGATTCCTTTGTGTTCTACTGCAGCTTCCCAGAGTGTTCTAAAGAACAACTAGAGTGCTAACAGCCTTACTTATGACAAAAGTATGGCACACCTGAAGCCATCTTGATTGGAATAAACTGGTAACACTTAAAACATTTAATTTAAAAAGGAACAAAACGATGGGGTTCATTTTGTCATAGAAATTATGGTTAGTGCTGTAGAAAGAAAAATTAGGACATGTTTCAAGTGTGATCTCAAATATCTTCCTGTTATATTTCAACAGGAGCAGCCTGCCAGTTGATGCCTTTGTGTTCTACTGCAGCTTCCCAGAGTGTTCTAAAGAACAACTAGAGTGCTAACAGCCTTACTTATGACAAAAGTATGGCACACCTGAAGCCATCTTGATTGGAATAAACTGGTAACACTTAAAACATTTAATTTAAAAAGGAACAAAATGATGGGGTTCATTTTGTCATAGAAATTATGGTTAGTGCTGTAGAAAGAAAAATTAGGACATATTTCAAGTGTGATCTCAAATATCTTCCTGTTATATTTCAACAGGAGCAGCCTGCCAGTTGATGCCTTTGTGTTCTACTGCAGCTTCCCAGAGTGTTCTAAAGAACAACTAGAGCGCTAACAGCCTTACTTATGACAAAAGTATGGCACACCTGAAGCCATCTTGATTGGAATAAACCGGTAACACTTAAAACATTTAATTTAAAAAGGAACAAAATGAGGGGTTCTTT
The DNA here is from genome assembly GCA_963921515.1 of Calotriton arnoldi. Lineage (NCBI taxonomy): Eukaryota > Metazoa > Chordata > Amphibia > Caudata > Salamandridae > Calotriton > Calotriton arnoldi. The sequence continues at coordinate 894,945 of CAWUFW010004737.1, forward strand.
TTTAAATAGAAATTATGGTTAGTGCTGCAGAAAGAAAAATTAGGGCATGTTTTAAGTGAGATCTCAAATCCTCTTCTATTTCATTAGAAAATTCTGACATGCAGACTGAAACAATCACTTTCAATACCAGCAGCAGACTACCAGTTAACTCCCTGGTGAGCAGTAGCTTTACTCCAGTGATCTAATGAGCAACTAGAGTGCTAACATTCTGAATTTATGGCAGATGTGAGACACATCTGAATGCCTTCTTGATGGAATCAAAGTAAAAAACTGAAAGCATTTCCTACTGAGGAGACTGCAGTAAATGAAGAAATTAGGAAACTTCATAACAAAGAAGTCTTCCAAGATGGCCACCAGTGAAAAAAGAGCCCAAATGTAGCACAAATATTACCCAGATGTAGCCCACATATAGCCCAATGACAAAAGTGTGCAAAACACTTTTTATTTTTAGTTTTTTTGCAGTTTTATGTAGTGCAGTCAGGTATTGGAGCATTGCATCTTAAAACATGACCCCCTACACTACAAAAACACCACTGCACTACCTTAAACCCTAAAACACTACCCCCAGCACGACCCCCTACACTACACAAGCACCACTGCACTATCCTAAACCCTAAAACACTACCCCCAGCACGACCCCCTACACTACCCAAACACCACTGCACTAACCTAAATCCTAAAACACTACCACCAGCACGACCCCCTACACTACCCAAACACCACTGCACTACCCTAAAACATGACCCCCTACACTACACAAACACCACTGCACTACCCTAAACCCTAAAACACTACCCCCAGCACGACCCCCTACACTACACAAGCACCACTGCACTACCCTAAACCCTAAAACATAACCCCAGCACGACCCCCTACACTACACAAACACCACTGCACTACCCTAAACCCTAAAACACTACCCCCAGCACAACCCTCTACACTACCCAAACACCACTGCACTAACCTAAATCCTAAAACACTACCCCCAGCATGACCCCCTACACTACCCAAACACCACTGCACTACCCTAAAACATGACCCCCTACACTACACAAACACCACTGCACTACCCTAAACCCTAAAACACTACCCCCAGCACGACCCCCTACACTACACAAGCACCACTGCACTACCCTAAACCCTAAAACACTACCCCCAGCACGACCCCCTACACTGCCCGAACACCACTGCACTGCCCTAAACCCTGAAACACCACCCCCTTCACGACCCCCTACACTGCCCGAACACCACTGCACTGCCCTAAACCCTGAAACATCACCCCCAGCACAACCCCCTACACTGCCTGAGCACCATTGCTCTGCCCTAAACCCTGAAACACCAGCCCCAGCACGACCCCCTACACTGCCCGAACACCACTGCACTGCCCTAAACCTTGAAACACCAGCCCCAGCACGACCCCCTACACTGCCCGAACACCACTGCACTGCCCTAAACCCTGAAACACCAGCCCCAGCAGGACCCCTACACTGCCAGAACACCACTGCATTGCCCTAGACTCTGAAACACCAGCCCCAGCAAGACCCCCTACACTGCCCGAACACCACTGCACTGCCCTAAACCCTGAAACACCAGCCCCAGCACGACCCCCTACACTGCCCGAACACCACTGCACTGCCCTAAACCCTGAAACACCAGCCCCAGCACCACCCCCTACACTGCCCGAACACCACTGCACTGCCCTAAACCCTGAAACACCAGCTCCAGCACCACCCCCTACAATGCCCGAACACCACTGTACTGCCCTAAACCCTGAAACACCACCCCCTGCACCGCCCCTACACTGCCCGAACACCACTGCACTGCCCTAAACCCTGAAACACCACCCCCTGCACGACCCCCTACACTGCCCGAACACCACTGCACTGCCCTAAACCCTGAAACACCACCCCCTGCACCACCCCCTACACTGCCCGAACACCACTGCACTGCCCTAAACCCTGAAACACCACCCCCAGCATGACCCCCTTTACTGCTCGAACACCACTGCACTGCCCCAAACCCTGAAACACCACCCCCAGCATGACCCCCTACACTGCCCGAACACCACTGCCCTAAACCCTAAAACACCACCCCTGCATGACCCCCTACACTGCCCGAACACCACTGCACTGCCCTAAACCCTGAAACACCACCCCCTGCACGACCCCCTACACTGCCTGAACACCACTGCACTGCCCTAAACCCTGACACACCACCCCCAGCACGACCCCCTACACTGCCCGAACACCACTGCACTACCCTAAACCCTAAAACACCACCCCCAGCACGACCCCCTACACTGCCCGAACACCACTGCACTGCCCTAAACCCTAGAACACTACCCCCAGCATGACCCCCTACACTACCCGAACACCACTGCACTACCCTAAACCCTAAAATACTCCCCGCAGCACGACCCCCTACACTACCCGAACACGACTGCACTGCCCTAAACCCTAAAACACTCCCCCCAGCACGACCCCCTACACTACCCGAACACCACTGCACTGCCCTAAACCCTAAAACACTCCCCCCATCACGACCCCCTACACTACCCAAACACCACTGCACTACCCTAAACCCTAAAACACTAACCCCAGCACGACCCCTACACTACCCAAACACCACTGTAGTACCCTAAAACACTCCCCCAGGACGACTCCCTACACTACCCAAACACCACTGCACTACCCTAAACCCTAAATCTACCCCCAGCATGACCCCCTACACTACACAAACACCACTGCACTACCCTAAACCCTAAATCTACCCCCAGCATGACCCCCTACACTACACAAACACCACTGCACTACCCTAAACCCTAAATCTAACCCCAGCATGACCCCCTACACTACACAAACACCACTGCACTACCCTAAACCCTAAAACACTACCCCCAGCACGACCCTCTTCACTACCTAAACACAACTGCACAATTTGTTACAGGCGTTGCAACGCAGGCCTGTGGTGCTTACTGGAAGTACCTGGTGGGCTGGTTGGGCCCCAGGGACTCTCAGGATTCAAGGTGACCTAATCCCCCAACTTAAAACGCGCCACGGGGCGCGTTTGCACAGTGGTGAAGGGAGGGGCGGGGCCTCAGGTGACATGTGCGCAAACACGCCCTGTGGTGCGTTTTAAGTTGGGGAGTTAATTCCCTTTGAATCCTGGGGGCCAACTAGCCCACCAGGTACCTTCAGTAAGCACAACAGAGTTGCGTTGCAGAGAGGTGAAAAAGGTGCGTGGCCTCGGAACGCCTCTCTGCAACTCAGCTCTGTGGTCCTAACTGTAGGTACCTGGGGGGCTAGTTGGGCCCCAGGGACCCTCAGGATTCAAGGGTACTTAATCCCGCAACTTAAAACGCGCCATGGGGCGCGTTTGCACACATGTCACCTCAGGCCCCCCCTCCCTTCACCACTGTGCAAACGCGCACTGGCTCTGGTTAGTCAGAGTCAGTTACCACCAGTACCCGTCTGAAAAAGTTGTGGGCACAGGATGATTTTGCAACAAGGCCTCTTTCTGCTCCTCTGTTGGTTCTTTCTGCACATCTTTTGCTTCTTTCTGTGCGTTTTTTCTTCTTTCTTCACATGTCCTACCTCTGTTGGCATAGTTAGAAACTAGCATTTAAAAAACCTTTGAAATTCACTTAAAAAATCATAGGTTTCAGGCACGTTATAGTTAGAAATTAGCATTTAAAAAACCTTTGAAATTCACTGAAAAAACCATAGGTTTCAGGCACGTTATAGTTAGAAATTAGCATTTAAAAAACCTTTGAAATTCACTGAAAAAACCATAGGTTTCAGGCACGTTATAGTTAGAAATTAGCATTTAAAAAACCTTTGAAATTCACTGAAAAAACCATAGGTTTCAGACACGTTATAGTTAGAAATTAGCATTTAAAAAACCTTTGAAATTCACTGAAAAAACCATAGGTTTTAGGGACAGTTATAGTTAGTTGGACATTGCACTCGTACAAAACCCGTGAAATTCCCCTGTTATAGTTAGTTCAGCTAACTATAACTCGCGCCCCGCAATGCACTGCTGATGACGTCACATATTACATCACTCATGACATGGTCAGTGACATCACTGATGACATCACTGATGACATCTCAAATGACATCACTGATGACATCATCCATGTGATAATTTCATGCATCTTCTCACACCCTAATATAACTTTTGATACACCCACTCTAAATTACAGACTGCCATTCTCAAAACCATAGACACTCCAACACCAAAAACTACATACCCACTCACTGATTCTTAGGTCTACACACACATCCACTCACTCACCTGTACAGTCACTCATACTTACAGTCACTCAGTACAGGACTATCATATGCACTCATACACCTATATAAACACTCACACACCTAGTCAAAGTCATGCAAAAAATTAATCACACACCCATTTACTCACCTATACAGTTATACACACACCAGCTCACTTACTCATACAAATACTAGCACATTCTTACGCTCTTAAACAATAACTGATACAAGCACACACGCATCCATACAGCCACTCTCACAATAACACACTCTCACTTATAGCCATTTAAATACTCTAACACACATATATACTGCCTTTTACATATGTAGTTACTTGCACATGTACCACTGAGATATACATTCACTCACTAACACACCCATACACACACTCACCCACCCAAGCAGTCCATCACAGATGCACTCTTGAAATCATGCACCCAGTGAATCACCCACTCACACATCTATGTATAGAGTCACACACACCCCACCCACACAAACACTCAGGCAGCCATACAGATACTCAGAGAACCAATCAATAACCCATATAGACACTCATGTAGCTATTCGCAAATCCATGCATCCACTTACACACCAACAAACAGACGGATACAGACATTCACACAGTTTAGTCACTAACCCATGCATTCAGTAAGATACGTTTAATCACTCACTAGTAGAGTCAGTCACTCACGTACTAAATCATCCATTCAGACACTTATACACCCACTCATTCTTCAATACGCCTTTCCCTATATATATTAAACATATTTAAACTTTACAGAAACACACAGTCACTGGATGATGTCATCAGTGATGTCATTTGAGATGTCATCAGTGATGTCATCAGTGATGTCACTGACCATGTCATGAGTGATGTAATATGTGACGTCATCAGCAGTGCATTGCGGGGCGCGAGTTATAGTTAGCTGAACTAACTATAACAGGGGAATTTCACGGGTTTTGTACGAGTGCAATGTCCAACTAACTATAACTGTCCCTAAAACCTATGGTTTTTTCAGTGAATATATATATATATACATACAAAACACATTAAATTAATTCACTATATTTTTTTTAAATGATATTAACAGCAATGATTTCTTAATAACGATATTACTTACCTGAAAAAACGATATTCTTGACAACAATATTATTGCATCACAATATTTTTCTATCAAACTAATTGATTCCAACATTTCTGTCTCCGGTATTTAAAACTCGATATTTTGTCCAAATGCCTCCCATTAACCAATATGCAGATGTCACCCACATATGCACGAGAGTGGTCTCCACTGGGTATATTATCTAGCTTAAATCGATCATAGATGATGAAAAAATGGAAGGCTTCCTTCTCTCTGAAGCTAGCCCCAGCTAAAACTGAATTTATACTACTTTATAGAGGCGAGAACAAATATGAGATCTAAAAATGAATAGAATTAAGAATACAATCTAGACTCATTCCTTCAATAGGGCAGTTAGCGAAATCCTTAGAATATATGCCTGACAATCAAATGAACTTCCAAGACCACATATCGAAATAAAAGAAATTGGCACAGTTATTGTTGCACCTATCAACAGTGCTTTAAATGGAAAGAAATAAGTGCAGGTACTCATTAAAATGAGTTAGAGGTGTGGCAAATGGGCGGGGCTAGGGGCGGGGCTAAGGGCAAGATATGATGATACATAATGACCTCTGTACCAGTTACAGCACATATCAAAACGCATGAGAAATGCGTTTAGTAAACATCATGTATCCACTTTACATCTTCGTTTCCTGCTTCAACAGAGGGGCACACAAAGGAAAGCAGCCTCTGTGCGGAACAAAAAGATGGAGAAAAAAAATCGGCTTTGGGGAAGGTAGAGGATTGTCTGTCGCTGCCGCTCACTTTAGTAGGGCCAGTACAGTTCCTTAAATGGGACAGTATTACTGACTGGCAGCCCCAGCCCATTTCACACGCCTGATGGAGGAAGGGGGTGGAGGGGCCTTAAGCATTTTAAGCCTAATAGCCATTGCGCACCTGATCAACAGTGCAGGGTCTGTCTAGACCCTGTCCTGCTGATCACAGCATGACACAAGGCAAGCCCTCTCAACCCCCTGCAGTCTGGAGACGTTCAAGTGAGAGCTGCTGGAATCTCCAGCAGCGATTGTGCAAAAGGCCACTGAGGGGCTCAGTGACTTGCAAGCTCCTCGGAAGCAGAGCGGCATCTGCCCTGAGCAGGAGGAGGTAAGTAACCTGAGCCTGCTGTGCTCTCAATGAGGGTACCGGTACTCTCCCTCACCTAAGAAAAGTGCCGGTACTGACGGCCAGAAAATTCTGAAGTGCCGGTACTCAGTACCGGTGAGTACCGGCCCATTTAAAGCACTGCCTATCAAGGAAAATGAAACCTGTGACGGCATTCGAGGAGCACAGAATACAAGTAAGATGTTCATGGCATTCTGAGCTGTCGATAGCAAAAACGGGAAAACATCAAACACAGCCATTCCAGAATAAGGAGTGGGCTTTCGTTGAAGCTGACACTGACCTCCTCTCTGCTATGCTGGAGATAGGCCACAAAACATACTTATTTAAAACCATTCTCACCCTGAACGGGCAATGCTCTCTTACATCAGTGATTGTATATGTATGCCTCTGCACTTCTACATACTGTTACACATACCACCTCTTGGTCAATATAAATGAACTAAATTACATTTGTAAAGCACTACTGTTACCCACAGGTCGTCCAGGTGCTAGCAGATTCCCAAGCAACAACAGAGTTAACTGAGCAGCGCCTACTAAGGCATTTGAAACAATTAGGTTTCCATCTTTTTCCTGAAAGTGCTACAATTGGAAGTGATATAGGGAGGGAGCTTCGAAAATTAGCTATTAGGAATGAACAAGAAGATAGCCTGATGTTAGGGACCACCAATTATTGAAGAGCAGAACACCTCCGATGACAAGTTGGAAGACGGCACGAGAATTTCTTCCTTATAAAAAAAAGTAGGCTTGTGGTATGTACTGCTCCAATGGTAAGGCAGAGGGCCATGAAAAGGATGCATTTCGATCATTTTGGGTGAGGTCTGAGGTAAAACGCCACATGATATAAATGAAAGCAGTACTAAGTAGACATCTTCTCAATAACAATATTTAACAGTGTGGTGGGTAGAAGGTCGAAATAGCAAGATTTGATGAAGAGATGCCTCCATTTTTAAACTGTAAGAATGCCCTGACCATATGGACTTCAACTCTTTAGAATCAGTGAGAATCGAATTAGAGTAATCTGCAAACCTATTTTATTACTCAATCTGGAGCCATTCGTTTTTAGCTGATACTTGACTAATTTCAATTCTTCAATACTCAAAGCCAAATGATTATCCCGTGTATAAGGTTTACACCTGAAATTACTAGACTCAGAGAAAAAAAGGCACCCCCACGAGGACTTGAACTGATCGTTAATACCCAGAAGTTTAATTTCAGGAAAAAAGATATTCATGTTTTCTCACAGGACAGGTTCTGGGTGCCAGAATTGTGAATAACGAGTTTCAGGCAAATGGTTTAAACTTTAGATCTTGTTTTAAGGCTATATCAGACTCCCGCATCTATCTTTAGGGTGAGATATGTCACCATTAGATCTTAACTTAATAAACGTATAGTTGCGATCTGTCATGTTACTGTTATAGCCTTCCTTTCGTTCCTGTGCTTACATATGTGTGAGTCAATGCACAACATATGATTTCAAGGGATTAGAGGTTGTAGCTAAAAGACTGTATTGTGTTTCAAACAAATAAATGAAGGTGAAATATATCAACCTCACTAAAATTTCGTCAACCATACCTTGTCCATAGTAAACCCCTAAGAATGAACCTATGTGAAGTTTAAATAAGCATGCCTTGATCAGTAAAGTTTAGTGAGAGAAAAAGGCAGTTATAAAATGATAAAATATAAGAATGAGTTTACAGCATTTTAACTTAAATAAACATTCATTATCACCTGTTAATCCCAGGAGCATTTTGGCCTTAGTGTTCCGATTGGCTGAGTTGTACCCTTTCACGACTGACTTTAGTGGCCTCAAGCAAATGTGCTATCGAGTGCAATTTTTCAAATTTTTCATTTATATTGCTTGCCACTTGCATTGCTATCTATTGCAAAGCACCATGTCAGCCAAGGTTCCCTTCGAGCAACATCAGTGCCCGAATCCACAGCACTTTGAGAGCCTCATTCAGTGGCTTCATCAACAATGCACATTTTGGCAAAACCAATACCTACATCTGCCTTTCAGAAGAAAGCCTTTGGATTTGTCAGTGCTTATTTATTATTTCTTAGGAGCCTTTTATTCTTATGTATGAAATGCCTTTTATGGCATTTACTGGAAACTGTTCTGCAGAGATATTTGATAGTGAGGACGGAGACTCACATATGTTTCTCTTTCACATAGGCGAGCCCAAAAAGCATATAAATTTTATGTTTTATTGCATGTTCCATTTTCTGGAAAAATTAGGTCGGGGGTCTGTTCTATGGTTCAAGATATTCCATAAAGCCTTATGACATGGCTGAGAGGTAGAAGCTACTGTATCATAGAAGGCGAATGGGACAACATCTCCCACAGATAATCCTCATCATAATTCCCTGTAAAGGACCCAGTGCACAGCAACAAGAGTAGCAGTGTTTTTGTATCCTTTGATCAATTTCAGCTAGAAATAGCTTTTTGCTAAAATCTGCTAATTATGCAGCACATGATGGATCATGTGGCAAATCCATAACTATGCGGTAAACGCCAATGCTACATAAATCCGTGGCCCTGTCCTTAGGTCTCATTGCAGCAAACTACAAAGGCCTCACTGCTTAGGCAAAGGAAGCTAGAACTGCACTTGCTCATTAACCTCTATTACTTGTTGACGCTAAAGCCTCCTTTGCAGCCTTTTTTATTCCTAAACGTCACCTCCTGTGTTGCGCGAGGAAGGTTGAAAGCGCGTGCACTGTGCTGGAACCGAATGGCAGGCACTTGGATCGATGCCGGTGTCATACTCTTCTCCGCCTCTTCCAGAAATGGAAGAGAAGAGATTTATTCTATAGGGACTGCGCTGAAAAGGAGTTAGGTCTGGAATTAAAATCAGGAAGCACTTGGTTAAACAGCTAACAGTCCGCCTGCAGAGCAGCTGACAGATAAGAAGCTACAAGCAAACAAGGCGAGCACGCGTCTGCCTAGTAGTGCCATGGAAACACAAACGGTAGCCTAGAGGTCATCACAGGTGGAAGCGAGCAGTCTTTGTGATGCTGAGCAGGTAACTGGATTATAATCACCGGTGGCCAAACCTGTCTGATAGCGTTAATGTGTGTGTGTTCCTGCAGGCAGCAAGGGGTTAGAGAGTAGAATTCCATTCTCAATCGCCTACATATTTCTAATGGAGTTTGGACTTGAGATTCAACCTCGGACACAAACGTGTGTCCCAAACTAGATGTGCTGCCGTGCTTGAATGATACACGGTAACAACTGCAACGCTTTGAAATGATTCCTGCAGATTTGGTGCTGTTGCAGAACCAACCTATCCATACTGGTTAACAAACACTGGGTAAAATGTAAATATAATCAGTAAATCCACATTTATTTCTTTTGAAACTTAAAAGATGATAAAATCCATTGCACCTAGCAGGTAAGGAACACACAGGGGCCGCACCCGAGATCTCAAACAAACCCTTTGAGTCTCGAGTGGTCCGTTTGTGCGCACAAATAGCCACATTGGCACATAGAAGACAGGTTTCTCAAAATGCCTTGTCTGCTCTGTGATTTGGATACATCCTGTCCCTCCTACAGCCCTTCAGGAATTTCCTGTTGGCTGAATCAAGGGGTAAGAAATACTTGTCCCACTGTATTTGCAACCACATCACACTACAGGGGTCCACCCTGATCAGTATGATAGCTATCATTAGTGCAGCAGGGGCAGTGCCTCTGGGGTCCAGTGGCACGAGGGGCTCTTTGCACCCCAATCATGGCAGCATTTTGGGACCCAGCAAGGGATCAGGGCACCTTTACCCTGCTTGCATTAAGTCCCAGGGCACCCTCGCTATGCCACTGATCCTGGCAGCAGGAACATGAGTCTATCCATGGACATGAAGCTCCTCAGTCTGCACTGAATCGTGGGGAGACAAGATCAATACCTTGTGTTCTAATTTCAGCTCATACACGATTCCACAATGGCCTCCCAATCCCCTCTGTAAACGCACTGTAGGAGTGTGGCGGGAGCGAGGAGCAGGAACGGTGGAAATAGGGTGGGGATGTGGAGAAGAGATGGTGTCACATGCCTGGACATATTACAGTAGTAATAAAGGCACACTGAGCCGCACCCAAGGCACCTCCCTGCTGGAAAAACTGTGCAACTTCATGGTATATGCTGGCAGAACTAAGACACACTTAGCACCACCCGGATGCCCAAGCATATACTGACAGAACCCAGGGCACCGTTGTCACATGACAAATTACACAGTTACTTACCATCTTTACTTGCATAGGGTTGGTATATTTCTCACTTTATTTATGCACTTGGAAGATTCCTCTAGTCGTGATATCGTCAGGGTCAAAAGCCATATGAAATCACTACCTACAAGTCATTGCCTGCAAAGCCCGAGTGATGCACCATCCTGTGATGTAAGGAGTGTGCCAATGGACACGTGATGTCGTTTCCATTACTGCTATTGTTTTTATAAAACAAATCCTCTGAAATGACCAATTGTGTATCTAGAAGTGGTATACAGAATGAACACTCAAATTCAAATAGTCACCAGCATGTTGAAGCAGACAAGGATATATCTATACACCAGATTTATTTTATAATCTCTGTGAAACGGGTTGAAACGCAGGTCTTTGAGAAAGCTATGCATAGGCGTTAAACTACCTTATACACACATAAACGTTTCGAAAATCTTTGTATTTGATATATTTGCCATTTGTCTGATAATGTTCATTAAATTGTATGGGGCCAGATGTACGAATTACTGGTTGTAAAAATCTAATTGCGATTTCGGACCAGTAAGTTTGCCACCATTTTATGAACTGATCTATGTACTAATAGGTCAGTTTATAAAATTCCGATTTGGAGTGGGTCGTAATCCTGCCTACGCATGAATATTAATGAGGTAGGTTGCAAATTGCAGCTCATTGTGATTTGTGGCCATCATAGGGATGTTGACCTGCTAAGGTCAGCAGATCACCATGTGTTATCACCTTTAAATAAAGTAAAAAAAATAATCATTTCCTAAAGGGAAATGGGGAAGTGTTTAATTTTTTTTTATTTTTTAGAAAAGTTTTCTTGAGAGTTGGCAGCGGTCCCCTGGACCATTGTTGACTCCCCAAAAACCTTTTTTTTCTTTAAATTCACAAATCGCAAGGGGTCCCTTTGTCGAATGGATTACCACTCCAACTTGGGAGTCTGTAACTTTTCATTTACAATTGCAAAACATTGGTACATCTCATACCGATTGAGTATTTGGAAGGGACGCCTACAACACACCCCTTCAAAATAGCAAATCATTATAGGGGAGCAGTCCCATTTTAGGAGTCAGCAAAAGATTGCTGACAGTAGTTAATTTGTAAAAAAATAAATAAGTGTCAGGGCTCTCGTCAGGAGGCAGCTTGTACCAGCCTATTTCTCCTGTAAGAGCCGCCTAAAACAGAACCAACTGCTAACCATGAAAGTGAGGAGAGGATGTGACCTAATGGCCAGAGCTGCAGACTTCGGAGGTGGGGGAACAGGTTTGAGTCTCTGCGTCGGCTCAACATCCTGTGATTCTAGTCAAATCACTTAATCTTCCCGTAAATTAATGTGTCCTTAATTGGTGCTCATGAAGAGTGCCAGTGTTGATGATTAAGTGCCAGTGCTGAGCACCGGAAACCATCAGCTCAAATTAAGCACTGATTGCTGACTCCTGAAATGGATTGATACATACGAAAAACTAATTTTGCAATCGCAACTTCCGAATTAGAGTGCTTGTGACTGTAAAATAGGTTTGTACACCTGTCCTTTAGTTTCATAGTGTCGGCTTTGATAATATATGTGATTTCTTTTGCATTTGTCATGTCTACATAGGGGCAAGGTGAGAGCTTAAGTGACTTTGTTGGTTGGTTTACAGGAAAAAGAAGAAAGAAAATATGCTGCACTTGGTTCGTAGTTTCCCAGTATGACTTTCTGGTACTCAGTCTGGTTTTAGATGGATATTCATATTTATTTAGTTATTTGTCTCCTCTGTCTCATGTTCTTCAGCAGCAATTGTAATTGGATGCTGTGTATGTAAACAGAAAAAAATACAATGAGGAAGGTATACGAAATGGACTTGCCTATGCAAACTTGCTCACTATAGCCGGTTTTGCATATGCCAGTACCACAGTCCCAAATCATAATTTTGCTTTTGAGATCTTTATTAGATTAGCGAGCCACTGGACAAACATTGCGGTCCATTGTGGACTAGGAGCACATGCAATGGTGTGGTTTTAAACTGGAAAGCAATTCAGGGACTAATCGTGCCCAGCCATTGAAAGTGGTAAACATTTTCAAAGTTTTGACTTTGACTTTAGCTCTCAAACAGTTAAGGATTTGGCCTCAGGCCTGGTTGGTTTCAAAGGTTTTCAGATTTCTCAGGTGGAAGCCATGCTTAGTACGGCGAAATCCGGCTCTCCTCTAGATGTGTTGCCAGCTCATAAATTTGCTCTGCTTGCTCCTCTTTTAGCCGCCCCAATGACTGAGATTTTGAACACCTCTTTAAGCAAAGGTATTCTGCCTCTTGACTGGAAGTCCGCTCAAGTACTCCCTATTAAAAAGAAAGATCAATTGCCCGCTGATGTGCTATCTAATTACCGCCCCATTTCACTCCTCCCGTTGATGAGTAAAATGGCAGAGAGGTATATTAACACTCAGCTAGTGGAATACCTCGACAAACACACCATTCTTGATCCTTCTCAGTCAGGGTTTAGACCCAACCACTCCACAGAGACAACCCTTATTGGGGTTACGGATCATATTAAAATGGCTTTGGATGCTAATAAAGCAGTGATACTGGTATTATTGGACCTGACAGCAGCCTTCGACACGGTCTCTCATCAGAAACTGATTTTGCAACTGAGGGAGGCCGGTCTGCAGGGACAGGCCCTTATTTGGCTGGTCAGTTTCCTTGACCAACGCACCCAGACCATCAATTTTGGCCCTTTCCGTTCCCTAACCTCGAAACTCACTAAGGGGGTGCCCCAGGGCTCTTGTTTGAGCCCAACTTTGTTTAATATTTATGTGGCCCCCCTTGCCAAGGTGATTAGGGAGTACGGTTTCACTCCTTTTCTTACGCTGACGATACCCAATTGCTCCTGTCCTTTGATAAGGACTCTGAGTTTGTTGATCAGCGTTTTACTAAGGGATGTCAGCTATTGCAGAGTGGATGACGAACCACTGTTTGCAACTAAATGCATCCAAGACAGAAATTTTGTTGTTTGGGTCAGCCCAGAATTTCTGGTCCCCTGGGTGGTGGCCTGCAACTTTGGGTTCTGCTCCTACTCCTACCTTGGTGGCAAAAAACCTGGGAGTACGCTTGGATGTGTTGTTATCCATGAAGGACCAAGTGATGACTACAGCAGGGACTTGTTACCATACACTAAGCCTTTTGCGCAGAGTTTTTCGATGGCTGCCTCTCTCTGTTCGAAGAACCCTGATTCAGGCTTTGATCGTTGGCCGCTTAGATTATTGTAATGCATTGCTGGCATCTGCAAATGAGTCCCTACTAACCAGATTGCAGATTGTACAAAATGTGGCGGCTCGCCTGGCCCTAAAAATACCACCTCGCACCTCCTCAGGTCCATTGCTCCAACAACTTCACTGGCTCCCCATCCGCCAGAGAATTAATTTTAAGCTTTGTTGTCTCACCCATAAAGCTTTATATGGTGCGAGCCCCAGCTACCTGTCAGATAAATTTAAAATCTATTGTCCGAATCGTCATCTTAGATCGGAAGGTAAAGGGTTGCTAGTGGTTCCCCGGTTTAAGAAGTTTAGAACCGGAGGCAAAACCGTTGTCCATCTAGCCTCTAAATTGTGGAACACCCTGCCCGAGGAACTACGCAAATGCTCCAACTTACTCGGTTTCAGGAAACTCCTGAAAACAGTATTGTTTAGAGCGTAAACCTGTCTGCCCTTGTTTATCTGACTCACCTGCTTCTATAGCACGGAGATACCCCTTCGGGGGTGATTCCTGCGCTTTACAAATCCCAATACAAATACAAATACAAAGTGAAAGTAGTCTGTGGTGGACCACTTTCATTGCTGGAAATGAGAAAAAAATTACTCCGGAAACCCACAAATTGTGGGTGCACGTGTTTCGTCTGAAAAAGGACAATCATGAGGGACTGTTCATTGACAGTCATCCTCTGTATTATTTTTTACAGACTCTAAGCCCACAAAAAACAGCAACTTGGGGTAAAGTGGTAAACTGTTCTTTCTTAATTGATTGTAATTTGACTGAATTTTAAGATAGGCTAGGCAAATAATGCATCTCTTGCAGAGATCTATACCAAATGTTATAAACTGGTAAGATAACTTAGGTGTTTACCACCAGCGCCGGACTGGCCGTAGCAGGCACCGGGCGTTTCCCCGGTGGGCCGCCAGGTTGGGGGCCGGTTTTGGACCCCTGGGGGGCCGTGTTTGTTACAGGGCCGCTTTTGCAGCATAGCTGCAATATCGGCCCCTGTAACAAAATCAGCCGAAACTGGCCCTGGCAAACACCTCAGCCGCACCCCCAACCCCCGCGAGGGCCGGCCGAGCACTTTGCCAGGGCCGGTTTTGGTTCCCAGTCCGGCCCTGTTTACCACACTTGTTGCAGAGATCTGTTTAATAGTTGGTCCTATAGGTTTGAATCATTAAACAGCTCAGATGATTGTTATGTCTATTGCGCAGAATTACACGTAATGCATAGGTCTCAGATTTCTATTTTATGTAAGATAGCACAGTGGATTAATGCTTTTGTTGCGGAGATTCTTATTAGCTTTCATACTTTCTCAAGAGACTGTTGCCTCCCACAGAACATCTTCTTGAGCCACAGTTTACAAACTTTATTTATATTTTGGCGGACATCAAAAAGTGCCACACAGCCTAACTCAGTCCAAATGTTTTTAACATAGCCTAACCAGAGAATCTTATATCTACATTGTAGTATTTCCCCTTCTGGGCCCACTTTGGAATGCCTTGGTTACACGTATAAACAGCTTTACACTGCCTTTGCTTCGCACAGCCACACATAATACATTTGCTTTTTTGACATGATATTATTTTAGAAATATGCTGTGCATATTATTTGTTATTACTCTCCATGTGAGCCTATTTAGGCTTGTCTCTCATCTAATGCTTGACAAAGAACTCTTTCGCCAAAGAGGTAGGATGTGCAGTAGAATAAACATGTAGGTACACCTAACACCATGGTGCAGACCCATAAGTAAATAAAACTGAATATTTCTAGGATTACTACCGCAAACACACATCACCAAGGTTCCATACATTTCTGAAATATATCAGAAACTCTTAAAGGCGGCTTCATGTAATGGACTTAAGCTTAGTTGTACCCAAAAAGTCTGTCCTCACACCCTGCATTCCCAAGGTAAATGTAAGCTCTACAATTCTTTTTCTCTCATAACTAGAGCTCCCTCTTGATTGTTCCTTCCTAATCATGTAAAGCAAAGAGCCAAGATTCACCCTGAAGATAAGATATTGCCTGTTCAAATATGCAGACAAACCCCTACTCTAAGGACGCCTAAGGGATTTTTTTCAAGTTTAATTGCTTCAGAGGCAATAGAAATGCACAATGTCAGCCCCCTCCTTCTAATCAGGGCTTCTAATGCATTCATGTCGACCAAGTACCAAGAGAACCACATCTGTCACCATATGTTAAGGCCGGCAGGGCCTTAACCAGAATGCCTTCCTAAAGTCCATGGTTGAAAGTGTACCATGATCACAGTTGATCCTGGCAAACTTCCTTCAAGGGAACTAAGTGAATGCTTCTTGGAATCATATATTGTTCACCAGCTTAAATCTGACTTGGACTGAAGGCAAATATATCTTTACATGGATACAAACTAAAGTAGTTTGTGCCCTCAGACCCAAATCATATTGTTAGGCAAAGAACCAAAACTGAGATTTTTTGTTCTTTCCATGTTTAGTTTGAGGTGATTTTCCTTTGACTGTCCATCCAAGGAATTCAAACCCCTCTGTACACTTAAGAGTGTCCTATCTAGGAGCACCATTACATCTGCATTAAAGAAGGATACAGTCCGCTGCCTGTTGCCCAACTCTAATACTCACCTCATCTTTAGCCAGATCACTAATGTATATATCAAAAAGAAGTGGGGCAAGCACACAGCTCTGCCTGGCCCCTGTGTGACTTGATATTGGGTCAGGCAGTGGGTTTGTTGCTCCTTTGTAATTTAGTACTACCAATGTTTTCCCATATAGAGCTCTCATAGAATTCACAGCTAAGCTTTTTTCACAGTTACTCCTGTCCAGTTATATCAAAGACATTGTACAAGGCCACAAAAACACAATACAGCAGCCCATCTGCCCCATTTATGAGCTGACTAGCCACAATGGGCATGGATACATGGACAGCTATGCCTGAAACCTCATCTTGATCTTATGGATACTTGCACTGCCTTCCATCTAATCTAGTAAATATCTTTGGCAGTCTGTGGCAGGGGGGCAAAGCCTGGCAGTAGCCAGCAATTAGGTGGCAGATTCCCATGCACATTTTTGTGCATCCTTCAAAGAAAGAAGTGACTCCAACAGATGGACTCACCAAAGAACAAAAATATATTTCCACTAAAAAAGTTTGGCCTGCGCCTTCCTCAGATACTACAAGATTTATGCTCAGGTGGTATTGTCAGTGATGTTCAGTCCATCTGGATGCAATGACTGTAGACAGCACATCCAGACGTTTTCTCTGGAATGCAGTAGCTCTTCCTTTAAGACATGTTCCAGAGGGAAAATCTTCAAACCTGATAGTAAATGGTCCACAAGGTTACAATGATTGGCTAAAGGCTGGTCAAGTTTATTATTAATTACTGCTGATTTGTGGTTCCTGAATTGTGTACAGAGACCATTCACTGTTTGGCCTGCATATTGTTTTTAACCACTTTGGCACCGAATCACATAAATAATGAATGTTGAGCGACATGTAAGTTGCTATCTTATTCCATAGGTTTTTCTTGTGACAGAACTTGTTACTGATGCTGTTTGTAATAGGTATTCAAATGCAATGCACCTTTTACAGTATTTACTGCAGCTTGTTTGAGTTCAGCTCTCACAATAAGTGATCATAAATTGTAAGCTTTGCAATTTGGAATGACTTTCGATTTTGGAAAAAAACGTTTGACATTTTTTGCTGTTGGTATTCCAAATAAGTTCTTCAATGGGTAATTGCAAGGACTTGTCAATTTGTTGTCTTATGATATGCAGAGGACAACCTGAAATTTGAAATAATCTAGCAAGCTCCTGTCGATGTTTTTTACAAGTGTCCTCATGGCTGCAGATGAGTCTTATTCTGGGTGCTTGGCTCTAAGTGATGCTGAGTTTAGTGTGGTGTGGAAGACATGAAGTCCAGTTTACATGCAAATGATCATCTGGGCTTCTGGTACAGATCAGTTAAAAATTGTTGTTCATAAGCGATGAGTATCACATCCAGAAAAGGGATATGATGCTTCTGTTTAGTATGGCTGCTGGTCAATTTGAGAGTAGGATGGATACAGACGATATAATCTTGAATTTATTCCAGTATTCTACTTCGTTCATTCTATACTATAAATATGTCCACAATGTATGTTAGCCATACCAGTGGTTTGATGCTAGTAGTAGTTGCCAAGTAGATTTTCGCATAGTATGGAGCCATCCATTTGCCCATTGAAGTCCCTTCTATTTGCTGTTAGTGTTTACCATTGAAGGTAAAAATATTTGATTTAAGGATAACTCTTGTAAAGCTGGTAAGCACTTTGGGTGATGACTTTTTCACAGTTCTTTTATTAAGAGCTTCAGATAATGTCATAAGACAATCCTCATGTGGTATGTTGGTATATAATCAGTGCTTAATTTGAGCTTGTGGTTTCCGGTGCTCTGCACCAGCACTTAATTGTGCTTGTGACAGTCTGTCACAAGGTGGCGCTGTCTGGCTAATTTAGAGATGACCACAACAACAGTTAATTATTAATTCGATATACATTAAAAATTACTATCACCTGCTGCCCAAGCCAGTCTTATAGCTTTGGGGGCCTGAAATAGTCCAAATTGTCACACTTGTAAGAGTGGGATGGTTGTTAGTTGTGTTGTTACTATCATAGGCAGCATGGCAGGGGTAATGTGTGGTGCAAGCTACAGTGGTCCTGAATTTTCAGAACAGGAGGCCAGCCATTTAGCCCTTGGAGTCACTCTGATAGTCCTGGGATCTAGCAGCAAGGCAGGCCTCAAGCAGCATGGCAGTCCTCCGAGGGTACAAGGCAAGCTTCAAGCAGCAGGATAGTCTGCTGGTAGCAGCAGAGCAGTCCTTTGAGATACAAAGCAGGCCTCAAGTAGCAGGACAATCCTCTGAAGTACAAGGCAGTGTTTCAGGGGGTTGTCTGCAGGGCCAGGAGTGAACTGAAGAGTTGGTCCGACGGGCCAATATTTATACCTGGTACTAGCCTTTGAAGTGGGAGAAACGTCTAGGCCTTCTACATCTAGTTTCTGGAAACTTCTGCCCTTCCCCTTCTTCAGGCTTCAAGAGGTTTAGGGTGGCAAAAGACGGGTTCTTTGTGAGTGTGCTTGAGGCAGCTCCTTTGAAATGTAATTGGGGCAGGGAACAGCTCTGCCAGCGCATCCTGGCAGTATGGTCCATCCTGCCAACACCTAGTCCCCCTTTGTCACACTGTCTGGGAGGAATACACAAAGGCCAACTGCAATGCTATGCAATTCACAGCCATGTGGCCCAGGACACAGCTGCAGGCAACAAATGGGTAGGACAAGAAAATGCCAACTTTCTAAAGTGTCATTTTCAGAATTGTGACTTAAACACCGACTTTACAGTTAAAGAGGGTTTAAAATACAGTTGTTTTGAGAACAAACATGACATTTCAACCTGTTGCCAACCAAAAGTAAGCACTTAATAAGGTAACCCAATGTTATCCTATGAGAGAGGTAGACCTCACCGTAATCAAAAATTAATTTAGTAGTTCTTCTCTACCAGGAAATGTAAAATTTTAAAGTACATATTCAACTTTTAAAATATAATGCACCCTACCCTATGTGCTGTTTAGGGCCTACCATAGGGGTGACATATGTATTAAAAAGGGTGGTTTAGGCCAGGCAAAACATGTATTTTGCCTGATCGAATTGACGGTTAAAAGCTGCACAAAGGGTGCCATGGCAAACCTGAGACATGTTTTAAAGGGCTACTTAAGTGGGTGGCACAATAAATGTTTCAGGCCAACTAGTGGCATTTAATTTACAGGCCCTGGATACATGTAGTGTCACTTTACTAGAGACAAACAAGTAAATTAAATATGGCAATTGAGTATAAGCCAATTTAATCATGTTTAAAGGAGTGAGCACAAGCACTTTAGCACTGGTTTGCAGTGGTAAAGTGCACAGAGTCCTTAGACCAACAAAAAATGTCAGCAAACTAGAAGGGAGAAGGCAAAGAGTTTGGGGGAAGGCCACCCCAGAGCTTTCAGGTCTAACACTGGACCATGGGTGCAAGCTGTGGGAAGGATCTTCACAACTCCCAGTTTGGTCCACATCAGATATTCTGTTGCTGATGCATTAGCTCCCACTCCCTCAGTCTGCAGGGTCATCTTCACCCCACGGACACAGGGGAGAAATTTCACATAGGCTGGTTTATAAGGGTTTAGTAGAGAGCCGAACAGAGTATCACCCAGTGGTTGACAACGCAATACTGCAGTGATTAAATGGAGGTTGTTATCAACAGCAAGCCAGTGTTCCTAAAAGAACGTTGCATCCAATTTCAGTTCAGTCATTTGTAGCTTAATGTTAATGAATGTCACTCAAGCACCGTGCATATTTGAAAGCTCAGGGTTGCATGGGCTGTAAACCTTGGCAAGCACAGATACCATAATATGCTAGAGCTACCAACTTTCAGTGCCTAGCATCAAAATGTACGTTATGCCCTAGTTTGCCGGGCAAACCCTGTAATCGGAGGTAATTGCTGCACTCAATGAATTCTCATCCCTGTAGTACAGAATTTTACAGAGTTCAATAACTATCCCATTTTCCACATCCTGCCCTCCCACCTCACATCTCCCCCTTCCCGGATTCATCTTTAGGGCCTAAGAGGAAATTCTTGGGATAAATATTAAACATACAGCTTTGACAGTCTAGAGAAAGCATTGATGAGTGAAGTGTCTTATGACCTGTGAGGGGAATTCCAAGGCACACCGAATGCTGCATTAGAATAATGACGCTTTACTAACTTTGAATTTATCTTCCTCTTTCTCTCTGTTGACTAGAGTAGCAGCATCATGACAAGCCAGACAGTAACACGAAAAGTGCAGTAATTTTCGTAGGAAGTGTGAAACACCACAATATGCGTGGGAGAAAAAGAAAAAGGGAGATTTTCATGTCATGTTGTTACAACACTTGTTGTTTATGTGTATGTGCATTAGGCAACACCGGTGTACCATGGACCATTATTCAATTCTATTCGATGTTTTCTGCTGTGTTCATAACACATCGAGCATTAATAAAGGTAGGAGCAGACTTACTAGCCAACTGCGGCTGCACTGCATTGCGTGAGAGGGAGAGAACAGAGTTTCTCCATATATCGCTGCTACTCTCTTTCCAAGCACTGGTGCACTTTCCGTTTCCCAAGTACTGGTGCACTTTCAGTCTTCCTAGTGGCATGCTTCAAGGAGCAGTGGCGTAGCTGGGGGTGTGGGGGGAGGTCCCCATGCAGCACTGTTTTTGGGGGCGGCAGAGGAGAGCAAGTTGTGTCTGTCGATTACCATCCCCCGGAACAAAACAAGTCGGCCGCCACCCCCCTACACTCTTCTTACCTGCACACTGCAGCAAACGTAGAGGCCAGATGTACGACGCTTTTTAGCGTGCGCAAACGGGTCTTAGACCCGTTTGCGCATGCTAAAAAGCATGGGCCCATGTACAAACAGTATTTTGCGAGTCGCAAATAAATTGCGACTCGCTATTAGGAAGGGAAGCTATGTACCAATGTTTTGCAACCGGAGTTGCGGTCGCAAAACACTCGCAAATTACCACCTACTTCAAGTAGGTGGTAATGCATTCGCAAATGGGAAGGGGTCCCCAGGGGATCCCTTCCCCTTTGCAAATGCATGCAATATTATTTTTTAAGGGCAGGCAGTGGTCCCTGGGACCACTGCCTGCCCTTAAACAAAACGTTTCATTTTCTTTTTTTTTTATATCGACCCTGTTTTCCTTTAAGGAAAACGGGTTGCGTTTAAAAAAATAAAAGCTTCTTTATTTAAAAGCAGTCCCAGACATGGTGGTCTGCTGAGCCCAGCAGGCCACCATCCCTGGGAGGGCCTGTCATTCCCAATGAGCTCGCAAAGTGCGAGAGGCTCATTAATATTCATGAGCCTCGCAATTTGCGACCCCATTGGGAATCGCAAACAGTGTTAAACACACTGTTGTACATGCCAAATAGCGCCTCCCAAACTGCGAGTCGCAAATGCGACGCAATTTGCGAGGCGCTATTTGGCAGGTCGTACATCTGGCCCTTAGGGTCTACCTGCACCACTGTGAAGGAGGCATTACTTAACTGAAATAACTGAAACAAAACCAACCACAGCACAAAACATCGGGATTCTGGAATGCCAAATAAAGCAAACCGAAGTCAGGAGAACAAGTTTTAAGAACGGAGGCCCAGCGACAAATTTCAACTTTCCATCCAAGTGGATTGAACAGAATTGATGTATAGTAGGCTCAAGAATAGCACATACAAGTCAATGCAATGCCCCACTTATGGGTGTAGGATTGGGCATTTGGAATGTGTACCCAAGAATAGTAAATCATTAGTTGGATTGTGGTGGGGGTTCCATTTAAGAACCTTAAACTGTACATATGTACTTATTATACAGCAGAGATATCCTTATAAAAAATTCACAGGCCTAGCCTTCACATAGCAAACCTGTTTCTCAGACTGCACGCACTGCTTTGGCCTTGGCCATCAGAGGTACCCCTTGCTCAGCCAATGTGGCTTGCCTTTTGCTGCCTGCTGGTTTGACCTGGAGGTCACTGGTTTGAATCCTGGTGAATCAGCTCAGCATTACAAGCGAAAAAAGCTGTATAATTTAACACTGGATCAAAAACTATTAGATTATGCAGATTTTATATATCCAGGCCTCGGAGAGTAGCGCTGTTTCAGGGTGTACAGCTATACATGTTTCAGACAGATGCATATTTTTTTGGATCAGGCGGGGGCAAGGGGGGCTTACACCAATATTGCGAGATAGACTGCGGCTTCTGAAAGGGCAACAGGGCAGACTTTGTTTTAGCGACATGTCAAGCTCGCCAGCTCCAGGCCATTAAATGAACAGTAGGGCTCTATCAGAGGCAGGCAAATGCTCATCTCACGGGGAAAGTAAAAACAAGTTAAGGCTTTGGGCCTGGGCAGAGTAAGTCACAGGCAAAGTGCACTTTAAGACCTAAAGCCTGACCTGTGTTATAAAAGAATGTTTCTGAAAGACTTTATGGTCCTAACCATTTATATAAAATAGTCAGTGGCATTCTTCTTTAAAGTGGACCATTTATTGCCATGGTTTTGAAAGTTGACTGGAAGATTATAACCTTTCCTTTAGAATTGACACATAAAAACCGCACGAGGCCACTCATGTCTTCTCTATGCTGCATGTAGCTTACCAGCCGAAGCTTATGTTCAGCCCCTCTAAAGCTCCCTAGCAAATCCAAATACATTCTTCACCTAGAGACTAGTGCCCCCATGTGTCTCTTCTAAGGCCTCTGTAGGCACACCACAGTCTTCTTTATGCTACAGAGACATTTTCACGTTTTGTTTTGGCAGACTTTGGCATATAAGGGTGGAAAAGAAACCTGAGAAGTTTAGCAATGTTGAAACATTTGGCAGAGAATGTGACGTATCGGCCAAAGCTCTCGACTTTGGAGCTGCAGAACCAGCTTCTAGTCTTGGCGTCAGCTCAACATCCTGTGATTTTGGGCAAGCTCTTAATTTCCCCTTACTTTTTTTTTGTTGCAGATTTATATAGCGCGAACTCGACCTGAGGTATTGGAGCGCTATACATAAGCACCACTTACCTTACACATGGTCACATTGATTTTCAGAACTGGGAGATTAAGTGACTTGCCCAGAATCACAGGATGCTGAGCCTACGCCAAAGCTCGAACCTGGTTCCCCAGCTCTAGAGGCGGCAGCTCTGGCCGTGAGGCCACATCCTTTCCTCTTACTAAACATAAAAATAAATGAACGTGCAAAACAGCTTCATTGGTCAGGTTTTAATTATTGCAAGAATATGGTGGCCATGTTTTCGTCTTTACTTTTATATGCTTGCAATAAAAAGAAAGAACCTTGCCACCAGCCTATCACAGGAAGCTGAGCCGACGCCGAGGCTCAAACCCGGTTCCCCAGCTCCAAAGTCGGCAGCTCTGACCGTAAGGCCACAACCTCTCTCCCTGGACAATGCATGGGCGGTACCTACACTAAATTCGAAATTCTATTTTGCCTGGCTCAGTAACTAAAAATCCTCGCACTGTTCCTTCTGCCGAACCCTCACACAATTGTTGCAGCTTTTTCTTTTTTTTATATAGAGCGCAAACCCGATTAGAGGGTATTGGAGCGCTTTACAGGGGTGGAGAGAGCAGAGGGGAATGGATTCTGTTGCTGCAGTCACTAGCGGAAATCTGACGGAGACTTTTAATGTAGGGCGAGGGGCAACACTAACCAGTGAGCATGGTAAGTCTAGACCGCGAACGCCAGATGGTGTATGGTAAAAGTGGCGAAGGTGTCTCTATAAGTGAAATTACTGCACATGCGTGCAGCGTATGGGATGAAAAAAAGCAAAATGAGGAAAATGAAAGAACATGGACAAGGGCGGCCATGTTGGTGTGGTAGCAAGTCACTTGGGATAAAGCACATGGGCCTGAACAAGATAGCAAAATAAGCAGAATTCATCATTTAAGACATGACACTGCAGACACACCTTATTAATTATTAACCCTAATTAGAAAGTAAACAGTGCCACGCTCAAAGCGCATGAGCAAAATGTTTTCTTCCTCGTAGAAAAATATGGGCTTCTCCTTGTAGTACCTGTTCCTGCAACCGTAGGCAAAGCAGGACTGCACCATTCTGACGCTGAGCACCAAGACTGCTGGACCTTTTTAACAGTGTTACCATTTAATAGTGTCTTAATTCATTATGGTCATTGCCAGTGCTGGATATGGAAACCTTTTCAACAGCAGCCACGAGACAAAAACAAGCCCAATACCCCTTAAAAAGAAGCCCAAACAAAGTGATATCCTACCAAAAAAGAGCCCAACTGCCGGTCGACATGAAAAATTGCAGAAAGGCTAAAAAAATACAACCAACTGAGTGGGAGGCGTGGCTGGGAGGCAGCACTAACACAACTGTAGCATTAGGAGGAGGTGGGAGGGAGGGAGAAATTCTATAGTTAAATCTAAGCAGCTATGGCACCAAAGCTGAACACAGGCCAGTACTAACAGAGCAGGAAACCAAGAAAAAAAGAGTCCCCCAAGAACAGATAAAGAACCATAAAGGAATGAGACAGTAATAAGTCCCTGCTCTGTCGGAGGAACAGAAGAGAGAAAGGAGGGACAAAGAGGCAGGACTGACCACTAGCAAGCAAGGATTTTTAAAGGACAATGACATAGACAAATGAAAAGCAATAGCAAGAAAGGGGATGGACTTGATTCCCACAGACCGATTACAGCAGGTCTCGAAGAGGCAGCTGCGCTGTTTAGCTCGACCTAAAAAACTACAATGTATAATTTTGTAAGTAACAGATACACTTTGCTTCTTTGTTAAGGGGCTAGTTATGCTGTAATGTAGACAGGTGTCACATGCTACGTGAGTTTGCAAAAAAAACTTTTTACAGTGTGATTTTAGATGTCTCTTATACATACTCATTGTTGCAAGTGGCAAATTACATCTTTAACTCCACCAGCGCCTAGAGACGAATTGGCCGTAAAGATGAGCTACTTAAATGGTGACCCTTTATGTCATTACTTGACAAGTTCTGTCATAAAACTATTCAGCCATTAAACCACTGTTCATGTGAAGATTTAAATCGTACCCATAGAGGATATCTTTTCAGACTGTGATCACAGGTTTACTTACGTTCAGTTGTGTAGCAGCCATGATGCCACTAGAACAGTTTCTGCAGTGTTAGTCAAACTGGAAATTCTATGCTACCTAAAGAACATACTACACAATAATCAATCGCTCCTTATTTGTAACTGTGCATCACCTTCTAAAGAGTAAAGGGTGAAAAGGAAATCTGCATTTCCTCAAGGACTCCGCTGTACTGTTTATACCCACCAGAAATTGTGTATGGGTGTTCAGCACTCCAGGCAAAATAACATTTTGTCAGCTGGAGTGCTCCCATTACACCAAAACCCACATATTGGGCTTTTCAAGGAATATGGAGAAGCTGCTAGGTAGCACATAAGACTAGCTGTCTACCCCGCTTTAAGAAAGTTCCAATCTTCAACCCAAATGTTTTACTCATTTGGGGACAAGTGAAAGAGCCACCTTGGAGATATTTGTGTTGTAAATGTGTATTAAAGTAGTTGCACTAGCCGACTTCTGGAACTTGTGAGTTGCAGTGCATGTATAAAGATTTAACCAGTAACACTGCAAAATTGGTTAAAGATTTGCTGAGCGCTTCAGCGCCTAACTCCCAGATCCAAGCTAGTGTAACTATTCTACAATGTGTTTATATGCTCAACAGCCATCCTAAATATCTGTCGGTTTAAAAACGTATCACTCTTCAGCTTTCCGTCATTGATGTATGTCTGTGAGGACACATGGACACGCCCGACATTTGCACATAGTCTACCTTTTCTATAGATAGTTAAAACTTCTTTAGTCAGTTGTTGCAGGATTTCTGGTAAATTAAAATTGCAGGCGTCTGCCTGCACATACAAAAATGCTAATTTACCAAATGGGGTTAACCTAATCTTTCCAACCCACAGTCTACCACACCTGCACATGCCATTCTTACAGGCGCCAGGATACCCTCACGGGTGATGGTGCGCTTTACAAATACAAAATACAAATACAACTACTCACATAGCGTAGACACACATACAACATTTAATGAACCAGTTCGGAAAAATAAAAAGCACTCGCTATCAAATTCCAGCCCAATTCACGTTATTCATGCAAAACCCCTTCTGAAGGTAAAATACGTGCACATATTATGCGCCTCAGGATGCACATTTATACAGTGCTTAATTTGTGCCGGTGCTTTCCGGTGCTTAGCACCGGCACTTATTTCTTAGGGCCGGGTCTACAGATTACAGTGCATGCAATAACAACACATGCTTTGTAGTGCAAGGTAAGGGTCTCCTCCCTGCACACAAACCACCAGAAACAGCTGGTGAACGTCCTTGCTGCAGCTCAGCATAAGAAAATAATAGTAGCGCTAGTGCCCTACGGCCGCTACCAATCAAATGCTGCATTCATGCTATACGATGAATTATTTTCCTGGGCCACGTTGTCCCCCTTGACGTTGAATCGGAAGTATTTCCTCCTGGGTCGGACTGACCAATGCAGATTAAGGTCCCGACTTTTCGCCCGCCCCAGCATACTGCGCAGCTGCTATCATTCAACGAAGCAAGCAGCGTGTCGCGCAGCACCAGGGCTATAATTAAAAAAAAAAAAAATGCAGTAAGTAATTGGTAATTATTTCATGGTTTTTTTGTAACATGTGCTACCGTCTGGTACTTTAATGGTTGAGGTACCTCACATGCTCGGAAAAGTGTCAGATCATAGGTCAGGGTTTATTTGCAAAATTCCACTGCAGATGACAAACTGCTGCCCTACAATCCTGATTGCCGGGCTACCCAACCCGATTCCCGTGTGATAATAAATAATGTGTCTATATTTCTTAGCACATTAATTCAACTAGAATTGAGAAAGGGAAATCTTACTTGTTCTGAAAAGAAAACAAATCAGTTTTAAATGGCGCAGTGAAAGTTCATGACAGAAGCCCTGCTGAGTGCAGCTTCAGGGAGATCTAACGTAAATAGCAAAATGTAAGTTTCAGTCTGGCGTAGAAAAAGAAATGAAAACTGAACTAACCACATCAGTCTTCAAACAGGTAAAAAACGACTTGCACACAAATGTTTCATAAACTTTTATTACCAGAAGAAAGAACAAATACACAGTCCTGCAAGACATATGAGGAACAAATACATTTAAAGATTTTTTTTTCAAAGAAGGCAGCTGCGTATTTCCCTAACAGCAATGTCACTATTAAATCTTGCACTATTTAAAATTTTGACCAACAGCATTATTCCTTTTTAGTACACAAATTGTGATCTACATAATGCTCTGATGTAAATCGTGCATCTGCTCCTTTAGACTTACACTTAGTTCAGGATAGGTGACATATAATTTGCAATTGGACAAAACATCTGAGAGCACTCCAGGGACAGTATGAAAGATGCGTGAAATGGAAAAGTGTGGGTATTTACTATTCCAGAGTACCTTCTTGCTGCAGAGAAGTGCTGCTACTCTCCCATTAAACGTATTAAACCTCTGCTGAGAAGTGCAGGTACTCTCACTTGAAAATGAAAGAAGCGCAGGTACTCAGTCCCTGAAAGTACAAGCCCTTTTAAAGTACTGATTATCATTACAGTAGCTTTCCAGGAATACACACACATTTGTCAATGTGCATTGTGCACAGTTACACATTTGTTAACATATATGAAAATGGGGTTCACACATAACTTTTTCTTTCTTTCAGGGGGATGCTGATTTTCCCGTAGACAATCCCCTTCTCCTACGCCTCACGAATTTTGGGATTATTCTTGTGAAAGCAATTTACTTTTCCCTCAACAAGAATAAATCAACGTTTACTTTAAATGTACCTTTATGAATGCCTGCAAACTTGCAAGTTTGTGGGTCTTCGCATCATTTGCAAGGCACTCTTGCCATTGAACGTCCACTCTCCAGGCTTCTCCCCCAGATTAGGGGAGAGGATGTGGCATAACAGCCAGCGCTGCCTATTTTAGAACTGGGGAACCAGGTTCGGGTCTGGGCGTCGGCTCACCATCCTGTGATTCTGGGCAAATCACGTAATCTCCCTGTGCCTAACATAATGAATGTCTCTTTGTGTAATGTAACTGGTGCTCATGTAAAGCGTTCCAATACCTTTGAGTCAAGTTTGCGCTATATAATACTGCAAAAAAACAAAAAAGAGTAGATTTACTCACAAATCGTATTATAGGAGCTATTAATATTTCTAGTTAATGTTTGAAGACATAATTTAGATTTTCTTTCTAGAAGTGATATTTTTGAATTATTGAGGTAATACTGTGAGGTAAGACTGTGTTATTGTTTGTCAGTGTGAGTTTTATGTGCTGCTGACGTTGAGACTTGTTGGTGCTTATTTTGTCCGTTAAGTACTGATGTTGGTCATTTTATAAGTATAGTGAGGAATTTTGGCTATGAGGGCCTTTAGGGAGTACATGACAACCTTGGGAAGAGCACTGCATTTGGCAGTAGCATTGAGAATTGAGTTCAGAGTATGGTCTGTCTTTGCCACGGTGACCTAAGCTTGCCGCACTCTGGGCTACTTTGAGTATCACAAGGTTTTATGCTACTAGGAGGTTCCTTCAGGTCTTTTAAAGTTTAAGGATTAAAAATGGGGATTATCTTTCTTTTAGTGTTCAAGATGCTTGATTCACAATAGGCCATCACCCCAACTTTTGTTTAGCCTGCATGGTGGGTTGTATAACACTACTAGAACTCTTTAGGGGCGTATGTTACTTTCTCTAAATATCAGATGATGGATTACAGAGTCACATATTGACACAAGCTTAGTCTGTATCACATAGAAAAGAATACAGGTGACCTGGATGCATATAAGCCCAAAAATCCTCATGATATGTGTTCAAATGTATTACTTGTGGATCTTGGGCAAGGTCCAGAAACAGATTGTTTAAAATGGAGTTCTTCAGTTTAATCAAGCTGGCTTTTGACAGGGATTCTATACCAAACGAGAAGAGAAGCAAAATCTACATCTTTATGTTGCATTCCTTGAGCTTGTCCAGGCTTTCGATTCTGTGACTCAAAACAACTGTTGTCAAAATATGGAAAAGTTGGGAATTGACATGGGTTTGGTATCTTTAATTGGGAATTTGTACAATGATACCTCAATAACTGTACCCCTGGCCTGGAGAGGGGACTTAGTTATTCTCAATATGACAAGGAAGGGGGTGGGATAGTGCTGCTCATGGGCTTCTGTTCTATTTTTTCTCTGCATCACTGAATTTCCCCAAAGGGAGAATGACTGGTTTAAAGGATGTGTCCATGTAAAGTAAAGGTGATGCCCTACTCCATGCAGATTATACAGCCCAGGGTCTGCATTATGGATATGGTGCACTGTTCCATTCTGTGCCACCATGCACAATTAAATCTATACACAGAACAGGACAGATTCAGAAGAGGCACATTTCTACAGTGGGTAACATTGTGAGGTGTGTGAGATGTAGACAGAGAGGATTTAAAGCGGTACTATATTATTATACATTATTCCGTTGTAATATTGCCTCTGAAAATATTTTTCAGGATTGGTGGGTACCTCAGTTTCTGTTCTATGCCAGTTGAGGATGTGGGTGGAGCCAATAGAGTGAGTGGTGCAGCCAGTGGAGGAAGTGGGTGGTGTCAGGGGAAGTGGGTGTGGATGTGACCTCCTACAAAAATTTGAGCACCTGGACTTAATATTTTACAAATTAAGCACTGCATTTATATAATCGCCCACATGCCCTTCTTAGATTCACATAGAGGCACTCATCCATGCTTACACCACAGTCACGCCCAACGTGTACTAAAAATCTACCAAGCCTGTGATAACCACTTACTAACAGAAAGTACAGCTAGGGTTAAATGGGAAATGATCTAGACATCCTGCCAAATTCCCGCGTCATTAGTTATGCATTACGAGAAAACTGTGGCATTTTACAATAACAAGGTAGTAGGCCAGACTCAGAGCTGTACTTTAGAAGTTAACTGGAGGCAAAATAAATTGCACAATCGAAACCCTTCCATAAATTAAGAAATGACATTATATCTGGCCAGATATATACATCCAAAATATCTTATTAAAATAAAGTAATACAAATAAAAGAGAATGTGTGACTGCCTGGAGTCAAGATTCAAGAGATACAAATTTCTTGGACATATAAAGAGCTTATCACAGTCAACCTCTGGAATGGGTCCAGCTCAAACAGTTTCTTAGTCAGCTATTGATAATGGCTTTACCCATGAACTGAGTGCTTCTACGTTCAATGATAAGCAGGGCAGAATCCAATTGGAGGCAGTACAGGATAAACTTGCTGACAGATCTAGAAGCACATGAAATATGAGCTGCAGATCTGTCTGCAAAACATACAGCAAACCTCCTGCTAAAGCAAGCAAGGCGGATATCCCGGGACCAAGACATGAAAGCATTGAAAGAAAAGGCCCATGGTAGCTTGGCCTTCAATCACTATGACCTGGCATATGTATCCCAAACTTGGCCAAGGGCATGAAACTAAGTTTAAACAAATTAAGATTTGGCCTGATCCCACTTAAAGGGTACTGGTATGGAAGAAAGGAAGGAGACGAAAGCAGGATGTGCAGACTGTGGAAGGTGGGAGCAGAGACACTAATACACATAATCTGTAATTGCAAACCTCTGCTGACATACAGGAGATTTTGGCTACCTCCCCTTCTGCGAGTACTTAATGTTTACACATGCCACGCCTAAATGCTCTGCTGCTTGAAAGGTGATTCTATACAATTGTCAGCACGCTTCCTGAACATTTTCAGGATAGTGAAGCGAATGCAGCAAGTGGCCAAGGGACAGTCTCACAGCAACTCTAAAGGAATGGCAGGATACCAACAGTGATATACCCTTCCTACCGGTAAAAAGCCAAGAGAAATTAGTCTGAAGTTCCACTGCGATTTTAAAGCATCAATGGACTATGATTAAATATGACTACTGTCCAGTAGCACAAAGAATTTTATAGCAAGGAGAGGACTAAAATTCGACCCGCAGCACCCCTGCCTGTAAAAATGCCATTAGAAATATAACCAACTAAAAGGCGTTTCCCAGCCACAGCAAGACCCGAGACTCGAAGTTTTATTGACAACAGACTCAGGATTAGCACTTTAAAGTACTTTAATGAATGGACAGGACAACAGTATCCTCTAAGTCCTAATAAGGATTGCCCTATGGCACTAGCATAGGGTTAGGCCCTGCTAAAGAGAGAGGTACAGAGGGGTGAATCTGCAGGTATCACAGCCAAAAATAAACTGCAGCCATACTGCTGAACATGCCGCTTGGTCCTCCCTGAGCTGGGGACTTATGAATATCAAGTGCATCAATTTGAATGACATTTTTATGATTTTAAATAATTGTACAATAAACTCTTAAGTCTAAGCCAAGTTATAAAGCATATGATTTTCTTTCATATATTTTTGAAGTTGTCTTGTAAATTCTTTCTCCTGAATTTAGCTGGTGAAGGCAGATTACAATAATTTGCCAAACTTTGAGGATTTGCTGTTGGTTTGTTCAATAGAGGAGTAATGACGACATATATCCTTGGGCAAGGGACAGTCCTCTTCAAGGGGAATGCATATAATAAATTTGTAATCTTGGACACAAGACGACATATATCCTTGGGCAAGGGACAGTCCTCTTCAAGGGGGTTGCATATAATAAATTTGTAATCTTGGACACAAGTGAAGAAAGCAAGGGCCAGATTTTTCTGACCGCAAACGGCCTGATTTGCAGAATCTGGACCATTTGCACCCAGAAGAATGCTTTTTCAAATGTACAAATGCAAAAATGTGATACCGTAACTTGTTACAGAATCACAATTTGCATTTGTGATTTTGGAAGTGGCATGTTTTGGGCATCCCTTCCAAAAACGTAATCGGTATGGTATGTATTACAGTTTTTCGACCGAATTCTCGTTGCAAAACAAAACATTTTAAAAGCAGTGGTAACTAATTTGCAAATAGGATGGGGTCACCTTGGGACCCCTTACCCTTTGAGAATGTTGAAAGACTATTTTTAAGAGCAGGGATCACTGCCTACTCTCAGAAAATAAAACTTCAAAGTTCCGTTTTTTCTTTTTAAATGTATCCCGTTTTCCTTTAGGGAAAATGGACTGCTGTAAAAAAAAAAATTGCTTTAATATAAAGCAATCAGAGACATCAGCAGGCCACCATGCCTGTGATGGCTGCAATTCCTAATGGGTTGCAAATTGTGACCTACCTGATTAATATTCAGGTAGGTCGATTTGCGACCCATTAGGAATCGCTAATTAGAAGTTTTAAGTTTTCTTACATATGGAATTGCGATTTCCTTATTGCGATTCAGTAAAAATCCCAATTTAGGAATCGTAATTCCTACTGTTTGTACATCAGGCCCTAAATTCTTTATGCCGTCTGCATGGCATTGGTCTGAAACCGTGATGGGTGATTTGATTTTTTTTAGCAAACCTGTACTCTGGTCTATTCTACAGTTTGAGATCATTGAGAGAAACGTATAAGAGGGAGGTGAAGTTTCAGGATATGATCAGGGGGTGTGGCTGAGTGAGATGTAATCTCGTATTTTTACAAGTTTTACCTAAAAAACTCCAGAAGATCCCCGCTTGGCTGCTGGGAGGTGCATGTGGTGGATTTTAGAACTAGTGCATTGGCCATTTCTTTTTAGATGCTGACTATGTCCTTAGTTTCCTTAGTTTAGTTAAGAACTTCATTGATGCTTTGGGTATGCAGAATTTGTTTGTTTCTTATAATAGCTTTGTGGTAACCCCTTGAACCTTTAAAGTATGGCATTCCTCAATAATGCTTTTTAGAACCTATTTTTAGGTCTCGTCTGAGACAGTCCATGCACTGTTGCTTACAAGACATTTTGTTTACTTAGAGGGGGTTTAGAGCCCACCCATTGCTTACCATTGGTTACCCGCACTGTCACTCTCATTATCTTGCTTCACTTTGATCAGCTTGTTCACGCTTCACTCTCTCTTCGTGTATATATCCCTACCGTGGATCATAGCCCAACTATTAGTTCCTTTCCCAGTGTCCTTCCTCTGCTTACGCTATCAAAGATACTTTTTTCTTTTAGTTGCACCAGTCCATAAAAGTCCTTGTCTTTGCAGGCCGTCTCCCCTCCTCCAGTCCCGCTCCACTGCTTATGCCTGCCCACCCCACATTATTGCGTGCACATGTTATTGCTTTCCATTCCCACCCTCACCACATTGTTTTGCTTTGCCCGCACCATCCCTGGGTGCCATCCATGTTGCTTTTCCAATACCCTCCCTTCCCACAATCCTTGCTAATTTGCCAATGAGCGGCAGCTGTGCAGCATGGCTGACAGTAAAAGAAAAAACAAAACACTATGACATAGCAATACTTAAAACTGGTGCTCCTTTGGATTCACATGAGAATGGGCTCGTGGAAAAAAATGGTCCACTCATAGCATTTCAGACCATAGGTGGATTACGTTTTGCAATCCATTTCCAGAAAGTGTTCAATAATAACAAAATCGCCTTTTGCTTATATGACATCTCTTAATTGTTTTTCTTTTCAAAATAACAGTTTTTAATGTTTACAACTTCAGGAATAGAAATTGTTGTCTGTTAGCATATTGTGGAATACATGAGAACCCCCAGAAAGTTAAAGTCACTGAACCATTTACATAATTCTGAGTTTGAATATGTAAAGACGAAACAAAGTACCAGGAATACATTTTAACCAGTCCAATCTGTTGTGAAACGAATTTTTTAGTTGCCGTTTTCTAGTTTACTCAGTGATTGTGTTGATGGAGTTGGGCTCATAAACAGTAGGTAAAATGTAAACAAGCAAAATAAAAAAATAAGTTTGGTATAGTTGTGCTGCAACTCTAGGGCTTTTTCCCATTGTTGATAAGTAAGGTCATTGAATTCCCTGCTAGCTTCTGATATCTGTGTGACTCGCAGACCATAGGTTTAAATCCCAGCATGCCTGACTCCTGCCCAGCTCCATCAGACCTGCGGTTTCCCCGCCCTATTTAGAGATGATCTAATACTCAGAAATATGTTAACTGCTTCTCCAATTAAAGATTTGCATAATATCTCCTTTTTCTTCTCTGACTCAGAAGAAACTTTCTCACTGGCCGGATTTGTACACAACACATACCGTAAGAAGGAAAGCCTGTATAGTAGCCAAAAACTATGGGGGGGTTATTCAAAGGTGGGCGTACGGGCCTCCAAAGGAATGCGGTGGAAAAAGGTACTGGCTTTGCCTGCACCTTGGGAGTCTGCTATTCTATTAAAAGTTCTCCCCTGATCTGTGAGGCCATGTTTGCTGAATTTGCTTCTGCCAACACGGCTGTTGCATTTTCATACCAAAAGTAGTGCTGAGAGGGCCATCATGTCGAGGCAGTCTCTTGGCATTATTTTTGTTTTACAATAATAAATGCCAAAAATAGGGGGGTTGCGTCTGAAAAAATAAATGTCCATTATGTGCTGGAAGCTTTCTCCCAAGATGCGGGGGGTGGCCAGTATTTAGATTTTCTTGTTCTCGGCATCCATGATTTACATGGC
Organism: Calotriton arnoldi; assembly: GCA_963921515.1. Lineage (NCBI taxonomy): Eukaryota > Metazoa > Chordata > Amphibia > Caudata > Salamandridae > Calotriton > Calotriton arnoldi. The sequence goes on from CAWUFW010004737.1 coordinate 930,024, forward strand.
AGTTGCAACCATGAGAAACACGTGTAGGGAGGCCTAGCTTAAATATGTTGTGCCTTATGACACATTGTTGCCGGCCGCACTGTGGTGTAGGAGTCACTTGCTAATGTTCTCCAACAGTGGAGCTAGTTGAGGTTCTGATGACGGAAACCAAATGACTCTCCCACCTCTAAATTAGATCTTGCAAAAAAGGGCATCCACCCATTTTTAGTGTTTACTCACATCCTCAAAACTTTAAATGACTGCTATGTCTTTTAGCAGGTAGGACATAAAATATCAATATTGGCTAACACTCTATGTCTAAATAAAGCTCACAAGTTATTTTTTATTTTTGTAAAATTGGTGGCCATTTGACAAGCTTTTCATTTACTTTATTACTTCCTAAAGAGCTGCTACCTCGTTGTGCTGTGCCAGGCTCACCCATTACAGTTGTAGCATAAAATATGCAACGCCTATTCCACTAAAAGAAAACATTGTACTGCTTCAGTGTTGTTACAGGTGCACTTCTTTAAATGTGGTTTTACTCCATCCTAAGCATTATTATTTAATGTTCAGTTGTGGGAGAGCAGACATAGAATACAATGAAGGGCCTTACTCACAAAGTTGGTTTGTGGCATAAAATACGCAAACACCCATTTCAGTAAAATTAATTGCAATGCTTCAGTGATGGTATAAAGGCGCTTCTTTAAATGTGGTTTCAAGCCTGCCTAATCAATATTTGATGTTCACCTGTGGGACAGCAGACATGCAGTAAAATGAAGGGTCTTATTCAGAAAGCAGAGGTTTCAAACGTCATGGGTCTACTGCTACAGGGTCACTCCTGTACTTGGGGTACTTTTCCAACCTTTATGGGATTCCCAAGGAATCCCATGCATATGGCTGAAAATCTACAACAATTACAGATTTCCAGCAGTCCCTCAAATCACTACATTTTCTTGAGCATTTGCGCAATTAACTTTTTTAACACAGGCAAAATACTTTCCTTGTAGAGAAATCCCTCCTACCATACCCCCATTGGGAATGGTCCCTTACATTCCTAACCTGAAATTAGGTCTGGGTAGAGTTCGCGGAGTTCCGCGTGAAGTGATAAAAAATCTCCACCATGCTCCGCGGACTTCCGGAAGTGGGAAAGTGAGGTAAGTCACGCTGCTCGCACTGATTTTTATCTCCGGGCGTTTGTCCCACGCTGTAAAATAAACACGAACTGCACCACGTGCAGCACAGGAGGGCGCAGCTTCTTTCTGCTGCTCGAGTAGATGTTCTACTCGAGCTGCAGCTTCCTCAACGTGAGCGGCAGGTTTCTCAACGCAAGCGGTAGCGACCTGCCGCGACCGCCTGAGTTGAGAAATCTCGCCAGGAGATGGTCTAGCGTTGGATTTTCCTCACTCACCAACTTAATGTTGGCGAGCCACGAGAGAGGAAAAACTCCGCACTACTACGAGACGTTTTTGGGAACTCCATGCTCTACACGGAGCACGGAGTGGGAAAAACCCTGCAAACTCCTCCAGTGGAGCGTAGTTTACTGCCCAGGCCTACCTGAAATGTCACCACTGCTTTTTTACAAGTGTTCTCAAGAGTATCCTTTGGCGATGGAAAACTGCCTTCAACAGGTATGGTTATGCTCACAAATCTATAGACTTTTGGGTGTTCTTCTGCAACAGAGTGGACAGGCCGAAAATATCAAACCTCCCTCTCCGTAAACTAGTCCTATATTTACAATGGCAGAAAACATACCATTTTGCACCATCGTAAGTATGCTTTACAGTTGCAATGTTCCAGAAATCCTGGTTCTGTGAGTCAGGATGAGTTGGTTACATTCTCAAGTGGCCTCTCTTTCACAATTATGTACAATAAGTACAAAATCTTGCTACAGAGTGCTTCAAAAATACTACTTAATGAGAAGAATTTGGATGGATTTTTATACTTGACACACTTTAGCATTTCCAATTTAAATTTACATTGCGTATTATTTTTTTGTTTGTGGAATTTTTTCAGCAAAGAGAGGCCTTTTGAAAATTGAGGTGGAAATAAATTCTTCCTTGGTCCATCATTGATTAAATATGTATGTGCAGGATTTGAGTTTTTTCTTCTCTTAATGTTTAGGTTACGAACTGACAACGTGGCTATAATTTGCAAAACTGGGCAACGTACATGGGATCGGTATGGAATTCAAAATTCATTTTGCATGCTTCAACTACTCAAAAGGCAAAACTCACATTTTTCGCTTTAAGCTTTCAGTGTAACACATGCATATAGAATCTGCTTTTGGCCATGCTCTAATCTGCTCAGAATACTAGCATAATTGGGAAAGATGTCTGATGTGCCAGGCTACATGAAACTAATATACTTCTAACACTAAGTGTAAGTTGAAGGTCTAAACTAATGGATTAATTTCATCATCAGTGTGTACCTTGACTATTCCCTTCTGCACCTAAAATACAAAAGTATGGCCAAATATAAAAGATTGGGAAAACCCTGCAAATGTTGAATTTTTGAGTAGATGTGAATAACTCCTGTAAAATAAACAAGAAATAAGTCTTCATATATTAAAGTAAATATAGAACATTTTATTTATTTTTCTCAATATTACAAGAATACTTCTAAGGCAGTTTGTGAATACTTGCCCTTATGTAACATTTTTAACTTATATTGTAGCTTAAAAGATGTAATTTTTAATTTTTTTCAAAGGTGAAATATTTTCCTCTAGTCGAGAAGAGTCTTTCTAAACAGCATTTAAATTACACATCTGTCATAAAAACATTACAGGACACCTTGTTTCTATTGCTTAACTTACATCTATGTTTTTAGAGGTGAAGACCCAGGTTCCAAAATGGCATGTAACTGCAGGAGTAGATACCAGGCAGAGCTACAGTTTCCAACAGTGTCTCCACCCTATATACGTGCAATCACAAGATCATGGGCCCAGAGTGAGGGTTTACAAGCTAGACCCAGAATTGCCAGGTCCAATTCCACATGCAATTATTCGTTCTGGGCCTATTTCCATGCAACTTTCGTTGGACACACCTGTTTAAAATTTGATATTAGGTGTGGTGGTATCTCCCATGGATATATCACCTTTCCCAGCTAGAGATCGGGGCCTTACATAATCTGGAAGGGAAATAAATGATCCTTTGAGCTGCCAGACAGGAGAATGTAATGTGTTAGGACACGTTGGATAGACTGCCCTGTGGAGGATACTTTATACACTGTAGGTCAAAATCACAAACATACCCACACACGGTTGTGCGTTGCAGCCAAATGTTCTGAGCTTGCAGATCCTGCTTTTCAGTCTAGACCTTTGCGCTGGAGGAGGGCCATACCACAAGTGCTTAGTGATAACAACATGCTGACTTCGCCCCTAGCAGCGGCACTCACATCTATAGATCTCAAAGGGCCTGTTCTTCATTAGGCATTGCATTATATTTCTACCTTTAGCTTAGGAGTAATCCAGTGCTTATGCAAGCAATTTACAGTAGCAATACTGAGCTATACAAAGCCATTCTATGGGAATCAGGTGTGTGCTAGGTTCACATCTCAATGCATCCATTTGTGAATAAGGTGTGTGGCATCGTGTACATTCCTCACCCATGATCCTACCACATTTGCATGAAAGGGAATTGCAAATAAAAATAAAATCGTTAATTGTACCTCTGCAGCACATTTTGAATGTAGCTGTTGTTCTTGTAAGTCTGGTCAAGCCCAAAATACCCTTTTTCATCATGTGTGTGGATGGTAAAACATTGCTGTCAATCTGTCTCTCCTTAAGCAGTAGAGACGCAGCCCACCCTAATACAAAACAATCCCGCATCGGTAGGGCAGCTCTAGATTCTTCAAGAAGGGAACTCTCCCACACCTAACTAAAACCTTTATGTACATAATGTCAGCTGTGGACAAAATAAGATACATAATGTGCCCTTATACAACAATCTAGAATGTATGCTTGGTTTTCTGCAGCTCATGGACTCATATTACTGCTTGGGCTGGCTCTTCCGGGCTATTTATTGCAGGTGCCTGCTGTAGATGTTTGTTGAGCAGACACTCAATAGTAGATAGTAGAAAACTGCTGAGATGTCAGGAGCGTAGTCAGGGCTTTAAATGAGGCAGGTCCTGCCAGTCCTCCACTCTGGCCTATTGAGCCCGATATTCATGCGCTTAACTTTACAGGCACAGACACAGATTAATTTCAGGACAGTTATCGTAAAAACATCTTAAGGTTATCCACTTTGGTGATGCAGTCCCTGTTAATGGTTTGCTTCATCTAGCATTTCCTACGAGTATTTGTTTTCTTCCTCCAGATGTTGTTTCTGCAGTGTAATTTTTCATGCAAGTTATGATTCTTGCATGGTGCATACTGGTAAATGACTTGTCTCTAGGCAATTGGGTGAGTTCAAGTTGTGGATAAGTGTCCCGGCTGGATATGATTGACATCTCTGTTGCTGAGACTTTAGGTAGTCTGAGTTTCTCACAGTGCCTCTCAGTGGGTCACAAAGGTTTTCAGACTACATTCTCATCCAATCCTTGGCCTCAAAGTGCAAAAAGCATTGGTCGCATATGTGCCAAATCCATTTATAGAAAGTGTGTGAAGGTGGCATACAAAGCTGTTGAAATATTGACAGTGTCAAAGGAAAAGAAAACACGGCCGGATTTTCAAAGGTAACTTACACGTTTGGGTAAGTTTACACTTTTGAGTAAGTTTACTACCTTTTGGTAGTCACAAACCTCAACTCTGGGCCTGATTCACAGAACTAACTTACGTCAAAAACGTAAAGTTAGTACTTTTTGGTATTCACAGAATACACTTACTCATTTTGGTATTCACAGAATGAACTTACTCATTTCGGTATTCACAGAAGTTAGTAGTCCTAACTTTTCCACTCCTAAATGCCTTCTGTGAATACCGAAAGTCTTAAAGTTAGGATTTTTCTCAGTTTAGGAGTAGTAAAGTTAGGACTCCTAACTTTAGGACTCCTAAATGCCTTCTGTGAATACCGAAAGTCTTAAAGTTAGGATTGTTCTCAGTTTAGGAGTAGTAAAGTTAGGACTCCTAACTTTAGGACTCCTAAATGACTTCTGTGAATACCGAAAGTCTTAAAGTTAGGATTTTCTCAGTTTAGGAGTAGTAAAGTTAGGACTCCTAACTTACTGCTCCTAAACTGAGGAAAATCCTAACTTTAAGACTTTCGGTATTCACAGAAGGCATTTAGGAGTCCTAAAGTTAGGACTACTAGCTTCTGTGAATACCGAAATGAGTAAGTTCATTCTGTGAATACCAAAATGAGTAAGTGTATTCTGTGAATACCAAAAAGTACTAACTTTACGTTTTTGACGTAAGTTAGTTCTGTGAATCAGGCCCATTGTTACTATTTTTTTTTAAAAGGTATTGAGTAGAGCACTACACATGACCTACCACTGGTACTTCAGGACCCTCCCAAAGAAAATAATGGAGGTAGGGACTTAAAATAAAACCCCATCTTTTCTCCCTTATTTTCTTTGGGATGGTGTGTAGTGCTGAACTTACTATCATTTTTTTAGTTGTAACTTACACTTGGAATTTGTGAATACCGAAAAGTAGTAATTTTACTAATGTGGAGTAAGAGGTTTCAGGGGAAAGTGACGTGAAGGGGAGAACAGGTGTGACAGGGACACTCAGAAGACTACTCCTCCTCCCACAGACTTTTGTAATGTTTAATTTATAGACTCACATTTTCAGAATTAAATTTTTTTTAGTTCTAATTATTCACAAAAATATCATTGCTGTTACTCATTTAGCTGATATTGAATAAAGTTTAGTGCTATCAAGCATAAGAAAACCAATATGTCTTACTAGTTTGAGGTTGATGGGTTGATTGTTTTGTGGTATGTCTGAATATATTAAAAGAAAACTCACAGAGAGATGCTCAAAAATGCGTCGGATGTCACACTGCTTAGAGGACATGATTCTAGTTCACATGTATTAGGACACACTCTAATTTAAATAGACCACACCGTTTTTAAAAGAGTTTTTTTTAACTTTCTTTGGCCCTTTTAAGACTTCCACCCTTTTCACCCCATTAAAAGCACTGAGCATAGCATGTGAATATCCAAGATCTGCGGTTGTGATGGCAGTGCAAATACATGAACATCAATATGAGAACTGGGAAGAGTAGAGCTAGCAGGGCCCCTTCTCCACAAAGCTGTCTTATTTTGCACTGGATAAAGGCGATCTAGATCTGCAGAATAAATATGTCTATTGTTTATCAATTTCTTCTGAATTCTTTTGACTTTTGACACATGGATCTTGACCCTTTACATGAATGTAGTGACTTGTCAACCACACTGGCATTGGCTTCTTTTGGCCCTCATGGCTAGGTGCAGAAGAGGTCTGAGGTGCACCATGTGTCGTGGTGCAAATAGTGAAACACAAGCACTCATGGATGAAAGATTGAGAGTTAAGAAAAGTAAACTGTTCCACATTGAGTCATGGATTGTCACATTTTGTGACAATGACTTGTGATGGTTTGAATGCAACTAGAGAACAAGCTGTCAGTCACGCCGCTGATGCTTGTTAAAACCTTGAAAGCTTATCATGCATTCCTTTTTTATTATTTTTGCTCAAAGTTACATCTTTTTGAACAGTTAAACATAACTCTATTTGCGCTTCTTAACGTGTACTCAGGTAGTGGGGTAAGATGTCTGTCTCTGCTCAAATGATAACTCTTCAACTTGCTGTTTACAGAATAACCAATAAAGCGCCGCCGAATGTGCCTCGGAGGGATTATTCATCAGGTAAGGTATTTGTATTTTTAGAATCCACATGTTTCAGTGGCTGTGAATTCAATTCATGGAGATCTGCCTACCCAGGGGTTTACTGCAGTGGGTCTAACAGCAGGTAATGGAACTAGTCACAGATATAAGTGATAGCACTGAGGCCTCTGGCTCCTTACAGCAAGGAAAGAGTTACACAATTTCCCATGCATATTTCTGATATACATGCCTTAATAAATTCCCTTCAGTAGAGTGCAGTGGGGCGCTGGTGCCACTGTACCTGCTGCACCAATGGAAAACCACACTGCTTCGACCATTGCATTCCGTCCTGTGAGCTGGGAACACACCTGAAACTGCTGGATTGTTCAGTTTTAGAACACTTTGGACAATTATGGAAGTATGGAAGGCCGAGATTGAAACAATCACTTGTGAAGACATTTTGGGGAAAATGTATGAGCTTATTTTACAGTTGCAAATTCTCTGATTTGGTTATGCTATGTAACGATCATATTTTAGAAGTTGGTAAACTTTTACAAACTCCTAAAAGGGAACTGCAAGGCCATACCGATTCGCTTTTGGAAAGGGACGTGATATAGGTGTCCCTTCCAAATACTAAATAGGTGTGATATGTATCTGCGTTTTGTGACTGAAATCCAGAAACAAAATATTGAAAATGTACAGACTCCCTATTTGGGGCGGTTACCCATTCACAATAGGGAAGGGATACCCTTAGAACACCTTCCTTTTTGTGAATATAATTTAAAAAAGTTTGTTGGGAGGGACAAAGTGGTCCAAGGGACCACTGCCAGCTCTTAAACAAACTTTTTTTTTTAAAGAAAACTTTTTAAATATGACTCATTTCCTGTAAGAAAAATAGACTGTATTTAAAAAAGGTTTACTTTATTTGAAGGCAGTCAAAGAGATGGTGGTCTGCTGTCCCTAGAAGGCCACAATCCATGTGATGACCATAAATGAGAGTGAGTAGCAAATTGCAACCTACCTAATTACTGTTCATGAGGTAAGTTGCATTACAACCCACTTTGAATTGGAATTTTACGAACCAACCTATTAGTACATATGCCGGTTTGTAAAATTCTTTACTAGTCGCAAAATTGTAACCAGTTTTTGTGATCAGTGTTTTGCGGATTGGTCCCTATATTTCAGTTGCTGTTTTTCAGGACACTTAGAGGGAGCTAATCAGTAAAACATTTATTTAAAAGCAGTAGTAAAAGATTTATAAGTGACAATCGGATCTGAACACAGTCTGAGCTGTTTTCCCTAATTCAAATAAATTGCAGAATAATTTTGTAATTCTTTTTTACATTCCTGATGATGCAAGATGCCAGATCATATGACAGTGTTTTAATGAAACGACCTGGTGAGTTATACATGTATAGTGTTGCAGAATCAATACTAACCTTATAGTTGACGAAACAAAGAAGGCATTTTATGTTTAGAAACCTATTTCTAATGAGTGAAAATTCCCTTGTGATGCATAGCTCATCAGGCTCCTTAGTGACTAATGTAGCAAAGCACATCAAATCTTCTAAAAAGTTGCTATGGTCTGCTATAATCCGCTGCCCATTGTCTTGTGGGATAACCAAGGATTCAGCACAATTATTGAGAAGTGATGCTGGATTGAGCAAAAACAGGTAAACTTACTGATTCAATTATTTAGAATAATTAAACATAATTTTTTTCAGAAATGCTATGGCCTTTGGTACCCAAAACATTTTAGTGAAAGTGCCTGATTAGGCCCAATAATTCATAAAAAGGACATTATCATCTCTGATTTTAAAGAGCTGGTTGCAGGGTTGAAATATTCCTGTTATAGCATGATGGTTAGAAGATCTATTGTACCTTAAGCCTCACTAAACACCAGATAAATGATTTCTGTCAAAAAGATCAAGCGTTGGGCCTGATTTAGAGTTTGGCAGATGGATTGCTCTCTTACAAACAGGATGGATATCCCGTTTGCCTTATTAAAAGTGCATTATATCCTATGGCATTTATAATAAGGTGGACAGTACATCTTTTACATCTGCAATGGAGTACCCGTCTGCCAAACTCTAAATCAGGCCATGTTTCCTTAAAGGAGGGTTTTCAGTGCATGTTAAAGAGATTGTATCCTGGCATTTTTTTAGTTGCATACAATATCCTCTTCGGATGCTAGGCTAAGTTTGTCTATGTGGTGGTCAACCTTATGAGAACACGAAACGGCAGAAGACTTTTGTAAACAGGTGAGTTTTAATGTACGTAGAAGCTACCACAGATACGTCCCGTTAGCGCTGATAGCTCCCTGCAACTGACATGGAATGAGAAGAACTTTCTACTGTACATAAACATTCCAGACACCCCACGTTCTGCCAACACTTATGTATTGACCCCTACATTGCTTTTCCCCTTACAAACTGACATTACATCACCTTGAACACTAAATCTTACCAATCTTGTTTTTTTTTCTTTATTTTAAAAAAAGCATCAAGCTATATAAACAAAAACAAGAATGACAAACAAAATAATAAAGAAACATAAATATAAAACACATCTATCATCTCTGAATCTACCAGCAAGGTCAAAAGTTAAACGAAAACAGAATTACAGGACAGATAACTTCCTGAACCAGAGTTGAATCTGCCTAGGGAGGCTGCACCTACAGACAGTGGGTCTGTCACTTGAACCGGGAACTGAACCACCGGTGAAATAGAATCCTTCACCTGATTCGGCACCCATCTCTTTCAGAAGACAAACGTCCCCTTGATCAACCATACCACCACACTTGACAACCCTGCCTAGGTTCCACCAGTCAGAACCGTTAACTCTGACTGAAATGCCACACACTTTATCCACAACCACAGGATCACTAAACTTCTTACCACCTTTTTTGACATAGGCTCCCTTTTTGATAACAACCACATCTCCAACCTCTACTTCCACCTTGCTAACACTGTTGCATTCATCAAAATAATTATTTTGTCTGAACTTTGCTTCAGCAACATTTCTGTTGACCCTAGACTCATGTTCATCCAGCCGCACACCAAATTTGACCCATCTGCTCATCCAATTGGGACAGACTTTGGTGGCTGGTTTCCTTCCACTTAAAAGCTCAAAAGGGGAGATTTAAGTAGGTGAATGTGGACTTGTCTGATAAAACCATAGCATGGAATGGACAGCATTCAAACCTACACACTTGTTGCCAATTGCCCATTGGACACACTGAGACAAAACCTTATTTATTTGCTCCACCTGTCCATTGGTTTGGGGATGATAGATTGATGTTTTTAAATGCTTAATATTAATCTCAGTAAAGGGTTTACTGAGGAGTAATTATCATCCACGATACCACTCCATATACACTATACTCACAAAAAAGTATCGGGACGTTGTGAATTATATACCAAAAAACTAACCACGGTGTGGGTGTAGGGAGAAAGTATAGGAAAAAGAAGAAGGGAGCATTAGTCTTATAAAGACGAGAACCCTCACTCACCCAAAGGTGACATGCTTCATCATTGGGTTCCCTCTTGCACACTGTGACCGCAAGGTTCACAGTGTGGGCTACAACTCTCCCTCAGGAGAGGAGCGTGAGGTGTTTTCAAATCATCCAATGGAAGTCGGAGTGAGGGGCAGAGTGCAAATAAAGTGTAAAAGTGTTTTAAAACTAACTCAAGGGAGACAAAATTAACTTTAATCGGTGTCCCCAATGGTTAGAGCTAAAAGAGCTAAGTGAAAAATAGGGGTATAGATATTCCCTATTGAAGTAAGGTCAACATGTTTCTGCCTGTGTGACCTGCTGGTTCATGGCATTCTTCAGGACCCACTTGTCACCACTCTGCTATTTCCATGCAAAAATAATAATTCTAAAATGTGAAAAATACCATACTTTATTGTGATGGCATCAGTCAAAGTGGTACCAGCTGCAGTATGGTCCACAATCTGTAAGAAGTATAAACCTTCATTAGACTTGATATATAGTTAATACATTCTCCACTATATTTGTGTACACACACAATGGTGTGAACCCCACCTCACAGCACACGTGACAAAAATAGTTCTTAATATAAAGTCATGCTTATATGGTTAAGCATCTCACCACATGGGTACTACTAATGTACCTCCACCTTCCAGGGGTCCTTTACTGACAGATCTCAGGAGTCTGAGGGTGTAAACATAAAAACAAAAGTGAAGTCATAACATAAAAATGAAAGAACCAGGACCTCTCTATTTTTACCTTTCTATTTTGAACAATGGTATTCAGCTTGTCATCTAGTTTCATATTCCATCTATTGCTGTGGATATATTATCTATACAATGCTGTATATACAGCCATAAAACTCTCACTTAGTCTGGGGTCATTATGTACTTCACTTTCTGTAGTGTCAATCCCAACTAATGTGACAGATGACCAATATAGCCTAGTCACTTCTCTCATTATATTCTTAACGCTATGCTTGTATGAAAGCGTCTGCCTTAGTTGTGCTCAATATATATAGCGCACTTGAAACACTATCCCTACATAAGTGATCTCCTCATAGCATGTGTTGTTTGTTTATTCTCCACAAGATCTAGTCCTTGATGAAAGTTTATAAAATGGAGACACATGTTCTTATATAGGACTGCTACTGTCCAATGTGTATCAATATATCCGACTGTATCAATGTATTAAAATTCTATAGCATAGCTCACAGTATTTCTATGCAGAGTCACTGATTCTATGGCATTGCTAATAGTGTTTTTAACACTTACACAACTGGCCGTGTCTCTGGCTCTTAACACAAAAAGCGGGCAAAGAAAGCTACAGAACACTACGGAAGGCTAAACAGCAAAACCAACGCATAGAGGTCTGACACCCCCTGCCCATAAAGGAGACCGCCCTCCGGACTCGCGTACTCACAATGTCTTTACCGGACGGTAATCAACAGCCTTCCCCTTCGGTCTTTACTTGATAGGAGGCAGAACACGGAGATGGAGGTAAGGCTTAGCCAGCCCGGTACTAGCGTAAAAGACATTGTGAGTACGCGAGTCCGGGGGGCGGTCTCCTTTATGGGCAGTGGGTGTCACACCTCTCTGCGTTGGTTTTGCTGTTTAGCCTTCCGTAGCGTTCTGTAGCTTTCTTTGCCCGCTTTTTGTGTTAAGAGCCAGAGACACGGCCAGTTGTTTAAGTGTTAAAAACACTGTTAGCAATGCCATAGAATCAGTGACTCTGCATAGAAATACTGTGAGCCATGCTATTGAATTTAAATACATTGATACAGTCGGATATATTGATACACATTGGACAGTAGCAGTCCTATATAAGAACATGTGTCTCCATTTATAAACTTTCATCAAGGACTAGATCTTGTGGAGAATAAACAAACAACACTACTACGAGAGATCACTTATGCTAGGGATAGTGTTTCAAGTGCGCATATATATTGAGCACAACTAAGGCAGACAGCTTTCATACAAGCATAGCGTTAAGAATATAATGAAGAAGTGACTAGGCTAGATTGGTCATCTGTCACATTAGTTGGGATTGATACTACAGAAAGTGAAGTACATAATGACCCCAGACTAAGTGAGAGTTTTATGGCTGTATATACAGCATTGTATAGATGATATATCCACAGCAATAGATGGAATATGAAACTAGATGACAAGCTGAATACCATTGTTCAAAATAGAAAGGTAAAAATAGAGAGGTCCTGGTTCTTTCATTTTTATGTTATGACTTTACTTTTGTTTTTATGTTTACACCCTCAGACTCCTGAGATCTGTCAGTAAAGGACCCCTGGAAGGTGGAGGTACATTAGTAGTACCCATGTGGTGAGATGCTTAACCATATAAGCATGACTTTATATTAAGAACTATTTTTGTCACGTGTGCTGTGAGGTGGGTTCACACCGGTGTGTGTGTACACAAATATAGTGGAGAATGTATTAACTATATATCAAGTCTAATGAAGGTTTATACTTCTTGCAGATTGTGGACCATACTGCAGCTGGTACCACTTTGACTGATGCCATCACAATAAAGTATGGTATTTTTCACATTTTAGAATTATTATTTTTGCACGGAAATAGCAGAGTGACGACAAGTGGGTCCTGAAGAATGCCAAGAACCAGCAAGTCACACAGGCAGAAACATGTTGACCTTACTTCAATAGGGAATATCTATACCCCTATTTTTCACTAAGCTCTTTTAGCTCTAACCATTGGGGACACCGATTAAAGTAAATTTTGTCTCCCTTGAGTTAGTTTTAAAACACTTTTACACTTTATTTGCACTCTGCCCCTCACTCCGACTTCCATTGGATGATTTGAAAACACCTCACGCTCCTCTCCTGAGGGAGAGTTGTAGCCCACACTGTGAACCTTGCGGTCACAGTGTGCAAGAGGGAACCCAATGATGAAGCATGTCACCTTTGGGTGAGTGAGGGTTCTCGTCTTTATAAGACTAATGCTCCCTTCTTCTTTTTCCTATACTTTCTCCCTACACCCACACCGTGGTTAGTTATTTGGTATATAATTCACAACGTCCCGATACTTTTTTGTGAGTATAGAATAACTTAAATGCTTAATATCACCCGCTTTTAGGGAAGAATCCGCCTCTCCATTCACAAATTGGACTGCATTATCCGATATCAGACATTTTGGAAAAACCTCTCTGAGGAAAATCTCTTTTAAGAATTCTATAACAGCCTTAGAATTGGGTTTTTACACAAACTTCACTTCTGGCCATTTAAAGTAGAAGTCAACCGCAACAAACACATAGCATGATTGATTGGACAAACAATAAAACAGGCCAACCACATCTATGCCAACGTTTTCCCAAGTTCTAGAGGGGTACTCAATCAGCTGAAGAGGAGGCTTTCTTACTACTACGTTTTTTCAGCACCAGCACATAAGACCACTCCCCCACATCCATGTGGACCTCTCTATACATGGATGGCCACCACAATGTCTGTCTGATCCTGCGTTTAGTGAAAGTCCTTCCCAAGTGCCGTTCGTGGGCAGTCAAAATTAGTCTACGCCTGACCCCCTCCGGTGGTACCAACCCCACGTTCTGCCCACACTTATGCATTGACCACTACAGTCTACCAGGCTAGAGATAAGCCAGGACTACTCTTGGCATAGCTTTCCCTATCCATTGCCTTTGTATAGTAATGTACTAAATGTGTGTTTTTTGCTTACTTATTGCCTAAAATTTCAATTAAAAGATCTCTAGGCAAAGCGATTGTATAAGATACATTTTAAGGCCTAGGCAAAGGTGGGCTGTGGCCACCTTCCTAGAGGCCATAAGTAAGTGATCAGGACACTCAGATGTCATGTCAAAATAACACTGCGCATAAAAAATATGTTATTGTTTTGACAGCTGGGCATGTCAGGACAATTGAACCTTATCCCGTGCACTATAACTAGTTAATCTCTTAATGTACCTCCAGTTCATGTGCTAACTCACCTTTACACCACTGTTCTCCAATTCTACTCCGGTTCCCTCTCTATCACCTTTCTCACTGCTTTACTCCTTTCTCGCTACCGCTTTATTTACCTTTACAGCTTTTTGGCAATCATCACCTCCCCTCTCTCTCTCTCATCTGTCTTTGCTCCTATGTCCCTATTTCAATTCAACAATTCTACCTCACCTCTGTCTCTGAACCTCACCCTCCTTTTATCTCTCTACCTCACCTCTCTGTCTCTCTCTCTCTTTCTCTCCCTCACAACTCTCTCTATCTCTCTATGTCAGCCTTTGGCTCTCTACCTCTTTATAAACCTCACATCTTTTCAAGCACATCTCTCTCTTTACCTCTCACTTCTTTCTCACTATCTTTCTCTGTGCCTTACAACTCCCTTTACTTCACCTGTCTTTCTGTACCTGTCTCCTGTTGCCCCTCTCTCGCCATCATCACTCTTTCTACCTCAGATCTCTCCATATCCTTTTTAAGGATGATACAATGAATGCCTTTCGTACAAATTGGTTATTGAAAATATGTTTTATCACATTATTGTCTCAACCTCAATCTTGGTTATCTAAAGTGTTCTACAATAGAACAATCCAGCAGGTTCAGGTATATTCCCTGAGGACAGGTTGAAAATATCAGTGAAACTGAGGCCCAAGTTCTGAAGGCACTACTGCTCTTCAGTTTGGCTGCCTGCCTTTTAATACGTATCCTTGGGAAGAAGATCACATTTTACTTGCTTGCATTAGGGCTCATGGCACAACTTGCTACACCACTGAGTGGTCGTTCACCAGACGTATTTCTAATTGCGTACTTTAAAGTGTATTTATTCAGGCATATATATCCCAAATACACCGGTTAATTATTCTAGACTCTTCGTTTGCTGTAAAGAGCCAGAGGCCTCACTGATGTCGCATATCGCACATAAGTTCCATCAACTACTGTAGGACACACTGTAGTGGTTTGTCAAAGAAACTGTAAACTATTGAGAATGCAGAAAGGCTGTTTGGGCCATCCTTGTTCAAAAGGCCAGGTTCCTCTAGGTGGAATTTCAATACAATATTGCAATCGCAAAAATCACAGAAAATAGTTGTGAAAAAATAATGAGACATCCTGAGGAATGGAAACCACTGTTGTTCTTGATTTGATAGGAGAGTAAACAATCTGCGGTGTAGAATAAATAAACGCAAGAGTGCAAAAAAGGAGTTAAGGCAACATAAACAGTAATGTCAAATCGGTCATTTGTCTTTCACTTGTGTGCAAATTTCAGAACTGACTCCATTCTCCTTTTCCTCGAGAACATTTGCTTACCAATATACAGTATATTCCCATCTGGCATGACGTGTCAATTTGATTAATTACATAATGCTGGTATCAAAACTGTAAATATAATGCATTTGCATCTGAATAGAATGGGCATTATTTTATTAATCATTGCCGCTGTTGATTGAAAAGACTTAATATTCTCGGATCAGCTATATATTTCTAACATTACATTCCTGAGAAGTATGTTACAGAGTGTAGGAAAGCAGAGGATGTTTGGGAAGCTCTCTGGGCATCCAAGTACATACAATATACGATAAGCCATCCATTAAAACTGTGTTTTTATCAGTCAAATTATTTTGTTATATGTGTGTTCAATGCCTTTGCTCTAACATGCTATTGCAATGCTTTTAGAAAACGCCAGTGCTGAAGATGATCAGTGGTCTGACGATTTTGTGAGTATATGTTTGTTATTGAAAACAGATGCTGCATATATTGTTTTCTAAGAAAGGGAAAGTCTTTTTATTTTTTTATTTTTCACCCTCTAAGAACGCCAGGTTATGATTAAGAGTAATAAAACGTCATAATGTAGTCTGTGATTTGTGAAATCTGTATTCTTCATTGTCTGTCACGACAACATTATGAGTAATAAAGGTGTTAAAATTAATTGCCACTTTAACAAAGATCAAAAGTCAAACCTCAGCTGAGTCCATGAAGGGCTGGGCAATAAATTTCATAAAGCGAATTGTCTTCATTGAGCACTCAGTCCTCTTGTCAATTCATTGCTTTCTTGTTGGTTTGAAACTTCCAGTTATTTGGGGTCCTGATTGTAGAAGGGGTATGGGTTAAGTAAGTGTTAGCCAATACGGAGTCGTTCTGGCCCTATATTGTTTTAGCCTCATTACAACAATCAACTAACTACTGAGACCACATATGACCTCAGTTGAATGGGTGTGATACTTCTAATGACAATGCAGGATCTATAGAACGTGTGACTTGTATACAAGAGATTTCTTCAACCCTGCCTACCCGTGGGTCCTTCTGTTTTATATTACAACAGTCATGGCCCGATATAATACACAGAATACAAGGGGGTATATTTACAAGCCCCTATCGCCACCACAACGTCACTTTTAGTGACGTTGTGATAGCGAAAGGAGCCTCGCCTTATCTACAAGGCGGCGTTAATCCATTCATGCTGTATTAAGCGTGGAAGGGGAGGGCAATGGGTGTTGCGGTGGGCGTTCCACCGCAACACCCATTGATTTTGATGCTGCCTTCTATTTACAAGAGCAGCGTTAATAGGATACAGCGGCAAAATTAAGACCAGAGAAAACCTGGTCTTAAACAGGCGAAACGAGGAGAAATGCTTTATTTCTCCTCGTTTTTGCTGTTTCCATGTGTGCTGCCTTGTGCAGCACACATAGAAACAGCAGATTGCCTATGATTGTTTATGTGCAGTAAGGTCCACCTTCCTGCACATAAACAATCATTTAAAAAAACAAAAAAATGCCGTTTTGCAACTTCTATGTGTGCTGCATTACGCAGCACACATAGAAGTTACAAAACGGCATTTAAAGATTGTTTATGTGCAGGAAGGGGGACCTTCCTGTACATAAACAATCTTTCCCCTGCACACAGACACCCTTGCACTATGGTGCAAGGGTGCTTGCGTTGGCGCTAGGCAGCTAAAGTTAGCGCCAGCACAGGGGGAAACGCAGGGCTGCACCATATTCTAGTAAATATGGTGCAGCCCTGCGTTTCTAAAGTGACAAAGTGTTTCGTTAGCCTTCTTGGATTAACGACACGCTTTGCCACTTTATTGTAAATATGCCCCAACATGTGATGGGACTGATACCGATAATAGTATTAACCATAGTGATAGCTTTTGTAACAGCCATAGTAATAAGCTTCTACAACTGGTAATAATACAAATTGTAGTCGTATAGCTTAATGTATTAGTATTATTATTAGTAGTAGTAGTTGAATGAGTAGTAGTAGTAGTAGTAGTAGTAGTAGTAGTAGTAGTAGTAGTAGTATGACTGCTACTCATTTAATGGATAATGGATGGGTCTGTGGGTCGAGAACAGTAATGATAAGAAAGTTATGGAATACAAAACGTTTGATGATAATGCATGTAATAATTATGAATGATAATGTTATTCCTAAAAGGAGTTTGAAGTAAGCAGTGACATATTACCTATTTTTTTAGGACAGTGAATATGAGGATCCAGATGGACAGTCAGATTCTGAAACGTACGTGAACCCCAGTGAAGACTGCGGTGATGACAACTATGAGCCTCCGCCCATGCAACCAGAGAAGAAAAATGTTTTGCCAGCATTTTCGTACAGCAAAGGCGAATATGCAGGTATACAAAGAATCAGCTTATCTCCCATTTTTAAACACAGATTTATGGACTTTCACTCACCAATTTATCGAGTCATTGGAGCTTCAGCAAGTTTACTTTTTGGAGCAACTGATGTGTGTCCACTGTTCCTATGTGCGTTGGCCTCCAAGTTGTGGTGAGGACATGATGATGTCAGGAGACATCACTTCATCCTGTAACCAATGAGAGTGCACTGTGTGGTGATCCTTTAAAGAGCCAGTGCATTTAAAAATATTGAATAACATTTTGAACCTTAAATTATTGATTTAAAGGTTATTCTGTATTACATGCTCTAAGGGGTGGTGAAGTTCAGAGTCTGCAATGCAGGCCCTTGCAATTTCAGTGCACTTTTTTGGGTCAAGGCTGTGAGAGCATTCACTGGCGCACAGTCGTGGCCGGCATGACTCGCGAGTGGGGGGGGCGGGTGGGGGTTTCACGCGGGGGGTTTAATTAAAAAAAAAAACGTACCTTCCCGGGTCCCGCACCGTCTCAGCTCCTGGCCGGGTCCCGTGGAACAGGAAGCAGGCAGCCTCCCTCCCCTTCCCTAGGCCAATCACAATGCTACAATGGCAGCGTTGTGATTGGTGGGGACGGCGCCCAACCAGGCGCTTATGGGGAGGCCATTTTCTCCATGTAAGCTGTATGCAGCCTACATGGAGAAAAGGGAGAGTGCACATTACTGGTTTGGTGGGCCCCAGAGGGCCGACCAAACAGTCAGGGCCCGCAGCATTGGGCTAGCCACTCCTCCCCTGCGCTCCAGCAGACCCGCCCACCCGCCTGCCCCCAACCAAACCCTTCTGCTTTCTCGCAGTGCGAGAAGCAGAAACATAAAATGGTAGTTTTACCATTTTATGTTTCTGCTTCTCGCACAGTGGGGCGACGCTCCTCCACCCTAATGGAGGAGCCGCCCTTGCTGGCGCATGCATCTCACTTGCGAGACATTATTTTTTTTAAAAAGGGCTTGGAGCCAGCCCATTGCTTACCATTTATCTCCTTCAGTGTCACTCTTCTTTGCAGCCATCTTAATTGTCCAGTGCAGCCAAAATTTCATTTCCGATGCTTGCTGTGAAGCAGGGACCTAGCACAGATTGTTTCCATTTAATCAGTGCCTGTCTGCTGCTTCGACTTGTTCAAGTCATATTTCTTCCCCACTCCGACTACCCCTACCTGCAGCTCCCTCCATAGTGCTTTTGCACTAATGTTTTTTTTAATCTATGGATCCATCGCCGATTAGTAAGGTAAGTTATTTCTTTTATGTTCAGCTCTCCATGTGCTCAGCACTCCATATGTTTGAAAGCGGACCCCTCCTGTACTTCTCTCTCCATTCGCTGCTTTTTGTTACCCAATCCCCTTCCCATTGTGCTCACCCGTGTGTTCTTCCCATTGTCTCTCGTGCAGTGGTGTGACTTTATAAGCGTGCAGATTCCTTCCTCTGGCCTTTCGAGGTTACGTGGAGTATGGGTTTGTGTGCATTTCTGCACGTCTCTGGTCGGAAGGGAACTGTGCAGTAACACAGTGGGTTTGAAAGTGCATGTTGTGCGCAGGACTGTAGTACTGGCAGCCTCAAACTTTTCATTTATATGTTGCTGGTTTTCCTAACTTGAGTTTTTGTCTGCTCACAGTCTCCTTTTACTACAGCAGTAGCAGCATCGTTGCTGTTGCAACACATCAATTTAATGCAGGTTAAGTGCCTTAAATAGCCTTCTCCTTTTCTCGCAGGTCCTGTTTGCTATAGGTTGTTGAAGTCTGCTTGCTCAGGGTAGAGGATATGTTGTAGAAATTTAGCTCTGCTCCTGCATATTTTGCCACCAGATGGACCTCAAAAGTGCAAGATGTTAGGTAATCTTGTGTAGCACAGACCTTAAGTGCTGATCAAATCTAAAGTTTATTATGTGGTTTCTTCCCATCTCTCCTCCGCCCTCCCATTATCCATGTTGTCCACCCCCTCCCCCCCACCAGCCATAAGAAAAACATGTCATAGTGCTTTTTTGGGGGTCCTATTGCCCTTATTGTAGCTTTCCAGCACCATAGCGTGAAGGGGTGCATGTTATAAAGGAACCGATGCCATGGTTAGACTGCAGCCCATTAACTCTTTCATGGCTACGCCACGTGTCCCCTCAGCACTGTGAATATGCAGGAGCTTTACTGAATTCAGATCCAGTCATCTGTCGCCTATAACGTGCACCGTCTTGTGGAACTGGTGTAAACTCTGGGTATGCCATCTCTGATTACATAATACCACTGTGTCTGCCAAAAACTGAATCACTGCAAATGTATTTCACTCCAGTTCCCTCTAGCCAAGCTTGTTAATGTGGCAGCAGCTCATGTCACGTTGGAACACTTCTTAGCTTAGTGGGCCGCGTTTGCAAGATGCATCTACAACCATGCCAGATTGCACCATTATGGGGTAACTGGAGTTGTAACAAATGGGAATATAAGGCAGCTTGCTGCATCTTAGGTTAGCGAAACCAAGAACTCTTATGTATCGTTCAATTAAGAGTTGAATGTGCAGGGGCATAATTGCTTGATGGCTGATGATGGTGCTGTGGCCTTGTGCTCATTGGCGCAGTAACCTGAGGGCTGCACTGTGTGCTTAGTTCCTCAGTGGTAGAGGTGTAGCGCTTTAAAAAAAATAACGTTTACCCATGCTGAGCAGCAGCTGCGCTGCTGTACAATATGGCATAAAGAAATTGCCAAAACAAATAGCTCTTGCATAAGCGAGACATATTGGCTTTGCCAATGCTTGTTATTACATTGCGCTTATGCCTGTGGCAGGCTTGTACTAGTTAAGGCTGCCGTGGGAAAACAGGAGGTGCACCGGACAGTCATTGTCTATGCACCCTGCGTGATTATGAGGTGTGTTGAGATCTGTGCCTGCCTCTCTCCCAACGCACACCCAATCCCAGATTTTCCAAGTGAGCCTGATTCATGTGCACAAGGTACTTTGCGTACATCCAGGTAATTTTGCACAGAATGTGTGCACATGCACAATATGAGCTTTGTTCCAGGCTCTTATTTTTCAATCCAGCCCTAGAATACAAAACCAGCTGTAAGGCAGTTTTCGAATGACATTCTCAAGTATTCAAACAATAGTCTTCTGGTTTCGTTAGACAGCAATGCTGGAACTTAATTTTGTCTTTAAAAATATGGTGGTCCAAGCCGAGTATATATGGCTTCTTGCAGAAAAAAAGCTTCCAGTTGGCCTGCACTGGTTCCCAAAGGCAATACTTGATGATTTGCTAGTCCTTGGAAATAGCAAGTTCCTTGGAAAGATATCTTTTTACAATGGAGCTCAAGAAAATATAACCCTTACAATCAAAGCTGGTAACAGGCCCCTCTGGGTACCAGCATCTGTGCTGTGGTGATGTGCCAAGTTAAACCTGCCAGGTACTTTCATGGGCAGTGGTACTCAATCACTCCCTTCTGCTGTAAACATCTGGAATGTAAACATTATACTTTTGTTGGTTCATAAACCTAAACCAGTACATTTCATTTTGCTAATGCATTAATCTACATTGCATTCAAGATTTTCTCAGATTTACAATCTCTCCACGCTCCATGTCAACAGTGCCATCCTAAGGATTTATGGGGCCGGAGCAAGATATATTTTGGAGCCGCCACATTGGAGCAACTTTGAATTTATTACCCCTTTTAGGCTCATTGATGTCCCCATGATGCCAAAGAATATTGAATTTTTTGTTAAATCTTTAGAAATGGGGTTACACAAAAACAGCTGGAAGCTCACGCTGCCTGGGGCCCGCCAGCCAAACAGTACCAAAAGAAAACTTGAACAAGCATTGATGAAGCCATTTTCTTTTAGTTTGGATCTGGATTTTTTTTTAACTTGCAACAACATGTGGAATGCAGTGTCTAACCAGCTTGTTACTCCAATTGTAGAAAAAACATACTATGGGTGGCTTGGTAGATGTTTAGCAAACAACAGCATAATATTAAAGTAATACATATGCACATATTGTTGAAATTATAGCTTTAGTTGCTGAATATTTGTAATCCAAAGGATATCCCTTTTCACTGTTGCAACAGTGAAAATCAAAAGACTACTCAGAGGATTTTTACCATTACATTGGTTAAAATATTAACTTGGATTTATTTATTTTAACAACCCAAGCCAATATTGCACCACCTTGGGAGGACATTGCAAATGAGTAAATGGATTTACGAGTACAAGGTCAACTGTTTTATGGGGCTTGTACTGGTAAATCGGTCCATTTGCTTCTGAAAGTTGGACTTGTAAGGTGGACTCGCACTTTCAAATGGCTTTGAGAATAGGGCTCAATATGTTTCTTTGTCTACTTGATAGATGTATATACTCCTCTAAATACTTCATTTTCATTTATTTCAGCATTTAATTTAATTTTCATTTAATTTCATTAAAGTATTTCCATTTCAGCCATTGCTTGCTCAGTCATAATGTTCTGATCTATGGACATTTTAGCTACTGGCTCTTTTTTAATAAAAGGATTGGCAAGACTACTTTCTGTTAATCTTGAATACTCCAGTTCTCTCTTCTACGACCCAGTATTTGCTCATTGATGATGGTTAGAGCTGGCATCTTTTGACGTGGTTTCACCTGTCTTTTTGCTTATGGCCTCCTGTTTTTGACCGTGTGCTGAACTTCGTTTTTGCTGGTGTTACGACTCTGGGCAGTTTACCACTGCTGACCAGTGCTAAAGTGCATGTGCTCTGTGTCTAAAATGTAATGGCGTTTGGTTTCTCCATGATTGGCATATTTGATTTACTAATAAGTCCCTAGTACCATGCACTGTGTTTTGCCAGGGCCTGTAAATCAAATGCTTCTAGTGGGCCAGCAGCACGGATTGTGCCACTCACATGAGTAGCCCTTCAAACCTGTCTCAGGTCAGCCACCACAGAGCCTATGTGTGCTGTTTTAAACTGCCATGTCGACCTGGCAAGTGCACCCACTTGCCAGGCCCAAACCTTCCCTTTTATTGCATGTAAGGCACCCCTAAGGTAGGCCCTAGGTAGCCCCATGGGCAGGGTGCAGTGTATGTAATAGGTAGGAAATGTGGTTTTAAGTTCTACATGTCCTGGTAGTGAAAAACTGCTAAATTCGCTTTTTCACTACAGCAAGGCCTATCTCTCCCATAAGTTAGCATTGGAGCTGCCTTGTAATACTTTACAAGTGTATCGTCCAAATGGGAACAGGTAGACAATTGTAGTTTGGTGTCTCTGGACTCACAATTTAAAAATACATATTTTAGTGAAGTTGGTTTTTAAAATGCAGGTCTGCGAATGCCACTTTTAGAAAGTTGGCATTTTCTTACTTAAACCATTCTGTGTCTCTGCCTGTTCCTAAAATACACGTCTGGGTTGAATGACAGCAGGGCTTTGTGAATTCTCTCTAGACAGTCACACACGGAGGGAGCTGAGTGTGCCCTGCATATCCTGATGACCCATTACCCGGCTGATGGGTCTTCCTGAGCTAGAGTGGGGGGAGGAGCTGACACTTGGACCTGAATGGGGCTGTGCTTGTCCCCTCACAGAGAGCTGCCTACCCCAGGGTCTTGTGCACTACATAGACATTTCTTTGAAGTCTCCCAACTTCAAAGGCTAACATGGGTATAAGTAATGGGCCTTTGAAACCATTGGCTCGGAACACTCTGGACAGAGGACATTCTACCAAGAAGAAGAGCTGTTTTTGCTGCCAGGAGGGACTGCCACTTTGCTGCTTGCTATGCCATGTTGGCCTGCTGATTCTGTCCTGGAAGTGGGAGGACTGGATTTTGGTCTCTGCATCCTGCTTTCTAAGGTTCTCTAAGGGCTTGAGTTGAGCCTGCCTCCTGTTGGAAGTCTCAGAGACATCAAAGACTTCACCCATAGCTCCAGGGCTTTTCTGCTTAAAGCCCTACCTTGTCAAGTGGTGCCAAATCCAGTTCCTGGGCTCTTGGAAGTGAGTTTGCTATGCGAAACAAGAAGAAACCAGTCAATCGACTTTTAGTGTGACTTCGGAGCCAGCGCCGTTTTTCCATACCACGCTGCTGCCTCCACCAAAACAGTGGTCCCCTCTCGGCGCAATGACTGTGACTTGCAACACAGGCCCAATGCCGCCGCAGCACCTCCGAAGATTTGCCACAGCATGAGTCTTGAGCACTGCATCACCGAAGTCTACGACGCTCGACTCCAACTCTGCCACTGCACCTGTGGCCCTGTGGTGTGACATCAACACCAAGAAGTCGACGCCTCGTGGCTTGACCCTCAACGCTTCATCGACCCCGCACTGCCACCGGAACTGACACTTCACTGCCAGCACTGCATCACCTTCCCTGTGCCTTGCAAAATCCTGGAAGTCCCCGACGTGCCAACGACCTGCATCAACAGTAAAGAACCGACGCCGCACTGGTTTCAGCGACACCTCACCTCCCTGGTGCCTCGCAACGTGTTTGTTTTGTCAACGGTATAGTAATCAGGGTTTGTACGACTCCATAGCTGGCACGCGCTCCCCCGCGGTTAGCCATAACCTTGAGATTCAAGTTCATCAAGCACTTAATCAAGTTCATTATAGCCCCCGCCGGAGCTATTGTGTTTCTAAGTGCTAGAACTGCATTTAATCTTGAAGAGATTCGTGTTTTTATTTGTGTATGTTGGATTTTTGTTGTGTTTGGTCTTGGTTTAATCAGGCTATTTTTCTAAACTTGTGAGGAGTACTTTTGTGGTGGTTTCACTGTGTTACTGTGTGTGCCTGCACAAATACTTTACACATTGCCTCTTAAGTTTAGCCTGACTGCTCTGAGCCAAGCTACCCGAGGGTGAGCACAGGTAAACGTTTACTGTGTACACAGTACTACACTTACGCTGACTAGGATTATGGGCCCCTACTTAGACAAGGTGCAACCCTCTGCCAACTAGAGACCCTGGTTCTAAGAATGATTATCTGCCTCCTCAACACAGACATCCTAGGCTAAGCAATTTGCTTGCCAACAAACATTCCTGTATGCCCCCACATTGGCTGTAAAGGGCAAACTTACCTACAACACTTCCTGTATTGTTTTTGAGCATCCATCTTTGGTGAAGGCTCTAGCTCTAGTGGGCTCCAAGATCGCAGGTTTCATTGCCCATTGTGAGGAGGGAAAGTGGGGCCGGATAAATGTTGGTGATAGTGTTGGTTCACCGCCCGCCCTGCTCCTCTTTGATAGTTTGGGTATTTGTCTTGAGGAGGCAAACCCTCATTGAGTAAGTTCTGGGATGGGGCGGTAATGCGGGACTTTATGTATTATCTTTCACAGTACACCTCCCATTTTTTTACCATGTCACCTCAACCACTCCTTCTTGTGACCTATGGTGCTAACATTAGATGTCAAGTACTGTATTCGAACATTATTTATATTATTCAATAAGAACAATATCATGTTATCAGTGGTATTAATCCAAGCACTGGATTAGGGGAACTCGGTTGCATGATCTGTGTAGTTTGTGGTTCACTGGTTTGGATTTCATCAGAGCTAAATGTGTCTTTTGTTTCTTTTTAAGGCAAAGAAGGAGGAAACAGCAAGCAGCAGCCATTCAGCATACCGCTCCCAAGCCTGCCGGGAAATTCTATGGCAAAGCAAAGTTCAGTGATGCCTCGAATGTCTAATCAGCCGTCTCCTAAATCGAATCCACCATTATCTAAACCAAATCCACCACTGGCAACACCAAGGAATGTGCCACATTCAAATACACAGTCTTTGGAGAGGAAACCACAGCCTCAACCCCATGAAAATGGGAGCAACATGGATGAAGTAATACATGCCAAAGTATCAGTACCTAAATGTAATATTAAGAATGACATATGTAAAGATGGTATTTACGATATATATATATATATGTGACTGCAATGTTATCTACAGCACTAATACTAGAAATGTAAGTGTAACAGCGTGTCCACATTTTAAAATGCACAGATTCTCTCCTAGTTTCCATGATACATCGTAGGAAGGCAGTCCTCCTATATATCACTTTTGAGGCATCCCATCTACCTATTATGAGTACGTGTATTATTTGATTGCTTGCTTACTACTTTAGCCTGTATTTGTATTGCAACACTCATGCTCTTCTGTATGATGGAGGGTCCTTTTATAACAGAACATCTTCATTGGGGCAGACATGCAAATGCAGATATATTGGGGATTATTTTTCTAATATTTTGTTCGAGGGCTTGTTTGGCCCAAAGCGACGCAAACTATTGCGTCAATTTACATACCATTAAAAAAAGCCAACAGGCGCAGAGCATAACTGTGCAGTGTCACACGATCGTCTGTGAAGTGCTTAGTATATAACCAATTTTTACCAAAAATACACATAAGAAAAAAAAACCTTTTAACGTGGCCAGAATCCCGTCAAGTGCTGTGGATCTTTTAAAGCAGGCACATTGAGAAATTTATCTGATGACTTTTGTCCTTAGCTTGTCACAACATGGAGCACTGTGAACATATAAACCACAGCGCGATAAAATCACTAAATAAAGGAATTAGACAACTCTTTAAAATCCCTGGGAGCTCAGGTTCATTCTGATCAAGCAGACTTGTTTAAAACAGGATAATCATTTATTCATGCTTTCCAGAATCATCTTATTTCTGTGGGTCAGAATATGGATATATTTTGCCAAGCAGGTGGTTAAAACAACAAACCTAATCCCTCAAAGATATTTGTGTATGATCCAAAGTGTCTTGAAAGTAATTATTTTCCTATCTGAAAGTCATTGTGTGTGGCATGTACTGGGGAGCTGTTTTATCACTGTGGAATATCTGTACCAACTCAGGATGCTCTGTTCTGCAAGTACTGCAGACTGCTAAGGATGTAGGTGGAAAGAGACAGTCAAAGATCATTACAATTGTCCAATACAATGCTCAGACCTAGGATTTGGTAACTTTTCAATGCTATGCAAACGGGTAGCAGTGGCAAAACATTGATATATCTCATACCAATTCGATATTTGGAAGAGACACCTATAACACACCCCTTCCAAATAGCAATATATGTGGGGTTGCAATCCGTTATGAAAAGTCAGTAATAGTTTACTAATTCCTATAATGGGATTGGCATATTAGAAAAGGCATTTTTGCCATCACAAACTCCAAATCAGAGTGTTTTCAGTAGTAAAAATACTTTATACATTTACCTCAGAGTACATTTTATGGGACATTGTGTCACAAATTAGTTTCACTTCCCTTAAAATATTCCTAAAAAAAATCCTCTTTTGATTCTTGTATCTTTCTGCAAATATCTATCAAAGATAGTTAAAATGATATGTGGCCCGAAAAAACAGCAGTGCCAAATTCCACTCCTGGACCAAAACTTTGAAACTGGGAATGTTTTTCACCAAATACAATCAACATTTTGAAAGTCTTCCAAACTCATGACCTAAACTAACAATTTCCCTTATGAATGGTTTTAGATTCCCTGAAATGAAAAGCATGTCATAGGTATATAAAATATCTGTAAATACACACCATTGTGACTTATGCATCCTATTGTATACTTTTTTTAAACTCCTCTGGCTATGATCTGCAGTACAAGATGAAATAGAAGCAGCAAAAAGGGGCAACCTTGTCTAGTTCCATGTACTAACTGGAAAAACCAGACTTGAAACAATCCATCAGAACTCATAAATTTGCTTTGCCATATCCTAGACCCTTAAGAAAAACAAAAAGACTTAAGTGCACAGACGAGATATGGGCAGACCACTCAATGAAAAGCGTTTTCAGAATCTAAGCTACAAGCAAATATTGGTGAATCTGATGACTTATACTTGCCAATATTAGAAATAATTGTCATATACTCCTATTTTCATATCCCTCTCCTGTACTTTTATAAAAGTAACATAAAAAATAGACATTAAGAGAATGAATTTTGCTTTGAAAGTTTCACTTTAATGGTGGCAGTCTTCGTTTGTTAATCTCAAGGACCATCCTGGTTTTGGTGGCTGGTTGCATCAGCAAAACTGAAGTGTGTGGTTTCAGTTATTTCTCATTCTTCTGGATCATTTGAGTTTCCTTCAAAAACCTCATCTATTGAGATTTACTCCGTTGCAAAAAGTACAATGGAGCATCTCCTTTATGCTTTGGCCAGTGTTAACACTGCAGAGTTGTGCCTTGCATACCAAGTGTTGGGGTCTACCGCAAGGGGGTATGCCGTGTCCCTTGCTTAATTGATATTGCTGTTAGGTGAATTGCAATGCCTAATAATGTATTCATCCCTATATACTGGGAATGAGATGATTGTCAACAATAGCGTGAGTGGGATTTGGTGGAACACTTTTCTAATTAGATCAATTCCAACTGTTAAGGCTCCAACACCTCCAAGAAAAAGACTTGTGATATTAGTAAAAAAACAGATGTGATTGCTTCCACTTTCAAAATCTTGATCTTTAGGGCAATGCCGTTTCTCACAGTAAAGAGCCTGGACATCACTGTAAACTTGCCAGTGTTACTTATTACAATGCTCTGTTGGTCAGTCTGTTCTCTTTACCTTGTCTCTTAAGAACATTGAAACATTTTATTGATGAGGGTGATGTTACAATATTCATTCAAACCTTTGTCTTTGGCTGTAGCACTGGCACTTTCTACTTCTTTGATGCACTTTATATTTTCTCCAACAACTATCTCCTGTTGGTGGCAGAGCCTTTTCTTCCTGACCCCATGACTTTGTAATTTCTCCACAAGCCACTTGTGGGCATTCAAGCTACCCAGTGGAGCCCTCTTTACAACTTGTCTCTTTCTTTGGGCATTGGCTTTAAATGCTTCCATTATACAATCACAGGTACAAAGCACACTGAAGCTAATGAAAATACCATGTTGTACAAATCTTTATACTACTCGCAGTAACAGATACATCTATAATATCTAGGAAAACACAATATCAGTCTAAAATGTCAGTAATTAATTTTAATTACACATTTATCAAATTGTTGAAGTGTCTTGTGGCACGTCTGATTTCAAACTGATGTGGCTCAGCTAAGAATAAAAATTAAGCTAGTGCTGTTTATGCTAAGTGTTTAGAAACTAGCAAGTATGAGAACAATACATGATGTGAGGAGTTTCTGCTGAACTCACCATGCAATTTATCTGTCATGATATCCATGAATGTTGGCATCAGTTGAGTTCATCACCACCTTATGGTATTTTCCACCCAAATATCCAGCAACAGCTATATCTCAGTTGCTAAGAAGCACACTTGTGTTCAGTGCTTGGTGTTGCATAGTTCATCCTGAGTTATTTGTTTTTTTAGGACGACTACATTGTGCCTGTTGAAGAGGAGGACGAGGAAGACAATTATGTTGAACCTACAGAGGAAGCACCACCAGTACCTTCAAAACGTATGTTAGAGAATAACACTCCCGGTTTGCATCGTTCAAATCATAAAACTAATGAGAGATTGGATTGTTCCTCAATAAATCAATATCCTGTTCATTTGCTGAATTATAACTTTCAACATTAAGCAAGGATTAATAATTGGAACATTTATACAGCTGTACTGTTAAAATTGTGTTAAATCACCATCTAAAACAGTATTCTTATTTTGTATCAGGCTTTTAGATCAATCTAATACAATAATGATTTTGCAAATTATTTGATTTATTTAATTTAATGTTTTTGTAATAGTGCTTCTACATTGACACACCTTACAAGAAATAGTAGACATTATATTGCAAAGTATGAGGAATTGAACAATTACTTTTCATGAATTGATAAATAAAGTACGAACCTTTAGAAAAGATGTGATAGGATTATACTGCTAGTGATTAGTTCAGATGAATGTGAAAGAAATTCGTTTTCAGCATTCTCCTGAAGTAGGGCATTACAAAGATAGGTTTTGCACCAAAGAAGGATTGGGTCAAGGCAACAGATGCCTTGCATTTTGGCATTTTTTAGAAGTAAAGTATCTTTGTTGTTAAGATTCTTTTTTTTTTGTTTGTTTTTGACCTTTCTAAATTGGTAATCTTTGTGTGCCTATGTGGGAGGAACAGTGGGGTCTAAGTTAGAAAGGTCTCCCTATTTCTCCCCATTTATTTTAATGGTAAAAAATTAAATAGAAATTATAAATAAATATAGCATTTTTAAAGCATTTTAATTACCTTTTTTAAATTTAAAAACAAATGGTTAATTTAACAAATTAACTAACCTTTTAAAACATTACCTCTAAGTGGCTTTTAATGTATAATAAATAAATATAAAAAAAGTACTTTAGGTACATTTTTTTTAACTAAATCATTAAAAAAAAGTAATTTAACAGTTGTACTACTTTTCAAATAAATATATAAAATGAATTAACATAAAAAATGTATTTTTTTTCAAACGTTAATAAACTTTAAAACTTTCCCTTGTACTTTACCATAGGGAGTCTTCTGCAAGTGTGCCGATTTTCAAATATGTTCATAAAGTCACTACTAGTCGTAACTTTACAGCCAAATATGAAGCTTTTACTGACCCCACCCGCTTTTCTAATGGGTGGGATCACGTATGTCTATAGTTTTGAGTAACTTTACACTTCTAAATGGTGACTATCCACAAGTAGTAAAGTTACTAAAAAAGTAGCAGGAAACTCACACATGTAGATTTACTCATGTGTAAGTTTACCCCCTGAAGGAAAATTGTAAACATAAGTTGCAAGTATGTTCTTACTGTCTCTATGCAGCAAGGATGAACCTTACAAAAAAAGCTTAACACTAACCGTGATTCAGAGTGTAAAATAAATCCTCTCTGTTATTGTACTGGCACAGAGTACGAGTACAAGATATGTGCATAAGAATGTTGGCACTGACCAGTAGCGCTGCACAGGCTATGTAGATGCTGCTAGCCTGCAGACTGACGTTTCATAACCATGACATTTATGAAGATAAGTGGCATTAGTTGCCCCCGCTGTGTCACCTTGATGAAGGAAATTCATATAGCACTATTTTGCAACTAACGTTGTAGTAGTATAACAGCAAGCCTTGCTTCAGTCTGCTTAAGACTCTTAACCAAAGACAACTTATCATTGGAATTGTGGTCCCCTAAACAATTTGGCAAAGGGCCCTTAAAATTACTCTATCAGATATACCTAGGCCCTGATCAGAGAAGCCCACCCTCTGCAGAGTGTCCTCCTGTAGCACAAAAGATACAGGAGCCTGAATTATGTATCTGGATTTGGGAATTTGGGCATGTTTCACAACCTTCCAGCTGAGAAAGTAGGGACTTAGGTGCCAAAGGATAATGCCCACATTTGGAGCATACTTCCAACTTATTTTTGTAATTCTGATTTTAAAATGTAAGGAGTACTCCTGG
Organism: Calotriton arnoldi; assembly: GCA_963921515.1. Taxonomy (NCBI): domain Eukaryota; kingdom Metazoa; phylum Chordata; class Amphibia; order Caudata; family Salamandridae; genus Calotriton; species Calotriton arnoldi. Next base: position 961,139 of record CAWUFW010004737.1, read on the forward strand.
AACACTTCCACAGTCTTGGTGTTCAGGTGACACTCACATGCATAATGCATAACATTTACAAGTGAAATTTCCACCAGGTGGAAAATTCGACACAGAAACAAATGCCACAAATGGGCTTTAGAGCACTTAACTTTTATTGTCTGTCAATGGGGAATACTAATTTTACCATAGATTATTGGCCCCCTGTCTTAATCCATTTCTGAATCAGATTTGGAACTCCTCCCTGAAAACTGGTATTTACCCAGTCGCCTGGAAACGAGCATTTTTGCTGCCTCTATTATAGAAACCAGAGGCAGATCCAGCGGAGCTCAAGAATTTTAGACCCATTTCCCTACTGCCAGCACCAGCGAACATTCTGGAGAAGGTAGTCCAGAAGCAACTGGCAGAATTCCTAGAAACGAACAGTCTCTTACATGACTCACAATCAGGTATTAGAGCTGGGTACAGCACGGAGACCGTGCTCCTTGAAGTCTTCGAAACAGTACGTGAATCTGTGGACCAGGGCGCCTTAGCGATGCTGGTGTTACTTGACCTGTCCGCAGCGTTCGATCCTGTGGCTCACCCGATTCTGCTTGCGAGATTGAGACAAGTAGGAGTGCGGGGAACAGCCAGGTCTTGGTTTCAGTCATTCCTTGAGAATCGATCGCAGCAGGTGTTCCTACGTCCTTTTGTTTCCTCCCAGAAACCCCTTGTTTGCGAGGTACCCCAGGGGTCGGCGCTGAGCCCCATACTATTCAATGTCTACCTGGCCCCGCTGGCCACCCTAGTGGAGACATGGGGTGTGAGGGTAGTCTCCTATGCTGACGATACACAGTTGGTGTTCTCATTCAAAGAACACTCGGAGGTGGCCTTTCACAAGTTTCAGCTATGCCTGAAACGCATTTCGGCCTGGATGAATGAGAATTGCTTAAAGCTTAATGCCGAGAAAACAGAGGTCTTATTTTTCAGTCAGGCGGCTCCTCCACAGTCTAGTATGTGGTGGCCCTCAGAGCTTAACCCACCACCTAACCCAGTGAAATCGGACAGAAATCTGGGGTTTAAATTTGATAATGACCTCTCGTTCAAGACGCAGGTGCACCACGTCTCTTCCATGTGCTTCTGGAAGTTAAGAGCTCTGAGAAAATTTTACATCTCCTGCCGGAAGACTGTAGGAAGACAACGGTCCATGCCCTGGTAACTTCTCAGCTGGACTATGCTAATAGCCTGTATCTGGGGCTGCCAGCATACCTTGTCCGCAGGCTGCAGATAATCCAGAACGCAGCGGCCAGATTAGATGGGACTGATTAGATGGGAGCTGCTTTGCCACCATATTTCCCCACATTTGCAGCAACTGCATTGACTTCCTGTTAGCAGGAGGATTGAGTTTAAGTCACTCACTCTGGCCTATAGAGCCACCAGAGACCAGGGCCCAGGTTATCTCAGGCAGAGATTGCAAGTATACTATCAAAATCGGGCCCTGAGATCAAACCACCTGCGACTTCTGCAGGCTCCTCGCTTTTTTAAAGCCAGGACAGGTGGCAGTTCTTTCGCGGTGAAAGCACCTGAAACTGTGGAATGCTATGCCTGGTCACCTCCGTATGTTGGACTCTGAACAGGCTTTTAGGAAAGCACTAAAAACCTGGCTCTTCAACAAATGAACCCGATGTTGACCCCCCCCCTTTCTGAGTCCGCAACTAGTGCTGGGACACCTCAGCTAAGGTAGCTGTGCACGTTATAAGCTGCACTATTATTATAGAGAAAGCCTTCCCCTTACATTAGCATTAATACTTGAAAGAATTTCCACCACATTCCCATCTTTCCTGACACGAGCATTAATAATTGGGGATATTACCACACAATTCCCATGCTGTTAGTGAATGCATTCCTGCCCTTGCTAAAAGTAGTTTTGTAAGTGTTTGTCAGGACGAAATATACCTTCACTGGATAAATGAATAGCCACAAACATATGGGTCCCTCCATTTAGTCGCCCTAAATTCTTTTTTCCACCATTGGGTCTGGAAGTACAGGCGAGGGCTCCAGAACCAAAGATGGAAAAAGACTGAAATTTTCATTGAGGGATCAAGAAAGACACCAAAAATCAGAGAGTTGCTTAACTGGATTAGTGGCAGATGTCAAAAGAGCAACACGAAAACACTGAGAATAATTTTCAAGAACAGTGATATCGGCCACTTAGGTTGCAGAATTAACAATGGGTATAGAGCACACCCCATTTAGGTTTTACCTCAACTGCCACCACAACTTTGTGCAAAAGGACAACCACAACATATGCAACCTTTGCCTTCAAAAAGATCACAAGTTGGAAGTGTGTGCCGTGGGTGCTGAGTTCTAGTCAAAGACCTTCAAAGCAAGAGAAAGGCAAAGAAGGGCACAGTATGACATGGCGCAGTCTTAGCAGAACCAAGAGTCACATAAGGAGTTTGGTTTGTCGAGTGAAGATGAAACCCACGAGGACACTGAGGTGCAGCAGGGAAGAGGTTCAGAGGCCAAAGAAATCGTTGAGGCCAAGAAGGAAATAACACTGAAGAGGATGCCTACAGGACTTTAACTCTATGAAACACCAGATAACACACCAATGGTGCACTGTGACCAAGCTGAAATGTTTGGAATCAAAGCACGCAATATTGGCCTCAACGCCAGTCTTGCCAAACCAGCTACAGCAAAGGCAGTCATGCCAAGTGTAGAAAAGAAATACAGGCACTCGACCCGAGACTCACCTTATATCAAGGGCAATGTGGTTATGGATTTCCTGATCATCGGAATGTCAGGGAAGAGGGAAAAAACACAAAATGCCATTGGTTCGCCTCCTGATAAAGAAAGCAAGCAAGTGGACATGCTAGGCTGAAAAATGGAGAGGTCAGCAGTGGCAAAGTGGTGTATTTCAAACTCCAATGAACTAGTAAACCAATATCCCCACCAGCAATGGGACGACATTGAGGACCTTAAGTAACACCTGCCCCGATGAATGTAAAAAGAGAAAAAAAACAGTTATTCAAAAGGGCAAGAACATTGCAAACACTTGCCAGAAGTCATTGCTCGATGCAGCAGACACTGCCAGACGACAACTGTGTGCAGCCACAACCCTAAGGAGACATGTCTGGCCAAGGGTTTCAGGTTTTACACAAGAGGGAATCAGTAATTCCTTCACTGGGGATAGACGTTTCTGTAGTACAGTGGACGATGCATTGCAGCACTTGAAAAAGGACAGTAAGATGTCCAAAGCAACAAGGGCTCTGCAAAACAAAGGACCTTTTTGGGGAGGAATTGCACCAAGGAAAAGAACACCCACAAGAGGAGGTCTGCAGCCTTCAATGACTCCCAGTGCCTTCACACCATCATGTGCCTCAGCAAGTATATCCCCACAGTGGCAGTATTGGTCACCATCGTGACACATCTGCCAAGGGAGGGCCAGAAGAAGAGGAAACACCTCAAGAGGGTCAGAACGCTCCAGAAAGTGACTTTCCAATGAAGTTCCTCCTGCACAAACATCTGTGGAAAGAAGAATCAATGGTTCATCCAAAAGTGGAAGAAAATCACCACCGACAAACGGATTTGGTACCTAATTCAACATGGCTACTGCTTAAAACTGCTAAACAAGTCTCCAGCTAGTGGCCTCCAGGCCCTGATAACACAGGACTCTTGTCGGCAAATAATGTGGGACAGAATAGTGACGAGAATAAATCCATAATTTATCCCAAAGGTGGTATTACACATCCATGTTACCGAAACCATACTATCTGCATCCTAAACCACAAGCAGAGAGAGCCTTATATATGTTGGACGTTAGAAGAGCAATTATGTACTATTACTTACAAAAAAACAAAACCAATCAGGAAGGGGAACCCTTATTTTTTACCTACATTGCACAAACAGGCAATGTTTCCCCAGTCACTAAAGGAACTTTTGCAAGATGGATAGTGTAGACACTCCAGACATGTTACAAATCAACAGGCGTGACACTGGGAGTTAATCCATGAGTACTCTTGACAAGGAAGAAGAGAACAACACTTGCTTCTTTGCTAACATATCTTTAAATCACATCCGCATTGCGTCCACATGGTCCTCTGTCCACACATTCACAAAGCATTACTGTGTACACATTCAAGCCAACAAGGAGACTTAGAGTATTCAAACACATGTTTGTAAAAACACAATCTGGTGATCCCAGCCTCCCAAGGGAAGAGAACACCACTACAAAATCAATTCACAGCATGTGAATACAGAAAGATTCACACTGCAAAACAAAATGTTTACTTACCTGTATGAGTGGTTCAAGAATTTTATGGATATTTCCATTGCGAACAGGTAAATCATTGCCACAAGGTTCGCTTTGGAAATTATTGTTAATACTCAAAACACAACGTAACGGTTGTTCAACAGCATTGTCACTATCGTCCTCTGACAAAGACAAAGGTGATTCAACTGAAGAAGAACCAAGATTTGCATAATCTGAATTTAAAACATTCTGGTCCAACAAATTACCGTTACAGAGAGAACATGAATCATCAACAGCTTGTTGCACTATATTTCCTTCTGTACAATGTTCAGCACAATAATCAAAACCTTGTGTTTCATTTGCTCCAGAGCTTTGAATATGGTTCAAAATAATAGCTTTTTCATCATCCAGTAGTACCAAATTCTTTGCGTTCCACCAACCCATACCAGCAAGTAATGCAGACGTCTTGCTTATTTTAATGACCTTTACCAATTTAGAAATTTTGACAAGCCCTTTCTGACTCTAGTGGGTGACTTGATTAGTACCCAATCACCAGCACTGAAAGTCTTATGCTTTACACTTTCATTGTCATTGGCATTCAAACCATTGGCAAAAGCAGTCTATAGCCCCCTCTCTCAGAAATCTCTTAGCCCTTTCTAACAGACCATTCAAAGAAGGACTATATATAACAACTCTTAAGTCTTTTATTCTAAAGCTACTCGCAAATCTTTGTATCGTGTTGAAACAAAATGAATGCCATTGTCAGTAACAAGAGCTTTATGTGTGCCATCAACAGAAAATATAATAGGCAAAATGTTATTACATTCTCAGTACTTGCCTATCTCATCAGGCAGAAATAAATCCACTTAAAACAATAACCAATGTATACTATAAATAAAATCTTGAGTCAGCTTGCAATACATTAAATAGACCTGCAAAGTCTAACGTAACCTTATCTATTCCATGGAGTTTCTGGTAATGCTGTTGGCTGTAGAGGATTTTCTAAAGGTTTCCAATGTTTATCAGAAGTTAGACACTCAGGACCTCTCTTGACCCAGTTATACACATGCTGGTCCAAAGAAGGCGACCAGTAATAACACTACATTCTTGAATAGCATTAATGGTAGCAACTACATATTCTGATTCTTCCAAAATCTTATCACTGTGACTTACTGATTAAGGCATTCTGGACAAGCAATCCGCCCTGTAATTGTTACCACCAGGTATAAACTTGATATTAAAATTGTATTCTTGTAACCTGGACAAAAGTCTAACCAATCTAGCAGAAACGTTACTAAGCCATTGCCATTGAGTAAAAACACTAATGATTTGTGAACTGTACACAATTCAAATCTGTTTCCCCATATGGAATTTTTGAATTTCTCTACAGCCTATGAGCAGGCCAAGGCCTCACTTTCAATTGTGCTGTAATTCATTTCAGCATGACTCAGTGATCTAGATCTAATTCCAGTAGTACAATCCTGACCTTCAATCACTTGGCTCAGCACTACACCAATACCTAGCATGTTATCATCCACTGTTATTATGCATTATGTCCAGAAACAAAAGCATTTAAATCAGGTGCTTCAACAATTGGTCAATTGGTATTGTCAAATGCTTACTGTGCCTCTTTAGACCAGATGAATTTAACACCTTTCTTTAACATGGATCTTAATGGCTGGACTACATAAGCATAGCCATGCACAAAACGTGCATAGTATTCACTAAGACCTAGAAATCTTCTTAACACATCTTTGTCTGGAGCAGCATGAGAATCAATGATTGCCTGAATAAGATAATTTTTGGCCTTACACCTTTACTTGAAAAATTAGGTCCCAGTGAGTCAACTTCTTCAACAACAAATTTACATTTCCCTTTTTTCACAGTCCTACCTCTATCTCTTAAGAATTCTTAAAACCTTTTCCATGATGACATGGTGTTCCCACATGGATTTTTCAAAAACAAGATTGTCATCTTGGAAGGCTTGGACACCACACTCCTTCATAAATAAATAGTCCATAAGCTTCTGTAACACTCTAGCTGCTGACGCTAGTCCAAATGGCAAAAGTGAATACTTAAAAGCTCCAACAGAATTTACAAATGTGGTTAAATCCTAGGAATCTTTAGGTAGTTGAACCCGATGGTAAGCTGACCTGAGATCGATGATTGAAAAACATTTAGCTCACCCATGTTAGCCAACAAATCTTGGATTTTGGGCAGCGGATGGCAATCCACCAAAATATTACTGCTGAGCATGCACAATTGAGCAGAAAGTTGAATCTCACCTGATTTCTTCCATGTTATAACAGTAGGAGAATCCCCGATTTGCTGAATCCACAGGTTTTATGATTATCTCTGTACATAATGTGTTTAACATTACTTTCAAATCATTGTGAACCACCGGTTTGGCATTTTTTTACGCCTTATTTGATGCTCAAACCACAAAACATTTCCTAGTTCTTCTTTAAAAACATCAGAAAATGTACCATGTTTTAACTCATTAACATTTTCACACACAATGTTATACGAAGGTAAATCTCTGAACACAATAGAAAAAGTCAGCTCCTGGTTTCAGCCAAATACTCATGTGAGCCAAACCTTGCCACCCCACATTGTCCCTGCCTTTATGTGCCACATATATTTTTGTAAAAGTAACTTTACCTAATCAATTTAGATTACCATAAAAAACCCTAAAAGGTCAAATTCACTAAAAGCCTTTGAACTGATTTCAAGAGCTTGGAAAAGTTTTTTAGCTCCCCGCTATCTTATAAAGTGTTGTAAGATACAACAGTAATGGGCGAACTCGAATCGGCCATGGCGCCAAAAGACGCTTCCCCAGTGCGAATATCACACATAGGACCTTTGACCACACAGCGAGTGTAAACAAAACATTCTCAAGTTTATCACAACGTTCGTTCATCTCTCTTACAAACCCAATGTTGCATCTTTTATCATGAGCTGGGCAATTGGAATTATTACTCAAATGTGATTTAGAACCACATCTGTAAAATGCCCCTTTTGTCTTCTTGCCCACAACACCTACAGACTTCTCTTTAGCATTTATAGCACACACTACACTTCCGTCAATGATAGCTGCAACAGCTGCGTTGCTGCACCCTGCTTGTTCCAGCTCTACAGACATGGTTTTATTCATAACCAACCACCGTTCAATACTACAAGCTAAATTAGGCACCTCATGTAGGGTAGGATTAACACAGCTTAATAAACGTTCTTGAATTTATTTTGGGTAACAATTAAATACATACTGATCACAAATATATTCTTCAACATTATTGGTAAATCTGCATGTTGAAGCCAGTGCTCTTAATGCTGCAATGTACCTCCCAACATTTCATCACATATTTGTTTGCGTCTGAAAAAGTTGTGTCTCTCCAAAGGTACACCTGGTTCCTCAGAATATTGCTTTTCCAGGCATACTACAGCCTCATAAAAAATATCCCAAGTTCCAGTTTATCCTGTGGAGCATCCTACTCAGGTAAATTATTGAAGACCTACTGACCTGCATGACCAAAATGGCTAAAAAGAATTGCAAGTGTTCAATGTGCTTCAGATTTCGCAGCATCAATTGCCACCAAGCTATTCTCAAAAATTCTCAAACAATGCTTCTACTTAATTGGTGGTCTGACAAGAGTATTAAAAAAGGGAGGTGGTAACATCACATTCTGTATAGTTGCCATGATTCCACAATTGGAATAAATGAAAAAAGGGAGAGAATTTAGTGTTGATGCCATAAAAAGTGTCAAAAGACACTCGAGATTAACGTTTTCAACTGGATAATACTTAACCGATGAGAATTTATATACAATTCTCCAATGCTTCCTAATTTCCATCTGTTATATTAAGATAACATGCAAGTACGTCAGTACACAAAACGACTGAATAGTAAATCTTCACAAAATATTGCCTGCAACACTGATTTCATATGCCCGCACACAAGAAGCCGTCTGGATAGTGTTCATGCAAGACAGGAGGAGCAAGGTACCGAAGAGATGGACTCATGTAATCAGAGCATCGCATGAAGAATGCTCGAAAGCGGCGCTTGTGCAGGGGTGCTAATGTGGACACCAACCATCGTGTTGCTGAAGAGCCGTTATAGCCTAAATACTGCTGGGCTTTGAAAACACTCATGAAAGCAGAAACACAGGTAACTCATAAAAGTAGGCAGCCAGCTTGTCAAACTAGAAAACACAGCCAACTTGTTTCTCCTGGACAATCAGAAGCAGATTAAGTGTCTCTTGAAAAAAGCTTCCAATGCCGCAGGCAGGGCTGCTCAATAGCCGGTGGGTCTTTGCCAACAACTCCTCATCGCTAAAGTATGTTACATAGTGCTGGAAGAACACAAATGCTCTCTTATCTGTCGAGTAAATTCCAGGTTTATTCAGGAAGACTAAGAACAAGACCCGCAAAGAGAACAAAGCAAGGCTGCATCTAGCAGAGCCTCCTAATGTTGATAACTGCCACGAGCAGAACACCGAGATCGAAACACTGCCACCGAACAATTCAACATTCCATATTCCATAAGCAAATAATTAAAACCCCCATATGGACACTTTTCCATATCTTAGACCAGACAGTTCAAGGGCACCAGAGAGCAGTCTGCAAGCAGTACTTCTGAGGAAGGACTCCACTGCATCTGTGACTCAAAGTAAGAAGTTAGCTTTCCTAGCCCTGGTAGCAAATGGTGGTTCTGAGGAATGCAAGCAGGTTTGCATTTCATAAGGCATTTAAGAATTCTTAAAGTGTGATTGATCATGCAAGTTCCATATCTTTATAATTCATTACTTGGACATGGTTTACATTCCTGAAATATAACACTAGCTGCATGTGGAAGACCACGTGAACTTTAGCACAAGGTGTGTACTTCTACCTTGTAATATTGACCACTGTGGCAGTATTAATTAAACATTAATAGTATTTCTGATTTCTTTCAGTGCAGGGCAGAACTGGGTGGTCACGGCTGAGATTATTGACTTATGAACTCAAGTAACTTTCTTCTAACCTGGCAGCCTAGGGCACGTCTAGTTCTATCTCTTGAAACTCTTAGATTATTTCGGTTTAGTTTCTCAGTCAGCTTTCCTCTTTCTTGACACCATTTCATTTTCTTCTCCTATTCTTGAGATTTAGGGGTCGATTCCGATTCGGGCCGGAAAAAGCACCGACCGACTCGGATCCGGAAAAAATACCGACCGACACGTACCAGTGGCGCCCGACACGCCAAGTACGATGCAAGCCGCGATAAATCCGACCGACACGTCAGGAAACCAAGCCGACCGACCGAGCCGCTCGGAAAATAGCAATCCGGCCGGAAAAACACGCGAATCCAACCGACCGACACGCACCCGGAACAAATCCGACCGAATCGTACCCGCCAACTCCAACCCGCAAAGTACGATGCAAGGCGCGAAAAACACGACCGAGTCGGACGGAGGACAAGCCGTACGACCGACACGCATACAAAACCGAGCCGAAGCAACACAATACACCGCGACCGACGCGTACGCAGCATACAAAACTGCACAAACACAGCGTGAACGAAACGGAAAACACCGTACGAGACCAATGCAGGGTCCGACTCGGTCACAAGAACGTTTCCAACATACACAAACAGCACAAAGGAAAAATCAACCAAAAAAAGGCCAAACAAGCAATTACCAAGCCAATAAATACTGGGGGGTGGGGACAGAGAACAAAGACACACCCACAACTCCACCTATATAAAGGACACAAATCACTACCATGAGCCTTTGCAAATGCCATTTCACTGCCAGCACCCAAGAGAAAGCAACCACACACCCACAGCTCATCCCTCACACAAGCCACACACCATCAGCACACCAACAAATACCTACCTCACATACACCCAGCAAAACACACACTCACACACCCTCACCTGCACACCAACACACACATCACTCACCATCACCACCCATCACCATGCCCCCCAAGAAGAATCCCAAGTTCCTAGATTGTGAATTGGAAGTCCTGGTAGACGAGATCCTCAGGGTGGAGCCACAGCTGTTTGGCACTCTGGTCCAACAGACCCCCATGTCGCAGAAAACCAAGATGTGGGAGAGGATCATCAACAGGGTGAACGCCCAATCATCATGTCGGCGCACAAAGACGGACATCCAGAACAGGTGGTATGACGTGCGCAGGAGGGTACGGGACCTGCTGAAGATAGACTACATCAACAGCCAACAGACCGGCAGTGGCCCTCCTGCCAAGCCAATATACCTCAGGCCCTGGGAGGAGAAGGTGCGGGCCATCCTTCCGCCAGTGAGCGTATATGGACTAGAGAACATCCCAGAGCCTGGTGAGTACACAACAAATGTACACAATAAACTGCCACAAAACACACACATCACTGTCAAGGGGAGAGTCAAACCATGCACACATAGCAATTACACAGCAACTAGAACAGAATCATCCCAAAATGTGTATGTCAGTCAGATAAACACAACACATGCCATCAAAAAAGTCACATCCAACTGTGCCAACACATGTACAAACACAACCACAACTACAGCTAGGCAGTGGCACAAATAGAACTAACACACACATCCACACATGTAGCCACCACAACAACACCAACACACAGTGAAGACCACTCAAAGGAAGGAATTCTGTGTATGCTGGCCAAGTCAGTGTAGCCAATAGCATCATGGGAGTCGCAGTCACACATATTGCCCCCCCACAACTGTCCCATCAACACCACCCTGAACCATGCTCACATCACAGGGAGTGGAGAAGGACTCACAAGATGGCTGACACTGGCTACTGCTGTGGGGAGCACAAGGCCCTGCTGGCAACTGTGCACCAACAAACAGCAGGACACCACTGACTGACATCCTGAGAGACAACTTACACTCCCTGCAATGCAAGCACGTTCCATGGTGGGCTATCTGGCTGGCTGGGTGGGAAGGGGGACTTGCAGCACTGACTATAGTCACCAGCACCTCCCCTCACACCCCCCAACACAAACTCCACAGTACCCACCTGGTAGAATGCAATGCCCTCCATCCTAACACAAGATCCCACAAAGCACCACCACCCTGGGTTATGTTGTGTGAAGCACAGGGACACTCTTGGGACTCTTAGCCAAACAACTGCCAGGACAACACTCCCAGCCATCCTGTCAGCACAGCCAGCCCACCCCACAGGGAAGCAGAGTCAAAAGGAAGGAAGCATGGGCATGCTGGGAAGGGGGTGGAGGCAATAGCATGATGGGAGTCGTAGTCACAGACATAGCTCACCCCCACAACTGGCCCATCAACACCACCCTGAACCATGCTCACATCACAGGGAGTGGAGAAGGACTCACAAGATGGCTGACACTGGCTACTGCTGTGGGGAGCACAAGGCCCTGCTGGCAACTGTGCACCAACAAACAGCAGGACACCACTGACTGACATCCTGAGAGACAACTTACACTCCCTGCAATGCAAGCACGTTCCATGGTGGGCTATCTGGCTGGCTGGGTGGGAAGGGGGACTTGCAGCACTGACTATAGTCACCAGCACCTCCCCTCACACCCCCCAACACAAACTCCACAGTACCCACCTGGTAGAATGCAATGCCCTCCATCCTAACACAAGATCCCACAAAGCACCACCACCCTGGGTTATGTTGTGTGAAGCACAGGGACACTCTTGGGACTCTTAGCCAAACAACTGCCAGGACAACACTCCCAGCCATCCTGTCAGTACAGCCAGCCCACCCCACAGGGAAGCAGAGTCAAAAGGAAGGAAGCATGGGCATGCTGGGAAGGGGGTGGAGGCAATAGCATGATGGGAGTCGTAGTCACAGACATAGCTCACCCCCACAACTGGCCCATCAACACCACCCTGAACCATGCTCACATCACAGGGAGTGGAGAAGGACTCACAAGATGGCTGACACTGGCTACTGCTGTGGGGAGCACAAGGCCCTGCTGGCAACTGTGCACCAACAAACAGCAGGACACCACTGACTGACATCCTGAGAGACAACTTACACTCCCTGCAATGCAAGCACGTTCCATGGTGGGCTATCTGGCTGGCTGGGTGGGAAGGGGGACTTGCAGCACTGACTATAGTCACCAGCACCTCCCCTCACACCCCCCCAACACAAACTCCACAGTACCCACCTGGTAGAATGCAATGCCCTCCATCCTAACACAAGATCCCACAAAGCACCACCACCCTGGGTTATGTTGTGTGAAGCACAGGGACACTCTTGGGACTCTTAGCCAAACAACTGCCAGGACAACACTCCCAGCCATCCTGTCAGCACAGCCAGCCCACCCCACAGGGAAGCAGAGTCAAAAGGAAGGAAGCATGGGCATGCTGGGAAGGGGGGTGGAGGCAATAGCATGATGGGAGTGGTAGTCACAGACATTGCTCAGCCTCACAACTGGCCCATCAACACCACCCTGAACCATGCTCACATCACAGGGAGTGGAGAAGGACTCACAAGATGGCTGACACTGGCTACTGCTGTGGGGAGCACAAGGCCCTGCTGCCAACTGTGCACCAACAAACAGCAGGACACCACTGACTGACATCCTGAGAGACAACTTACACTCCCTGCAATGCAAGCACGTTCCATGGTGGGCTATCTGGCTGGCTGGGTGGGAAGGGGGACTTGCAGCACTGACTATAGTCACCAGCACCTCCCCTCACACCCCCCAACACAAACTCCACAGTACCCACCTGGTAGAATGCAATGCCCTCCATCCTAACACAAGATCCCACAAAGCACCACCACCCTGGGTTATGTTGTGTGAAGCACAGGGACACTCTTGGGACTCTTAGCCAAACAACTGCCAGGACAACACTCCCAGCCATCCTGTCAGCACAGCCAGCCCACCCCACAGGGAAGCAGAGTCAAAAGGAAGGAAGCATGGGCATGCTGGGAAGGGGGTGGAGGCAATAGCATGATGGGAGTCGTAGTCACAGACATAGCTCACCCCCACAACTGTCCCATCAACACCACCCTGAACCATGCTCACATCACAGGGAGTGGAGAAGGACTCACAAGATGGCTGACACTGGCTACTGCTGTGGGGAGCACAAGGCCCTGCTGCCAACTGTGCACCAACAAACAGCAGGACACCACTGACTGACATCCTGAGAGACAACTTACACTCCCTGCAATGCAAGCACGTTCCATGGTGGGATAACTGACTGGGTGGGTGGGTGGGTGGGAAGGAGGTCTGGCTGTCAACCAAACACAATCAATGCAGACCATGTTCACACCCCAGAGAATACATAGAAATGCCCAAATAATGCAGGACAATGTGCCACACAAATATCAACCCCTGACTGTGACGACTTAGGACAATACAATGTACAGGCCCGCACCCCGAGGCACAGTCACAACTGTCAGGTGTGTCAACCACTGATGCCTGCAGAAACATGACATACATTGTTTGTGTCTCCCAAAAACAGGTGATGATAGGGACACAGCAGCAGACGCTGAGGAGTCCCAGTCCCAGGCTCAAGAGGATGCCGAGCTCACTGGCGTCGTACAGCCTCTGTCCTCCTCGGACGATGAACAACCTGGCACATCCGGTGCAAGTCAACATGCTGCACCAGCAGGACCACCAGCTGCAGCACCAGCAGGTCCACCAGCTGCACCCCCTGCACCCACCCCTCCAACGACTGTCACCACGAATACCATCCCTGCCGACATGGACAGAATAAGGAACAACACCAGCGCAGTGACCCTGGACCAACCTGGGGCCATGGACACCACCACCACCACCAACCCCCAAGGTGGACCAGGGTTATCTGTGCGTGCAACTGCACACACTGCACATGTCAGCAGGGGTGGTGGGAGGGGTGGGAGACAGAGGTCGCTGCTTGCAGACGTTGCTGGTGTGCATGAAGACCCACAACTGGTACGCATAGCTGATGCGTACCAGTCCAGCACCGGAGAGCTCAGCCAGGTAGTGGGGCTCCTCAGAGACATCAAACAGCAGCAGGCTGCCCATCATGCCCGCTTGGACTCCCACATGTCCCAAGTGGAGTCACACATGTCACGTGTGGACTCCCACATGTCACGTGTGGACTCCCACATGACCCGCGTGGAGTCCAAGTGGGATGTACTACATGAGATGACGGCGGTGCACAGGGACATTTTACAATGCCTCCGCCAGATGAACAGCAACCAGTCCACACCTCCCTGTGTGCCAACAACATCTGGTACCGAACAAACTGCAACTGCCACAGGGAGGGAGGAGGACTCTGGCGGAGAGTCCCCTGCACCGCAGCAGCCTGCACTTGAGGGCCCCCCCCCAAGAAGAGGGGTCGTCCGAGGAGGGGAAAGTGAGAGGCTGATGGCCAAGCGCAACTCCCAGGAAGCCTGAACCTGTTCTGGATTTTCGCCTTTGTGCACAGACTGTTCACCCTGTTGATGGCAACACTACTCCCACACATTGCATGGGGAGTATAAGTTGGAACAATGTGTCAGACAACAGTGGCCCCGATACTGGGGATCCTGTCTACCTGGACTTTCTATTCATCTAGGAACTTGGGATTGCAAGATTCATGTACAGCACAATCCATCCTATGCACTATTATCACAATAAACACACTAATACACCATACTTGCCTCTGTCGTGATTCCAACGTGGGTGCTGTTATGGGGATGATGAACTGCAAAATTACACAGTGTATGCGAACTGCAACAGCAAGGACAACACAGGCATGTGAGTACAGGCAACGTGACACATATGAGGGAGACACACCACCAGGGCTACACAACACATACACACCTAGGCCATCTGACTCATTGCCTACACTGATGTTGCCAGGGAAGACGGTGCAATGCACAGACACCACACCCATTCCCAGTTGTAGTCAAGTAGCCCACAGGTGCAGTAAGCAAATGGCAGTCAAATGTGTGACCACAGACAACGCACATCACTAAGTGAAGCACAGGTTTATTACACAGTAGCAACATGCCGTAACCACTACAGATGCAAGGTAACCCCACCTGGTAGCGGGCACACAGTCAACAACTGTAGACAGAAGGAAGTCCATGGGTGTGGCGCACATCACCTGTAGGGACACAACAGCTACCAGCCTGGATGTGCAATCACGTCGTCGGTGGACACAGTTGACCAAACGAATCTGAAAGTACCCTGTGAAGGACAGAAATGACACACAGTCAAAAGCAATGCAGTACAGGACAGAACAGCAAAACTCATGCACAATACATGTTACAAGATACCCACCCAGAACCAAGTTAGCATGTCAACACTGTTGGGGAGTACAGCCCACCTGTCACCACACATCGCAACACACATCCTGTCAAGTAGCCCATGGACACACTCCAACAGCACCAGAGCACCACCCACACATCATGCCAACTCACATCATTCACATGACACCTCAGGATACTCACATTCAGCTAAAGAAGTTGGTGATGAGCTGTGTGCGGACATCACCATCACCATCATCATCATCATCGTCACTGGCATCGTGGTCCAGGCCAGGATCCTCCACAGGTGGCGGATGTTGGTCATCGTCATCCTGGATGAGAGGCAACTCCTTCCGCACTGCCAGGTTGTGGAGCATGCAGCAGACGATGATAATCTTGCACACTTTCGCAGGGGCATATGGGAGGGACCCTCCGGTCTTGTCCAGGCAGCGGAAGCGGCTCTTCAGGAGACCAAAGGTCCGCTCAATCACTCTCCTGGTCCGACCATGTGCCTCATTGTAGCGCATCTGGGCAGGTGTCACAGGGTTCCTGAGGGGTGTCAGCAACCACGGCATGTTGGGGTATCCCGAGTCACCTACGGACAGACAAGTGCACATCAGCTGACTTGGAAAAGTGGGCGGAATACTACAGATCAGATCACACACAATGGCACAAAGTCAGTACACACCGACAAGCCAGGCACGCTGGTTCTGCATCTGTGCCATCAACCTGGGGATGCGACTACTCCTCATCACAAAGGCATCGTGTGCTGAACCAGGGAAACGGGCACACACGTGTGTGATGGTCATGTCTGCAAGACACACCACCAGTGCATTGACCGAGTGGTAGTGCTTGCGGTTCCTGTAGGCCTGCTCCTGGGCCTGTGGTGGTACCAAAGCCACATGTGTCCCATCAATGGAGCCAATGACATGCGGCATCCTCCCCAGGGCATAAAAGTCACTCTTCACGTCAGTGAGTCGTCGCAGTCTAGGGAAATAGATGTACCGGTTCAGGAAGAGCAACATTGCCGCCAAAACATCGCGGAGCACACGGCTGAACATGGTCTGTGACATCCCACCAGCAGACGCCACAGTATGTTGGAAGGTACCGGTGGCAAAGAAGTGTAGGGCTGCCATCACCTTCACCTTGGGGGTCAGCGCTGTAGGATACGGCCGGCCAGGCTGCAAATGTGGGGACAACTGCACTGCAAAATCCTCAATCAGCTGCCTGGTGAAGCGGTACCGTCGGATGCTGTCCCGTTCCACCATCGTTGCCAGGTCTGGGAATGGCCGATGGACAGCAGGAGCCCTGCAGTGCAGAGGAGAAGTAAGCAAGATCGTCAGTCACCCCACATATGCGGCATTGAACACACTCAAGATCCCAACATACATCATCATGAGGCACAACTACATGAAGTGTGCAGTACCGGAACGACATTTATGGTACATACATGGTCAACATCTGTCAACACGGTCCTACAGGTGGCATCAATTTGTCCCTGTTTGGCCCATTGGATATCATGATGCTGTGTCACAGTCACCCCCAGTGACATGTGAGGACAGATGTGCCCCAGGCACCACAGCTCAACGACAGGCACATTCCCAGGGACCCTGTAATGCCACATGGACACTGGCATCACCTGGAGTATCATGTGTACACCACAACAAAACAAACATGACCCCCACAGGTAGTGGCCACACTTGCCATGGCAGGAGAGCCATGGACGTCTGTGACACACACGCACAACATCAGAGTCCATGCACACACAACGTGGATGTGGAGACTGTCTCCCATTGTGCACATGAAATCAGAGACATTGTAAACACTACATGCACAAAGACTGTGGAGGGCCATCACTATTGTGCCACTGGGACACCCTGGCTCAAACATACCGTCCCACATGGGACTCACGGGGTATGTGACATGACATACACAAACACCACTGTGAAATGTGACCATGGCACATGCACAGATATGAACAGTTGCACATCACAGTGGTCACGTACACGTAACACCCATGATCCTGTCCCCATGAACACGTGCACAGCCTGGGGGTGGCTGCCCACAGGTGACACCCACAGGACAACATGTACACCAACATACACACAATAGGAAATGCAGCCTTACATGCCTTATGATAAGGTTTGGACAGGCTGTCGTGATGTAGGTGTGCCCCTCACTCCCTGGGAGCTATCTGTGGCTGGCATATGTCCATCTGAGACAGGCATGCTGACATATGCCAGTCACATGTACAGTGATGCGTTGTACTGCAATGGACCGATCGGTGCCTCCGGCCGGCCCATTGCATTCAATGTGTGCGGGTACGCGTTGTACCCCTGTGCGCGTTGAACAGCAATGGACCGATCGGTGCCTCCGGCCTGCCCATTGCATTCAATGTGTGCGGGTACGCGTTGTACCCCTGTGCGCGTTGTACTGCAATGGACCGATCGGTGCCTCCGGCCGGCCCATTGCATTCAATGTGTGCGGGTACGCGTTGTACCCCTGTGCGCGTTGAACAGCAATGGACCGATCGGTGCCTCCGGCCGGCCCATTGCATTCAATGTGTGCGGGTACGCGTTGTACCCCTGTGCGCGTTGAACAGCAATGGACCGATCGGTGCGCACCCATTGACAATGGGCTTGCCTGGCAACGGACGCGTTTTTGAATATTCGAACGAGTCGGTTGCTGGAAAATCAGTTGGTCACCCACAACAATGTTGCAAAATCATGTATGTCATGAAGTTGAAGATTTGAAGGATGCTGTGGGCGTGTTTTGGTGCTGCTATTCCATGGATTGGCCAGATTCAGAAGATGCAAACGACTTGGACCTATCACTTTGGACACAAGGGACAGTATCTGCCTCTCCAGCACATATATATTGCTGCATGTTCCCCTGAGAGCCCACTTGCCTGCACTACATGCTCCAGGACGACATCTGCCACTGCACTGCTGCTGTCTCTGCCCCTCTGGACCCTGCAATGGCACGTACTGTGGAGAGAGCCCCAGCCTTCAGCCTTGAAGAGAACCAGGCCCTGCTGGACAGCCTACTTCCACAGTACAGCAAGCTGTATGGGACACCAGGGGAGCAGGTGAGTGTTCTGTGCACTGCCTTTCTGAATGTGCATTTTGTCTGACTAGCAAGGCTGAGAGTCAGCACACCACTGGCTAGCAGGCTCACTGAGTAGTTGTCACCCCCCATAGTGTGTAGTGACTTGCACTGGACAGGTATGGTGCAGTGACAGTGCTTCTGAACAGGGTTTTACTCCCCATGCTATGATACCATGTAGTGACTTCTGGAAAACTGTCCATGGGCAGCCGTGCACTGCCTGGGTACACCATGTGCCCCTGTGATTGCGACATGTATATGCAACTGTGTCATGCACGGATATGTTGCATGTGTAGTAATGTCCTTATCACTTTGTCATCCTGACAGGCTTCTGCCCATCGGAAGCATGAGATCTGGAAGGACATCGTCCGGGCTGTCCGGTCCGTGGGGGTCTACAAGCGCCGGATCCGCAACTGCCAAAAGAGGTGGCAGGACCTTCGGGGCTGGACCCGGAGGATTGCACGGGTCCAGCTGAAGCTGTCGCCTCCTCGCAGGAGGGGCGGAACACGGACCCTGACCCCCCACATGCTCAGGATCCTGGCGGTGGTCTTTCCAGACCTGGATGGGCAGCTGAAGGCCAGAGAGCAGCAAGGAGGGGGTGAGTCAAAGACTGCACTGTGTACTCTGTCTAACATGTTATGTGCCCTCCTCGGGCCAGGTTGAACTGCCACAGTACAGCAGTCATGTTGTCCAGGAGCCATGTCCCTCTATTGTGCACTGCCCACTCCTCATCTGATACCCAGGTGTGGCCCTTACATGCAGGGAATTCTGTCACTTAGGACTGTGTCCTTGCAGTTTGCTTGACTCAAGGTGGGAGACAGCATCTGTTTCCCTGACTCTGTGGTGGGCATCATGGGTGGGTCCATTGCTTACACAATGCCTGTATTCTGACATGTATTCAGCGTGTTACTTTGATCTGTGGTCCAATTGCTGAGCTGATCCACCACATGTGGCTGGGGTACCTGGCACACACCCATGCTGCGGGTGGGAACAATGTTTGGGCCCCAGGAGTATGTATATGACGTGTGTCACACATACTTAGCCAGCTGCCTACAGTCCAGGGCTCATCCCTCATTCATGTGGGGCTGGACAGTCATGCCTACTCCAGGCCATACAATACACTCTGTACTCCCACTCCCGTGTATCAGAGGACACATTGTGCACAGTGATTTGCCCCTCAGGTGTCTGCCTCTGTGTCAGTGTGCTGTGGATTAGTCGCCAGGACTGCTGTGGAGTTTCTTGGTAGGGGCTCAGCATGCCACTGGAGATGTGACCATAGGAGACGATACTTGTGTGACACATAGGTGTCTGATCAGCTGCCCATGCCGACTGGGGCATGTAAATGTGAAGTTCAGGCAGCTGTTCCCCATGCACAGCAGAGTGTGAGGGGCTCAGGTTCAGAGGGTAGTGTCACAGGTCTCCCATATGTCCAATAGGTATGACCTGGACAGATGAGGGTTAAGAGGATGTGTTGTGGGGGGATGTACATGTGCACTTGTGCAGCTCCAGGACTTGCATTCCCCATGACCTACTATTGTGACACAGTGCAGAGTGTTGTTGTCTGGCTGCAAAGTCATACATCACTGAGACAGTGATGTATGACTTTGCAGTCATGCCTCCGCCATGGCATGTGTCTACTGATTGGTTAGCCTGCAGGGGAGTGACATGTGCTACATGCACACCATAGTGGCGCTGGCTATCAGGACATGGGTGCATCATGGTGTCTGTCGCTGGTATGCATCACATGCATTTCCTATTTGACTCTGGGCATCCCTTTCATCCGGAAACCTGTACTGACTCAGTGGCAAGAGCTGTGATGTGTGCATGTCCACATGCCACACCGTGTCCTCTGCACTGTCCAACTACTGTGTACTTGGTGCATGTGTCCACACTGGGGTGTTGCAATCCAACAGACACCAGACAGATGGGTGCAAGGCCATGTGGGATGTGAGTGCCATGCTTGGCACCAGACTGACAATTGGCTTCTCCTGTTCAGTTCGGGCACTTTTACCAATGTACAACTAATGATGCCAGGGCTTGCTCTGTAATGTGCTGTGCTCACAGTGGTGTGTGCGTTTGGTGCAGGTGACTGATGTCTGTCTGTTTCCCCATTGTTTGCAGATACATCCACGGCCACGGAAGGGGACAGCTCCACGGACCAGGAGGAGCCGGAGAGCCAGACTGGGTCAGCAGCCGAGGAGTGGTCGGAGGGACCCAGTGGCACGGAGGGCGAGGGGAGCCACACCGAGGAGTCCTCAGCAGCATCCACCTCAGCTGAGGACCAGAGCAACTCGGAGGATGACCCCCTTATGGAGGCGGGTGTCAGCAGCCACCACACCCCAGCTAGTGTTGCTGTCCCCGCCACCACCAGCACCACCACCGCCCTCCCATCGGCTCCCATTCCCCAGGTCCGTGGAGGCTCCCATGTCCGGGAGCGTGTCTCCTTTGGGCCAGGCACCGCACCCCCTGCCCCTGTGTCCCCTGCTGCCCTGAGTGAGGAGTCTGTGTACCTCCTTCGCCAGCTCCATGTAGGGCAGACAGCCATGCTGAGTGTCCTCCATGCGCACACCGCGCTGTTGACTCAGCTGGTGTCGTTCATGGAGGGCATCTCATCGGGCATGTCTGACCTACAGAGGGGCAATAGGTCCATGGACTCCTCCCTGACGGCAGCAGTGTCCCTCCTCAAACGGTCCCTCACCCCTCCTGCCTCTGCTCCATCCACACTCCCCAGCACCTTACCCATCCCAGGCACACACACACCGGCACAGGCACACACCAGCACACACACATCCAGCACACTGACACACACGCCAATGACAAAACGCACACGCAAGCACATTCAGGGGACTGAAGCCAGACTCACAGGGGATGGGGCCCTGGAACACACACACGCATCCACATGCACTGCGCAGTCCTCAGTTCCCTCTCCCTCCAAAGCACCCTCCCTTGCCTCACCTGCAACCCCAAAGTCACAGCAGCTCTTCCTCTGTGACCTCGGCCTCTTCCCCACCGATGAAGCTGCTCCAGCATCCCGGGGGAAGAGGAAGCCCACCCACACGGAGCAGAGTGCCCCTCGCCCCCGGACACCCTCCCCCAGGCGCAGACGGACTGAGGCCCCCACCCGCAAGTCCCCCGGAGTGCTAAGAGCAAGACCCCGCCACCGCCCTGCAGCTCAGGCACAAGGTCTCCGTCCTCCATCCCTCAGGCCCCCACTGCACAGGTGCCCCCACCACACCCTGCCCCAGGTTCCCCCACCCACAGATATACCATCCCCAAGATGCTCCGGCCTTCTCCCCCTGCCACTTGCTCTCCCAGCACCACACCCCCCGCTGCGCTTGTCTGTGCCACTGATGTGGTGAGGGTGTCCCCCCCTCTGTCCAACCCACCTTGCCTGTTCCCCATTCTCCTCCCCTGGAGGTAGGCACTGCAGTGGAGTCCACTACCGCCCTGTCTGACTTGGGCACTGCAGTGGCGGACCTGTCCACCCCATCTGCAGGGTCCACTGCAGTTGTGCCGGCACCCACGACATCTGTGTCATGCCCCCCAGTTGTGCCGGCACACACCATGTCAGACACCTCCACTGCAGTTGTCAGTGGCTCTCCAGCACCCACCACCCCTTCCCTGACTCCCCCTGGTGAGCCCTGATCCTGTCCCTGCGGTGCCTGGCCTGCCCCCCGGTTGCCCCTCCTAGTGGATTGTCCCTGGTATTGTGCAGGTATGCGTAGGGTGACATCTGCCAGTGTCACCCTGTTTGAACTTTGACAATGGACTGGCCATTGGCCTTTGCTCTTTTTTCAGGACTTCGTTTGGCCTCAACACATATGCTGAATAAAGCAACTTTCTTTTCTCTAGTGCTCATGCTTCAGATGTACATGTTGTTGGTGCAGCTAACCATGCCCTTGCTGCAGTGATGGTGATATCTGGTCTCATGATTATGAAGTGTTACTGTGCAGGAACCCATGTGGTCCAGGGGAATGTGTCCTATCATGTGGTGTATCCATGTCATCAATAGCAGCATCTGAGGGTGTCATGTGTTCAGTATTTGGCAATGGGTTTCCTACTTACATTAGCAATTTCATATCTGTGGCTTCCACCCCTGCACATCTGTTGTGCCTGCCATCGTTGCATTTGTCTACTTCCCTGACCGTGTTGCCATCTCCAGTGGACATGCAGGTTTGGGCATCAATGGGGAGGGACTCATCCGTGTAGTCAGTGCAACATTGCTATACAAGTGTGTTGGATCTGTGCTGATGATTCCGTTGGCACATCCATGACCAGGCTGATGTGATGGGAGCCCTCATTTGGTGCTAATTGTTGATTGTGTGACCAAGTGCTCAGCTGACATGATGGGGCCCTACTGAGGCAACATATGGCACAGCTTTCCTCACACAGGAGTGGAGTCCCCTCATGGCAGTGTGTACACGTGTGACATTGCCTGCGCCCAAGGTGTGTGTTGTATGTGCATGTCTGTGTGTTCACTTCCATTCATCTGCGCATGCTGTGATCCCTAGTGTTGTACCTGTTTGTGATGCTTGCTGACTTGAGCTATGTTCCCCCAAAGTCTTCTCCCTGTGTTCTCTGTGATGTGGGTGCATGGCACATTACTGGTCATCAGGGTGTCACCCATAGGTGTGTTTGCTGTCAGGGCAGAGTTTGTGTGCTGACGCAGATGGGTCACAGTCAGGTTTCCCTTTGGCACTTGTTGTTTGCCCCTGTCATGTGATTTCCAGTTTGTGTTATCTTTCAGTGATTGTGACACGTTGTGTGTGTGACTGCTGGCACTCCTTAGGGTCCGGGCTGCAATGTTGGTTGTTGTCTATGTGTGTTCTTTGTGGGTGACCTTGGCTTCTTCATTGGTGTGTGACTGTGGCTGGGATCCCATTGGTCGGTGTGGTATTGCCGTCATGTCCATGTACAGCGTAGTGTGCAGTGTGTCAGACATTCAGGAGTCTTGTTGAGTGTCCATGTGTGATGTGTTTCTACACCTTGGTTCCCACCCACCACCCTGGAATAGTAATGGGTGCATGTGCAATGTCACCAGTGCATGTGTACTTCACTGCTGCACATTGTTGGAGGTCGAGGGGTGTGGTGTTGAGTGTGTGCAGATGAGAGTTGTTGCCCGGCTAGTCCCCTGCCTCCATGTTGGCCTTGGCTTACTGGCCATGCTGATTGATTTGTGCTTGTGTAGGTGTGATGGTAGTTAGTTGCTCAGGACACCTGACTGTGGTTCACAGTGTGAACGACATTTAGCTTTGTCATCACAGTGGTATTTTTCTTCAGCCCAGGGTCACCACATTGTGGGGGCCCTGGGGGTGGTGCTGTGGTGTGTCTGTGACTTGCTGTGTCAGTTGTTGTTCCTACGTGCCTGTGTGACATGTGTGTTTTGTGCTCCCTCTCACCTGTCAATGCCTGCTTGCCCACATAGGGGATTTGGATCCATGAGTTACCTTAGTGTGGCAGTGTATGCACATCTGTATGATTGGTATTCAGCTCTCCTCATGTGTTGTGTTGTTGCCTGGGGACAATGGCACCCCCACCCCTCACCTGCTGTGTATGATGACAGTGTTGGTCTGCCT
The DNA here is from genome assembly GCA_963921515.1 of Calotriton arnoldi. Lineage (NCBI taxonomy): Eukaryota > Metazoa > Chordata > Amphibia > Caudata > Salamandridae > Calotriton > Calotriton arnoldi. Next base: position 985,238 of record CAWUFW010004737.1, read on the forward strand.
GTTTGTGTTTGTGCATCTGCACCACTGCATTGGCATATCTTGGGTGTGCCATTGGCTGTATGTTGTTTGGTGTGTTTCCCCTGCTGTCCCTGGGACTCCTAGGTCATCGGTCAGCACAGTGATCATGGTTTGTGTGTCCCATTGCTGCCATGGTATGGTATCTGTTCACCTCACATCTGCTGTCTCCACAGGGTATCTGCATTTGTGTGCCCATTGGTGCAAATATGTGGTTCTGCATTCTGATGGTCACTTCTGTCATTGTGTCATTGATGACTGTTGACGGTCTCAGCCACCATGGGTGTTGTTTGTCTGCACATGGCCAAAGGAATGTTTCATTTGCACTGCAGTATTTGGCTCCCCCAATTTATGTTGCAATGGGACACATACACTACTTTGCCACAGATGAGTTTTTGGTTCTGTGACCAGGAATGATCCATGCAGTTTGGCAGTTGCAGCTCTTTCTTTGTCAACAATTACCTTTTGGTCACTGTGATGATGAGGGTGTAGACCCCATTGCCACAATGGTCAAAATGTGCTTCAGCTATGGACCCCACACTTGCCTTTTGGTCACTGTGATGATGGGGGTTTAGACCCCATTGCCACAATGGTCAAACTGTGCTTCAGCTATGGACCCCACACTTACCTTTTGGTCACTGTGATGATGGGGGTTTAGACCCCATTGCCACAATGGTCAAAATGTGCTTCAGCTATGGACCCCACACTTGCCTTTTGGTCACTGTGATGATGGGGGTTTAGACCCCATTGCCACAATGGTCAAAATGTGCTTCAGCTATGGACCCCACACTTGCCTTTTGGTCACTGTGATGATGGGGGTTTAGGCCCCATTGCCACAATGGTCAAACTGTGCTTCAGCTATGGACCCCACACTTACCTTTTGGTCACTGTGATGATGGGGGTTTAGGCCCCATTGCCACAATGGTCATGGGCTGCTTGCATTGTGGGTGCCACACACATATATGTGTGGCACATGTGCTAGGGGGTCACATTGTATGTTCAATGTCATGTTCGGTGTTGTAGGCATTTGACACAGCCTGCTCACACGCTTGTCATGGTGGTGGGGGGATGTCTTAATCTTGCATTCCCTAGGTTGTGGTGTGCTTGTTGTGTCATGCATTGTCCATCCTATGAGTGGGGGTGGTAGTAGTGGTAGGCATCCAGCCCCCCTGGCTAAGGGTGGTAGTAGTGGTGGGCATCCTGCCCCCTGGGTGGGGGTGGTAGTAGTGGTAGGCATCCTGCCCCCTGGGTGGGGGTGGTAGTAGTGGTAGGCATCCAGCCCCCTGGCTAAGGGTGGTGGTAGGCATCCAGCCCGCCCTGGGTGAGGGTGGTAGTAGTGGTAGGCATCCAGCCCCCCTGGCTAAGGGTGGTAGTGGTGGTGGGCATCTGGCACCCCCTGGCTAAGGGTGGTAGTAGTGGTGGGCATCCTGCCCCCCTGGGTGAGGGTGGTAGTAGTGGTAGGCATCCTGCCCCCCTGGTTGAGGGTGGTAGTAGTGGTAGGCATCCAGCCCCCCTGGCTAAGGGTGGTGGTAGGCATCCAGCCCCCCTGGCTAAGGGTGGTAGTAGTGGTGGGCATCCTGCCCCCCTGGGTGAGGGTGGTAGTAGTGGTAGGCATCCTGCCCCCCTGGTTGAGGGTGGTAGTAGTGGTAGGCATCCAGCCCCCCTGGCTAAGGGTGGTAGTAGTGGTAGGCATCCAGCCCCCTGGCTAAGGGTGGTAGTAGTGGTGGGCATCCTGCCCCCTGGGTGAGGGTGGTAGTAGTGGTGGGCATCCTGCCCCCCTGGGTGAGGGTGGTAGTAGTGGTAGGCATCCTGCCCCCTGGCTAAGGGTGGTAGTAGTGGTGGGCATCCTGCCCCCCTGGGTGAGGGTGGTAGTAGTGGTAGGCATCCTGCCCCCCTGGTTGAGGGTGGTAGTAGTGGTAGGCATCCAGCCCCCTGGCTAAGGGTGGTAGTAGTGGTAGGCATCCAGCCCCCTGGCTAAGGGTGGTAGTAGTGGTGGGCATCCTGCCCCCTGGGTGAGGGTGGTAGTAGTGGTGGGCATCCTGCCCCCCTGGGTGAGGGTGGTAGTAGTGGTAGGCATCCTGCCCCCTGGCTAAGGGTGGTAGTAGTGGTGGGCATCCTGCCCCCCTGGGTGAGGGTGGTAGTAGTGGTAGGCATCCTGCCCCCTGGCTAAGGGTGGTAGTAGTGGTGGGCATCCTGCCCCCTGGGTGAGGGTGGTAGTAGTGGTGGGCATCCTGCCCCCCTGGCTAAGGGTGGTAGTAGTGGTGGGCATCCTGCCCCCTGGGTGAGGGTGGTAGTAGTGGTAGGCATCCTGCCCCCTGGGTGGGGGTGGTAGTAGTGGTGGGCATCCTGCCCCCTGGCTAAGGGTGGTAGTAGTGGTGGGCATCCTGCCCCCTGGGTGAGGGTGGTAGTAGTGGTAGGCATCCTGCCCCCCTGGTTGAGGGTGGTAGTAGTGGTAGGCATCCAGCCCCCTGGCTAAGGGTGGTAGTAGTGGTGGGCATCCTGCCCCCCTGGGTGAGGGTGGTAGTAGTGGTAGGCATCCTGCCCCCTGGCTAAGGGTGGTAGTAGTGGTGGGCATCCTGCCCCCTGGGTGAGGGTGGTAGTAGTGGTGGGCATCCTGCCCCCCTGGCTAAGGGTGGTAGTAGTGGTGGGCATCCTGCCCCCCTGGGTGAGGGTGGTAGTAGTGGTAGGCATCCTGCCCCCTGGGTGGGGGTGGTAGTAGTGGTGGGCATCCTGCCCCCTGGCTAAGGGTGGTAGTAGTGGTGGGCATCCTGCCCCCCTGGGTGAGGGTGGTAGTAGTGGTAGGCATCCTGCCCCCCTGGTTGAGGGTGGTAGTAGTGGTAGGCATCCAGCCCCCCTGGCTAAGGGTGGTGGTAGGCATCCAGCCCCCCTGGCTAAGGGTGGTAGTAGTGGTGGGCATCCTGCCCCCTGGCTAAGGGTGGTAGTAGTGGTGGGCATCCTGCCCCCCTGGGTGAGGGTGGTAGTAGTGGTGGGCATCCTGCCCCCCTGGTTGAGGGTGGTTGTGGTGGTTGGCATCCAGCCCCCCTGGGTTGGGGTGGTGGCGCGCATTCAGGCCCCTGTGTGCATATGTGGCATTGGTGATGGGCATCCCGCCCCTATGGTGCTGCTGTTGCTGGTGTAAGTATATTCAGATTCCCCATGTATGTGTGTGATGTGTCGTGTACGTGTTGTATGTGTTTTGTGGTTGGTGTCTGACTTACCTTCTGCGCCGTACGCGTCCGTGCCTGTTCCGGTAGTAGATGTAGAATATTGGTATGATCGGGACGAAGGGATTCATGGTTGGTTCGTGTCGTTCGTCCTTCTCGTTGCTTCGCGTCGTCCTCGTCGCTTGGCTTCGTCCTCGTCGCTTCGCGTCGTCCTCGTCGGTGCTGTGTTCGTCTCGTAGCCGTGGATCGTGTTGTGGCGCGATTCGGAGCTTATGTGCGCCTCTCCCGGATGCTTTGACGTGCCGTGCGTAGCGACGGGTTCGGCGCGTACGGAAAGCGCATCGTACTTGTCCGGCCGGACGGGGCTGCATTTTCCCTTCCGTGCGACTCGATTCGGCGTTTCCGGATTCGCCTCGGTCGGAGAACAGGACCTGGTTTGGGTGAGTACGGCTCGGCCGGGATTTTTGCTGTTGTGCGCATCGTACTTGCTCGTTCGGTGTGCTGTACGGATCGGTCGGGAAACTGGCTTTCGCATGGCTTTTTTCCCGACCGAATAGTATTGGGTGCGCCTCCGACCGAGATCGGAATCGGCCCCTAAGTGTTGAGTGCAAGAGTGGCTAAGTTTCCAAAGGTGTATAATACTTGCTTCAATTTATTTTTTACTGGTAGTCTTTGGGGCCTGTTTGTGGGGATATCTACATACTCTGGTGCAATGAAGTACCTCTGATTTAATCTGCCTATTGTGATAGGTAAATCTGCAGATGTGCAGTTGTTTGCCACTAAGCATATCCCCAGGATTCCTGATCTTGATCGTCAAAGGCATGGATTCCCGCTCTCCCACTCTGTTGTGTGTTCTTGGGCTTGAACAAATATTGTACTGCTTGGATTACACAGTCAGTAAGATTGGAGTCTAGTAATGTGTTGTCAGATCTCAGGAAGTGCTGAAAATGTGTGTAAAATATAAAAGGCCATGATATGCGACTTTTTCCCAAACACACTCACACACTTAAATAAAGACTGTGACAAGAAAGAGCAAGATTCAGTCTGAGGGAGCTTGTGTGTAGGAAATTGAAACATTACTCACTACCAATGATATAAAAGTCAAATAATGCTGAATTCCAATTGACATCAATTAAACAAAATGTATAATATGCAATTTTTCCATACTCTAGCTCCCCCTGTGATGCGGTCTAGCAAGCCAACCCTAGCAGGATCTACCCCTACCCCTGTGGTCATGTCTAAATCAGGTAAATTGTACAACTACTTATATATTGTCATTGCTTGATAAATGTGCATGTAAAATATGTTGTAACTAGAATGTTCCTGGTTTGTGCGAATGAAAAGGAAAAAGGTAAAGCGTGGCAGTAGCTTTTCAGTTATGCCATCATAAATGCCTCAGAGTGGTAGAGATAGCATGGCCTGCGCTGCAAAAAGTGGAATTACCAGCTTTGCAATTGATTGAAATGTTATTGTCAAGTTTCAGGAATGGATTATTGATGTACACTCTATTCTTTCTTTGTCATTTTGCTGTCTTTTTGTCGTTCTTTGGATCTTCGCAAAAATCTGTTATTGTTCACAGATTTAATTAAAACAGTTTATTACATTGTGCCCTTTGTGAGTGAAATGTGAACGCTGGTTGGGAAACATTCCATGGAGCATGGTATTGAAATAAGTGAAAATAATATGTGTATTACATTTTTTGTTTAGAATGCATGACTGCAAAACAAAACCTGAGAAAACAATAAATAAGTAAACACTTGTCAAATTGTCCAAAGTCCAAATGTATTTTCCATTTAACTCCATGTACGCCAGTGTGTGCAGCTGCATAGTGTTCGACTGTCAAGAATTGGGTTATTAACTTGGGAAGTGTTACTTAATAAACACAACCTGGTTTAATCCCAACACCTTGATATACCTCCATAAAACAAATTGTTGTCCAGAGATTTTCATTTTTGATTTGTGTTTTTGGATCATTAGAGATGCAATTTAGCTTGGGTAGACACAGGCGCGCCGGTACAGGTAAGAGCGGTGCAGCAGGGCAGGGGGGGAAGTTGACATACAACGGATTAGGGAAAATAAAATAAATAAACACACTTACCTTGTGCTCCCCGTATCGCCAACTCGGTGATGTAGCGAGCGCAAGGTAAGTGGTTTTATTTATTTCTTTTATTTTCCCTATCCTATCGTATGTCGACTTCCCCCCACCCCGCACCACCGATGTTACCTGTATCCGACACACCTGGGCAGACATTGCTGGTCCAGGCCAAATTTTCTGGACAACATTTTTAAAAATGGCGGATGTGTTGCAGTGATGATGTAATATTTCAGGAACCATTAGACCTATATACTTCATTTGGTGTCAAAACATTGGTTTTGGGGGTCAAGTAGTCTTATAGAGACAGAAAATAACTCCTCAGAGCAACTCTTCCTCCATTTTCCAAAATGGAGGCCATAATAAAGGAAGAAGAGACATATATAGAAATGAACCAAATAATAATGGTTTTTAATCCTTTTATTTTATACACCAAACAATGTTTATGATCTGAATATGAAAACAAAATAATGATTATCATTCCTGTTTTAGACACATTTTCATAGTTTTTTTTTTTTGTTTAGAGTTTTATATAGCGCGAACTGGACCCGAGACATCGGGTGTCAGAGCGCTTTACATGAGCACCAGTTTCGTTACAGAAGGACACATTCATTTTTGTTAGGCACAGGGAGATTAAGTGATTTGCCCAGAATCACAGGATGTTTAGCGTCGTTGCCGAGACTCGAACCTGGTTCCCCAGCTTCGAGGTCGACCGCTCTAGCCGCAAGGCTACATCCTCTCCTCAGTTCACTTTATTTGTTTCGGCAATCGCTTGTGGTACATTTGCAGAATGTTGAACATTTGAGAAGAGCATATCGACAGGGACATCTTTTTGTAGTATAGGTTTTGCAAGTACATGTATGTGTAAGTCTTGTGCGTAGAAGCTTTACAAATTTAGTAGGTTTTAGCACCCCACCAATATCTTCCCAACCAAATTCACATATATCTTTCTCTACATATGCATGATCCAAAACATTAACACATCTTCTGATCAAGTAGAAAGCTCTTTTAATGTGTCCACACACAGAATATGACTTTGGTGAAAGGTCACTTAGCGGGACTGATTTCTTGAACTCACTGTACCGAAGATTGTCAAAAGTGTGACAGTCAGAACTTTTTTTCCAAACATGCACAAGGTATTTATGTCTTTAAAGTCACATTCTTCTTCTGTCTCAGCAAATCCTTTTAGAAACTTCACAGGTTCAGCAGTTAAAGCTCCAAGCTTTGCGCCAGTGTTACTCATAGTGTCATCACCCATAAGAATATGTGCCTTGATAAGAACACTGGGCATCTCTGGGTCAAGTTTCTTGTACAGTATATGAAGCCTGATTAAGTGTCTTTTCTCTCCTGTTCCATAACGTATCCATAACTCTAACAGTCCTTGACTTATGAGCATTGCAACAAATCTAAGTAGCACAATAATAACATTTGTGTCATTTGACAGTACAATGACTCGATTGGAACCATTTCGAACGGACCACTCAACATGTGGCACAACACGAAGGTCAGCTTCCTCCAATTTGCTGTTAAGTTCTTTAACAATATGGCCTGTACCATTTGAATATATCTCTGCAGGCCCCAACTCCTCACTGACAATCATTCCACTTGCAATAATTGGAAATTCAGTGTTCACTAAAGCCTCAGCAATGTTTTGGTGAGTTAACATCTCCAAGTTCATCTTGTTCGATGTTGATGACCAGTATTTATCAAGTTGCACAGGTATAGGTGTCGAATTTTTGATGCAGACAAGGTCACTTGTTCCACTTGCAGACATTCGTCTGATTCTCTCACATGCTTTGACAGATAGTTCAAGATAACTGTCAAAGACAATGTTCAGTTCCTGTAAGGTGCACACTGACTTTGATATCTGTATAACAGTCTGAATGACCTATACGAAGTTTTGCATGGATGAAACCTTGACCATTCGCAATTGTGAAATATAGTCCACAGCAACAGCAGTTTTCTTAGAGGACACCTTTTCGAATTGAAATTCTTCAGGTGAAAGTTTTTTTCTGAGCTCTTGTACGAGTTTGTGCTTCACTGGTTTGGTTGCAGCATCTCCATCAAATAATGCGTTTGTTGAAGGAAGATCGTGTAACAGAATGTCCTTGCTAAATTCACCCCTTTCTTTTGCCACACCCATCTCTCCATGTGCTTGTGAAAGTTGTTTTTTGGAACCTGTTTTGTAGTGGTTGGTTGGACGAAATTCCTACTATGGCAATTAAGGCGTGGAAGTTTAGCTTTAGTGGTTATGTCAAGCAGCTTTTTCTCTTTCAGTACAAATCTCTCCTGCTTCAGTTCTGCGTATAGTTTCAATCCATGTTCCAGGACATCTAGTAGATGTGTCTTTATATCGTTATCCACATATTGTTTGGCCACAAAGTTGTGTAGTCGCACAGGCTCAGTCATTTCAAAGGGGTTTCCTTGCTGCTGCATGAAATGAAGAAGGTTGTCAACATGTTTATTAAAACGTTCCCTTCTCTTTCCCACAAGTTTGTGGTGAGGAACAGTTTCATGGTGGGGTGGAAGGGTTGCTCTTAGGAGTTATTTTCTGTCTCTATAAGACTACTTGACCCCCAAAACTTATGTTTTGACACCAAAATGAAGTATATAGGTTGCATGGTTCCTGAAATATTACATCATCACTACAACACTTCCGCCATTTTTAAAAATGTAATTGAGAAAAATTCATCCCGGATTAGCAATGTCTACCCAAGCTAAATTACTTCTCTAATGATACAAAAACACAAATCAAAAATGAAAATCTCTGGACAACAATTTTTTTTACGGAGGTATATTAAGGGACCAGGACTAGTTAGTCTGAGACACAGTTTTCACAGAATTTTTACTCAACCCTTGGTAGCGATGTCACATGCAGCAAGGATTTCCCCAGAGAATTGTGTGTTTAATTTTAAGCTGTAACAACCAGTATAGAAAAATAGTGAAAAAAATAAACAATAAGACACAAAAATAATCAAAATCAGATAGAGGTACAGGAGATATAAATTGAAAAAATGTTAATGCTTGAATTACCTAGGAAAAGAAAAGTACAAATTTAAAGTCTCAGTTTGCAGTTGACCGGGACATGGATGCGATTTCAAGCTGACTGTGATAAAGCAAAGGTCACATACACCAAGAGGGTTGCCCCAGTCAAAGATTTTTGCCTTCAGACTTAGTCCACCTTTTGTAGGTCAATGTCCTCCAGTGGGGCAAAGTCCATGGCTGAAGATGGTGAGTGTCCCTCCAGGATGGATACCTCCTCAGTGAGATGCAGCTAAAGCTGTTGGCTTTAGTACCAAATTTTCAGTCAGACAAAACTTGATTTTATAGCCACCAAGGTCACTTCACCACTGTGATAGATTTGCTGCCCAGCTCGATCCAAGGATTTACCTATGGTCTTAGTCACTTTTTTGATTCTCAAAATTTAACAGTGGGGGAAGGATAGTAGCTGTATCTGGGCAGGGCTCTATGAGGCTAGATATCTTTACCACTAGGTACCACTGGACCAGATTTCCGCACTGCAAAAAGGTCAGAGTGGAACCAACCTGGGTTTCTTCTGCTACGTGGCAGTAACCTGCCTTTGGGAAAGTAGTGGGAAAATTCTAAAAGTTTACAAATATTTCATTGTAAAATAGACCCAAAACTAATAAAATAAAATGTGAAAGAACATTACCTCTTAAAATTAAAGGTATAATAATGACTGAATTTCGATAAATTAATTTAATTTATAGAGAACTCAAATTCATATTTTATTAAATATGCTTAGTTAACTAAAACTATTGTTTATAAAAGAAAAAACATAATAAAAATGTTCTTATGAATACAATCCATAAGGTATCTTAGATACTCATCAAAAAATACTGTCTTAATACTTAATACTGAGAGCAATTTTACACGGTGGGCATAAAATACATTTAAAAAGGTACTTTAGAAACTCATCAAAAAATATTGTCTTAATACCGATGCTGACTGCAATTTTACACGGAAGGCATAACCTTCATTTAACTGTTTTTCTGTTGCAGTTGGTTCACAGTTTGTGTCAGGAATCTGACTGTCTGCGAATTTAGTCTTATGTTGCCCCCGTTGAAACAGGCTATTACTGTTAGATGAAATGAGAATTTATAAATAAAATGAAATGAGAATTTATAAAGCGCACTCATGCCCAGAGGAGTCTAGGCACTGATCCAACTGAAGATAGAACCTTAGTGCAGTAAAAGTTTGATGTGATGAAGAATCTAATGGCTAAAAAGCCATGTTTTCGGGCCTTTTCGGAAGGGAAGCAATCCTGTCATTTTTTCAGATCGAGAGGAAGAGTGTTCCAGAGTTTGGAAGCACATGTGACAAAACTTCTGCCTCCCAACTTTAATATTCTGAATTTGGGAACGGTCAGGTTATATGCAGAAGATGAACGTAGAGACCTGGGGGGAGTGTACCAGCGAAAGCTTTGCTTCGTGTAGTCTGGGCCAAAGTCGTTCAATGCTTTAAAGGCTACACAAAGTGCTTTAAAGTCAATGTGTTTCATGGGGAGCCAGTGTATTTTATCAAAGCTTGGGAAACAGATTGATATTTAGGAATGCCTAGCAATAAGCAGGCTGCCATGGCCTGCATGAACTGCAACTTATTTAAATATTTTTTCTGTTCATTGATGAATAAGGCATTGCAGTAGTCGAGTTTGGACAATAAGAGGGCAGAAACCACGGTTTTCTGCATCTCCTGTGGGATAAATGGAAAGACCTTCTTCAAGAGTTTCAGGGTGTAAAAGGACGAGGATGTGATGGAATTGATCTGGCTTTCGAAAGACAGGTTGCTGTCAAACAAAAGTCCTAAGTTTTGGACTTTGGAAACTGGAGTGGGTAGACAGCCCAGCTCCTGAGGCCACCAAGTAAGAAACCAAAATGATGTGTTGTTTCCAAACAGCAGAACTTCGGTTTTGCCCGAATTAAGCCTTAAACAGTTGTTGTTCATCCACCTGCTGATCTCCTGCAAGCAGTTATGGAATCTAGCGGCAGTGTCTTCAGGGTTCCCTGTCAATGACACCACAATTTGGGTGTCATTGGTGTAGGATACCCATGACAAATCAAACGATTTGATGAGCAGTTCCAACGGGGTAACGCAAAGATTAAAAAGAGTTGGATTTAAGGATGAGCCCTGCGGCACACCACAAGGTAGAGAAAACAGAGGGGAAATAAAATCATCCAGAGCAACAATTTGCTCTCGTTCAGACAAAAAGGATTTGGCCAGTACAAGGGCACCTCCCCTAATTCCGAAAGAAAAGAGGCGATTATTCAACAGGTCATGACTGACTGTGTCGAATGCCACTGAGAGATCCAACAATATCAGGGCTGCATTTCCACCTTTATCGAGCGTCTGTCTAATGTCTTCAGATGCAGTAATCAGGGCCAGTTCGGTGCTATGTTCGCCTCTGAAGCCGAACTGAGTAGGATCCAAAAGTTGATTGTTGTTAATGAAAGCTGTAAGTTCCTGATTAATGGCTTGTTCTACCACCCTTGGCGAGGGAGGGGTGAGATTGGCCTATCACTTCTGGGGTCTGAAACATCTAAGTTTGCTTTTTTCAATAAGGGCAAAATTGAGGGTTTTTTCCAAACTTTGGGAAAATAGCCGGTACTAAACATCAGGTTAAAAATGTCAGTTAGGTGGATTGATACAGTTTCTAGGATCATATGTATAATTTTTGGTGGACATGGGTCTAGAGGTGATCCTGATTGAATGTTAACAAGAAAGTCCTGGACTTGAGCTACTGTTAGTGGAGAGAAAGAGGACAGAATCATAGAGTCATGAGCCAAATTAGAGGCATTGCAAGATCCTAGAGGAGCGTCGGTAGGACATGGACCCCTGACAGGGTGGTCTTCGACTGACTGGTGAGGAGAATTCTTATTATAGGCGGTGAAGGTGTTATACATTTCTTTCACCTTATTTTCAAAAAGGTGGCTATCGTATTGCAAAAAGCTTTGTTGGCCATGTTGTTTTTTAATTTCTGGAAGTTTGGCTCATTTTTTTATCGCATTCAATTGTTCTTTTGAGGAGTTTTTTGATGTCAGTTTTGTGGGTGAAGTAGTGACCTTTTTCCTGATGGATCAGTTGTTTGTAAGCCGAGATGGCATTTTTATACTTTCCCTTTTCTGTGCTGTCGTAGTTTAATCTCCACTTATGTTCTTGCCTGCGGAAACATTGTTTTCCCAATTTCAGTTTTGCAGAAAACCAGGGTTCGGAAGGGGAGGCTCTGTGGCTTTTATATAACTTCTTGGGACTAATTGGTTTAGATTGGATTCTAACCACTGATGGTGGTTTGTGGTGGCAGTTTCAAGGTTGTTAGAGAAGGAAAGCAAAGTACGCGCTAGTGCTGAGCTGGTTAGACTCGTGTATAGTTTGTGCCAGGGGCGACTTAAACTCTTTTGTTGAGGACGTTTCATGTTAAGGGCTCTGGTTGCCATTTTTACGTCAAACATGACGACTAGATGGCCTGACCAGGTGAACAGGAGAGATGTTGAAGTTTGAAGGAAAGGGCTGTCTGAGAAGATGCCATTAAGTAGATGCCCTACATTGTGTGTCAGGCCATTAACCTGCTTAGTTAGTCCTAAACTTGCCATCATGTCTAGAAAATGTTCGGTGTCTTTGTCCGAACAATTTTCTAAATGAAAATTAAAATCCCCAAGGATTGTGAAGTCTGTATCATTTACTTTGATTTCTGTTAGTTGGCTGAAGGCCTGGGTAAAGGTCGCTCTAGGGCCAGGGGGGCGATAGATAAGCAGGCAGTTAAAAGAGTAATTTTTAGTTACTTCGATACTAAAAGCAGTGCCGGCTTTTGGGCGGTGCGAGCGGTGCCACCGCACCGGGTGCCAAGGTCAGGGGGGCGCCATTTGTGCTCTGAAATCGGCACCAGTCGTATTGCCCAAAAGCCTGCACTGTTGAACACTGTTGTCCCTCTTTCTTTTCCACAATGTTAAACTTTGTAGAAATAGAAGAGAGAAAACTGTTAAACAGATTAGGAGGCACGCTTTTATGCCCACCCATACGCTGCAGTTAAATATTTGCTTTGCTTATGACTCAGAAAGCAAAATAAAAGGTTTCCCGTGAACGTTCGAGGATTTTATTCAATTGATCTAGGCACATAGAGCCGAGCTCCGCTCTCTACTTGCACTATCAGTATGTCTTCTTACCGCCTTGATTACTAGAGACATTCCAAGCCAGCTTAATTTTGTGTAATTCACTTTCAGTTTGTTAATTAAAACATGTAAGTTTTAGGCAGGGCCGGCTCTGTGGTGGTGCAACATATATTATGGTTTTAAAAGCACCTGCTGCTGCATTATTTTCTTCCAGCAATTTTCAGGCAACAATAAACATGTCACGGTAACTCCGGTGAGTAATATTCTTTCTGGAGAGAGAGAGATTGGAACTTTGTTAAGTGGAAGTTTTGATTCATTGTAAGGTAGCTCAGAGGGTTACTGTGCCTGCTGCAAAGAACATGTACCATGCACATCACAAAGAGCATATAATGTAAATAAGTCAGTAGGTTACTGCTTTTGTCAGTGAGATCCTATTGTTACTTGCAGTTTGTAAGTTAAAATCCTAATGTAGAACAGGGAGCTATTAACTGTCATCAAAGAGCTGAATGAAAACTGCATGGTATAGGTTAGAGCGTTATGATTTTTCCCTAGTCTTTCATTATCCTAATGTTGCAAAATGGGTTCATTTGGGCAGAAATCAATTCTTATTATTAAAGAGAACCCACAACAACGGTGTTAAGTTTTATATTCTAAGTTTGTGCTACTCCAGACCAAGCACTCTTAAACTATACTGCCAACAGTATGGATGACATGACTCCTTTTGTAGTCCTCTGTTTTATGTAACGTTTCCCATACACTGATTTACACACGTATAATTGATTCAGTGGTGTAGCAAGGGGGAGAGGTGGGGGCAGACCACCCCAGGCGGCACAAGTTTTGGCGGCAGCGGCCTCCCCCCACTCTTACCTGTCGTCTCAGTGCGGAAATCCCCCCCACTCTTCAATCGGGTGCCGCAGGGTAGCAAATGCAGTTACCGCCACAGGCAGCCAAAGGGCTAGCTACGCCACTGGATTGATTGTCTCTGTGTAATATTTGTGATGTAAAAGGGTCTGACACACTAAACTGGTATGAGTGGTGCTATAAAACTAATTTAATGCATCTGTGAGAGAGTAGTTATGGAGACTTGAGGGGCACTGTTGAAGAGTGGGAGTGAGGGAATCCCTGACGAAGGTGGTCATTGGGGGGCGCCAAAAAACATTGTCGCATAGGGCGCCACCAGCGCTAAAGCCGGCCCTGAACACTAGCAATCATAAGCATAACATAAAAGAACAATCCATTTAAAAAGGAGCAAGCCCTTTAGGGATGGCGGCTCTGAGCCAAACAGGAGCCAGACACCTCCTGTGTAATGCACACTCGTGCTACAAAGAAATTAAAACAAACCGCAAGTGGATGCTGACTTCAGAGGAACTGTGCAGATGCGCTGTGAGGCTTGCTTTAAGCCCTGCATCAGGGGGCGTTTCAGAGGGTGTGGTGATGAGCTTTTCTCAGTACAATTGCTTGCAGACAGCGAGGGACAGATGATTAATAACAAACAAGGGCCCACAACCTCTACTGCATTCCACAAGCTTCCATTGGAATGCAGCTACACGTAAAGCAATTTAAAACTAAAATAATCGTGAGAAACACTAAAAATCGTAAACATAACATAAAAGAACGATCCATTAAAAAGGGAGCAAGCCCTTTAGCGATGGCGGCTCTGAGCCGAACAGGAGCCAGGCACCGCCTGTATAATGTACACTCTTGCTACAAGGAAATGAAAAGTGAATGAACCACATGTGGATGCTGACTTCAGAGGATGGCATTTTTGCACTCCTAGTGAGCTGGAAGAATGCTGTAGAAATTGTCGGCGCTCAGTCAGGAATGCAAATAGTATGTGAAATAGTTTTGAGGGATCGGTTACACCCTCTGTAGGATTTATTTGTTCCTTTTTTCAAGCCACTTCGGACAGAGATCCAAAGTTGGGTGATCTCCCAAGCGCATTATTTTCATATTTTTATGGAATGAATAGCTAGAACTTAGGTATTTCTGCTGCGCTAGAGTCTTATAGGATTGGATGTTAATCCATGAGTGAGCATGCTTTGAGGAGATGTTTAACCCTTCAAAAGCGAGAGCTCATGCGTACGTTTGTTGGCATGTTTCCTAAAGACTTGGAGTTCCCACAGCTCCTTTATTTGGAGGAACCCTACGCTAGACTGTAGATAATCACTATATGGGCCTGTATTTGTTGATTTTTCAATCCAGAGCCTTTGGTCCAATAAGTCTTCCTTGGGCGCTCGCAGTTTGTGACAGAGATTGGCATAGGCTCCTTGTCTTGCGTACTTTTGCTTCACAAGCCCGAACTCTAGCCTGATTTGGGCTGGTGAAGCATTACGGGTAATCGGAAGAGCTGGCTATATGTATTGAGATTTAACTATTGTAGCCATTCTGGTTTATGGCTGCAAGGTACTTCCCAGCTATAGGCTATAGTAGGCAGGAGCTTCATTCTAATAACCTCCAGCATGGGGAGCAGTGAGTAACCTCCGATCCTCTTCTGAAGGAATAAAAAAGCTGATAGGAGGGACCCTGCTCTCATATTAATTTGTTCCTTGTGTCGTAGAAAGGTGCAGTTACACCTCCCAGGCACTTGTAGTCTTGCTCTTGAATTAGATTATAATTATTTAAGTGTCATGGTCCTGCTTTGTTGGGTCTTTTGCTGAATGTTAAAGCCTGTGTTTTGTTGAGATTAATATCCAGGTTGTTTGTTAAAGTATAGTTACTTAATTTGTGCAATAGCCTTTGTAAACCGACCTTGGTTCTACTGAGAAGAACAATATTGTCACTGTATAGCATACTTGTGAATGATTTTTCCCCAAATTTGGGCGCATGGGCATTTGTCTGGTCCAGGTGTTGGATGACGTCTGCCAGGAAAAGGTTGAACAGTGCTGGGGCAGCCGCACATCCTTGTTTAAGGCCTCTTGTGATCTGGATCTTACCGGCGACCCTTGTTCCATCTCCTATTTTTATCCTAATCTAGGTGTCTGTGTGGAGTTGTTGAATTGCTTTCAATAATTTCTCTGAGATCCCCCAAGCTACGAGATTGGACCAGAGCGTTGTCCTGTCTACATGATCAAAAGCTTCTTTCAAGTCCACAAAACAGGCCTGCAAGGAGCTGTGAGTTTCTAAGCTGCTCTTAATGTCATGGCTAAAGCTGTCAGATTGGTCAGAGTGCCCATCCCTGGGCTTAAAATGGTCTGATTGTATGAAATTATCTACGGTCATCCGTCCAGCTGTTCAGGTCATGAAGTAAAAGCCAAGCTTACAATTTGGCCTCGTTATCTAACAGAGCGATCAGGTGATACTTTGCGGGATCGCTATTGTTGCTGCCTTTAAAGATCAGGTGGATGATCGCATCTCGCCAAGATTCTGGAATTTGGCTGGCAGCAAAGCAGTGATTATACATTTGCTAGATAGTTCGCCCAACTCTCAGAGCTTGACTTGAAGGGGGCATTAGGCTGGCCACTAGGCTCTGGGGCCCCATCTGATTTGCTTTTAGTTAGCAGCTTCTCTACCTCTCTTGTGTGACAGATTTTATCATCCAAGTCATCCAAATCCTGCATGGGTGAAGACATGAATCTGTCCAAGTATGGGTTTGTTTTCACAGAATCTTTTAAGTGTGTTGCACACTGGGCTGAGAGGTACTGCATCCAAACTAACTCACCGATGTTTGCATCGTTAGCAGCATGGGGGCCTCTTTCTAAATTAATGACAGTCCTCCAGAATTGGCTTAAATGATTGTTTTTGCAGTCATGGAGGAGTCTTGCCCACAGGCCATTATTATACTCCTTCTTCACTGTGCACAAAGATTTTTTATACACCTGTCTGGTTTGTCTGAATTTCTCTACCTGTGATGAATCTACCAGATGCATCCTTGCTGCTCTTTTCATATGGTTCAAGCAGTTTTTTGAGGTTCTTAGAGCTTGTGTAAACCATTCTGACTTTTACTTCCTTAAGCCTAGTTGATGGCCATTGTGGCTCAAAGGGTTTAAGAATTTGTTTAAAAGCTTGACAACAAGTGACTTAAACTCTTGCACCAGATAATTATTCTGCGGGGTTTTCAGGAGGGTAGGAGCAGCACACTGCTCAATTGTGTCTTTTGGGCTTTCCATTTCAGCCTTTTCAATTTTTTCAATGTCACTGGAGTCTGGAACATTGCAGCTTTTGAATGCAGGCTAATCGTTGTACTTAAGCCTATTAGCTGAGGACAGTGGTTGCTTTCAGGTCGTAACTTAATTCTAAGCGATGTTATCCGAGTGAATAGACTTAAGGACCCCAGGGTGTGGTCTATTGCAGAGCTCGTCTAGGTGGCGATTCTCGTTTTCGTGAGAGTCTTGTCCTCTCAAAATCTCCCATTTAATACTCTGAGGCCCATGATAGTACATGCCGTGAGACCATATATGCAGATTTTACTGTGTCTACTCTCCATAGATGGCAACGGATCTGGAATCATCAATGTGAAGTCTTGTTCGGCAACAAGTTCATCCAAGTCTTGGTGGTGAAACGTGCTTACATTAAAATCACAGCAAACACAAGGAGATGATGGACGGAGCGCTGAAACATTTCAGACACTCACCCCCAGTCACAGATCTGGGTTGAATCCATCATCGTTCTTTAGCTCACTTCGCCACCCCAGTTCAGACACAGCTATATGCAAATCAGTCTTGACCCTGTGCCTCATGGGAACAGTCCAGCCCGAACTGCCAAGCCATGTCTTCCCTGGACCGGAAACAAGCATCCTTGCTTTGGTTTGTTTTGCTACATTAAAATCACCTCAAATTAGCAGTTCTGCTGTCGTGTGATCCTGCATCAGGCTCATTAATATTGATTGGAGGTTTGCCTCGACTTTGCACTTTTCCAATAATGACGGATTAATGTATATGTTCAAGATGAGCAAAGGACTGTGTGTGCCCTTGGGCCAATCCTCCAGCTTAACTGCCAAGATCCAAGTGTGAATCAGGACCAGCTGGGTTGCCTGGACCTTTAAATCTGCTGAGACAAAATAGACAGACCACCTTTTGGTCAATCCCTTAAGGTATGTTTGACTGCAGGATTGTTGAATTTGATGTATCCAATTAATGGCATGCTTTCCAGGGCCCAAGTCTCTTGCAGTAAAGTGATATGGTGCCTGTTAGAAATTAGGTTACTGGCTAACTGGGATATGATCCCTGGCTAAGCAGCAACCACAAACCTAGTCAGAGTAAGAGGCAAGTAAACCCAAAATAACCTATGCTTACCTTCTGGTAGCTTGGCTCAGAGCAGTCAGGTTAAACTTAGAGGCAATGTGTAAAGTATTTGTGCAACACTTCAAACAATAAAAACAGTGAAAACACCACACAAAAGGATGCCACACCAGTATTAGAACAATAGAATATATTTTATGAAATACTACAAGACCAAAATGACAAAAATCCGATCAGGGAAACCAGAAATACTGAATTTTAAAGTTTTAGGGGCAAATAGTGCCAAAAAGCACAAAGCTCCAACAAGGGATATCTAAACACGCCGGAAAGTCACAAATTCAGGCCGACCACGATGGAGCGTGGACCATCTACAGGAATCAGGTTAGACCCGCTGAACAAAGTGCCTTAAATCCTAGTTGGGGAGAATTGTGTGGATCCGAGGCGAATAATCATCATGCAGTTGAAGCGATGCATCGGGTCCGAGATGCAGCAAGGTTGTGGTGCAAGTTCTTGTTGCGCAATTGTCAAGGATCCCTTTGATGGGGGCTTGTGAGGTGAAGTCCAAGCATCGAGTATGCGGTGTGCAGCCGAAGCGAGTCGTCGGTTCCGAACAGCTGCGATGAAGAGGCCGTCGTCGAGTTACAGTCTGCGAGAGATGCAAGGACCTGGGTCGTAGATCCACAGTGCTGCCTGCGAAAATGCGAGGGGGGTGCAGACCTTCTGCGCTGGATCCAATCCAGACAACAGCAGCGATGCGTCAGTTCTGTTCGAGTTTGCTCCTCTCAGCCGAGGAGATGCTTCAGTTCAGATAGAGAATGCACCGCTCAGCAGAGAAGATGAGTTGGTTCTGCTGGTAAGGCACCATGGACCCACTTCCAAGGGTCCAGACTGGGGTGGCACCACTTGGCAGGGTAGACTCACAGATCGCAGAATCAGATGCAGATGCAAGGTTTTTGAAGCCTGTTTTGTCCCTGAGACTTCAGATCAGGAGGCCAGCCAACTAGCCCTTGGAGTCGCTCTGGGTTCAAGAGATGCAGGTCCAGTAGTTCTCAGCCAGGCAAGGAGGGCAGCAGGCAACAGGTAAGCACAGCAAGGCAGCACTTCTTCCAGAGCAGCCGTCCAGCAGAGTGGCAGTCCTTCAGCAGCACAGCTGTCCTTCTTCCTGGCAGAGTATCCACAGGTCCAGAAGTATACTGAAGTGATGGTGTCTGAGGTCCAGTACTTATACCCAGGAGTGCCTTTGAAGTGGGGGTGACTTCAAAGACAAGACTTTGAAGTGAACAGATGTTCTGGCCTGTCAGCCCTGGCTCCAGACTAACTACAGGGGTCATGTGGCCCTTTGGGTGGGGACAGGGCACAGCCTATTCAGGTGTAATTAAGGCATGGTCCAACTCCTCCCTCCCATCCTGTCAGGATAGCCCACTCAGTCACACCTAAGCTCCCATTGTGTGTGGCTGTCTAGGTGGAATACACAAAGCTCAACTGCCGATTACCCTCAATCATGTGACCAGGCTACAGACACCAAATGACTAAGGCAAGAAAATGCAAATTTTCTAAAAGTGCCATTTTCAGAATTGTAATTTGAAATTCGACTTCGCCATAAGTTAGGATTCTACATTAGGATTCCAGGGACACCACACATGAACCAGTTATATCTTCCCAGATGGAAATTACGCTTATAAAATATATTATAGTAATTCCAATGTTATCCACTGGGAGATATAGGCCTCGCCACAGTGAAAAATGAATTTAAGACTTTTTCACCTCCAGGACATGTACAACTTAAAAGTATATGTCCTGCTTTTTAAATACATTGCACCCTTGGTGGTACAGGGCCCAGGAGCTGCTCCTCCATGTGGGCGGAGGAGCGTCGCCCCACTGCTTTCTCGCAGTGCGAGAAGCCGAAACATAAAATGGTATTATGAATATCATTTTATGTTTCTGCTTCTCGCACTGCGAGACAGCAGAAGGGTTTGGTTGGGGGCGGGAGGGTGTGCGGTCCTGCAACAGGGTAGAGGAGGAGTGGCTTGCCCACTGGTGTGGGCGCTGACTGTTTGGTCGCCCTATGACTGACCAAACCAGTCATACGCACTCTCCTGTTTTCTCCATGTAGGCTGCATGCAGCCTGCATGGAGAAAACGGCCTCCCCATAGACGCCTGTGTGGTCGGCGTCCCAGCCAATCACATTGCTGCCATTGCAGTGTTGTGATTGGCTTAGGGGAGGATAGGGAGGATGCCTGCTTCCTGGGACTCGGAGCAGAGAGAGAAGGAGGCGCGACATGGGACCGGAGGCGAAGGTAAGTTTTAATTTTTTTTTTAATTAACACCCCCCGCGCGCGATACCCCCGCGAGTAATGCTGCCCGCGACTGCCAGGGCCTTTCCAAGAGGATGACTTGTATGTATTAAAAAGGAAGGTTTGGGCCTGGCAAGAGGCTTAACTATGAACGATGATGGATTCAACCCAGATC
The DNA here is from genome assembly GCA_963921515.1 of Calotriton arnoldi. NCBI lineage: Eukaryota > Metazoa > Chordata > Amphibia > Caudata > Salamandridae > Calotriton > Calotriton arnoldi. The sequence goes on from CAWUFW010004737.1 coordinate 1,005,279, forward strand.
TGTGACTGGGGGTGAGTGCCTGAAAAGTTGCAGTGCTCCGTCCATCATCTCCTTCTGTTTGCTTTGTTGGCTGAGTATACCCAGACGTGGGTCCCTTGCTCACTTTGCCACTGGATTCAAGCTAGCCTGGCTGATGAAGGGTGTTACCATGAAACCCGTCCCAGGATGCTTGTTTCCGGTCCAGGGAAGACCTGGCTTGGCAGTTCGGGCTGGACTGTTCCCATGAGGCACAGGCTCAAGACTGATTTGTATATGGCTGGGTCTGAACTGGGGTGGTGAAGTGAGCTAAAGAACGATGATGGATTCAACCCAGATCTGTGACTGGGGGTGAGTGTCTGAAACGTTTCAGCGCTCCGTCCATCATCTCCTTGGGTTTGCAAGAGGCTTAACTTGCCAGGTCGACATGGCAGTTTAAAACTGCACACACAGGCACTAGAATGGCAGGCGTGAGACATGTTTTTCAGGGCTACTTAGGTGGGTGACACAGTCAATGCTTTAGGCCCTTTAGTAGCATTTAATTTACAGGCTCTGGGCAATGCGACTTATTAGTAAAGTAAATATGTCATTTGTGGATATATCAAACCATATTTAAGAGAATGGGCAATAGTACTTTAGCACTGGTTAGCAGTGGTAAAGTGCACAGAGTCCTAAGGCCAACAGAAGCAAAAATCCAGTAGGATTGAAGGCAAGCAGGCAAAAGGTTTGGGGAAGACTACCCTAAGGCTGTCAGGTCTAACGGTGCTTCTTCCAGAAGGTGGATACTACGGCCGTTTCAAGTAGGTTTTTTAAGCCGCATGAGCAGAGTTGAAGAACTGCTGAGAATTCTGTGCTGCTAGTCTTATGAGGTTGTATGCTTTGAATTCATCCCATGGCTCTGTTAGGTAGGGCCGATGGAAGTCAGCTCCACTGAATGTCGGGATGTTCCCATTGGGTATGTGCCTTGGTTGTCAGAGTTGGCGGGGACACCATTGCGGTGGAGTGTCACCAGTTTTTACCGATGGGGTTCATCAGAATCGAGTAGGCTGGAGGGCGAGACTCTGTATGTGGGGAAGATATACTTAGCTCAGATGGGGGCTACTGTGAAAGGATGTATGGATAAACTTCCTCTAAGTGACCTGTGATGAGAATCCCCCACTTCTCAAAGTATGATTTGCTGGCTAGTAACGCATGGCCTATTTCCTCTGAGCACCAGGTGACTATATCTGTAGAGTTGATGTCCCGGAGCGTCAAAATACTCTTAACCAAGCAGACGATATTTTCTCGATTTAATGTGTCATGTCATGCCCTGGAGACGTACGTCAGTATCAGATGTAACTCTGTATTGGGTTCCTTACGTCTGATTGCGCCTGGCTGTGGGATGGTCTCATTTATTGGAAAGCACTCTTTTTGAGAGCTCAGTTGCAGGCGTGAACCTGATAGCTCAGAGATTCTGACCTGATCTAGGGTGCCTGTGGGTGAAGACAAGACTTGTCTCATTGGATTTTAATTGATTATCTTGTTTGTCTGCACCCGTTGTGTTATACCTGTTAATGGATTTCTTCGAGGTTTGTTTTGAATTTCAGGCCCTTGGTTTACTAGGAACAGTTCATTGTGACCGTTTACATGTGTTTTGTCATCTCCATTTTATGGGTCAGCCCGTGTGCTGGGAGTGACAGATTTTTGCGATTTATCTTGCGAATCTGTTAATAAATGTCTTCAAGATTTGTTTTGGATTTCAGGCCTTTGATTTGCTAGGGTCAGTTTATTGTGGCTATTTTCGTGTTGTTTTGTCAACTCCTTTTAACGGATCAACTTTGTGTACCTTGAGAGACTTTTTCTGCAATTTGTCTTGCGAATCCAAGTATGACTTGGGCTCTTCTGAGACTTGACAGTTAACATTAAGCGTATTTATTTACTTATTTATTTGTTTGTTTAATTTGTAAAGCGCATGAGTCACACCTGGAGGTAACATAGCAGACAGTGCAAACTAGGAGACCTAAACTCAGAAGAGTTCTGTATTAAGGAGTTTCCTAAAGAGAAAATAGTCTGAACATTTTCGAAGATGTACCGGTAGCTGATTCCACTACTGGGGGCCACATAGAAGAAAGCTTTCCCACCTGTACAGGCTTTCCTGAAGCGAGGAATGACAATGAGGGATTTTTCTCCTGATCGAAGGGATCTATTCGGCTGGTAGGGGAATAGTTGTTCTGTTAAATAAGTGGGACCTCTGCCATTCAAAGCTTTGTGTACAATACAACAAATCTTGAATTTGTGTCTCTTGCGTATTGGCAGCCAATGGAGTTGTCGCAGGAGGGGCAGGGAGGCAGTTCTATTTGGTACATTCTTAACAAGACGGGCAGCAGTGTTTTGTACCACCTGGAGTCTATTTAAATAAGAATCATTTGCTGCAATCAAAAGGGCATTGCAATAGTCCAGACGGCTTGTCACAAGTGCCTGAATGAGTGTTTTACGCACAGAGAGGGGAAGGAGAGGGAAAACTCTGGGCAGTATATTAAAACAAGAGCCAACAGTGGTCATCACTTGACCCTTCATGGTGAGTTGCTGGTCAAGACGAACGCCCAAGTTCCTAACCACAGTCTTAGGGGTGGGGGCCGTGCCCATCCCAGAGGGCCACCATTCGGGGGACCAGAGCGAAAGGGCTTCCCCGAAGAGCATGATCTCTGTTTTGCCAGCATTCAGCTGGAGAAAATTGTCCATCATCCAAGAAGCGATTGCTCTCATACCCTCAGAGAAATGAGACTGGGTGTTCGGGGTATTTCTGTTGAATGATAGTAGGAGCTGAGTATCGTCGGCATATGAGATCGGAAAAAAGCCAAATTCTCTAAGTATTTTCGCAAGGGGGGCCACATTAATTTTAAAGAGAGTGGGACTGAGACAGGATCCCTGAGGTACTCCCTTGTTGAGCTCCATTGTTCGAGACCGAAAGGGTCCAAGATTAATAGTCTGAGTACAGTGGGATAGGAAGTTGGAAAGCCACGACAAAGCTTGTCCGCAGATCCCAATCTCTAAAAGTCTTCGGAGCAAGATGGAGTGGGATACTGTGTCAAAAGCTGCCGACAGATCAAGCAGCACCAGCAGAACGTCTGACCATTTTCAAGGACTGAAGCAATTTGTATCTTTGCAGCTCTCAATGTTTTGTCCTCACAAGAAGTTGTCACAGTTTTATTTTTGGGTCTTTTGTTCTGGGTGGATGGTCCCCTCCCTTGTATCCATTGGTCCCTCTCCTTGTATCCATTTTTGGGCACTTGGTTCTCCTATCACCGTATCAAAGTTCCCTCGGACTGGCGAGACTGAGTTATTTCTTTGAAAAATCAGGAAAAGTTTGATGCATTGTGCTGGTTGGCCCAACCGTCATGTTACGGCTTGGGTTGCCGCCGGCTGAATCTTATTTCTACCCTTACACAGTGTCTTGCATAGACATTTTGATAATTTACGATTACATGCGTCTGGCAAAGCTGATGAATTGAGGTCCCCTGCTCTGCCACCCATATGCCGGTCTGAATCTGACTTTGTTTTTGCTGAATTCACTATGGTGCTTTCTCGAGGAGTGATGCTCCACATTTGATTTTAGGGCGGAAACCGCAGAGATTCGACATCTTGTGGGGGAGTGTTCAGAGAGTTTAGGCCTTGGAACCCATTGAGTTGATATAAAGTGTCAGCCAGGGTTTGTCTTCTATGTCACTCTCATTATGTGCAACCAAGCCATGACTATTATTGGTTTTTGTGTGTTATCAGTCTCCTTCTTAATATTCTCTGGATTCAATTTTGCTACCTCAGCTGGTGAACTTGTTGGTTTATATTTGGATGAAGTTGAACGGATGTCTGATTCATGACTGGTGGTGTTATTTGCTATACTAGGTATTTTGGAGGATTCAGCTAGACTGTTGACGGGCATATTCTTCATATTATACTATAGATCTGTCAGTAGACGGGGAGAACATGAGCAGGACTTGGACTCAACTTTGGCAGATTTCATGAGCAGAGGTGATGTGATGTATGTTTTAATGTTTCTAACTTAGCAACACTTCAGGCAACATACAGTGCCAGTATGTAAGAACTGCAGTGCGCATTGTGTACTGCGTTCAGGCATGCCTTCACGCAGTACACCATGCGCACTGCAGTTCGTCCTGTAATTCTCCCGGAGCGGCGGAAGTAGTGGAGCAAGGCCCAGCAGCAGGAGCAGGACAGAGGAGACACCGATCTCGGAGGAAGGTAATTCTGACTCTAGTTCTTAATCCTGTTCTTTACTTAGACTACGCGGGAGGGGTGGAAGGGGGCCGGGGCTTTAGCGGGAGGGGGGTGGTGGGGCTGGGGCTTTAGCAGGAAGGGGCAGGGGGCCGGGGCTTTAGCGGGGGTGGGGGATGGGCGGGGGGGGCACTCCACCAGCCACAGAACTCCGCGTAATTTCACAGAGTTTTCTAGTAATTCCGTGAAATTTCGCTGAGTACCACTACGCGAGCTCCGCCCACCCCTAATTTTAATACACTAATTTTAAAAATCCCACCCTTTCTAGAATTTTTTTTTTTCTAATATGTGCAATATTTTGGTAAAATGTATGTGTTTCATTAATATAAATTATGTAATAAAGTTTTAACAGTTCAAAAGAATTATTTTTGTTATAAGTAAGTGTATTAACTTTTAAAATAGTCTATGTATATAATTTAAATATCAAAATAATTTAATTATTTTAACATTAGAGCGCCACACAAAAATTGAAGCAAAGCAGAGGCTGTGGTCTCCACCTGGCGGTTTGTGAATAGCATTTTATAGTTAGTGAGTAGTATTAGTGTAGTACTACTTTATATACTACAAAATGCTGTTTGTGAATAGGGCCCTTTGAGTATCTTTCTTTCAGCTGGGTCTTCTTTCTTCAGATGTTGTCTTAACAGGTCCATAAATGTTCCTGAGGAGGTAATAGTGAGTTGCTAGTCTTATCCTGCACCCAAGCCAGTGCTACTCACTGAATTTCATTCTCTGCTCCATTCATACACAGCACCTTGTGCCCTCAGCTACCTGTGGTTAAGAATGACATTTGGTCTGTTTGCATTGATGTCTTTATGTTTGCTGGCTTGTGTACATTGGTGCCTGTACGTTTGTTTGACTTTGTGAAAATGGGTGCCTGAAGGTTTGTTTTTCTGTATGCGCTTTGAGCGTACGAGTACACCTTTGTTGTGGGCCTTTATTCGATCATACTGCAGTAAAAATCAACACTACTGATTTTATCAGTGCTTGTATTGTTATTATAATCTCAATCTATTTACAAATATTGACACGTAAAAATATTTTCCTCATTCTTATTCCTTCTATTCATCAGAAATATCTTTATTTTAATCTCTCTACTCTTTGCATCCTTCTTGACCTAGAGTGAGAATAGTATAATTAATATTCTCAGACGTCAATAGTTTTAATAATGTTTTTAAATAGAGTTTATAGCATTAATTGTTAGATGTTTTATATTTAACATTATTTGTTTTTATTTTGAAATGTATTTTAATGTTTATAGTATTTTTGCTAATGTGTTTATGAGCTTTTTCAATTTTTATATTTTCATTGTGTACATTAATTAATATATTTTATGTTATAAATCTTTTCTATTTTTTATGGTTTTATTCTGTATGTTTTATATATCTATCTATCTATATATATATATATATATATATATATATATACATATTTTCTTAATCATGTTGGATTATATATACATATAAAAAAACTAACATGATTAAGAAACCATTTATTTTACATTATATTCATTTTAATACTATTTAACATTTATTAGTGTGAATATATTTATAGAGATATATATTTCATATTAATACAATTAACATTTAAAAAAAATTATATAATGTAAAATAAATATATTTTTAATTATATTATACTATCTGTATATGTATATATATATATATATGTATATATAGTCTATAAATATAAACATATATATATGTGTTTATTAACATTTACTACTTTAAACTCTATTTATATTACAACATCAATATTTGTATCTATTTTTGTACAATATTAGTGTCAACGATATTTTTCTCCAATATTTCTGTACTTACCATTATAAGTATAGGATTACAATATTATGGCAAACAATATTTTTGACACAGTATTTTTGATGATATTCTTTACCACAATATTGATGTCAGTGATCCCAACCGCAGATCCCAGCTATTTAACATTCACAAAAAAGACCCTCTTTTTACCTTATAAATAGCTAAAATTCTTATATTCAATTTTCCTTCTCCCATCTGGCCCAGATATTCTCTCTTCTAGTGAGGCTTCCAATCTAAGCATGTTAGACTAATCCGTAATTCTAGATAGGATTATTATAATAACCTGTACGAGGGCCTACCGCCATAATTTGTTAACTTGTATGCAGCGTCTGCAAGGTGAGGCAAATTTTGTTTCTAAAAAGTCTGGTCTACGCAATGTATTTCTCCAGTTCTGCCCGGCATCCCTCATTGCTATGAGAACCAGCGCAACACATTTGAGGCTTTCTGCCAAGACATCTAGAAGTCAATTCACATAAAGGTATTTATGAATAAAAAAGTAGTGCTGCTTTGCATACTCATAAATGTCTTTGTAAATTGGCTCCGAAATGTAAAACTCCCTATTACTAACAGAGCAAAAAGGGCACAGCTCTTTCTGTTTGTACTAACTGTGTATAAATATTCCTAGAATAGTCCTGTTTTAGATCTTTTTGGTGAAATTCACACTGACATTTAAGAGTGTGTGAAGTTCTACAGGCATACTACTCCACATGCTCATAAAAGCCTTATTGCCCCCAAATTGTGCAAAGCCATGGCCCTGCATTCCTGTTAAACACATTCTAATGCCACATTCCTAGTACAACTTTCAATCTGCCAACATCTGTGAGGTGTGTGTTTACCAATTCTGTAAGGTTTTGAATGGGTGTGGGGTGGCATTCAGGGTACAAGCTGTCTAGCTTTGCAATGTCCAATCCGATCGTCTCCATCTACTAAATAGCCACCTTTCAGCCAAGAAACAGCTGAATGTGTGTCTGTTCCCAAAGCAGTCATGTGATGTAATGCTTTAGTTGTGAGGTATTAGATAGTGCCATGAAACCTTCTTGGTACACAAATATGCTATACAATTAATTATTTAACTCTACCCTCTATCTTCTCTTTAAACTTTCCGCACCACTGACATCTTTTCATCACTTACTTCTCTTCAGTAGCTTACTACTCATCTCAAATCCTTGTTTTTCTGCAACTTCTTAGAAGGTAATCGTGGTTTGCTGCTTCACAACAAATCATCTCCCACCATTATCAATGTTCCACCTTGTAACCTTCCTTCTGCCTCCGAGATCCTACTGCCTGTTCCTCTTTCCTTTCTGTTATTTCACACTCCTTGCTCCCAAAATATCCAATGCTCTCCGTTTCCCGGTTCACGTTAGAACTAACTTTCCTTAAGGCAGTGGTCTTCCAACTTTTTAATGCCGCATCCCCACAGTGAAAATAAATCATCGGACCCCTCTCAAAGTTTTTCACAATTATTCTATTAAACTGGCAAAGTTTAAATATGTCTAGACGTATTTAAACATTGCAGGTAATTTATCTTACTGTTTTTAAAATGCAATCAAATACATGATTGCCAAACATACTATTCTTGTCAGGCAGGCCTTACTAATGTGCAAAAGTATCTACAGTGTGATTATTAAAAATGGGGGTGGGGGGTTTTGAAGAATATTTGGAGTCCCTTCCCTTTTGACACCTTCTCTCAGCCAGGATATAAATGACAAAAGATGTTAGTGATGGCCCATTAGAGAGTGGCTTACTGCTGCTCATTTTTTTCCGCTGAAAACAAAGCACTGTTATCAGCCTAATGCATCTTTGGGCTGGAGCCTGGTGCCCCCCCTGGGATCACTTGAGGCCCCCTCAGTTTGAAGATCCCTGCCTTAAGGACACCTGCTTCATGCTGACTCTGAGTTCCTCATTTTCTTTGTCATAATGTCTGGTTTTATTTTGCATTTGATTATTTTGTACCCTTTGTATTTGTAAGTGTGGACAGCAGTTCGATCAAAGTGCCTCATGAAAGTAGATGCTTCTCAGATACGGTATTTTCACCACAGTATTCTGGTAGTCAGTGTCATATATTTTACAATAGTGAATTTTGTAGGAGGTTATCTGGTGTTACCACTAGAAATATAACACAAGAACTGCAGCAATTATTCATTTAATTTACTCACTGTATTATTAGAGGACAAAGAGTAATCTGCTTCTTCGGGTGCTTCCCCCCTTGATTATGGGTTTTTCCATTTCTACCATGGGTAAGAATGCAGAAAATTCTCAAAACAGTAATTGAATAGCTACATAAAAATATGTATTACACAGCTAACATACAGACGTCATAGTAGTTAAAACTAAAATAATCATCCATTCTAGTTGGGGTCATAGTTAAAATAGCTGTGCTGTAAGTCTCTAATCTGCAGAGCTGTACAAATAGTGATAATTGTTTATAAACTGCACATGCTCTGGCTGATACGAAAGCCACAAGTTTGTTTTGGTGAAACCGTGCCTCATTGACTTAGGATATTTTCTGCACTATCCTCCAATGGATCTGATAAACATGCCATTGCACTCAAAGTTCTTTATTTTGTTTTAGTTTTATTTGACATCAGAGCTAAGGTCTGATGGCAGAGGTGTACCCCAAGTGCACCCATTTTCTGACTGAGGGTTGTCACTGCCAAACATGAATATGAAGAGTATAGCGGGGATGGCAATGTTATTCCTTTCCAGGACACAAGACTTTTACATGCAATCCTGTGGGGACACTGATTACTCCCTCTCCACCATCCACATCTGTCCAGTATGCTAAAGTGGGGTCCCTTGCCTTCTTTAGGTGTGAGAAATATATGAAGGATATGTGTATATATGTTTGTGTAGGTTAGTAAACTTTTTATATGTGGTGGGAAGAGCTAACCAGCCACATCCCTTTGTTCAGATTAGGTTTCTTCTGCCCAGACTACGACTCAGACTACCCCATTTCGTGTGCAGCTTCCATTCCCCTTAGTAACATGAACAGAGAGATGCAGGACTTGGTCTAAGCGCAAACACATCACACCTAGTGCCAGTCAGATCTGGTCTGATGGGGACTCTGGGATCTGAAGCCTGTGAAATCACACCAGCAAAAGTCAGATGCTTCTCCGGGATTGGAGAATCATTAGAACTTTTAAATGTAAAAGGCTCTCTGGTTGGTGCAGAAATCCCTTCTTGCCCACAAGATGAGTACTTTACTTCTTAACTAGTAATGAGTTTGTTCTTTGTTGGCAACCGGACATCACAGAGACCTATAAACTAGTGCAAGAACAGAAGACACTAAGGGCTGTATTATCTGAGGTGCCCCATGGGGGGTGCAACAGCATGTGCTTTCTGTGCCTCAGGGGCACTTCTGTATTACAGAATGGGCTGGGACACTTCTGCGGCCCATTCTGTAATATAGATGGTGCCTGCACACATGGAGCACTGGAGCGATCCTAAAGGTGCATGACCTCATTTCCATGAGGGCATGGCCTGAAGAAAATTATGGAAAGACCTTGCCTCTGTGCTCAGGCCATGTTATGGACACGGGCGTAGAGGAAAAGGTGCATTGACTTTAGGCTGCACATAGGTAGCACATAGTGCATACGCTCTCCAAGGGTGACCCCTGCAAGGTGGCAAGTAGGTGCCTAAGAACTGCCAGACATCCCCATGCAGATAAAGGCAGTCACTCACTACACCTGCTTGCAAAGGGATATCTGTTTCCTTTTGAAGTACAGGCTAGGTGCTCCCTGTATTGTGAAAGGCAGAGTGGCTCCTTCAAAGGGCCACTCTCCCTTCAACTAATGCACTGCCCCCACAGCAGGTGCAACTTTGCATCTGCGCTGGGGGGTGCAGCACATTATCTGTAATTGGGTATTAACAGTGAAAGTGTGCCCTTTTCATAATGCACCCCCATGTCCGGGCTAGAATCTCTCTCTGGTTGTCATCATTCTTCCTACAGACTAGGCCAAAGTACAGGAAGCCCACAGAGTCAAGTTGTTGCTGGTACCAGCTTAGGAGAGCTTACTGGTAAGGGTGGGTGGTAAACTCCGCTTATCTGGCGGAGTTTGCAGAGTTTTGCCACTCCGTGCTCCACTTGGAGCGCGGAGTTCAGCACAAACTTTGCAAATTGACATGTAACAGAGTTTACTGGCACCCACCAGCATTAAATCCCAAGAAAGAAAAAAGTAAGCAGGAGCATGGATGCCCCATCGTTCTGTTCATGGTCCGATCAAAGCCACTGCTCCCCAGAGCACATGCATGTTTTGGCTGTCTCATGGTTTGAATATAAGAAAGGTACCAGTTGCACTTCTGTAATGGCGACCAGTACCATCAGCCATCCGTCATTTCAATTTAAACAGGTAGAGTTAGTACGGCAGCCAGAATTTTCCCCAAGGGATGACTGCTTAACCATTCGAGCCACTAAATATCAGGCATAGATGAGCCACCCAGCCTGCTTGTGGGGTTCAGATTAGTTCCGGCAGCATGAAGGTGGAAACCTGAGGTGGCGTTTCCACACTCCAGCTAGCATGGCAAATGGGGTCCAGCAGCAGAGGGTCCCTGACTTCCATAGCTGTGCATCCACCGAGAAGGACTGAATGAGGAGGGCCCGTGAGATGTAGGCTGCTGCTGCTGCCAAGCTGGCAGCTTCCTCGTTGAGTGGGGAGACCATTGTACTCCCTGTCTGTGAAGATGAAATGCTTTTCCCGCTAACTTCCATATATCTTCAAGCCTCCCAGCACCATCCGGCCCTCCAGCTGCCACACAGAAGGTACGAGTCTGAGGGTGCCCCCGGGGCAGAGAGTTTGCAGAGTAAGTGGGTGCAGCGGCATGGCTTCCCAAAAAGCTTTTGCTGACACTGCTGCTGGCTGCAGTTAGACAGACAGCCACTGCTAGCTGGTTCCTGTATGTGTATGAGTATTTAATTACAGCTGGTTTAATGAGAATTGTATTGGTCTTAAATTACCCGAGTGATGTGAACGGTCCCTCTCGGATTTATGCAGGAGTAGGTTTCTTGTTCCTGAGGTTTCCGATACTACAATCTGTTTTTTTTTCATGTGGAGGCTGTGTGTTATTATTGTTTATCTAGCGCCCCCCACTTTCTGCAAGTTGACTTCTGCAGGTGAGCAGGGCTCCAAAAATGGTAACTGGGCAGCGTTTCCGAGTTCAAACCTTATGTAACATTGAAAGAAATGCTAGCATGTGAGGTATAGGAGTATCACCCGATATTCCGCCTGTCCTTTGTTGGTGGCTGGTTTCATTTCAAGTTAGTTTGTCACAAAAAGACGTCACACTGTTTTGGGAGATCTGTGTTTGTGTGGAGACCTGTGGTCTGATGGGGACTCTGGGCTCTGAAGCCTGTGAAATCTCACCAGCAAAAGTCAGATGCTTCTCCGGGATTGGAGAATCATTAGAACTTTTAAATGTAAAAGGCTCTCTGGTTGGTGCAGACATCCCTTCTTGCCCACAAGATGAGTACTTTACTTCTTAGCTAGTAATGAGTTTGTTCTTTGTTGGCAACCGGACATCACAGAGACCTCTAAACTAGTGCAAGAACAGAAGACACTAAGGGCTGTATTATCTGAGGTGCCCCGTGGGGAGTGCAACAGCATGTGCTTTCTGTGCCTCAGGGGCACTTCGGTATTACAGAATGGGCTGGGACACTTCTGCGACCCATTCTGTAATATAGATAGTGCCGGCACACATGTAGCACTGGAGCGAACCTTAAGGTGCATGACCTCATTTGCATGAGGGCATGGCCCGAAGGAAATTATGGGAAGACCTTACCTCTGTGCTCAGGCCGTGTTATGGACACGGGCGTAGAGGAAAAGGTGCATTGACTTTAGGCTGCACAGAGGTAGCACATAGTGCATGCACTCTCCAAGGGTGACCCCTGCAAGGTGGCAAGTAGGTGCCTAAGAACTGCCAGACATCCCCATGCAGATAATAGGTAGGCAATGTGAATAGTACCTACCACAAGTAGTCCACCTCCATTCATGGAAAGACTTGCACAGAGTCCATCTGACTGGAAAGCTATCTTGAAAATGTATCCCCAGACTGAAACAACCTAGAATCTTGACATTGCATTAACCTAGCTACCTAGATGGAATCAATGAACAAGTAAAAGTACTTGGCTGAAGGAGCTGCAACGTTTCCTGCTGCTAATGCAACCATAAGCATGCACCATTTCTAAAGCAGTTCTCTCTCCATCCCCCACACTTCAGTTTCTGAAACTACACACTTCCTCGGTGGAATGTGAACACCACACTATCACTGTCAGAGGGAGCCCTGGAGAGACTTTACCACAATCTTCATCTTTTGTTATGCTTTACCAAGGCATCCATAATGGATTCCACTTATCTCTACAAACATACACTCACATTAACCATGGAGTTCTGCCACCAGTCACCATACATAGAGCCAGGGCTTTAAGTGGGATGAAAAAACTGGGGGGTCTCTCAAAGAGGCGTGCCGATGTAATTTAGGGCGTGGCTTAAAAACACGTAAGCTAAAAATCTGTGCTTAGCATAGAGTGCCTACCCACTGCTATTTTTCTGCTTCTGTCATTGTATCCAGATATATAATACAACAAGTAACATTATACCTATAACAAGCAAGGACTATTGGCTTTGTCAATGGTTGTTAGTTGCATATAATAAATAAGCAACAATTATGGCTCTGTTGTATATAATATTGAAAACATTTCAGTTCAGAAATGATGAGACTGTGAAAGAACTAAAACGAGTCTCTTTGAAGTTACATCAAAGTCTTTGAGCAGCGGCACTGCTACAGAGTTAAGATTTTCTTTTCCAACCTGAGGGTGAGGGCAAAAATGGAGAGCCCGATAGGGACCCGTCTTGGCACCTGCTTTTAAGCACTGGCAAGACCCGGCCCACTTAAAGCCCTGCATAGAGCCCTCTCTGACACGCACATAGGGATGTCAGTGCAGGGTTTGGGCATTAAATTTAAGCAGAGCTTTACTTGTTTCTTTAGGTACCACTCTAATACCTAAACAGCAAAAAGGTCTGTCTAGCAATATCAATGAGAAAAATGGTACAGTGCCACCACCCTCTGATGTATACGTCTCAAGACATAGATGCATGCCATGTCGACTAGAGAGTGCATTTGATGAGCCGGGCCCAGGGTCTCAAGGCCACTTACAATGTTTATGCAGCACACACACACGGACTTATCATGTGTGCATGCCCAAAAATGCCGTGGTCACTCAGGGAAGGGGTGCATGTTTGTACTACCTACATTCATTTCCCAACAGTGACATTACCTCCCGTCCCTCCCTCGCCTTCCTTCAATACCAATGAGGCCCCGCCTCCCACCCAGACCCACCCCCAGCATAAAAACTCTGCCCGCCCCCACCTCCACCTGTTTTTTTCTGTCTCCCTAGTGAGACTTACCTTCAGTTCCTCCTTGTGGCGGTGCCGGGGAGTCTTCGTGTTGGTTCTCTGCGACGGCGGTGCCCTCGACGGAGTTCTCCTGGCGATGCCTCCTCTCCTCGTCTCCCTCGTGGATGGGGGCGGAGCGGTGGCTCAGGATGCTGCTGCGTTGTTTGGCGGTCCTCCTGTGGCTGGGGCTGTGTTTCCGGGTCGGGCTGTTTTGGATGCCTCCTCTCGGACTGCACTCTTCTGGGAGACCTGGTAGGACGGGACCAGGGATGTTGATCTGATGTGTTTGGGGGCACTGTATTAAATTTTGGTGTTTCTTTCTCACTCAGTTGTCCGTCTCTGTTTTCTTCTGCTTGCTATGTCCTCATTGGTATTGAAGGAAGGCGAGGGAGGGACGGGAGGTAATGCTTCCATTTCTAACGATAATGGCATTACTCCTAGTCCTACTCCCTCGCCTTCCTTCGAGGTCCCTCCCTCCCTCCCGGTGCAGTTCAACTGAGTGCTAGCTCGGCTTGTTTACGTACAGGTGGAGGTGGGGGGCGGGCAGAGTTTTTATGCTGGGGGTGGGTCTGGGTGGGAGGCGGGGCCTCATTGGTATTGAAGGAAGGCGAGGGAGTAGGACTAGGAGTAATGCCATTATCGTTAGAAATGGAAGCATTACAATTTGATACTTATTTGGCAAACAGTTTTGGCTCCACAATTAGGACAGTCGTCTCAATTATAGATGAGTAGGAGCCTGATAGGAAAATGCTGTGTTATGGTTCAAACGTTTTGCTAAACAGCTCATCAGCGATCGGGCACAATGTCTCTTGCGTAGTTCCTTGAATCTTTACGTTTAGGGTTACTCACTCTTAATTAGAGATTCCACCTGAGCCTGAAGAAGTAATCCAGATGTTTATGTATTAGAAAACGTGCCTGTGTTAGATATAGAGCTTGCACAGATTGGGATTACCAAATCATAAATGCTTTGCTAGCTCTGTGGAAGTGAATGTGAGACAATGGAACCAGTTTTCTTCACATATGAAGGCTAAGTAAGTCTCTCTTTTGGATCCTTTGTGAAAATGGGAGGATGCTGATGTGATGATGGAAATGGTCATATTTGAATTTCTTACGTATATATAATACTTTAGACTATTCTATCTACTTTCTCTTTGACCTTTTTGCTTCTCATTCTGTATTCATGAAAAGTTTGTATGTTTTGTGTTTAAAGTATAGATCAAAGAAGAGGTAGAGCCAAGATTCGATGGTTAAAATGAAATAAACTAAATAAAATTAAATATCAAAGCATTAAAATTCAAAGATCTATTAGGTCCAGATTCCTAGTTGCTCTGTACTGCCGATCCCGCAAGTAGTGCGCAATTACGAATTAATCGCCAGAGAATGAGGAATAACAGTGGTTATCCATTTTTACAGACCAGATTTCTGCGAGCTGTTTCCTTTGATTGGGGATTAACATTCACATCTATCACTTGCTCTAAGCAGGTTATAAATGTGATCATGGGGCTTGTTTGTGGGGCTGTGAACAGTGCGAGAAGGAAGAAGAGGACGTCTCTTTGGCAGTGAGCGCTTTATAAGCTGTCCTTGTGTCATGAAAGGGGACAAGGCGGGGAGCTAGGGAATGGGGCCGGGCTGCATCGCAGCCTATTGCTAAAATTATTTTACCAGCTGAATTATCCAGCTAATAGGATCGGTTCTGTTGCTCCAGCATCCGGTAAATCTTGGTGCTAAAACAATGTTGTAATCTACTGCTCCTCGTTGGGCGTTCCTGTAACCTGTAACAAAGTTAAATAAAACTACATCTATAACCTACAAGAATCCATCTTATTTGTGACATACAACAGCCCACTCATCACTGAGCAGAATTCCACACACAAATTCCACTCTATTCAAATCGTAATTGGAGCATCAGATACAGAGCGCTAAGCTTTATATATATATAAATATTTAGCAAAGGGCAAAATTAAAATGAACCATTTCATGCAGCAACGCATCAAAGCCAATTCACTAGAAAGTCGTTACAACGTGCAGGATGATATGTAAGAAATGCATAATTGATAAATGCATGTGCATGAATGTTCTCCATAAGTAGACAAAATAATCAATTGACAAATGTATTTGTATTTTCTCTTACAGTGTTGTATGAGGTTTGTGAACAAGAGGTAAGATATGCATTTCAAAATCTGTTTCTTGAAACAACAAATGCATCAGTGCTTATTGGCATGATCACATAAACAGAAACAGGCATGTGCTGGCTTATTTCATCAGTGGCTGCGTTGCCATCTTCATGATGACAGGATTGTCTTGAATGCATCTTGCTTCGCTTGAGGGGCACATCTATATTTAATTGCAATATTTTTCCTTATACTAAATCAGGGCAATGTTAACTTGCCAAGTATCTTTCGGATTTGATTTATTCATCTTCACAGATCACATATCTCTCAGTTTACTGAAAATACAGTTACATTCTTTATCGCTTAACTAGCCAATAAGTCTTTCGTGATTTTCTGCTGGCTTCTTCAAGGCCTTAGAACTCTTATAATCAATTTCAATAAGCAGTTCACAGATTGCTCTCAATAATTGCTCTACAAGCTAGGAAAACGTCCTTTAGAAAACTGTGAAAGAAAATGTATTTACAAAATCTACAAAACTGATTAATAAATGAGTCTGCGCTATCTTTTTGCGCCCAACCGTCCACTGGTGGTCAAACCCTGCTGTGCACGGTCTTTAGCTGTTCATAGTGGACTGCAAAGCTTGACCCTTTGCCACACACAGCATACAACCCTCCATGGGAGGCCTGCTCCCTCTGCACACAGACTTCAGCTGTTCACAAGGTGGGTTGTCCGCAAGGGTTGGCACCCACGGAGTGATCAGGGTAAGCCGTAGAGTGCAGTGAATACATTTACCCTCATGTTTTTAGGATGCATATATTTTGTATCTGATTTGTGAATCCTGAAAGACCAGTATGGATCATGGGTCCCAGGGAGATCCAGGATTTGCCAATGCTGCAAAGGATTTATTTGCAAATCCTTTCTTTAAAATATTTTTTTAATATTTCTTCTCTTACCCCTTGCGCCCTCTGTAGGCCATGCTGACCAGACAGCACAAAGCGAAGCTTTAAGTGGGTCATGTTCCCTATCCCCTCTAAATAGCCAAATGGGAGTTAATGGGAATGAAGTAAGGGTCTTGCAGGACCACATGACCTTTCAGAATCTGAGTGATCTCGCCACTCACAGACCCACTCACACCTGCTGCAAAGGCAGATTACTATATGCGGGGCTCGGAAGCAACAGATTGCAAGAAAGCTAAGGGTGAAGTTAGTGAATGTAAGTGGCGACAGGGAAGGGAAGGAAAGAGATATAAATTGATAGAGTGTAAAGAAAAAATACAGCAGAGGAAAAGATCAGAGCTGGTTTGGACAAATATAAAGACTTTCAAGTTGAAGAACAGGCGGTTTGCTTTCCTTCCTCCTTTTCACCATGCTGAAATGCAGTCTGTCTGCACGGAGCTCACTGTTGTGGTTAAGGACATGGTGGCGAGGGCGCTATTAAGGATGGGGCATTCGCCTGCAGTATGTGTGCTGCAGCTAGGTGTGAGAGTGGGATGTGCACCTGCAGTGTAAACATGATTTAAACAGTCACTACTGCATGATTGAGTAAGATTGGGACATGCTCCTGAAGTGCATGTGGCCAGCATGTATACACTCCAGATGCCTGCCCCACATTCACACGAAACTGCAGTGGCAGTCCATTGAGTAGCATGTCCCATCATCACCCCCTTCACTAATGATGGGAGTGAAAGTATACAAAAACAGTGATGTATGGAATGCTTGAATTAATTTCAGCCACTGGTAATCACTCGAGCAGCATCCCAGTCCCTCGTTATTCTGCACATCATGCCACCTCAGTTTGGACCCAGTTATATGCAAATCAGTCTTGACCCTGCTCCAATAGGAATAGTCCAGTCCGAACTGCCAAGTCACTACATACAATAGGGTAATATCTATATCCCTATTTCACTTCGCTCTTTTTAATTCTATCCACCGGGGGCACCAGAATAAAGACTTTTCACCCACCAGGAGAAAGTTTTATTCACTTTTCCAATTTACCTTTGCACTCTGCCCCTCTCTCCCCACATAGGAGATAGTACTTATCGTGCTTTAGAACACCCCTGCTCCTCTCCTGCGGGAGAGTCATAGCCCACACTGGGTACCTTGCGGCCCCAGTGTGCGAGGGGACCCTATGATGAAGCATGTCACCCTAGGGTGAGTGAGGGTTCTCCTCCTAACACAGCAGTGCTTTTTTGGTTCCTCCACTTTTCACTCACATACATAGTGTGTTCATTCAGAAAAGAAAGTGTGCCACCGTGTAGCTCAAGGTAGTGTAGAGGAAAGGATTTCCTCGAGAAGAAACATTTTTCTCTATAAAGAAAGAAAGAAAAACCATTCGTTTTTTCACATTTCTGTCATGCATACTCCAGTGGATTGTCTGTCATAAGGAACAGTCCTTTGAAGTACTTCTTTTTTCGAAATCAGAGTTCATTAAAATTATTACATATTACATTACACAGCAGTATTTCTAGTAGAAATTGAGTATGCCAAGAATCTGCGGTTTGTGTACATTGTGAGGAATACTTTCACTAGATTCTGTGAATCCCTAATATCGAGGTAATCTATGTAAATTGTGTGCATACGTTTATAGTGCGTAGATTGATGTATTTTTGTAAACTGACCCCAATGTCTTTTTCTGTCTCTAAATCTGTGGGATTAGCCACTTTCCCTGCACCATCTTTGATTCTCTTTAAAAACACCTAAAAGAATATACATACATTTGATGCCCTCCTGGGGAAGTGTTTGTTGTGTCTCCCCAAGGGTACCCAAAATACAAAAAGTTAAGTGTAGATTCGCCGACCTCACACTGATCTTAGCTAAGAGGAGATTGGCCATTGCATGGAAATCCCCCAATGTTTTGCTGAGCGCTGAGTGGGAGGCTGACTCCCTTAGACGGGCAGAGCCTGAGAGCACTGCTCTTTTGCTGCAACAGGCTGGTGAGGGAGGAGAACAAGCTCACAGGGCGGGATATAACGCAGTTTGCAAGGGATAATAATGATAATCCACCCCGAAAAAGAGCAGAGTCTGTCACTTATACAAGCGGTAGCGTTGCTGATGTACTTACTCCATCAGCCTAGATAGTACCCATTAGTACAAACTGCTGCAAGATCACAGCACACTTCAAAATGGCTCACAGAATGGAAAAGACCAGCTGACGCTCATTGGTAAAGAATGGAACACCTAGGAGCGGCCCGCGCAGGTAAGAGCGGTGGAGCCAGGTTGGGTGGGGGGATTCGACAGAGGACCACAAGGGAAAATTAAATAAATAATTAATTTTCCCTCGTCGTCTGTCGAAATCCCCCCCACCCGGCCCCACCGCTCTTACCTGCACGGGCCGCTGCTGCCTAGAGATTGGAAGAGATGTATGCCTCTGGGTGTAGAAAAGGTACCATGAGATTACTATGCCCTACTGGGGTAAAATACAATGTACTAATGCTGTATAATGTCTCACATAGTCGTATGTTGCACTTTGGCTTTAGCTGGAAATTACGTTTAAGGGGAAAAGTGTTATGTACATGTGGTGAGTTATGAAATCAGATCAATAATTAATATATGCTCCTTTTTTTCTTCTCATGCACAAAAAGCCAGTAGATAAACTTTAAAAAATTAAATAAAAACACCTAAAAGAACACCTATTTGCCACGGCTAACAAACAGCGATGTATTGCCTTCTTGTACCGTGTTCCTAATTAAATCTGTATTGACTTTCCATCTGTAAACTGTCTTGAACTAAAGCACTATAAAAGAGGCAGTTAAATGAAGCGAATAATTTAATTTCGATTTCATCAGTTAGACAAGATGAATTTGAACACTACATTCAGTATAACCCCTTGAGCACAAGGAGTATTACCATTAGCTGTGGCTCGGGAGGAATCTAGCAAAGTGACTAGGCCTTAAACCTAGGCAGAGTGTTTCATAAATGAGTTAAAATGATGCAAGACATTACTAGATGCGAAGAAATACCTCAGTCACGAGCCGCGGGAAACTGGCAAGAGAGAAAGAATACTGCGAATCAAGACATTAACCTTGATTTTCATCCAAAACAACTTTTATACTGTATGTGGTGCCTGCCATCTGACAAAGGGAGCATTGTTACTATTAATACATTGTACGCCCATGTCACTGTCCCTGTTCTATTTCTGAAACAACAGCAAGAGAGTAAGCATGCGCGTGACAAGACAATGTTCCCTCCATTTCACGTCTGAAAGTCATTCACGAAAGGCAAGACAGCTCTGGCTCCATTATTCTTACTGCCGTCCGTTTGCGTAGTGTGCATGAGGAAGTCAAGGACAAGAAAGGGGGGTGGGCACTGCTTCCTCATTGGGTGTATTTACCACCAGTTGAGTGCTAATGATGAGGCTGATGTAGTCTCCTAAGTAAAATGCTCCGATTTTTAGAAGAAGTGCTAAATCTGAGGGAGAATCCACAGACTGAATTTCCTCGAAGATAAGGATAGTACGATAGAGGAAATTCTGCAGGAAGATTTAGTGAATTTTTGAAGAAAGTGATTAGTTGAAGTAGAATCCACTGGCAAAATTTCCTCCACCATTGGGTAGCATGGTGGACGAAATCTGGCTGTCAGATTCTTCTTCGGATTCCGCATTTGATTCACAAATCTGAGGTACTTCCATCACCATCCAACTTTAAAATGCTAAAAACACAAGGCAACCAACCACCGGAATTGTCTGTTCCAGACTCATGATGGGCTGAAGGCAATTCTGCTGGTGAATTTCACTCAGAATGTTGTTCTTCGTCCAGAAATGGTAGCATTTGAATTTTCTTTTGCCACACAACTATGAATAATGCAGTAAATCTGTATGCACTTGTCTGGATTTGTTTGTAAAGTCGCACTTTTCGTTCGCTCTGCCTCTTCTAACAGGTGTAACTTTTTTCTTCAAAGGTCAAACCAAAACCGTCGCCGCCACAAAGCAGGTAATGGTAGTGCGTTCTTTGCTTGAGTACTATTTCATCAGATACAAATTGTTTATACCTATATACATTGAAAAATCTAAGGGGCCTATTTATGAAATAGTCACGCAGTGCAGCACAGCAGATCACCTTGCTGCGCTGCACTGCGTGACAAGGAAAGGGCAGGAATGCTCCGTATTTAAGGCAGTACGGCGCATTCCTTCCTTTTCCTCTGCGCTGACACTCTTTTGGCAGCCTAGAGCCAATGGTGCACTGGTGCCTGCATTGCATGCAGGATTATTTTTGTGCAGGAAGGCCACCTTCCTGCACAAAACATTCCTGAGAGTAATATTCCTCTATCTATGTGTGCAGCACACGTAGAAAGAGGAAGTAATGAGGAGAAATAAATATATTTCTCCTCGTTAAGCCTCTCCTGGGAAGGTGTGTCTTTTTGGCGCATTCCAGGGTTTACCAGTTCTGGTAAATCTGGGAATGCGTCAAAAACCATGGGAGTTGCGAGGGAACACCCATGCAATGCCCATGGAATGCCTTCCTAGGGCAGAGTAAGGCAATGCAGCGATTTGCGCTGTGCTGCCTCACTCCAGATGTATGGAGCCACTCAGGGTCACGCAAAGTGGCCTTGTGTGGCTTCATAAATCTAAATATTCAAAGTATTTTGTTCCCTTTTATTTCTTTGGTTGATCTGCACTCGAAAGCAACCGTAGAACTAGTACCACGATCAAACTCAATAGCATACTACTCTTACAGCGTTGTAAATTCACTCAAAACATAACTTCAAATGACTTTCCTTGTTTGTGGTTGTATGATTGTGTGCTGTGTGTTTCTGAAATTGATCCTGTGAACATCGTGCCCCTCTGCAAACAAGAAAGTCATTATATTATTTTATTAACACAGTTCGGTAGGTAGGCCAAGTTTAAAAAACAGAGTTCTACTGCTTTGACAATAACATTAAATTTAATTCCCATTTCTCTCCAAACCAATTACCACGAATTTTACATATTAACTACCAAACCTTTGTTGAAATCTACCTCATAGTTTACCAATTTTTATTCATCTAAAAAAACTTATAGAAATGCACAAGAATTAGTGTTACTTTCTTTAGTTTAAAACCGCCGACTCAAAGATTTAGACTGAATGGCAATGATGGGGCATATTCACAAAGACATTTTGGCAGAGAGTAACGCAGACCTTTGCAGCCTCTGTTGCGCAGGTGGGCCCATCTCTTCAGGAAGCCCCTATTCACATCAAGGCCAAGGAATATCTATGAGATATGCAAGATTCATTGGCCCCTTATTACATAGTGTTGGAAATGGCCCTTTTTGCAGGGTTATCCCAAAACTTTTTGCTTCTTCCTCCTTTGTTTTTCCTGACCTGTGGTTGTTGGCTATAGGACTCTGGGCACTTTACCACTGCTGATCAGTCTAAAGTGCATATGCTTTCTGTGTAAATTGTTATTGTGATTGGTTATCCATGATTGGCATATTTGTTTTACCAGTAGGTCCCTAGTAAAGTGCACTGAGTGTGCCATGGCTGGTAAATCGAATGCTACTAGTGGGCTTGCAGCACTGGTTGTGCCACCCACATGAGTAGCGCTGAAAAGATGTCTCAGGCCTGCCACCGCAGTGCCTGCGTGCAGTTTGTTAACTGCATGTTGTCCTGGCCAGTGTACACACTTCCCAGGCCTGACCCTTTCCTTTTCTTACACATTGGACACCCCTATGGTAGGCCCAAGGTACCCCCCTGGGCAGGGTGCAGTGTATGTGCAAGGTAGGACATGTACTAGTGTGGGTGACATGTCCTGATAGTGAAATACTGCCAATTTCGTTTTTCACTATTGAAAGGCTATCTTGCCCATAGGACAGAATGGGGAATGCTGTGTAACATGTTTACCTGCATATCTTCCCATAGCGGCAAGATAGAAATTTGGAATCTGGTATCCCTGAACTCAGAATTTAATAACACATCTTTTGGGGAGGATGGTTTTTAAATTCAGTGTTTGAAAATAGCACTTTTAGAAAGTGGCTATTTTCCTGTTCAACCTTTCTGTGTGCCTCTGCCTGTTTGTGTATTGACTGTCTGGTTTGTGAGTGACAGGGGCTAGGGGTGGCTCCAGGAGGGAGGGTGAGTCAGCACTAGGCTGAATAGACCTATCTGCATCTTGAGTGGTGGGAGGAGTTGCACCTGGGCCTGAATAGGGCTGTGCCTGCCTTCCACAATGCTGGCTCCACCTCCTGCGGTGCGTTTGATGGCCCTGGCCTCCCCTCACAAAGAAAGAAGACATGCACTGGCAGAGTGTACCTAGAACTGGTTTGGACTGGGTCCAGGACCCCTCACACATGAAGAACAAAGACTTTTGGGGTATAAAGGTAGGACCTGAAACCCCTGCAATTTAGACTACTTTTACCATCAAGAGGAATCTCTGCAGAAGAAGATCAGCTGAAGAGACTGAGAAGGAAGACTGCCCTTGCAGTGTGTTCTGGGGCTGACCTGCAGTTTGCTGTGTCCACTGAGGAAGAGGAAAGGGGACTTTGCTGTGTGCTGTGTCCCCCCCACCTGCTTGAAGAAAGGACTTTGCTGTGTGCTGTGTCCTGGAAGAAGAACAAGTCTCCAAGGGCCTGAGAAGAGCTGGCCTCCTGTTAAAACTCAGGGACATAAAAGTTTGCTCAAGGACTCCTACAAAACTCGCCCTACATGGTGCTCCGCTGTCCCTGCTGTTTCTGGACTGACCTATGTGACCCCAGGACGCCGCTGAGGCTCTTCGTGCAGCCTGCCTGACGTGCACGGTAATTATTTTGCCCAGCGTGAGATACGGAGGGCCGGCACTTTATCTCCACCGGCCCCCGTTTTGCCTGCATTACTGATCTCTTTTGATTTACGGGCATTTTGGGATCACCGCCATCGGCCCGAGTTAATCCAGATCGTGATCGAGAGGAAGGGGGCCGCACCGCTGTGTGCGTGTGACAGCGCGCCGCCCCGCCTGCATTCAGCCCTTTGTAACGCCTGCCGTGTAATCTGGAAACTACGTGCCCGAGTGTGCTGAAGCCAGCAGGGAAAGCGTCGCTGCGGAGACGCGCTGGGATTGGTTCCCATGCCGCGGGTCTCCCAGCAACCGAGGGGCTCGTCCAGGCAGGGCCGCGTCACGTCGTCTGAAGTGCGAGGCGTCCCCTAGCAACCGGGGCTGCCTCACGCTCGTGCACAGAAGAGGCGCGCTGGAAGGAGAGAGTTGCCCCCCCCCACCGGAGAACAGCGCGAAGTGTCCAGCCCTCTCCCGCTCTACAAATCCAGGTAAGGCTCGCAGTAGCGTGAGAGTCTGCGAAGCCAGGAACTGGTGGGGGCCGCGGGTGACTGTCCGGGCGCACTGTGGTGGTGACAAGTACAGCGGGGAAGAGCTTGCCGGCAGTAAGGGACAGCGTCCATTTTGTTTCACCGCGCACTCGCGCCTGCTCAGCTCGGGGGCCATTGGGTGTATGTACTCACGAAGGTTGGCAATATCACCGCGCACTCGCGCCTGCTCAACTCGGGGGTGATTTGTTGCATTTATACACCAGTGTGTGGGAAGAGTGACTGTTCTCTAACAAAGAGAGCTTTACCAAAGCGAACTGTGGAAAAGAGCAACATCTTTCTTTTGTTAAAGAAATAAAACGTTTTTCATAGGACAAAGAACAGTGCTACAAGTGAACTTTCTGTGAGAGGATAAACAACATCACAAGAGAGCCATTGATTTTTGAAGTAACTCTATTTATATGTTGGTTTGCTGACGTTTTGATCTGACCTAAGCTATATAAAGATATTGATATTTTTATAACAACCTGTGTGGTGTACCTTTGTGGTGTTTCACTGTGTTACTGTGAGGATTGGTGCAAATACTTTACACATTGCCTTGGGGATAAGCCTGTCTGCTCGTGCCAAGCTACCAAGGGGGTGAGCAGGGGTTATCAATGGTGTGTACCCCCTTACCCTAACTAGAAGTAAGGGTCCCTACTTGGTCACAGGTACTTACCTCTGCCAACTAGAGACCCCCATTTCTAACACATTCTGTATAATTTTGCATTACGCAAAAAAAAACAAGTGATGGACAGAATGCAGAACAACATCATACATTCACCCCAGTACAGAGATCTTGGCCTAAATCCATCGTTTTTTTGCTCCCATGCCATTCAAGTTTGAACCCAGCCATATGCAAATCAGTCTTGACCCTGCGCCCAATGGGAACAGTCCAGCCCGAACTGGACTGGAAACAAGCATCCTAGGACCGGTTTCGGGGTTTCATCCCTCATCAGCCAGGATAGCTTGACTCCAGTGGCATGGAGAGCATGGGACCCACGTCTGGGCATACCCATCCCACTCAGGGTGACAAATGCAAAAAGAACAATTGATGGACAGAATGCAGAACAATGTCATACAGTCACCCCAGTACAGAGATCTGGGCCTAAATCCATGTTTTTTTTGCTCCCCATGCCATTCCAGTTTGAACTCAGCCATATGCAAATCAGTCTATACCCTGCGCCCAATGGGAACAGTCCAGCCTGAACTGCCAGGCCAGGTCCTCCCTGGACTGGAAACAAGCATCCTAGGACCAGTTTTGGGGTTTCACCCCTCATCAGCCAGGATAGCTTGACTCCAGTGGCATGGAAAGCACGGGACCCACGTCTGGGCATACCTGGCCCACTCGGTGTGACAAATGCAAAAAGAACAATTGATGGACAGAATGCAGAACAATGTCATACATTCACCCCAGGACTAAATCCATCGTTTTTTTGCTCCCCATGCCATTCCATTTTGAACCCAGCCATATGCAAATCAGTCTTGACCCTGTACCCAATGGGAACAATCCAGCCCGAACTGCCAGGCCAGGTCCTCCCTGGACTGGAAACAAGCATCCTAGGACCGGTTTCGGGGTTTCACCCCATATCAGCCAGGATAGCTTGACTCCAGTGGCTTGGAGAGCACGGGACCCACGTCTGGGCATACCTGGCCCACTCGGTGTGACAAATGCAAAAAGAACAATTGATGGACAGAATGCAGAACAATGTCATACATTCACCCGAGGACTAAATCCATCATTTTTTTGCTCCCCATGCCATTCCATTTTGAACCCAGCCATATGCAAATCAGTCTTGACCCTGTACCCAATGGGAACAATCCAGCCCGAACTGCCAGGCCAGGTCCTCCCTGGACTGGAAACAAGCATCCTAGGACCGGTTTCGGGGTTTCACCCCATATCAGCCAGGATAGCTTGACTCCAGTGGCATGGAGAGCACGGGACCCACGTCTGGGCATACCCGTCCCACTCGGGGTGACAAATGCAAAAAGAACAATTGATGGACAGAATGCAGAACAATGACATACATTCACCCCAGTACAGAGATCTGGGCCTAAATCCATCGTTTTTTTGCTCCCCATGCCATTCCAGTTTGAACCCAGCCATATGCAAATCAGTCTTGTCCCTGCGCCCAATGGGAACAGTCCAGCCCGAACCTCCAGGCCAGGTCCTCCCTGGACTGGAAACAAGCATCCTAGGACTGGTTTCGAGGTTTCACCCCCCATCAGCCAGGATAGCTTGACTCCAGTGGCATGGAGAGCACGGGACCCACGTCTGGGCATACCCGTCCCACTCGGTGTGACAAATGCAAAAAGAACAATTGATGGACAGAATGCAGAACAATGTCATACATTCACCCCAGTACAGAGATCTGGGCCTAAATTCATCGTTTTTTAAACTGGGGTGGCGAAGTGAGCTTAAGAACGATGATGGATTCAACCGAGATGTGTGACTGGGGGTGAATGTCTGAAAAGTTTCGGCACTCCGTCCAACATCTCCTTGTGTTTGCTTAATTTTGCATTACACCACTGTATTTTGGCGTAAGCAAAGTAGGCAAAGTAGTACTCCTATAGTACTACCTCCGAAACTCATAAATGCTTTAGTGCATTGGAACCAATGTTATCACCTATGTGCCAAAGTATGGATACACATGCAGAGTGCAGTGGCTTAGCTAGTCCTGTGGCTGCCTGTGGCCGTCCCTGCCTTTGCCGCCCCGTGGTGGCTGGAGTGAAGAGCGGGGGGGAGGGAGGGTAGGGGGAGATGTCCGCCCCGAGGAGACTGCATGTAAGAGCGGGGGAGGCCGCCGCCCTCAAAACTCGTGCCGGCCGGGGCAGACTGCCCCCCCAAAACCCCCTCTTGCTACTCCACTGGCAGAGTGTGTTATTTTCACTTTCACAGTTAATTTACGAATGTAAATTATTTAGACACTCAAACCTTGTGTACAGATGACTAGCATGAGAATGGAGCCTGAAGGAAGACTTTCTTCATAATGGTAGAATAATGGGAAAATATTGCCAACTTCAAAAATATTTTTATGTGTTAAATTATTGTGAAAAGAAGAGATTTGTATGATCGTATCTCAAACAAAACTGTGTTAAAGAAAACTAACTGTTTGTACTCTTAAATGAATTCGTAAAGTACCCTTAAACCATCTAAAGTTGGATTGAAATGGGATTATTCTGGGAATATTCACATACAATTAGCACACATAGAAAGAAGTCTGCCATCTGCGCACTTTTACTAATAGGGAGTTGGACATTTCAGGCCGATTCACAACAGCATGCATGAGTACTTTTTGGCATTAAATGTAAGTAGTAGTGATGCTAGTAGATTGGGTGAAAAATAGAGAATACTTTTTATTAAATGGAGTGGTTTAAGAGTGGAATAAGGAGTGGTTAAAGAAGGATTAGGTTGAGGTTTAGGGAGGGGCATGCACCCATCCACTAAAGAGCAAACTCATTGCGATTCGCAAACTGTTCTTCTATAGTTAGTACAGTCAAAAAGGACTCAAACCAGTCAAAATGTACTCCAACTCAGAGCTGAAGTAAGTCCCGCGTCACAGATGACCAACCACTGATATTCAACACCCTCCTAAAGAACATAATGGAGGTAGGAACTTAAAACAAAATCCCATAAAAATAATTTTAAAATAAGTTATTTAAACTTTTTAAAATTATAAATACATTTTATTTAATGTTAACAAATTGTCTACAAATAAAACATAATTATTATTTTATTTTAAAATATATTAACTTTTTACATTTAAAAGTAATGTAAAATGAATGTTTATTAAAATAATTATTTACTTTTAATTAATTCTATACATTACTTAATAATTTTAATACATACTAAAAATATAAGATGGGAATTTTATTTTTCATTTACACATCAGATTACTTTTTTATTTAGAATATTTAAAATAATTACATTTTTAATTTAAATATGTTATTAATGCTGTAACTTTTTATATTGTTCTATATTTAAAATAAATACATAAAAGTATTTAACATTAATATTTAACTATAGTTTTCCTAACTTTTTAAGACGTTTAATAAACTCTTAAATTTCCTTATACTTTATCATAGGTACATCTCAGCCCGATTGTAGTGGTCTCTGCCACGTGTGCAGAACATCAAATATAGTCATAAAGTCACTACTAGTAGTAGCTTTGCAGCGCATTTGACATTTGTACTGACCCCACCCCTATTTCAGGGAGTAGAAGCATGTAAGTCTGCACTTTTCTGCAACTTTACAGGCTATGCGTGATAAAGGTTTACAAAAATGCAGTGTGATTGACTGGAAAATGTGATAACATTTGAAAGCTTAAACCTGAGAGACTATCATATTTTATTTCTGAAATAGAAATGTAGGTTAGCTTCTAAAACGTTAATTGTTATTTTCAGCTCTCTTAGGCTATGTTCAGGTGCACAAAAGTAGGTCAAATAGTAGAAAGCAGAAAATCCTTCAAGTGCTCTTTCCCACATACATACCACATACGTTCAAACAGAAAAGCACAGATTGAGGACATATGAAACAATGCAAATTGTCACATTATTTTTAACAAGAAAATATGACGATCAATGAGAGTTTATCACTATTGTCTCTAAATATTTTTTTTAGGAATAATATGTGGAGGAGTCATTTTCAACACAAAATGGAAGAAACAGTAAGTTAACCTCACTCTTATATTCACAGGTAATTAACTAGTTATCGCTATTCACTTCAAACTTCCAGAAATGTACATCTTTACATTGTGCCACATATTGCATAAAAAGAGCTCCAACAGTAGAACTGTCTAGACATGGACGTCAATTCACCAAAATGCCAGGCGTAGCGGATGCGACATCACACGCCATTTGACGTTTACTTTCACTCATGCACATATGCTGACACATACACACAGACACATTCACACATATACACACTGTCTCATATAGAAACACAATCTCACCTGGAAGCACGCACACAATATACATTTAAAGGTCTCAAGGAGCAAACCAGAGGTCACAGCTGCGACCCCTGGTGATCCCTAAATGATGTCCGTGTGTCTAGACCTCACAATGCTGGTTTGGGAGGTTCGCCCCACTGGTGGCTTTACATCAAATCTGATATATATATATTTCCATCAGAATAAAACTGTCAATATAGGAAGGCCTCATAAACTCCCTCCTCCTACACCCTATTAACGGCCCGATTACGATGTCGGACGGACCCGAGTCCATCCAACATCGTTTGGGAATGGGGACCGACCGACCTCCTATCGTCGGTCCAAACCCAGCAAGTAGGACGCGATCGAACACTGTTCGGTCTCAATCCTATTCTTCACAATGGGAGCATGCATTCCGACTGGAATGCATGCTCTCATTGTGAAGAGCTGATGTGCAGTTCATCCCTGCACCTCGTGGCAGGCATCTTAAGCTTAAGGAGCCTGCCACCGGGTGCAGAGATCAACAGGGGGTCACCATAGGTGCCCCCTAGGCCACCATCCGGAGGCCTTGCACCCATGGGGGCCCTGCTGGGGGCCCCCAAAATCAAATTCCCACAGCCTTTCTGTGTCGGAAAAGCCATCACAGAAAGGCTGTGGGAATCTGCCATCGTAATCCCTCGGGTGGAAAGAGCCGCCCTTGGGATTACAGGCCCTTTTCCGAATGGCAGACGGGCTCTCTGAGCCCATCGTAAGCCATTCGGAAATCCTGTTTGGATTAATTTCCGACCGACTCCATCAAAATGGGTGGGTCGGAAATTAATCCAAACAGGAGATTACGATGCCGTAGGGCACAGCTCCGACCAAGGGTCGGAGCAGTTTCCTACGGCATCGTAATCGGGCCCTTAGTGATAGTAGAGTAGAGCCTGCTCTCCCTGAAGCAGCATACTTATACTGTAATGGATGAGGAAAGAATTGTTGCACAGTCCATTCCCTCAGCAGTTTTGCAACAATTATATCATAAAGAAGAGAGCATGACAGGACATTCCTCTCTGTATCTCATAACTGAAGTAGAAGAGTGCATAACTCACTGCATTGGTGTTGTTTTTTTAATCATCAAACTTTTATTCAGCCTTGCACAGAAGTAAGACTAACAAGTATAAACACAGCCCATAAATGGAATGAAGACAACTAGGATTAAAATATCATTAGTAGAAAACTGTAACTTTGATTCATACCGCAGTCTGGACATTTTCAGAAAAGGGGAATCAAACAGAAACATATATAAATAAATACATAAATAGATAAGCACACAAACAAACAAATAAATATATACTGTCTTTTGACTAGCAAAGTCAGAAGACAGAGGATGCAAATAACACTTTTCCTTGCACACCATACTTGGTGAAGAAACAAAGATGAAAATGCACTGCATATTCTCTCGCATCTATAGGTTAGAGTCATAGCAACAGCGACCTACTAAATAAAGTGGAAAGAAACTGCAACTGCGTTTATTCGCTGTTCTGGATACAAAGTCCTAAAAAACAACAGCTATTAACCTCAGGTAAAAGTACAGGAAGAGGGAATATCAGGCTCACATTTGCAGATAGTGGATCAAATATGATTCCTGGAACTCCGAAATAACTGTGGTTGTTACTGAGGTGGCTGGAGGTAGCAGGTAAACTTTGGAAGGAAATTAGGTTGAGAGTCTTAGGAACTTCAATAAGAGAGCCAGGGATAGGCGTTCTTGCTGCACATGAAATGTGCATAGTCCATTCGATATCTACATTTGTGAAACAACATGCCAATGGCAAGACAATGTTCAATGATCTTTAGGTTTCTGTCAAGACTAAGGAGAGGTGCCAGCACATTCTAGCAGTCGGTGCCTATGGTACAAGAGATCAAAGCAAGTTTTGTTTTTGCTGATGTGCATGCCATTCAAAGACACACCTCCAAAGACATCTGCAGGCAAATGCTAGCAGATCCAGGATGAAGTAAGATTCATCATTTGGCAGTATTTCTCAAGTAACAGCAAGTAGTAGTAGTTCACTTACAGAGAGCGGTGACTCAGCTTAAGGATAGGTGCATATAGTTTTAGGTATCCAACAACTCCCCATTGCAGAGCAATGAAGTATCCCACTTGGAGTCAGAGGATGGCAGCAATGGCAAGGATAGCATGCCAGGCCCACATCGGATGCAAGATCCAGGAGACGGCAACTTACCTTAGACGGAGGTGGTAACAATGAATGGTGATGGGCACATAATTTCCCAACTGGGCAGATGAGGAGAGTGGCTGCTGGAGGTCCAACCCACTAACAAACAGCAAAGCAGCAACAGAGGCCGTTCCGGCAGAAGGCCCTGGTTTACGGCTTGATGTGGGTCCAGAGATGGGCACCAGTGAGCATATGTCTCAGGGAGATTCAGCAATTTTGCACTGGGAGGAGTTAACTTACAAGGGGCTCACTTTGTTTAGATTTTCCTGCCCCCATTGCTGCTCCCTCATGCATACGAGGTAAGCAGGAAAGGGTCTACCGGCCATGTGCCAGCTTCTCATTCCATGGAGGTGGGTGGGAAGGGAACAGAAAGTAGGGTAAGGGTTCCCTCAATTATTATTTCTATTTTCTAACTGATCTCATGGAGTGAGGGAGTCAAGGTATTGCACACTCACACCGAAAGATCCCCTTGCAATAGGCTGACCTTTGGCTGTGTGCCCGTGGGGGAGACTAGCAAAGGGGCTAATCAGAGGGCCACTTTCTCACACACTTTCATCCTTCATTTGTTTGTGCTTCTAGTCTTGGCGCTTCTAACTATCTTCCAGATTTCAGTACTAATCTTATAGCTTGCTTGCTTGCTCACTATCAACCATGGATTGCACACACACCGTCTTTGCTATTGGGGTCTTCTGACTGCCCAACAGTCTATTATCCTGTCATCTCCTACCCAGATGACATCTTAAGTGCATGTTGACACATTGCAAACAGTACAAAGCAATACATGTTTAGGTTTGAGTGGGAGGAGGTAAGGAAGGCTGTTATTGCCCTACTAGACGTCAAAGCCCCAGGTCCTGATGGGGTACCAGGTGACCTATTTAAATCGAATGTCAAGTTGTGGGCCCCTTTTGTCACTGAGCATCGTAATGCAATGCAAAAATAGCCAGCAAGCATCAAAATAAGCAAAGGCAAAACACCAAATCGATGGAGCATGGATGCGCCCCCGGTCAGTTGGAGCATGTAATGCTAAAATCCATAAAGTTTGGTGCTACATTTATACACTTCTTCTCTATGCAAATGAATAGAAGAAAAAACAGGAGATAAATAGGATCTGCAGATAGGTGCTAAAGAGGAGGGGCCAGGCTCTTCGGAAGAAGGCCTTGAGACTTAGATACAATTTTCTCAAGTGAAATGGCTATTGTCACTAATTTTTGCAGTCCTTGCTTCATTGTGACAACTTCAGAAACAAAGTTAGATTAAGTTTTGTGCCCAACACTGAGAAAGAAATGTAAGCCATTTAAGTTCTATCATGACTCAAATGGGCTATCACAGAATGTTGAAATAGTCCAAAACTCATCCAGTGCATCTAGGCTATGTTATCTAGGATAAAAGACAATGTAGATCATTTGTATTTGCTCGGCGCCATTAGACCTAATCCTAATCCAAAAGCTGTTTAAGTGAAATGGTATAAGAACAATCCAAGAAGCAATGACTGAATGCCTGAACTGGTCTAAAGAAAAGTGTAGCACTGTTGTTAAATCTGAGGATTTATTAAACTTCACCAAATCTTGATGAAATGTGGCTGAGCTGAGATCTGCATTTTAATTCAGTAGATTAAGGTTTAATGTGATTCTGCGATGATTAACATTCGTTCTAGATTTTGTATTGATTAGGTCTGCAGTAAATTACTTTTTTACGGTTTTGTTATTATGGTTCATCACTGACACAATCTGATAACAAATAAATGGTTACATAATGCTTATGGTTATGTGACACACACTTAGGCTTTATTACATTAGCCTGTTACTTAGCTTTTTTCTTAAAGTATGCACTAATATCAGAATGAGAGTCGTTGATATTAGTGTTATAGTAGTTTTTGATGCTGTAATTGATATTATCAGCAGTGAAATCATAGATTTTATATTGATGTAATTTGTGATGGCATCAAATAGGTTTGCATTCTCAGGAAGTCTTCAAGTTGCATAATTGAAATGATAACTTTACAAAACTATATTTTATCAGCAATGGATTGTAACAGGAACAATTTGCTATTATTTTTATACTCTGACATTTAATTTCATTTACATTAACTGAGCATCACTGAAATTAGATGATTTTTAAAAATTTTAAAAATCAATATTTACAAAAGTAGCAGAGAGTAGAGATCACTGTTTGTCCTCTCCTGTTCGAAACCTTGCTAGTGACACGTCTTAGCAAATATGCAAATACATAGATTTGTGGCCAAAACACTGGCAAGTAAAAGAATGAGAGAAACTACACTTTGATCTCTTGTGTATCATATTAAAATGGCACAGAGCAGAGGCCTCTGGGTGATTTCTTCTTTGTCAAGCCTATAATGAGAAGTGTCAGAATGTGAGATTACTTGATGGGCTTGACTCTGCCTGCTATACTGCACTAATTCCTATATTTGTCCTAACAGTTGATGGTAATTTTCGTAGAGTAATGTGTATTACCTAAGATATTCTATTGCATGTGTACACCGTACAGTTGTGTGTTTTGGTCCTTTCCTAGCTCATGATCAGTAACAAGTAGAACGATGTCCCCATAACATTCAGGGGTCGATTCGGATCTCGGTCGGAAGGCCTCCGAATCGGATTTGGCTTTACCGGATCCGAGTCGGAGGCTTTGTTTCCGACCAAGTCGTACAGAGGTCCGGACGCCCAAGTACGATGCGAATGAACGCGAAATCGCCGACTGAATCATTTCCGGATCCGAACCGCTCCGTATGACTCGTTCGCACTCGATTCGTACCGCGCAATGGAGACGTATTACGACCGAGCCAGTACGATGCACGATCCGGACAGCCGGATCGAGTCGGAGCCTCCGACACGTAAACGCTCTGGGAAGCGGTCTTCGGGGGTCCGTGCCGGACCCCCCTTCACCCGTAGCCTTACGAGTCGGACACAGGGGGGACCCAAGGGTCCCCCCATACATGCATGTACGGTGCGGATGGCAGCAACGCATACCCACTACAGGGGGCACCCTATTGCGCAACGTACCCATTCAGTCAATGGGAGCCCATGTACGCGTCGTATGACCGGCTCCCATTGACTTCAATGGGAGTCCGACCGAACCGAGTCCGTCAGCATGCGGCTGCATCGTACTCGCTTGCTTGGTGCCAAGGGGCACGAGTCGGTCAGAAATCGCTCCGGAAACGTGTCGGACGGAACAGTTTCCGACCAGGATCGGAATCGGCCCCTCAGTGTTCTCCTTCATTGTTTCCATTACTTTGGTTGTAGTAGAGATGTGTGGGTTTCAAACAACAATGTAAGGGAACATAGAACCAAGATGCAGGTAATAGTATAGAAAACACATTAGCCCCAAACAATATAAAAAACTAGTTTTTTCTTTTCTTTTTGTTGCAGAATGCACCAGCAGAAGATGAGTATGAAATATGTGACCCTGAAGGTATGAGTAAAATGGATCTAATAACATTTTTGAAGGTTGAATGGTTAAGTATCTATATAGGACTTCAAGTCCATTGTCAACAAAACACACATTTGCTCTGCACCAGAATTCCTCAAATGTTACCACATTTGACCTGCATCTCCATCACAAGCTCGGGGTCAAGCTGCCCTGTGTAATAGCTTCCGTTGTCATATTAGAATATAGGGTGAGTCCAGTTTTATGTCTGAAACATTTAAATGATTTAATGTTTTTATGTTTATGATCAGGTGGAATGATTAGTCCATCCAGCAGCAACAGAGACTAATTATCTTTCAAAATATGCTAGGATCTGGGGCAAAATGAACATACATCAGTGAAGTCCCTTGTCCAGGCTTTTTGTTCAAGTGAAATATTTTTTTGCATTGAGCTTCAGGGCAGAGGCTCGTTTTTATAAAAATGTATATCTAATTAATATCTACCATCTCCAACAGTTATACGCACTGTAGGGTTGCTGAACTGTATATGAGTGCCCTCCTGACATGACAAGACTGCGACACCACAGCAGTCTACACTGCCTTTTAAATAAATAAATGTGTGATATACTTATTTGTAGAAAGGAGTATTGTAAAGGTGTGTGTAAAACATTCCCCGGAGCATGTGTTTTATAGCTGTGCCAGGAGGCACTGTGCATCATAAAGAAAGTCATTTTCATGTGTAACTTCAACCTGTGCACACAAATGGCTTGATTGACAAGTGCAGAGTATTCACAAAGGTGAACTTACACTCACACATCCATTTGATCGAGTGTATTATTACCCCAGTTTGGTGGGACATTATGTATGACTATATTCATTATGGACAGGCTTTGGAGTGACCTTTCCAGGGTGGACTTCCAAAAGCCAACCCGCAACCTCCGATCTGCCTCGCTCTCACTTGCACACATTCCAGGCATTTGCAGAAGCAGGGCAGGAGTCCACTCATTCACCGATCTAGCATCAAAGACATGGAACATCTTCCCCCAGGACAACAGATTAGCCAACACGCTCACAACATTCCGCGAGAAACTGAAGACCTGGCTCTTCAACTGATGCTCCGGACCTTCCACTCCTACTCAACACCTGGAGACCCTCACGGGTAATTAGTCCACGCTCTACAAATCCTTTTATATTACATTACTTACATCACTCATGGCATAGGTAATTTACTGATTAAATTCATACTGTGCTTTCTTTACTTACGTAATAATGAATGAAACTAAGATTTTTTTCAACTTTTCATTTTTGAAAAATGGAACTATGTATGAGGCAGAATTGTTTGTCTTGCTCCGAAATACACAAGCAGGAAAAATGTCCAAATGGATTTGCACCGCTTTTCGCACCGGTGCAAAGTTTCTGCATGGGTTGCCTTGTGAAAATCTACAGTTTTGGAACACATGTGGAAAGAGAAGACTAGATGTGATTGATGAACCTTTTCTGCCCTCATAATCTATTTAGCTATTTATCACAATATGTACATATTTTTTAGAGAATTGCCCAGTAAAAGCTCCATTAACAAGTGCTTCACAAGCTCCCTTTTTATAAATTGGTTCTCTTGCAAAAGCCAAATGGCAACGGTTTTCTGTGTATGATTCATCTTTCAAATGTGCATATGCAACAAAACAATCGTTTCTGGCAGAAACGCATGCTAAGTACTGATCTAGCCCAAGAACAGTAACATACCACCCCTTAGCAGTTATGAATTCTGGATTTTAGTCAGTCAAAAATGGGCTTCTTCGTTCATGGACAAAAGTCGGTTTCATTTTTGCAACATCAGGTAAACTGCTGCGCTAATGTAAAAAAAAAGTCACTGCCACAAATGTTAAGTAATAGTACAACCACTTTAGTTTATGGAACTATTACTGGTTCCACCAGCAATCAGCTGTGGGAAACCAAAGGTAAATAGATTCACAAAAATACTCAGTAAAAAAAATTCTGCTCGTTATTCACCATATATTTCTGCAGAGCTGTAACTCTGGATCTAATACTAAGGGGCCTATTATGATGTTGCTCGGAAAGCCTCCGACCGCAGGTCAGAGGCTTTCCGACCGACATCGTCGGTTTCAATTCCGACTGCCTAATTACAATGTAGGCGGTCGGATTTGATACCGGTCGGTCATTTGGGCTGGATTCCGATGGGCTCAAGGAGCCTGTTGGCCAGTCGGAGACCTGCCTTTAATCCCAATAGACGGCGTTTCCGCCATTGGGATTACGATGCTCGGTTTCCCACAGGCTTTCCATGCCGGGCTTTCCGACATGGAAAGCCTGTTGGAAAGTGAGTTTGGGGACCCCTAGCAGAGCCCCCTTCTCTTTGTGGCCTCCGGTTGGGGGCTGAGGGGCCACCTATGGTGCCCCCCTGTTGATTGCTGCACCATGTGGCAGGCACCCTGTGGTGCCTGCCAAGCTGTGCAGGGATGAACACAACCTCCCATTTCCCTATGTGAGCTTGTACTATGGCCGGTTTAAGGTAGTAAGAAGCTGTTTAGGGAGTGTTATGGAGGGGTTGGGGGAGGAACATGCACCTCCCATAAAAGAGTAAGCCTTTTTCTATTCACAAACGGCACTTCTAAGGTTACTCCAGCCAAAAAGTGATCCTAAGCAGTAGTAAACTACTCCAGCTCAGAGCTGGAATAAGTACAGCACCACACATGGCCTACCACTAATACTGCATCACCCTCCCATAGAAAATAATGGAGACATGGACTTAAAATAAAACCCCATAGGAAATAATATTAAATTCACTGAAATGATTTAAAATAGTTTAAAATATAAAAAAATATAATTTAAGGTACCAAATTATAAAAAAAAAAACATATTGATTATTTAATTATAAAATATTTTAACAACTTCTTTGAACTTATAAGTTAATGTAACATTAATTTGTATTAAAATTTAGTGAACTTGCTTTCAATTAATTCTATACCCCACTTTTAATAATCATTAAAGCATAATAAGAATGATTTTGTTTTCTATGTTGGAATTTATTTTCTTATTTAAACCCAGAAAAGGATTTTAAATAATGTATTAAATTAATGAAATATTCAATTCCAAAGTAAGTTAATAATATCACATATTTATTTTGTTTTACATTTAAAATAAATATAAAAAATAATTTACAATAATATTTAACTTAAATAGTTTTTCTACAAATTTATCATATAGTTGCTTGTCTTACCACTGTTTCTTTTTGGCAATAGTAACTTACACTTGTATATTTGTCTCATCCCTCTTTTTCAGGGAGTGGAGACGTACAAGTCTACACTTTTGAGGAACTTTACACTCTGATTTTGTAAAGTAAAGTTACTCAAAAGTACAAGAGTAAGTTACATGTGTAAATTACTCACAAGTAGAAGTTACCTTTGTGAATGTCCCCAATAAAGTTTAAAAGGCAACTGACAAACACAATAATAAACAACATTCACCTACTGTTGTGCCAAAACAAAGCCCTACAAAAATCACTGTCCTTGATATTCAAGTAGCTATTTCAGAAGTGATAAGAAAATGTTACATCTGAATTTGAACAACATTAATGAAATCCTGCTCTACTTAACTAAAGTCTTAAAAATAATC
The DNA here is from genome assembly GCA_963921515.1 of Calotriton arnoldi. Classification (NCBI taxonomy): domain Eukaryota; kingdom Metazoa; phylum Chordata; class Amphibia; order Caudata; family Salamandridae; genus Calotriton; species Calotriton arnoldi. The sequence goes on from CAWUFW010004737.1 coordinate 1,043,227, forward strand.
GAAGACATCAATATTTTAAGCATCAAATGTATTATTATTATTTATGTTTAGATTCTGACAGCAACGGAAACCATATTTTCAAGCCAGCACCAGCACCAGCACCAGCACCAGCACCTGCACCATTACCAAGAATAGGGTAAGCAAAGTGAAAATGTATTGTTGTGTCTAATTGTTAGCGACTATACAATTTATGTTTTCACATCTTCTGGATTTGTGTCACTCCCACAAAATCATACATTACAAGCATTTCAGGGAATGGGAAACGGCATACATCTTCTCGAGGTAGTCATTCGCCCCACTGCTTATTCTGACAAGGATGGCTTAACTTTCATCCTCCAGTACCATCTCAAGGATCACACAATAGTTCCCTTTTTAGAAAGAGATCATTAATAAATTGTACACCACATCAGCAATGAATCAGCATTGGCAAACAGACCCATAGGATGCTCTGCAGCAAGAATTAACACCCCTCCTTAGGCATGCTCCCAAGAGGTAATAACGTAAATGGTTTCACCATCTTAGGCTCCAGTAAGCATCAAGAACTATATACGTACCACACCTCTGTAATCTCTTGTGCTACAAGTTCAATCATGTAAGGTTTTCATGTGATGTTAGCTCACACTGTTTCCTTTGCACAACAGCAATGCCTGTCCCCAGTAAGAGAAGAGATGTGAAGGCTTTTTTCAAGACACCTAGGAAACTTGAGCCAACACCCAGGTCCTAAATGTCATTACCCACCTTCCTTTCTTCATCTCCAGTCATTTTTCTCCATTCAGATGAGCAAAATGTTTAGCTCCTTCTTTATGGGTCCAGTCATGCATGCTTGCTTCTTGTCTTTTTTCTTTTCTAAACTGTCACAAGGTTTCATCAGTGCAGATGGATGTCCATCATACTTGTTGGCTTTCTACCTTGTATAACTAGCGGATCCTTCTCAGCTGTTGATGCTTTCACTCTGGAGCTACTCCACTTTCTCCCCTGGCACTGCACCCACAACAGCTTTGCTCTGTACCCTTCCACATATTCTGGCTAGCTTTCCACTCCTGCACTCTTTCCCTGCTCCTCATCTAATCCATCTCCCACCACAGCACTACTTCTGTTCTCCTCCTCATCGACTTCAACCCAAGCTGCACCTTCTCCCATTCTCTCCAATCACACTTTAATAATATTAAAGTGTTACAGTCTTTCATTTATTGTGATTAGTGATCCATTCGGGGAATTAGGTTCCCACATGCTCCAGTTTTCTTTCAAAATATGATTATTAATCTACAATATGTTTTCCAGAAATGTATCAATTAGTAACTTTTTCCATTTAATCTTTACATGCCACAGTCCATGACCCATCTACTTTGTCTAGGACTTTTGACAAATCTCGCCAGATCCTAATAAGCTGAGTTAAGTGTTCTGAATGATGCGAGGTTTGGAAAGGTTTTTCCAACCTCAGACCTGGCTGTGTTCCTTCATGACATTGTGCAACATTTCACCTCCCACAATTTCAGTGCAAAACGGCTTTGGGACATGTAGGTACATATCATCCTATTTCATTTGCATTTATAATCGCACCAGGAGGCAGGCAACCCCTCAACCACCCACCTTTGCTACCATGGTTCCTGTTGTGAGAACTTTCCTATTGTGGTCATTGTTTTGTTTCCGCTAGATCTGGAATTGTCCATGTTACTGATGACTTTATTTAACAATGCGGTAAGGAAGCAGGTATGGATCATAAACACAACTTAAATAATTTTGCATTAAAGACCAATATTCTAAATGTGAAAAACACTTAACCCTTGTGTGAAGGAATAGTGATTGTATATACCTGTGATACTTTTTTGCGAATAATCAGTTGGACCATGTTTGCCTGGCACCTCTTTTAGCTGGGCTTGGAGCAGTGACTGTTGACCCTATATTGGAGCATCCGCACCTCTGCCACGCACCCTCGTGTTTTCACATCATTCTTGAGATCATTCTACTACCTTTTCACAAATCTTTCTTTGGGTTCTGAAATAAACCTCAAAGAACTTCATTTGTCAATGGTATTTCGGATCTACAGAAATTGCTCGTGTTCTCTGAGACATCACTCAGTCTCATAGTTTGTTTTTCTCTCACCTTCAGTTATCTAGCCATGCACCCGGATACCATTGTGGGGCGACAGCATCCTTTACAAACTTATGCACATTAGCGTTAACAGACAGGTTGTCAATGAGGGTCTAGGACATCTATCTCTATTTGAGTGGCTTCATGCATCTTGGAATGTTGCTCGACTAGGGGAATCTCTGATCCTGTGGGGATCCTAGCATATGCTGGTAAATCCAAAGTAGTTTTTGCAACTTATCAAAAGCCTGGTATGATTGACACGATCTTTAATGCTAACCAATGGGCTTTCTCCAAGACTTTCTCAAAGTAGTATGCATTGCATGTATGCTCTAGAACTGATGCTCGAGTTACTCAGGCAAGTCTTAAGAACATTTTGGCTGTTGAGTATGCCTCTTGTAACCTGCCAAGACTTCTAGAAAAGAAGAGTTAGAATATATACATTTAAGTAAAGGTCACTTACCAAAGTAACATTTAGACTCATAGTCCTTCACCAGCCCTACCCTTCTGTACCCTAACTTACCCATTGTCTCGCTTATTAATATATGCTATATGTACACATGACAAGATTATGTTATGCAAATGAGTTTATGCACCTTAGACAATAATGCCAAGCTTCAGTAGTCTGTTTCCCTGGTGGTGGGAAGCATGATTCACATCTGCAGCGGCTCTGCTCTTATAAACTATTCTGTAGTAAATGTAATGAAGCAAGTAGCTCAGAATTTGAGTGACTTTCTGTCTCAGTCTTACTGGTCTAATCTAGATTTGTTGCATTGATTTAGCTTTTATATTAGCTGCAATTGCTTCTCACAAATGTGTCTAATTACATTTATTTTATTTTTTCAGAATGAAAATGCTTAATATATCAAAACAAGTAAGATATTAACAAATTTTATATGGCCATGAAAACAATGCATTAGCCGTGAGTCTTAAATCCTAGTGTAGATTTCGAATAACCAATGTTCTGGTGTTCCTTTTCCCTGAATGTTAACATATAAATCACACCTTCATTAAGTGCAGTATTTAGGTTTTAACCCATACTACACAGACGCCTGTGCACACAAGAAAACTCATTAAATGTAAGACCATAAATGATACCTCCTGAAATAAATATATTACTTTCCCTATATTTAGCACGTACACTATGAATTTAACCATTTTTGCCAGGAATACAATTCATACAAAAACTCTGAAGTGCTTAACTACTAGATGAATAAAAGTGCCTAGTGTCTTCGTACCTTTAGATGTTAATTTTGAGGCTGTCTCCCACCCACGTGATTTTGTTTAGATGTTTGGGTACTTGCTTTCATATACCTCTGAGGGTATGGGTAACACGTTTGATCACCAATAGAGACCTCATTATGAGCGGCTCTTTAAATCTGCCAACCTCTACCTGAACCCATTTTTCTTTCTCTACAGGGATTTTCCTCCCTGTGAAGAACTTGCTTCCACCTATAGGTCCATTTTAAATATAGGTTTGCTCTTGACCTGGATAGGAATAAATCTATGTGTAATTTATGGTGGGAATTGTTAGCAGGAGAAACATAATTACCCACAAATGTATGAGTTTGTGGGCGAATACACACTTCTGTGAGAAGTTCTACAGAGAAGAGCGCACAAGCCTGCCTTTGATGCTAAATTTCCAACCAGAGACAATTCACCATACTCACAGAACTTTGCATTCACAAATGCACTTTGTGCATGAAAAAATCCACATAATTCTGATTTATTGCCTCCGTAATGTGAATTTACAAGGCAAAATGGACATTTAGCACTTTGAGTTCAACAGAGGTAGACAAAATATATTGTAATATATACCCCTTGAGTCTCTGGAGTACTGATAGCTGCAAGACAAAATTGAAATGTTCATTATTATTAAAAAAGGGATATGGAATGACCTAAGTCAGAATGACAAATGGAAATGACCACAGTGGAGCTTCATGAAATGGCAGCATAAACTATGTGTTGCTTCCATTCAATTTTACCTATCATAAGATGCCCACGTAGTGGTATTTGAGGCAGTGGTTACCGGTGCGGGCCACGGGCAGTTATTTTTGGGGACCAGCACTTATTTCCCGCATCAGATATTTACCAAGTGCAAGAGAGGGAAAAGCATACAGATCGGACAGATGGAGGAAGAGAAAGATGGAAAACCGTCACAAAGGGAGAAAGCAGGAATCTGCAAGTTTGAGATAAAGGGGCAGGGAGTGTTTGATAAAGGATTAGAGACTGCAAGCCTTGGTATTCGGCACGCTGATGTTTAATTGTACCAGCCTCTGGCTTTTGAGCAGAGCTCGGGGCACCTGCACTTATTCTTTCACAAATTAAGCACTGTCTCTATGACTCAATTGCAATCAAGCAGGCCTGTGAAGTGGAGGCTGTTACACCCAGAAATTGCATCTCGCCCCACCCCTCCCCCAACCACCCACAAAGCCTTACTCATCACACCTGGGGACAGATCTGGACATAATTAGCATACACATATAACGTGAACCTGGAGGGCTGGCCCAGCCCAGGCCGGGAGGAAGTGGTATATACCAAAAGAAGGAGCGTCGTCCCAGAACTCCACAATGTAGGTCGTTCTTCAATTAATTACACAGTGGAATGGGCACTCATTGACAATGATTTGTGAACACACAAGAGATAGTTGATTTATGTCCACATGGTGAAGGCAGACGAGAAGCAGCTGATGGTCAAAGCTTTGTTACATTATGTTATGTTATGCAGATTTGTAGAGCGCAATATCACCCGGGACGGTATCCTGGCGCTGAGCAGGTCTGAGTCTAGCCACATCTAAGGCCTAGTGGGACTACTCAAAAATCCAGGTCTTCAGCTTCTTGCAGAATTCAAGCAGTGTGAAGGGAGGCTCTTATGTGTAGCGGTAGGCCATTGCACACCTTAGGAGTGAGGTAGAAGAAGGCTTGGATGCCAGATCTGGTTTTCTCAATGTGTGGGACTTGTGCAAGTAGGAGTCCGGACGAGCGGAGGTGTCTGGAAGGTTTGTGAAAGCAGATGCGATTGTTGAGGTATGCTGGAACAGTGTTATGTATTGCCTTGAAAGTGTGAGTGAGGAGTTTGAATTGTGCTAGTTTGTGAATGGTGAGCCAGTAGAGCTCCTTCAGGTGTGAAGCTTTGACAGCCATCAACAGGTCAAAGAGGATGTGGTCCACTGTGGAGGCCTGGTGTCCAAGGATGTAGGGCCAGATGTACAAAGGCCGTTTGCATTTCTTAACGGGCCGCAATGCAATTTCGGCCTGTTAAGAAATGCAAAACAGCTTTTTCCTATGCACAAAGGCCTTTAGGGAATCGCAAAATGCGATTTCTACCCTGTAGAAATCGCATTATAAGATTCCCAAATAGGAAATGGGCTCTACATGTGCACCACTAGGTTTGGGGTGCATTATGGGGGGCCTTATGCCATAGCCATCCTTGGTTTAGCATTTCCTAAATAGCGATCCCCCAATTGGAAATCACTATTTAGGAAATGCAAACCCGGCCCATTGGTACGAAGAGCATGGGATTTCCAAATTGTGATTTCCTAATAGCAATTCCTACTATGTTGGTATCGCTATTAGGAAATCGGTAATTTCCTACATATCATTTTGCATTTCCTATATAGCGATTCACATTGAGTCACTATTTAGGACCCATAGTGTATAGTGGTCTGATGGTGTGCCTGGGATGCAGTGCTGGGTTTTTGATGGCCCTCGCTATATTCTGCAATACCAATGAACATTCTAATGGTTGAACATGCAGCCTAATTCTGTCAATCATGATATTTGCAAGTCAAGAAATAACAACAATTGAACCAAAGAACGACTGTCATCCATTAGCATGTGAATGCAGAAAGAATCCATTTCATTGTACATTCACTCAAAGCTGAAGATCTGTTTAGCCAGACCTTAAAATGTCCTCATGGTGGAAGATCAGATATAAGAATAATATATTGGCATTTGCCTTTTTGATAAACCACTGCAGTTCCTCACTGTAATGTGATGTTGATTCATTCATTATTTGGAAAAAGGAAAGAACAGCTGTGTGGCTCTTGTGAGCATCTGCCAGCTGTGCCCACACAAACTCGAATTTATAGAGAACAAGGTCACTGGTGGAATGCTGGCTGACATAGAATCATATTGTGAGACTCTTCATGCACCCATTTGTCAATCGATACAGGGTCACTGATGGCATATCCTTTTAATACAAAAAAAGAATAAAAGCTTTCCAATCCATTACTAATTGCATAGCAAAATAACTAAAACTAGAGCACAGAAAAATAAAAATAAAATGTTTATCATCCAAAAAAACAGAGCTTTACATTTGAAAAACAGCTACAATCTAAAAACAGGAAAATGTAATCCTTTTGTAAAGTCCAGGTACTCCATAACTGCATACACATGAATAAAACCGACCGAGGCTCAACAGACAACCTAACAGTAGAAGAGTATAAAATTGTTCTTACTAGGGCATAACCTTGGTCCTTAAGCCACACTCTCTATAAAAACTGAACTGTGCAATATTGTTTTGCTCAATGTAAGACATAATACTTAGGGCCTTATTACTACGGTGAGCCCTAGGCCCACAGTATAACTAGTGTGGCGGTCAGACCGCCAGAGGATCGCCGCGTCTTCAAGGATCCTGTGGTGGTGGCGCAGTGATAAGGGGCAGGAATATGCTGGCGGTACTGCTGCAGCACAGCCGAGCATATTCCAAGTTGCTTTTTCACCGCCCATTTCATGGCAGTGAGCCCGCCATGAAAAGGGTGGTGGAGATGCAACTATGGGGGCCCTAACAGGGCCCCCCTGCTGCTTCTGGGCCTGAGGGAGCATGCGGGCGGGGGCACATGCTGGCTCACCTGTAATTGCACCCCTGTTCCTGCACGGTGTGGTATGCACGACATTGTGCATGCCACACCTTGCAGGAACGAGCTGCAGGCACTGTCATGGTGGCGGTCTGCTGTTAAGGCTCTCCTATGAGCCTAACAAAGCTGCTGCCATGAGACCGCCGCAGCACCGTCTGCCTGACGTTAAACTCATGAACCGGCAGCCGGGTGCACCACGGGCTTGGTGGTCCTCCTGCAAGCACAGCGGTGGGGGTGCTGCAGGAAGACCAGCAAACTCATAATAAGGCCCTCAGTGTGCCTCATTCTTAAAAATAGGTCATGGCCATTTTTCTCCAGCGTACTTTACAAAATGGGCTACAATAAAGAGAAACCAGTGGTCTTGTTAAAGTTCACCACACCCTCGGGGGACGTGGCCTCTAACAATATCACAAATAAATAAATAAAATATCAGAGCCTACATTTGGTGTATGTGCCCCCAACCGTAAATCTAAAAATACAATGTTGTCTCATCTATTTGCTGAGAAGAATCATAGGAGTGACTGATGGAGTTATAGAATTCATCTCTGCTACTTATAATTACTCTACACTGCATTACAGTCCCTTATTTATTTTCTCACTCTGCCTTTGTAGACAGGGACCAACCCTACATGAATCAGCCTTGAGTCTGTCTGCTCCATTAACAGCAACAAGCTGGAATTGTGAGACAAGTCTCATCTGAACTGGAACAAAAGCAAAACCAGATCGGTTTTGGCCTCGTTGGATCCCATCACGGAGGTACAGCTTGAGTACTTTGGAACAGAGAGCAAGGATTCCATGTCTGGGCATACACATCCCAGTTAGGGTGTCTCAGCGAGAAATATAAAAAGTTCTGTACACTGCCTGCAGGCCATACTCTATATATGTCATACTCTATTATTATAGATTGCTTTGTATGCTGACTCTTATTATAAAGGTTTCTTTCATTCAACAAATGACCTACTTTTCTAACGAAAACGTTATTCATCTGTGTTTTTGTACGTTCTGTAGAGCCCTGTTGTTCAAAAAGAGTTACAGATAAACAATTTTCTATTCAATTTCAGAATTCACCAGTGTCATTGAGAGAAACAGTGCCTAAGGAAGGTAATGTGATTACATTTTAGGACAAATCTGAAAATCATGTTTTGCATGCATATTTTTCTCAAAGTATGCAAAGAAATGCAACATCTTTAATATGTGCCTTCTTTGTGATGGATTAGTAAAATTTGATTAGTGGTGTTAATAATCTACATAGAAAAATTATTCTAAAACATTTTAAATATTTTTAAATATGCTTTTACTTCTTGTGATAAAAGATTTTATTTGTGTTTTCTTTACAAATGCTCTACTTAAAATAGTAAATCAAGTACTACATTGAAAAGCTCAACAATGATGGAATATATCGAGAATGAAGTTGCCTGAATTCTATTAATGAATTTAAATATTGTTTTTCTCAACCATGGTGTTGGCATTAAGATAAAGGTATATTTGTCATGCTCACATTCTTTTACAGAGAATCCCTGTGTACTTTTTTTTTTTTTTAAATCACTGTGAGACACCACTGCCAAAGATAACAGGCTGAGCATCTTGTCATGGCCTAACAAGTCATCAAGTTCATTTTAGACATGAGCTGTGCAGTTCAAAGCATTCAGGGGAATGGAAGGTGCCTCATGGATTTTAAATGTTTTTGCAGCTGGGTGGAGGTACCCAGGGATGGCTGAACCATTCGCTATGGAGGGAGAATGATTGGTTTTTCACAGTGTGCTTTCCACCGGCTAAGTGTAATGTGATGGCTTGCTCCTTCTATCATTCACCCTAAAGCAACGCTCCTTGGGGTGTGGAATGTGAACAGAATCTCCCAATCTAAGGGAGAGAAATGGCAAAACAAATTAAAGAAAAATGAGAATGATATCTGATGATTGATTCAAGAGCTCTTTGTGTGCAGGATCTCAGGAATGTCCCAGTCAACTTCTTGTTGTTGGAATATCCCGGCATTCTGCAATCCAATCTGTGGAAGTCTGCGTGACAGTTCGGCCCACCCCTAAGTGTGAAATATATGCACTGCAAAGTAATGACAAACCTTAATGTAATGCTTCTTCTTTTCAGATAAACCAACACCTGTTGAGAGGCGAAAAGGTTCCAGCTCAGCATTAGAGGTTCCTGCACTTCAACAAATATCAGCTGTAAATCTGAAGTAATTGTTTTTTTTTTACATTTGGTCAGTTGAGTTCCCCATTAAAGGGAATCTGGCAGGCAGGCTAAGATGGAGTTTGGCTACATGTGAGCTGTGAGTGAGATGAGACATTGACTAAACAGAAGAATCACCAATGGCAAAAACAGTTACCTAAGGGTATTCTTTTATAACATGCGATACATTGGTATAGAAATGTCTATGAAGTTAAAATTGTAATACATCAAGCAGACAGACTACAATAAAGTAAGATAAATCAATAGCCTATACCGTTAAACCAATTTAGAATTTTAAAAAAAAATGTAATAAGCAAAATGACACGAAAAAGAACACGAAAAAACAGAAAATAGAGAACAAAAAGTGGAGGGATAAATGTTCTTTGACTGATTTGATGGGTTACATTCAATTTTAAAGGTTTAACAACTGAAAGCAACAGATGATTCATACTGGGGTAAACATTATCACATCTCACATCTTTAATGGTATTATTTTCGACTCCAGAATACTGTTATACCAGAATATCATGGACAAATTGTTGAGGACCAAAATTTTATGAAAGTAAGAATATGTAAAATAAGTACAGGTTTACTTTACTTACTCCACATTATGGTAACTTGAGATTATATATATATATATATATATATATATATATATATATATATATATATATATATATATATATGTATATATATATATATGCAGATATATATACCTATATATATCTACCTATATATATTTATCTATCTATATATATCTTCAGGGTATATAGCTGTTGAGTTAAGAATAGTAAACCTGCATTTACCTATATGATTTTCGATTTTTGGGACTCAATATTTAGGCCATGATGTTTTTCCTAGCACAATATTTCTGTAGTCAACATTTCAACATGCAGTCTCTTTAACTTAGCTGCTTAATAGCAAGGACAGAAAAAGTTAGCAACAGAAGATAGCTGTTTAATGAGAATGTCTACTAGAGGGCATCTGAGGTCCAAGGATATTCACTAGAGTGCTCTACCCACAAAGGGGTCAGTGCTTAATTTGTAAAATATGAAGTGCAGGTGCTCAAATCTTTGTCGGAGGCCACACCTACTTTTCCCTGGCTCCACCCACTCCCTCCACTGGCTCCACCCACTCCCTCAATTAGCTCCACCCACATCTTCAACTGGCACTGCGAAAAGTCAGATGAATTTCAGCAAGGGAGCCTTCCTCATAGTAAGATTTGATAGAGGCTTCCGGTATTACAACAAAAGCAGGGTGAGGTGGCAGTGTGCAGAGTTAGTTACACACTGGGATTCACAAAAATTATTAATTAATTGACAGACCAGCCCCCATTCTGTGCATAGCAAGCGAGCGCAGCAAGCTTAACGACTGCCAGAGGTGTTTGCATGGGGAAATTCTCCCTCAAAAACATTTTGTAAAAAGAAAAACCAAAATGGTGCACAACACATTTTCCATTACATATTTAGCTGTATCAACTTTCAAAGCATAGTAAATCGTAAATGATGACCTGACATAAGCACCTAGGCCAGAAAGCAAGGAAATGTGTGTCGCACATAAGCATCCATTCCAGGCCATAAACCGTGGAAATGTCACACATAAGCACCCAGGCCAGAAAGCATGGAAATCTCACACATTTACTCAGACAAGGAAACATGGAAACGTCACACAAAGGCACCCAGGCCAGAAATCATGGAAACGTCACACAAAGGCACCCAGGCCAGAAAGCATGGAAACGTCACACAAAGGCACCCAGGCCAGAAAGCATAGAAACGTCACACAAAGGCACCCAGGCCAGAAAGCATAGAAACGTCACACAAAGGCACCCAGGCCAGAAAGCATAGAAACGTCACACAAAGGCACCCAGGCCAGAAAGCATGGAAACGTCACACAAAGTCACCCGGGCCAGAAAGCATGGAAACATCACACCAAAGCACCCAGGCCAGAAATCATAGAAACATCACACAAAGGCACCCAGGCCACAAAGCATGAAAATGTCAAAGAAAGGCACCCAAGCCAGTGACGCTGGAACAATTTTCAGAGTGTTGGTGCTGCCCTCAATGTTACATCACTGAAGAAGTCATAAGACTGTGAAAAATCCAAACATCACACTAAGGACAAACATAGCAAATGAGCCTTGCCCATTACGGCGAAGGTGGTGAGAGTGTGATATGTTGCAGTGGAGCATTTAGAAGCCCACTGCTTGTTGAGTGGTTTTGGTGAACTTAACTGTATGAACCAAATCTTTCCACAATCCTAAACTCACCAACCCCAAGTGCCTCAACTTCCTGCTCTAGCCAGTGCTGTGGTAGAATTCCTGCATATTGGCTGATGCTTTGGACAGTTGAGTAGCTACCAGACATTGCTAGTTGTTATTTGTTAATGATATGTATGAAGGCATAGCTCTACGAAACAGCGGTAACGATTCAAGATGACTCGACACAGGTCTCTGAAGCAAAGTGAGTCCTGTGAGGAAGACAGGTTGTATAAGGACCCTACTCCTGCCGTCACATTCGGTATGTTTACTTTGGTACCTCCAGGGCTTGGCACTTTAACTTAAGGCAATCTCAGGAATGGGCTGGCGAGGTGAGTTGGCATCCCTCGAAATGGGAAAAACTGACTTGCCCAGATCCGAAAAGCAGACCTGTGCCTTGGGTTAAACAAGGCCTCAAGGGCACTTTGCAGGCAGCATGTAGGCCTGTGTTTAATGGTAAGAGTGAAACTGCAAGCTATCCCGAGCCTCTCCCAGAGATGCTGTGCTGGCAGGGATTCTTTGTTGAGCTTCCTGCAACAGCTGTGTGTTGTAGCTACTATTAGGTGTGTATTAGTGAGGGATAACTTTACATCTATGTTTGGGCTTGAGCACCTGTGCAGACTCATTTAACACATCAAACTTACACATTTGAAAAATAAACTTCAATGTCATGACATTCGGGAGTAAGAAACGAAGGCCTAAAGTATTATAGATAATTTGGACTACAGTTTTGTTGCAGGCCACACTAGAGAAATATTTTTCTCCGGAGCAAAATAGAGTACATTTTCACCATAACCATGTTGTCCTATAAATTAAAAACATAGCTTAAAGTTGTTGAACAATCACAGACGTGTAACGCCCTGTTTGGGATCATAATGTAGCGGAGTCCCCAGTATTCTCTCTCTTACTTGCTTCTATTTTTCTCTCTAAATCTCACCACCACGCCCCCCTGTCTACCTCTAACTCTGATTGTCTTTACTTTAGTTTCTCTCACCTACCTATATCTACACAGTATTGACAAATATACATGCAGATAAACAGTGCATTGTAATGTGAACAGAGATATGGGCCTTTTTTAGCAGAGCATCTCAATATTATGAAGAGAGATCATGTGCCTCCTTTAGCGGAGCACATTAGTAATGTGGGGGAGCTGCAACCACAATTCAGCAGGGCATCTAAAAGTCCCAAACTTGAGACATCTTAGTGACACAGACAGGTTATCATCAGCACTACCATGGCAGTACTGTACCATGGTGCACAGCAGCACCAAGTGGAGAATCTCTTGCCGCTCCAATGGCAGTGCATTGTGAATGATGGCATGCCCAATGCATACACAGTAATATCAGCCTGCCCTTACGTACAATCAACAGCAATTATTGCCCCATGGGTGCCAGTGCCACCATGCGCTGTCTATAGCGTCCGCGCTACTGCCATAGTGCTATAGATAACATGGGAGTATTGCAGCCCTCTCAGCATGGACCTGAATCACCTAGCTATGACCCTCATCTCATGTACCAATCTTCGCAGGCTGTATAGACCCTGAGCTTGGCGAGCTATCATCTGTAGCAATGGCATCAGCAGTCTCGGCACATTGCAAACTGGAGTGTCACTTCCAGCACCTTTTCAGTAAAAAACCTGTGTACAGCGTGCCTGTGTATGACCGGCGGCGGCTAGTACTAGTCAGCCGCTGGTCAGTGCATCTCATCATTCATGCTACTACTACCACACAGTGACGTGACCTGCTGCAACCGTCACGCCACCACCAAGCGGCACATTATGCCTTCGCAAAAGGTTACTTCGCTTCATTTCATTCTAAAATAAACAACACACAATGTTCTCTCTTCTGTTACGAGAGAGATGTTACTTCTTGTGACCTTATTCAAGATAAGGACGCTTTGATTCCAGGGCCAGGCAGTCAGTCACATGAAGCAAGCAACCCAGAGAAATGCAGCTGCAGGCATCTTGTCCTGCACGGGGCTAAGCTGTACAGTTTGAGAGAAGCGGCCATCAGTACTGCATTTGCGATGACAGCCTGGGCATATTGCTAGTGCTCCGGTGTACAAAAGAACTGGCAGTGTCTGGATGTGCTGCTAATGAGGGGTCGTAAGTGTCCTGCTTTTGTAGATAAAGAAGTTGACAGCGTTACAGACAAGCACATAGTGCCGATAACGAATGAGAATTCCTTTTCTCTGAACTAGAAGTAACCTGCGTCGTGGTTGAGAAGCAGCGCGCATGATATGATGGGCTAGTAGTAGCACTCAATTTGTGCTGATCGTAGGGTCACAGGGCAGGCGTCAAGTAGATCTGGTGGTGAGGATCAGGCAGAGGTTTAAATATACTGATATTGAGTTGCTGTCAGAATCAGCTGCATGCTGGGGGTGTACTGCCCAGGGTGCTTGGGGTCCAGGTTTTCGTTGGCATGGCAGTGACAATGCCATCTAGTGTATAGGGATTGGAATACACTCAAGGGCTTGTGTATATATCCTGGGGATCCTTGCACTCACCCCAGCGGCAGCTGCCAATGACCAGTTTCTGCTGCTGCTGATCTCCTCCAGCGTCCAGGGCCGTTCACAGATGGCCTCGCTCCGCTCTGAGCGTGAGCCCCCACCGCCACTATGCTACTCTTAGTGGAATGGCAGTGGCACCGGCTCCACCCCCGTATAAGATTAAATCCCACATTCACACAGGAATGTGTTCAGGGTCTAATCACTGATGGATTCAGAGGGTGGAGGCACGCTCGCTCCCAAACAAAAAGCAGTGTTGGTTGGTTCTGCGTGGGTCACGCCACCACCACCCACGGGGGGGCATATTCATGATCATGGTGGCATGGCGGCTATGCTACTAAGTTACTTAACTAATTTGCCTTCTTCAGTACTGAGTAGGTTACTGACTGTTACTGTAAACTTTAGCTGTTTACCGGTTCGTTCGTGGCGGGCCGGGTGGCCGGCCCGGGACAAACACTGACTGCAGTGCACTGCCTTACGCTGCTTGCAGCTTTATTAACTCAACTGATTAGGCCTGCCTCACCTGGTGCTGTTGCATGCCTGGCTCACAGGCGCGCGGCAAACACACTTCGCTGGGAGTGGATTGGTGGACCAGTAAATTGAGTGGGACTGACTCACTTGGGACTCTGTGCACTGCCACTCACTGTCTTAGGCTGCTGCGCAGCTTTATTAACTGATTAGGTCTGCCAGTCGAGGCCCTGTCTCACCTGGTGCTGTGTTGCCAGGAGTACTGGCTACTCGGCTCTCAACGCCAAAGTCGTCCGGGTCGCGCTCAAATTTAATTGAAGACAGTGAACCACGATGACTCGGTGGTCGGGTGCGGCCGTGCGGGTATGCTGGGGCGTGGCAATGAGGCGAATGCGTGCGCAATCCACAATCTGAAAAAATCTGCGCAAGCTGCCTGCTGCCGCGCACCCAATCCCCAAATCCAGCCTAACACTGTCCCGCCCAGTGGGCGGCAACACTAAGGAGCAGACAGTACTGCGGTGCGGAGCCTGCGGATTGCGGACGAGAAGTAGTTTGAACTGTTCTGAACACAAGTTCAACAGTAAAGTAACACTCTGTGCCACTGCCAAGTCCCGTGGCCGTGGCGAGGTAACTAAATTACTATCAAATCAATTACGTGCAGCAATGCGTGTAGACCCGGCCCTGATAATTAGGTGCCGGTGCTAAGCACCGGAAAGCACCGGCACAAATTAAGCACTGAAAGGGGTGCCAGTGGAACTGGTGTGAAATTATGTTACCTCTATGTAGTTTTGTTGCATGCTTTCCAGATTGTATACTAACTCTCGAAGACTGGTTCCTGCTAATACGATTCATTTAAGAATATCTTTTAAATGTTCCTATAAACTAGCCAATGGTCTGAAAGTCCATGCACTGCTTCACCAGTTAACTTTCGGTGTGCAGTAGGGTTTATTTGTTTCAGGACCTCACAGGTCATAAGCCTCCCATGCTATAGAGGCATACTCCACAGAAAGTTACATGCACCAGCAACAGACAGGCTCAATTATCCTTTGGAGGTTGGTCAGGAAATTATTTTATAGAATCTTGTTAGGTTGGGACACCTCCTTGATATTTCCTGTAGTAAAAAAGGTAGCTATTTTTGTTTCTCTCATTTCCAAACTTAAACGGGTGAGCAGTGGATTTATCATGGGGATAAAAGGACAGTCATGTACATTATGGATAGATACCACTAAACAGATCCAGTTTCCCTACACATAGGATAATTACAATGTGAACTTTTACCCTACGGAATAATGTTTCTTGTGATTTGGTAATTGCAACTCTCACTGATTGTTAATGTCAACTTGTACTACATTTTACAAATCTATTGTATTGGTGAGTGCTGCATTTTGATAGCAAGTGTTGTAGTGGATGATCCAGAGATTGCACTTATCAGAATGATTATGAATGTCAGATGTCTATCTATCTTCTTTAAAAGTAGATTGACAAAGGTTGCCATAAAATGTTAGTTCACCTCTTTTTAAATTAAGTAGTTAACTAGATTCTTCTTTTAAAAATTGTTAAAAGATATGGAAGCAGTGTCTGCTTTTAACACTCAGTTCAGCATTGAGCCCAGTAAAATGTAGTATTTGACAGTTTTTCTTTTTTTTCAGGCCAGTCCCTCCAAAACCAAGTATTCTACCAAGTAAGTTCAACGTAATGGTTCAACTCTTCAAATATAACTGGTAAATTCATTTATTTGCAGTTCATAACAAATTGAGGATTCACAAACAACCACAAATGTATGCCTGGATACCTTTCCTAAACCAGATTTCCATGGCTACTCCAACAACTCCACCCTTTCTCTTTTGAATGGCCTGTAGTGTGCATAATCCTCTGAAAGATTAGTAGCAGAAATCTGCATTTGCAAATGTACCTTTTTTTCAATTTTTGCTCAGCCCAGAAAATATTTTCCAGGTGAAGAAATGTTTTCCACAATACCTCTTTCAAATATGGGTGTGATATGTGTTTTTCACAGCCAGTTTGCACACTTTATCCAGCATTAAATTCCACTACGTGTAACTGCACAAAATGGGTGTGAAAAACAATTCAGAGAGTTTGTGAATACACAGAAAGTTACAACTTTGTGCGTGGTCACTGCTTTTCAGTTTACCCTGCCTTGCGCTCCTCCCCTGAGTAGACCTATATTGTCTTCCCCTCACATAAAGCCCCTAACCAAATTTACTTTAGGTCTCCTAAGGGGAATGGAAAGATCTATACAAATAATGCTGTACTACAATACAACCCTAAACTCATGACTGCAGTAAGGAGGCATATTTGCAAATTTACCCAATACATAATTAGACTTGTGGTCAGGAACAAATGGTAAATCTTGAATCAGTGTTCCAGATTTCTGAATGCAAATTCAAAGTTTTGAGCACTGATGGGCCAGCATAGCGTGTGAAACATTGTGTAAATTGGGCCCAAGATAGTTAGCTTCGGAGAATACTACCCTCAGGAAACACTTTTCGGAGTCATGTTGCTAGGATTTTTAGGTGTCTTCCAGCTCTCAATTCGCAACATGTTTGGGGAATTCATAATGGGTTACGGATGAAAAAGAGTAACAGCATTCAGGCCTGAAGTATTCTTTGTTTTCGCTGCTGTACTCTGGGTTTCTGAAGTGTTGGAGGTCATTACAATCTAATGGGGTGACCCAGCGAACCTCAGGACCTGGGTAACAATTGATACATACAAAAAAAGGCCCTGCTGGTATTGAAAACAGTTTTGGAGAACCTATATTTCTTTAGGGTACCCAAAGGCTTAACTCAAAACATGATAAAAGGGAAAACAAGGAGAAGAAAACACATAGCCAGAATGGAAGTTACTGCACACAGCATGTATTATGTCAAAGGTGCATGAGACAATCTATGTACATGTCAATGAAGGTTGCTTCAACATGTGCAGAAGAGTGATTTAAGTGCTCGTGCAGAGTGACATGTGAAAGATAAAGTAACTAAAGATAAAAATACAATAAAATAGTAAATGCAGGGCATGTATTGAAACAGCCACGAGAAGGAACTTTCAGCAGTGGTAAATATTGTCAATGGCAATTCCGGCATATTTGTTCAAGATGGCCCACTGAAGGGCATACAGTATACCATTGCGGAATTACTGATCCGAGTGTGAAAATGGAATAAAAACCCATCGGGGAGACACACTGAAGGGCGATATCATTACTGTTATAGTGATAAGCAACATGCGACGGCCTGAACTTAAACATTTTCCTGCCAAATCCTGTGATCAAGGACTGTGATGATTGAAACACGTAAGAAGGCATGGATAATAATTAATTTCACACTGGAATTGTATTGCCTAATTGAATAAATGCTGAAAAGAGAGTGCGCCTTCGTCCTTTGGATAAACTTGTTGTCAGATGTATTACGGCTGTCCTGCTGTGAGGGCACACCACCACTGAGGTAAGTAGCGGATCTGAATGGCTGGTATTGGAACTTTCAGCTACGGTAAATATTGTGATTGGCAATGCCAGCATGTTTGTTCAAGCAGGCCCACTGAAGGGCATAAAGTACACAGTTGCAGAACTACTCATCCCAGAGTGCAATTGGAATAAAAACCCATAGGGGAGACCCACTGATGGGCAACATCATTACTGGTAAAGTGATAAGCAACATGCAATGGCGTCAACTTAAACAAACATTTTCCTGCCAAATCCTGTGATCAAGGACTGTGATGTCTGAAACGCGTAAAGAGGCATGGCTAATAATTAATTTCACACCGGAATTGTATTGCCTAATTGAATAAATGCTAAAAAGAGAGTGCACTTTTATCCTTTGGATAAACTTGATGTCAGATATATAGACAGATGGATATACGTGTGTGTATGTATAATTTTGTTAATATTAAATCAAATGTATGAATATATTTACACAGTCAAAATTTATTTATTTTTTAATTATTTATGGGTTTATATTTTAATTCCTCTATCATGTTTATGGGAGTATGCTGCAGAAACAGTGGTTGGCCATGTGTGGTGCTGGATTTAATCCAGGTCTGAGCTGGACTACATTTACTACTGTTTTTTTGTCCTTTTTGGCTGTGGGAACATTAGAAGTGCTGTTTGTGAATAACAATGGGTTTACTCTTCTGTTGGAGGGTATCTGTCCCTCCCTAAACTCCTCCTTAGCCCTCCCTAAACCCCTCCTTACTCCTCCCCAATCCCCTACCATTTAGTAATAAGTATTCCCTGTTTTTCAGCCACTTCCCTTGGTCCCGCCCACATTTACTACTAAGGGGCCGATTACGATCTCGTCTGGAAAGCACTCCGACTGAATCGGTTCAGGAATGCTTTCCGAAAGACTCGGATCGGGGGAGTCCGACTGAGCGATTTCGATGCACCCGGATACGATTTGGTTGGACTCCCATTGAAGAAAGGTTTGCTGGGGAAAATCGTGCACCCTGTGGCAGGCACCCCTTGGTACCTGCCACACTGTGCATGGTTGGGAAGAGGGGACCCATGGGTACCCCCATGGGCTTGATTCAGAGGGCCCCGGGTGAAGGGGGGCCTGCTAGGGGCCCCCAAAGACAGATTCCGACAGCCGTTTTGGGCAAACCGAATCGGAACAGCTGTCCGAATCGGTCATGGTAATCGCTCGCTCAGAAACGGTGTCCATAGAGCTGTAAGATTCAGCTCTAAAAGGCTAGACCTGTCCAAATGCCTTGCGGAACCGATTCAGACAGCCCTAACGGTTTCCGGGCATCGTAATCGGTCGTTCAGAACTCGGTACGATTCGGTCGGAAACAAGGGTTCCAAATCGGATTCGGAAACCCGAATCCGATTCGGAGCCCTTCCGAACGGGATCGTAATCGACCCCTAAGTAGTAAACTTACATGTGTGAGGCACACCCCATAGAAACGATAGTACAGGTGGACCTTTCCATTCGTAGGTTTGTGAATTGCATTTTTTAGTAATTAAGTAGGACTACTGTAGTACTAGTTTACATACTATCAAAGGTAGTTTATAGATCAGGTCCTTTTGTGGTGTACTATATTCAGATGTCTGCTTCTCATTGCTGTTTTTACGTCGTCATGCAATGGCTTATTCAACACTTACCAGTTATTCTTTTGTTAATTTTTGTAATTGCACTCAGTCCATGTTTTGTTCTGTGGAGCAAAATCAAAAACTCGCCCTAATGTACAGCATTTCTGATGTTACTCGATGCTAGACATGCATAGTCATATAAGTAAACACTCACTTACTGTATATATAATTCTTTATTGCTTGATTATCAAAGCTCATTGCAATTAAAAACAATAAAATCATGAATAAAAACAAATCTATTGGGGCGTGGCTTGAGGCGTCAAGATGGCGGTCGCACTCTAAGAGTGCTCCGGACCCCTCCGTCATCCGCCTCGCATCCTCGTGTCAGCGGCAGTCATCCGCTCATTCTACCAGCCTGTGGTGGGTTCCTGTGCGGAGGGGGCCATTCCGGTCCGTTTGGCGGGCGATTCTGAGCCCCGGGTGCCCAGTTCCGGACCCTCTCCTATCGCGGCTCCGAGGCTGCAAGATGGCGGCCGCCACCAAAGCCCAGCAGTAATTGCGGCGCCATCGCCTCGTGAGGCCACCGGTGCTGCACCACTGTCTGCCAGAGACTCTCTGCGGTGGCCGGCTTGGTTCCGGTGTGCCGCCCTGCCAGAATGGCGCTGATCGAGGGCTGAGCCTGCGGCCCCGCGCCTCTGCGCTGGCTGTGACGCCGTCCGTGGACAAGGCTGGGGAGACCCGGATGCCTGCCTGACACCTGTGGGAGACCGGCCCGCGGGGAGCACCGTCCGGGGCCGGAGCGCCCTAGCTGAGGCAGCCCCACTGATCCTTCCGACGGGGACCGCCCTGAGACCTGCGGAGAGGTGTCGGTGAGTGGGGAGGACCGGGGGTTCGGCTACCTTATCGGGTGGCGGACCGAGGGGCTGACACTGGTGCCCCGGCCCCCCCCCAGCGCCGGCCTGAGCAGCTCTGGTCTGCGCTGCGGCCCGGCGCGGCCCTGCTGGCCGCCTCCTGCACTCGGGGAGCGGGCGTGGGAGGCCTGCCTCGCCATCCCCCACCCGAGGCCTTGGTTACGGCCCATCGGCGGGAGTGACGCCTGAGTCTTGGAGGGTTCGCCGGCGCTGAGTTCTCCGCCCCTGGCATAAAGACTTTGTGGTGCCTGGCCCGACGTCTCCGGCTGCCTCTGAGGTGGTGGGCTGGGGCCTGCCTCGTGTTGACGCTGGCGGCCTGGACCGACCTGTCGGCCGTGGGGGGAACCATCCCTGCTGAGCGGTGCTAGTGGAGGCGACAGGGCAATCCGGTAGGTGGGGGCCGGGGTTCGGCTGTCGGGCCGGGCAGCGGCGCGGGTGTTGGGGTCTGTGCCCTCACCCCCCCCCCGGGCAATTCCGGACACCATACCGCCCTTGAGGCTGCGAGGCTGGGCCATTTCTCCCCGGACGCCTGCGACCTGTGCTCTTGCGAGGCCCTCCTGCTGGGCCGGAAGATCTGTCAACCCGCTGGGGCGAGGAGTGGGTGACCGGCTGTCGTTTCGGGCAGCGAGGCGGGTGGCCTGGAGGGTTTACGGGACAGGGCCTGTCGTGTTCTGCGCCCCTGGGGTGGAGCCACCATACTCGGCCATCTCTTCGGGTGGCGTTCCGGGGCCCCCGCGTGATCCCGGACTGATTACCTGGTTCTCCCGTGCGGCGGCGGGGGCCCGGCTCCCTGGCAGGATCTCCGAGCCTGTGGTGGGTTCCTTCCATACATACAAACTTTGTTACTCCACTGGCGAGTGGGGTTACCGCCGGCCATGGGGAGAGATAGGGCCGCGAAATCCGCGCCAGCTCCTACGCAGACCAAAATGGACCGCTTCACTACCTCGGAACAGGTTCCCCCTGGAGGGGCTGATGGGGGCCTTCCCCTCCCCAAGAAAGGGACCTTGCCACCATCCTTCAGGCCATCAGTACCTCACAGGCGTCCGTAGAGGGGAAGATTGGAGAGGTCAAGGTGGACGTGTCCCTTCTCCGGCAAGACCTCCGTAATGCTACGGCGCGGCTGACTGAGGCTGAATCCCGCATATCCACCGCGGAAGACGACATTTCCCAGCTGAAAGAACAAGTGGCCCACCTCAACGCTCACACTAAGGAGCTCCACCGGCGGGCCGAGGACGCTGAAAATCGTGCCCGCCGTAATAACCTCCGCCTGGTGGGGTTTCCCGAGGGGGCGGAGAAGGGAATGGCGGCCACCTTCGTTGAAGATTGGTTTACATCCTGGATGCCCAAGGACGCCCTCTCGTCCTGGTTCGTGGTGGAGAGAGCCCACAGGTCCCTGGCGCCCAGGCCTCCTCCAGGGGCTCCGACGCGCCCCCTCATCCTCAAAGTCCTCAACTTTAAAGACCGGGACGCTATCCTGCGGGCGGCACGAGAGAAGGGGCCCCTCCAGTTCCAAAATCACAACATCATGGTATTCCCAGATTACACCAGGGAGGTGCAGGAACTTCGGCGCTCCTACACAAATGTGAAACAAAAGTTGCGGTCCCTGGGCCTACAATATCAGCTCCAATTTCCGGCGCGCCTACGTGTTATCTTCCAAGGCCAAATTCAGTTATTTGAGTCACCGCAGGCGGCATGGACATGGCTGACGGAGGAACGCCCTCTCCGACAAGGGAATGCCCCTGCCGAGGGGCCTGGGGGCTCCCAGCCCCGGGGGCCTGGGTTGCCGGGACGCAGGCGCCGGCGTCGAACACAATCTCGTAAAGGGCGCCAATCGCAGACACTACCTAGATCTCTGAGCATGGCGGCCAGGGGGTCCCGGGACTCCTCTAGTGGGTCGGGCTCTCCACCACGCGGCAGGCACTGCTCCGCCGAAGACCGGCCTAGACCGACCTCATCGCCGTCCCGGGTGGGCTCACCCAAACCAGACTCGGACCTTTCTCGCACTCCGACCATTTGAAGGCCTGGTGGGCTTAGTGTGCCGTCCACTGACTGCTGGGGCGGGTCACCCCCGCGATGGGGCTCGCTGCCACTGGTAGACTTACAAGTGTAACATTCAGTTCTAATGCCGATACATTGCTGATCCGATCTTCTGGAGGGGTCCTCCACGCACCCAAATACGAACGTTGTAGTTTGGTATTGTTCATATGGGGGTCGACAGATGCTTCCGTTCTCGAAGTGTAGGGTGGGGGGAGGGGGAGGGTTGGGGAAGTTTTTCCTGTTATGTTTCTATTTTGTTTGTTTTTTCGTTTCAGCAACCACGACATGACAAATGTTTCCTATGCACGAAACGCGCATGCCCTTACTGCATGCGACGGCCCCTACATTTGCGGACTCCCACACACGCTCACGCATCCCGGTATGACTATGCACTTCACAGTAGTGACCTCCCGACATGACTGCTAACATGACGCCTAGGGCATCTCTCCACGTGCTGTCGTGGAACGTTAATGGTCTTCTTGATCGACATAAGCGCACGGCGGTCTTGCGGTATGCACAACGCCTCCATATAGACATACTCATGCTTCAGGAAACACACCTCCTTGGGAATCAGTGTCCCTTCCTGGCGCGTTATGGATACGATAGAATATGGCACTCCGGCTTCTCTAGGGGCTCCCGCGGGGTAGCAATTCTCCTGAAGCGCAATCTGCCCCTTGTCCTTTCCCAGGTGACTCACGACCCGCAGGGGTCCTTTGTAGCAGTTTGCGGCTCCCTGGCTGGCTCCCCCATTAATCTGATCTCTGTTTATGCCCCCCCATCGATGCTCACACCTACGCTCACCCAGACCGCCGCTCTGATGAACACTATGCCATTGGGTACCATGATTGTGGGAGGCGATTTTAACGCTGTTTCTTCCCCGGCCCTTGATACCACAGGTCCTCCTTCCATCTCCCGCAAAACGCAGGCGAAGCAACTCCAGAACTGGTCCGAATCGCTGGGACTCTGCGATACATGGCGTATATGGCATCCCCACACCCTGCAATTTACGCACACCTCCGCGGCCCACCGAACACAGGCACGCATAGATGCGGTCTTTGTCTCTGCACCTGAGTGCTCAGGGGTTGTAGATGTCCGCATCCTACCGCGGGGTATCTCTGACCATTCTCCAGTGCTTCTTAGTACAGGGACTCCCCCTCCTTCAGCCCGTCAAACGTGGAGAATGAACGCTTGGTTCCTCCAAGACAAAGACTTTAAACAGGTGGTGGGGACGGAACTCGGGCATTACTTCCGCACCAACGACGGATCTGTGACCTCGCCGGGTATCTTGTGGGAGGCCGGAAAGGCGACTATCCGGGGGTCGCGAAGGGACAGCTCAAAAACCAAAGGCAGGTACAACTGCAAGAAATTTCCTCAAGAGAAGCGCAGGCGCTTCGCTTGGAACAACTAATACCCTTGTCTACTGATGCCGCCCAGGCCCGACAACTTGCTCTTCTGCGGGATGAAATTAAACAGCTATCTTTGGACGCTGCCAAGCTCCTATGGAGGTCGTCGGTAGCGCGAATCTATGGCTGGGGGGATAAGAATGGCACGATCCTGCACAGGCTAGCCACCTACCCCAGGGCGAGCCGCATTATCTCAGAAGTGTCGGATGAGGCAGGAATGGTGCACTGCGCCCCTATGGCGATGGCCAACACCTTTGCCACCTATTACCGATGTTTATATGCAGCGCGTGTCCCGGCCCTCTCGCTCTCTGATCTCCTTGATCGGGGTAAGGTACGCCTTCCCTACCTGGAGACGGCTGCCCAGAAGGATTTGGAAAGGCCCATTTCTTTGAAAGAAATTGAGGGGGCCATCTCCTCTGCCTCTTCGGGCAAGACTCCGGGCCCCGATGGCCTTCCCCAGGAGTATTACGCGGCGTACCGCGAAATTTTAGTGCCCCGTCTGGCCGCTTTGTTTCAGGAGGCGGTGGAGAGGGGCTCCTTCCCGCCAGAAACTGACATTGCCACCATTGTGGTCCTCCCGAAATCCCAGCCCCTTCGCGTCATTGTGCGGACTATCGTCCTATCTCGCTCCTCAATACGGAGATTAAGCTGTACGCCGCCATTCTGGCTCAGCGTTTGAAGCCGTACTTGGCTTCCCTGGTCCACGTAGATCAATGTGGCTTCATGCCTCAACGCGGGACCCGTCACTGCCTCCGGAGGCTGCACCTGGCTCTAGCCCACAGGCACTTGCTAACCCCGTACTTGGCTCTCCTATCCATCGATTTTGAAAAGGCGTTTGATTCGGTGGATTGGATGTATTTGCAGGATGTGCTGACCGAATTGGGTTTTGGGCCTCGATTTAGAGCGTCGGTTCAGGTCCTTTACGCCCACCCGCGAGCGCGGGTGCTGGTCAACGGTGTACTGTCAGAGGCCTTCCCTATTCACAGAGGCACTAGACAGGGGTGTCCTCTCTCTCCATTGCTATTCGCCCTGGTTATGGAGCCCCTGGCCGCTCTGGTGCGGGCCGAGGACGGTATTCGTGGATGGGAGTGGCCAAATGTAGAGGCGGACAAGATCGCACTTTATGCGGACGATGTTCTGATTTTCCTGGCCGATCCGGCCTCATCGGGGCCACGATGTCTCCAGACCCTAGAACACTTTGGGCAGGCCTCCGGGCTTAGGCTGAACCCTGGGAAGTCCGTCCTGGTTCCTCTGCACCTCTCCAGGGAATGCTATGACTGGCAGTCCACCATACCGCTGCGGAGACAAACCTTTAAGTACTTGGGGCTGTGGATCACTCTCCTTCCCGAACTGGGTTGGGCGCTCAATGTTGCCCCAGTTGTTAAAAAGGCCAAGGAAGATCTCCATAGGTGGACGACTCTTCCCCTCAATCCGTTGGGGAGGGTCGCCCTGTTTAAAATGATGATCCTCCCCAGATTTCTTTACGTCCTCCAGAACACTCCATTCTGCTTCCCCAGGCCTTGGTTCCGGGAATTGGACAGTATAGCCACCAAGTTCCTTTGGAACGGGGGTAGGGCACGCCTGGCTCTGTCTACCTGTCGGGTCCCCTCCTTCGACGGGGAATGGGGATGACGAACCTATACCTTTACTTCCTGGCTGCGCGTCTCCTGGTGGTTCACGACTGGTTCAACGGGGGCTGGTCAGATCCGGCCTACAGGCTCGAGCTGAGCGAGCTGGGTCTACCCGCCATTCAATCGATGCTGTACGGGAAGACAATCCCAACCCAACTACCGGAGGTCACACGCTCCGTGTTCCTGGCCTGGCGGGCCTCACTGCGTCATACTGGGTGGACGCGTAGGCTCACTCGGTGTACACCCCTTTGGCAAGGGGCATGGCTCCGGGAAGTTAGTGGGTTGCAGGGGTTTAAATCGTGGGATCTCATCGGAATTACACAGTTGGGGGATGTATGGGCTACGAGCCACTTGCTTTCCTTTCCGGAGCTCCAAGTCCGTTACTCCTTACACTCCTCTCAATTCTACAAGTATTTGCAACTGAGACATGCACTCCGGGTACACATTGCGGACGACACACGGCTCCCCGACCACAGCCCCACAGAGGCGCAGACAATGCTGGGGGATTTAGGTAAAGGGGGCATTTCCCGCATATACCGCACCCTAGTCAACAATACGTCCCCCTCCCTGGACAAGTTGAAGGACCAGTGGGTGGAATGGGTGGGCCCCCTCGACGAGGTGGACTGGCGCGATGCACTTATGGCACCCAAGACGGTCACCACTTCTGCTAAACTTAAGCTGATCCAACTTTACTACTTACACGCCGCTTACCTTACTCCCCTGCGCTTGCATCGAGCGGGCCTGCGTCCCGATGCGTCATGTGCGAGATGCACCCATGCCCCGGCTGACTTCTTCCATGTGGTTTGGTCCTGCCCCCGGCTGGAGAGATTTTGGGAGGCAATTGAGGGGGAGCTAACGGAGGTCCTGGGCTGGGAGGTTCCTCATGACCCACGGCACTCCATATTGGGAATCCTGGATGGGCTGGATGGGTCCCGGAACGACAAATTATTTTTTAATACAGCCATGATGGTAGCTAAGCGGGACATAGCGGCGGCATGGATAAATCCTGAACCACCGGACATAGGGAGGTGGCGACGGAGGGTGGACTGGTGTGCGACCCAGGAGAAGGCCCTTTACATGGCAAGAGGGTGCCCGAAGAAATATCGACGGGTGTGGGGGAAATGGCTGGGCTCGGTAGAAGGCTCGGATTGATTTGTTTCGACATTGTTATCTGTGCAGGTTTCATGGGGTGCGGGAGTGTGGGATACGTTTACTATCAACATGTCACTGATTTTGGGTCCATCGTGTACTTGCTGAGTTGTTTCATACGATGTAAAACAATAAAAATTTGTTTATCAAAAAAAAAAAAAAACAATTATTTGTCAATTAATATACAACTGTGCACACATAAAAGGAAGGTTGTTTCTATGGTTACATGTCTCACTAGAACATTGATACCACAATTGCACTTCTTTTATCACAGTTGTTAAAAATTCATAAATCAAATAACATATGATAGTCGGATTCCCAGGGATGTACAATAAAAACTATAGACATTGTATGACTTGGTGCAAATACCTATAAAGTGTCAAAGTGCAAAGATTGTAGACATTATGAGTCCTCGTGCAGTAAGCGATAAAAAAGCAAATGCTTTCATTTGCTCTTTAAGTGCTAATCACAAACATTGCCAAAAAAGTCAAAATCATTAACTCAAACTGCAGAGGCATTCAAAGCCAGCATCGATATAGTTTCTAAAATATTCCTTAACCTTAATTGCACACTGCAGATACCGCATTTTTTTTCACAATTGATAAAAAAAATATCATCTGACATAACAGTGGAGGTGATTCACCTGATAAACATAAAATAAGTGCCTGGCAGGACGATCTAACCCCAGCTTTAAGAAATAGAGGTTTCAATAATACACAGCGTATTTTAAGCAGTTTAGGACACACACACACAATATGTAAAAAGGTTTCACATTGCCATCTGCACAGTCTACATTCTAAATTTGGGCATTGTTGTATCCAGATCGGTGTGCCTTCTTTAGTTGGGTATATGCCAAGTCTTAATTTCAAAAATGTTTCCTTCATGCGGGCCGAAAAATAGGCATTTAAATATGGCTGAATTCGCAGGGAATGATAATAGTTTATCACAGACCAGGCATGAGCTTTTCCCACTAAAGCTGCCTTATCCGCACTAAGGGCCAGATGTATCAAGGCTTTTTGCGTTCGCAAACGGGCCGATTCGCAGAATCGGCCCGTTTGCGATCGCAAAAATGCCTTTTGCAATGTATCAAACTCTTGGCATTCACAATATGGGTAATCGCTATTTTTTGCGATTACCTAAATTGCGAATGCAGTTAGGGAATCGCAATTTGCGATTCCCTAAATGCAATTCATGTAGCAATCGCAAAATGCGAATTTGCATTTAGGAATCGCAAATTACCACCAACTTCAAGTTGGTGGTAATTTGCAAAGTCCTAGAAAAATGCACATTTTTGCATTTTTCTAAATGCCATGTGGTGCACACACATGCCCTTAGGGCATGTATGTGCGCCATATGTGCACACTTACCTTTTATGGGGGTGCATCTGGGTGGCCTTTTGGCCCCCTATCACCCTTGTAATTGCATTCGCAATTTGCGATTACCAATTTGGTAATCGCAAATTGCGAATGTCTTCCCATTCATTCCTATGGACCTTTAGGCTTTAGGCTTTAGGCCCATAGGAATGAATGGGAAGCCATTCCTTAATAGCGAATCGCAATTTGCGATTCGCTATTAAGGAATATGTAGGAATCACAATTTGTTTTGCAAATCCTACATACATTGCATTTTGCAATTCTTAAATAGCGAATCGGTAAAATTCGCTATTTAAGAATCGCAAAAGCAAATCTTGATACATCTGGCCCTAAGTGAATTACTTTTGATCTTTTTTTTAAAAAATTGTTTAAAACTGGGCATTGTCATTCTAGAAAGCCTTGTCTGCAAATCAAAACTCTGAAGGCATGATAAAATATAGGAACGGCAAGCGTATAGAGTTAACTATTTCACGCCAACAGTAATTTGCTAAAGAGTCAGGGACAGACAGGAATAGAGAATACATACATTTTAAAAATGACCCTTGTGCCACCATGGATTGTCTTAGGAGACCAAACTCCAGTCTTATTTCCGCTTGGCCATAATAAATACTCACTCACTGTATAATTTCCCTGGTATTAAACCTTTCTACAAGTTTATAACATGCTTGTCCTAATGGAATTTACTGAAGAATACTATTTAAATCACACATTTAATCATGGTGTCAAACATATTCCAGCATTCCCTCGGATGTGAAACCCACAACAAAATCTATGAGAATCTTAGTACAGAGATAATTTCTAGTAATCAGATTTTCTGATCTGGTTTAACAGAACTGCTGTCTGCTTGACCTGTTGTTACCAATTCTTTATCATATTTAAATAGAGGGGCTCTGACTCAACCCTGCCCCAGGATAGTATTACTCTCTCACCTCATGCTATTGGCTGTTTGGTTTAACGTTAAACTACCATTGGAGTGCTTGAACTGCAATGCATGATGGACTATGTAACATCTAAAATGTACACTCAGTCATCGCATATTCAATTATCTCAAACATGTATGTTCTAGAGAATGCAATCCTTTTGTTTTGTTTTTCATTAGAGGAGCCATTTTAACTATTTCAGTCAGGATCTGTGTATGAGCCATTAATCTATTTTACTGTCTGCCCCTTTCCTTGAGTAACCAACAGCTTTTCAGAAACTGAAATATTCCTGTAACCTAATGCTTAAAAAGATTCTTGAAATGTATGCACTTCGTCTGTCTATTGAATTTACAGCATTATTTCTATTTAAGGCTGTAATTCGCCAATACATTTAAAAAATTCTTGCTAAATTCAAGAAGCAGATGCATTGCTGTGGGTCTGTCAAGATTCTGCTACAAAGTGTGGGGGGGGAGTCCAATTATCCGATGGTGCTGTCAGACAGAACAGATACTCCATACATGTTCTTCAGAGAAAGGTTCTCTATTTGTATAAGTTCTATGGGGGTTAGTGACTGTAATTTATGTACGTAATGTGTATTTACCTGCGACTTTGTGGACAAATCTGTGTGTATGTGTGCAATTTTAAATATGTATACATGTATGTGACGTTTTCTGGGAGCATGTGTGATTGAATGTGTAACTGTGTGCCCCTGTGTGTGCACGTGTGACTGGTACAGTGTGTACGGATGCTTTTGGGGCCCGCACATTGTTTTTGCTGATTTCTATCGGTCTCACGTTAAACTTCATCAGTATCTGTCTTCTTTGTTCTTGCTCCTTTATGGCTTTCCCGTTATATGAACTAGCACATTAAACCCAGACCTTTCGGCTTTGCCAAAACTCTTATTTTATTTTAATTTCATAAAGACTTTTATTGCATTTTTCATAATAGAAAAACGAAAGCCAGAGAAGAAATGATACAATTCGCGTGCTAGTTATCTGATAACATAGTAATGTCAGAAGAGAAAAGAAACGCATATGCACTTTTGTCCAAAGCTCGTTTTTAACTTCAAGCATATGGCTTGCCATTTCCAGTCACCTTCTAAACTTTTCAAGTTCTGTGTTTTGAGAACTGATTTGGTAATTAACGAAATAGCAACATTCGACGAGATTTCATTATATCTGTCTGTCGAGAGCATTGAAAGATGGGAAAGAGGAGGGAGGGGAAAGGGGTGCGGTACAAAAGAGGGGGAAAGCAGTTAAGTATATTTTGTATATTCTTGAGCACAACTGTAATGGAGGTAGCATTAGGATTTCAAGAAAAAATAAAAAAGCCATGGCATGCTTCCAGGTCCATCATACAGCCGCACAAAGCATTGCTGATAACATCACCTATGACGTGCAGCTGATGTTACCAGGGCACAAGTCCTAAAAAAAGAAGTGGGGGGACTAACCTAGTTAATCAGAATGCAAGTGGCATCACGGCACGTGACATCACGGCGTGTGACACCGCAGCGCGTGACATCATGGCATGTGACATCACAGTGCGTGACATCAAAGGAAGTGGCATAATAAGAAGTGACATCAGATCTTAAGCCCTCACATATATGTTTAACATGTCTATCATGAGTACATTGGAGCACATTTCGAGTATACAGGGAAACCCTCCTGATTTAGGCAGAAGATTCACACTTATGTAAGTTACACATAAAACAATGTTGCCTTTTGTCAGCGTAAACTTCCTCTACCCATAGTGCTTTAAAAGAAAAAATAGTGGTACTTAAATTATTTCAAAGCCTCCTCAGGGGTAGTAAGCACTATATAAATAACATTTATTTTGTGTAATTACAGGGAAAGACCAACACGTCTGACATTCTTACACTGAATGCATATCTTGTAAACAGGGACTGAACAAAGTGAAAAGCTGCCTCTCTTAAGTATGTGTGAAGTGAAGGTGTGAGCCTTTGTTTCCCCTTGTTGCATTTGCTTCTAGGTGTGAAGCTCCTGACTGCTCCCAGCCAGGAGACTCCAACAAAAGGAGGCCTGATGACCCCTTAGATTCGGCCTTTGTTATGGGCCCAGAAGGAGTCTAAACTAAGAAAGCCCTCTCCCCGCCTGCACGTTGTTGCGGATCGAAAGCAGACAACAACGTGCAAGCGCTGCTGAAAGTGTCCCTGTGTTTGCAAATTACACCGGGACGAATTCAGCATATTTTTCAGTGGGGCCCTACTTCATGGCAGGGTGGATGGCGTCCACCCTGTAAAAATAGTGGGTGGACGACGTCCAACCGCGTGTACCCCTGACTCGTGCCCTGTATGTTACTGAAGACATGCGTAGATGCGAAATTTGGAGAAAAGGTGCTTTTTTGTGGATGAGCTGTGAATGTTGCTGTGAAGTCTTGAAATTAAACAAGAAGATACACTGACATGGAGCGTGGTTGAGGAAGCAAACATGAGGGATGAGCCCAGTGGCGGCTCCTCCGCAATGGCGGAGGAGCGTCGTCCACTGCCTGGCTCAGAGCCAGCAAATGTAAATTAAAACGATGTTCTTGTGTCATTTTAATTTACATTTGAAGGCACTTAGCCAGCGCTTTTGGGAGGGGCGGGCCGAGGTATAGGAGAGGGGAGGAGGAGTATTAGTATACTCCACTCCCTAAGTGTGCATATGTGTTTTGGCCGGCCGTCTCAGGCCAACCAAAACACATATGCGCACTTAGGTTTTCTCCAGCCCAGCTGCATTGAGCAGCCGGGCTGGAGAAACCCCATAGACTCCCTGGTCTGAGCAGGGCGTCTTTTCTGCCTGCTTAGACCAATCCCTGTACTGATTGGACAGGGAGTCTGTCCCAGGGACTGCTGGGACCAGCAGGCAGGAAGAGGAAAGGCGGCGCGAGGAGACGCAATGCCGGGGAGGCCAGAGGAAAAAGGAACGTTTTATTTTTTGGAATATTCAATCTCCCGCGCAACCCCCCCACAGGACCCCCCTTCCCTGCCCACCACTCTTTATTTATGGCAGCCGCCGCTGGATGAGCCTCTGTAACGATCTGACCATGGCTCTGAAATCCTGCAACATTCTGCTCTTGTATGACTCTAACTACAGCAGTATGGTCTATAGGGGGTCACTTTACACTTTATCAGGGCATTCATGCATTTTAGAGCAGCAGGCTGCTTGGACGCTTCCTTGATCAGCCCAACGCAAATGGCAAGATGGTGAACTCCAGATCCATGTAAGCACAGCCCGAGAGCTGCAGCTGATGATGTCGGTCTTGAAAGAGTAATCCGCAGTGGCTACACTGCAAGGTGTTGCGCTAATGTCGCTATTGTCTGGGACACTTTGATGCAGACAGAGAGGGGTAATGGGAGATGGTGAGGGGGATCCACACCACCCATGCATGCCTCCAAATCTTTCCACAAACTTCCTTAGTGGTTATGGGGAGAAATCAGCTTTGAGGGCCGCCAGCTGCTCATGCTACCCAGTGGCAATCCTCCACACATGGTGTTAGCAGACCAGGGATGCTTATCCAATGGCTTGCCCGGGGAGAAAACTAACTACCTTTCTTCTGCCTTGGGGCTGGTGGGGATGGACGTGGCCTAGGGCCTTTCCTTCTCCTGCCCTCACTTAGGGATGGTGTCCCTGAGGCTACTGACTTTGAAATGACCTGACCCATAGATTGATCCTAGCCCCAGGGGATTGCAGCAGCTGCTGCCCTAACTTTGTGGCCTGCTGGAAACACATACAAGAAAGGGCCCATTAACTGGTGGGGCCCTGGCGACCGAGTGCAGCACCTCAACTGCACAACACAGGTGCAACCAAAACCCTTCGAAGCCACTACCTGCCCTGATCCAGAAGCTAGGGATTCAGTCCTTTTTATCATCATAAGCACTGTCACTGCTCCCTCAACATGGACATTGCACTCTTGGCCACATAAACAGTGAGGGTCAGCAGTACTCTGGGGCAAAAGGAGCAGGATTAGGGGCAGTGAGTGTATTCCTCTGTGGTAGGAGTCTCTCCCTTGCCATAGGTAGAGTGGTAATCAATGGACATTACTGTTGACCAGATGCCTACTACGAGGGACAGCTCAAAAACAGGGCAAAATGGATAAATATACGAAACTGCTTCATGGTAAACAGACCATTCCAGACTCCATGCCAACATGATGCAGACCAAGGGTTCACCCCTGATATGCAAGCATCACCATCTCTCATTCTCCTATCAACACATGACTCCAAGGCAACTCTAGAAACAAAAATTGGTGAAGTTGGATCAGACATGGCACTACCAAGGTAGGATATTCACAATGTAGCAGAAAGGTCACCAAACCTGAGTGGTGGATATCTGAACTAGAAGGCACCATTAAAAAGCTCAAATCTATTGTTGACAAGTTTGTCACCTCGTCTAGGAAACTGAATCAGTGAGCTGAAGATGCAGAGGGTTGTTCCTCAAGGAACAACTTAAGATTTGTGGGCTTTCCTGAGGAGTCTTAGCCAACTGATCTAGAGCATTTCCTGAAGGCATGGCTATAGACGATTGTCCCATAGGAAAAACTCATGCAACGCTTTGTCATTAAACGGGTCAATAGAGCCCTGACTGTGAGGTACCTGCCAGAAGCTTCAACTTGACTTATAATAGCTTGCTTTCTTAACTTCCAAGATAGAGACTTGATCCTTTGCAGAATCATGCTACAGGGAAAATATTTGGGGATACAAACTGCAGATGAGACCTTGGGCAGGGCTGCTAATCTTACACCCCTACTAGAAAATATACCGAGGGATACCCTCCACTGATTGGTCCTTCCAATATCAATGATTGAACTGAGAGATCTGATTAAGATGATTCTCCTTCCCATAATTATATATATATATGTAATTCAGAACTACCTGATTTATTTCCCTAACACCACCCTCATCTCCCCTACGAGATAATTGAAAGCGTTCATATGGAGTGATGGTCCTCTTCAGGTGGACTTTAATAAATGCTGCAAATCAGAATACTATGGGGGACTTGGTGTTATTGATCCAGTGTTATGTTATAGAGCTGCCCACCTACTGGTGATCAAAAAATGGATACACGGATCTGCTATGTATGCGGCATATAGGCTGCAGATGTGGGCAATGGGTAGTGACCCTCCTTTACATTAATTAAGCAGTAGGAAAATGCTGCATGGTATCCCCTTTCCTTGTAACTAAGACTACCGTCTTAGCAGCATGGTAAGCCTCATTCAAGCAATTAAAACGGGACAAGATTTTAATAGGGGGAACTAACCTGTAGTGGGCTAAAAAGCTTCTACATGTTAATACCTTTGCTTTACAAGGAAGGACTGCTTAGGAATGTCATCTCAGGGGAACGCAATTGCATCTAATACTTTGGAATCATTTGAGGACATGCGAATGGCCTTTGGTCTATAGAGCTTCACATTTTTAAATACCTACAAATATGCCATAAACTTATGCCATATCAGATATCTAATATGGATATACCTGAATATAACCCCCTGAAGGCTAAACTAACTATGTCTCAATTACCTACATGTGGGCATATCTCCACCATATTTAAATCTCTAATAAATAATTCACTTTACACTTTCCTGAATTAAAAGAGAAATGGGAACATGATAAAGGCCCCTAGAAGATGTAAAGTGGATCCTGGCACTAATGGCCCCATGGGAATCTGCTATATTGACACGTTTTCACCTGATTCAATTTAAATATCTCCCTTTTATCTATCTAATCCCCAGCATCTCTTACGTATGAACAGAAACCACAATCTGATGTGTGTTGGGTGTAATATGGAGGAGGGAAACATTTTGCATACAATTTGGAGCATTATTTAACCATTTTGGAAAACCATACAAGACAAAATAACTGCTTTTCTTGGTTGCCCACTTAATTTGGCTCCAAAAATAGCAATATTGTAGATGAAGAGGGGTTCATGAATGTGGAAAAATACTCTTGTGATTGGGACTCATAACTGGTAAGAGAGACATAGATGAAAAAAAAAGAGTTGTACAAAATACACAAACTAGCTTCAAGTACAGCAACATTTGAAAGCCTGAGATTATACACTGCAACTTTAAATCTCAATTTATTATCTTCCTTATCCATGTATACCCTTTCTATGTAGTCATATATCTATATATTTCTTACTTTACTCCTACTTTAGAAGAAAACAATCTTTCACTCTCTCCAATGCACTACTCTGTCTCACCCTATACCATATATATATATATATATGTATATATATATATATATATATATATTATCTACTGGCAGTCGCCAGTAGATAGTTATAGTTAGGACCTATTTTCCATAGGAAATCCGCGACATTCTATTTGAAATAACTCTTGCGTCGGTTGACGAATCTTCGCGAAATTTTCAAACTTTATGGCCCGCTCCGGTCCGCTCCTACCCTGAAAGTTTCGGGGTGATTCGTCAAGCGGGGGCCGAGAAAAAGGGGGGTCCCAAAACGTGTTTTCCCCATTCATTTTCCCATAGGAAACTTTAGACACGGCTACAGCCCGAACTGCTGAACGGAATTACACCAAATTTGGCAAAGAGGTAGTTCTTGGTTCAGAAAGAACCCTTTTGTTAAATGGTGTAAATCCGTTCAGTAGTTCCTGTGAAAATCACATATATATCTATGGCCGCGTCGGATTCGCGCACCCTCCCGATCACGAGCTGCATGCTAATTGGCTGTCAACACTCCAAATCAGGAAGTGTTGGCAGCCATTTTGTCCCTCGGTAGAACCGAGGGACAGAAACAAGTGCGCAAAGCGCAAAAAGGGGGCAGGGTAGAAACACCCTGACCCCCTAGGTCTGATCAGGGGGTCCCACAAGGACACCCTGGGCAGAAAAAAGCATTTTTTTTTTTTAAAAATCGGCGGGATGCGCTTAGGGTGTGCGAATCCCGCCGAGAAAAAAAAAAAATTGCAAGTGTGCAAACGCACAAAGAGGGCACGGTAGAAACACCCTGACCCCCTAGGTCTGCTCAGGGGGTCCTACAAGCCCCCTGGGCAGAAAAAAGCATTTTTTTTTTTTTTAAATCGGCAGGATGCGCTCAGGGTGCGCGGATCCTGCCGATAAAAAAAAAAATCAAAGCGCGGTCTCCCGCGCTTCGATTGTATTTTGCCCCCGGGTGGCCCAAGTCCCGGGGGCATGCAGGGTTTATTTATATAATGCTGGGGGCCTCTAAGGCCCCCAAGCCCCGAGGACCGCCACCCCCGGGGCTTTCATTTTAAAATGGTGCGGGAGGGCACTCGGCCCTCCCGCAGCCCCGGGACCACCACCTCCCGGGGCTTCTTTTTTTTTTTTTTAATTTCCTGTGTGGGGGGCTCGAGCCCCCACATGCCCGGGGACCACCACCTCCCGGGGCACTAATAATAAATGCGGGGGTCCGTAACGGACCCCGAGCCCCGAGACCACCACCGCCCCGGGGCTTTAAAGACATGGGAGGGGGGCCGCGCGGCCCCCCTCCTGGAGCCCTTGATGGCCCTGGGGACCGCCAGCCCCCAGGGCCGGCTCCTGCAGTGTACCGGGTGCCTACCCCGGGACACTGTAGTTTGCAATGACAGGGCGGGAGCCTCGCGGCTCCCGTCCTGTCATTGCAAACTGCTTGGATATTGGAAGAGAGAGCAGGAAACCTGCTCTCTCTTCCAATATCCAAAGCACATTGCTTTTCCACATGGGGAGCTGCATGTTAGCAGCTCCCCATGTGGAAAAGCAATGCCGGCTCCCAAGGGACGCGGGAGCCGGCGGGACTGTGGGGGGATTGGGGACCCCCACAGTCCCCAACGGAGAGGGCCAGCCCCGGGGGATGGGGTCCCCGGGGCAAGTAGTGGCCCGGGAGGGGCCACGCGGCCCCCTCCCCAAATTAAAAAAAAAAAAATTGAAAAAAAAAAAATGAAAGGCCGGCCCCGGGGGATGGGGTCCCCGGGGCCTTAAATGGCCTGAGGAGGGGGGCCACGCAGCCCCCCTCCAAATATTTAAAATTTTTAAAAAGAGGGCATGCCCCGGGGGATGGGGTCCCGGGGCCAATATAGGCCCAGGGAAGGGGGCCACGCGGCCCCCTTCCTGTTTTATTTTAATTTTTTTTTTTAAATGAAAATCCTCATGCCCCGGGGGATGGGGTCCCCGGGGCCAAAGAGGCCAAGGGAAGGGGGCCACGCAGCCCCCTCCCATACAAAAAAAAATTACAAAAAAAAAAGACCGGCATCGTGCCGGAGGCCCCGCCCCCACCCTGCAGCAGTCTGCAAACGCGTCCCCTGGCGCGTTTGCAGATGGGGAACGATTTCCCCTTGAATACTGGGGGTCCCTGGGGGCCAACTAGCCCACCAGGAACCTCCAGTATGCGCCAGAGGCTGCGTTGCAGAGAGGTGTACAGAGGCCACGCCCCTTTTACACCTCTCTGCAACGCAGCTCTGTGGCGCTTTGGAGGTACATGGTGGGCTAGTTGGACTCCAGGGACCCTCAGGATTCAAGGGGACTTAATCCCCCAACTTAAAATGCGCCACGGGCGCGTTTGCACAGTGGTGAAGGGAGGGGCGGGGCTTCAGGTGACATGTGTCAAACAGGCCCGTGGCGCATTTTAAGATGGGGAATTAAATCCTCTTCAATCCTGAGGGTCCCTGAGGGCCAACTAGCCCACCAGGTACCTCCAGTAAGCGCCACGGAGCTGCGTTGCAGAGTGTTGTAAAAGGGGCGTGGCCTCTGTACACCTCTCTGCAACGCAGCCCCTGGCGCATACTGGAGGTTCCTGGTGGGCTAGTTGGCTCCTAGGACCTCAGGATTGAGGAGGAATTAATTCTCCAACTTAAAACGCGCCACAGGGCGTGTTTGCAGACATGTCACCTCAGGCCCCACCCCTTCCTTCACCATTGTGCAAATATTCCTCTAAAATCAACCGAACTACGAATTCCGATTTACTCACCTGTTATCAGGAGAGACCTCAGTGCTGCATCTTTGAGCCCAGTACTGATCCTGAAAAGTAATTTTAACCGTACTTACCAGTAACTTGAATTTCCTTCCATAGGATATCATTGCCTGCTTTTTGCTGAAAAAGTTTCTAAGTGTCGATTTTGAAACATACAAATATTCCTCTAAAATCAGCCGAACTACGAATTCCGAGTTACTCACCGGTTATCAGGAGAGACCTCAGTGCTGCATCTTTTAGCCCAGTACTGATCCTGAAAAGTAATTTTAACCATACTTACCAGTAACTTGAATTTCCTTCCATAGGCTAACATTGACTGGTTTCACTTGGAAATTCTTCTAAGTGTGGAGTTTTGGAACTTTATAATATTCCTCTAAAATCAGCCGAACTACGAATTCCGATTTACTCACCTGTTATCAGGAGAGAACCCAGTGCTGCATCTTTTAGCCCAGCACTGACCCTGAAAAGTAATTCTAACCGTACTTACCAGTAACTTGAATTTCCTTCCATAGGCTAACATTGACTGGTTTCACTTGGAAATTCTTCTAAGTGTGGAGTTTTGGGACTTTATAATATTCCTCTAAAATCAGCCGAACTACGAATTCCGATTTACTCACCTGTTATCAGGAGAGAACCCAGTGCTGCATCTTTTAGCCCAGCACTGACCTTGAAAAGTAATTCTAACCGTACTTACCAGTAACTTGTATTTCCTTCCATAGGAATCCATTGTCTGGTTTTCAGCAGAAAAGTTTCAAAGTGTCGATTTTCACAAACTATAAATATTCCTTAAAAATCGCCTGTATGACTTAAACGCATTCTTTCAACTGTTTACAGGAGATGCACCAGTGCTGGATGCAGGATCCACCACTGAGTAAGAAAAAGTAACGATAACACTACTTACCTGCTAAGTGAATTTCCTCCCATAGGATAACATTGGTGATTCTATGTGAAAAAGTTTCCAAGTGTCAACTTTTAAAATACAATAATATTCCTTAAAAATCACTACTGTAACCAAAACGCTTTTACTCAACTGTTTACAGGAGATGTCCCAGGACTGAATCTAGGATCCAGTCCTGTGGTGAGAAAAGTAGTCCATAAAGTAACTAATTGCATTTAACTAGAAATTCACATTGAGCTCAATGTTGCATTGTGTTTGAAATTGTGTTGCCCATTGCAACAACTGTAACTACTGTACTTAAAAGTCTATTGCCTATTTGCAAAGTATTTAAACTAAAGTAATTCATTCTGAGAAAGTATATTTTGTAATGTAATGTATAATGTAATTACAATGTAATTTAAAAAATAAAATATCTAAAAATAAATAGTTGAAAAATGTTTTGTAAATCAGTATAAAAAAAATAAATATAACAATTAATACAATTAAAAAATTGTCATTTACAAAACCTTTGAAATTCACTGAAAAAAACCATAGGTTTCAGGCACGTTATAGTTAGAAATTAGCATTTAAAAAAACCTTACAAATTCACTGAAAAAACCATAGGTTTCAGGCACGTTATAGTTAGAAATTAGCATTTAAAAAACCTTTGAAATTCACTGAAAAAACCATAGGTTTTAGGGACAGTTAGAGTTAGTTGGACATTGCACTCGTACAAAACCCGTGAAATTCCCCCGTTATAGTTAGTTCAGCTAACTATAACTCGCGCCTCGCAATTCACTGCTGATGACGTCACATATTACATCACTCATGACATGGTCAGTGACATCACTGATGACATCACTGATGACATCTCAAATGACATCACTGATGACATCATCCATGTGATAATTTCATGCATCTTCTCACACCCTAATATAACTTTTGATACACCCACTCTTATTTACAGACTGCCATTCGCAAAACCATACACACTCCAATACCAATAACTATATACCCACTCACTGATTCTTAGGTCTACAGACACACATCTACTCACTCACCCGTCCAGTCACTCATACTTACAGTCACTCAGTACAGGACTATCATATGCACTCATACACCTATATAAACACTCACACACCGCCACTCATCCATAGAGGTACTCACACACCTAGTCAGTCATGCAAAAAATTAATCACACACCCATTTACTCACCTATAGAGTTATACACACACCAGCTCACTTAGTCATACAAATACTAGCACATTTGTTAGACTTGGCATCTTTTGGCGTGTTTCCCCTGACTTTTTGCTTTCTGACCTCCCGGTTTTGACTCTGTTTTTGCTGGTGTAATGATTCTGTGCACTTTCCTCACTGCTGTCCAGTGGGAAAGTGCAAGTGCTCCTGTATAAAATGTGTTATGGATTAGTGTTTCCATGATTGGCCTATTTGGTTTATGTGTCAGTCCCTTGTAAAGTGCACTGCGAGTGCCAGGGCCTATAAACCAAATGCTGTTGGTGGGCTGCAGCACTGGATTGTGCCACCCACGCAAACAGCCCGTAAAGTGTAACTCGGGCCTGCCATCGCAGAGCCTGTGCGCAGCCTGGGGCTGCCATGTCGACTTGGCAAGTGCACACACTTGCAAGTCCCTAAACCTTCCCTTTGCTACATGTTAGTCACCCCTAAGGTAGGCCCAAGGTACCCTGTGGGCAGGGTGCGTTGTATGCGAAAGGTAGGACATGCCCGGGTGTGTGCGGCATGTCCTGATAGTGAATTACAGCCTAGTTCGTTTTTCACTATTACAAGGCTACCTGTTCCCCTAGGCCAGAACGGGCAGTTTTGATTATTACAGCTTATAATCCTAACTGACCCCGGGAACATGGTAGAAATTCGAGTTTAGTATGCCGGGACTCAGAATGATAAAATGCAGCTTTTAGTGAAGTTGGTTTTAACATTCTGTGTTTGAAAATACCACTTTTAGAAAGTGGGTATTTTCTTGTCTAACCATCCAAGCCTGCCTCTGCGAGGTTGTGTATTCCTTGTCTGGAGTGTGAGTGACAGGGGCTGGGGATGCCAGGAGACAGGGTGAGTCAGCACAGGGCTGAATAGCAAGATCTACATGTAGATGGGTGGGAGGGGTCGCACCTGGGCCCTGAATAGGACAGTGCCTTCCCTCCACAATGCTGGCTCCACCTCCTGTGGTGCGTCTGATGTCCCTGGCCTACTCACTGAAAGAAGGGACGGAGACTTGTCAACAAAGTGCTCCAGAACTGGTTTGGACTAGGCAAAGGCCTCTCTGCCTTCAGAGAACAAAGGAATTTGGGATATAAATATTGGGGCCCTGACCCCATGAATTTAGATCTCGCTGGAATCAAGGAACCTGCCAAGACGAAGAGCTGGAAGAGCTGCCAGGAGGAGTACTGCCCCTTTGCTGTGTTGTTGCTTTGTTGGGTTGGCCTGCAGCTGCTGCTTCTGCCTTGGGCAGTGAAAGGACTGGACTGAACTTTCTACAAACTTGTGCTGAGTATCTCCAAGGGCCTGAAACCGAGCTGGCCTCCTGTTAAGAAGTCTCAGGGACTACAAAGACTTCACAAGCCTCTGGGTACCGCTTCTGGAACGCTGTTTCAGTTGCCACAGAGGAAGGGAACTGCAACCGACTCCGTCAACCGAATCCATCCCTGGCCGGTGACCTGTTTGCACCGAAGACCGCATCGCCCCGCTTCGCATCGCAACCCTGGTCTCACCGTGGCGACGTCCGACGCCGCCAACATCGAGCCGCTGCTTGCACCGTGACCTGTGGGCACCGCAGTTCGCATCGCATCGCTTCACTGAACCAACCGGACCCGACCGACGCGGTCGCTGCAACTGGCTCAAGAGTCGTGACCGCACCGTATTTGGGGCACCGCTCGCACGTCTGCAACGCACCGCTCCGACTCGCACCGCTGTCCGACGCCAGCTCCCGCACTCCGGCTTGGTCGCCTGCATCGCAACCTGTCAGCACCGCATCGAGCATCGTCTCACCCTGCATCGCACGCCTTGGACTCACCGACTCCGTCTGCACGACGCTCATCGAGCCGCTGCCTGCACCGCATCGAGGGACACCGCACCTTGCATCGCTCCGTCTTGCACCGCAACCGCGACGAACGCCGACCGGCTCGTACACTCCGTACCAGCCACAACGAGAAAGGTACTGTAACCGAGTCTGTTCAAGACTCTGCTGGCCCGTATCGACGCGGTCGGCTGGAACTGTTAGACTCAGGGGTTTTCAGCATCACGGTAGGCTCGGACGGAGCTACCGACTCGTACGAACTTTGCTTTTGTGCTATTCCTGCAAAGAAGAAGTTACCTTATCAAGTATTCATTCGTAAAGTATAGTATTGTGGATTTTTGTCGTAATTGGTCTTGTCTTGAGTATATAAAATATTGGTTATTTTTCTAAACTGGTGTGGTGTCCGTCTGTAGTGCTTACACTGTATTACTGTTGGTTATGTGCAAATGCTTTACACACTGCCTCTGAATTAAGCCTGACTGCTCGTGCCAAGCTACCACGAGGGTGAGCAGGGGTTACTTCACGAGTGTAACAACCCTTACCCTGACTAGGAAGAAGGGTCCCTACTTGGACAAAGGTGCAAGCCCTTGCCAACTAGAGATCCCATTTCTAACATTGGTGGCAGCGGTGGGATTCGAACCCACGCCTCCGAAGAGACTGGAGAGTGAGCGGGAGGAGAAGAGATTGGCCATAGAGGAGAGGAAGATGCTCTTAGAGCATGAGAGAGAACTTAAGGAGCTAGAACTTAGGAGTAAGTCAGGCTCAGATGGTGGCAGCAATTCATCCAGAAAGGCAGACAGGATTGTGCACATTCCCAAGAACGTAGGCAAGGAGTTCAAGAAGGGGGATGACATACAAAGGTGGTTTCAGGGTTATGAGGCAGCCATATACATGAATGGGGTCCCTGAGGAGAATTGGGGAGCAGGATTGTGGCCGCTTTTCCCCGGAAGAAGCAAGGGATGCTCTGATAGCTTTGGGTAGGAGTATCACCTCACCTATGCTGACATGAAGGATGCCCTTCTCACGAAGTATGGTCTTACTCCTGAAAAGTACAGGGATCAGTTAAGGTCCAGTAAGAAGTCTGATGCCAACACTTGGTTGGAATGTGTGGATGTGTTCTGCAGGTCTCTGGATGGTTGGATGAAGGGCAGTAGTGTAACAGATTTTCAGGGGCTCTACAACTTGATTGCATGGGAGCACTTGTCTAGTCTATGTTTTGCAGATCTGCGCCAGCACCTAGTTGATAGTAAGCTAACTGACCCCAGGAAGCTTGCTATGGAAGTGGACCGCTGGGTGAGTACCAGGGTCCACAAGAAAGCGTTTGGGGGAGACTCAGCCAAAGGTGGGCAGGGTCCCCAGCAGAAAGGTGGGGGGGACAAGGGTAAAGCACAGGAGTTCTCTAAAGGGCCCCAAACTAGTACCCAGGGTAAAGGTTCCCAGCCCCCGCTGATAAGAAGAAAGGGGTCTCTACAGGAAGCCTGTTGAGACCGGCCCCCGCAAGTGTTATGCATGTGACCAGGTAGGTCACTTTAAGGGGGACCCCGAGTGCCCGAAGGGGACACAGCCGCCCACCGGTGGACAGTCCAAAGTGTTGGCTAGTGTAGCGCTTGGGGAGGAGGGGTGCCCACAGGAGGGTGGGGATCCCGCAGAAATGACCCTTGTCTCACTAGGGGACAGTGAGATGGTCCCAGGAAACCAGGTGCCCCCTAACACAAAGAAATATAGCACCTGGGTGACCATTAATGGGAACAGGGTAGAGGCTCTCAGAGATACTGGAGCCAGTGTGACCTCAGTCCGGTGTCACCTGGTGTCTGAGAAGCAAGTAGTCCCAGGAGCATTCCACCAAGTAGTTGCTGTCGACAACTCTGAGCGCCAGTGTATGGTGGCGCTGGTTCCCTTTGAATGGGGGGGGGGTCTCAGGTCCCTTGAGGGTGGTTGTGAGCCCTACCATGCCTGTAGATTGTCTGCTAGGAAACGACCTGGAGCAGTCCTCGTGGAAGGAGGTTGAGCTCAGATCGCACTTGGAGATGCTTGGGTTGCCAGAGTGGGCATGCGTGTCTACTCGGTCAATGGCAGCCAGAAAGGGTGATCAAGAGGACTTGGAGCCTGAAACAGTGGCCCAAGTCCCTGCCAAGAGAAAGGGCAGGGGGCGTGGGAAACCGGCCCCCGAAGTTCCCACGGACCGGGAGGAGGCGGACTGAACTTTCTACAAACTTGTGCTGAGTATCTCCAAGGGCCTGAAACCGAGCTGGCCTCCTGTTAAGAAGTCTCAGGGACTACAAAGACTTCACAAGCCTCTGGGTACCGCTTCTGGAACGCTGTTTCAGTTGCCACAGAGGAAGGGAACTGCAACCGACTCCGTCAACCGAATCCATCCCTGGCCGGTGACCTGTTTGCACCGCAGACCGCATCGCCCCGCTTCGCATCGCAACCCTGGTCTCACCGTGGGCGACGTCTGACGCCGCCAACATCGAGCCGCTGCTTGCACCGTGACCTGTGGGCACCGCAGTTCGCATCGCATCGCTTCACTGAACCAACCGGACCCGACCGACGCGGTCGCTGCAACTGGCTCAAGAGTCGTGACCGCACCGTATTTGGGGCACCGCTCGCACGTCTGCGATGCACCGCTCCGACTCGCACCACTGTCCGACGCCAGCTCCCGCACTCCGGCTTGGTCGCCTGCATCGCAACCTGTCAGCACCGCATCGAGCATCGTCTCACCCTGCATCGCACGTCTTGGACTCACCGACTCCGTCTGCACGACGCTCATCGAGCCGCTGCCTGCACCGCATCGAGGGACACCGCACCTTGCATCGCTCCGTCTTGCACCGCAACCGCGACGAACGCCGACCGGCTCGTACACTCCGTACCAGCCACAACGAGAAAGGTACTGTAACCGAGTCTGTTCATGACTCTGCTGGCCCGTATCGACGCGGTCGGCTGGAACTGTTAGGACTCTGGGGTTTTCAGCATCACGGTAGGCTCGGACGGAGCTACCGACTCGTACGAACTTTGCTTTTGTGCTATTCCTGCAAAGAAGAAGTTACCTTATCAAGTATTCATTCGTAAAGTATAGTATTGTGGATTTTGTCGTAATTGGTCTTGTCTTGAGTATATAAAATATTGGTTATTTTTCTAAACTGGTGTGGTGTCCGTCTGTAGTGCTTACACTGTATTACTGTTGGTTATGTGCAAATGCTTTACACACTGCCTCTGAATTAAGCCTGACTGCTCGTGCCAAGCTACCACGAGGGTGAGCAGGGGTTACTTCACGAGTGTAACAACCCTTACCCTGACTAGGAAGAAGGGT
Organism: Calotriton arnoldi; assembly: GCA_963921515.1. Lineage (NCBI taxonomy): Eukaryota > Metazoa > Chordata > Amphibia > Caudata > Salamandridae > Calotriton > Calotriton arnoldi. The sequence goes on from CAWUFW010004737.1 coordinate 1,088,193, forward strand.
CCCTACTTGGACAAAGGTGCAAGCCCTTGCCAACTAGAGATCCCATTTCTAACAACATTCTTACGCTCTTATACAATAACTGATACAAGCACACACGTATCCATACAGCCACTCTCACAATCACACACTCTCACTTATAGCCTTTTAAATACTCTAACACACATATATACTGCCTTTTACATATGTAGTTACTCGCACATGTACCACTGAGATATACATTCACTCACTAACACACCCATACACACACTCACCCACCCAAGCAGTCCATCACAGACGCACTCTTCAAATCATGCACCCAGTGAATCACCCACTCACACATCTATGTACAGAGTCGCACACACCCCACCCACACAAACACTCAGGCACCCATACAGATACTCAGACAACGAATCAATAAGTCATATACACACACATGTAGCTATTCACAAACCCATGCAGCCACTTACACAGCAACAGACAGACGGATACAGACATTCACCCAGTTTAGTCACTAACCCATGCATTCAGTAAGATACGTTTAATCACTCACTTATACAGTTAGTCACGCACCTACTAAATCATCCATACAGACACTTATACACCCACTCATTCTTCAATACGCCTTTCCCTATATACATTAAAAATATTTAAACTTTACAGAAACACGGTCACTAGATGATGTCATCAGTGATGTCATTTGAGATGTCATCAGTGATGTCATCAGTGATGTCACTGACCATGTCATGAGTGATGTAATATGTGACGTCATCAGCAGTGAATTATGGGGCGCGAGTTATAGTTAGCTGAACTAACTATAACGGGGAATTTCACGGGTTTTGTACGAGTGCAATGTCCAACTAACTATAACTGTCCCTAAAACCTATGGTTTTTTCAGTGAATTTCAAAGGTTTTTAAATGCTAATTTCTAACTATAACGTGCCTGAAACCTATGGTTTTTTCAGTGAATATATATATATATATATCCAGTACCTCCACTCTTTGACTCATTTCAAGCCTCATTCTACTACTATGATCTCCAAAATAACTCTTTCTAGACTCTTCCCTCCTCTATACCTCCTGGCTCACCCCAAAACTCATTTACTACTATGATCTCCCAAACAGCCATTTCTAAATTCTTCCCTCATGTATCCCCCCCCTTTGACTCATTCCAAACCTCATTTTACTGCTATGATCTCCCTAATCCCTTTGTAGAGACTCGTCCCTCCTCCATTTCTCCTTTTTATTCATCCCAAACCTCATCTTACTACTATGATCTCCCAAATAACACTTTCTAGACTCTTCCCTCTTCTATACATCCATTATCCTATTCAATCCAACTAAGAGACTCACATGTACATGGCTCAATTTAACTCATATTTCCCTATATTAATCCACCACTAATCCCTTTGGATTCTGGAGTAGCGTCCTACTCGCCGGAAAGCGCTTCAACGCCTCGTTTGGGGTAGGAAGCATTATATAAATACAATTACAATATCTAAGCACTGAAAGCAACCCGCCCCCCACCACCACCAAGTGTTACAAAGTGGAAAGCCAGTATGGATATGTGCTGTCTGCTAGATAAACTGATATACGAATTGCAGAATTCTCCTAGAATCGCACCAGAATAAGGGGACAATGGCTGAAATATGGAGACACTGCCTCGACATAAATATAATGAAATGTAATGTGGTGGCTGCCTTTGATTTTTATATGTAGCAAATATTACCAAAGGTGGAAATGGGCAGGAACCAGTGGGATCGGCAGTCCTATACTTCCTTTTAGTAACACAAAATCTTTCCTGTAATTTTATGAACGAAAATCCATTCCCAGACGGTAGCGGACCTCACTAGCTGCAATCATTTATTTCCTGCAAAGCCTGTGCTGCTCTGGAAAAAGAGAGGGCAGCACAGAGAATGGTACCTTTTCCACCACACTCTGCTTGTGCCGCAGGCATCACAGGAGTGTTAGGCTTCAGGAGGGCTCTTATCCTGGGCCCAAAGCCCCTGAGGAGTCACTGAGCTGGGCAATATTGAGCTTATTTGTTCCATATGCGTGCAAATGCGTGATCATTAGCATTTTGTTGCGCACATCCGCACTTGAAAGGCCATCTGCTCCATCTCTTCCAATACTCTGAGTCACTTCTGATTTCTGCAAGAATGTGGTTTCTCCTTTTCAGAGCCTGTGACTGCTTGTTTCACATGCAAAATCAACCAAAGCTGACGGAAGGCCCCAAACCATGTGTGACACCTTGGCCCAGACTTGGATTTTTTGCTAAAAGTATTTTGCCGTACATAAATGATTTTTTTTGATTTTTTTTTACAATATAGCTATCTGTTAGTGAATATTTCGGCTCGTGGATTTTTCTATCCCCACTTTCGACACTGCCCCTGCTACTATTATCATTACCCTCTCCTGCCCCCAAAGCGTTGCTTACTACATTACAGCCCCTTCTACTTTTTTGCACTCAGACCGCTGGTTATTTATTACCAAAGATATAAGGGAAATTGCATCAGTAAGCAACATGGCTGGTATTCGCTTGTGTTTCCTGGCTGCCTCACTGCAGGCCGCATTTTACATGGTTTGCATCTTTTCTGCTTTCCTAGGGCCGCCAGAACCTGCAAGTCGCAAATTCAACCCGCCACCAGCACGAAATAATGTTTCAGCCAGCTGCACGACAGCAGAGCAGGTACTGTCTAAGCCACTCCGGCTGCAATGGTCGTGTAATTGCATCTCTTAAACTGTGTAGGACGTCTTATCTTTCAATTTGCTGTAACAAAGAAAGATAAAGAACAAAAAAAGGTGAGAAGAAGGGAAGGAGGAAAGAGAGAAAAAATTAAAGGGGGAAAAAGGAAATGAGGTTTGAAAGAAAGAATGACGGGTAGGAAGGGAGGCAGATGGGAAGGAAGAAAATAATGGAAGAAGGAAGAGAATTGACATATTACATCCGTGAATACAGCCAAGCTGCTGCGAGTTCCCAGAGAAGACATTTCAGGAAAAATAGTGAAAAATATGGAGGCAAACGAGTTTCAGATGGAGCACACCATGCTCATGATATAGTGGGTTTGAAGAAATACAGATTTGAACAGTAGGTGGCAGCAGTGCCATAAATAGGCGATGACAAACATGATGGTTAATGATTTGTAATAGGTCAGAGATATTAATATGTGGGGGCAGATTTACAACCCCCTGCGCCACCAGTACGTCACTTTTTGTGACGTACTGGAGGCGCATTTCACTTCTCCATATTTACAAGGAGAGGAAAAGCCACCCTGCGTGACTTTTCCTCTCCTTGTAAATATGGCCCCTTCACACGCAGCACTTTGAGTGGAAGGGGCGTTCCATGGGTGTTGCTGTGGGTGTTCCCACTCAACACCCATGGAATGAGACACATTTCCAGATTTCCGAGGAATCGTAAATCTGGAAATGCGTGTCAATGCTACGCCTCCCCAGGGGAGGCATAGCGAGGCGCAACGAGGAGAAATGTTTTCATTTCTCCTCGTTTTTTCCTCTTTCAAAGCGTGCTGCATTCTACAGCACGCATTGAAAGAGGAAAATGCCTGTAGTGATTGTTTTTGTGCAGGAAGGTGCCCCTTCCTGCACAAAAACAATCTCTCCACGACGCAGGCATCCTTGCACCCTGGTGCAAGGGTGCCTCCGCCGGCGCATGGCCTTCAGTTTGTGCGCCAGCGCAGGGGAGAGCACAGGAATGCGATATATCATTGTAAATATGTCGCATTCCTGTGCTTCAGAAGTGCCGCAGCGTGGCGCAGCCAAAGGGCTTGCGTTGCCGCGCTGCAGCACTTCCTTGTAGATCTGCCCCGTGGTTCGTTTGATATAACTTAATTTTCATACATCGTAGGTAAGATACTTTCACCATGAAAATGTACAAGTCAATCTGAAGGCAGCGTTGCTTTAACTTTTGTCATTTAAAGGTGGAAAGAAATTCAACAATCACAGTAACATTTTGCCCAATTTTCCTCTCATCCATTAATAGGTACTAAAGCACTTTACTTCCTGTCGCTTAGGCTCTGACCACATATAGGGCCTTTATAGTGAAGTGTATTTTTAGGTCTCGCCTGAGCCAGCGCATGCGCTGCTCTGGCGAGAGTTTTAGTAAGCGGGTTTTGGAAGTGCAAACAGCACTGGCGACCAGCTTGCGTTCACGTGAGCGTGCACGCGCGTCACGGGTCATTAAGTGCATCGCGATCGCGATCACTTTCACTTTCCGGCTTTGAAGTAAAGAAATAGATTATTTTTCTATTTCTTTACTTTTGCTATAATCGCGGCAAGCGCGGGTGCCGCGATTATAGCAAAGTAAAGAAATAGAAAAATAATCTATTTCTTTACTTTGCTACAATCGCGGCACCGGCGCTTTACTTTTAACATTAAAAGTAAAGCGGGTGACGTGATTATAGCAAAAGTAAAGAAATAGATTATTTTTCTATTTCTTTACTTTTGCTATAATCGCGGCACCCGCGCTTACTTTTAATGTTAAAGCGCTTTACTTTTAATGTTAAAAGTAAAACGCGGGTGCCGCGATTATAATGGTGTAACCAATAGGTCTCGCTTTTGGGACCTTATAAGTATTTAGTTACGCAACTGTTGCATGGCTAAACACTTATAAGGTCCCAAAGGCGAGACCTATTGGCTATGCCAATGCTTGTTTATATCAGCTATCCATGGTAATAATGTCCTACTTTCTGGACTAGTAACATTATTTAAGACACAGCTGTTCATCTCCACCCCATCCCTTCCCTAATTACAGGCCCGATGCGCAGGCCCGCAAGAGAATCATTCTGTTTAGCTGTCCAGGTCCCACCATCCATGTCAGGTGTCAATGTACATTTATTGCATCACAATTCAGTGGAACACCCATCCAATTGTATATTGCTGTTTTAGGCCATTGGAAACCTCAATTAGGGCGATCAGGCGTCCCGGATTTGCCAGGACAGTACTTACTGGTTTTTCACACGTTGTCACTGCATATTTAGTCACATTTGACTCATGTCCCAGTTGTTAGAGCGGGTCGGCTAAAAACTGTGGGAGGAATGTGTTCCAAAGCAGGGCTAGTAAGCAGCTGTTATAAGAAAGCATTTTAATAAAAAGTTATAGCACTGGTTTTAAAAATTGCACTGCTTTTTCGTAGTGCCTCTTTTGTGATTCTATGTTGCTCGATTGATGTACAATTGTAGTCCCTCTTCTATTTGTTGCAAAATGTCTGGGTTTTTGTTTTTCAAAATCTAGTCACCCAAATCTCTATACAACCCTATAGCTTTTAATGTCAATCCATATAGCACACCATTGTGCGGTCCTGTATGCTCTCTAATGCAGCTTTGTATTCTAACTGAAGGAAGCTGGTGTCTACAGCAAAGAGTGGTATGCTTCGTCTTGTGATCGCAGAGCCGCAGAAGAAGCGCTACAGAAATCGAACAAGGTAATACGAATACAGACAAATTCAACACAGTGGCTAGTATGCTTTTGTAGCACGATGAAACAAAATAAGACAAACATCTAATACAACGTTAAAACAATCTCCTTTTTTGGCCCAGGATGGAGCTTTCCTCATAAGAAAAAGCTCTGGACAAGATCTACAGCAGCCATACACATTAGTAGTACTCTTCAACCGGAAAGTTTATAATATTCCCGTACGCTACATTGAATCGACTGGGCAATATGCCTTGGGAAGGGAGAAAAGTGGAGAAGAGGTGAGTCATATTTATATAGTCACATAGTATACAGTAGGGGCTGGTGCTGTGGACGAGTGGCGGGGCGGAGGGGGATAAAGGGGTGGAGGGGGGACAAAACAAAAAATTAATTAAAACAAAAAAAACGTACCTGCAGCCAGTCGCGTCAAGCTCTTCTGCTCCTCTTCTCGCAGGCACAGGCTCCCAGACTCCATGGCGGACAATGCTGACGCTGCTCTCATGTCATGAGAGGAGCATCAGGATTGGCTTGAGCGCCAAGGATTTGCGCTCCCACGGAGATTGGGAGCCTGTACCTGCTGTCTGCAACCCAGCAATGCAGCTTTGTTGGAGAGAGCTTCAGTGCGCATGATGGTTTGGCTGGCCTGAGACGGCCGGCCAAACCGTCATGCGCACTGAAGGCAGTACACTACCACTCCTCCTGCACCTGTCGTCCCCATGACCCGCCCCAAAGACTCGACAGGAACGGAAAAATAAAACGATAATAAAACTTGTTTATTATCATTTTATTATTTTTTTCCTGCCATTCTGAGGCAGCTGGTGGGGGGGGGGCGGCGCTCCTCCGCTATAGCGTAGGAGCCGCGGCTGATAGTATGTTTGCTTCATGCAACGTGTGCACACATGTGGAAAAATATACTGTGTTTGTGCAAACTGGATTGCTCACTCATCTAAGACAAGCAGTTCAGAGCTTGTGTAGGGTCAGGGTGTAGATCCTTAAGGCTCCCTCATTCACAGGGGGAAGCATATTGACTATACTCACCTGCTGCTGGGTCTCCTTGAGGGGAATTCACAATACAGTGCTCAGTAAGCCCACATACAGCAAATGTTTATACGAGGCATAAAACACTGGGTGGAGGATTTTATTTCTACCACTATATTAGGATAGGAATTTAATTTTATCCATTTCACAAAACACATGTTTAAGAAACTGTATTATTATTTCAAGTGGCCAACTGTCCATCCCGAGGAACAAAAACATTTCTTGTCAGGGTCAACCCTCAAAGTCAACAAATTAACCAGAGCTTGTCCCCCTGGTAGCTATGGCACAAAGAAAGCTGGACAAATTTAGGGCAATGTGTAAAGTATTTATGCAGTACCAAAACGGTAATAAACCCCCCCCCAACCCCCACACAAATTTTTTTTTTATATATTGGACACGGTTGAGAGGTCTCATGGTCCAGGGTCATGGTAACCCTACCCTGCTCCCTTATGCTTAATTTTTTTTTTATTTATAGGACACGGGGGACCAAGTCCCTGTGTCCTGAAATGGCAGCTGCAACATTTTTCTTCATTTTGCAGCCAGTCAATCACAGCGCAAGCTCCCGCAGGAGTTCGCAAGTGCTTTTTGCTCCCAAGACAAAACAGCCAACAGAAAAAAAGCCCTCTTGGCCAATCAGACCTCTCTATTTTTTTAAGTATGTGATTGCCATCCAGATAGACAATGTTTTTGAACCTCGATTTCTTAAAGACTACTGAATGGAATTATACCAAATCACAAAAAACACACTTTCTGGAGCAAGATCTAGCTTTCTGCCAAATTTGGTGTAATCCAGTTCATCTGTTTTCATGCTATCGCTGTTCAAATTTCCTATAAAAAAAAATAGGGAAATTCCAATTTGGGACCCGATAGATAGATAGATAGATAGATAGATAGATAGATAGATAATTTTAATTTAATATTAAATTTACATTTTTTCACCCCCTGTCTTAAATTACTCTTAACCTTTCTTTACCACTACCCTCCCCTAACTGCTAAAATTACCCATATCTACCTTTACCACTACCCACCCCTAAACCCTAATTTTAATATATAATTTATTTATTTATTTTTTGAGGGGGAAACTACCCCAAAACTCCCTTTGTTTTTCATTTACTCCTAAACTTTCCTTAATCACTACCCACCTCTACATCCTAAAATTACCCATACCTCTCTTTACCACTACCCATCCTTAAACCCTAAAGTTACCCGTACCTCCCTTTACCACTACCCAGCTCTAAACCATAAAATGCACTTTAACTTCCTTTACCACTATGTACTCCTCACTATATATATACATTTACCTCCCTTTAACATCACCCATCCCTAAACTCTAAAATTACCCATATCTCACTTTAGCACTGCCCACCCCTTAACCTTTAAAGTACCCTTACCTCTCTTTAACACTGCCCACCCCTAAATCCTAAAATTACCCTTACCACCTTTTACCAATACCCACCTATAAGCCTTAAAATTACCCTATCCTCCCTTTACCACTACCCCACCCCTAAACCCTAAAATTACTCTGACCTCCCTTTGCCGTTACCAACCCCAAACCCTAAATTGAGTCCTAATATTATTTGTTTTAGACAGACAGACAGACAGACAGACAGACAGATAGATAGATAGATAGATAGACTTACCTTAAATATACTTACTATGTGTGGTAAAGGCATTGAAGTAAAGGCTGTTTCCCCCATCAGGCTGTTGGGTCTTGCCTTGATATATAGTACATTTTACATATTTTAAATCGAACATTCAAAATCATGGCCAAAAACAGCAGTTTTCCAGCAAATGTATGTAAAATATGTATTGCTGCACAACTGTATCTTGTGGCCTAATCCTTAGAAGAGTGCACATTTTCTTCTAAGGATTAGGCCACAAATGGAACAATATAACAAACTAGGAAAATCCATGGCCTTGATGTGCAGTTGCTCCAAGCACTGCCGAAGTAACAAAAACGTATTAAAGCCAATGGCTCTAGAGGGGGTGACCCAAATCCAACCGTTCCTCTGTACTTCCTATTGCATTTTTTCAGGAATTAATGACATCAGGTCGAGAGACGGCTAAGGGCTACAGCAGACTGCAGCCAGGCCTAAAAATTGGGACCCCTCTATGTAAATCTGCGTAGACACATCGACCTCTAGGAAAATCTGCATAGACAAATCGCTTACTTGCTCCTTGATTCCTTAGGATAAAAGAGTGCATATGTCTGGGTGAGGAAGCTTGAGGAAGCTCGTTCCTTCTCCCGTGACGTATTTAGAAATCACACACTTGACAGTGACTCCACCTGGGAGGGAGAAAAGTATTAGAATTGTTTCAAGTACCTAAACTCCCCCAAATGCAAGATATTTTCAATGTGAACTACGCTGTTCTGTGATTTTCAGAAAGAGAATTAGATATTGTTTTTATTTCATTTGAGCCTTTCCTTAAACCTAGGCAACACATGTGAATTGAACTTTGTTTTGAAAATCTCACAAAATGTCTGCTCCAGTCTCTACACCCACTCATGCAAAGGAGTATGTGTGATCGCTATGTGAACTCATCCATCTCTCGCTTTTACTTCCACCCTGCAGCGGTTCAACAGCGTCGCCGAGATGGTGCAGAATCACCAGCGTTCCCCTCTGGTGCTAATTGACAGCCAGAACAACACCAAGGATTCCACTAAACTCAGACATGCCGTCAGAGTCAGCTAGTCGGCAGAGAGACATCCCCCACTGTAGAAGGAACATGCTCACCTTGGCAACAGGACTTGTTATTGGAAAAGAGAACCGCTCTGAAAATAGCAGCACTGAAATGAAGCACATGTTGGACTTAAAACACATGCCCTGGAGTTTGATGTCCAGTTTCTGCAGTGCGGATCCACGTTGTATGTTATTTTAAATATGGACTTAAAGATGGCCTGCAAATGTGGATGCAGATATCGGACACAATATAACCTCACCTAGGTGTGCGAGTGCATTTAAGATATACGTCATGAAATTCAGGAATTTATAGCATTTTTTAATAAACCATGTTGGCTAGTGTGTGAAAAGAACGTTCGTCCAAAAATAATTATCTTGCAAGAAGGGAAGATAGTGCCCATGCTGGGAGGGGTCTTTGAGAGGGAGGGGGTTTTAGTTTGTCAAGAGTAAAAAGGATTCTTGCACCCTTAGGAGTGGATCAGGACAGAAAAGCGAGCACTCTGGTGAGTGCAACACACTCGAAAGCAGTGAGAACTGATGTCTATATAGATTTACATTTTCTGTTTTACTTTCACGTATAGCTCCCGATTTATATCATATATTCGGCAGCCCAAAACATATAAGCTAATACTGTACCATAAACCAAAACGTTTGGTTTGTATATTCCGTTAGATCGAAAGCAATATTTGACTGGTGCCTTTCGCAAACTAGTGTTATCTGTCCTTAGCCTGGCAGCACCGTCATTTGTGCGGATAACCTATTCATCAATATGTGGACTCGCCTGAGTAGCCAGAATGACGTCTGCTCCTACAAATTTCGAGGCTTGGAAATGCATTAAGTTAGCTACAAGCCACTGTGTGAACAGAAAAGTACGTCTATTTACCTTCATTTCCTACCATGGCCTGTGCTGTGTCTGAGGGCAAAATGCTGATCCTTCCATCCTGCCTTCAATTTAATAGTTTTCGATCTCCAGTTCAAGGTAACAGGCACACTTCTCTCATAACAATCAGTTAAATTATCAGTGCATAATTTGTTAAATAAATAAGTATACGCAGGGCCGGTCCTAGAACTTCTGAGGCCCCGGGCGAAAGGGAAGATGTGAGGCCCCTCTAATTTGCATGTAACATCCAGTCGCGGCCGGCATGACTCGCGGGTGGAGGGTCTCGCGGGGGGGGGGGGTTTAATTTAAAAATAAAATCCCCCTAAGCCAATCACAACGCTGCAATGGCAGCATTGTGATTGGTCGGGACGCTGACCAGCCAGGCGCCTATGGGGAGGCCATTTTCTCCATGTAGGCTGCATTGCAGCCTACATGGAGAAAGGCCAGAGTGCGCATGACTGGTTTGGTCAGCCCGGAGGGCCGACCAAACAGTCAGCGCCCTTAGCAGTGGGCAAGGCACTCCTCCCCTGCCCTAAAGCAGACCCGCCCGCCCCCAACCAAACACTTTCTAGTCTCGCAGTGCGAGAAGCAGAAACATAAAATGGTAGTTTTAGCATTTTGTGTTTCTGCTTCTCGCACTGCGAGAGCAGTAGGGGTGACGCTCCTCCGCCCTAGTGGAGGAGCCGCCCTTGGTAACATCACAAGAAGTGACATCACAGAAAGTGACATCACAGGACTATTGATCTTATTTGGCATCACTGAAGAGACCTAACGTGGATATCAGTAACATGGACAAAAATATAAATATACAAATGAAATAAGTCCATATATTTTAAAACTGTATTAAATGGATTACATTTGTCACATTGGATGGGAAAGCTAGGTGCAGGTCTCACAAAGATGTATATTATTTACTCCTCGTTAACTGATTGTTTCCAGATGAGTGCATGATACAATTTCCAGTTCTGCCTCATAAAGGGGGGAGATCCTGTTGAGGTAATAAGGGGCGGATCATTCAAAATATAAAATGACAAGAGAAAACCTCTCACACCATGGATATAATTGCAAATTTCAAAAGGCTCCCTTATCTTTCTGTGCCATTATTGTGCTACCTTAGGATGACATTAATACTTTGCAATTTGTTTTAATGTAAATCCTCTCACCAGTATCCCACACGCACATGCTAAGAGACGTAGGACAATATTTTTGTGTGTGAGCTCTTTACTCGCCAGAATTATGTTAAGTGCAAAAACATAACACATACAGTACAAAATTACAAGACACCATTGCAAACAAATAAAGTATGTACATAAATAAAAAAAGACTTAGAACAACCGAGACCACTGCTAAATCATACATTGACTTGAAGGTATGCTTCAGATTAGAGGGGTTTTCAAATCAACGTTTTTGATTTGGTGTTAGAACTGTAGGAAGTAGAAGTGGCCGCCTTTAGCGCTGGTGGAGCCCTGTGCGACAATGTTGGTGCCCCCCAATGACTCGCTCTGCCAAGGATTCCCTTACTACCACCCTTTAACAGTGCTCCTCAAGTCTCCATAACCACATTCTCGCTCAGATGCATTTAATTTGATTTGCAGCGCCACTGATACCAGTGTAGGTTGTCAGAGAACTTTATATCACACATTACACAGAGACAATCAATCATACGTGTGTAAATCACAAGAGGTAATGTTACATAAGACAAAGGACTAGGAGTCACATGACAATCATACTAGTAGGCAGTATAGTTTAATAGTGATTGATCTGGAGAAACACAAACTCTGAATTTAGAACGTAATACCATGGTTGGGGGTTCTCTTTAATAACCAGAATTGATTTCTGTCCAAATGAACCCTTTTGCAACATTAGGATAATCAAAGTCTGGGGGAAAAAACCATAATGCTGTAATTTATACCTTGCAGTTTGCATGCAGCTCTTAGATGACAGTTAATAGCTCATTGTTCTATGTTAGGATTTTGACTTATAAACTGCAAGTAACAATAGGATCTCTCAGACAAAAGCAGTAACCCACTGGCCTTTTTACATTATGTGGACTTAGTGATCTGCATGGTACATGTTCTTTGCAGCAGGCACATTAACCCTCTGTGCTACCTTTCCACAAGTCAAAACTTCCACTTGACAAAACTCCATCTCTCTCTAGGAAGAACATTAATCACCGGAGTTATCATGACATTTTTATTGTTGCCAATAATTGCTGGAGGACAGGAAGGAGGCAGCAAGGGCTTTTAGAAACATAATATACTTGCAAACATGATGCCCCCACCCGAAGTCAGCGCCTCAGTGCGATCTCATCGGTCGCACCGCCCTAGAGCCTTCCTCCTCAAGGGTCCTGTGACCTCAATGACAGAGTCACTGTTGCTCTAGGGTGTGCTGCTTCGTAGGCCTGCCCAAAAGACTCGAGGTGAGCTTCAATAGGGGTTGTAGTGGACAGGCCTTCAAGGTTAACCCACACTTGCCACCGCTATGGTCCACCTGCTGGTGCTCAGACACCATTCTTCTAAGGTCTTTCGGGGCCTTCTAAGGTCTAGCATGGAAATGTGCTCTCTCAGGAGAGTGGTCTGGACGACTGGTCATGAAGGCTGAATCTGGTTCCCCAGTTCCAAATTCGGCAGCTCTGACCATAGTGCCACATCCTCTCCCCCACTGAACACCATACTGCCCCACTGAGAGAAACTCGCACTGCCTTCAACTACAACCCAATTGCACCCCGCTATAAACACCCGGAGGCGACTCAATTCAAATTATGCACTAGACAAGAGCAATATGCTGCCTAAAAAAAAAAGTGACAACATCCTGGAAAAAGCAAACACTCATAAGGAATGCAAGATTAAGTAAAAGCATGTGAAATGTAAGCAGGAACAACATGGTTACCTTAACGCTTTTGCACTTATTATTCAGAAATCAATGAGTGCTTTTGCATGAAAAGTTAAGGCCATGACTACAGGGCCGGAAGGGACCAGTTTCAATATCCATTGCTTATATCCTTACAAAACGTAAGCAATATGGTTTAAAAAGACCACATTCGTGAATACAGAGCCGCAGTATGCATTTTGTTTTCGAATCCGCCCATCAAGCAGGTATTGCAGTACATCCAGGAATGGTGCACTTCCCCACCCGAGGAAAACAAAAAGTAGCGCTTCACTGGCAAACTCTGTAAAGTGGCACTAATGTGTTTTGGGTGTGAATAAAATCAATCTGGCCCCTTTTCGACCCACTCTGTCTTGCTTTAGTTATTTTTTACATTTTGAACCTTTTATTTCTCTCCATCCCAAGGCTGCACTTTGGAAGTGAAAAATGTCAGAAAAAAGACGACCTTTCCAGCAAAAGCGTTTTTATATTTTGGATTAATTTCTCAGGGGAACAAATAAAGGAAAGGAAAGAGGGAGTACTGGCTACAAGGCCCAGGGAAGGGGGCCCCCACACCTGGACCTCACAGCTTGCTCTAGTGCTTAGAGGCCCAGGGAAAGGGGGCCCCCTCCCCTGGGCCTTCAAAGCAGTAACGAGGCATTTTGTAAAACACTGCCCTAGCACCGGCAGTACTACATACATTTTAAATACACATTCCCATAAAAAAAAATGGGTGATGTAAAAGTTAACAAAAGCCAGTTGATCTGGCTACTCCCTCCTCCCCTCATCCACCTCGCCTTACCTGTGTCTGGCTGGTCCTGGAAACAAAGGGGCCTTCTGTCACCTAGCAACAAAATGCAGAAAGGAAATGGCCGGTACTTAACAGAGGTGCTGCCCCTCCCCCGACACTGTGAGCCATAATTGCTGGCCTGGCTGCTGTGCCTTCCCCACTCTGTTTGTACCTCCCCCCACCCCTGCACCCCCAAGAATGCCACGAGGAAGCCCTGACCAGCAAGGTCGACTCAAGATGTGTATTATGATAGTGGGGCAGGGGGCCTCATAGGAGCAGGTGGGCTAACTGTGAAAGTGTGGCCTTTCACACGGAAGCAGGGCCCCCTGTCTTTCAGCTGAGCGCGAGGCCCTGGGCAGCTGCCCACACTGACCATGCCTAGCGCCGGCCCTGACTGTATATGAATAAGTGCAGGGGCCCAAAGTTTTTCTTGGGAGACATTGCCGAGCTTGTCGAATGCCTCGTTTGGATTCCTCCCCTTGCCTCTTCCACCAACATACACTTCCTGTCTCTATCTCAGGCCTCCGTTGTGACGGAGTAACCCACCCACCAAGATCTAAATCAGGCCCTTTGTTTTTAATCCTTCTTTCTTCCCTTGCCACTGTATCCCTATCCATCTATGAATACTTCTTTCTCTCTTTCTTTGTCTTGCTGTGGGTCAAAGTCTTATGATGAATAAATAAGCCCCTGTTCCCAAAAATCTGCAACTGCGACACAAATTGAGCGGAGGTTCAAATATGGTTGTGCCCATATATGCCCAAGGATGGGTCTATGTGTTTAGGCATGGTGTTCTGCACTCTTTTATCATATAGTGTTATGAGCTATAATGGTGTATATCCTTCTCTGTCACCGTCTCCCAAAGAGGCCGCCACTTTGTATGAAATTTCCAGTGCAATGCACGGACACAGCTACGGAAATTAAAAATGCAGCACACTGAAGCGAACATTGCAGAGGGAATTTAGACTGGATGTAGAGAAAAAAACGATTGAAAACTGTTTAATAGCGGGGAGCGAGTTCCACTTGCTCAGGTTTTGAACTGCTTTTACTACTAGTTTTAAGCAAGTGGAAAAGGGAGCCAGAATTAGGTAGAAAATGCAAAAAATAATTCATACGAGTACATTTTGCTTGTGTTATAGACCAGTTTTTGAACCTATGTTCACATGGGGCATCCAAACACTCGTTACCTGGAGCAAATTTTATTTACTTGTGAGGGTATGATTTAGTGCCTGCAGTCTATACGGTCCCTACCCTTATGGATGGCAAAAGTAGCCAAGCACGCACACAGAGATTTTTTACCCTCTCCAGCAAGCAAAATCATAAATGTTTTAAATGATGTCTAAATGCTTCGAGACGGCAAAACATGATTGGGCACCTGATCTTTAAAAAATGTTGTATATGCATTATTAATTCTATAAAAAGATGTTATTACATCTTCTTCGATCTCCCACAGCACACTTCACACAGTGAGTCAGTCTTCAGCGTGTTGTGTGGCCAATGTCGTGATGCTTTTCCACGTTTCATAACAGGCATGTTCAGGTCACAGGGAGATACTGTGACCTATTCACTAATCGTTTTCCACATGTAAGTTGAATTTAGGCGCACAGAATATACACTTCGCAAACAAATTCAAAATCTTGAGTCACAGGATCAGGATTTGCAAAATAGCAGAAATTCCGTTAGAATGGCGGATTTTCTGTAATCATAGATTTTCTGTTTGGGGTTGGTTTGTGGCCCTTTTTAGGTTATCCTATCTCCAAAAGTTGGTGAACACTGACAAACGTAAAATTTCCTGCCATTCGCATACCTCTTGGAGATTGTCTCTCTAGATTCCCAAGCAAATATACCCTTATCAAAGGCAGAAGTAAGCAAGTTTCCATGGTGGGATTGAGAAGGGGGTACTCCTTTATTTAATATATCTAATGGGAGTGTAGATGGGTGTTGGACCGGACCCTTTCTGCAGGGTCACCCCAGCCTTCCTTTCCTGAACACTTTACTCCTGCTAATCAGTGGTAAAGCGCTTGTGCTTTCGCTTCTAAACTTGGTAAAATTGGTATACCCCGATGGGGTTACTTAATTTACTTATAACTTTCTAGTATATGGTGCACCAGGTACCCATGGCCTGTAAATTAAATGATACTAGTGGGCTGCAGCACTCATTGTGCATCCCACTAAAGAAGCCCTGTAACACATGCCTCCAGGCCTGCCTTTGCTGCCTGTGAGTGCAGGTTTAAACTGCCGTTTTGACCTGGCAAAATAAACCTTTGCCTGGCATTAACTTTCCATTTTAATACTTATGAGGCAGCTCTAAGGTAGGCTCTAACAGATCCTAGCGTTGGATGCATTTTACTTAAAAAGTAGGAGATGTGTATTTGTTTTATATGTCCTGAAAGTGAAAAACTCCTAAAGTTGTTTTTCACTGTAGCAAGGCTATCTCTTTCACAGACTAACACTGGGCTACCTTATTCCACTTGATAAGTGATAATTTCAGTTTGGAAACAGATAGAGAAATACTTTGCTCACTCACATGAATTATTATTAAAAATCCTTCTAATGGCAAAGTCGGATTTTAAGTTACTGTACTGAAATTGCCACTTTTAGAAAGTTGTCATTTTTCTACCTAAACTAAATGTGGCTTTCTGCCAGTGTCCAGGGTAACATGACTGTGAATGGCTCTCCTGTTGTGTGTTGTGTATTCCTTCTAGACATGGGGACACAATTATCCAGATTGGAGCCAACCCCAGGGGAAGAACTGGTCAGAACTAGGATAAGGAAGACTGGACCTGCTTGCCTTGAACCTAGGATCCCCACAAGAGACTCCAGGGGTCAGTTGGGAGACCACTTGTTTGTGCTACACGGACACATCAGGCTTCTAGATGCCTTCCCTGGATCTGCCCAGCTAACTGGACCTACCTGAACCCTGCTGCTGGCCTCTGCTGGAGTGAGTCTTGATCAACAAGAAGTACCCCCAGGTCCTGGATCTTTGGCTGGCCTAAGAGTGTATTCCTCCTGCATTAAAACTAAGCTCCAGGTGAAAATCCAGAATTTTTAGGCTCTTTGGGAGAGTGAGTGGGTTCTTCGCATCAGCAACAATCACCACGTCTCCCACCACTGCGAAGTTCTAATGGCGACCTGCTCTTCACTCCAAACAGCATCCGCCTGCATCTCTTGCCAAAGTGAAGCTCCAGTGACCACCGGCTCCTTACACCAACAACGATCTTGTTGCAGCCCCTGCCAACGTGAAGGTCCAACTGAGGCTCCTCGCATGGACTTGGACTTTATCACTGTTTGAGTGCTTCATAAATACATTTAACATTGTCTCTAAATTAAGCCCGACAGCTTTTGTGCCAAGCTACTAGAGGATTAAACACAGATTTAATCAGTGACTTTTGTGGTTCACCTTGTGAAGGAATGTGTATATTACGTGAGTGGGGCTTCCACCTTTCTCAACTAATAACCCAATTTCTTACAATGGGGAAAAACAAAAATAGTCAAATGCAGAAAAAGTACCACTTTTACATGTGAAGATTGTCCCACCTGGTGGAAAATCAGCATACACACATTTTACGCATCTCAGTACTCAATCTACAAGTGTTGTAGATTTACTTGAGTATTCATGGGATCGTATGTGAATGCAGTAGAAGTGCTATAAGTCATCAATGGGATATATTGTATTGACATCTGATGTGGACTGCTAATGAAGTTCTCCGAAGATGGCATTGTCTAGATTTTTTTTAAAACCTCCTTTGAATATTCTGCTGCTAACATAGCGTACTAGTGAAAACGCAGTACTAATAAAACTAGGAAATATTCAACTTTACCAGCTTTGAACTAGTGCTTCAATACTAGAATACTGCTCATAGCAGGCATTCTGCAAATGGAAAATAGTCCCTATTGGATATACCAAAACTTTTCAATAATGTATCATAACAATGAAGAGGGTTTCAGACTCAGTTATCATCCTGTTTAGTGTCATGAGGGTGACATTCAGCCATATATGGTTTTCAGCCAACATCACTAAGTATTCCTGGGATTGTAGATCTACAAGGAACCTTGAAATCAAGTCCAAGACTATTCACAATGAGTTTGTTTTTTAATGATCTTCTTTCTTTACTTTGTTGTTCCACAACTCTCTAAAAGGAAAGAGACAACAATTCACAATGACGTCATTCTTTGGCTCGCCATGGGATGATTGAGATGTAGGTGACCTTTCAGGTGTATTTATAACCTTCTTTATTTGCACCAGATTGGCAGCAGCATCTAATAATCTGAACAGTCCATAAACAACTCGTTTATGTTTAGAAATAACTACTTTCATTAAAATCATTAAAATGCAACTTATCTGTCAAAAGAAGTCCAGTGTATTCCAGAAGATCTAAAAGTCAATCAAGCCCAGCATTTATAAGATGCGCACATATACAGGTAGTGTTGGACTTGGCCCTTTTTGCAGGATTATCCCCAAACTTTTTGGTCCTTCCTCCTATTTTTTCCTGACCTATTGTTGTTGGTTTTAGGACTCTGGGCACTTTACCAGTGCTAAAGTACATATGCTCCCTGTGTAAATTGTTATTATGATTGGGTCTCCCTGATTGGCATATTTTGATTTACTGGTCAGTCCCTAGTAAGGTGCACTGAGTGTGCCGGGGCTGGTAAATCAAATACTACTAGTGGGCCTGCAGCACTGATTGTGCCACCCACATGAGTAGTTCTGAAACGGTAACTCAGACCTGCCACTGCAGTGTCTGTGCGCAGTTGTTAACTGCCATGTCGACTTGGCAAGTGCACCCACTTGCCAGGCCCTAACCTTCCCTTTTCTTACATGTCAGTCACCCCTAAGGTAGGCCCAAGGTACCCCTGTGGGCAGGGTGCAGTGTATGTGAAAAGTAGGACATGTACTGGTGTGTGTGTGACATGTCCTGATAGTGAAATACAGCCAATTTCGTTTTTCACTATTGAAAGGCTATCTTGCCCCATAGGACAGAATGGGGAATGCTTTGTAACATTTTACAAGCATACCTTCCCATAGGGATAAAATAGAAGGAAAAAAAGTTTAGGCTCTCTGAACTCAGAGTTTATTAACACATCTTTTACTAAAGACGGTTTTTAAAATTGTATGTTTGAAAATGCCACTTTTAGAAAGTAGGCATTTTCTTGTTTAACCATTCTGTGTGCCTCTGCCTGTTTGTGTATTGACTGTCTGGTTTTGGAGTGACAGGGGCTGGGGAGGTGCATTCTCTCAGACAGCCACTGGGGGTGTTGATGTGTGTCCTGCCTTTCCTGAATGAGTCAGGGCTGGGCTGAATAGACCTGGGCTGCATTCAGAGTAGGGGGAGGAGTTCTCACTAGCACCTGAATAGGCCCGGTCTGCATTTAGAGTGGTGGGAGGAGATTTCCCTTGCACCTGAATAGGGCCTGTCTGCCTTACACAATGCTGTCTCCACCTCCTGCCGGGCAGCTGCACCAGAGAGGACAGATCTGGTTTGGACTGGGCTCAGAGACCCTTGCACAAAGAGAACAAAGACATTTTGGGGTATAAGTATTAGACCTAAAACCCCTGAACTTTAGACTACTTCTGGAATCAAGAGGAACCTTTGCTGAGGAGAAGAGCTGGAGAAACTGAGGAGAAGTACTGCCCTTGCTGTGTGTCTGGGGTTGGCCTGCAGTTGCTGTTTCTGTCAAAGAAAGGAGAAGGACTTTGCTGTGTCCCCTGCTTGAGGAAAGTCTCCAAGGGCTTGAGTAGAGCTTGCCTCCTGTTTTGAAGTCTCAGGAACACAAAGACTTCACCCCCAGCTCCACTGAACTTCCTTGCTGGGAGTTCTGACCTGCCAGGAGTGCCTGTGACTGTGTGGGACCTCTGGAGATTGTTTCTGCTGCTGGGAGCTGGAAAGCAACGTAACGCTCTTATTGCGACAGTTTTTACGAAGCAACGCCGTGGTGCGAGAAGAATCTCCCCACAAAGCCACGCCGCTGCTGAAACTGACGCAGCGCCTGTCGCCGTGGCAAGAATCGACGCATTGAGGGATCGCGGCTGAAAAGGTCGACGCAGCGCCACTCGCCGCTGCCGCATTTTTCGCCGACTCATCCCGGATTTCCACGCATCGTCCCTGTGCGGCAAGTTTTCCCCGACGCATCACCCGCAGATCGGAGTCGTCTCAGAATCGACGCATAGCTTCCCCCTACAGACCGGACCCGACGCATCGCTCCCCTGTGTACAGGGGAACTGTCGCATCGCGTCCACGAAGGTCTCAGGAACGACGCATCTCTTGGTTTTTCGACGCTTCTCATCGCTGCGGCTGTTTGGCTTGGTGAAATTTCTCGCAACTACAGGTACTTTGGAAGAAATCAAGCAGCCATAGTTTTCTATGGACTCAGTTTCTAAAACCTTTTGAAAGTCATTTTTCTTAATATTTGTATGTTGGATTTTTGTAGTTTTGGTCTTGTTAAGTTTAGATAAAGATACTTTATTTTTTTTCTAAACTGGTGTGTGTCCATTTGTGGTGTTATCACTGTGTTACTGTGAGTGTTGGTACAAATACTTTACACATTGCCTTTGGGATAAGCCTGTCTGCTCGTGCCAAGCTACCAAGAAGGTGAGTAGTGTGTATCCCCCTTACCCTGACTAGAAGCAAGGGTCCCTATTTGGACAAAGGTACCTACCTCTGCCAACTAGAGACCCCCATTTCTAACAGGTAGGTATTTTGGTGGCAGTCTTGGAGTGTTTTTAAGAAAAGCTAAGTTTATAGCGCTGATCTAAAGTAAGAAAAGGAAGACACAGTCCTTAGCCGTATATAGAAAAAAGGGGTTCCCCAAATTACTTCTAGGTCCAAGAGGAGGGGAAATGTGACAATCAAAAAAGAAGAAACCTCTGAACTGACCTATATTACTTTACTGTACGACCTATGTCGGTTCAAGCTATGCAACCAGCTTCAAAGAAATTTTTAACGGAGTCATTTTTGTGCAAAAATGCATACATCTTTATTAATATTTGATCTTAGAACATAAATTATTCATAAAAATACATCTCATATGAAGTTATCCCAAAAATATCAGGTTTAAACAATAATACATTCATATACTTAAATGTCTAACACTTTGAGAATAGAATGGCCACATTTAGACAGTCAGTGCAAAAAATTAAGTCAGGTTAAAAACAATATGTTACATTATAATCAGATCTTCATCTGTGGCTAAGTAGCCTGAAATGGGACAACAACAAAGAATCTAAAAACAGCAAGTATTTACAATCAAAAGTTGTGTACATTAGAAACACCCCACGCTTACACTTCACTCCTACATTCACTCTCACATGAACCCAAGCACCCTGACACTCATACACAAACACAAAACCCTTTCCCCATGGAGATCCTAGAAACCTTAATAAGGACAGATACAAGCGAACAGTTCCACATTCAAATTAATAGTTGTATCCGTCTCTGAAGGAACTCTCCATGCAAACAATAATGATCTACGCGGCTGGTGGGATTCGATATGGCACCACCTTCCTCAGGACCAAAAGTTATTAAAAACATCTCATATGGGATGAGCGAGGGTATCTACAAAGCAACAATACCAAATATCAGTTTATATATTGCTTCAATAGCTGGTTGCATTTAAATACATCATAGTTTAATCTACCAACATCCTGATAACAGATAAAATCTCACTATCACCATTAGAGACGTGCACAGAGAGATAAGCTCACCCAAACGTGTAATCCCAATCAATTATAAAAACCGAATGTGTGGCAAAAGCAAAAAAGAGGAAAGAAAAAAAAAATTTAAAAAAAATTAATTAAGAGTAGGAACTCATTATAATCTTTGTTAGTGTCACCTATTCTTCAGATGGCTAAGAAGGAAAAAAGAAAAAATTATCTAAATATGTTCGAAAACCTCAAGTGGTATATCTGAGGCTAGAATAGCTCTTACCAATAAAGACAAATACACAGACAAAAATCAGGAGGTCACAATGGCGTTGAGGCATCCAAATTCCATGCCGTCGAACAATTACGTATCTAATAAGAAAAGGAGGATTTGCATGTATCTAGGTATATGTGTTCTTCAAAGGTACTGTGTGAGGTAAGAAAAAAATTATATAGGGCATATGTTGGATCTTACCCTAAATCTTTGATCCAGCTTATATGAGTCCAGTCAGAAACTCAAAGTCTCAGCACATATATTTTAAATTATTAATCCTTTGTGATAGTTTTCTTACTGTGGTAAGAGTAGCCTGAAAACAAAGAGTATAGCATGAAGATGATACTCTTCATATAATGCTATGCTTTTATCTTAAGGGCTGTCTTTTATTACTCGTAGCTGGAGTAAATATATGTCCATTATATGAAGCGTATTATCTTCATGCTATACTCTTTGTTAGGGTAAGATCCAACATATGCCCTATATAATCTTTTTTCTTACCTCACACAGTACCTTTGAAGAACACATATACCTAGATACATGCAAATCCCTCCTTTTTCTTATTAGATACGTAATTGTTCGACGGCATGGAATTTGGATGCCTCAACGCCATTGTGCCCTCCTGATTTTTGTCTGTGTATTTGTCTTTATTGGTAAGAGCTATTCTAGCCTCAGATATACCACTTGAGGTTTTCGAACATAATTAGATAATTTTTTCTTTTTTCCTTCTTAGACATCTGAAGAATAGGTGACACTAACAAAGATTATAATGAGTTCCTACTCTTAATTAATTTAAAAAAAAAAAAAAAATCTTTCCTCTTTTTTGCTTTTGCCACACATTCGGTTTTTATAATTGATTGGGATTACACGTTTGGGTGAGCTTATCTCTCTGTGCACGTCTCTAATGGTGATAGTGAGATTTTATCTGTTATCAGGATGTTGGTAGATTAAACTATGATGTATTTAAATGCAACCAGCTATTGAAGCAATATATAAACTGATATTTGGTATTGTTGCTTTGTAGATACCCCCGCTCATCCCATATGAGATGTTTTTTGAATAACTTTTGGTCCTGAGGAAGGTGGTGCCATATCGAATCCCACCGAAACGCGTGTAGACCATTATTGTTTGCATGGAGAGTTCCTTCAGAGACGGATACAACTATTAATTTGAATGTGGAACTGTTCGCTTGTATCTGTCCTTATTAAGGTTTCTAGGATCTCCATGGGGGAAAGGGTTTTGTGTTTGTGTATGAGTGTCAGGGTGCTTGGGTTCATGTGAGGAGTGAATGTAGGAGTGAAGTGTAAGCATGGGGTGTTTCTAATGTACACAACTTTTGATTGTAAATACTTGCTGTTTTTTAGATTCTTTGTTGTTGTCCCATTTCAGGCTACTTAGCCACAGATGAAGATCTGATTATAATGTAACATATTGTTTTTTAACCTGACTTAATTTTTTGCACTGACTGTCTAAATGTGGCCATTCTATTCTCAAAGTGTTAGACATTTAAGTATATGAATGTATTATTGTTTAAACCTGATATTTTTGGGATAACTTCATATGAGATGTATTTTTATGAATAATTTATGTTCTAAGATCAAAAATTAATAAAGATGTATGCATTTTTTGCACAAAAATGACTCCGTTAAAAAATTTTTTGAAGCTGGTTGCATAGCTTGAACCGACATAGGTCGTACAGTAAAGTAATATAGGTCAGTTCAGAGGTTTTCTTCTTTTTTGACAGTCCTTAGCCGTAGCAGACCAGCCAAGCCCTCATCACCCGTCTTAAGTTTGACCCTGGGAATGGACATAGACTTTCTGCGGTTATTGCACAGACCTGTGGTAGAGGGGTAAGGCATAAAGTGGGTGGATAGGTACACTGGCGCTAGATTATACATCCAGTAACCCTAGTTGAAGCATATGCGTTTTTTAACAGGAGACCATTGCAATATCCTCTGTGCCTGGGTGATTTGAGACCCACAATAAGCCACCCTGCTGCATTTTGGGCTCTTCTGAAGGCACTCGATTTGCCAGGAACAGAGCTTTGAGTATAAGAAGTTGAAACAGACCAGTCTTGCGTTCACTAACCCTCCCCGATACCGTAATTACTAAGGTCTTTTATTCACTGTACTACAGTGGAAGAAGAGGTTTAAGATGGCTCAGGTGATGCAAACAACTTCTGAACACTTTCCACCTGGGGCCATATCACAGAAGGTTCTTGGGAGCATCCAATTTATGCATCTCTGGGCACTTTGGTATTACAGAAAGAGCCACAGATACTTGTGCAGTTCCTTTCATAACATGGATTATGGTGCCACATATTTTGAACCCACAGGATCCCAACGGGGGTGTTCCCTTATTTGCCGGGGGCATGGATCACCTGTGTCCATGGCATGTTGCAGATAGATGCAGTGGCAAACATTCTTTTGGGAGGTGTACCTATTGTGCCCACATATGTGGTGGCACACAGTCAGAGCACCTACCACCTAAGAGTGCCCATTGGAGGTGGGCCAGGGCCCCAGGCATGCCCCATGCATCCCTCTGTCAGCAGGTACATCACACATTCCACCAAAGTGCTGTTGGTCTATCTGCATTGAAAGACTGAAAAGTGTTTCAAAGCTACACTGTCCCCCAGTTCAGGGACAATGTGTGCCTGCACTGAAAATAGCACATTTTTAATGAAATATGGAGCACTGTCCCAGTCTACATTAATTGAGACTGACTGCTGACTGACAAAAGCGTGACGCAGGTGGAAGGCGGAAGGGCAGAGCGAGAGCTCGGTGCGGAGAAATATAGCTGCGGCGTTCAAGGAACTGGAGCAGCTGCGGTGCTTTATCAGCCCGAGTGCTTGGAGCTCGGTGCCGCTTGGGTCACGGCTCTGTGGTGGCTTACTGGCTACGGCTCTGAAGCAGTTTACCGGCTTACCAGTGGTGCAACAGCCGGACCGGCCGTGTGAGCAAGGGCCAGCTTTGGCAACTGCTGCCACTTGCTGCTTGCTGCCTGGTGCACCACTTGCTGCCTGGTGCGGCACTTGCTGCCTAGTGTTAGTACTGGGCGGCCTGCGCCGCAACGCTGCCTCTTGCGGACGGGAAAGCGCTGAGAGCGCGCTTGAATTTTTGAGCCATAATACGCAAAGGGCCGCCGTTTTCCACCCAATTTAGGAGTGCAACGTGTTCAGAGTGAATTCAGGACCACAGGATCGCAGAACTACCTAAAGGTACCTTGGGGGCACTGTGAGACACTGGGGGGTACATTGGGAAAGTAAGTAAAGTTTAGAGCTGCAGGTTCTTCAGTCCAGGCGCGGAAGTGGCCGGCATTAGGTCGGTGTGGCTTGCTCCTGCTGAGGGCCTGCCACCTCACTCCCCGCCCTCATGCTCTCATGGCACCATTCCTGCCCATAAGGAGGAAGAAGAAACTTCAATCACTGTCAACTGTAAAAAAAACACTAAAGTAGAATTAACTGGAGAGAATCAACCATCAATTTCACCTGTGATACGAATGTTTGAAAAGTCAACTAAAATACTGCATAAGTTTGACTTCCCGAAGGACCCAGTGGGGTATAATGTTGACTATGCAAGAAGGTACAAATATCCTTCCAGCACCAATTACACCAATTATAGGTGCAGAACCTACTTTTTCTGATCAAAGCAGTAGCATCATGGATCAGCCTGAAATACAGCCAAATTGTGAGCTGGTATAAAATAAAGATTCTCAATGGGGGCCAATAACCGACTTGGAGTTGTTTTTTCACTAGGGCCACTTTCATCACAGTCCTTAACTGGTTTATGTTCACCTCAAAAAACCCCAGAAAAGTTTTGAAGACCATTATTGAGATAAGGTGCTCCGCCGCCACTTGAAGTAAGATCATAATAATGCCCGGAAATCAGTAAACCACATTCCCCACAAAAATCAATCATGACAAGTTGTAAGGGGACAATTGGAGCAACAACAATTACTCTCTAGCTGCACTAAGAGTTTACTGCAATTCACTTCAGATAAACAGTTTGACACGTTAAAGGAAGTGTTGTGTTGCTGCAGCCCAACCCCAGACAGTTTGGTTCATTGGAAAACTGACAAAATGTTATCAAAAAAAGAAGAGAATATTTACTTTTGGAGCAGGCCACGTTTATACAGCAATCCGATCAATAGCTTTCAGCCTGTACAAGATAAATTAGCGTCTGAGGGCCAACCAGGTTCATTATCAGTGAGTAAGAGGCTGAGGAAAGACAACCCTGTATCTTTGCAACATCAAGCCTCTCCAGCAGAACCAATAACTGAAACAGGGGCTATTTGGGATATTTTCTTCATAACTTTGCAGTTGACATTAGAAGCCCGAACTTATCAATCAAATAAAATGGACGTCCAAGTGGACCTCCTCAATGTCATGGCAAAATCAGTCTCGGGTATTGATCAGAAATTATCCAATTTAAGTAATCTAATAACCTGAGCACAAACACAAGCAGAAACACTGTACAAACATTGCACTTGTGCACCACTGATTCACAAATTAGCAACAACTCCAGATGTTTTGACCACCCTAATTGAAGATATAAAAGTAAATCTGCATTGTCCTGGTTGTAATAAGAATCCATTATGACTGTTCAACTAGTGTGGAAAACTGGTGGATTTGATAATAGGAGGACAGTGAGTGACAGAACAGCGACTCACATCAAACTATAGAGCCATTAGGGAAGAAGGATGAGGCGGTTAATGCTCTAGTGTGCAAGCTTACAGACCCGACGATCCTCAACCATCTTCTCCATCATATATAATGATTAAAAAACAGAGGAAAAAACAAAGCAAAGCTAGAAACAAGAAAAAAAACTGCTTAGTATGCTATCCCTTGTACTACTACTACAATAGCAAATTACATAATTAAACCTAATGAGGAGTCAGGGAAAATACGGAATCTGGTAGGCAAGTGCCCAAGGGAAAGGAAAAAGCTCTACTCTCTCTTTGACAAAAAACATGGAAAAGTTCTTGAAACACCACCACTGTTGAACAGAGTGAAGTATCAACACATCCTATAGCTCCAGTGATCCCTGGCTTTCTGGTGAGGCCATGTATCTCAAAACAACATCAAAGGGATGATGCCTGGTTCCATCAAGAGCCAGAGGTTAGCAATATGGATATCCTTACATCCGTGGTAGTCACTCCTCCACTCGCACAAAGAAATCGAGAAGTTATGACTCATGAGAGCTTAAAAAACCAAGATATTAATCCAGTGGAACTAGGCCAAGTGATAGAACCAGCAGACCTGCTTTGGACCAACAATCTACCTGAAAATGGTCACACTAATTTTGGAACAGGTAAGCAACCAATTCCCATGCTTTTACTGAAGTAAGTAGTCAAACCATTTTTACCCCAGAATACCACTCTAGAGGAAACCACAATAATATGAATTGTGGAAACATTTTAAAACTTCAAATGGCCATTCCATCACTTGATAAAATTAAAACAGAAGATATTGAATCCATCAAATTTGTATCCAATAAAGAATCCACCTTGGTGACTTGGACCTCTACTCATCTAGCCGGGAAAGTCCTTCAGGAAAACAACTTCATTTCAAATTGGGGAATTAAAATCAGTAGGCCCCCGCTAGTTCTCTACCCAACATCATTTGATTTATCAAAGGAGTTTTCTCGGCTGGCCACAAACTAAAGATGATAATCACCAAGTATACTCTGTTCTTAAAAATCCCATCCGCAAAATGGTTTTACTTCAAACAGTTTTGCACATGCTCTTCTATGAAGGATGATTTTACTAGCTCGTAAATTGGTAGTATTAAAGAGGAGGTGAATTGCATCAGAAGCCAATGCAGAGCAGGCGTTTCGGTTGACATAATGGCTTTCAAAATCCTTTTATTTTCCTCGACAGTGGAAAAGAAAAGGGTAGACCTGTTTTCCAGAAAGGAGGAGATGCAGCTTCTACCGAATTTGGGCATCTACCAGTTACAGCAAGATCTGCTAAAATAATTTTTATTTTTTTATTGAAAAAAGCATTTAGAAGCTCACACAATTTAAAAGATGAAGTGCAGGATAACAGTGATCCAGCGTGAACCCAATAAATTGATCAGGGATATATATTCACTGGCATTACGTACTTTGGCCCATACACATTCACCCGAATCCCTGATGCGCTGGGGTCAAGTTTGTTAACTTTGCCTTAATTTTACTCTTGATTATTCAGGTTCAAACTTTAATCATACTGAATATTCACATGTCTGAATAAATAATAATCGACTTTTCATCTACTTGGTCGATGGACCAATTAGTTGAAGAGTTGATGGCAATGGAATTATAAAAGAAACATTTAATCAATAGAACTGGCTAAAATAACCACAGACTCTCGGTGAGATTTAATAAATTTTATCTAGTAATAATAAATGCTCATATCGATTACTTTATAAGTTCAAATACTGGAAACCTCATGAGAGAGAGGGGAAAATCTAATCATAGCAATATCAGAACAATTATTTCAAATATACATTGCAAAGAGTGGGCAGATGAAGAGACATTAGATGCACGTAAATATATTTGTTTAAACTAATAAATCGGAGGGATAGATGAAGAGACAAAAGGTACAAAGACAAGAAATTTGACTGCAAAAATAATTCTGCAATACTGATTAGATCAAATACAAACCCAAAGGATCTGTAATGGGAAAACTACCACCCAGGCCTAGGTAGTAGTGGGGACCCCCAGACCAAGAGTCAGGGATCGAAGACTCAAGAATCAGGACAGGTCAGGAACAGCTAGGCCTCTCTGCAACCCGACGAACAGCGGCGCACCCCTCACTCGGACACCTTCAGCCTAAGCGACCCCCAGCAGCTACAGCTAAACCACACCCCTAAAGCACCTATTCTTATACCCTAAAAAACACGTCCATCCCACAATAGTTGCGAAGTTCACAATTTCTAGCTAAGGGATTGGTTGAGTTCTGGGGGTGGGATGTCACTCCACCATTAAATCATTTTTTCTCTAGACTACACCATTGTTCCACACATTTTTTTTTACATAGTCATCAATACCCCTTCTCTCTCAAGAGTACACATGTAACAATATTTTGAACACTTTTATAAATTCAACAACTTCGGGTTCCGTTCCCACGATGACACTGGCGTTGGCCGCTTGTCAATGTTCATGTCCTTCACCAGGTCACGTTTTTTCAGCTTTGCACAGCAGTTCATTCATGTAATCACATGGTTCCTGCTTGCTCTCAACTTCACCCGCCCTTTCTGAGGCCAATTTAACAAAATGGAAAATTCGTCCATTACTAAAAGAACGGAAAACAAACATTTATTAATTATGTGTTAATGCATTTTCACTGTTTACCCCTCATCTTAACTCTACTTCATGTTAACGGTTAGCCTAGCATAGCATAAGCAGAAAAGCGGCATTATTCATTAGGATAAAGCAACACACGTCATGCTTTTTACTAAATACACCTGCGGCCTTGCCATGCAAACCTTCTTAATTTGCTCTAAACACAAGATTATTACATTTCCGGTTATTTAAGTATTAATTTCGTTTAGTTCATGCAATTTGCAAAGCAAACCTCCCACGTGTAGTGTAATTGTGCACATTAATCATTCTAACTCTACTTACGGTTAGTACATATTATAGGGGTGTTCAAATGAGCAGGTTTCTTTCGTGAAATCCTGCTCCATCAATCCCCCCTCTGGTGGCTTTTAGGAGCCATCATAAATACTCACCATACTGAGTGCCACCTATAATGTATTTGGATTTTACTTTCTTTTTCTTCTTTTATGGCACTCTCATCTAACTTTTTCATCATGTCATAGTATTCTTCATTTATTTCTTCTAACTCTATCTCTTCTCTCTTTCTTTTTATTCCTTTTCTTTTATTCTTTTTGTCTGTTGCATCTTTTCTTTCTTTTATGCATTTACAACACTTATACGCTGTTAATATTACTAGAGCTACTATGGCTACTGAAAATATTGGCATTATCATTTTCCCTAATAAACTATTCCCAAAGGTAGAAAACCATTTACTAACTGCAGAGAAACTCTTACCAAGTCTCTCCCAAACACCATCAACCTCCAGTTGCGTTAAATCACTATGCAATTTGGTAATATTGCTAATATATCCTTCTATCCCTTTACTTTTATCCGGGATATAGGTACAGCAGTGTTGAATTTTCAACATGCCACAGACTCCACCCTCTTTTGCCAAAAGAATATCAAGGGCAAGTCGATTTTGCAAAACCACTGATCTAATTGCCACCATTTCAGTATCAATCATCAAGAAACCACCAGCAGTATCTGTTGATAAACGGTCAACCACTGTGGACAATTTTCGAATTTTGTGTGAATTTAAAACAACTCCAACTGAGGGTATCAGTGCTCCAAAGATATCACCTACTATTTCTGAAAAACGTGCTCTTTTTCTGCGTATTATGATACAGGCCCCAAGATCCTTCAGAATAAAATACGATTCTACACTCCCACCAGACCACTAAGATCACAACACCAAGCACTCGCCGAAACGAAAAGATTAAAAAGTCCAGGGCAGGAGGCCGCACTTTCTCCCATCTCGCCGCACTGCACTGGAATGAGCTTCCAGTCGAACTCAGGCTGCTTAAAGAATACAACATCTTCAGGAAAAAACTTAAAACATACCTATTCCCCAAAGACTGATATTATACCCATTAACTTCTCAGTCCCTACTCACCACTAGTCCGTTCTTAGCGCCGTGATATCTCAAGGGATGAATGTCACGCTCTATAAATAAATTAAAAAAATATATATATATTATTCCTTGTTTTATTTCATTGACACCATTATCTTCACGGTCTACATGATAAACCTTTGGAAAAACAATCCCAAAATAACAGCTCCTGTACCAATGTGCAGGTAACCTATAATAGGCTTTCTTACCACACATAATATATTCCCGGGAAAACGGGATCAGTTCCACCCTTTTATCCCCATCCTCCAGTAATTTGGTAAGTATGCTTACACTCACTAGTGCCAATGAAATAATTGTTATAGTTAGTCTTTGATCTAAATAAACATAGTTTCCCTTTCTGTGACCAGTCCAGGGACATCGCAGCATATGTCTCACCCTTCTCATAATTTCCTTCTCTAAAAGTCCAAGGTGGCGTCGGTGATTTTTGTTCATCAGCTTTTTTCTGGAAACTTGCTCTTCCATTTTCTACCATGTCTAAGAATAATCTCTCTTCTACATGTAAACTACAAGTTAAATTGTTTTTGTAGGCATGTTCTACATCTAATGGTTTAGTGATATGGAAGAATTCTCCCATATAGCGTGCATTTTTACCACTTACTACTTTATTTAGTTCCCTTACAAATGGTATTTCTGAAAATACTAAATCTATATCAGTATATTGATACTCCAGTTTACCTGTCATGTAAAATAGGCTACTAAGGGCACTACACGACACACCATATGTTAGTGAAAGGTGGTGATAAGTTATACCTTCAGAAACAGACAAAGGTAATTTCGTGCAAACATAACAATCACTCACATTCATAGTATTAGTATATTCATACAACAATTTGGTAAAAACGTTTAACGAAAAATCACTAATTGATTTGTCCTGATGGAAAATGCTTCCATCCATTTGTTTTATATTAGTATTCATGAGTTGTTTAGAAACATCTTTCATTCTTTCAATCGACACATTATTAGTAGTATTTCCAATGTTATTCACATTAAAAATAGGTATGACAACAATTAATAGGACCCATATAATTGTTAATAGAAAAACAGTACATAAGCAGGTTTTAATACATCTACGTTTTAGACTAGATTTTGGTTGTTCAGTCACTTTTACTTCTGCCATTTTGATATACTACAAAAAGAAAAATACAAAAAAAAATCTAACAATCCCTTTTAGTCTACAACCCTAAAAAAAAGAAAATGGGGAAAATCTATATGAATTCTATTCTAAACAAAAAATTCTAAAATAGATTTTTGTGTAAACCTACACTTAATGACTTTCTTCTTCACCCTCTTCTTTTATTTCAGTCTTTTGGTTTTTCTTGAGTCTTTTTAATTCAAATTCAACTGACAATTTTTTTTCCACCTTAATCTTTTTACAGTTCCTTTTAAGGTGGTCTCAGTTTGTTCTCATTTTGTTTTTCAGTGTCACTACTTTCATGTTCTTCGTTTAAACCTAAACCTTCAAATTCTTCTAGTATTATGTAGGTGCATTCTGGAGCTTTGTACATCCTACATGGAATTCTTGCTCTTTTGGATTTTCTGGTTGTTTTTCTTCTTGTATTTTCTGGTCCTGTTTGGCTTGAGACTACGTTACTCTGCTCTGGTCTTTTCCTCAATCTTCTCTTGACTATTCTATACTTTAGTCTTCTTGCTCCACCTGACCAATTGTCTCCTTTTCTAGGTCTCTTTTTCTGTACTATCTTTTCACCTTCTGTGTTTTGTTCACCATTTCTTTTATTTAGTCTTCTTTCTATCCGTTTTTCTCCGCTCCCTTGTATTTCTGTTTCTGTAGGTTCACCACTTGTTTCTGGATCATCAGTGAGTTCACCTTCTTCTAGTGACCTCATTCTCCTCTGATCCAACTTCTGACTCATGAGCTGTTTCTCTTTCTTCTGTTTCGACAGCTGCTTCACTTCCTTCTGGTTCAATGGCAGCCTCACCTTCTTCCGACTCAACAGCAGTCTTTTCAGTCCCAGTATCTGGTGCCCACTTTACTTGACTTGTGCTTGGCTGTTCATTGTCAAAATGTTCATCAGAATCTGTCACTCCAGACTCTTCAGCTTCGCACACTTCAGCTGCTGGTTCTTGATTTTGATTTACCAGTGGCTGTTCTTCAGGTCTTTCAATTGGACTTGGGACTAGGCGAGTATGGCTTGCATGTATCCAGTTTGGTAAGCCAAAACACTTTACTGCTGTGGTTATCACCAATATGATCTGGTAAGGGCCACTCCAAGGGGGTTCTAGGCACGTTTTCCTCACGTGCTTCTTGATTAGGACCCACTCACCAGGACTAAAATCATGTGCTTGGTTCCGCTGTGTTGTTGTGGCTTCTCCTCCAACATGGCGAGACACAGAACGCACCAGATCAGCCAGTCCTTTGCAATAATCTAGCACACGATCATCAGACGTATTCATCAGTTTGTTCACAGGTATGTATGCTTGTCCCATGGCTCTTCCCATCAACACTTCATGGGGACTTAATCCAGTCTTTTTGTCAAGAATACTTCTAAGACTCATCAATACAAGGGGTAAAGCGTCAGGCCATTTCAGTGTTGTGGATGCACATACCTTCCCTAATCTTGATTTTATTGTGCCATTTATCTGCTCAACAATACCAGATGCTTCTGGTCGATAGGCACAATGCAGCTTCTGTTCAATTAGCAATGCTGCACAAATCATTCGAATTATTTCATTATTGAAATGCAATCCTCTATCTGATTCCAAAGTGACTGGAAAACCAAATCTGGGGATCAATTCTCTCAACAATAGCTTAGCCACAGTAAGGCTGTCATTCCTTCTTGTTGGATAGGCCTCCACCCAGCGAGAAAACAAACAGACAATGACAAGGACGTACTTTAGCCCATTACATGGAGGTAACTCAATAAAATCAATCTGAAGCCTAGTGAAAGAACCTCCTGCTTTCCCAATTACACCCCAACTGTCTTTCTTCCTGGTTTTTGTTTTTGGCATATGGCACACCTTTGACATAAACTTTCTGCGATGATCCTGAACTTTGGATTGTACCATGTCTGCTTGAACAGTCTTAACATTGCGTCCCTTCCAACATGTGTCAGCCCATGGTACATCCTGGCCATGTGAGAAAGTAAAGAATCTGGTAATACTGATCTTCCATCGAGATAAACCCATACCTCTTCTTCTGCATTTTTCCTACAGCCTGTTCTACTCCACTTTTCCTTCTCTTTATCACTGGCTTCTTCCTGCATTTGCCTTACCTCATCCCTAGTCTCAAATGTGTTTGTGAGCACAAGGTGGCATTCGGTATTTCCTCTTACAATTGATCTGTTTATTGCCATCGTATTTTGTGTACAGTAACGCGCTAATTGATCCGCGTATCTGTTGCCTTTTGTCACATTGTCATCTCCTGATTGATGTGCAGCACATTTTACAACTGCAATTCTTTTTGGTAACTGCAAAGCATCCAATAATTCCTTTACAGTTTTTCCATTCCGGATTGGGGAACCTGAGGAAGTCAAAAATCCTCTTTGCATCCATAACTGACCGAAGTCATGTACGATGCCAAATCCGTACTGACTATCGGTGAAAATTGTTACTTTTAGACCTTTTGCCAATTTACATGCTCTAGTCAGAGCAATCAACTCTGCGACTTGAGCGGAGTTTACCCCCTTCAAACAGGATGCTTCTAGTGCTCCTGATAAGGTGCAGACAGCATAACCAGCACACAATTCACCTCTTTCATTTCTCAAACATGATCCATCCACAAACAGCTCACAATCTGATTCTTCCAAGGGTTCATCTTCTATATCAGGAAGGGGCTTAGTACAGAGTTCTGTCACTTCCAGACAATCATGTTCTGCTTCCTCTTTCACCTCCTCACATCTTGAATTCGGTAGCAAAGTAGCAGGTTTCACAGTAGTGCAACTCACCACTGTCACATTTTCAGCACCTAGAATCACTCTCTCATATTTAGTCAGCCAACTAGAGGTCATGTGTTGAGTCCGAGTGCGAGTTAAAAGGATCTCAACAGAATGTGGTGCATACACTTTTACTTGGTAACCCATCACAATAGCTTCACTCTGTTCTAGACTTACACAAGTGGCGGCTACTGCTTTTAAACAGCCTGGCAATGCTGCAGCCACTGAATCCAGGGTAGCAGAAAAATATGCCACTGAACTTGGTGCCATTCCGTGATTCTGGGTTAAAACTGCAAGTGCACATCCATCTCTCTCACAACAGTACAATGCAAATTCTTTAGAGTAATCTGGCATTCCCCAAGCAGGCGCTTGACAAAGACTGTTTCGTAATCTGGAGAAAGATTCCATACTCTCTTCGTCCAACACAATTGGATCTTTCCCATCCTTTCGTGTCAACCTCTGTAGAGGTTTTGCAATCAATGAGAAACCACAGATCCACTGTCTGCAGTACCCAACCATTCCCAAGAACATTCGCACTTATTTTTGATTTCTGGGTGGATTCATTTTCTTGTTCACACTGATTCTCTCTGGCGTCACCTTTCTGACCCCTTTTTCAATCTTGTGACCTAAATACTGAACTTCCTGTTTACAGTATTGCAATTTGGAGGGTGACACTTTATGTCCTCCTTCTGCTAAATGGTTCAGTAAAGCAATTGCATCTGTTACACATGCTTCTCGTGTTTTTGATGCCACCAGTAGGTCATCAATATACTGAACCAACACAGAGTTTCCAGGCATGACCAAAGTCTCCAAACATTTTTTCAAGATCTGATTAAAGATCGAAGGACTCTCAGTGTACCCTTGAGGAATTCGACACCATGCCAAGACACGGTTTCCGAACCGGAAGGCAAATAAATATTGACTTTCCAGATGTAAAGGAATGGAGAAAAATGCCTGACATAAATCGATGACAGTGTACCACTCAGCATCACAGGGAATTTGGTAAAGAATTACTGCTGGATTTGGCACTACTGGACAACATGGCACTACAATTTTATTCACCTTTCTCAGGTCTTGAACTATTCTATAATTTCCATTAGGCTTTTTAATTCCAATAATGGGTGAGTTACAGGGACTGCTCATTATTTCTTTTAGAATTCCCTGTTCAATCATTTGATCAATTACAGGTGTGACTCCAGCAATTACTTCTGGACTCATTTTGTACTGTGGGGTATTGGGATATACAGCACTATCCTTTACTGTAATCTGAATTGGATCTACATTTTTCATTAACCCAATCTCTTTTCCTGAAAAATCCCACACATCTGATCTCACTGTACCTTTCAACTCTTCAGGCAAATCTTCCTCAGTGAGCAGTGAATATAACTCACTCACTTCTGACTCTTGCTGGGCCATCATGACTTTGTATTCAACATCCTCATCAGGTGTCATAAATGCAACACCATCCGGTGTACAATAAATAGTGCAATTCATTTTACACAACAAATCTCTGCCCAGGAGATTAACAGGACTGGTATCACATACCACAAACCGATGCATGTCTTTAAAGTTTCCAATATGAACTTCTATCGGGGCTGTGACAGGAGTTCTGATATATTTATTTGCAATGCCTACAACTTGGATAGTCTCTCCCGAGAGGGGTAGGTTTGGAATTTCCGCTGCTCTCACAGTAGAACGGGTAGCACCAGTGTCCAACAAGAAGGTGATATCTTTACCTTCTACTTTTCCATCTATGAATGGACCTGACTGATCTACCACTAAAGATGCACCAAGTACGCACTCTTCCTCCCCCCTCAGGGACGTCATTGAGATATATCCGAATCACTCTCATTGCAACGCACCAAATACTGCTAAACTAGTGGATTCTTACCAAACTGCTCTTCTCCTCGGAATCCAGAACTGGCACTGTACATCTGCATATTAGCATTCACATTACAGGGTATAGGAGGTTGTGGCACCTGTAACTGTGGAGTAACTACCTGCTGCTGCTGCTGTTGTTTCCCAACCACCTCATTCTGCATCTATGGATTTAAATTTTGATTTATTTAATTACCCTTTTGTCCAGATCTACACTCGTTCTTCCAATGTCCAAACTTTCCGCACGCATGACAAGGAAATTTCTTTTTAGCTTCTTCCTCACTCAATTTAAATCTTCCCTTACCTCCACTGCTTACCTGACCAACCTGATTCTGACCTTGTTGCACATTACTATTTTCCTGTTGCTGTTCTGCCAGCTTCACTTGTGCTCACATCATTTTTTCCTTTAACTTTTTAAGCATTGAATCAATATCATCACTGCAGTATTTTGCATACCTCAAAATTTCGTCTATTGACTTACTTTGCCAGCAGAGCATATGCTGCTGTATCATTGCACTAATCTCTGGTTTCAATCCATATACGAACCGATACACAAAATGTCCCATATCTTTATCTCCAATATTTTCAAACCCACTGTACTGCTTAAACACCTGTAGCAATCTCCCATAATATGCGTGAACCGATTCTTTAGGCTCTTGGGTCGTCCTGTCAATCTTAACCCAATCCGTTTCTTTAGGGGAAATCTTCCCTTTCAAGAAAGTAATGACCTGATGGTACTTCTTCATCACCTCTTCAGATGGTGCACCTGTTTTTGCATCCCTAGGATATTCATCCTTAGGCCAGTCAACAGTAATTTTACATTCTGTTCACAAATCAGCTGGAACCACTATTTCAAAAAGACCATCTAAATCCTTCAACAACACTTTTGAAACTTTTACAAATCTGTCCACTTGTTTATACCATTCAACAGGCTTTTCTCGCAATCTGGGGAAGTCATTTGTAAATGACAATATATCTTGTCTTGTCCATGGTACATGAACATATCCACCACCTGGTACCTCTCTCATGGGACATGCCCTTTCAACTTGCTCGGTTTCCTTTAACGGAAACATAGAATTTCCTTTACCAGTAGTCTCTTTCTTTTTCATCCATTTACTCCTCCATCGTTCTACAGTTCCTCATTTCTTTAAAATATTCATTAATTCCTTTATCTGCAATCTTCTCCCTGATGTATTCAAACTTTCTAAATCCTTGTCAGTAAAAGCCATTCTATACGTTTTCTGCAACACTTTTGACTTTTCTATATCTACACCAAACTCACTAGCAACTTCCGATACTTTTTCATGAAAATTCTTCGTTCTCCAAGTAATACTTTTACACAAAAACAACAACTCTTCATCACTATATTCCCTAGTCTATCTGGACTTACTGTTCCAATAATCATCTCCTCTAAATCTACTTTCAATTGGCTCACATTTAAACTCTGTGGTTGAACTTTTGGCTTGGTCATTTCTTTTATCCAACTAGTTAATTGTTCTGGAGAGGGACCTGCTGAACTCCCTGCTACTGGAGTAAAATTTGGCCCTATTTTCCTTGGGTCTAATTGAATACTTCTCCTCGGGGTCTCTGTTAATAAATCACCAACCGGTAAGTCTAACAGTGTGGTATTTTGGTCGTCTTGCCTATTTTCATTTGTTACTGTCACTACTTCACTCCTTACACTATTTCTTGGAACTGATAATGTGTGTACTTTTGGCAAAGTCGATTTTTCTCCAACTAATGGAACCACGGGACCAATTGTCACTGGTACCGTCAAAGCTTCTGCATTCAAATTTAACTGATTTAGCTTCTGTACTTGTTCTATTCTGGCTTTATTGATCAAGCTTACTTTATTTTCTCGCACTATCCTAGCTATTTCGGTAACTTGGGGGGTCAATGGAGTTACCATTTGCGGAGCACTTGGAATCACCTCCCCTAAATTCATCATCAGATTCATCCAAGCCCTCTCCGGATGTTTCTATATTTTTCTTTTTCTCTTTACACTTAGTACCTGTCTGACTCCCTACTGTCAAAACTGGATATAGACCCTCGGTCACTAGAGCTCTTCTCCATCTTTTCATCTGATCTTCTCGCCTCTCAAATGGATATCTAGGCATAAAG
Source organism: Calotriton arnoldi (assembly GCA_963921515.1). Taxonomy (NCBI): domain Eukaryota; kingdom Metazoa; phylum Chordata; class Amphibia; order Caudata; family Salamandridae; genus Calotriton; species Calotriton arnoldi. The sequence goes on from CAWUFW010004737.1 coordinate 1,126,361, forward strand.
CCTCTGAATCTCCTACCACTTCGATCTTTTTCTCGCTCATAAGCTTCTACTTCCCATTTTCCAACGCTTCATACTGAGTAAGTCTTGGATTTGGCTCTATCGAGTTCATCCTAGCTCTCAAATTCTGTAAAATTCTCACATTAAATGTTCCAAACTCAGGAAAAGCTAGCATCCCATCATTTTTCGTATATGTCATCCAGTTTTCTAACCAAACACACATATGATAACCTCGCTCCATCATCATGTAAGAGGCAGGCGTTTTTGGAGGTGGAATTGGGATTCCCACTCTCATCACAATTTGTTTGTCTGTCTTAAAGACATTCTTTATTGTCTTTATCAAACCCATCTTCAGACTCTTCTATTAATATTTCTCAACAAACAGAATGTCAAAATTCTTTCTATAATTCTCCTTTCCCTATTTGCTAAGTTCTATCCTATACCAGCGCGACTCACACCAACCAACCAATTACAGTTCCTTACTTAACTACAGTCTCAACCAATGTTAGCGCGATTTACGCCAGCTAACCAATCAGAGCCTTGTACACACCCGCTGTCTGACCAATGCCAGCGCGGCCTTTTGTGACGTCAGTTTTTACTCCATCTACTGACCCTCCCTTTATAATCTGTTCTCGCTACACGCCCGCTGCTTTGTCCAATACCAGCGCGGCACTTTCTGACGTCAGTATCACTTCTTCTACTGACCCCTCCTTCACAAAATCTTACGGCAGTATTTTTCTGAGTTTTCTTAATCAAAATTCTGTTAGCAACAACATAAAAAGACAATGCTACTTTGTCTGTTCCACTAAATAAAGAGATAGTCTTCACTTTTTCAAGAGATCCTTACACTGCAAGTAACAATAACGACCAGCATTATCTCACTTTTCTACCAAGCTCCGGGGTGACCTGTTACTCCTCTAGGGATAAAGCCAAAGTTTCACAAGAGGACTTTTTGGCATTAAAAAGGTGTCCTGTTACTCCCTCGAGAATTACTGCCAGAGTTTCAAAAGTGGACCCTTCACTATTTCAGACACTCTACTTACATACGAATTTTTCCTAGTTATAACACTGACAGCCCTACGTAGCTTTTCAGTATTATTTCAACAGACAAAGTACTTCTGCAGTGTGATTTCTTTACCACACTCTTCTTCTGCCTACTTCAGGCTAATTCCTTCCCGGGATTCCTTAGGCAACTCCGTACCTGTACTTCTAGACAACATAGAACATGACACTAACTCTTCATGTTAAGAACATATAATCAATAACCATTACCAAACTAATCAATAATTAAACCGTCACTCTGCTACCAAAAACTGATCCAGCGCGAACCCAATAAATTGATCAGGGATAAATATTCACTGACATTACGGCCCATACACATTCACCCGAATCCCTGATGCGCTGGGTTCAAGTTTGTTAACTTTCCCTTAATTTTACTCTTGATTATTCAGGTTCAAACTTTAATCATACTGAATATTCACATGTCTGAATAAATAATAATTGACTTTTCATCTACTTAGTCAATGGACCAATTAGTTGAAGAGTTGATGGCAATGGAATTATAAAAGAAACATTTAATCAATAGAACTGGCTAAAATAACCACAGACTCTCAGTGAGATTTAATAAATTTTATCTAGTAATAATAAATGCTCATATCGATTACTTTATAAGTTCAAATACTGGAAACCTCATGAGAGAGAGGGGAAAATCTAATCATAGCAATATCAGAACAATTATTTCAAATATACGTTGCAAAGAGCGGACAGATGAAGAGACATTAGATGCAAGTAAATATATTTGTTTAAACTAATAAATCGAAGGGACAGATGAAAAGACAAAGAGTACAAAGACAAGAAATATGACTGCAAAAATAATTCTGCAATACTGATTAGATCAAATACAAACCCAAAGGATCTGTAATGGGAAAACTACCACCCAGGCCTAGGTAGTAGTGGGGACCCCCGGACCAAGAGTCAGGGATCAAAGACTCAAGAATCAGGACAGGGACAGGACAGGAACAGCTAGGCCTCTCTGCAACCCAACGAACAGCAGCGCAGCCCTCACTCGGACACCTTCAGTCTAAGCGACCCCCAGCAGCTACAGCTAAACCACACCCCTAAAGCACCTATTCTTATACCCTAAAAAACAGATGTCCATCCCACAATAGTTGCTAAGTTCACAATTCTAGCTAAGGGATTGGTTGAGTTCTGGGGGATGGGATGTCACCCCACCATGAAATAATTTTTTCTCTAGACTACACCATTGTTCCACACATATTTTTACATAGTCATCAATACCCCTTCTCTCTCATGAGTACACATGTAACAATATTTTGAACACTTTTATAAATTCAACAACTTTGCGTTCCGTTCCCACGATGACACTGGCGTTGGCCGCTTGTCAATGTTCATGTCCTTCACCAGGTCACGTTTTTTCAGCTTTGCACAGCAGTTCAGTCATGTAGTCACATGGTTCCCGCTCACTCTCAACTTCACCCGCCCTTTCTGAGGTCAATTTAACAAAATGGAAAATTCACCCATTACTAAAAGAACGGAAAACAAACATTTATTAATTATGTGATAATGCATTTTCACTGTTTACCCCTCATCTTAACTCTACTTCATGTTAACGGTTAGCCTAGCATAGCATAAGCAGAAAAGCGGCATTATTCATTAGGATAAAGCAACACACGTCATGCTTTTTACTAAATACACCTGCGGCCGTGCCATGCAAACCTTCTTTATTCGCTCTAAACACAAGATTATTACATTTCTGGTTATTTAAGTATTAATTTCGTTTATTTCATGCAATTTGCAAAGCAAACCTCCCACGTGTAGTGTAATTGTGCACATTAATCATTCTAACTCTACTTACTGTTAGTACATATTATAGGGGTGTTCAATTGAGCAGGCTTCTTTTGCGAAATCCTGCTCCATCAACAGCACGTGGGAGACATAATTAAAGGTACTAGTTTGACTATCGTCTCATCCCAGTAATGCTTTTTGTCTCTCAAATGACCTTTTTTGTACACTTTAATTATCTCCTGCATTCACTGCGATCCTTAGCCCATTGATACTTCCTGGTTGGTTTCTAGTCTACAACCGATTTGCTTGTAGCTCCTAAGGGTTGCATTAAACAAAGCAGCAGCAGGGCACTGGGATCTGGATTTTGTTTTAAATTGGAAGATTAAACGAAGGGGCTTATTTACAAGCCCCTTGCGCTGTCGGTGCAACACTTGTAATATGGGAAAAAGTGACGTACCGGTGGCGCAAGAGGCTTGTAAATAAGCCTCTATGTTTTTTGGGGGCCCGCGAAATGTCTGAACTCAAGATGTACTAGGCAGTAGGCATCATAAGACTTGATGTTAATGCTCATCCTGTCCCATAGGCACCTTCTCCTAACCAGGCCCAAGGACCTGCACTCTACCTTTGAGTGCCGATGGCCAAGCGAGGTGCATGGATCTATTTCTGGTGTGTGCGAAATGCAGCTCAAGCTTACCTTGCAAGGTCGATGTCTCTTCTAAACCCTACCACAGCCAAATGCTCCCGGATGAGTGTTGAGGACGCCAGGCTGGCCCACACATTGAGCAGGTGGAGGCTGAAAAGCAGCAGGGAGCCTCAACTCCTTTGCTCCTTATGCAGTTATCTCCATGGCAGTAATACAAAATCCTTAGCTGATTGTGATTGGTAAGATGTGCATGCGTCTTGCTGACCACCAATCCAGGAATGAGCACTGCCGAACCTTTCTCTGAGGTCTAGTCGAAGGTCAGTTTTTCACAAAGCATCTCTGCTTCTGTCAGCAACCACACTCTATTGTGTTAGAATGTAAGAACAACCAGAGAATTCAAATGCAAAAACAAATATAGCACCACTGTGAGTTTGTTTCAAACACTGGTGTCAGAGAAAAAAACAGCTCCTTAAACACTCAACATCACAAACTGCACATGTAAACATGTGGCAGATGCCATTGGCTGATACAAAACATGATAGACAGCACAACCAGCCACTGCCAGAAGGGAGTTCTCCCATATAAGAGAGTGGCTTAAGAGGCTGGTCCAAAGCCCTCGTTGTAGATTACATTTTGTGTTGATATGAGATCTGGCAGATTGTTTAAGCTCTCTGTAGCAAGGCATAAAACATGAAAAAAGAATGGGTGGCAAATTAGATACTAGAGTGTCTATGGTAGGAAGTTTTTTCTGTGATGGGGAATTTTGCATTTGCATCATAATATGAAATCTCTTTAAAGGATTAATTGTTGTGCATAAAAAAAGTCTCATTGGAGACTCAATTTGACTGCTCTTATTGGCCATTAACATAAAGTGTGTATGCCCTAGGCAGAATTGACTCTCCTTACTGGAACAATAGTGAGAGATTGTTATGGAACACGCCTGTGGGTAACTTTACTGTTAGAATATCTGCAACCTATCTCTGGATCAAATTTTGAAGCAGACATTTCCATAACAATTTAGAACAAGTATGGCCATACTGTACCCAAACAAATAGGAAATAATACAGGCCTTCTTGACGTATGGCATTAGTGCCACCATGGTCTGCAAGATTATGCATCTTTTGCTTCTTCCATTAACCTTACTGAATACTTGATCATTTATTCATTTATAAACACCTGTCTCATATTTCATTTCTCATTAGAAAGTGGTCCAAATATCTTAATTAATCACATTGCTGTGTTTATATCACTGGATTTACGCATGAGAGACCAGACATAATGATGTTCGAGGTTTAACTCTTTTCATTTCGAAAATTACTCCTTTCTGAGCTGTGCTCAACAAAATAATCAAGATTATTTTTGCATAGTAAAGTTGAAGATACTTCAGTCACTAACATATTGAGTGAGTTTCAGGCACCTCTGCTGCGGAGAATCATTACACTTAAAGCCTCGATTAAAAGAAATGGTCATCAAAAATGTAGAATATCCTAATTTAAATAGGACAGCTCACAAACGTTCTCTGCCATCTAATGAAGATTTAGATTGATTATAAAATGAAATGCAAATTGAGATTCGAAAAGTAGAAGCAAGTTTGGGGAATAACGTTGAAATCTATTTTTCAAGCTCTATATTGCTAAAATACCTTCTACACTTTCAGATTTTTCTCCACTGGAATCCCTCACAATATCCAAATGAATATGAACAGGTCTAGTCTATGATAGTACATCACTGCAGTGGAGGTGTGTACAACATTAAGGAAACTGATGCAGGATGATGGTCGAAATGGATTTTCAGGACCACACATAGGAATATTTGAACACATTACATTACCCCAACTCACAGGCTTTTAAGAAGGACAGTAAAACAACTTCACAAGTTATGATTATTTTAACAAAAAATGAGCAAAAATCCACAATAAAACCAAGAAGTTTAGGTCAACATCACTGGAAATATTGAACGCAAAATATTTGCAAACACCCTAACTTACAAAACATTCCATCTAAGGTAGTCCAAGGTAACAAAAACAACTTTCTTTGGAACATATGCCCAGGCAATGTTAGTATATCCTCTTATCAACTGTTTTCGGCTGCCTCTGACCTCTCTCGTGTTGTGTTTTTAGGTCAGGGTTTTGCCAGTGCAGATGTCCTTGACTTGTTGCTAACAAGATAGATTAAGCGGATTTAAGCCTGTGCCTCAAATTGTATGTGTGACTGGAAGGAGCATGTCAGTCAGCCTGGCACCGTACAAGTCACAAAGCCTGTGACCTCATCTGCGGAGTTCCATAAGGTTCCTCCCTGAGCCCGACCTTCTTCAACACACACACACATGATCCCTCTAGCCAGCATCATCCACTCTTAACATCAACTTTCTCTCCTTCGCTGATGACACAACTTATTCTCTCCCTCACGGGCAAGACGCTTGGTACACGGATCAAGCTCTATGCCTGCATGACTGAAATCTCCCACTGGATGAAGACTAACTATCTAAAGGTGAACACCGACAAGACCGAAATTCTGATCTTCGGTCAAAGCACATCACCGTGGGACTCCACCTGGTGGCCAACAGAGCTAAGACTGACACCCAACACCCACCCGCACCACCCATTCAAAGAACCTCTGGATAATCACCGACAGCAAACTCGAGATGACCGCCCAAGTCAATGCCGTCACCACCTCATGCTTCCATACCTTGAAGATGCTGAGGAATATTTTCTAATGGCTCCCAATCAGCACCCAGAAAACCATCATGCACGCCCTGGTCGCAAGCAAGCTGGACATGGGGAACACCCCTTATATCGGTATCAACAAAAAAATCACTGGAGAGCTACAGACCATTCAGAACTTGGCAGCCTCAACCGCCCACACTGCACTCACGTCACGTCACATCACACCTGAAGGAGCAGCACTGACTCCCATTCACAAATGAGCACAATTCAAACTCATCACCTACCCTTTCAAGGCACTAAATAACACTGACCCAGCATATCGCAATAATCACATCTGCTTTCAGAAACCTTCCAAACACCTCCGCTCATACGGACTTCTACTTGCACACATCCCATGCATACATAAACTAGATCCAACTGTTGACCCTTCTCCTACATCACTCCTAAAGCGTGGAACAACCTGCAGCTACACAAAAGAGCCTCCTCCTCACTTCTTGAATTCCGCAAGAAGCTGGAGATCTGGCTTTTTGAGTAATCCCACTAGGCCCAAGGTGTGGCTAGACTCACACCTGCTCAGTTCTAGAATATAGTCCTGGGTGATAGTACGCTCTACAAATCTGCATAACATAACATCGATGTCATTACATAAATGGGTTTACACCAATTATAAGGCTCTTCTAATTCTGCAATGCCTCTATTTAAGTAATAATAAAGAAGCATAGAAGGTTTAAACATTTACGCATGAGAGATAATCATGGCAAGCACACTTTTTCCACTCTTAGAACCATGTAGATGTTTAAGACCATGTAAACTACGCCATGATATGGATAATAAATAAAAATCACCCATACGATGAATGAATCCGTCACATTTGCATGCCAATGCAAATGTTGCTATGTAACTGAAGCATCGTGATGACAAACTTGGAATGTACTTCTTTGTTATTGACTTTAAAAACACATTGGCTTCCTGCAACCGATATCTTCAGGGAGTAGAGAAGCGCACAAGAATCAGTCCATGACAAGGTAAGTCCCGATATTCACAGGGAATCATTTGATTTTTATGAGATTTGGAAAGTGGCATTTAAGCAAAAAAGTTACTTTTTCATGAAAAAAGGAAATCATGGCAGATGTTATTTCTGCTACACAGTGTGAGACTAGAGGCAGAAGTTTTCTCTTGTGCTCTCATGTGACTTGTAAACTAATGATATATATATGTATGCACTGAACTGTATGAAACGCACATATAAACCAGAGTTCAGTGCTTTTTTCACAATTTGCAGTGTATCACTTATCTGCATGCCATACCAACCTGAAGTCTATAAAGACAGTAAAGTTTCTGATTATGTTTGTATGTATTAAGCTGAAAACAGAACTTGTCAGAACAATCACAGATTTACCTCATCTCACCAGAAAAAAAGAAGTGCAAGTGTTTTTGAGCATGGCAGAATTTTATAGTAAGTTTAGTCTTAATTAGTCAAACTTGTGTCATCTGTTGTTTACTCAAGAAAGGTGTCCAACTTAATTGAGACAATGAATGTCAAGAAGAGTTCTCGAATATTAAAGCTAGTTGAGCTTCAGCACAGTCTTTGAAAAGTTTTGTGCCAGGGTTGCCCTATTTGCTTGTGACGGATGCCAGCGAGAAATGTTTAGGAGCTGTCCTGAAGCAGAAATATGATGATAGTAAAGTTACCATTACCTTTGCTGTAAGGTCTTTGAAAAGGGCGGAAATGCAGTATTCTACTATTGAGGAGGCTTTGGCAGTATATTGAACCATTAAGAAGTTCAAACAATTTTTGTGAGGTGTAAAGTTTGTAGTACAGACCAATCGCAAGCCTCTTCAGGAAGTTTTTAGGAAGAAGGGGTTGAGTAATAAGTCTTCTCACATCTGTAGGTGGTTGTTTGCTTTACATGATTAACATTTTGCAGTATCTTATATTCCTGGTGTGGACAATTACAGATTCTTTGAGAATTGAGGAAGATAAGGCTACGTGGTGGAAGGAGGATGAGGTCAGGCTGTGTGAGATATCTGTGGATGTGTATTGGAGGTTGAATAGTTTAGTGAATTTGAAAAGGATGATATTCTCGAGAAAGTCAGGGAAGCAATTGAAGGTGGTAAGAAGGTTTCTGGTGAGGATGTGACTTTCTTGAGTTTAAAGAAAGTTTGTGATGAACTCTCTGCTAGTAACAAGTTGCTGTTAAGAGGTGGTTGACTGGTTTCGCCGTGTGGTGGGAGGAGTCAGTTGGTGCAGTTAGGTCATGAAGGTCATCAAAGAATATGCAAAACCAAAGAACGCTTGAGAGATATTTATTGGTGGTCTGGTATGGATATCCAGGTTAAAAGGGCTGTGCAAGATTGCTGTGAGTATAGGTTAAATGAAAAGATGCAAGACAGCAGGACTTCTCCTTTGATTATTTGTCATTAGATTCATGCTGATGTGTGGGAAGAAGTAGCATTGGATATTGTTGGACCTTTACATTTTGGTGGTACATATAAGTAGTTCGTACTTATTAACATGCTTTCTAGGTGGCCTGAGGTCAGTGTGGTGCATGATATTTCTACATCATCAGTTATTGCATTTTTAACTGAGGTGTTTTCAAGAGAAGGAAGTCCTAGGCATATTCTGACTGACAATGGGTTACAGTTTACTTTGAAGGAAATGGAGATTTATGAGGTAGAGAGATATTGTACAGAAAAAGTGTTGTTTGTACCATCCAGAGACTAATGGTAGGGTTGAGAGATTCAACAGAACGTTAAAAGAGACAACAGACGCCCAGGATCTGAAGGGGGCATCTTTTATTTTTTGTTTGTTTGCTGCTTGCTCCTGTCATTCAGCTCCATACTCTGGCAGGAGCTTAAGCCCAGAGCCCTCACCTACACACAGCCGGAACGTTTCACCGAGACGCCTCGGGGTTGCCATCCACCCTGGTGGGACTACGAGTCCCAGGGTGCACTAAGGGTCACAGCCTTCCCGCTTCCGCTACTGCAGGTGAGGGGGAGGCGCTTCCATCGCGCTACATAGCGCAGCCTCTCCCCCCGCGGCGCAGGACGCCCAGGATCTGAAGGGGGCATCTTTTTTTTTTTGTTTTGTTTGTTTGCTGCTTGCTCCTGTCATTCAGCTCCATACTCTGGCAGGAGCTTAAGCCCAGAGCCCTCACCTACACACAGCCGGAACGTTTCACCGAGACGCCTCGGGGTTGCCATCCACCCTGGTGGGACTATGAGTCCCAGGGTGCACCAAGGGTCGCAGCCTTCCCGCTTCCGCAGGTGAGGGGGAGGCGCTTCCATCGCACTACATAGCGCAGCCTCTCCCCCCGCGGCGCGGGCCAAGGAAGGGCCCGTCCTTGCCAGGAAGAGGCAGGGCCACCCCCCTTGGTTCCTGAATCATCGTTCCATCGGCACTGGTAAGACTGTCCGGGACCCTTAATTTAGTCGTCTGTCCTCAACACACCCAATTCATCCGGCAGAAGCGCTAGCTTGTTCCTTGCAACTCCTAGATGGACCTGGTGGCGAATACAGGGAACTTGTAACTCAGAGTCCCACAGGAACAACACGCGGAACTGCTCCATATTAAGTTGTTTATTAACTGAGGCACATTTCATATGCATATATTGGTTTTTATTATTTTTAGCTTATAACCTCAGTGTTATTGTTTTGGCATACACCTCGTGTATCAAATATCTTCTGTTTTAAATCCAATCTTGGTCTTGTGCCTTAGTTGGCTCTACGCCTCACTGGCTTGCACTAGGGGTGCCCCTTCCTTGAATTAAATATGGGCAAGCGCATTTGTGCAGTAAAAAAAGGGCCCCAGGTCTCCATCCCGGCCCCTTTGCCCCAAACCTCAATAGATAGGATGCTCCAGAGGGCTATTGGGGTGGTGTCAACCGAAATAGAACTAACGGAGAGGCGTCTGTCTTTAACTCCAGACTTATTCAGACCAGGGCCTGAATCACCCATTCCTCAATCAACAACTCCTGGTTCTCCACTGAGACCAACAGAATCCCTGTCTAGAACAATTGAGTCATCCTCACCATCACCTAAACCACACCCAGTGAAGCCGAAAACCCGTAAAGGTGGCATCTTTACCACCTCTCTTAAGACCATCAAACGCAAGACTGGAAATGGGGCAGAAACCAAGAGAAGGAAAAACCCAGATATAGTAAACAGTGCACCTGAACTAGTTAGCAGTGATAGAATGGCTGAGCCTTTTACCAATCCCCTAACAGCTTCTGACTGTCCCACTTGGGTGAGGAACCTGGTAGTGGAGTTGGAGAACCAGATGAGAGCTATTGTAAAGGAAGAGCTTGCGCTCATACTCAAACAAGTAGGTACAGGGCAAACTGACTGAGATGAGCAGCAAGGGCAATTCCCCTGGTAGAACCACTCTTGTCCTAGGGAAGAGGAAAGACTGTAGCTCCCAGACAGTCAGCGTAGCCCAATCTTTCACTGGCCAGAAGGGGTCCACGATGGCTCCAAACCCCGCTGCCCAATCAAGTGCCGGAAGGGCAGAGGCTCCTAGTGCCGTGCCGGCCGTTAACATCCCGGCACGTTCTGAAAACCCTGCCATACATCCATCCCATGATCCTAGGGCGACATTCCCCCCTGCCCCTCCTAGGGAGGTCCCACATAGAAGAGGGCCCGTCCATATAGAACAGAGGGAAGGCGGGGAAAGGCTACATCCAGCAGTGGCCGAGGTTACAGGACCAGTGCAACAGATGAGACCGACCATAAACCTACCCCCAGCCTCACTCCCCTATGTCATAATATTAACAGGGGTCCCTGAGATCAATAATGGGCAGAAAGAATCGCAGCTAGATTTAAGGAATAAGTGTCTTTTTGGTTAACCAGGCACAAGCAGTTTACCTGACAGGGCTGGGGAAATTTTAATGGTTCGAAGAGTGGGATGGGTGGGCGAAAATCCCAAAACAATCCAAGGAGATTGCATAGTTATCAATTTTAGCAACCCCTGACCGTACAAACAATTGCAGGCCAGTTTGCTAGCACCCACGCACTGCGCACGGATGTCCGAGCTTACACTTTGGACTTTTTCTATCCAGGCAACTACATTCTGCCTTGGACTCCAGTATACAGGGCCCCAATAAATAGATTCCAACCTTATCCAATAGCAGCCCAACCCCTTAGACCTCTTTTTAACATCCCAGTGGCAAACAGATATGGGCCCCTCGAGGAGGTGGATTGACTCGGGTTGCAAGACAGCTACAACCCCAACACTGGGACGGGGGGGTTCAAGAGGGTAGCTGGGATGAATACTAGTGGGAAACAGGCACAGCATATCCACAATAGCAACGAAGACCAGGGGACCAACAACCCTCATCTCTCTGGGGAGCCTTAGATCATTACGGGATAGGTGTATCTATGCATAATAATCCATCTTTAACTCCTTTCGATTATGTAACCCCTAGCCAAGCTAGGAGTGTTCCTACAACGAAAGAAGCCGAAGTAATTCCCATGGCTCAGCCAGATGTTATTCGAAGTCCTAGTAACAACTGTCACAATGCACACAGTGGTAATTCTTCCACCGGTCATAAGTTAAGGATCCTATCCTGGAACATCGCTGGAATAAAAAACAAACTGCACTGCCCAGATTGGGGGCAGTTCGTAGGGAAGCATGATGTGTGTATGTTTCAGGAGACTTGGGCAAGAGAGGATATAGTGAGGGGGGGCTATGCAACCTTCAACGTCCAGGCCACCTCAGGGGGAAGAGGCAGGCCCTCGGGGGGCTTATGCACCTGGGTTGCCACCCACCTGGATTGTACCGCGGTTCAGTTGAACACCGCATCCAACGATATCCAATGTATTGTACTCACTTTTCCCTCTAATTTAAAACTTGCTCTCATTAACATCTATTCCCGTCCTGTAAACATCACACAGGAATCCCCAACCATAGATCTACTTAACACCTTCATCGACACAGTACCCCTAAATGTTAGACTGATTATTGGGGGAGACCTTAATTGCCAATTTGAGCCCTTGGCTGCCCCCACTGATGCCCCCTCTAGCGACGAGGATAGTCTTTGGCTAATCCCTGATCCTCAAATTCCACCGGTAAAGGCCTGGACTCCTCTGGTACTCAAGATAAATGCAGTAACCCTAACCCACTCTTTGAGGGCGTGTAACAGCCGCACCAGGTCTGACCAGCCAGGGAAGCTAACCTTTAATAGACCAGGACAATCTTCCCTGCTGGATTATATTCTAGTGGAGACAAGCATTTGGCGGTGGGTGGTTGACTTCGCCGTCATGCCAAGAATTGACAGTGATCATAACGCCCTGATAGTGGAGTTGGAGCCCCCAGAATTTTGTAATGCCATGACTATTGGCACCCCTGTAGGTACCAACTTAACTCTTGCCAACAATCGAAGGTGGGGAAAACTCAAGCAGTCACCAGACAAGGCAGCCGCATTATATTCTCTAATCATCTCGCCCCTAATGGAAATGGAGTTGGCTGCCGCAAAACTCAACACTCCACAAACCATTAGTAGATTAGAGGCACTGCATGATGAATTGTCAACAAGCCTGACTAACATTTTTAACCCTTTGACACATTCTAAGCCCAACAAGGGTGCCAAGCAAACCTGGTTTAATAACTCTTGCCGCAAGGCAAAGGGTGCCCTTATTGATGCTATTAAACTCAAGGATAGATCCTTAATAAAATCAAGCAGGGCCCAGTATCGAGATAGTATCAAGCTAGCCAAGAAGAACTGGGAGCTTGAAAGGTGGGACGACATCAAGGCAGCGCTCTTTAATAGGGACATGAAGAAGTTTTGGTCTCTAGTTAGCGCAGACGGCAGTATAGAGAACTCAGCGTTAGAGCCAAACATCGCTGCAGCCGCATGGAAGCTGCACTTCCAGGCTCTCTATTCTACTGAGGAACCCATAGAGCCCAAAGATGCAGCGTCTCTAGCAACTATAGGGAATCCTAATGAAGACCCCCAATGGATTACTCTAAAAGAAGTTTAAATGCAATTGGGAAGCTCCCCCTACGTAAGGCCCCTGGGCTAGACAAGATCCCCAGGGACTTATTTAGGGAGGAACCTAATATTTGGGGACCCTATCTCTGGGCAATATTCAACGCCATTCTGTTAGGCATGAAGATCCCGGATACGTGGTTAGGGGCCGAAATCTTCCCAGTCTTTAAGAAAAGCTCACCCCTCTTGCCCTCCAACTACAGGCCAATCAGCCTGATAGATGTCACCCAGAAATTGTTCGCCAGGATCCTCCTTGAGCGACTTCACTCTTGGATGGAAGAGCGGGAAGTTCTGAGTGTGTATCAGGCCGGGTTTCGGAAGAATATTTCCACCATCGACCAGCTCTTCAGGCTCCAACTATTATTCTGGAAGATGGTGTCAATAGAGGGTGGCAGCCTCTATTTGATTTTCGTCGACCTTAAATCGGCCTTCGATCTGGTCCCCCGAGCCAAACTGTGGGAGGTTCTTGAGCAGCTGGGTATCCCGCCCTACCTGTTGTCACTGATTATGCGATTGCATACAGGCAACTTTGCCCAAGTCAGGTATGGGAAATATGGAGAATTGACCCCCGCTTCCCAGTTAACAGAGGAGTGAGACAGGGGTGTGTGCTGGCCCCTACCCTGTTTTGCCTTTTTATCAACGCCTTGGTGGCCCAACTAAACGAAGTAGCGGACAATGACGCCCGAAGCTGGCGCAAGGCAGGTTGCCAGCAATGATGTTTGCGGACGACACTTTGCTGTTGTCCAAGTCCCCTATGGGCATTCAAAGGATCTTGGACAGTTTTTCCTTATTTTGTAAAAACCGAGGGTTGGAGATTAACACCACGAAAACCAAATTTATGGTCTTCAACCCGGCCAAAACATCTCGCCCAAACCCCTCCTTAAATGGCACCTTGTTAGAGAGGGTGACTGTCTTTGAATACCTTGGTGTCACGTTGTCCGAAACATTCGAATGGGGCCCACAATTAGACAAGGCAGGCTTGAGGCTAGCGCAGATGGTGGGGGGTATCACTAAAACCTTTAGGAATTCCCTATACAAACCGCCTGGCCCGGTTGCTGAATTATATAAAGTTCAAGTAAGGAGTGCTGTAATGTACGGGGCGGAATTATGGGGTCACCACCCCTCTGGCGGATTGACCAAAATAGAGAACCAATTTATGAGAAAGCTCTTGGGCCTACCGCCCAGCACTCCCCTCATCCCCCTGCGCCTGGACCTAGGAATCAAACCCATTGCAGAGGAGATCGGACTAAGACCATTGACCTTCTGGCGCAGACTGTGGGCGACCCCTGAATTAGTATCCTACCAAAAAGAACTCAAGGGGGTCCTGGGACTTCCGGGGCTGGAAAACTGCCATGGCTCAAGTTCATCAAAGAAGCCTGCGCTAGAATAGGCATGTCTAACCTGTGGAGCAATCCCGAGGAAGTGTCCCCAATAATATCTCGACTTCCAACTCGCAAGAGCATATAGATTGCTCAAATTAGCCGATCTGCAGGGGAACACCAAACTCGGGCACCTAACGGCTGACTTCTTCAACATAAAAGCCGAGTATCTTTTTGAGCCCTTTCTGGACGATATACAGCCCCTTATGGCTAGGAAGCTGTATATCCAGTTTAGAACAGGGACCCTCCCGGTTAACGCTTTTACGAATAAATGGTCAAAAGATCTCTTTGCTGGATGTCCCGCTTGCAACAGTCCTGAGAAGACCGATATTCATGTTTTTTTCTTTGCCCCGGCTACAAATCTGCCAGACGTCGTTGGCTCATACCACTATGTAGGAACTTGGGCTGTACACAGTGTTTGGAGGTGTATAGAATTCTAAGATTTGACACACACCCCCCATAGTTTTTGCCGTGTCCCGATTCCTCAATTCTATGTGGCACAGGTGTAGGGCCATTTGTAATATATCTCAGCAACTGTAAAAAAAAAGTCCCCTCCAATAATGTTATTACTTTTAAAAAAATTAAAAAATGTATCTGGTTTTAACCATCTTCATTTTTAACTGGTGTAAAGATATTGGATAAACTAAAATGTTTCTCTGGCCATATTTTGTAATCTGCTATCAATGAAATGTCATGATTTCTCCTAAAAGAGCTATATATGTATGTATATGTATTTTTTACTTTTTATGGCCTTTTATGACCGAAATAAAGTTGAATGGAATGGACAACAGAAATAGGTGGTGAAATACAGGTTTACCCGACACACAACAACAGGGATCATACTATTTGAATTGTTTAGAAAGCCAAGCCTTGCACTAAGGTATGTCCTCCTTGGTTAACTACTTACAATGCAAGTAATTCAGATGTAGAATCAGGCGTAACTTAAGAGGCAATGTGTTAAGAATTTGTGCAAAACTTAAATTACAGTAACTCAATGAAAACACCACAAAAGACTCCACACAGGTCTAGAGACATAGAGAATATTTTTCTGAGTAAAACAAGACCACAACGACAAAAATTGAATATGTGGAAGCCGAGATACGAATTTTTAAAGATTAAATGTGAAAATAGTGCTTAGAAGTCACAAGTGGAAAAAAGGTCAAAAGGTTACTGGAGGTCACGAGGGACTGGTGCAAATGCAAAGTTCAGGCTGACCATGATGGAGGGCAGGCCAGCTACAAGACCCAGACAGGTCGCGCTCAAGAAATACCTTGGATGGAGCTTTTGTCGACGTCGAGAGTCTACGGCGTCGTTGTCAAGCCGTTCAAAGGGGGTATCGCGTCATCATTGAGCTCCATTGACGTGAATGCAATGCATCATCATCCAGCCACGCAGAGCATCATCATCGAGCTGTGCAGGCTGTAGATCCGTTGTCGCCGAGCAGCATCGAAGGTCGATGTGTCAAAAAGTCTTCTCATGCAATCGAAGCAATGCGTTGGTTTTTGTAGCTGCAGAACCAACTTCTGAGACTCAGGACTGGAGGGGGGACCTAGGAAGGCTATCAGAATGCAGATAAATGCAAATGAGTCCTTTGTCATACCCAGCCAATCCTGTGTTTGTGGTTGTCTAAAGGGAATGCACACAGTGTAGCTGTCACCCAACCCAGGCGTGTATTGGAGACAGGCTACAGGCACACAGAGCAAAGTTAATAGTAGAGAAATGTCCACTTTCTAAAAGTGGCATTTTTGAAATGGTAATGTCAAATCCAACTTTACCACTAAAGAGGATTTATCACCACCATTTCAAAGATATGAGACATGATGGGGATACTCCTTTCTGATCAGGAATTACAGCTTAAAAAGTGTTATAAGGAATTCCCAATGCTGGCCGATGAGAGGAGTAGGCCTCACAGCAGTGAAAAATGAATTTAGCTGTTTGTCATCACCAGGACATGTAAAACTTAAAAGTACATGCCTTTTAGTTACACAGCACCCGCCCTTAGGGTCACTTAGGGCCTACCTTAGGGGTGATTTATGTGTAATAAAAGGGGAGTTTAAGGCTTGCCAAGGGGTTTTAAATGCCAAGCCAAAGTGGCAGTAAACTGCACACACAGGCCCTGCAATGAGACAGGTTTGGAAGGCTATTTCTGTTGGTGGCACAACCAGTGCTGTAGGCCCACTAGTAGCATTTAGATTACAGGCTCTGGGTATATGGTACACTATTTTACAAGGAAGGGACTTACAAGTAAACTAAATATGCCAATCAGGTATACACCAATGTCACCATGTTTAGGGGAGAAGCACATGCATTTTAGCACTGGCTAGCAGTGGCGAAGTGCTCAGGGTCCTAAGGCCAACAAAAAGATACAGCAAAAAATGGAGGTAAGCAGGCAAAAAGTTGGGGGAAGACCACCCTAAGGATGACTGGTCTAACAGCTGTCAAGCCTTCTGATGACAAAGATGGGGACATGGTGAAAGTGAAACTACCTAAGAAGACATGCAGATCTTCTTGTTTTAGAAAACTTTATTGTGCCTCCAAAGTTTTTAAGGGAGCAGTGAAGTTGAAGGACAGTTAGATATGACATTTCAACAGGATTGTGATGAATAATACCAACTGATTTGTTATTATTTTGTATGTTATTTTTTGGGGGGTGTTGGACTTGGCCCTTTTGGCAGTTTCATCCCAAAACATTTTGCCTTTTCTCTGACATGGTGTTGGTGGTTTTAGGCCTCTGGGCACTTTAGCACTGTGCTCCAGTGTAAAGTGTGTGCGCTCTCTGGGTACATTTGTTGAGATTGGCCTGTCCTCCCATAGGAATGCATGGGGGATTCCCTGATTGAGTGTGTCAGTGGTAATTCCTGGAATGGGAGGAGCAGCGTGGTCAAGTTTAGTATGTATGAAATTGTGAGAATAAATGCTGCGCAATGGTGTGCGCAGATTTATTATGACTATGGGAGAAATGCCACTTTTAGAAGTTGACATTTCTGTGTGCTATGTGTCTGCCTGCCTGATGTGAATTGTATGTCTGGCTTGTGAGTGACAGGGGCTGAGAGGTGTGTGTGGCTCCAGGAGGGGCAGGGTGAGTCAGCGCTAGGCTGAATGGGACATCTGCAGTAGGAGTAGTGGGAGGAGTAATCCCCTGACCCTGAATAGGACTGTGCCCAGCCTGCACAATGCTGGCTCCGCCCCCTGTGGTGTGTCTGATCACCTAGCCCCCACCTGACAAAGGGGAAGAGGAGCTTGGAAAACAAAGTGCTCCAAATCCCCCCTGAACCAGTTGCATCTGGTTGCCCCATGCCCTGCACTACAGACAAAGGAATCCTGAGTATAAATATAGGGGCTGTGACCCCATGAAATTGTTCTGTACTTTGGTGCTGTTCCTGACTAGGGGGCGTGCTGCTGCTGGGGCCCAGGAGGAACCGCCATGGGGGCTTACCTCCCTGCTGGAGGGCCCTGTGTGCTGGCCTCCCTGGGCCCAGCTGTGCCCCTGGACCTGGAGGAACTTTTGCTGGACTTATTCTTTCTCATGCAGGATCTTTTCTGCATCTAGCGCCTCGTGTGCGCTATGCTTTATTCTAATTTGCCCCAAAGAAGGAGGAATGCGTGGGTTTTTGCAGCACTGAGCTGCTCGTCCTGTTGGAGGGAATCCCGGCGTGAGGGATTCCCCCGTGATGCCTCATCGCGGGTGCCCACCCCGCATCGACGAATTTATTGTGGAGAGCGGGTGCCCACCCCACTCTCATGCTATTTTTGACGGGTGCCCACCCCACTTATGCGTTATTTTATTTGCGGGTGCCCACCCCGCATTATTTGCCTACTTTTGTAAATCGCGGCCCGGAGCGACCAGGAAGCCAGGCGCATCCGCCTGACTGTGGGCGGGGTCTCGTGGTGGGACGGAAGCAGGAAGTCCGGCGGGAGCCCACCCCGCCTTCATGGATGCCGCGTAATGCGGCCAGAGAAGGGAGCCTTGCGGGCTCCATTTCCGCCCCCCTCCTCGTCTTGGAGGAAGGGAGGCGGGTTCGCCTGTCCGGAGCCTCGCAGGCTCCATGTGAAAGTCCCGGTCCCAGAAGGGGGACCGGGCGAAGAAAACGCCGCCGAAGCCTCCCCAGCGAGGGAGGAGGACCAAGTGCGGGCCCGACGCGGCACCTGGTGGCGCCGGTCCTGCAGCAAGAGGAGAGCCTCCAGGGATCCAGACCAGCCCCGGTGAGTGGGAACTGTAGAGGGCACACGAGGGGGACCGAGTGAATTGTCCCAGGAGTAGCCTGGTGAACGGGGCTCCTCAGTCACACTTGGTGCCAGTGCCTCGTTCTTGAGCGGCCCCGCCTGCCAGAGGGCCGCTCCAATGTTGGGGCCACATTTGTTTCTAGGGCCCCAGTGAGAGTCCCGAGGGCCAGAAGTGCCCGTGCCTTCCAGTTTGGCGATTTTCCTACAGCTGCCCCGCTTGCTAGAGGGCAGCTGCAACGATAGGGGCAAGTGTATTTAGAGAGCCCCAGTGAGGCCCCGAGGGCACAGTTGTGCCAGGGCCTATTTGCTTATTCCCAGCTGTGCCGCACCAGCGCGGGCAGCTGCAACGTTTTTGTACATTTGCTTGACAGAGTCCCAGTGAGGACTCATGCCTACCGTGATGTTCACAGCTGCACGGCAATTAGCGTCAGCTGCTACGTTTAGGCCAACAGTTCTTTGGGGGCATTTCTGTAAGAGATAGGAGTGAGATGCACCCCTCTGCCCCAGCGCAATTGCGCACTTGTGGATTATGCTGCATTGGCAGCCGCCCTGACATTTGGGACATAGGGCATTTGAGCCCCTTTGCAAAGGCCAGTTGGCCAGGGGGACTGTTAGGTTTGTAGGGCGCCAGGCCCTAATGCGATTTATGTGGTGCGCAGGAAATGTGATTCATGTACTGTGATTGATGCACCCTGTTTTATGCCTCTACTGTGGTTTATGTTATGAGGTTTTGCATATTGTGGTTTATGCTTGTGAGGTTATGCCCCTAATGTGAGTTATACTTAGGAGGTTATGGTCTAATATGTTTAGGCTTAGGAGGTTGGCGCAGAATGTATTTCACGCCTAATGTGATACTGTGCATAATATGATTTATGTTGCAGGAGATAATGCTGAGTACAGTGTTTGCCAGTAATTACTGATTGTGTTCTACGTTTGTGATATGTTCTACATTTACTATCTTTACTAAGTGATGGTTCTGACAGTGGCTTAATTGGCCCTGTCATGTGTATATAATCCCCTGTAGATATTGCCCAGTGCCAGTTGGCACAGTGTATATTGTGTGATTACTATTCTAATGTGTTTATGATAATACAAAGGCTATTTTTGATATAACATTGTGTGGAGTTCCTTTTGTGGTGTGCCTAGTGTGTTGCTGCTGGGTGTGTGTGTTGCGCAAACGCTTTACACATTGCCTCCGGGATAAGCCTGACTGCTCGTGCCAAGCTACCAAGGGGGTGAGCAGGGGTTATCTTGGGTGTGTAACTCCCTTGCCCTGACTAGAGTGGTGGTCTCTGCCTGGCTTTGGCGCAAGCCTTAGCCAACCAGAGATCCCATTTCTAACATTGGTTGTTAGCGGTGAGGATAGGACTTGCGTTTGCGCAGTACCGCAGCGACAACTGGTTGCACTACAAGCTCTGCATTTTAGATAGTCACATGTTTGGGGATTATTGTTTCTGAGTTTGTTTTAAGTATCATTTCTTTAAAATGTGTTTTATTGCACTATGAGTTGGGGGTCCTGCCAAGGACAGAAACCAGTGAAGCTGAAGGAGTGACTGCCCTTGTGCCATCGTGCTATTTCTTGGGTTGGCCTGAAGCTGAAGGAGTGACTGCCACTGTGCTGTCCGCTGTTTCTAGGGTTGGCCTACAGTGGTAACTTAATTGGCATGGAGTAACTAGCTCGGGAGGGTAGATTATCCCCTAAGTGCAGTTTTAGTTTTCTGGAATCCCTAGTAAGGGTGGGATCCAGTGGTGGCAGCAATATGAAGTCCAGTGCAGGAAGTCCCATTCCCAGAGTATGGTACCTGGTTCCCAGTTAAGAGGGGTACAGGTTGAGATTCAGGGGCAGTAAGATACTGCCTCACCAGTCTTGGGGGGGGGGGTGGGGGAGTATGTGGATGAGTGTTCTGATGCACTGGACGTTTTGGGTGATTGGTTAGCACGGTAAATGGTGTTAAAGGGATCTTCAATCTGTTTTGTCAGAGAGAACCTGCCCCGTAATTGTTTTCCGGAGTCGCGCCAACACCTGTTGGAGTGTGTGAGTTCTTTGATTCTAGGGAGCTTGCATTGGGGAGTGATCCTAGAGGAATGGTGCAGGTATCTTCCAACCCAGAGTGGCGGAAGTGGTTCAGAGTAGCCCAGCTATGTAACCTTATAGTGAGGAGGTTGTAGGGACTCAAATCCTGTCTCGCAGGAGAAGGAGTGAGATTGGGATGTGTCCCGAAGTGCCCGCACCTCAGTCTCCAGTACTGGATGGTTCCTAGAGGGAACACCAGGTAGGGAGCTTAGTCTGTCCTGTTGGACCGTTCTTCGAAGGGGATCTCCCCGTGTTAGGTGAGCTGGGAGTGTCTGTAATCAGGCCTCCATCAGTTCTGGCGTCTGGCAGTGCCACTCCTAAGTGGAGGGTGCAGTCCAGATTGAGGGGTGAGAGGGGGAAAGATTCCCAAGTGGAAGAACCATTGGGTCAGGGGCCAGCCAGAAGGGCTGAGTCACCAGTTATTGACCATGGTGATGCCACTTCTGTCCTGGGGCATCTTCACGCACTGTCAGATGGACAGGAGGTCGTGAGCTCTGCGCCAGGCAGACTGTCACACGACACATTAGTTATGTGTCACCCTCGGGGGGTATATGTACTCCCCAGGAAGTCCTGGTTCGCCGGGCAATTGTCCAACCAAAGGGTACCGTCCCTGGGTTGGGGAGCCAGGTTCAGGTGTTTCCTGTCCTGGACGGAAGGGCAACTGTAATCAGTGTCCTGACCGGTTTGCCTTCCAGGGGTACCACTCCAGTTGGGAGGGTATAGGGCTCTGGAAGGAGGTGCAGAGGGAGGGAGTCCTCGCCTCTAACCCCGGTGCAGCCGGTGAGTTTAGATCCCAGGTGGTAGACCAGTTGATGGAGAGAGGTCCTGAACTGGTGGGAGAGTTGTGTTCTGGGGGTGCTTCTCCTGGGAGAGTGCGGAACCCCAGAAGAGAGGTAGGGTGAGGAGACGCTTCGCCCGTGACCTCTGGTCAGCCTGAGGGTGCGGACCCTAGGTTGGAGGATCAGTGGCAGTTTGGAACTACACTGAGAGGAAGGGTGGAGAATGGCTATTATGTGCCAGGGGTTACTGCCCCCCACTCTGTGGATTGGCAAGGACCGGAGGTCTCTGGATGGTCTAGGGCCTGGCCCTGGCCGTGGACAACTAGGGAGTACCAGTGGGGTAGCCTAGTTGGTCCTGAGAGTTTTTTTCCCAGAGGGAACCACATGGGTTCAGAGTGGCGGAGAACCGGAGGGTGTCCCTGCAGTTGTGGGCCCGCGTCTGTGTTCTATCGCCCGAAGCAGGGAAGCCCATCAAGGTAGTGATTGGTATCCCCTGCGTTTTGGCTGGAAGGGGGTTGTGTTGGACTTGGCCCTTTTGGCAGGTTCATCCCAAAACTTTTTGCCTTTTCTCTGACATGGTGTTGGTGGTTTTAGGCCTCTGGGCACTTTAGCACTGTGGTCCAGTGTAAAGTGTGTGCGCTCTCTGGGTACATTTGGTGAGATTGGCCTGTCCTCCCATAGGAATGCATGGGGGATTCCCTGATTGAGTGTGTCAGTGGTAATTCCTGGAATGGGAGGAGCAGCGTGGTCGAGTTTAGTATGTATGAAATTGTGAGAATAAATGCTGCGCAATGGTGTGCGCAGATTTATTATGACTATGGGAGAAATGCCACTTTTAGAAGTTGGCATTTCTGTGTGCTATGTATCTGCCTGCCTGATGTGAATTGCATGTCTGGCTTGTGAGTGACAGGGGCTGAGAGGTGTGTGTGGCTCCAGGAGGGGCAGGGTGAGTCAGCGCTAGGCTGAATGGGACATCTGCAGTAGGAGTAGTGGGAGGAGTAATCCCCGGACCCTGAATAGGACTGTGCCCAGCCTGCACAATGCTGGCTCCGCCCCCTGTGGTGTGTCTGATCACCTAGCCCCCACCTGACAAAAGGGAAGAGGAGTTTGGAAAACAAAGTGCTCCAAATCCCCCCTGAACCAGTTGCATCTGGTTCCCCCATGCCCTGCACTACAGACAAAGGAATCCTGAGTATAAATATAGGGGCTGTGACCCCATGAAATTGTTCTGTACTTTGGTGCTGTTCCTGACTAGGGGGCGTGCTGCTGCTGGGGCCCAGGAGGAACCACCATGGGGGCTTACCTCCCTGCTGGTGGGCCCTGTGTGCTGGCCTCCCTGGGCCCAGCTGTGCCCCTGGACCTGGAGGAACTTTTGCTGGACTTATTCTTTCTCATGCAGGATCTTTGCTGCATCTAGCGCCTCGTGAGCGCTATGCTTTATTCTAATTTGCCCCAAAGAAGGAGGAATGCATGGGTTTTTGCAGCGCTGAGCTGCTCGTCCTGTTGGAGGGAATCCCAGCGTGAGGGATTCCCCCGGGATGCCTCATCGCGGGTGCCCACCCCGCATCGACAAATTTATTGTGGAGACCGGGTGCCCACCCCGCTCTCATGCTATTTTTGGTGGGTGCCCACCCCGTTTATGCGTTATTTTATTTGCGGGTGCCCAGCCCGCGTTATTTGCCTACTTTTGTAAATCACCGCCGCGGCCCGGAGCGACCAGGAAGCCAGGCGCGTCCGCCTGACTGTGGGTGGGGCCTCGTGGTGGGCCGGAAGCAGGAAGTCCGGCGGGAGCCCACCCCGCCTTCATGGATGCCGCGTAATGCGGCCAGAGAAGGAGAGAAGGGAGCCTTGCGGGCTCCATTTTCGCCCCCCTCCTCGTCTTGGAGGAAGGGAGGCGGGTTCGCCTGTCCGGAGCCTCGCAGGCTCCATGTGAAAGTCCCGGTCCCAGAAGGGGGACCGGGCGAAGAAAACGCCGCCGAAGCCTCCACAGTGAGGGAGGAGGACCGAGTGCGGGCCCCAACGCAGCACCTGGTGGCTCCGGTCCCGCAGCGAGAGGAGAGCCTCCAGGGATCCAGACCAGCCCCGGTGAGTGGGGGCTGTAGAGGGCACACGAGGGGGACCGAGTGAATTGTCCCAGGAGGAGCCCGGTGAACGGGGCTCCTCAGTCACACTTGGTGCCAGTGCCTCTTTCTTGAGCAGCCCCGCCTGCCAGAGGGCCGCTCCAACGTTGGGGCCACATTTGTTTCTAGGGCCCCAGTGAGAGTCCCGAAGGCCAGTAGTGCCCGTGCCTTCCAGTTTGCCGATTTTCCTACAGCTGCCCCGCTTGCTAGAGGGCAGCTGCAACGATGGGGGCAAGTGTATTTAGAGAGCCCCAGTGAGGCCCCGAGGGCACAGTTGTGCCAGGGCCTATTTGCTTATTCCCAGCTGCGCCGCACCAGCGCGGGCAGCTGCAACGTTTTTGTACATTTGCTTGACAGAGTCCCAGTGAGGACCCATGGCTACCGTGATGTTCACAGCTGCACGGCAATTAGCGTCAGCTGCTACGTTTAGGCCAACAGTTCTTTGGGGGCATTTCTGTAAGAGATAGGAGTGAGATGCACCCCTCTGCCCCAGCGCAATTGCGCACTTGTGGATTCTGCTGCATTGGCAGCCGTCCTGACATTTGGGACATAGGGCATTTGAGCCCCTTTGCAAAGGCCAGTTGGCCAGGGGGACTGTTAGGTTTGTAGGGCGCCAGGCCCTAATGTGATTTATGTGGTGCGCAGGAAATGTGATTCCTGTACTGTGATTGATGCACCCTGTTTTATGCCTCTACTGTGGTTTATGTTATGAGGTTTTGTATATTGTGGTTTGTGCTTGTGAGGTTATGCCCCTAATGTGAGTTATACTTAGGAGGTTATGGTCTAATATGTTTAGGCTTAGGAGGTTGGCGCAGAATGTATTTCACGCCTAATGTGATACTGTGCATAATATGATTTATGTTGCAGGAGATAATGCTGAGTACAGTGTTTGCCAGTAATTACTGGCTGTGTTCTACGTTTGTGATATGTTCTACATTTACTATCTTTACTAAGTGATGGTTCTGACAGTGGCCCAATTGGCCCTGTCATGTGTATATAATCCCCTGTAGATATTGCCCAGTGCCAGTTGGCACAGTGTATATTGTGTGATTACTATTCTAATGTGTTTATGATAATACAAAGGCTATTTTTGATATAACCTTGTGTGGAGTTCCTTTTGTGGTGTGCCTAGTGTGTTGCTGCTGGGTGTGTGTGTTGCGCAAACGCTTTACACATTGCCTCCGGGATAAGCCTGACTGCTCGTGCCAAGCTACCAAGGGGGTGAGCAGGGGTTATCTTGGGTGTGTAACTCCCTTGCCCTGACTAGAGTAGTGGTCTCTGCCTGGCTTTGGCGCAAGCCTTAGCCAACCAGAGATCCCATTTCTAACAGGGGGGTTGTGATATTTTGTTTTTGTGGGAGGGTTGATATGTGGTATTGTTAGGATGTTTCTTAACACTTGTATGGCTTCTTCTGTATTTCTCACCATGCTATTTGGTGTGGTATGTTCCATTAGAATGTAGAATAGTTTATGCTTGAATGGTGAGCTGTGAAGGCAGTGGCTGTTTGGAACTGCCAGAGCTTGGCTACTGTGGCTGGAGATTCTCTTTCTTATCAATAAAGAAGTGGACGTAGTTTACATCTGCCAGCTCTCTTCTTTCACATAAATCCCATCTACTTTCAGCTAAACTCAATGATGTGGTACAGCTGCTTCTATTACATAGTCTCTACAATGGTACCTCCTTGCTTAAAGATATTCACAAAACTCACTTTGCCTCCCTAAAGGCATCCCTAGATGCTGCTACAAAGTTATTGACAGGAACCAACCATATTGACCTTTTCAGACCTGCTCGTGTCACCCTACAATGCTTTCCAGGGCATTTTTAAAGTAGCCAGCATTATGCATGAAGCTGAGAACTCATTCATACAATTACTGGGCTCAGCAAGAAAAGGTTATTTAACTTTGGTGTCCTTGGGGGTCTGTTACAAGAGCAACCTGGCCTCCCACTTCCTAAAACCTTTAGGTGCATGGAGGTACAGCAGATGGATCGCAGTCAGAGCCTGGTACCACTTAACTAGAAATTCAATGGTGTCTACGGCTACCAAAAAAATTTGTCTTTTTTCCACATTGTTGACCAGGTTTGAACCACAAGACGATAGCAGGTGACATATGACCAAGTCGCTGTTGGAAAATTGTGAGGAGAAATGGGTTGACACTAATGAGGAGCTCTGAACGTTGGGGGAAACAAGAACTGACAACAGCATGTCAAACAGCACCATACATAGGCGCTGTAGTGCGATATCTTGGGATGTTGGAGCCATGACTGGAGTCCTGTGGCACCGCCTGGTGGCACTGGAGAGCTATTGCTTGAGAATTGTTTTCTGGCTCCAGTCTGACAAATGCAGTATATTTATTGTCAGACCCTATTCATGAGTTTCACAGGCAGGTGGGGCTACTGGGCCAAAACCATGGTGGTTGAGGTCATTTGACACTGGTGTACAGGGGTCCATATTATTATGGCTCTGCAAACTGTGCTAAGTACACCCTTTCTGTACTTGACTCAAAAGGTAATGAAGGTGAGCAGTCAAAGGATTCTCAAGAAGGGTATAGCAAGAGGTCAGAACTCAACAATAGGCACAATAATGTACAGTTGAGTCCAGTGCTTAAATTGGCAAAAAGAAAGTACTTCAATAACACACCAAAACATAAAACTACAAAATCCAATGAGGTTCAGCTACATACCTATGTTTTAAATTCCTAGGAAACGTTTACACCTTCTATGGCACCCTCTCCTCATTCTATGAGCTTCTCTGATGTTTCCGATACCTTTTCCCTAGTGTAGGGATAGGTATACATTAGCACAGGTGCAGTTTATTAGGTCTGTACTTATGTGGAGTATTTCATAGTTCTATTCCACAGTTTGCAACCAAAGTAGAATTAAGTAACTTCCAATCTCAGCCTGGAGGCTGAGAAACATTGACTGAGAGCTCACTGAGGGCAGTTACGGCCTATGGGCCCAGATCAGAGGCAGCGATTGCCTGGCAGGTGCAGCCTCTGGGTTGCAATAGCTTCTGCTTAGGCAGCAACAGTGTCTTATCCACTGGATTTGCTTGAAGTCGGACAACAACTGCACTGGGCTTTTGAGTGCTGCAGGGTTGCTGGACAACACATTTAAATTCTGGGCTTGATTTTTGCACATGGCCCACTGCAGGGGTGGCAAAAAGAGATTGGGAGACCCCTTATGATATAGGTGAGCTCCGGTTTCACTCCTAATAGCTGTCAGTGTGGGTGACCTGCATGCCAGGAACACAGCTCGCTTCTCCTCCTCAATAGTCTCTCCAACTTCATGGCCAAGCACTTTCCTTTGCTCTCTAAGCAGGCAGGCAGGTTTTTAGGTTGTAGGCAGACCATCCGCTGCTCCAGCAAGTTTTGCAGACTTCAGGTGATGTTCCTTCACCTCTGGGAAAAGGGTTGCCATGCAGACACAAGCCCAGATCACACAGCAGTACTTTGAGTACTCTGCAGAAAACTCTCTTCCTGGGTTACGAAGAACTTGGAATTGAAACAAAGTTGGGTTACCACTTTAATACACTTTTTCCAGACAGGGGATGTGGATCCACTGTCCAAAGTTTTAGAACCGGTTTGGGGTGGTTGTCTTGCAAATGTCATTTTCTGGCTGTTCTTCAAACACAACCTTTTTACAAGGTGAGGAATCTCATAACATGCAGCAATAGGGCTGACTCCAAGCAGGAGCATCCAAAACAAAGTCAAAATGAAATGTGAAATTTCCGCAACTGGCTCTCATCAGTGCTCCAAAAGCAGTAATCAGGGATAGAAATAAAGGCCAGCCTAGAACCTTATTCACCATAAACAACAGAAACTGCACACCCATCCCTCACTCCTACTGTCTAGCAAATGGCAATCCACAAGAACTAATCAGCAGACTTTTGCTAAAAAGGGCCTCATTTAATTTCCAAAGGTAGCCCTGTCTCTATCCGCCCTCACTTCAGTGTCTGAATCCGCCACAGGAATTCAGACAATACACTCGCACTGTATGGGGAAGCTGAATTGCCCTACATCTTGCCACAAAGCTCAACCAGGGTTCATCCAAAAGGGATCCTATTGATCTGAGAACTCAGACTCACACCAGATACAGAATCTGCTACCATACATCTGCTACACATTCATGCACTCAATACACACAGAATGTCAGTGTAAAGTCCTGGGGTTCACTTAGCAGGGAAATTTTGTATGAGACGGTTTAGTAGACTCTCCTCTCCTTGGCACAAAGGAAAAGTTCTGATCACACCACTGATTCACAAAAAAGCAGTGCACAGCCACCATCGCTTTACATGATTCACTCGGGGCATGGACAGTAGACTACACCCATTATGACTGAAGTATTTGTGTGCCCCTCCAGATCACAGAACAAATTCTGCACCTCATATCACTAGAGAGAGCCCTAGCTCTCTGCACACTTGCCAAATTAGCGTGATTGGAGAGCCAAATTAAAAAGTCAGGATACCAGTATGACATACAGTTTGGCCCTCAGGGCAGAGGCAAGTAACAATTTACTATGCAGGGGATATTCACATCCCTGCAGACACCACTCTTAGATCAGAATAGCCATACCGTACTCCATTGTTAGAGAAGTCTGACTGTTTTAGAAAAAACACTGACAGGAAATTCCTTCTGCATTCCCATGATTCATTTCTCTTTGTCATCAAATTGAGCCAGTACTGCTCCAACTCTCTTATCTGGAGCAGGTTCATTGACACAACATCGATGTAAAAAAAATAGATGTTAAAAATATTGAGTAAAAAATATAGACAACAAAAATATCTACTCCTCTACTTAAACAGGTGAGTACAAAAATATCGACTAAAAATATCGATGTATATAATATTGATGTTTATAAAAATATAAAATAAAATAATAGATATTAAATATAATTTTAACAAAATAAAAAAATTAAATATACATTTTAATAAAATATAACAAATAAACTTAAAAAAATAAACACAAACATAGTAATTTATACATATATATTTAGTTTAAAACAATTAATAAACTATTATTTTAAATGCATGTTAAAAGTTTAAAATAATATTAAAAAATAAAAATATAAATTAATGATTTGAAATATAAAAAACTAAAATCTATAATAAAATAAAACATTAAACTTTAAAAAAATATTTAAACTTAAATTTCACAATACAATCAGTGCAACAGTAGGGAAAGTGTTGGATAGCAAAGGGGTAAAAATAACTATTCCCACTCCGGTGAGTGCAACAGTAGGGTAAGTGTTGGATAGCGGAGGACTTACATTTACTATTCCAACTCCAGTGAGTGCAACAGTAGGGAAAGTGTTGTATAGCGTAGGGGTAAAAATTACTATTCACACTCCAGTGAGAGCAACAGTAGGGAAAGTGTTGGATAGCGGAGGGGTACAAATTACTATTCCCACTCCAGTGAGAGCAACAGTAGGGAAAGTGTTGGATAGCAGAGGGGTAAAAATGACTATTCCCACTCCAAAAAGTGCAACAGTAGGGAAAGTGTTGGATAGCGAAGGGGTAAAAATTACTATTCCCACTCCAGTGACTGCAACAGTAGGGAAAGTGTTGGATAGCGGTGGGGTAAAAATTACTATTCCAACCCCAGTGAGAGCAACAGTAGGGAAAGTGTTGGATAGCAGAGGGGTAAAATGTACTATTCCCACTCCAGTGAGAGCAACAATAGGGAAAGTGTTGGATAGCAGAGGAGCAAAAATTACTACTCTCACTCCATAGAGTGCAACAGTAGAGAAAGTGTTGGATAGCGTAGGGGTAAAAATTACTATTCCCCCTCCAATTAATGCAACAGTAGGATAAGTGTTGGATAGCAAAGGGTAACATTTTTTATTCCCACTCCGGTGAGTGCAACAGTAGAGAAAGTGTTGGATAGCAAAGGGGTTAAAATTACTATTCCCACTCCAATGAGTGCAACAGTAGGGAAAGTGTTGGATAGCGGAGGGGTAAAAATTACTATTCCAACTCCAGTGAGGGCAACAGTAGGGAAAGTGTTGGATAGCGGAAGGGTAAAATTAACTATTCTCACTCCAGTGAGTGCAAAAGTAGGGAAAGTGCTTGATTGAGGGGGGTAAAAATTACTATTCCCACTCCAGTGAGTGCAACAGTAGGATAAGTGTTGGATAGCGGAGGGTAAAATTTACTATTCCCACTCCACTGAGTGCAACAGTAGGGAAAGTGCTGGATAGCGGAGAGGTAAAAATTACTATTCCCACCCCAGTGAGTGCAACATTAGGGAAAGTGTTGAATCACGGGGAGACAAAAATTACTATTCACACTCAAAGAGTTCTAAAAAAATATATGTATTAAAACTTTTTAAAAAATCATAAAAATAAACAATATTTAAAAAAAGAAAAATCAAATATATTAAATATAAAAAAAGAAAACATAATATTAATTTCATATAACAAAAATCTACAAATATTATATAAAACAAAATAATAAATAGATTTTTTTTTAAATGTTAAACTACAAAATATTTACAAACCAAAAATTTATTAATACATACATGCACTTATTTTATTTCCTACCCTATAACACCACACCAAAAACAAAACACTTCAGCATTTTAAATTAAATTTACTTCCATAATTAACATAATGAATAATCAATTAAAAAATATTTATTTAAAAAAACTAATAAACATTGACTACACACACTTTAACACTATAATATCCACAACACACACCTACATTAAACTATAAAATAATAAAACACAATTAAAACTTATTAGTAAATTTAAAATTATTACTATTAACAACTAATAAAGTAATTAAAATGTATTTAATACCCACCCTTTACCCCTTTAAAAGTAAACATACACAAAAAATAAACAATTACCCAACATAAATATCAAATAATTAACATTAACAACTATATATTAATTAATTAAACCAAATTACTTCCCACCCTTTACACCTATACACCACAACACACCTAAAATTAATTACACAATTACCGTAATACAATTTTAATTAATTTAATTAATATCAATTAACAAAAAATTAATAAAAAATAAATGAACTACTTAACTCCCTTTACCTCCTATAAACCACAAAACACACCTAAAATTAATTACATAATTAATTACCAATTAATTATAATTAACAACCAATTATTAATCCATAAATTACAAATAAATTACTTCCCACCCTTTACACCTATAAACACCACAACACACACCTAAATTAATTAATTAAAATTAACAACCAATTATTAATTAATTCATAATAAATTACTTTACACATTTAAAACTATAAAAGCTAAATTAAACAAATATTAATAAATAAAAATAATCAATTAATTTAATATAATTAAATTACTTCCCACCTTATTCCCCTATAAACCCACAACCCGCTACGGAACTAAAAACGCAAAATTCCAATAAAAAAAATATTAACTACTACAAATGTAACATATATTAAAAATACAAACAATTCTTATACAAAAATCATACATCACATACAAATAAAATATATACTAAAATACATTAATTAAAAACCGATATTTTTAACTATATTTTTGCAAACGATATCAAACACCTTGATATTTTTAAAATCAATATTACTTACCTTAAGTCGATATTCTTGACCACGATATTCTTGCTGTCGATATTTCTGAACCACGATATTTATTACTCAATATTTGTGCAAATCGATATTTTTCACTCGATATTCTGTCTGCACACCTCTGGAGCATAAGTCTGTTCAATGAACGACTGATCATTGTCTGGAGAATTCAACAGAGGAGCATTACATAGTGAATTGGGTAATAATGACACTTACTAGTAGAAACAGTGCTTTAAGTGGACTGGGTCCTGCCAGTGCTCAGCACCGGCAGTTCTAAAAAGCTGGTGCTAAGACGTGTCCCTATCGAGCTCTCCAATTTTGCCCTCACCCTCAGGGTAAAAAAAAAATCTTAACTATGCCGCAGTACCATCCTTAACTGCCTTTGATGTAACTTCAAAGAGACTCGCTATAGTTCTTTCACAGTCTCATCATTTCAGAACGGAAGCATTTTCAATGTTATATACAATGAAGCCATAGTTGTTGCTTATTTATCCTATGCAACTAACAACCATTGGCAAAGCCAATAGTCCTGGCTAGTTGTAGGTGTAATGTTACTTGCTGTATCATATATCTGGTGCAATGACAAACAGCAAAGTACTAGTCAGGTGGCACACCATGCTAAGCACAGAGGGAGAGGTCTGGCGCAGTGGGCAGGATGGTTAACTCCGGAGCACATGGCTCACGGTTCGATCACCGGCGGCAGCAGCTTAGCTCAGCACCATGTGACTCTGGGCAATAACTCACTTAATATCCCCAATGGCCCCAGCGCCTTAAGACCCTTAGGGATGAATAGTTCGTGCTTTACAAATACCAGATTAGATTGGATTAGATTTAAGTTTTAAGCTTTGGGTGTTTTTAAGCTACGCCCTTAATTGCATAGGCCATGCCCCTTTGAGAGACCCCCACCCCAGTTTTTTCATCCCACTGAAAGCCCTGACTAGAAGACAAGAGGCACTCTAAGCATGGATCACATCACCCAGGCGATTATGTCTGCCACTGGCTTCAGATCAAGTAAAGGTCACTCACTACCTTACAAGTCATCTAAATACATAAGGCCAACAAAAAAAAAAACAGACTACCTGGTGAGCATTGTGAGTTTTGGGGGTGTGTGGGCCCTGAATATCGAGTAGGAAATATCATTATACCATAATATCATAGCCATAATAGCCAGGGCAAAAATATCGGCAGGTAAGTATGTAGAGATTTTCTATACCTAATTCCAGATCTGTGTAAGAGTGTCTCTATTCAACCTTTCCCTAGACAGACCCTGTACAGCATCCACTCTAGTTATACACATACCACAGACAGCGCCACCAGCATCTTGCCACTGTAAGCTTCCCTTTGAAAAAACTGTGATGTACCATTTTTCTTGCAAATTTCAAATAAAGATGAATTAGTATGAGAGCAGTGGAAACTGACTATTACAGTATTGTTACACATCATATTAAGAAATATGGGGGCCGGACTGCCTGAGGATTCAGGCTCCAAAATTTGCTTTCATCAGAATGCCAACACTTTCTCGCCCAATCATTGCATGACCCTGCCCCACCAGCCTTTTAAAAGCACCAACATTTTTAGATGTCGATTTCCCCACGTGTGAATTAACTTGCCAAAGCGCGCAGCTTGCAGCGGAAGCACAGTCTGCCGGGCAGGCATTTATAGGTCATTGATGCTCCTTGGATGCTCGACTTCGTCAACTCTCACATCTTTTTTGCAACAGCCCCCGCTTACGTACAGCGACCAGTTTCCCACAGCACTTCCCAACTAACTAATCAACATGCTGCCAACCAGCCACTCCGAAAAAGCGCACAGGAACCACATGTGAAATGGAGCGCTTAGCTCTCTCGTCAGGGGCACCAAAGCACTATTCAACAAAATCCATAATGCGTACCCGAAAAGACACTATATTACAAAACATGCGCTCATGAGATAAAATCCGCATACACACGTGTTTGCTGTCATATTAAATGCGTTGAGCCGCTATCTCCCCCTTCAATGATTCATATTAATGGCAGTGCTCGTTTGTGAGAAGCTGGCCTGGTATATGATGTCCACTAATGTAAGTGGGCACCTTGCACCAGTCCAGACAACCCTTATGGTGATTTAAGAGGTTTTAGACAACCTTAGAAGCTCTCTAAGTGGTAGCTGTGGAGAGCAGCTTTCAGGCTTGGTCCAGAAGGAGTGTAAAGCAGCTTGTTTTACCAGAATGCAATCTTATAGTATAGATTAAGTGAAAAAGAACCACACAAAGTATTTATAAAAATATGTATTTATTATATAATACCCTCCAACACATAGAAATATCTCCTACCCGGAGATATGCACAATGCACACAATACTTTAGCAAAGAACACAGTAAATAGCAGATAATACACAGTGGACCCAGCGGGGGACCAAACCATATACTAAGAAAGCGGTATAAGAACCACGACTCGGGTCAAGACCAGGTCGAGAGGGCGTAGAAGTGCTGGGGACCCAAGGAACCATCCAAGGTGAGTGGATAGGGACCCCACGGAAAGAGTGTGCAGTGTGGGAACACGACCGCATGCTCCGTACTACTCTACGGGTAAGTCGCGGTTGGATTTTTAAAGTTTAAGGACCCTTCCCAGTGGAACCTGAAGAAACCCAGTGGAAGACAGAGGGTTGGAGAGCCACCCCACCCATGGATACCCTAGTACCCACGTTACCCACACCAGGGAAGCCAGGTGCATACGTGTGAGGTGGTGTCGGAAACCGCTGTTGAGGACTTCAGGAAAGTGCCGCTGCTGGAAGAGGAGAAAGTGTCCGGTGGAATCTGAAGGTAGACCCAAGATGAGAGGTAACTGCAAACAGAGTCTACGTCACTCAGGAGTGACCAGGAGACTTGGAAGGCGAATGCCCTCCGATGTCAGGTGTTACAGGATGGATGATGTTGACCTTGACTCTGCAGCTGTGAGGACCAGGCGATGCTGAGGAGGACCAGGAGCCGTGCACGAGCTGTCCCACAAAGGATGTCGAGTGCTGAAGGGTCGGTGTCCGGCGTGAGCACCAACAAGCCTTGGCAAATGCAACCAACGCAGGAGTCAAAGAAGGAGCAACGTCGGGACCAGCAAGGTCCAGGGGACTCACCAAACGCAGGGGAGTCAGGGCAGCCCCCAAGGAAACAGGGGAGCCCAGGAGCAGCAAAGGTGACCCTTAAGTGGACCCAAAGGCCGGAGGCACTGGAGTCCCGAGAGGACCACAAGCAGCTCACCAAAAGATGCAGGCCACGATGCACACGATGTGGTGTGGCTGAAGATACTGGTCACTGGAGGTGCTCGAGGTTGGGGCTAGTTGGAGCCCGAAGGTCTTCTTGGAAAGAAGTCAACAATCCTTTGCAACAGCAAGTTGACCCGGTGCACAGGGTTTCGGTTATTGCAACCCCCACGAGGAATACTGGCCTCAAACTTGGTGAGAGGGCAGGGCAGGCCTCGAGAGCTGTGGAAAACTACGACTTGTGTGGCAGAACCTTTCAGAGTCAGAAGGAGCTCAGGATCAGCAGACCGGTCGACTTAGTTGCGGTGCCTGCGAATGAAGGGGAGTGACTCCTTCACTCCAAGGGAGGTTTCTTCAGGTGTCTTTGAAGCTTCACAGGCCTTGGAAGGTTGCTGTATGATGCACAGGCATAGACGATGCAGCAGGCTGGAAGGGAGACGAAGTCAGGCCCAAATGAAGTCCAGAGTGCCCAGACGGTAGAAGAAGCAGTGGTGTCTGATCTAAATCTTATCCCACAACGAATCTAGGGACCCACCCACAGGTAAGCCCTTACGTATCCTTAGGAAATGGTTGGGACGATTCAGGGGACCCTCCCAGGGGGGAGGTTACTCCCATGTCCTTGGTGCAGTTTCGCGCCAGAGCGGAAGCCAAGGGCTCCCAGGACTGGTTTGAACTGTACTATGCACAGAGACACCAAATGTGCCCCTCATGCAGACTTAGTGGCACTGGCAAGCGCACCCACCCGGTCCCAATACACTAAATCCTGTCTGGGAGGTGGTCGCCCCTCCCTGTGACAGGATGCCTATTGTTCTGCCTTCCCCTGTTCAAGCTTGGCTCAGCAGCAGGAGGGCAGAAATGTGTCTCTGGTCGGCAGCAACCATTTTGTGCTGTCCGGGTCTAGAAGGTTGGCTCCGAGAACACTGAGAGCCTAACAGAGGGCTCTTCCAGTGCTTGGAATCATACCTCCCACACCGTTTACGGTGTGGGGGTATGATTCCAACATGTTTGATACTAAACATGATAGGATTCGTTGTAGCCGTTTTCGAGATGGTCATTACGCGGTGCCCCTCTATATGGTATATGGCTGCTTCACTGACAACCCGGGAGAATGGACTCCGTAGGCTGTAGGGGTGTCCTGCTCATGCAGGGGCATCCTCTCACTTAGAACCAAGCACCCTGCCTTCAGTATTGCAAAGGCCTGCTATAAGGGTGACTTATAGGTTTTAAGTGCAGTGACTCTAGATATAGGAAACCTATATCTTTAGTAAGTGGTGCTAGCACCGACTTACACAGACTGCAATGGCAGGCCTGTAGTTCCATTTTGAATGGTCTCCAATGGGTGGCATAATGCATGCTTCAACCCATGGGGGACCTCTGGGGTACCTATGCCCCGGCTTCCTTAATACCATATACTAGGGACTGATAAGGGTACCCCAGTATCCAATCTGGGATGTACCTAAGTACTGAACATACCAATTTAAGGGAGAAAGCAGAGAGACTAGGGGCCTGATTAGCAGGATCCCAGTCAGACTAGTCAAAAACAGTTTAGCATCAGGCAAAAACGCGGAGGTAACCATGCAGAAGGATCCTACCTTCCTACACCGTTCAATCTGGAATAAGTCATAGAGCTCTATGTTGCCAGCCCCATCTGGAATCAGCATCTGCGAGCGCACCCCGGCTGGGGACTCGCTCCTCCACGCCTTCTCCCGCAGCCATCCATCGCCGCCTCTTGTTGTTTTCCAAAGATGAGGTCTGTCCAACGGGTTGCCTGGCAGCCTATTGACACAAGCATTGGCAATGTAATAGCTTAAATTCTCGCAAATGTGAGACCTATTGCATATATTTGTTTGTTTACTAGCGCCCATGTGGCGCTTTCACATTCATGGAGGCCGCGCCCCTTTCTTTAGGCAAGCAGCGTCTAAAGAAAGGGGCGCGGCCGACATTAAAGTGAAATCGCAGCATGGGGCGCTTTGACAAAAAAAAGCATCTGTTTGTCAAGTTGACAAGCGGATGGTTTTTTTGTCAAAGCGCCCATGCAGCGCTTTCACTTTAATAACAGCCGCGCACCTTTCTTTAGACACGGCTTGTCCAAAGAAAGGGGCGCGGCCTCCATGAATGTGAAAGCGCCGCATAGGCACTAGTAAACAAACAAACAAAATAAATAAATAATAAGTAAGCGTGGCCGCTATACTTAAAGTGGACCACGCTGCTAAAATAAAGAAAGAAACACGGCCGCTATAGTTAAAGCGGACAGCCATTAGTAAATAAAATAAAATTGACCGGCGTGCTGTGACGCAGTGGGTGGAATAGGGGCAAATCATTAAACTAAATAGTGCTCACAGCCAAGATAAAGCAGACCATGTAACAGGATAAGTAAAAAGTCCAGTCATTATGGGAGGTAACAAATGCAGACAAGGTGCTACCAAGGAGGGACAAACAAGCCTAATAACGACTTGGAAGCCAGCCTTTACCAAGGACAATGACACAAGCCAATTAAAAATATGGGTGGAGAGTGGGCGGGGCTTCAAAGCCATACTCCAATACTGCATGCCTCGCAGGATCACAGGAAGAAGAAGACAAACCCTGCTCACTACACCAGGAGTCAAAGTACTTCCAATGCCGCACATAAGACTTCAGCGTTGAAGGCCTACGAGACAACTGAATACTCTGGGACACCTCCAGCGAACAGCCCTGACCCAACAAATTCAACCTCTCAAGTGCCAATCCCACAGCCAGAGGTGAAGAAGAGAGGTCTCGCTGAGAAGTGGAGCAAGCAGAGGAGATGGGAAACCGCCAATGGGAACATATCGCCAAACGCTGAAGGATGGGAAGCCAGGGGCTAGGAGACCCTTTCGGGACCACCAGAAGCAGCTCCGTCTGATCCAACCAGACCTTCCTGAGGACCCGAGGTATCAAGGGGAAAGGAGGGAAGGAGATCAAGAGCCCCTGGGCCAACCTCGAGGGAATCATGCTGCAGAACAGCGGAAGAAGGGCCGTCTCCTCTGCGGCAGAGAGATCCAGCCATGGAAGGCCAAACATGGAGGCTATCGGCCGAAAAAGAAAAGGAGGCAGACACATGGCTACGGACGAGGGAAACACCCTGCTCAAAGAATCCGCAGGCCCATTCTCCCTCCCCAGAAGATAAACTGCAGAGGGAGAAAGGAGATTCCGCTCGGCACACAGGCCGATCTTCTGGGAAAGGAGAAACTGACCAGCGCATCCACACTTGTCGGTTGACGTAGGCACGAACCACCTGATTGTCCGTTTGAACGCATACAGCCCGTGACCAAAGGAGGAGAGCGAACCAATGAAGGGCCCGCCAAAACACCATCAACTCCCGCCAATTCGAAGACTTGAGAGACTTGCAACAGGACCACCAGCCCTGGGCCTTGGAATCCTCCAGAACTGCCCCCCCACCCTGTGGCACTAGCATCAGTGGACAGGACCACAGAGGAAGGAGGGGAAAGAAGGACCCCTGGAGAGATTGAGAGGGGACAGCCACCACCACTGGAGGGAGTCCCGAATGTCCTGAGACACTGGAATGAGAGCCTCGTAGTCATGTGAAGCAGGATACCAGTGGTGCAGATGGTGCTGCAAAAGGGGATACAGATGGAGACGGGACCAGGGGAGGACATGCAGGGTGGAGGCCATCTCCCCCTGACTTCGCAGCCAGAGCCGGGCCGACACCCGATACTGGGAGAGCACCCAGGAGAGATACTTGAACAGACTCAACTGAAGCTTTGGAAACAGGAACACCATCCCCAGAACCATTCGGAAGAGGGCCCCCAGAAACTTCAGAGACTTGGAGGGTTGAAGGGAGGACTTCCGGTGATTGATGAGGAAACCAAAGGAACTCAGCAGGTGACAGACCTGATGAACATCCTCCATAGCCTCAGAGAAAGAAGGAGAAACAATCAGCCAATCATCAAGGTAAGGGTATACCTGAATACCACGGGAATGGAGGATACCAACCTGGTGGGCCAAGAGCTTTGTAAAACCCTTGGCGCTGATGAAATGCCGAAAGGAAGCACCTCGAACTGGAAGTGCCGGGAGCCCACAGCAAACCGCAGAAACTGCTGATCCTCTGGATGGACTGGAACATGTAGGTAAGAGTCCATCAGGTTGAGGTGGCAAGGAAGGACCCCTGGTGCAACAGCTGAAGAACCGAATGCAAAAACACTATCTTGAAATGGCGAAGTGGAATGTGCAGATTCACACACTTTAAATCCAATACAGGGCGGAGGGCGGTGGTATCCTTCTTTGAAACCAGAAAAAGAATTGAATAGTACCCCCGTCTCCTTTCCAGGGCTGGAACCTCGATGACAGACTGTTTCTCCAAGGGAAGCTGAACACCCTCCAACAAGGCCGCTCGCCTCACGGAATCCCATGGCAAAGGAGTCTCCTTGAAAACATGAGCTGGCCGAGATGAGAAATCGATCGGGTTACCCGAGGCCACCGTCTGAACCACCCAGGCATCGGAAAGACCCTGCCAGCGGTGAGAAAAGAAGCGAAGGCGACCCCCGACTGGGATAGGCGGACAGTCATTGCTTCGGAACAGGAGTGGAGGAGACAACGGAGGACAGGGGCCAGGACTTGTCACTTCCAGGGGGCCCCTGGCCACGACCCATGCCTCGAAAGTGCTGGTGAGCACCTCTAGACTGAGGAAAGGCAAAAGCAAGGTGATAACCAAACTCCTGACCCCGAGAGGGAGGGCGAACAGGAGCCACCAGCATCCTATTCTCAGCCAACTGTTTGACCATATCCTCCAGCTGAGGGCCATACACGTTAGCACCATCAAAAGGCAACTTCAGAAAGACCAATTTTTATGAGGACTCTGCCTTCCAAGCATGCATCCAGATATGGTGACGAGCAGCAATAGAAGCCCCAGAAGCCACAGCAGCCGCACACAACTTATCAAAGGAAATGTACAATAAATAGTGAACCTGGAGCTCCATTAGGACCAACAGGGAGGGGGTATCCTCACCATCACTCAATTGAAGAGCCAGGGCCTGGAAGTCCTTCAAAAGGGACTGGACCATATAATTTGTATAAAAATAACCGAAACATTGGAGGCTGCATAGCCCCTTCAACCTTCTTATCAACGGGGTCGGAAGGAAAGGCGTCATCAGAAATAACCATGCCCTGTGAAGAGAGACCAGCCACTAAATTATCCACTTTCAAAGACTGAGGGAGTTCTTCAGAAAACCCCTCCAAGTTGTAACGTTTCCCCAAAAAGCGAGGAAAGGTAGTCTTGTCAACATCACGCCACTCATGTGTAAGAACCTTGCGGACAGTAGAATGGAGCGGAAATGAGTCAGGGTCAGGCTGGTGGTACTGGGTAAAAAAATCCTCCTCCAATTCATTCACCACAGGAACAGGAACCCCCAGATTGCCCCCAACATGGGCAAATAATTCGGAGAGCTCAAAACCGTGAACAAAACGACCCCTCTGGCTCTCATCATCCTCAGGATCCTCCAAATTGGCAACAGATTGAAGCTGAGGCACCTTAGCAGGAGGACCATCCACCTCTTGTGACTGCAAAGCAGCCTCCCCCGCTCATTGATTAAAACATGGAGGGCATCCAAAGTAGGGGCAGATGACTTCATCATGCAATCACAAAAGAAAGGCGCATCCTGCAGCAGACCGGTCTATAAGGAAACAAAGTCTCATGGCCCCAACCTCTCACGGGAGCAGCCAGCCAGTCGGAAGTGACCAGAGCAGCAAAAAACATCCCAGAAGGGCGGGCCCCCGCATGAGGAGGGAAGCCAGAGAAGAAACGGGAACAGGCATGCTCCGTGATGCCACCCATCAACAAAATCCAATGCCCTCTACAGCAGGGCGAAAAGGTAGGACAATAAGACAAGGCAGCGCGGCTGCTAAAGCAAGCAGTGACACCGCAAACATAAAAACAAAAGCAGCGCGGCTGCTAATGAAAGCTGCGCACGTAGAAGAAACAATAAAGGCAGCGTAGCTGCTAATGCAGGCTGCGGCCATGCAAGAAAAAAACAAAGGCAGCGCAGCTGCTAATGCAAGCGGCGAGACAATCCCAGTAACACATAAAAGACACATACCCGATGCTAGGTAAACAGCACTGCAATACAGAAAAAAAGGAAAAAGAATGTTGTTCTGCCATATTCCCCCCTTTGTGCATGCAGGACAGTATAGGCGGCGCCATATTAGGGGAAGTATTTTCATTTGCTATGGTAAAGGTTTCTGTAGAGCAGACAAGCTGCCCCTGGTAAGAAATGGAACGGGAAGATGTATGAGGAGGTGATGCTGCGCATTTCATTTCCTGATTACTTTAGTTTAATTGCTAGCCCTCTGCCACCATCCCAATGTACCCAGTTTCTTGGATGTGGTCACTAGCGGCCTGCCTTGTATCACTTTCCACAAGAAGTATGTCCTGCGTCCCTGATAGGGGATTTCTCCTCCAAGTTAATTGACCCATTTAATTGTATGCTATTAAATGCCCACACTCTTCCAACACCACACACGAGATTACTCTGCTGCTTCGCTCAGCTAACTAAGACATTCTCTTCATTCTAAAGAACATTCTTAAAGACTCCTCTGGTATCATTTTAGCAGCAGTGGCTCCCTAGGGTTATTCTTTTATTGATAAGCAGAGAGATAACAGCACTGGGGCAAACTGCCAATCACCTATTGGGCATCCTAATGCATGACTCTTTTACAGAACCGTTTGTTTCAGGTAGTTTCATTCCCAACAATCTCCATTATGAGTTTTCTTACATACAGTACCCCAGGCCCTGTTACTAAATTTGATACTGCTATA
Source organism: Calotriton arnoldi (assembly GCA_963921515.1). NCBI lineage: Eukaryota > Metazoa > Chordata > Amphibia > Caudata > Salamandridae > Calotriton > Calotriton arnoldi. The sequence goes on from CAWUFW010004737.1 coordinate 1,167,632, forward strand.
GCAGAGTATCTTGCATCATTTGTGTTTAAAAATACTGGGCCTGATTCACAGAACTAACTTACGTCAAAATCCTAAACTTACAACAATTTTGGTATTCACAGAATGAACTTACACATTTGGGTATTCACAGAATGAACTTACACATTTGGGTATTCACAGAATGAACTTACAACAATTTTGGTATTCACAGAATGAACTTACACATTTGGGTATTCACAGAATGAATTTACAACAATTTTAGTATTCACAGAATGAACTTGCACATTTGGGTATTCACAGAATGAACTTACAACAATTTTGGTATTCACAGAATTAACTTACTCATTTTGTATTCACAGAAGGCACTTACTCATCAATGAGTAAGTGCCTTCTGTGAATACCAAAATGTGTAAGTTACACAAAATGTGTAAGTTACACAAAATGTGTAAGTTACACAAAATGTGTAAGTTACACAAAATGAGTAAGTTACACAAAATGTGTAAGTTACACAAAATGTGTAAGTGTCTTCTGTGAATACCAAAATGAGTAAGTTTATTCTGTGAATACCAAAATGAGTAAGTTCATTCTGTGAATACCAAAATGGTAGTAAGTTTAGGATTTTGTCGTAAGTTAGTTCTGTGAATCGGGCCCACTAACTTTATGTTACAGGAAGATCCTAAGTTGACTTGAGCGGTTTGTGAAATTCAACACTAGCTCTTTAATAGAATCCTTAGATACTATAGGGCTTACTCAGTGTGTTTACCTTCTCACATGGCGGGGCATACGCTGGGCACCATTTTCTTTTTTAAAACATTGATATAGATTGGACCACCTTTAGTCCTGCCATGGACGGACCATTGGTTAGTTGCCTTTTTAATTCAGAATTCTCTACCTGCTAGAACCAGTGGTACCGCAGTAGATGGTCATAGGCATATGCACCCTTGGGCCAGAATCAATTAAACTCCGCAAAACATGACTCTCCCTGTATATTACTAGTAAGGATATTAATGGATATGCCTAACACTTTAATGAATGAATTACTGCAGCCTTAGATAAAATTACAAATTTTAGGTCTTGAAGAATCCATATGCTTTCCCACTTGGCCCCATAGCATTCTGATAAATATTTTTTTTTTTTTTAAAAGACCCGTCGTGTAAGGAAGCAATGGATGTCCCTTTATTAAAGAAGCCATTGCGGATACTTCGGCACTTGAACTGAGCAAATATGGATCAATTTCTCTTCCTCCTTTTCCATCCAACATATTGCAAATAGAAAATCATTTCCAGCATTCCTTCTTCGAGTGCAATAACATCCTTGATGCCTCACAAGTGGACTTTCGCCCCATAGGTAGAGCCGAGACTGCCTTACTGGCTGTTACAGATGACATTCGAATGCTGTGAGGATAGGAGGACAGTGCTGGTCTTATTCTCTTAGACCTTAGTGCTGCTTTTGACACAGTTTCGCATGATCTACTTTGCTATAGGTTCCATTCTGTAGAAGTTTGTAATCAATCAATAAAGAGGATATCTTCTTTCCTGACAAACGATCTCGATCAGTTGTGCTCAGACCTTACTGTTCAAAAGGCTAAGCCCTTAGTGTGTAGAATTCCACAAGATTCCACAGTGAGGCAACAATATTTAACTTCTACTTGATGCCACTAGCCGATCTACTCCATAGCAATGCATTTTCTCTAATGTCTTACCATGACAACACTCAGATTGTGGTCTCATTTGTGGACAAATTCATTGCCTCCGCCCAGAACTTTAATTTGTGTAGATTCGTGGTAGCAACATAGATGAGAAGGTACTTCCTTAAGCTTAATGGTGACACGACCAAACTTTTGTTTCTTAGAGGGTCCTCCATGATTTGGCTTCCTTATGGTGGCTGCCAGTTTGGAACAATGGCTCGTCACCAAAGGAGCTGGTTAAAAAAATTTGGAGTAGGTATGAATGTCACACTTCATTTACTTAGTACATAACCACTTACCTCTTCATGCTTTTATTTTTTGAGTACCCTGTGCAATGTAATCCCACCGCTTACTACGTACTCATGTTGCACAGTAGTATGTATGATCTTCCTCTCTTGTATTAATTACTGCAATACCCAATAATTGTGTTCAAAATCTTCCAGCTAGGGCTTGCAGAAGAGCCTCTCCTTCTCTAGGGCTATCCTCTCTATTCTCCAGTTTAAAACTAGGCTGTTGAGAGTTCCCTTCTGGCTTGGAACTATGCTGCCCCAGCCCTCTTACACCAGTTAGCTAGCCATTTGTCAACCAACACTGTAAGCTTCACTGGATATTTTTCTGTCAAGTCAGTCAAGGATTATTTAAGCAAGGTAGAGCAATCTTTGAGTCTCTTTGCCAGCATTTACTTAGAGCATGATAATCCTTGGACTCCATACCTCCATCTGTTCTCTTGCTTTCTTTGAATCCCTGAAGGTACTCAGTGGCTTCTGCCTAAACTGTCTGATCACGGTTTCCTTCTTTCACTCATAGTTCATCTGCTCAGCTACAGGCATTCTACAATTGACTGCGATACTTTTTTGGGCAGGTGACTCATTAAAGTGGCTGCTTAAACACATCATCCAGAGCCTGTTCTCTACAAGCAATTTGAAAACTAACAAACTGTTCCACAATATACCTGCATCTCACATTTATGTGTATAAGCTCTTTTGGAACATTAGTCAATTCTCCTGCAAAGCTGGAAGTAGATTAGCCTTTCCCAGATGTAGGTGTCTCTGCTGCCATCCTGAGCTTCTCCTTCTCTATGACTATCTTCTCTCTCTCCAATTCTCTTTTCTGTATCTTGTCTTTCATCTTTCATTTCCCTTTTCTTTTTTCTTTTATTCTTTTTTTTTGGCCCCATTCCTCATGCCTCTCCCACTTCCTTTCCTCTTGTTCCTGGAGAGTTTAATCTCAACTTCTCCCTCCTGAACTCTGGCTGTTACCTCTTCCTCAGCCATATCTTTCTGCAGCGCCAACTGCAAATTGAGGGTCACAGTCAGACTTAACATGCCAAAGGGAATAATGACTCCTGGAGTCTGTGACAGGGTACCCTTAAAATGAAGGAGTGGGGGTTGGGTTTAATGTCTCAGAGGAACCATGGAAAGCAAATCTACAGAAACACTTAGGATGTGTCTGACTATAACCTGTGCTAAGGACCTAATAGAACCCCACACTACAGCACTCCATCAGTGAGTTCCTATAAAGGTACACTCCTCAAAGTGCATCAAAGGTTCTTCCTTACAGCCTACTTTCTGCAACTGGTTCTTAGCAAACCCTACAAGGATCTCCCTATCCTCACTTCTGAGGCTCTCCACCCTCTAGCTAAAGACAAATTTCTCAAATGATCTAAGGATACAGTATCAACGTCTACTCCCACCAACCTTGTATCTACCATTGTGTGGTGCAGATAATGCAGTATTCAAGCTGAAATTAGTGTTCTATTCAAAATAGTTGGAACAGACATTTGCAGATTTTACACCGCTTGCAGCCAATTGTCAGGCCCCGCCTGGGGGACCACAAGGCAGACGGGGGCTACTGGCCACAACCATGGTGAATGAAGTGGCTTACCACTGGAGTTCGTCCTTCTATGGCACTGCAAACTTGAGCAAGTATGCCCTTTTGGCACCTGACTCTCAGAGTAGTGATGGTGAGCAGTCAAAGACTTCTCACGAGGTAGTGTGGGGCAAGAGTTCAGAACTCAACAGTCAAACAAAAGACAATAATGCACTGTCAAGCCCAGTGCTTAGCTAGGTAAACTGAAAGTACTTTAATAATATAGAAAAAAGTAATACTACACATTTAAATGGGAATCAGCTACAGGATTGAGATCCCAACTACAATTCTTAGGTAAGCGTTTACACCCTGTATGATGACCTCTTCCCATTGCACAAGCTTCACAAATGGCTAGGGGACTTCTAACCAAGCTCAGACATAGGCATAGATTAGGCACAGTTTATCCCAAAATGAGATTGCTTAAGTAACAGCAAATGTTTGTGCTGCAGAACAAGGTCTGCGGGTCTAGCACAATCTTTCACATGTGAGGACTTGTAACCTGCTCAAGTTGCTGCAGTTGGGAAGTGCTGGCAAGCATTCTCCTGGACGATGCTTTCACCTTCAGCTTCTCTCGGGATGTGGGCTGTGGCAGGTGAGCAGTACAACAGGCCTGTTCAGCAGGCACCAGTCCTGGCAGATACTGCCTCTGGACCGGGATCAGTCAGGCGCTCACTGTGGTCAGTTGGTATCACACGGTATGCTTGTCTGGCAGGTGCAGCCTTCAGGCTGGGATCAGGCTTCTGCTTCAGTGGCAAAGGCAGCTCCTCCACTACATTTACTAGGAGTCAGGCACCAGTAGCACAAGGCGGGCAGTGCCGGGGTGCAGCACCGCACATGGATACTTCTCGGCCTTAATTTATGTGTGCATTCTACTATGGGTGCCAATGGGAGACAGGGCAGTCCCTCATGGCATTGGTCAACTCCAACTTCACTTCCAAGGGTAGTCAAACTTCTGGGTGTTCTGCATGGCTGGCTTTTTTCCTCTTGGATATTCTCTTCTCCTGCAGGGTCAGATATTCCTCATCTCTCAAAGCAGATAGGTAGGCTTAATATGCTAGACAGATGTTCAGCTTCTACAGCAAATTGTGCAGACTTCATGTGATGTCCGCTCACCTCTGGGAGCCTGGGTGTCATGCAGACACCAGCCCAGGTCGCACAGCAATCTTTTGTGTACTCTGTGGAGAACCCCCTTCCTTGATAATGAAGAAATTGAAACTCAAATAAAGGGGGGCTGGTTTGGATCCCACTTCACATACCTTTTAGACAGGAGATGGGGATAAGCCGTTTAAGGTTTTATAAGCAGGCTGGAGTCTCTCTCTTTCAAATGTCATTTGTTGTCTGTTCCTCAGACACAGGTGATGTTTCTCACAGCAGGCAGCAATGGGGCTTACTCCAAGCAGGACTATCCAAAACAAGAATTACAACGATCAGGGACATACAAAAGGCACTGCCTAGAAACATTCTCCCCTTGAATATCAGAAACTGCAGCCCCACCCCTCACTCTCAGCGTTTAGCAAATGGCAGTGCTTGGGAAGAACTAAGAGCAGCCTTTTGCAAGCATGGTCCTCACTGAATTTCTAAAAGCAGCCTGCCTCCATCTCCACCCTCCTGCCACATGAATGCAGTTAATATACATTCTTTGTCTGGGGAGGCTGTATCACCCATCTTGTGCCATGCTAAATCAAAGGCTATCTAAAATTGATACCAATGGTCCCAGTACACAAAACGTATACCAGACACATAATCCTACTACTATCCGTCCACGTAGTGCTTAACTACAGCCAGTGGTTGCAGGGGAGGCCCACTGGCACTTATTTTTATGAGACAAGCACATTTGTTCTCAATAGACTTGGATCCAGAGAAAGAGAGAGAAAAACACAAAAGAGGGAAGGAGGAAGAAAAGAAAGATGTAAAAGAGGTGCCAATGGGAGAAAGAAGGGATGAAAAGAACCTTTCAGAGTGGGATAAAGAGGGAGGATGTGTATGGTGGTGGATGACAGAATATTCAGGTGGAATCAAGACTACCCAGCCTTTATATTCAGCATCACCACTTTTGATAGCACAGACAGCGGGCTTCTGAGCATCACTTTGGGTCCTGGCATTTGCTTATTCACAAATTAAGCACTGCATCCAGGTCACAGAACAGGTTCTGAACCACGCTTTACCATAGATGGACTTTTGCCTCTGCATACACCCTAGATTAGTGTGATGCCAGGGCCAAAATAAAAAGTCAGGATACCAGTTTCACACATTTGTACTCTCTGGGCAGCAGTACAAGCCCACTTACCACGCAGAGGATGTAACCTTCCCAACAATCATAAGGTAAGCAATCAATGGGTAGATGCAGTTACACCATAGCTAATCTTCACAGGCAGTCATCATTTACCTAAAGGCACTAAATATCTACACACACATTAATGTAATTTGTTCTTTTTTGGGTATCGCCTTAAATTCTGGAATTCTCTGCCTCCGGCTCTCTGGATCAATTTTTTTCTATAGGGTCTCAAAACCTTTTCTCTTCCAATGCCATTTTCAGCATTGTTTTGCCTCCTGCAGGATATTCCGTTCATTTAAAAAAAGGAATGCTAGCTCAGCCAGCACTTCGCTTTCTATATTCCTATATATATTTGACTGAGCAATGGTTTTGTCTGCCAAGTTCATATGGCGTTGCTTTATGCTTTCAGTTTACACTCATGATCAACATTTTGTGCCTGTAAAAATGAGTACATTATAATTTTCATTCACAAACAGTAATAATAAGTGTCCTTGGAGTTGTATAAACTCACGCTAAGGACAATGGTCCGAAACACTGTGCCATTCCAACCCTTCTTTGTCTGGTAACTTAAGTTCCCATGGTCTTTGGCCTCATTTTAAATTGTCCCTTATCTTCAGAGCCCTCATCTGCTTTTTGGTGGACACAGAGATAACAAGCCCTTACCCACCCTATAGCGTCCATTGGCCCCTCTGCATGAGCCACGGCTGGGGGCAGTTTATTTGATTGTTCTGGGGCACAATGATTGAACTTAGGGAAGTGGCCCAGATCCTGAGTGCTGAGGCTTGAAGAAGACTGTGCCCCCATTAATGTTTATTTTCTTTGAGTGAGCATAATGTTTTTGAAAATTAAAAGCAGTCATCACTGGAGTAACCAGTGTAAGTATGGGTATTACAACTAATACATATGGGGACTGCTTTGCATACAGTTTCAGTGTCCCTGTTGTCTCATTTATCCATAATTGGTCGTTAACATTTACCTTGCTCTGTGCACGAACTGCATTTGTAAAATGCAGGAGTACTGAACATAGAAGGCAACACTGCTCCCCTGATGGGACAGTGTTGGGAGACACCTCTAAATATGAAGCAGCAGGGCTGTTGATTTCCATGGAAACCCGATGCCAGAGGCAGAGCTAGGATACAGACTCTAAACAAGCAATTGCAATGCAATAGGTCTCGTATTTACGAAAGTTTGAGCGATTAGCATTGTAAATTACAATGCCTTTTATTTATGTGTTGTTTTTAAAACAGATAAATAAAAGGCATTGTCATTTACAATGCCAATAGCTTAAACTCTCGCAAATGCGAGCCCTATCGCATTGTAAATGCTTTTTCTTGTGAAAGCGCCCCATGCCGCGCTTTCACTTTATTGGCGGCCGTGCCCCTTTCTTTAGGCATGGCCCATCTAAAGAAAGGGGCGCAGCGGCCATTAACGTGAAAGCGCGGCATGGGGTGCTTGTAAACAATAAAAAAGTGAAGAAATACAAAAAAAAACCCATGCTGCTGAATTCGGCGCTGCAAATAAACCAAAGGCGCAGCCGCCACTGTATCAGCGTGGTGTGCTGTGCTATGAAAAAAAAAATCATTGTGAGAGAGCATATCCTGCCTGTGAAAACCATTTAACATAATAGTGTCATTAAAGCCTACCGAGTAACAACACATGCAACAGGGGGTGTCCTGATAGGAGTTTACAAAATGAGACAAGGTGGTACTAAGGAAGGACTACTAAGCCTATTGACCAATGAAAAGCCAAAGTTTACAAAGGACAATGCCACAAGCCAATTAAAAATATGGGCGGAGAGTGGGCGGAGCTTCAAGTCCATACCCGAATACAGCATGCCTCGCAGAGCAGCACATGGGCTGCCAAGGCTCGACCTGAAAACGCCAGACAGAATGAGACTCAGGGCACAGACTGTTATGTAAGATACACAAGTGGGCAAAACTTGCTTGTGGAAATGGCACTGTATAGGACAGCTAAGTCGAAGTGAAAATATTCTTTATTTGGATTTGTGAAATCCATAAAAGCAGTAAACATTTCCATTCAATACAGGAGATACTTGTTTAAAAACATCACATATATAACAGTTTACCAGTTAAAAAGTACAAGCAATACTTGTACAAAGACGCTTTAGGAACTTACAAAATCAATAAATAGCTTTTACAAGTAATTAATAGTCACTGCAGAGTACAGTAGTACTTGTGCAAAAAGTGCTTTGTGCAAATCATATACTAGTCAATGATGTAGACAACATCAGTACAGAAATACTTTACTTTCTCATAAAATCAATAAAAATAAAGAATGGCTATATGGCCATAAAAGGTCAATAACAGATTTATAGTGCAAATCAAGCTGTTCAGTCAATCATGTTCATTTCTTAGATTATCCAAAAAAGTCAAAGTGTTTCTTCTCTTGATTACACACAAAACAAAAATATAACCCGAATGGCAAATCGCTTAATTCTCTAAATTACACAAGTAGTTAAAAGCATCCTAATAAAACAAATTTCTCTGGTAAAAATAGAGGGCGCAGCAAAAGTTTTCTAATGTCTCTATACAACCCATAAAAACAACAGGAGATGAATGGTTGACTGGGAGGTTCTTCCATCACAGGGGCATTTGGGTAAATTGTTTGACCATGCACCCCCTTTTGGGATTGTTACAAGGTAGTGTAGGATGCCCAGTCGCAACCTTGTTAGATAAAATCTCTGCTGGGTATTTGTAATCATTATCAAATACCCCAGCACTCCCTGAGTAGCAGGTCCTAGCATATATTCAGCAACAGAGTGTTTTTGGAGTTCTCTGGTTTTTCTGGTGGCCATTCTATTGTTGATAAACATACATTTCACTTCGTTTTTACTATAGAGTAAGATGATAACAGGGTTAATTACAGAGACTTCATCATGCAGCTCTTTTAATAAACCATTCAAATTTGTCAGCTATGGGATTTTATTATAGTGTTCGAGTATGAGGCAATCATATATAACATCTCTGGAGAATCTAGACCCTGGCTTGCTCCAGATGTTATACCAACTAGTGAGCATGTTTAGACAAATTGCATCTTCAAGATAAAGCACATCCAATTCTCTCCGAGTAAGACGCTACAGAACAGGGCACAGTCAAGAGCCTGAATAGGGACTGGTTTTCCCGGATTTGCAAGGAACCGGTCCTGGATGAGTCCCACACTGCTGCTCAGAAGATAGCAAAAGGAATACATTTGCTCCAATAGAGCTGAATCAATTCCCTTATTGGTTTGTTACTAACCTTGCTATAGAATCTGAACAAGGCCTCAATAGATCTGGCAGTTTTCAGCTTTGCAGAAATTAGTCGTGGGCCCCATGTGCCAAGGTGAGTGAAGAGCACTCCTAGATAGAAGTTTTTCACTTCCTCCAGTTTGTGGCCGATCACAAGACGTACCTTTTTCCTTGGTTTCCCCTTCCAGCAACCCATGATGAAGGTTTTTGTAAAATTAAGTTTCAAACCCTCTTGCTCCATCTATGCTGCAAACATTTCGATCAGAAGTTGAAAGCCGTTTGCAGTTCTGGAAATCAGAACTGCATCGTCATCATAACAGAGCACTGGGGTTGGTCGGGAGACGATCTTGGGAGTGCCGGCTTCTAATTGATGTAACATTTTATGCACCCTATTAATATAGATTGAAAATAGGAAGGGGGCAAGAACGCAGCCTTGCCTAATGCTTCTAGTAACTTTAAAGCCTGGGGCTGCCGCGGCAGCTGCAGGTAAGATCGGTGGGGTAGGCTGGGGGGGATATCGAGAGACGACCAAGAGGGAAAACCATTTATTTATTTAATTTTCCCTTGTGGTCGTTTCTCAAAAATCCCCCTCAACTCGCCCCACCGCTCCTACCTGCAGCGGCCGCGGCTGGCCTGGAGTACATTCTCCACCCACCCCATACCTTATTTGTGTTGTTAAATGGGCATAGAGCTGGGATAAGTGTGAGTTAATATCAGCCGGGGCTCCCAGTTCAACCATAGACTTCCATAACTTTTCATGGTTAATCAGATCAAAGGCGCAGATCAGCAAAGCAGAGATGGATGTGCTTCTGCCTTGCTTCCGTGTATTTGAACTATTATGAGATTATGGTTAATACACTGCTCAATGGTGCCGATGTCCCTTCTAAAACCATACTGGGTATCAGTTAGCACCTGATTAACCTGTGCCCAAGCCTCCAACTTTCTAGTATTATTCTTCTCATAAATTTTCCTGCAGAATCCAGAAGGGATATCGGAATATAACACTTTGCCTCTCCCCTACTCCCCTTTTTAAAAATAGGCACTATTATGCTCTCTGTCCAGGTAGACAGGATAATCCCCGTCTGGGCCAGGAGCTTTCCCACGGGCTGATTTTTCTATTGTACTAGTAACTCCCACCAGACTAACCGGACTTAAGGGAATCAATGTTCAGGGCTTTCGATCTTCCTGTCTTTTGTCCCCTTTTGATGTTCTGGGTTGAAGATGCTACCAAAATGGCTGAGCCAATCTGATTGGGAAACCGTGGACTCAACCCTAAGATCACTATTGTCTTTAAGGAACGGGAATTTATTGTCTGCCAAGAGTGTCTGATCTATACACTCTGCTGTTTGTCCCACGCCTGTTCCTGCAGCAACTTCTTTCTCTGACCAAGCGCTTGTTTATAGTCCTAGATTTGTGACCTCCTTTCGATCCCTAGGTATGGTCTGTAGTGCCTTTTTTAAAGTTCTGGTTTGCTTGTGAGCACAGCGGGTCAAGCCAGCCTGTGGGATTTTTCTTGATACTCTTGCAGGTAGCTTTTATATTATCTGAAATTGTAATGGTAATTTTGTTAAAGGGATGCACTGTCCTTTCAGGGGCTTCCTCTACCTCTGTGCATACCATAAATTCTTCTTTATTTTTGTTTATAACCCTGCCCATGTTTGCTGAAGTGTCAACACCAGACCATTAAGGCTAATATCATTCTTCCTTGCTACCCCTATGTAAGGGCTAACTGGGGTGCTTCAATAACACCACTTGAAATGCTGAGTAGTAATTTGCTACGTCAGTTACTAATTTATGTATGTCCTTTATACAGTACAGGAGCGCATTGTGTGAATTCATGCTGTTGTGAAGAAGAGTGGCATTATTTGCATCCTTAGCCACCAAAGAGTGCTGTGGGTACTGTATAATCAAGCATTACTGATTCACTATATAAAGCACAACACACAAAATACAAACACAAAAAGATGAATGCATAGATAATACGGGATTGCATTAGTGCATTTATTTGGCATAGTCAACTGCTGAACAGAATGGTGGTTTATATACTGGACAATATACCACAGGCCTTCGAATATTAAAACCACACAAAATATCAAACTTTTTCAAAGAGAGGAGTAGAAATATAAATCATTAATATCAATATACAAAATCCACATTCTGAAATGGCTCTGTATGTAGTTTGAATGTTAGCATTTCATTTTCGTAACACATTTCACAAACATGTTAAATATGCATCTGATTTGTACTCCATGTAGAATAAAAAATGGCTCAAGTACGCTCAGACTAGGAGAACAATGCCAACTATATTCTCCAGTAACATACTTTTATTGTTGGAACAACATACCTGCTAATTTTTAAACTCTGTGTTGGTGGTGTTCAAAGGAACAACTATACTTTCTTACCTTGCCAAATAGATCACTCCACCACAAAGTATGCATGGATATTCAAAATGCATGGGCAACCCAACCACACAGAATAAAATTTTGAAAAAAACACAATCCAGAAACGGGTACGGTTTCAACTGAAAGGTAGATTATATAAACTGTGTGCAAGCAAGAAATTCACTAGCTGATTCTCTAGACATCAAAAATTGGAGAATAAGACAAACAAATGTAATAAATCCAGAAGAAAAGAGTTAAAAGTATGCAGCATTAATCCCAGTCTTAAATGGTTAGTACTTACAGAGTGTTAATCTCTGCACGCTACATCCGCTAAAAAATGGATAACTCACGCAGAGCAATTCCCCACATTGAATAGAAGGCAGTATATTTATTTATCTAAGCAAAATAAAGAGCAATTACGCCCCATTCTCAATCGTACAGCAACATCCTTCAATACTCAACAGACTCCATTTTGAATTTGACCATCCATTAAATTTGTCTCCATATTTCCACCAAATGTTTATTCATCACTTTCTCCATCCACATGCCAGGCTTCATGTTTTCCCATAGCTTCAAATGTTCAAGATATGCCCGTCCAGGCCTTTTTCTCAAGCTCGTGGGGAATACATCGTTCATCCTGAATAGTCATCTTCACATAAACCCAATGCATTTCGGGCTCAATGGCCCTTCGTCAGGGGTAATTACAAAATTAAAACCACTGTTTGTTATTTTTCTCCATTTAAACAAATTTACTGAAAACACAATATCTCTCATCCCTTAATGCAAGACATTCACTTCCCGCATTTTAAAATCAAACTCTTAATTTGCCCATGTTCGTCAACCTTTCCCCCATCCACCGTCCAATAAATTATAAATCACATCACCCGCATGTCCACATTCTACAAAATATACCCCCCATTAACCTACATTTAACTACACATAAACAAAAACCTCAATGTGTACCTGCACCTATGCTCTGTGGCCTCAGCTGCTTTCCTTTCCTCCATCATAAAAGTGCAAAACCGTTGTTTCCCCCGTGACACTTCACTCTACATATCCACCGCCGTGACCCCTCCCACCTGCGTGCATTCAAACCTACTCCATGATTTAACTGCCCATTCCAACCACCTATCCCTGCACAAAAACTGCAAATTCCATCAATCACTTTATCCTTCTCCCATAAATTTGCTGTTGCATGTTCTGTGAATGTGCTTTGTTCTGTGATTTTCCGTTAAACCATTTTGGACATACACATGATCATAAAATGATCCACCAGTTCATAAAATACTGTTCTTTAATGTGCTTTAAACAACCACCGTGGGCTTTCTGGTGGTTCTTCAAAAATGAGATCGACTCCCTCTGATAAGCACACGGCCTGACATGTGATATTATATTCTTTTAACTGTTCAATTCTTTCATCTGTTTAGGGTGCAAACTTAATCGCGCGGGGCTCTAATTTTGACATTTAAACTATATTTATTTATGCCATGGCAGTTAATGAAAATAAGTGTGGCTCATTAACGCATGATATTTAGTGCAACTGTACTAATCAACGCACATTCACACAGTGGCGGCCCCTCCATTAGGGCAGAGCAGCGCCGCCCCCTGCCACCAGCCGCAAATAAAACGATAATAAAACAGGTTTCTAACCCGTTTTATTATAGTTTTATTTTAATACCCCTGGACCCGCCCCCAGGACTCTGACAAGTCTTGGGGGTGGGTCCAGGGGGATGACACTGTGGTGGGGGAGTGCTAGTACACTCCCTTGTCCTTTCACTGTGCATGAGGTGTTTGGCCTGCCGTTTCAGGCTGGCCAGACACCTCATGCGCAGTGAAGCTTTCTCCAGCCCCAGCTGCATTGCTAGGGCTGGAGAAAGCAGGCACAGGCTCCCAGCCTCCCTGGGAGCGCAAAGTTGTAGCGCTCAGGCCAGTCCTGACGCTGCTTTCCTGCAGCATCATGATTGGTCGCAGTTCAGTCTGGGAGCCTGTCCCAGAAGCAGGAAGAGCGGGATGGAGTAGACGGCAGACAGCGGTGATCAGGTAAGTTTTTTATTTTGTTCACCGAGTATCCCCTCCTTCCCACGCTACGTCCTCCGGCCCGCCCCGCCACTTTGGCAGGGGATGGGCTTTGACTGCATCCACACATTAATTACTACAGTGCTAGGGTCAAATTGCAGTTTTTTTTCCCCACAGAACACTGAACGTCCCAGAAGAAACACACTGTTTACAGCCTCATACGTTACATATTACAATTACTTTAAACATAGAAACAATTGTCCTAATGGAAACAAGATCTCTTCAATTGGATTTTATTGCATTGTAGAAGTTTAGTTTCTTGCATCCTGTTTTTTGTTAAAAATCTTTTTTTTAAACAAACATGAAAAATGCCATAGCTTAAACCAAATATGCAGATGGGAAAAGTATATATTTTATTTATTATTATTATTATTGTTGAGGGGGTTGGGATTTGCCTCTTGTGAGTCATGGCCCCTCTCCAAACTCAACAATGGTAATATATAGCATATTACACTGCACATCTGCATGTATAGTATCTATCTTAAAAATTATGCACAATAATATTCTAGTATCCCTTCTTGTATTACACTGCCAATTCACACCCAATAAAAACGTCCCCTCCTGCAAACAGGACCAGGAACTTTAGTGTGCTTCATATGTTTTACTCTTACCCACAAAGGCCAGTGAGCCACGTTACCAAGGTGATATGGTGTACAGGCAGATTGGCAAAGGGAAGTGTACCTGGTGATGGACAGGGGCCCACCAGGCACGTCTTTAAAGAGCATGGTGCCATGTGATGACTTAATCCACTTGCTTACTGGATAAGAGGGCTGACATGGAGGAGAGCCTGAAACACAACTAGAAAAAGATATGTAAATTATGATCGACAGGGCTATCATGCCTTACCAGATAGGGCAAGACTTTGGAGTTCCAGGGTACAACGGCAGAGAGCAGTATGTTTTAACAAAGAATGGAATCTACAGGAAGGGTCAGCCCAGAGAACACGCGGTACAGCTGCAGAAAATACTGTCACAATAAAGAAAGGAGGCCACAGGGAGTGCAGTATTGGGGAGCATGACAAGACAACTGAACGGACGCTGAAATTGGAAAGCTGCAATGGACAGCGGTAGGAGGTATTGGGTCACAGCTAACAAGGGAGCTAGATCAAGGGTTGGCCTCCACTGCGCAGTAGAAATAGATCAGAAAGTACAATGCTGCACCCGATCAAGAACCAGCAGGACAGTAGGAGAAAGGGGCTCAGAGGGAGTGCCATACTGGGCTGGGAATTGGTAGGACTGAAGGATTCCCTGGAACAGCTGCAGTGATCATGATATTGCCCCAGGACAAAGGGCCCCATACGAACTGTAGGGGGCAGGAGGCCTTAGAACATAGTGGGTGGCTACTGTCATCCCAAAGCGGGGAAGCACAGATAGGGTGTGAACTCCACAGCTGCTTGAGAAGAGGGAGGGAACACCATTATGGACAGGAAGTGGACTAAAGAACACTACAGGACAGATGCATCAATCACTATACTACACTGATGCAAAAGAAGCAAAACCACAGTAAGAGAGAAATCAGAAAGATCGGTGTGACAGGTGCAGGTAGAGTGGAACGGTCTGAACACAGAACCACTTGGAGTGCACCAGAGATTGTGTTGGAACAACTGCTGGGACCACTTTGTGGCACTGAAGCAAAACAAAACGGCCCAAGATAGACAAATAACTGCTCCAGTGATGATCGATTAGAGGGAGTGCCATGTTTTAGCAGATCAAGCATGGCCGACAGAGGGTAGAATCAAAAACAACCACCGCACAACTGAAAGAAAGGTGAGACAGGAGTAGTACAGGTCTGGATGGGAGGCAGGAGCACAAGCCGTGTCTAAGCAAGGGGACTCAGAATGTATGGCACCAGAGAGCAATACATGATTCATGAAGCATCAAAGTAAACTGGCATGGGGAGCCGCAGGAAAGGGGAACCAGATGCACCACCATACAGCAAAAGAGAAGCACGGGGCTGGATAGTGTACAGTGAGGGTGGAGTGGATAAAGCACTGGATCAGATGGGGTGGTGACAAGAGGGTGCAGTGGGAGAGGATCATGATGCACTACACCAAGAGCGGTAAGAGGGAGGGTTGGACCTGTGAGCGCCAGAGGACAGCTGCAGAGAGAGTAGAACAGAGGAAACACCAGCCCAACTAGTTCTGGGACAGAAAATGCTACAGAACGGCTGCAAAGCGCATCACGTTGCTACAGAGAAAGGGCTGTCACAGGAAGGAGAGACAAGAATAGTAAGAACACATAACTGATGACATTACCTGTTCAGTCTGAGAAGTAAAGGGAACATATAATGTACATGATTAATGACACGCCCACACCGCTTATTCTTCCTCCAATCAGAATCCATGCTGGCCTATGAAAACCAAAAATATAATTAGAATAAAATAGCACAAACGTAGACAAGTACAGTGGATTGCATTTCCCCATTTGCATGCTATTATGAAATCTTGCCTTTATCGGGCTCAGTACTTACATGCTCAAAATGTCCAGATGCACCAGAAAATTCCAGCCTCTCTAGGAACTTCTCCAATTAGGGGGCACAGCCCCACCACGCCGCCTTACTTGGGACAGTCACAGAGAATAGCCACTCATGCAGAGAGGAAACACAGAGTAACACGCCTCTTGGCTGTACACTGTAAACATAGGTTCTAATGACCTACTTATAGGCCAGTCTCCTGTTGAACAGATGGCACCACAAGTTGAACCGGAAAATCTGGGGGTCATGGGTGGGCCAACAGGTCATTAGGTAAGAAGTCGGGCTGCCTCATCTCTCCATGAGGCAGAGTAAGAGTAGTCAATTATTTTGCAAAACAGCGGATTCTGTGACGTGTCTTCACTGGCTTCTAATGAATCAACGGTATTAGTGTTCCTATAACAAAGATTTGTAAAGAAAGCCCAAGACTTGCTGCCCTATCCATATGGAGTAATCTGGTACCCCTAAAGGTAACTGTCAATACAGGGAGCACCAGACTTTGTGTGAGTCTCTTCCATAACAATGACTCTAGCTTTCAGGCTTGTGCAAGTTTCACTCTCCAACAGTTTCCATTCTTATGGACATGCTCTGGAAACCCACTGCAGACACATATGCAGTCATGCTTCCTGTACATTATTTAACAAGTGCAGAGGCCTGGTGGTGGGTGCAACATGTATGCAGGAAACTAGCTCTAGAAGAAAAGCATTAGGAAAGGCACACCATCTGTGAAAGGCCAAGTGTGCTGACATGAGCTGTAGGGTTCCAGTCTGGAGCCACACTGTGGAGCCCTTTTGGGATGCAGCAGGTTGTTAAAAAAAAATCTAAATGATTGTTTACCAATGCTAGAAAAATAATCTAATTGGACACACATTATGCTCTCAATCACACTGGCAAAAACACCACCTCCGCTGATGCATGACAAATCTGACATTTTTAAATTGTCAAAAACCAAATACAGTCATCTCCAGCTAAAGAATATAAGCTTGCACTCCCTACCACCACCACCTGCAACACTGCCAAGAAACCATTTGCTGCAATAGTATTTAGCCATATGCTGCTGCTGGATTTACTATGCAGTACTGAGACCCTCCTTGAAAAAGTGTGCCTTTCCTCGTACCACAAACAATTTCTACTTTTTGACATTTTTGCACTTCTGCCTCCCAAATTAAACATTGGAACGGGTCGATAAAGGTAACAAGGAAATACATATTTTCTATGATGGATAGGTCAAAGGTAGGAGATGTTACAATGTTGGTACTTAGAGCTGCATGCTACACACAGCAAAGGAGATGTACTCTCAGAACACAAGGAAAAAGTAAAATATCACATCCCGGTGATGGGCAACACAGTGAGAGAAAGAAGAGGAAGGAAATGGGTTTCCAGGCTAAGCTTGGATTGAGCAACAAGAGTTTATTAAGAACTGTAGAACAGAAACTGTTGGAATTGGTGTTGTGTATCTTCAATTTGAAAGACGAGAATGAAAATCATAGCTGAAAGTTATCGGAATTATAATTATCGGAAAGGCACGCAGAGGAAAGGATAAACCCCCCTGGGGAAATGTAAATACAGATGCAAGACAAGAACAGACTGGGTAACATAAAGAAGAGGAAGAAAGAGAAGAACACGTGCAAAATGCATATTTTATCAAAAAAGTAAAAATTACTCATAACCAATTAACATGAAACCATGGTACTCGTGCATTTAAAGTAAAAATGGTCCAGTTCAGCAAGGTTGATTCCATTGGCCAACACATTCTGAAATAAAGACAGCTTTACAATGTCGAATCCTTCTTCAGCATCAAGTCCACAGATTTCATGGGCCCATCTTCATCTAAGTTGACAAATGTAAATTCCAAGCTTACCAAGGAATCGCATTACAGCTAGTTCACTTCAGGAACATGTCCGGGAGAGGCAAAGCAATGATGTGCCATCATCCTTCCTCCTTCCCCACTTTGTTCACCCCTCTTATCCATTATCTTCACAGGTTATGTAACAATTTGTTTAAAAAATATCTTATACTTTCAAAAATATTCACTGCCAATAATCGGCTTGTGCGCTCTTGTCCTGCCTCATAACTTTTTTGTTTGTTTGTTGACAGTCGCAGCCCTATTAACAGCCTGCTGGTTATTGCCACAGTCTCAATCCACGGATCATTTTACAGCCTGCGGATCTGTGCTTCAGTTCTTCATACGCTGACACAGACAGCTATATTATATATATATATATATATAGTATATCCATACGTTGACAGGCACAGCTGGCAAGTACAGGAAACAATTTGTGAAGATTCCTTTGTTTTCTTACGCTGACAGGCACAGCTGGCAAGTACAGGAAACAATTTGTGAAGATTCCTTGGTTTCTTACGCTGACAGGCAGTTTGGTTTATTTATGCTTGCAGCATACACTTGATCCATACGCTGAGAGGCACAGCTAGCAACACAGAAAACTATTTCTTTAAGCAACGTACATTAAGACTTTTGTGTTTTTCCTTATATATTTTTATTTTATTTTGAATATGGTATATCTCTTATAGATATTTGGTAGCAGGTGTTTACTATATTGGTTTTAGTGATTGCACAGCTCTCTTTCTAGTGTCTTTTCCAGATTTCAATTGGTTTTGTCTAAATAAGAAATTACTTTGTGGGAGTATTGTGTAGTAGTCTGTACATTAATCCCTTTAGACATGTCTGTAGCAAATATGAACCAACCTCCACCATTCTTGAATAAAGATGGCGAACCCGATATTCCTTGGGATAGATGGGTTAAAATATTCCATTTTTTTATTTAATTGCTTTTGGGGGTGAAAAGTTTTCTTCTGTAAGGAAACAACACATTTTGTTACATAATTTGGGAACCAAGGAAGGAAAGTCTATGAAGACCTATCTGACAATGGGGTGGGCGAAGGAGAAGGGGATGAGGATGTATTAACTCCATTTACTCTAAGAAAATTGGGTGCCCATTTTAAGGATAGGGTAAACGTGGTACTAGAAAGGCACAAATTCTTTAAAAGGATGAAAGGAAAGAATAAAAAAGTGACCTCATATGTAGCTGCTTTGAGAGGGTTATCGGCAACATGTGAGTTTGGAGTTTTAACGGGTTGTTTGATTAGGGATCAATTAGTTTGGTTAGTTAGTTAGTTAAGTTGTGCCAATGACCACAAGGTACAAGATTATTAACAAAAATCCTGACCTAGAGGAAGCAGTAATGATAGTAAAAAGTATCGAGCATACTGCTTTTTGTGTAAAAGAAATGAAAGTAAGTAAGGAGGGCAATAGTGAAGAGAAGGATGTAAGTGTTATAAAGAATGATGATAAAGTTCTTAGAGTGCAAGTTACTCAACAATGGATTAAATCCAAGTCAAGGAAGGAGAATGTTAAATGTAACAGATAGGGTAATTAGCCAGATGATTAAAATTCCCACAAGTGTCCTGCTAGAGGGGTTAATTGTAGAAAGTGAAACAGAACAGGACATTTTGCTAAAATGTGTTAGTCAAAAGATTTGGGAAAAGAAGTACATGTTGTTCAGGTGGAATTTGATTTAGATCCTAAAGAAAACAAATAAGTACACAGTCAAGAGGAGGAAGAAAGGGTCATGTATCCGGTTTGTGAAATTCAACTGGATGGAAGGAATGCAAGTGCTTTTGCAGATTCATGTTCTCCATACACTTTAATTGACAAGGAAACGTTTCATGACATTTTCAGGGAGGACATTTTCAGGGAGGAGTATACTTTTGGAGGAGCCAGACATACATCCAGGGGATATAACAAGGATCCTAGTCCTTTAAAAGGCATGGTCAGGATGTGTGTTACATCCAAAGACAGACATACCATAGGTCAAGTTTATATTATAGAGAAGGGGAGTAATTTACTAGGATGGTAATACCAGAGATTTAGGTATTACGTTAGATCCCAATAACGAGGAACAAGCTTTGCTTATAGACAGCTTCTTAGTGGGGGTGGATGTATGTGAAGAATTTCTTGAAGTGTCCACTGACAAGATAGGAATGTTAAAAATCTATGTACACAAGATTCAACTTAAAACTGATGCGGTTCGGGTAGTACATAAAACAAGATCCATTCTTTTACTTATGCGGGAACCATTGAAAAAAGGAGCTTAAGAAATTAGAGGGTCAAGGTATAATTAAAGCTGTAGAAAGATCAGAATGGTTGGCTCCAATTGTCATAACATCAAAAAAGGAAGGAAAGGATTTTCGCATGTGTGTGGATTTGAGGAGTTTAAATGCTAACATTTGGATCGACAGATATCCTCTTCCAAAAATTAATGAAATGCGGAGTATTATACATGATGCTAAACACTTCTCGGTGTTGGACCTTTCTTCAGCATATCATCAGGTTGCTCTGCATCCGGACTCACAGGTACACACAGCTTTTACCACTCCTTTTGGCACATACGAGTTTTTAAGGATGCCGTTTGGTCTTGCTTCTGCTGCGGCGGCATTCCAGAGATCTATGCAACATGTCTTGAAGGGAGTAGATAAAACCATATGTTTCCAAGAGGATATTCTCATTTTAAAAATCTGTTTATTGAGTATATAAGATGATATTCTTATTTATGGGTCCAATGAGGAGGAACACAATGGCAACTTGAGGAGAGTTTGTGAAAAACTCAGGGAGGCAGGTCTTACTATCAAGAAAAATAAATGTAAAATAGGTTTAGCATCTGTAGATTTTCTAGGCCATACCCTTTCCAGTGAAGGGATAAAACCAAAAATGGACTTGATAGAATCGGTTATTAAAGCCCCTATTCCCAATAATAAAGAGGAAATCAAATCATTTTTGGTCTTAGCCGAATACATGTCAAAATTTATCAGGAATGTTTCTGAATTAGTACAACCTATTACAGATCTATTGAAAAAAGGTACACTGTTTGAATGGTTACCTGTCCATACCCTTACATTTAATGAAATTAAGAAAGCCACTGTAGCAGCACCTTGTATTGGCAATTTTGATAGTGGTGGAGATACATTTCCTACTACGGATGCAAGTAACAAAGGCCTAGGTGCCACTTTGTCCCAAGTGGAAGGAGGGAAAGAATGGATTATAGCTTTCGCCTCCAGGACATTGAAGGAAGAAGAATTTAACTATTCCACTATTGAAAAGGAGGCCCTGTCATGTTTTTGGACCACTAATCACTTTAAATATTTTTTATGGGGATTACCATTTGTGCTAAGGACAGATTATAAACCCCTTGTGCCATTATTTTCAACAAAGGACATTGAGAAAACCACACCCAGAATAAGTAAATGGCTAATATCTTTGTAGAGTTTTAATTTCAAGGTTGAGACCATACCAGGCATCAAAAATCATGTGGCTGACTTTCTCTCTCATCTTCCTATTGATAAGCAGAAGGAAGATATTGAACAAGATATTGTTGTGTTGAAAGTTGCCATTCCTGCCATTTTAAAAGGAGATTGGGAAAGCCACATGTTAGATGACGTATCCTTAAAGATGGTCAGAGAAAATACTTCTAAGGGGTGGCCCAGGAGATGTGGAGACCTCCCTGTGGAGATACAACCATACTGGAATGTGAGAGAAGAGCTGTCCATAGAAGGGAATAATATTTTTAAATCAGACAAAGTTATTCCCCCAGAAAAACCGAGAAGGTGCATTTGTGAGATAGCTCATGAGGGCCATTTAGGTAGGAACCTTACTAAAAGCAAACTTCATTCTGGATATTGGTTCCCATACATGGATACTATGATAGAAGAGTTAGTGAAAGACTGTCATGCTTGTGGTCTCATTGACAAGTCTAAAAGCACTAGGAAAACACCATTGGAACCTGTGGAAATTCCCATCAAAGCCTGGGATAAGCTAGGTTTTGATATAATTGGGCATTTACAAATATCTGGTTTGCATGAGAGATTCATTTTAGTTTTGGTTGATTACTTCTCTAAATGGACTACTGTTAAATTTGTTAATAAGGTTGACACAAAACCGATCATATGTTTTCTGTCCGAAGCGTTCACCAATTAAGGAATTCCCCACACCCTCATTATAGATAATGGAGTCCAATTAGTGTTAGAAGAGATGAAGGAATTTCTAGTTAGTCTGGCCATCAAGCATATTTCTACTCCTCTATATTGCCCCCGTGCAAATGGTTTAGTGGAGCGTTGTAACAGAATGATCAAAGATGCTTTGCAATTGGCCATGGTCTCTTCTAAGCCAATAATTCAGTCGATTAAAGATATGCTATGGTCTTATCACATCACACCTAACAGTGTGACAGGGTATTTCCCATTCTGTTTATTGAGAGGTCGCAAGCCAGGTTCCAAATTTACTCCGAATTGGCTGTTTGAAAATAACTCGTTCGAATGGAATAGGCAATAGCCCAGAGAGAAAATTTGGGTGCATCAAAAGAAATGCAAGCAAGACTATGATGACAGATGGGGTGTCAAACAACGTCAATGGAGGGTGGGACAGTGGGTCCTAATAAAGAAACCTAACACAAACCAGAACAAGAACAATAAATACTATAGTCCTGAGAGAATAAAGGAAGTTGGAAAAAAATGTAGTAAAAATGGCAGATGGACGCACGTGGAGCATGGATAGATTGGTTCCACATTTTGGACAAAATCACTACAAGAGTGGCCGCAATGTTAATGTTCAGCCCACCACTGGTGATGTCAGACCAAGTAGAAGGAAACTATGTTCTCCTAAGTGGCACACAGACTTTGTAATGAATTAAGCCTTCTTTTCATGTCCTCTGTGCTCTTCTTATGTTCTTAATGTTCACAGCTGTAACAAGGAATTTGGTAAACTCTATACATTCCCTTTCTGTTTTTGTTCCCCTTATATTTTTATAGATATATTTTTTCCGCTCAATTTGTTTGATAAGGGAGATGTGTTATAATTTCCCACCTTAGTTGTATTTACATCTAAGTGAGTTTCTTCCATGTCATGTCCAATGGTATATTCCATCCTCCCTGTGTGTTTGGGACATTGGTTCTACTTTAGAACTCCAGGGAGTGCGCCTTAGAATGTTGGACAGTGAGGCTGAGGGAAGTTGGACATGGCTGTTGGGAATCTTTGCTGTATGAAATAAACCCACGTTTGAACTTTGTGAATCCTTTTGGTTATTATTTACTTCAGTTACCTTAGCAAGCCTACGGCAAAATACCTTAATGAAGTGTGGTGCCTTCACACTCTACACTAAAAATTGAATTACCATAAATTCCAGATGCGGAATAAAAGCTCAGTGCATTTACTGGCAGGCCAGGTAAGGAACCCCAGAATTGCAAGTCCTACCAGAACAAGCATAGTTAAGTTTCAGGTGCCTAATGTAAGAATATTTGCTCTTGCAAAATAAGTAATCTTTTGCAAAACCATAATGCACCCTGTGCACTCCAAGATACGAGCCCAGTGAGCTAACTGGCAGCAAGAAATACTGTTAGGAAAGACTGCTCTTAAGTATTCAAAGCATGCCTTTAGAAAAGGCTCTTAAGTCATTCGTGACAATAGTCAGGAGCAAGGTGCGTGTGGTAGCTCCTAGGAAAGAGGTATTTTCCCTGCTTAAGCAGCCCAATTACCGTAGAATTTTACAATACGTTTAGAATTAATCATTGTTTGTTCATTCCATTTTTCGCATAGGCTGAATATTCTACCAGAGTACTATGCGATCGTTTACAAATAAACCCTGCCCAAATGCCTTGCAACAAATGTAGATGTTTATAGTCCTAATGAAAAATGAGTCTACAATGGACATTTCTGCTGAAATGTATTATATTCATTTCACCTTGCAAAGTTATTACGTTGCATTTACAGACAGAGAGCATCCATAAACGAGTCTACTTACCTTAAATCCCTTCACGAGGGGAACCACATAAAATATCCAAACTTTATCAAGAGCTCCTTTGTTTCATTTCTTGATGCTCCCACATTGCATACCAGCTCTGTAATCATTTTTAAACAAGCATTGGCAAAGCCAATAAGCCTTGCTTTTCTTTAACATGCAAAAGCATAACTGACGCTTTGTTAGGGAAAGGCGTTTTGTTTGGTAATGGCTGGGTGGCGTTGTAGGCGGTGCTGAATAATGAAGCAACTTTTTGGACTACAACAATATGGAAGCTGGAACTAGGCCTTCATTGCTGAACAGACTATTAGCAGAGTTAGACTGTATCCTCAAAGAAGTGTGCCTTAAAAAGAAGTCAGAAGATGAACTTTGTATTGTCACTAGTGAACTTAAAAGACATAAAGAGAGAGATATTGCACAGTATTTTCTGTGCATCTGTGTAAAAAGAAATCTGTGTACATGCCTTTACTTTGTGTACAAATAAGCAGTAAATGTAACAACACGTTATCAAGGAAGCAATGGCTTAAAAAGGTGATTAGGGAAGAGCCTTAGCATGCCATAAAGTCAAAACAGAATAACTTCCCAAACACAAAACTATAAACTAGGAACTAGAATGTCATCACATCAGTAAACAAAATACCAGTGGCGGCTCCTCATCAATGGCCGAAGAGCGTTGCCGCACTGCCTGGTGCAGAGCCAGCAAACAAAAAATAAAACGATGCTCTAGCATAGTTTTATTTTTCGTTTGCCAGCTTGTGCATGGAGGGGCGGGGCATGGGCGGATGGAGGAGGAGTGCTTGTGCACTCCCCAAGTGCTCATGTGTGTTTGACGGGCTGTCTCAGGCCGACCAAAACACACATGCGCAATTAGGTTTCTCCAACCAGGCTGCATTAAGCAGCCCCGCTGTAGAAACCCCCACAGTCTCCCTGGTCTGAGCAGGGCATCTTTTCCACCCGCTCAGACCAATCCCCGCACTGCTCTGTAGCACAGGGATTGGCTGGGAGTTTGCCCCAGGGACCCAGGAAGAGGCCAGCAGGAGCAACGCTGGGGAGGTGGCCGACGGCATTAGGTAAGTTTTTAAATTATTATTTACCCATCCCGTGGAACCCACCCCCCCGGTGCTCGCTTTCCCGTGCCGCTGCGCTCCCCCACCCCCTTTGTTAGTGGCAGCCACTGCAAAATACATAAAAGAACGCACACTGACTGTATCACAAAGTACACATCATGTTGCCTCTGCTTTGTAACAAAAGGTCTACTTGGACCACCATCACCAAAGGGAACATAGGTGGGACAACGTAACAATCCATGAAATGCCATGGCCTTGATGGACAGCTGATCGAAGAAATTACACACAATGAAAAACCCATGAAAGCCAATGGCTCAAGTAGACTAGCCCAAAGTTCAATCTCTCTGTACTACTTCTTTCATGTGCTTTATAAAAATATTGGTAATATGAAGTATTCCAAAATATAAAGCTGTCTTTAGCTGGACCGAAAACTTTTAAATGAAGCTTGATCCTTTCCCATCTAACAGCTCCCTCTTCGCTGCCTCCAGAATCTCCTTACTTCCTCTATTCCTACGCCTTTTCTGCTTGATTACCTTTATGCCTCCTGTACAACTCATCAGTTCCGTTCTACACTGGAAATAGAAAAGGAACATTACCACAACGCTCATTCTCAAGTTTAATTTTAATTACACTCCAATTCTTTTTTTGCCTTCTTTTCCTCACATTTTAAATGTAATCCTCTGTACTGGCATTTGCGGTCTCATCATTTGTTTTCTCTTAATTTCAAATGTGTAACGATATGTAAAATAGGTTAACTTATGATTTCAATTACATTGAGTACTATGGCAGGCAATGGGGCTCTGGGAGCCCAGGCAGGGTGACTGGGGCAAAGGCTAAAGTATACACTGCAAACATGCTATTAAACAAACATCTGTATTTACTAAGATGACAAAATAATGTAGGTGATAAAAGAATTAATTTTTTCTAAAAAAAAAAAAAAAAACTACTTAGAAATTACTTAATGAGGAAGATTTAAAACCTAAAAACCACTGAATTTCACCAGTTATGATGTGCTATACAACTTCAACTTGCCCAGCACACTGCTCAGGGACATGAAGCTACAAATGACAGCACACATTACACCAGCAATGGCATCACTGGTGACATCAATTATCATGTGACTGATAACTTGATATGTGAAATTACTCCTGTCCCAATATAAATGGCAAGGACGTCAAAGGCTATAGCATCACAGGCTGTTATCTCATGTCCACGCTCAAACTTTTAATAGACAAGAAAGCAACAGCACCAGTTATCATTACTGGGAATGTACAGAATGTTTATTAAGAGAGCAAAGCCTTGCTTGGATCTAGATTACTAGCCTACCTTAGTCCGCAATTTCCTGCTTTTTAGGTTGAGCATAGATAGCACATGCGCTTTCACTTAGAGACCTGTTGTATATGCTTTGTGGAGTGCCAACTCCACCCATTGCTTGTTCTACATTCTGACCCTGGTGTAGTTTACACCTCACAAACAGACCATTCTGTCTGGCGAATGCTAGTTGCTGTTTAAAATCGCCTTTGCTTGCAAGTTAATTTTAAAACGAAATCCTATCAACTTTGACACTTGTTGAATGGTAGAAAAATTCACTTGCAGAGAACTTGACAAATTACAGGGAGTAATCTCAAAGAATTACGGGAAATTTGCACGATAAAAACTTCACACATCCCTATTGCTAAGAACTCTCCTTGTTACAATTTATATGAAGGAAAAAAAACTGCTACACAACCAAAACAGCAAATTTGTGTTGTCAGTCATTACAATTAGGAAAAGGGATTTACTACAATAGAGGCATTCAAAGCAAGCCCCAAAGGAACAGAGCCCTGCCGCATTATCAGGGCGCTCACATAATACAGACTTCTATACAATAGGTCAGTGGTTATCTTCAATATATGGCATGGGTTTGGCCCTGCTAGGCCTAGACATGTAGGACACATCTGTGTTACAACACTGTTTATATTGTCATCATTATTAATGACAGGGCTGCTTGGATCTAAGATTAAGTTATTTAAAATGTAAATAATGTGAAAGGCATTTAGTGTAAGGTACACTAAATGCCTTTGGGGATTTTGGGATGATTGTCAGCAGTGCCTCATCTTGAGCATGGAACAACAACATCTGGATATTTTGGAAGCAGTTGGAGAATAATCCAATTATCTAACACTGAAGGTAGTTCGATAATGTAAAGTCTTCCATTAAGGTCACAAGGAAATCTGCTAATGGGGAGTGGTTCAGCTGCAATGCTTTTCTATCTAAAACAATGGTGTGGACATCTAGTAACGACCAGAACTCAATGATCTTGCTTCTCCATTAAAAAAACTGCTTCGGTCCATGGCAATGACATTTTTTTGTCTCTATATAATATTTTATAGGAAGTCTGTTTATTGGCATTTCATGAACATTTTACATGCGAGAGGACGCCTATCAATGGTCAACACTACTGCAGGCCTTTAACTTGTATTATCCATGTATATTGATAGTACATTGTAACAATGAAAACAACTTCATTGGGATACCACCACATTGAAGTCACTACATCGAAACTAGTTTCTGAGAACACTACTACACTAAGGGGCCGATTCAGATTCAGGCCGGAAATCTCTCCGACCGAGCCGGACCCGGAGAGATTTCCGACCAAACCGGACTCTAGCAGTCCAACCGGACGAGTACGATGCGGCCGCATGCTGCCGGACTCGATTCGGCCGGACTCCCATTGAAGTCAATGGGAGCCGGTCGTACGACGCGTACACTGGCTCCCATTGACTGAATGGGTGCGTCGCGAACAAGGGCACCCCCTAAAACGGGTTCGCGTCGGCGCGACTCGCGCCGTACATGCATGTGTAGGGGGGACCCCCTGTGTGCGACTCACGCGGCTACGCGTGCAGGGGGGGTCCGACACGGACCCCCGAAGTCTGGCTCCGACTGCTCTTTGGAGCCGGACGACGCGAGTCGGTCGGACTGTTCGAGGCGCGCATCGTACTTGCTCGGTCGGGGAACGTCTCCATTGCGTGGTGCGAGTCGGGTCCGTACGAGTCGGTCGGAGCGGTTCGGAGCCGGGAACGAGTCGGTCGGCAATTGCGCGGACGGGTGTTCGAATCGGTCGGAAACAAGGCGTCCGACTCGGATCCGGTAACGCCGAATCCGAGATCGGAATCGGCCCCTAAATAGGAACAATAGACCTAACATTAAGAGTAACCCCAAAACAAAGACTGAGTCAACCCCTATCCTAATCCAAACCTTTACCATCAGCGAGTCCTTTATCGTAGTCCAAGCTAAACACTTTACATTGAATTGACACCACCTTGTTTTCTGCAGTCATCTGTTCACATAAATCTGACCTGCAGATAGCAATATTTGGCACTATTAATGAGCAAAGAACTCGTGCTATCTACCACTTAGCTAGCAATAATGCTATGTCTAGGAATTTACAATAGGCTTAGTCTACCTCAGCTTAAGGCATGACGCCCTGCAAACATGCATCAGGTGTGAGAAGGTTCTATTTGTTGTCTAAGTCTTTCAGTTATATCCCTCTAGTAAGGTATACTTCAAGGGCAATCCTATATAAAAAAAAAATCCAACTGACAAAGTCACATTTGGAGCAGTTTTCAGAAACACCCAGGTATATTTTATGTACCCAGCTAGGTTTTAGATACATGCTAAGAATGCACTTGCGTCGCAGGGTATTGAAAAACGCACTCCTGAACCCTTAAGTGGTAGGTTGTAATCATGTGGTCCATTACTCTTTCAAAAAGACTGTACATAAATTAATGTTCTCATTTCTCCCTCAGGCACCCCAAGACGACTGCTGGTATTACTTTTATGAACCTATATTTCTGTGGGACTGTTTTTTTTTTAGTTGTATCCAAGGTTAATAATGCATGAAGCACTTTAAGGGTCTGTGCTTCTCAATCCACTTGATCCAAGGCGAGTCACGGAGCCCTCATAAATGCGCTTTGTCTTAAGAACCTGCCCGCTGGGACAGCGTACTGCTGTCCTCAGCCTTTTTTTTTTGCTGGTCTTCTTAAGGCACGTTGCCCAATAGTATCTTGCTATACAGAATAGTTAAGGTCATACAAACATCGAGACCACTGTCCAAATCAACAAAGATGCAAGCTCTGTTGAGCTTAGCGCTCTATGTACCCACTGCATCTCTGCCCAGCCTGCTGATTCCAGACAATATACTATCCAGTGCAATTAGGCAGCTATTTAGCATGCTTCAAAATCTGTCACACAAAATTCACCTTAAGTAATTGGAAGCTGCAATTTTTGAAGAGCAATCCTGCATCTGCCTCAGTCAGCATAGTGTTAATTATCCTTCAAATGGCAAGAGCAAGAATCGTTATGTTAAATATAGGAGGTTTGGCAGTAGTATAATTTTAGATTTTTCCACCAAGTCAGCTTTTGACAGAGGAAACAACTTCCAGAAAGGGACTGAGCACCTACGTTTGCTCAGGGTTTGGGAGAAATGGCTCTCTACGACATTATGATGTGCATGGTTCACCGCTACACTTACCTCTCGAAACATAAGCTCTTCTAACTTGGTCCTGCTTGTCCAGCTGGTTATTGGCATTGCAGCAGGAAAAGGCATGACCTGTTCTTATTGACCCCGGATCAGATAATATTTCAAATTTGTGTAGCTCAGACATAAGTGGCCTCAAACCTGTCCTAAGATGGCAGGTGCCTCACAATGTATGCGTACCCACACCTTAACACCCAATTTTGTACATGCCTTATTCAATGCAGACAGCAATAGCATTCCTAATGGTGGTAATTGTATGCCATTAAAGCAACTGTACAGCTACACAGAAAGTGATGCACTGTAAAAACCTTTGTTTCCAGTCACAAGGTGCTAAGCCTATCCAGCAAGTCATATGATAAAAACATTATCAGCCACATCATGTGATATCATTGATACAATTAGTGCAGTCGTATGTGAGGTCATGAGCAGATTTCTGGATTAAGTGAAGATTGCACAGATTCCCATAACTGACATATTTTAGAGTGTTTTAGGCATAAATAAAAGTTTGACTTTAGCAGACGTTTTGTAAGGGATTGTTTACAGGGTTTCCTATTGTCTTAAGCTATTGGTGCTTAAAGAAAATGTCCTTGAATGTTAACATTTTTCAGGTACTTGTGTGCTTTATCAAGAGTCTAAAATGTTTATACACATTCCTGCAGATTCTGTGAGCCACAACCAACTAAAAAAGATTATCAAAATAATATATTTATTTATATATTTAACATTAGAATCATGTGTTGTAAAAAAAAAAAAGTCAAAAATACATTAATTTACTTTAACATTCTTTCCCATGGTGTTCTATTTTATATCCCTGCCTCCATTATTGTCTAAGGAAGGGTGCTGCAGTACCAGTGATTGGCCATGTGTGGTGCTGGACTTAGTCCAGCTCTGAGCTCTAGTACAGTTATCACTGTTTTGGGACCTTTTTGGCTGTAGAAGTTTTAAAAGTGCAATTTGTGAATAGGCATGGGCTTACTCTTTTTTGGGAGAATGCATATCCCTCCCTAAAAAACCGTAGCCCTCTCTAAAGTCCTCCTCTTTACTTACCTCCCTTTAAGTACTAAGCATTCACCTTTCTTCCATCTCCCTCATCGCTCCTACATTTACTACTAAATCACAGACTTAAATGTGCAAAGATCTCCCAAGATCTCCTAAACAGATATCTGAATGGAAAAGATGAGAGGTGGATGCAGAGGTTTCCTCATGTAGAGTTGTGAACATCATTTTTTAGTACATGAGTAACACGAATGAACTTACTACAAAATGCAGTTTGTGAAACAGCATCGGTGAGTGCAAGTTTGCCAATTAACCCTTTGGTTTGATGATTCACAGTTTATGGGACAGAGCTCATCAGCATGGTGCGAAGCCTGTGCTAATAAATAACATGGTAGTGACTGCTCCCTTGCGGTCTGAAAAGTGCTGACAAAACTTAATGCGGACCCCACTCTGGTTTTCCTACTAGAAGCCTTAGCAATATTCAAGGGGAACACACCTTTTCAGTGGAAATTTACTTTCTCAAAAAAGAACACATGTAATTCAAGAGACAGCATTACACGCACACCACACTATACACTGCTTGACTTCCTTAATGCAGAACATGCACAGCACTTGCAGAGTGACACATACATAAGAAAAAGCACAAACACAGATGATCTCTCAGTCCTGCTACTTCCCATTTCTGTTTGTTTCACTTCCTGATGTGCGTTTATCAATTGTGCTGCAAGGAGTTTAGGAGGCCTCAGCTCTTCTGGCTCCAAGATCAGCAGTTGTAGGGGAGCAGGGAATACTAGTTTCAGCTGTAGGCAGCATCTACGGAGGACACGTGGCAGGTGAGGTTTGGGTCGGCCTGTGTCATGCAGTAGGCATTTTAAGTTCACAGGAACTAGGCATTCAGATCCCCAAAGGATATTTATCCTAACCAGGGTAGGACTGGCTTATAGGGCAATCTGATTGAACAGTTCTTCCTGGCACTGACACATAAGTGTGTGGGCCGTTTTATGACTGTTTGTGTGCCTGTTTTGTAGTCTGGTTGGCTGGTTTTACCATTGCTTTCTCTGATATCACCACAATCAGTGCCTGCAGCAAGCACAAATGCATAGTCTCCCATAATGTGCAAAACAGCTACACTGCATGTCAGTTAAAAATACTGTCCGATATGCAAATGTGGACTACTTCTTTGGCAATAGGATTCACCACTTTTATTCTGGGGCCCAGGCATGATCCCAGTTCAACCCAGTTCCTCACTCTGGCCCAGTCTGTCAACTCCCTCTAGGCTTTCAGGGTTCTTCATTCCTTCGTACCAGCGCGGCAGCACAAGCAGACAAGATTGAAAAAAAGCTGGATATGGTATCTGCAGCCTATGGTGCCACCTACTGGCTGGCCACTGCTAGCTGGCTCATGTGGAATTAAGAGGCCAAACTTGCTTGCTTTTAACCTTTTAACTGCTAACCCCTGTGCTGAGCCCTTTTATGGCTATTTGGTTTAGTTCGTGCTTAGGACTCTATAGCTTTTAGGCCACATAAGCCATCCACGCCAAATTTGCGTCCTTTTTTCGCCAACATCATGGGGATTCAAAAGGTACACATTTTTTTGCAGACTCTCCTTGAGGGGAACAAGGAAATAGCCAAAATAGAGCGAAACTTTGAGTTTGTTGGGAAAAATAGGAAAAATGCCCCCTGGATAAAAGTATCTTTTTTTCTTGAAAATGGCATTAACAAACAGCTTGATGTGTTAAAGTCGCCATCTTCCTTGCTTTCAGGAACATGCAGAGCTGAATTTAAAAAACTAATTTTTTACTACAGTTTTGGTGTTCTTGAAAGAGGTAGCCCATGTTTCCAATTTTTTGTGCTTTCAACCTACTTCCAGGTTTTGGTGCAAGCTCAGTGTGAAACCAATGGGTGATCCAGGAAAGCTATATATTTCTGAAAAGTAGACAAACTTCTGAATTCAGCAAGAGCTCATATGTATAGACCCCTCAAAGAAACTAACAGTTGAAATAAAGAAATATTGAAAACAAGTAGGAACAAAACCACATTTGTGACAATGTTTTCATCTGTAACTTTTTGTCATGATTGCCGATTACAAAAGCAATGTACCATTACATACGCTAGACCCTTTTGGTTGTGTGGCATGTATAGGGTTTGTAAGTTTTCCAAGAACCCGAGGTACCCAGAGCCCACAACTGAGATGCACCGTACAATGGTTTTTCTTTGTGTACTGAGTATAGATCAATTCTAGTGTTGAAATATGTTGTGTAAAATAGGTATCAAGGTAACCTATGCATTTCTGAAATGGGCACAAGATATGGAGTTTAGGAGCAGTGGTTATTTGTACATCTTCGAATTTGTGGTAGCCACACCAGCATATGATTAGAGAGTATTTCTCAAAAAGTCTTCTTTCTTACACACTGGCTTTCATTTGGAAGGCACAAATGTAGCAAAATCCAATTGGTAATAATACGTATCCTACTATTCTATGCTCCCACATGTCTTCAAATAAAAATGGTGCCATATGTGTGTGGGCAGGCCTACTGCTTGCGACAGGAAACTGCCCAAAACACAATATGGATACATCACATTTTTCGTCTCAAAACTGATCTTCTTTTTGCAAAGTGGGTAGCTGTGGATTTTGAGTCCTAGCTCCGTCGGCACCTGGAGAAAACCTAGCATACCTGTACATTTTTGAAAACTAAACACCTATGAAAATCCAGGATGGGGTGACTTGCGTGGCTCTCACCAGGTTGTTTTACCCAGAATTCCTTGCATACCTCAAACTTTGACTTAAAAAAAAACATTTTAGTCATATTTCTGTTATTGAAAGTTCTGGAATCTGTGGGGAGTCACAAACTTCCTTCCACCCCGCATTCCTCCGAGTCTTCTGATAAAAATGGTATCTCACTCGTATGGGTAGGCCTAGTGCCCACAACAGGAAAGGCACCAAATTACAATGCGGTGACATCAACATTTCCTTTCACAAAAATGATCTGATTTGACAATGAGGGTAGCAGCATTTTTTTGGAAGGTATCGATGGCCATTCAGGGAAACCTTTCAAACTGTAAGAAAACGTTATGGGATCCACCATCCTGGCTCTCCCAGATGTCTAGTTTTGAGAAAGGTCTTAGTTTCATAGGTTTTCCCAGGTGACAGCTGATCAGAGCACTAAAAGTGCCGCCATTCAGCATACAAGTAGGACGATAATGGGACAGCCCAACTCTGCTACACATATGTATATTAAAGAAAAAAGAAGAAAAAAACACACAAGAAAAAAAAAAATCCCTTGTTGCCTAGAAGATGTGGATGCTTTAGTCTCCAGGGGGCAGAAAGACTCTTGGGGTCATACTGGAGGTTAGGCCCAATGTCTAGGCGGGCCGCTCCCACCCATTTCGCCACAAAACAAACATCGAAGATATCTAGTGGGTTTCCTGCTTCCCGCCTCCCCTCCTCCTCCAGGCACATTGTGCCCCTGGGTGGCAGAAATACATTTGGGCCTGCGGTAGGGCATTAGCCCATTGCCAGGGGGGTCACTCCCCCTCCAGATACAGTACCTGGTGGTCTAGTTGGCTTTCTGCCCCTTGCTGGGGCAGATTAGAGGAAAATACCTCCTATCTGCCCCCCAAGTGCAGAAAGACTGCTGGGGGTATTTGGGTGGGGGCTAAATCCAATGCCTGGGTGGGGCGCCCCACCCATTTTGCCATTAAATAAAATCCCTGGTGTCTAGTGGGTTTTTTGCCCTTCCTCTCCCAGGGGGCATATTGGAGGTAAAGAGCTCCAATCGTTTTTAAGCCTGGGGAGGTGATGGGAAGCACTAGCCCACTCCCATATAAAATAAATTGCCAGGTGGTCTAGTGGGCTTTCTGACCACCACCGGGAGCAGATTAGAGGAAAATGCCTCCTATCTGCCCCCGATGGGGGCCAGAAAGGCATGCAAGGATGTATTTGCCTGCGTGGGGGCTAGGCCCTATGCCTGGGAGGGCCGCCCCTACCCATTCTTCCCTTTAAATGATCATTCCTGGCGTCTAGTGGCCCTGGGGGGCAGATTGGAGATTAGAATCTCCAATCAGCACCCACTGCCCCCGGGACAGAAAGACTGTTGGGGCAGGGGACAGGATAACTAGCCCAGGGTTAGGGGGCAGGTAGTGGAATGGAACCCTGCTACGGAATCGCCCTCCTGCAAGCAGGAATCCACTAGGGAATTGTACCATTGGAAAGCGGAGATTCTCCCCTTTCCGATGACATCTCTCCTGTCTGCTTCGGTCCTCGGGGGGCTGAGCGACATCCCTGAGCACCGAAGCAATGAAACTGAAAGAATTGCACCAATCGTCATTGTAGAGAAAAAAAAAATAGAGCCATGGGAGCTGGGGGGGGGCAGGGGTAGGTGTAGGGAGCTCTTCCCCCAGCTCCCGAGGCAAAAATAAATAAAAGACAATCCCTCTGGTGCTTACACCAGAGGAATTTCATAACTCGGGTGTTCGGATGGCCTGGAGCCATCCTCAGCACACGAGCACAGGTACTGAGGATGGCCCAAAGGCTCTAGGCCTTCCTCAGCAAAGGAAGTGATTAATATATGTGAATTAATTTTAAAGAAACAGGGGTCATGTAAACCTGCAGGCCTGGGGCAAACAGCCCCAGCTACCTTCTCTTCGCGTCTAAAAAAATAATCCCTGTGACCAGAAGCAAATTCTGCCCTACCGATCAGACAACAAAAAATGACCAACTATCTTTCAATCAACATTAGGATGTGTTCAAAAAGGTGCTAAATCTAGAATTGCTTCTGGCAAGTCAAATAAGTTCTGAGGTGGGTGTAATTACTCCAAAGGCTCTGTTGATTGAGGTTTATGTGAGGTATATTGATAATCAAATAGCAAGAACAGCACTATGTTTTGATGCAATAGCATGACCAGAGTACATGTGTGGTATAATGTGCGCCAGCAGTTAGTGAGTTAAGCAGCTAGCTCGCACATATACAGCCTGGCCCGCTGTACATTTATGTACCCAGAGTAGTGATTACACAAAACACCAATTACTAATGAAGTTCTCTGCCTCGCCATATATATTAAATACAATAGCATGTAATTTGTAAGAAAAATAGTTTACTTTGAAAGTAGACAAGTTTCAGCAAAAATGGTATATGTGCTCTATGCATAGCAAAATTACTTCCAGCATTCACATATGGCTTTCTTTTATGAAACTGTTTGAAAATTATCCTTTCGGACCAATGATTATCCAGACAT
Source organism: Calotriton arnoldi (assembly GCA_963921515.1). Taxonomy (NCBI): domain Eukaryota; kingdom Metazoa; phylum Chordata; class Amphibia; order Caudata; family Salamandridae; genus Calotriton; species Calotriton arnoldi. The sequence goes on from CAWUFW010004737.1 coordinate 1,203,239, forward strand.
CTATAATGCGAAATGTTTCACATTTTGTAGGCACTTGTAATTAATAGTGTTAAATCCCTGAAAAGGCTTCCATATAGTAATCTGAAGCTATGCCATGAAAGTCATTTTTACAGTGCTTGTATGGGACAGTAACTTACGTTTTTAGTGAAAAAGAAAAATCTGTACATTACATGTATACATTGAGAAAGCCCTGAAAAACATTCTAGTTGTTCAACACACAAAAACACAGAAATGCAATGCATCTGAAAGAAAAATAAATAAATTATAACATTTGCAGGCTTGAACCTGTAGTTAGGTTTCTTACATAAAAATACAAGTCTTTTCTTCGTGCCTCATAAAAAATGAACACTCAATATAATTTCCTTTTTGCAATCCACCTTAATGTCCTTCTCACCAAAAACAAATTTGCAAGCCACAATCAGTTTTTTACTGCAAATAGTAATTTAGCTGTATCGCTGCGTCAATGTATTCCAGTCCCTTGTAGCTTCCATTAAATGGCGCTGCCCATGTCCTACCCATTCATCTTGATTTTCAAAACTTCTGCCACAGAACCAGCAGGTAAACTTAGATCTTATGTCAGTTTTTGAGCTACTTCTTACAATTTTATACTTATTTTTGCTGGTCTTCTTCAAGGTTAATTTCAAAACAAATCTTTCTTTCACGGGACTCACTGGCATGAACACTTTGTGACTCTTTGCAGTATGTTCACTTGTAGTAGGTCTAGGTGTGCTACCATATGGAGTATGAAGGAGAGCTTCAATAGTTCGTCTGGACAATGAAACCTTTACAACATGGCCTTTAAACTTTTTAATTGTCTTCATTACATTTACTATTTCAGGGAAATCTGCATCAGGATGATTCAGAACCACAACTGGCTGATTTCTCCTAGGCATTTCACATTTTGATTCAAACTGAAAGGAAGAAGCCTCAAACTCTGTTTGCATTCTTTCGATGCCCTAGGTTCAAAGGTGTAAACGCATTCATTTGTCATACCATTTTGGTTTTTCTCTTTACATTTCCTCGCTAATATTTTTTTCTTTGGAGGCATTTCAGACTGAGACTTAGATTTCCGTCTAAGACTCTTGTTTCTTTTAGCAGTCTCCGATTCTGACTGTTTGTTGTCCACATCATATTTGCGTTTTGGAACATTGGATTTCTTACGATTACAGATTGCTTGTTGTTGAATGGAACCACTAGGTTTCCTAGAGTCTAATTCTGGTGTTAAATTGATTGAATCTTTCTGCAATAAAGTCTTTAAATGTTCTGTGGAACGCAATGATTCTTCAGGCGGTGTAGATGCTGAAGCTGAGCTTGATAAAGAGCGTTTTGATGATGCAAAAGTAGTACCTTCTAGGGACTGCATGCCATCTAAATTCAATGAGGCCGCTGAAGTATTTATAGTGGATTGACTTTTGCAAGCAACAGGTACCTGAAATGGTGAAGACTGAACAATTTTAAGGACGTACTGTTTTGGGCCATCAGAATTCTTTGGTTGGAAAATATGATTGGCTGCATTGGTTTGTAAGGAATTCTGGAGATTTCCTGTAGGAGAAGCATACTTTACAAAAACTGCTCGTCGACCATCAGGTAAGAGTGCATAAATAGGTTGTTTATTCTGAGCCTCATAGTGCAATTTGCCAGGTTCCAACGGGCCAGATGTAGCTCCAGGAGCTGCTTGTGTAGTACAATACTGGAGAACATTCAGGCCTGCAGGTAACCCAATCGCTTGGGAAGATACCCTAGCGACCTGTAAAGGAGAATTGATTGAATTAGCTACAATAAAAGGTCCTTGAAGAGGCACTTGACTTACCTGATTAGCTACTGATACAGAAGCTTGATTAAAATTAGAAGCAAGAGAATGATTTGCATTTGGCAAATTTTGTTGAACTTCATTATTCTGCGCAACACTATCTAAAACCTGAGAGCTACCAGTGGTAATATTTGCAACTGCACCAAAAGCTCCACCGCTGAATGTTAGTATCATTCCAGGTCTTTTGCTAAGCAGACCTGATGAAGGGGGCGCACTGGATAATTGAACACCCGACACATTTGACGAAGAAACTGTGCTTCCAGACATGATTTGTAATCCTGCTTGATTGGCAAGGTGCACTGGCAAAATAATTCCATTTGGAGATGATGCAAGCAAAAAACCACTTTTTTTGGGCAGAGTTTGTGACCTTAATATTTTTACAGAATGTGAGCCATTACGATTGTGTGAGGCCACGCTGAGCTTTTCTTTAGCCAGCTGCTGATTAATTATTGCATTAGAATGGGTCTTAAGAATTGAACTGATATTGGATGCTTTGGTTGATGTGCCATCTTGAGCCACATGTAATGATTTTGGTATTTTTTCCATCTCAAACATTTTACTAGAGTATGTCGCATTACCTTTCAGCGCTACATTTTCTTCGGTGCTGGACTTATTCATGTGTAAACTGCCTACTTCAGCAGATCTGGTATGGCTGCTGCCCGATTGCTGAACAGAAGTTAACAGTAATTGATTGTCCACTGCAAGAGGTAGGGTTTGGTAAGCATTTAACTTTCCTTTTACTGCGTTTTGAGCCACTTGCCCTACTTTTATAGGAATAAAAGAGCATGCCGGTGGATTTTGTACAGAGTAAACAGATGCAATTTTTGGCACAGAGAGCAAGCTTCCGCAATTATTGTGTGTAGGTGGTGGCAACTTACTTGACATTTGAGGACCCTGGTTACGGAGATTACCATTACCATTTTTCTGCAGGCTTTCAGAAACACTTAACTTAGTATCAGAGAATATGCAGGATTCTAGAGCTTTTACTTTTCCATTTACCATGCTGCTTGCTGGAGATGCCACAGAATTATCCAATGCTCTGTGTTTTGCAACATTTGACATTGATGCAGATGGTCCATTCAGTTGGTGGCTTTTTTGATAAAGCGATTGGTCACAGAGAAGTTTCACTTTCCGTTTTGATGTTACTCTATAAGTGCTTCTCGAAATATCAGCATTGTTAGATCTGCTGAGAAAAGGTGACTGATCTCCTCCATCTATCATTGCTATATCTGAAAGATTAGGAAGGGAGGCAGATCTCACTGGCATCTGAAACATACTTGTTGCTTTAGACATTGCAGCTAAAGAAGTAGATGAATCCAAATTCCCAACACCTGATAACAAATTTGTTTTCTTCTCTGTGGTTGGGGGTGATGCAGGACAATATTCATCACTCTGCTGAGTTGAATGATTTGCTGCATGATCACTTGCATTTGAAGATGAAGGTTCACATATAAAATTTCTAGCTGTTGATTTTTTAAGACAAGCTTTGGCACCAGCTTTCAAGGCAAGAGACTCCAATTCAGATGAACATTCGCTTTTATTAGTTGTAGGAAGTAGTTTTAGTGCAATATGCTGTTTTCCATCCACCACCTTGAATCCCATAAATTTTGCACAGTAATTTGCTGGGACAGATATTTTGTTATTCTTCACCATAAGCACAGTGGGTCCTTTAAATGCATTTGTCAGCACACCTGCACTCGACCTAGGGCTGTTATCTTGCTTACAGCATGTTGCAATAGTTGGTGTACCACCTTGCACAGCATGGATCACTTTACCTTGCTTTGCAGCTGCATCGGTTTCTTCTTTAATATTACCAGGGAAGGAAGGTTGACTTAGATTTTCAGATTTGCACTGGATTAGGATTTGTTTATTAGTTAATATGGTTTCACCATTGACAGCTTGATTTAGCTTCTGTTTCCAAAGAGCCGCCTTTGAGGTTTCAGTTGCATATCTTGTCAAAACTAATTTTAATGGTGATTTATGTTCGAGAAGTTTATTCTCACATCCCGCATTTTCAGGAGTATCTTTTGAAAGCAGTTTCTCTTTGTGTGCGGCTATGATATGATTCACAATATTATCCTTTCTTGTTGAACTGAAGTCACAATACTGACAAGTGAAGGAAAATCCGCTAACATGACTCTCAAAATGTTCTTGAAACTCCATTTTGTTGAAAGAAACATAATTACATTTCTGACATTTATACTGGACATTACAGTGCCTATGAATGTGCTGAACAAATGTGCCAACATCTGAAGTGCGGAAGATGCATTGCTCACATCTAAATTCGCCATTAATGGAATGTTGGGATGTAAAATGTTTTGTTAAATCTAATAAACTATAGAACTGTTCATCATTGCAAATGTCACATTTCACCAATGTACTTCGATGAGTTTGACGGTGTTGTGTAAATTTCTGGAAATCATTTGATGAAAAAGTGCACATTTCACATGGATAATTAGGAAGCTCTCCATGATGCAGTAGCCTATAATGTTTTTGCAGATCATTTGGGCTATAACGAATTCTGCCTTTACATTTTGGACAGGGGAAGTTGCAAATTTTTGCCAAGGTCTTATTTCTATCTTCATCTGAAACTCCATCTTGTTTTGGTTGCAGGTCAATGTCCGACGACTCATTTAGCTGACTTTCTTTCAATTTACCTTTTATAAGAGACTTTCTTGCTGTTTGTCGCTTATGTTGAAATAATCGTGTACTTCCATTTCCATCTTTAAATGTTACTTTATCTGAAAAATTCATTAATGGCAAGTCAATCTGCAAACGTTTAACTTCATTTGAAGGTTTGTCATTTGAAAATGCCGTTTGATGTTTTGCTGAAATGGAAGTCTTCTTAATTGTCATTTTTTCAACATCATTATCAGATTCATTAAGATATCTTCCAGCATAATCCTCTATACAACATTTAACTTGATTTTCGAAAACAGGTGAATATGGATTTTTCTCCGTCTTCATTTTTGTTTATTTAGTTTTCTCATGAGACTCTTCCTAAGAATGCAAGGACGTTGTGGTTTGCCAGCACCTTCATATCCGTAGAGTTGTTCTTTCATGAATCTGCAAGGGCAGAAAGTATGTGTAAAAAAATTGCCAGTTCTACTAAACAATGACAAACAATTTTTACTGAATAAGGCTAAATATTTTTTTTTTATTTAAAACGGTTACATTATGGTTGGTATTTGCAATTATTTGCTTACTATGGTTAAAGTTGCATTGTAAAGAGGGAATGTTAGGAGAAAATCAACTGTGAATCAAAAGCTGATCAACTTGCTTACATAAGGAAATGTGGAAGAAGATCGTGATAAAACCAGACAGGGGGCATGGCACTGAGAAGACATCAGGTTGAATGTGGGGTTAGACATATCTAGTAAGATTAATCATGATTCTTCATAAACTACGCAGAGAGCACAACTGACACATAAGAGAGGAAAAGGATGGAAATAAAGACTGTGGAAGTTCAAATAAAGGACAAATTAAGTTCTAGAAAACTTACAGTGAAAGAGAAGAGAGTAATAGAAACACAGAAAAACACTCAAACTAAATCTAAATGATTTTCAGAAATTGTAGGATGGGGCTATAAAAGACGCCTTACACAGACTCAATGGCTGTGATACACGAGGTCAGGCCAGGCTTCTTATATGCATCACAGCAACACACAATAGTACATCCTTTACAAACACTGTTAAAATCATAGGGAAAATATGCTTATTACACCAATAACTTCTGACAAACCACATGAACTTCAAATGGCGGTAAGAACTAACTGCAAGATTAGATTTCGGGGAAAAGCTGAAAGATAACTGGGTTACAATGTCCAAGCACACAAAGGAGGTGTTAAGAAACACATTAAAATTGTTACATTATAAATTCTTTAACATGGGATACAGAACATCACCACCCATACTTACATTTGCACCAAAGGTTGCACCCAACACCATTCAGTGACTAATTCTAAGCACATGGTTTGGGAGTGTGCATCTTTGTCTGATCTTAACTTTAGCAAAAAGTGTTTGCTTTCGTAGCCTGTGTCACAGAATGGAATATTGCTTGCACCCCAACCAAGAGAACGTTTAAAAGGAATTACACGTAAAGAAGAGAGGCAAATCTATATATATGGTACTAGGCAATTGCTCACACCACTGGATATCTTCATATACAGCAACATTAGCTATCTGTCCAGTAAGCATGCACAAAAAGGTACAGGCAGAAAATTAACACCGAAATGTCACAGTGAGAGGAGCAGATGCTGTTCACAAGAGCACAATTCAAGTGAACAGACTTATGATCTAGTGACTTATTAACCTATTATATAATGTTACATACTGCTATTTAAGTATCCTTGTGACTACTCAAAGTCATGTAACATTTTTGATATTTCTGAAAAGCCCACTGCAGGGTCACTTATGGCAGAGGAATAACATCTTCAAAAACACAAAAAGTTATATTTCTTTTTCAGCACCTTTGTTCACTACCATTTCGGTGTGGAAGGGTGGCTCAAGTCAACCGTAAGCGTGGAGATACCAGACTTTCAAATATGCTTCTAAACAGATCTGATGATTGCTGAATATATTTTGAATAAATCCTAAGTAAGCAATAGCCTTCCGTTTCACTGGCAAAACAACTGCCCAACAACAGCAAAGGCAGCAAATAAATTTCCGATTCTACCAACCACTTTTCCATCATCCTCAATGGCTGGTCAGTAGACTTTTGAGAGTATGACATTTGAGTGTTATTGAATGAAATTTCTCACAACACCATGTTTCCCAAAAGGCTGGTATAGCCAGAGTCTGGTATCAGCATTCACATTGTCATGCTTAAGTGTGGTTGAAGATTTTAAAGGTTTGTATGTAACATCTGTAACACTTTAGACACCACAGAGTAGGCACCATTACACTATTAGAAATTAGGAAACAAGTCATGCATAAATAGTACACAAGGAGATATGAACTGAAAAAGATATTTTGGGACTCATCAATGGGTTGGATTAACTATTTGAGCTCACAGTTCTACTTGCCCTTTTACGGTTTCAGGAACACAGACACAAGAGAGGGAGAAACACTGTCGGAGACAAGTAGAAAGTTAGGGGTAGATTGCAAATTCAAGCAGTTTAACAGGTGGTGATGGGCCTACAAGTCATTTTCCAGAATTGATCATGTTTTCCTTTTGTGCGCACCCCTCATGCTTAACCAGGTGTATGAAATCAGCTCTTTCAGTGTCCGACCATGCCCAAGTACCAGTTCACCTGCAACTGCTCCAACGCAAGTTGAGACATAGAAAAGACGGTAGGTGAAATATATTTTTAAGGATCAACAGGGATGACGTTCACTAGTGATTATATAAGTTCAACTAAAGCAGCTGATATTTCAGTAATTACTAACTGGGATGACCTGAGAGCACCAATATGACAAGACAAGAGCCACAACTTTTAATATGAATCACATAACCTTCACACAGCATAAATTTGAAACAAAAAACAAATGTCAGTTTCCTGGAAGGTTTGTAGAATAATAATGGGTGTCACAGGACGCTCAGAAAGTTGATGGTAAATACAGCCTAGAAATTGCTAAAGGAGTGATTCAAAATGCAGGGCATCAGAGGAGAGATGGTTAACACAATATATGAAGGAACAAATAAATAGGGAGTATAGCCCTGTGGCAATGGGAACTGGCAGAACACTACTAAATAAACATTTGTAAAATGTTAATGCCTTTTGAGCTTTGTTCCAGCAATTTTAAACTGGAGCGTGAGGCGGATGAGCCAGATAAACAGGAAGTCAATCACAAAAACAGAGAAGAGCAGTGTAACATTGTGAATGGAGAAATAAGTGTTCAAACTGAATGACACGTACCACTTGATATCTCTGGAAACCTCCAAAAGGCCTTTGCCACAACACAGGAAGGCACTCATGTCTTTTTAGCTCTTTTCAAGACACACAGGTAGTGAGTCCGGCCACATCAGAGACCAATGCAGTGGTTACAGTCAAGCACAGGGAAGATGTGTACTCATGTTTCTTGCATAGGCCTATAAGCGGAACACAGACACTAAAATATACATAAATATCTCTGTAACTTGCCTAGAGAAGCTGTGTTAGAGAAAGGTAAACCTTTCACAGTGTAAGGCGAGTAGTTCAGATTGTTCAAAAAAAGCAAAAAGGAGAAACTCCAGACATATTTGGTCTCCTTGAATGAGGATAGTATTTTCAACAGAGTAAGCTGGTCTGTTGGTGACAGGGACATAGGAACATGTGAACTGAAGATTTAGGATTACTGATATGAGCACCGGAACCCTCAAAAACACCAAAGGCAAATGTGGGAATTAAGAAGCACCTTTCAAGAGAGCCACAGAGCGGTGCCATAATATGGCAGCCTAATCTCCATGCTACTTGTAATGGCTAAGGGGACATCCCCAGACAGACATAACAACATTAAAGGAATAGTATGTTGAATTGTGTAACACAAACTCTAAATGTTCTCTGATTCCCCTTAATAATCCTTTTTAGTCATCTCCGATGTCTGATGTGGAATATTTGTTAGATGTCAGAATTTAAGTTAAACAGACAAGACGGTCTGAGTTACTGCCCATATAGATGCAAGGACGAGAGTTTAGGTTATCTTTTTTAAAATAGAGGATATTTTCATCACAACCCAAACCAACAGAGTATACTGGATAACATACTGCTCCAGTAGAATTAATCATCATACAGCTTAAAAGCAAGAATCTTGGTTAGGATGGATTGCACAAACAAAATGAATAGGATCCTATAACTTGTACATTTTTCACAGCTTGCCCGTAAGAATGAACAGCACTTAGTTGGACAGCTTCTCATGTTTGTGTGTCAGGTAGATATAAAGAAACAAGCATTTGCAATGCAATAGGTCTCGCATTTACGCGAGTTTGAGCTATTGACATTGCAAATAACAATGCCTTTCATTTTTGTTTTCGTTTTTAAAACATAAATAAAAGGCATTGTCATTTACAATGCCAATAGCTTAAACTCGCGTAAATGCGAGACCTATTGCATTGCAAATGCTTGTTTTAAAGCGAGGGGCTGGTTCTAGGGAATGAAACAGCTGTGCGGTTTTAACGGGGTATGTTCTTTGACCTGCCATCCACTCTGGGAAGTGATGGGGACGAGGGCCCGGGTGAGTGAGGAGCATCAGAGGGGTCTGAAAGGAGGGAGAGGTGTGGAAAGCAGGAGAGAGAAAAGCAAGGAAGGAGAACACAGAGGTGAGAGCCGTGGAGAGGGGGATAAATCGACACACGAGATGGAGGGGAGAGATAAGGGAGGCGCAGTTATGTGGAAATGGAAACACAAACAAGAAGGGACGTCAGGCTAATGAAAACGACGCAGAGCGATTTTGGAAAGGGAGGGAAATGCAATTAGAGGTGAGAGAAAGGCAGGGATGAGCCAAAGCGGGCTGCAACGGGAGGGAAGCGATGAGGGAAGAGGCAGTGGGGAACACATGAAGCGGGGGGGTTTGCAGGGGAGAGGGTGGACTCATGAGGCAGAGGTGAGGGGAAAATAACGTGGCTGTGATTCTTCCTGAGGGAGGTGGACAGCTGAGCAGTGATGGGGTAGAGGTGTGAGGTAGAATGAGCCAGAGGTGAGAGGGAGATTAAGGCAGAGGTCTGAGGTAGAATGAGCCAGAGGTGAGAGGGAGATTGAGGCAGGGGAGAGATCGGGGGAGATTGAGGCTGAGATGAGAGGAAGAAAAATGAGGCGGAGAGGGAGAATGAGGTAGCGGTATGAGGCAGTTATGCGGTATGTGATTGAGGTAGAAGGAAGTGAATCTACATACAAGAGAAGCGAGGCAGCAGCATACACTTTGGTGAATGTGAAGGGCGGTGCGGTAGTGAGAGGTAGGAAGGGATGAGGCAAAGGTACGATGGGGTGAGGTAAAGATAAAGTGGCAAAGGCGAGAGGGACAGAGGGTCGGGTGAGGCAGAAATGAATGGGGACAATGTAAAGACAACGCCTTTTTCCCTGGGTCGTATCTGTGAATAGTGCGGAAGGTGCAGTGGCGCCAGGCGCAAGGATGTGAGGGGCCCACTCGACCCCAATTGCTAACATTGATAACTGTTTTTACTACCAAACCAGAGAAGGGGGGGGGAGGGACAGATTCCTGAGCTTCAATTAGTGTCCCTAGGGGCTTTGCTACGCCACTTGACTCGGGTAATGGCGTAACACAAAATGATGTACAACTCCCCTGCACAATGTGAAGAGGGGCTCCTTAGTCTCCCGTATGTTCTGTGGCCTTCTGCTAATAAGGGGTCCAGAAGTATTCGAGTAACAATAGCCCCTGCAGTCCTGGGGTGGGGGGGGGGTGAGCTCCAGTCCCCCCCGCCTTTCCCTCCCCCCGGCACTGTGCACGAGCAAACCTTAGAGCCCCTGACACGGTCCGGGCGTGGGGGGCCCCGTTGTATGCACTTTGCAAAAAGGGGAGGGCTCAAGTTTTATTACGCCACTGCCTGAAGGGGTAGGGCCCCTGGACTTGGGTGGTTACGCTCGCCAGTCTCGTCGCCCTCAGGCTTTTGTGCAGTCAGGGGCCCACACCCGCCCAACCCCCCACCCCCACTTGTTGCCCGCAGCCCTGTCATTCCACGGACGAGTCCGCGGCTTGCGGTATTTGCAGAGCAGGTTCCTGCGCGCTGCGCGAGCATCGCCTGCACACCTGAGCCCGAGCACTGGGAAGTGCGGGGGGAGGGGAGGCCCTGCACCTTTAGTCGAGGGGAAGGAGAGTTCCAACGTTCACTCGGGCGTGGTGTTGTCCCTCTTCAAACTGTTGAGCTGCAGGGCCGGTGTGTGCGCTTTATACCCTGATAACTACACGCTGCACAGGTAACACGTTATGAATAACTGTTGCAAAGAGGGGTGGAGGGTTAGAAAACAACTATAGCGCAATGAAGCTGCAGTCCACGCAGCGCTTTACAAAACCGTTAACAAATACATGTTTAAAAAGGTGTGGCGATGAGCGCTTACACAGTTGTGTCACGCAAATATCAGACATATGTTTTGCATACAAGTAATGCAACGTTCCTTTCACACATGTATTAGATAAACCACATATTTCAGCAGAGCTAAATTATCACACACCATATGCGCACATGAACAGCTGTACAATCTTTGTGTCCAAAACGGGCGTACAATGGCAGCATACGAGGTTTACTAAGTAGGTACAAAACAAACAAACGCCTTTGATACTAGCACTCCCGGTGCGGCTAATGGCATTGTAGCCTAGCGGCTCGCTGCAAGTAGTGGGAAGAAAAAAAAACAGGGCTGTAACACCATGGGAGGCGTCACCAGTAGCAAACAAAGACGGAGGTCCAATTTTTACAAACCCCAGACAACGAGTGCACCTCCGGCCAGTGTGTGTGTGTGACCACCAATGTAAGAAGCAGTCCGGATGGGCCGCCCGAAAAAAAAACAGGGCGGTAACGAAAAAAACACAAAATCCAATCACAAGCCAGTAAACAAGATAGCAGCACGCCCTCCTACGTCACGGGAAAGAAAGATGGCGTCTGCCTGCCCAGATGGGCCATCCTAAAATTGGACAGGGCGGTAACAAAAAAGCCCGATTTCCAATCACGGGCCAGCGTTTAACATAAACGATGACGCAAACCAATGGAAAAGAGGGGCGGGGCTTCAAGTCCCCTTCTGAAATCGTATAGATTCCAAGAAGCCCTCGCAGAGCGAGCAACGCATGCGCGCCTCAAAGCCAGGCGAGACCTAAAAAACTAAAATAGTGGAAGAATTTAAACAAAGAGGCCATAGTCTTTGTGGACATGCATGGCTACACAACCTTGCATGAGCGAGTAGGCACAATGGGAGACAGTGGAGTACTGGGCCCACATGGATCAGGCTGTGGGAACTCATAGCTGTCCAAAAGAGTTGATCGCTCCCCACGGAAATATCTGGAGGTTGAAGGTCACAAGTTCATATCCCAGAAAGGCTAGATTAGCCTTTCATCCTTCTACGGTCAGTAAATTAAACAGCTTTATGTTGGTAACGGTATTACCTGCTATCATACAGAACTCGGAAACAGCCATGTTATTATCATATTAAATGGGGCTGGTCACACCCTATACTGCAATTAGATCACTAGCAGCATGGTAGTCGTCTGAGACAGCACTGTGATCAAGAAACACTCGCTAATTTCTATGTCACCCTTAACCACATACACTTCAACACAGAATTTTGACACGTATTAAAAGGGTTGGAATTTTCGTGGACACAAAGGGGACTAGTGGTAGCAATTAGACCTATTTGGGATAGAAATCATGAAACTGCTTGTAAAACTCAAGTGACTATTTGGTGTAAAGGATGGTTAGACCATGAGGGCATCAGCCATAACATCAAGATTATCTGAAACCTTTTACATTACAGTCAGAGGCAAAAACGGACTAATAACTAGCCATTTTAGAATCTGAAAAAGATCCTCCCAGTATATACAATTGGAACTATATGAAAAAACTGGAGAGAGCTGTGTGAATATCACCCAAGATCAATCAATGGTCACTACTGCGGAGAGATTGTGATGGCAGGTTTGTGTGTGTGGAATAAGGGAATGGGTTAATAAACTAATAACAGGGTGGTACCAGATTCCTAATCAACCGTATGCCATGTATTCAGACACACCAGTAAGATGTTGGGTGATATTGCAGCAGAAAGGGATCAACACAGCTTACCTGGAGAACATGTTTCAAGATGCTGGTGTTATGGAAAACAAATATGTTTAAAGCTGTAAGACAAACTGGGACTATTCGGTCTAGGAGACAGCAGCTTTAAGGATAGGATCCGACACCTTGGTGCTGTTGTTAGGGCAGAATCAATGATGATGACAGCAGTACAACTGACATGCAAGATGTTGATTGTAAAGTTTAAAAAATAAATAAACACTGGATAAGATGTAAATCAACAGAAAGGCATTGGAAAAAAAAAAAGGTGGCACAGACACTGGAAGGCCTCTTCTTTTATTTAAGACAATCAAATGCTCATCAATTTCTACCTTTCTTATATACACAGAGCAGCAATCTGTAACACAACACAGGGTCAAAACAACACAACACAGAGCATCTACCTGTGGATATCTTAGAACTACTTGAAACCGAACAAAATATTAGTTCACAAAAGAGTGTACCTTTGTGGCAAAGTAATTATTGGCCTTCCGTTAAAGCACAAATAGAATTGAAATAACTGTTAGGAAAGCATCATGCAAAAGCAGTTACTTGTACTAAACATTTGCAGTACGATTTGAAGTGGGCTTTTCTTGATCGTCTCTTACCCAGTTGACTACTTCAGTGGAAACGTTAAGCTTGAGCCAAGTTGAACTTTAAACCAGTTTCTGTCTCTATAAACATATCCTCATTCTATACGGAACCTACTGAATAAAACAACAAACGTTTTCCAAGACAAAAAGCCCACCAAAGATATAGATTCTGTACAACTCACAGGTGTAAAAAGGAATCTAAAATAAACACTGTAGTGCCCAATTCTCAGTAAGAAGCTGAAGAGATGCCAACACAGGTCTGCCTGAAAGGATCAAATCATTACCAATTAATTGATAGCAATGTGACCAATATGAATGTAGTTAATTAAAATCTACAACAATATAAGTTCTCTGAGAGCAGCACAATCATTGCTTCATCACAGACAATCTGACAGGTAAGTATTTTTTTCTCAGATCTTTCCCCTGATCATCATTCCAACAAGCAATAGACCTCAAACAGAGGGTACGTGCCTGGGCATCTGTCACAGGTAACCAGTTGAATAGTGATAAAAGACCTTCACTAGATTCCTCCAATCTAAGTAGTAACAGAACCATTATCCAACTACCTAGATTACCATAAATCATGGAAACTGCAGTGGTAAGCCAACTTTAGACATGCTGGAAGGCAGCCAGACAGCTTCCCATCCTCACCATGGGCCTGAGAAGGCACTGGTCACTCTGTTGGTTAAGCTCTTGCAAGAAGCTTTAGACGGAAATTGGCCTTTCTGGTTCTCCTAAATCACTTACTGAAAATCTGGTCCCCACACCCCTTTTCAGAGTGACCCCGAGACCCTACCAAGAACTGCTGCCCTCTGGTTGGAACAGTGTGGGTCCACCTACGTTTGCAGACATTGAAACGTGGGGGGCTTATTCTTCCCCCTCCTACCCACCCTACAGGAATCAAAAGGCCCCCCCTGGTTACATCAGGGATGATCAGTGGGGGTGCCACTGCTGCATGACAGGAGGCCTGCCCCTCCCCTGTATTTGAAGAGTGCAATCGAATGGGTTACATTTTGGGAGAATGGCAGCACCTCAGAACTAGGAAGATGATGGCAACCTCAGATCCAAATAGGTCGAAATCACTGGGCAAATTACTCAAACTAAGGGAATGACACTGGGCTGCTGTATGGGCCATGCAGCCTGGTCCAAACATATGTGACTGACTTGACTGACTGAGTGGGGACCTTAAGTGCACAGCTATCGGGGAGGTTAAGTCTTTCCCCCTGAAAAAGCTAGTGAAAAACAAAAAGAGCCTCATCTATAACCCATCATGAAGAAAACAATCACGAGTGTCAGGTTGGGTGTCCCTGCACCAGAGGTGGGAGATAGCGTGGGGGGGTCTGGCCACGACCCACACCTGAAGAAACTGCTAATAGCTCTCCCTCCTTGACTGCAGTGATCTTGCAAGCCATTCAAAGCTCCCAAACCGCCTTTGAGGCGAACATTGGGGAGGATGGCATGGATGCTGCGCTTCTCCAGCAGGACCACCGCAATGCAGTGGAGAGTCACTGAACCTTGGGCATAAATTTGTTTTTTACTCTTTTTTTGTTGAACAATGTTCATCATACATGACATAGTTAAGATAAAACACAATGACTTATCAAAGTTGAGGCCATCGTCAGAGGGCAACACAACAGCTCAGCATATGTCAAGGGCAATCATCGTTGGTGCTTTTACGGCCAAACACCACTCACAGGACCAGTAGGCATGACATCCCTTCAATATACCTCATCTGGTGCTGTCTGGATTAGCCGAGTCCAACACCAACACCCCTAAACTCTCTCCTGGCCCCCCACACTTTTTCCCACATTTTGGGGAACCCTCGGTAGATAACTTCCTCTGCCCTCTGGCATCAATACAGGTCAGTTTCCCAGTCATCAACACTTGGGGGACACTTGATCCCCATCGTCTTGCAATGTTGCACTTAGCCACCTCCGCAGCCAACTTTAGCCTTAGGGGCACACGTTTTTGAACTGGAGAACTCAGTAAATGAGTTTACACATTCAATACTATGCTTCTCCTCCTTCTCAAGGGCCCAGGAGAAATGGCCTGAAGATGCAGAGGGTTGAGTTCAAAGGAACAGCCACCTTTTCATGGAAGGGACACGCCCTAAAAAAAAATCCTTGATGTGTAGATACATACCCTGGTACTGTGAGAAAGCAGTTGTCATGTCTCATCATCGAAAGAGATGACCGGATTCTCACACAGAAACTTCCCTACAGAGCTCCTTCATGGCTGATGAACGCTGAAGTTCGCGATTATAAAGAACTCAGCAAAATGCTAAGCACACCGCACAATCAGGACTAAATTATACTCAACTCCCCCCACTTGATGGTCATTCTCGCTTACATCTGCCTACTCTAACAAAGAAAGCTCTTCAAGGGAGTTAAGCAGAAGTTGCCAGCCTATGAACAACACATGCATGCTAAGCCAAATAAAAGATATATATATCTCCAGAAATGTCTTCTTTGACACACCCATGAGGTCTGGGACTTGGTGGCTGAGAAGAATGACCTCGCTCAGGGGCATTTCCAGTGATCTTAGGCGAATACGCGGCCCGACACTCAGATGATAGGCCCCAGCAAGAGAATGCAGGAATAAGAAAAAGAAGCAATTTGGTTAAAGGCGGACAGTTGCTGAGAGGAAAATAAATTTGTCCCAAAATACAAATCCTTGTGAAGTCCAGACATCCGGATTCTGAGGCGGATATACAAGGACCAGGCTGAATGAGTAGTTCTGTGGCAGGCAACTGTTGGTATAACCATACTTACCACAGAAAGGACCCAACTGGGAATGCATGATTAATGTAACTACTATTTCCCCAGGGTGAGTTTGGACATGGGGGTTGGTGGTGGGTTGCCACAGACCCTTCCTGACAAATATTTTGCATATGTATGACCAAAATAAGACTGATAGGCATGGCTAGACTCTCCCGGTGATTTTTTCCATAAATCTGGGGCTTCAACTTGATGCTAGATGCTTTATGGGTGGAAGTGTGGAGTGGGCGGGGGGTTTTGCGGTTGGATATTTTTATTTTGACTTTCTTTGGTTTAAGAATTAGAGAAGTGCATGGCGACACTTGGCTTCATATACAGACCAAAAGTATCTATTCACAGGGGTGTGGAATGTAATAAAATATCTACTTGTCCATGGGGCAGGTTGCTTCATAAATCTACTAGTCCTGTAGCAAAATCCAATTGTCCCTTTGGTGCCATGTAGTGCGGTGACAAATTATGGCAGCAATCTCATTATATAAGAGCTCGGATATAGCCTCTCTGATTATGCCAGGGCTCATACCATAGTAGTGTTTGAATACTTGCAATCCCCTTATGTTGCCACGTTTCCGCAGATCTACATACTGGGGCGGAAGGTAGTGGTAAGCAATAGTTCCAGGGTTAGAATGCCCTTTTGAGTCTGTACAAACCTACTAACTTGCATGTTTTAAGGGTTTTCAACAACTTTTCTCTAATCTTTTCCCATACTGAGAAACGTTGGAAATTTACTCCTGACAATGGCAGACATAAACCTTCTTCCAGAGTTGGGAAAAAAGTGGTTGGAGGGAAAGTGAACTTGCAAACACTCAGATTTTCGCATGAGCAAATCTACACATGCATATTTGCTCATGCTAAAATGCAGTTCACAAATATTTTCTAGGAGTACTATTTCTTGTCCTACTTCTGTAAATGCTTGGGGATTCACGAAAGCCGTATAGCTGCACTTAATGCAAGGACATTTACCACTGGTGCACATTTGTGACTTTCTTTAATAATTGGCCCCTAATTTGGTCTGGTGTTGACCATAACCTTTTGCGTTTATTAAAATTCTGTCTCTCTCCCTCTCTGTACCGGCTGGCTTCACTGTGAGTGACAGCATTCTGCTATTTCACAAGGAGCATATCGGCACACAAAGTAGTTTTGTTCAGTGCCAGTAACGCCTGTGGCAGTGTGTGCTTTTTGAGACCAAAAACAATTTTTGCTTTTGGCAAAGTTTATTATGATGGTGAGGGCCCGGCAGCTTCCACACCAATAAGGTTTTACAAAAACCATGCCAAACAATTCACACATTGACAAAACTAAGAAGCTGACCACCAATTTCAGACCTACTGGCTTTGCCAATGCTTGTTTATTTTGTTTCTCATAATCTTATTGAAACTGGTTACACTGATTTTTCATTATGAATATTTTTGGGAAATACTAGCATGCAGCAACATATGTTACTAAGTGATGCTGCAATGAAATGGTACCTGAAATTTTACAGTAGTTTAGTGAAATGTTTTTTTCCCTGCTTTCCTTTTTTTATGAACATTTTATCTTGAAAGCAAAGAATTAATCATCTTGCTTACAACCTTCTGCAAATATTTGCATCACATCAGAGAGCGTTCTGGGATCATTATACATAGCCTCATATTGCTAAACTTTGAAACCGTGGATAGATCCAACATCACATATTTAAAAACAGAAGAACTGGTAAGATAACTATTCCTTTCCCAGAAGTTCGTATGGTTGGATTCTGACAGACAGACACCTGTTTTTAAATATGTGATGTTGGATCTATCCATGTAACAGGTTATGTAGAACTGTGCAGAAAGGGTTTCCTATTGGATTTTCTTGTGCTTTTGGCTGGATTTATTATAGTTTTTTGTCATATTTTAATATATAGAGTGTATTAGGATGTTTATTTCATGCCATGTATGAATTTTAACTTATGTATTGTATGCAATGTTATTTATTACTCTGATTTTCAGAGTTTCTCCTTTTTTATAAAAAATAAAAATATTTGTAAGCACTACATCTCAATTTGGGGTACGTTTTTAATACTATATTTGTTACGTGTTGACTTAGGTAAAGGAGCATGTTCAGAGAGGATGGTATGCTAGTGAGTAAAAGTGTTGGTGCTATTTTATACACCCAGGGGAAATTTTTCTCTACTGGACTGCAAACTGGCAGCTAAAGGGTTTGTGCTGCAGGGGGTTGGGCCTACTTTTCCCCAAGGACAAAATACACATGAAAACTTGTTGCCCTTGACCCCAAACAATATGCCCTGGGCGTCGGGCTATAGGAATGCCACATCTATTCATTCAAAGGGTAGGACCAGAGACTGTATTAATCCTTGAACATCAACAGGCTCAATGATAAAATTGAGCATTCAGTAGTTCTGCAATTTGCCAAATGCTACTTCCCTAATTTCCTCTCAATAATAGGGGCACACCTCTTGGGCAATAAGTGCTATTTCCTAGGACTATGTGGTTATTATAGCGTATACCACTCATGGTTCACAAGAGTTCGAGGGATGGTGATTCTGATTCAGAAGGTCTTTCCTCTAGAATTCACCCATGCAAAAACAAGTTGCCGTCTATCACAGACAGGTAAAATGGAGGGTTGCTACTGGTCATTAGTAAATGCTTAAGCCCAATTATCCCTGACACCATGAGTCTTAGGGGACATCAACACATAACTTGCAGGCTGCCCCAGGGAGTCGGAGTACTCAAGTGAGACTTCAATGCAACAATGGACAGACAGCTTCAAGCTCATGGGTCATATGCAGAAGGACTGCAACGATATACTACTTTTGAAGATTTGGTAACCTCATTAAGCTTTGGGATTGTAGGAAATCCTCCTTTTCAGCGTGGTCACCTCAAACTTTTCACCTTTTTCTGGACCATATTTTTGCTGGATTTAGGAATCTATGGATTGTTGCATCTGCTAATCAGGAGTGAAGTGTCTGTGCTCCCCATAAACATGTAAAAAGTGGCATAAATCTGATTGGCACATTCAACTTTCCTATAAGGCTACAGTATATGGTGCAGAAATACACCCTGGCATGGAATGTTAAAGGCCACCTGTGGACTACAGCACATATTGTACCATCCACTATATCGCCAGTGTAAACATGGCTTTAGGCCTACCTTGTGTAGCCTGACAGCAGCAGCTTGAACCCTGCTTCACAGGCCTGTCTAAATCACCATTCTGACAAGTAGGAAAACCCGTTTTTAAATAGTAAATAAGTTGCCCCTAAGCACACCCTGCTGCACACAAGGTATGGTGCATAATATCTAAGAGGGGAACATGTGTGACATTTGAAATAGCCTATTTCACCAGTGACTAACCCGAAATTACACTGTCACACAGGTCAGGCTGCAGCTGGTAAAAGTAAAATTATAGATTATATGCTTTAATCTATGACATTTGACCTTTACTAGCCACAGCCTACAAACAAAGACTAACTTTCATATTTAATAAAAACCTAGTCTAATTGTGAAATTGGATTATTATTAAATAAATTGGAAATTTAACTTTTAAGAAGTTACCTTTACCCTGCCTTTAGCTGCTCGAGTCTAATTTGCATTAGCACTGCCCAGCCTGCACTTTCTCTGGATGAGGTAAGAAAGAGGTGTGAATACTGCTCCCAGAGCAGGGCCAATGGTCTGGAAGTGTGGAGGTGTTTATCGTCCCCTGCCAGGAAGAAGAGTTGGGGAGGGTCCAGGAACGTACGTAACTTCAAAGAGGTGCTCTGACTGACACCTGGCGAGGTTTCAGCCTTTGTCCACCTAGTCAGGCAAACACAGTGGGAGGAAAGCTACCCGCACAAACAGTTTTCAGAGACCAAAGAGAAGGGGACTGCTCATTGCCCTGGCCATTTAGGCTGCACAAGGGAAGAAGGGTTCCCCCCTCTTGGATTTTGACAGTAACGGGCCCAGAGGCATTGTTTGCAGTAGGACAAACAGGAACTGCTGAGAAAGTGGGTATGTTTGCCCCTGGGAACATTCACCTCATTGGTAAGAGTGCCAGGAGTCAACCCCACCCACTAACTGGTGCCAGGCTAGAGGGTGGGGCACCCCAAGGCACCTCCTCAGAACATGGAACTGTGGAAGATCAGAAGAGGAGTGGGCCTGCTGTCTGTGACTTGGGAGAAGCCCTCAAAGATAAATAAATAGAAAACAATACGGCAGCCACACCACTTTTTTATTTTCTATTGATTTACTTTTGTAGAAATGGCGGCTCGTCACGCTTTAGCTTTAAACATCTGAAGCTAAAGTCAATAAATAGAAAGAAAAAAAAAGTGGACGGCCGCCGCATTTTTTTCCATTTTACTTTTATAGCAATCGTGGCAAGCCGCGCTCCAGCTTAAACATCTGATGCTAAAGAGCGGCGTGCTGCCATTGCTACAAAGGTAAATAAATAAATAGAAAGAAAAAAAAAAGGCGGGCGGCCACCTCATTTCTTTTCCATTTGTTGTATGCTATGTATGCATGCAGTGGCATTAATATAGAGCAAACCAATCTAAGTGGCAAAAGAACGTTGCTCATTACCTAGGGGTTGTGAGACAATCTACAAGACTGTGTACATTAAGTGGGGATAACAAAAGTATGTCATACATTAAATTTCACATTTTGTAGGCACAGGGATATTAAGTGATTTGCCCAGAATCACACAATGATAAGCCAAGCGTCGAGTCCGGGATTCGAACCAGAGTCCCAAAGTTTCAAAGTTGGCAGCTCCAGCAACTAAGCCACATCTCTTTTGTAAAGTCACGTTTCTCTGCAGATTCCTGCTAGTGGGCTTAAACCAGGAATGTTTACTGTTGACCCTCTGGTTTTAAATTTCTCATAGTAGGTGTCTGGCATGCGTGGTGCGATGACACAAGACCTGGTGACTTGGATAAGAAGTTGAGGCTGGACTGCATGCTTATATCGTCAATTAATAAGAGGACTACTTTCTATTTGAAGAGTTACGCTCAAACCTTGCTGTGTTGCATTATAATATAAATTTTGTTTGCTAGCAAAAAAAGATGACCACATATTTAACACATTTTTACATGGTTCATGATTGGCTGTGTCTTGGTGTCTTCTCTGCAATTTTCTTGAATGAGATATCTACAGGCGGTACTTACTAGGTTCTTTGGTGGATTAATATCCTTATGATATCTGGAGGTATGGTCAATCTGACATTATGGACTGTGTAGTGGGGAGATGTGCTGGGTCCTCCTTTCTTCATCAGTATAGTGTTAAATGTAGTGCTTACTACTCAAGTTAAACGTGGTGCAGTATTATCCTGTAAGATTTTGCGGTCTGTGTACAGTTGGTGGATTTTTTGGCATGCTTCATAATTTCTTTCTATTTCTTGTATCATTCCAAGTATATGACTAGTAAAAGAGCTGGAGTGGTAACAGTCTAGTTATAATTGAATTCTTCCATTCTGTCTCTATCAGTTTCCAAGAACTTTGAAAATCTAGATTGTTTCTCAGAAAGTGATCCATGCATTCCCTTTCCTTCTCAATAATTCCACCAATAAATTTACATCCAATGCTTTTATAAGATGGGTTCAGACTTAAATGATAAGTGAATGATTAAATAATTTAGTAAATATGAAAACAGAAAGCATGGCACAAACATCTGCTTCATAAACGGAAGGCAATCACACATTAAGGAATCTCCTACATACAACTGCCCTCGCCTCACAAGCAAATTTTACCGTCCCTTTTTCCTTCTCTATCAAATTATTCCAAAATGCACACCTTGTATGTCAAGCATCAAATATTCATACTCTTCATGGTCACTTGCAATTTAACTAGATAGATCCTGTGCATCTCATAAGTTGCCTCAAATCAACATATCTGCCTGTTTTTTGCATCATAGGAGACGTTTTGAGTTGTGTTAAACAGGAAAAATCCCTAGGAAAATAATTAACTTTAAGAATGGCCTAACAGAATTACATAATACACTACCAAATTACATCACTCACACAGATCGCTATAGGAAAATATTTTAACAATTATATTGATTTAATTAAAAAATACAAATTAATGTTCCTACTAGATAGTTAGATGGCTAAAGGGGCAATGAATTCCCTAATAACAAAAAGTTTACATATCATATGACTGCAAACCAGCTAGCAATCACTTTCTTTTATGAAATGGCAGCAAAAAGCAACAACAGTAAAACAGACTGTATTTACCCTGATATATACACCATGGGCCTTGTCCTGAATGTCGTTGGGACATTCCCCAAACCCCTGCCAATGCATAGATCAGAATCTGGAAGCATTTAAAAAAAAAAAATAATAATAATAACAATAATTCCCCCTATATGGTAGCAATTTACACAAATAGAATGGGGAAATAACAAAGAACCCATACTTGTGATATAAAGCACACCTGCTTAATTTTCAATGTGTTTCATCAGTACAATTGATTTTCATTCGCATTAAAAGGTTTTAACATTCATGTACTTGTTACTCTTGTGTAATTAACAATTACTGATTCCACCTCAAACTCCATTTCTTCACCATGTTCTTTTACATTCAGAAAATCTTGGAAAATATTTCGGAATTATTAACGTCTGTTAACCAGTAATATGGCAATAACCATGTGAGATCATTTCACTGCATTGCCGAATAACAGTAAACAATACTTCATTTGAACCTTTTGCCCATCAGAGAAAATGCAAGCCCTAAACTCTCAACTGGTTCAATCCATCTACATCGGTGCTGAATTTTCGCGTTTTTACATACGATTGAGGTTATCCTCACTGTCAAAGTTCATCATGATACACAATTACTTACATCATGCATTGAACACAAATGGCCATAAATGCAAACAATTATTCACGTAAGGGCCTATCCGTCAAAGTTAGTTAGTAGACAGCACGTTAGAGCTAAGGATGACCAGCACTGTACTGCTAAAATACAACTTAAAATGATTTTTTTTAAAGTGTATCTTCTTTATTAGTTATTGAATCCTTTGCTTGCCAAGTGCCTGAACACCCCTGTAATTTAGAAGAATATTATACCGGTTAGATATCCTTCAACTTTCATTTCCAACTGAAACGTAGCATGGTTGTATGTCTGAGCTGGTTTAAAATAAAGCTTCCTATTTATTTTCACATCTGTCAAGGCATACATCGTGTCCCCAAGACAGAGGCGCTCAGCACAATTACTTCTACCACCTATTATACAAGCTTCCTGACCGTTTAACCTGTACTTGGGTCAACAAACCATTGGTAACAGGTTGCATCATACTTGGCATTGCTGCTTTGCAACCTTGTCATTAATGTTTTGCATTCCATCCTACCATACTGGACCTTCCAACCTCTTAAGAGGTAGGATCTTAACCAAAAAAAAAAAAAAAAGCATGAAGCTTCCCCGGGGTACTATTTAATCACCCAGTTTAAAATCTGGACAGTACAAATTGTGTTATCAAATGTTAAAGCGTAAATAAATTGAACAGCAAACCCGTTGTTTTCAGGGGGTGAGAGGTGAAGAGGTATTACATTGAGAACTAACTATAAGGTACCTCTTCATCTAAGGGCCAAGACCTAAACACAGATTTTTATAACATTACTCAGCAATATTGACTTCCCCCAGTTCCTCGTGATCTGTAGCACTGAAAGTATGTGGCAAGGAAAGGACCAAATTATGTGGCAAGGTTTACTTAGTTATGTGGTAAAACAAAAAGGCAAACTATGGGAGGTAATGAGCACCTTTTGTTGCAATATTACTTTACAATTTTGCCATCTGTACATATGTTAACACTGTCCGAGTCCAGGTGTCATCTAATTAGTATCAGTTTAATATCTGCATTGAACAATCAGAAATCGAAAGGTGGCCGGTTAACCTTTGCAAATGACCTGCCACTGTGCAGCAACATGTCTGGCACCATTTTCAGTAACTTTTGACCTGCTTGAGCTAGAACATTTTGTGGGTGAAAATCGGCAAATTAAGCATCAGATGATGGCTTATGAGGCAAGTGTGGTAAATCCATAGGTATATGGAAAATGCCCAGCTGCATATTTTCATAATTCCAGGGCCCAGCCCTTGATGGAAATTCGATTTTGGTCAACTAGCTTTTCTTCTACAATTACATATTGTAATATAGTCTTGAGCTACAGTAGAAAAGCTTTAAGTGAGAAACAAAAAGGGCTTTAACTCTGAATTTTGATAAGCCTATAATCACCAGATCGAATTTGACACACTCTCATCACTTGTCCATCTTATCCTTAGCAATAACCATCATGTTAATTCCCATGTAATCTCCTTTTAGAACTGACAAAGTTGCTATGTCATTTGTTTTCAGGATATTTCAATTGTAATTCGGATTCTTATGCTCAACTGTCACACCTCTATAAAACCCTTTAATGTGCTTGATCCTTAAAGGGATTACACAAACATTTCACAAATATGACATCGACATTTAATTTATATTTCAGTATGTAAATATTTTTATAATGCTGAATTCCTTAGAGGCATTGTTGTATTTTACTCTATGTGGTTTCCTCTGCTTAATTTGCTTGCCAATATTAGATGAGCAACAGGAACCAGCAGGACTTTTTCGGACTAGTCTTGATTTTGCCACTCTAACTTCTGCCAAATGAGTGTTCAAATGCACTACTGAAAACAATATTTTCCCAAACATCCTTGACAACAATATCCCTAATCCTTCCCTGACCCCCTCCATGAAAGTCTTTAAATTCAGCTCATTTTGACTGAACAATGTTACTGGCCTACTGTGCTTATAAATGTGACATTCTGCACTGCATTTCCACACAAAATATGGTAGATAGCCTCCTTCATAAAATCGTCTTTAAATTCTATGAGGGTTTGAGCAATGATATGGACCTAATATGTTTTCAAGTACATAATAAGCCCAACATACGCCCAACCATACCAGCCAGAAAGAGCATCAGAACTTTTCCCAAGGTTACAGCTCTTCTCATCTAGCTCATCCATGCTATACCGCTACCTGCTACTCCAACAATTAACAAAAGAAAACGTAGTCCACCCTTTCCTCACTTCAGCAACAATATAGTTTTAGATTTTCAACAATACTTGCACCAACATACAACATTTGTAATAAAAAGATTTACAGCAGAGTAATTCACAGGATAAGCATCACTTTAAAAGTCAAAATTTTCAACAACATTCACTATTTGCAATATTTGTGTATGTAGTATTTTAAGACATTCTGGAACAAAGGCAGCCTCATTAGTCGGCATAACATTTTTATTATAAAAAACAGGGTTATAAATTGGAAGAAGGGACACAGGAATTATGTGGCGGTCATAGGCCAAATTGTGTATCCGGGTTTTCCAACTAATGCAGCAAGGAAATAAACTATGGAGAATATTCTATGCATGATTACAATGCTATTTTGATATACACTTTAATATAAAATAGATACTAACTCCATAGAAAATACAAGGGTTTCTTGAGAAAGAAAACTATAAACGTTCAGCATATCCAATTTGAAGTATGTTATCCGATTAGTAGTGGGTGGGAATATAGAGAGCCAATTGGTCATGGTACCCATATACACTATTCAAAAGGTTATACACAGACAAGTTGATGATTTTGGCTGCCATGAAAGCAGATAATCAACCTTTTTATTAATACCATATTTTCTAACCCCCAGAGTAAAATGGTTTTATATGAAACATGAAATGTAACATTCAGCAGAAGACAAGCTTAGATATAAACACTCCTTGTAGAAGAATCAAAAATACAAGCCTCTTTCATTCTACACATCCCAGTTATGACTTAAAACTGATTTTCTGTTTTGGGTTTACCGTGTGTTCACACTAGAGAATCCATGGAAGCAAATAATTCCATTAAACAATACTTGGCAGATTGTTTTGTATACTAATATATATATTATGTAAACTGTTCACCAAGAGGCAATGAAAGATTGAAAGTATGAAACCTTAATACGTGAAGTAAACAGGCTAGGATAGTTCTGAACTCTGTGTTCTCTTGATAGAGCCATTGCTTTGGAAGTCCGTCTGGGGTGCAGGATGATTTTGCAGGAAATACGCCAAACATTTTGCAGACAAGCAAGGAATCATTCTGCGTGTTGTAATCACATTTAAACATGTAAAGTTTTTTTCATTATGTAGACAAAAAAATCTTTTTCCTTGTTCATTAACTGGGAACATTAATACAATGTGGGGTTAACGGATATACTCGTCAGACCCTCTATACTGACAGATTATACCAATTAGTAGATTAAGTGACCAGTTAACTGTTACAAAGGTTTTTCCACTATGTTTCACACTAGGTGATTTTTTAGTTTTTATCCATTTGAGCTAGAAACATGTTTTGCGAAAATCTTCAAATTATACAGCAGATGTTAGACTATGTGTTCATTGTGGCAAATCAATTCTTTTGCAGAAAATGCCATGGGGAAAGAATCACAGAATTCCAGTGGACGTACTTCTATCCAATACAAAACAGCCATACACAATGGCCAAGGAATGCTGAACAACTGCTTCTTTGGTAAATCAGGTATTTCCACAGTATGTCACCTTTGATTGCAAACTATGGTTTTCAATATTAATGTTCCATAGATTATTTTACCATAATTTCTCCATATAATATTTTACAATCACAAATATCCCACTGCTCAAAACAAAACAAAAAATGCCTACACTGCCTGAGAAATAGAGTTTGAAAAATGTGGGTGGCCAGAGTACTTTATGCAAAAGGATCATAGAAAAACGTGTTTAAAAAGGAAGGGTAGGTATGAAATAGGTTAGCCACCTTTTTCTGTTGGTATTATATTTGTTATAAAAAGATTAACAAGCTAGTCGCCTTTTATTTATACTGGCCCACTGTAGGAAGCTGGCTCTGTATATACTATACCAAAGTAAGGTATAGTGTGAACAGAGTCCAGTGAATCCCCAAAGGCTTACAGAGGCTAAAGTAGATAATACCTCACTCTCTGTTTGTGGTAGTGTGGGCGAGCAGTAAAGCTTTATTAGAAGGTAGTATTAAGCATCTATTGTACACAATCAGGCAAGAAATGATTTTACACACTCAAAGACTGACCAATTTGTTTTGTATAAAAATATTATTTAGTTGTATTTTATTTCTAGAGCCAAGCAAGGCATGGGACAGGTAAGTGTAATAATACTTTGCAGGAATAATACAGTTGAATGCAATTGGTTTGGTTACAGGTAGGTCAATTGTTCGGAAACAGTTGAAATAACTTTTCAGTTACTGTACGATTACTTTTCAGATTACTTTTCTACTCCGTGTGATATGCCTAGATATCACACTGGGACTTTTCTAGGATAAAAGGTAAGTAAGTCAGTTTTGGTCAAAACACAGTTTTTTAGGTTTTCATACAATTTTCAACTCCACACTTGGAACTTTTTTCACAGAAAAGCAGTCAATGCAATCCTATAGGAGGAAATGAAGTTATCGGTTCAAAGGTAAGTACTTGGTTGTGGGAGTTGGGTTTCTGGGGTTAGAACCAGGGTTCCCCCAGGGTAAAGGATGCACTCACAGAACACCTTCAGTTGCACTAGGGCGGCCGGGTGCAGAGTGCTGAGGCCCAATGTTATCCAATGGGGAATGGGAGCTCCGGTTGGTGGCTGCTCACGGGCATGCCACTTGGATTTGGGAGCAAAGCTCCTAAGGTTTAGCTCAGGGCAAAGGGGGACCCAAGTTAGCACCCAAAGTGCACCCACAGCGGAACAGGGGCGGCCAGGTGCATGGTGCCAATTTGGCGTTGGGTGCCCTGTTGTTTTCAATGGGGATTGCCAGTTTTGGTTTTTAGCTGCAGGCTCGGTCCAGGAAGTCTTCCGGAAGAAACCAACAGCTGGGCAGGTAAGTTGGAGGGCTCGGGGACGTAGTTGCACCTCAGGTCCTCTTCTGCAGGGCAGTCGGATGCAGGGGTGCCTTTTGAGGTCAAATTTTCACCTTACTGGGCCACTCGCGGTTGGGTGGGGTCTCCGTGCAGAGGCTGCAGGCGACATCGGGGAGTCCTGGAGGGATCAATCCACGGTAGACAGACTCTGGGGGACCTTGCTGGGACCGGTGGGCCACTCTGACCGTAGGCATCAGGTGCAGTGGTGGTTCCAGGCTTCGGGTTTCTTTGTCCTCAGCAGGCTCGTAGTCTTTCTTTGGTGATTCTTTTGAACAGAGCTGCTGTTCACAGGAGATACGGTCTTTGTTGAAGGCAGTCAGTCCTCTCAGGGGTTTTGGAGGTCGCTGGCTGCAGCACAAGGCGACTTTTAGCGCAGGATCTCTGGAAACTGCAGACGGGTCGGTAGGGCTGGGGCCAAGTCAGGTCTTTTCTGCAGTCTCCTCTGCTAGGCGTCTCCTTTCATCCTTCTTCTTCTTTGTAGTTTGCAACATGGCACACAGGCAACCCACCGCCTATGGTAATGGTAAGACACCCTTCTAGCTGGGTGCACTATACCACTGGTGAGGGTACAGTTGCATGAGCACTGTACCCCTACAGTGTCTAAGTCCATTCTTAGACATTGTCAGTGCAGTAAAGCCATAAAAGATTATATGGTCTAAGAGTTTGTCATTATGAACTCCACAGCACCAAAATGGCTTTACTGAATTCTGGGAAGTTTGGTAGCAAACTTCTCAGCATAATAAAGCCACACTGATGCCAGTGTGGGATTTATTATACAATGCACCCAGAGGGCATCTTAGAGATGGTCCCTGAAAAACGACCAGCCTCTGGTGTGTTCCCTGACTGGTAAACACCAGATTACTGGTAAACCATACTTGTAGTGGTGTAATGAAAGGATCTGGTGACAACCACTGAACATTGCTCAAGCAAGGGTTGCGGGCATTCTCTCCTGAATATTATGTTTCAAGTGATATAATATGTACTTATTGAAAAAAACACTGCATCATTATGTCTAATCTTAACTGAGCAACTGTGCCAGCACTCCTTACTTAAGCTAAAGACTTGTGATTTTTATTTTAAGCTAGAAACTAAATTTTAGCTTTCGGACTCTTAGAAACTGCGCCAGTCCAATGTAAGTTAATAACACACAACTGCCCCAATTTCTTTGTATCCATTCCCCAGCTGTTTCTATGTTCAACTGGAAAAATCCAAGGCTAAAAGCAGAGTTAAAATTATAGTGGTGTAAATCGGTTGTGTTGAAATAACTTTTGAGGTGGGTGGATAAACTAACCATTATTACACACTTCATATAAAGTGCATTACTTTGAGAGTAATGGTAATGAAAATTGAAGGGTAGCCCCCCTTCCATTCGAACTCAAGCCCTTCCCTCATGTGGCATGATTTGCCAACATATTATAAGATGCATTTTCAGAAAATACCTTTAGAAAAATAAGTAAACTCTAGAAAAAAAAATTAAAAAGTAGTCTAGTGTAGTGCATCTAGCTTGCTAATCAAAAAAATGTTTTAGGAGCTGTGCATGCCTGAACTAGGCCAGTGTCAAATTGACAGTATCAGTAGCACATGGTAAAGCATCAGAGCGAGCTGGCAAAGAATGTAAAACAAGAGGCTGCAACCGCTCACACGACACCTCACCGCTGTAGAAACATTAAGCATGTTTTTAAAGTTGAAACTGTAAAGAGTGGGACAGTCTGGCTGCTACTTTAAACACCTGCGGAGGGAGACGTTTTAGCGGAAGGAACAAGAAGAATTGGCAAATAAATGATGACAAAACGCCAACATACTTATTTTAAATACAAACTGAAGGCACAAAAACTGATAAATCCCCATCAGCCTAGCTCTTCGCGAAGTTGCGGACAGTTTTTTAAAAACCGGCACTATTTAACCATCACCCGGACCGCCGCCGCCCCCTGGCAGGATT
This sequence comes from Calotriton arnoldi, assembly GCA_963921515.1. Lineage (NCBI taxonomy): Eukaryota > Metazoa > Chordata > Amphibia > Caudata > Salamandridae > Calotriton > Calotriton arnoldi. Next base: position 1,232,904 of record CAWUFW010004737.1, read on the forward strand.
GAAAGTCAACCAAAGTTTCCTGTTTCCCTGCTCCGAAACGGGGAAGAAATCACGCGACCCGAGCCTAGCCGGGGACAGCAGGGATGACTCCACGCAAGGGAATGATGGCTACACGCATCGCCATCGCGCAGTTTCTCGAGAATTACCTTGTTTTCGTTAATAGCTCCTCGAGTCCCCGTTGGCGGCCATGACAGTTACATCCGGGAATTGTGCTGCCTTCAGCGAATCGGCTGCAGGGTTGCTAACAGCCACCCGGCGGAGGGATACGCGCTCTACCTGGACCCGCTGTTCTTCTATGCTTGCTTGCTTGTACTGGAGCTCATGTAGGAGGAGGGGTGAGGGCAGGAAGGAAGGGCCGGAAATCGTTAGAATTGCACACCCTAAACATCCATGAGCATCTAAATAAATATGCAACTAAAGTTTCAAGTGTATGGCATGAAGCAATAGTCGCCCCTTTATGCCGTCGAGCGGGGTCGTGTTTTTTAATTTGTCTTCCTTTGTGGAGTTGAATCTGTTAGCAACAGGCATGCATCCATGTCTGTTGAGCATGAGGCTTGGAATGGATACAGAGTAACCCAACCTCATGCGGTTAATAGTTGTACATCACAACCAAATAGTTTCTAAAATGTTTGTGTAGTTCACTTGTTGCAACGAATTGAGTCACTACTAGTGGCACTGAAGAAAGCCTTAAAATCTACTAGGGTGTGGAGTTTAATGGCGGCTTGTTGCATCACGTGACACTGGGCAGTTTGAATTCTGAATGCCACTTCTTTTGTTATATTTCCATTTAAAACGAGAAATGAAAGTGCGTGTGCTGTGAGATAATCGTTTTAAGGCTGCCACCGGAAACAGTTACAAAAAATAACCCTTGATGTACTACAAATATAGATAGGAGTGTGTTTGTGTACAAATGAGCATCAGTTACTGCAATGAAAAAAGAAAAGACTGCTACATGTAAAGGGAAAACGCCTTAATTTAATTAGACATAAACATGTAAACTAAATACATCAGATATACTCGTCTTTATTGGTGTGTCTTGATGTAGTATGTCTTCTTGTTTTTATACACAATTGCATAACACTTTTCTTTATCTCCTCAAAAAGGTTGCTTGAGTGGTTTTGAAGGAAACTAAGGAATCTCCCTTCAGACTCATTTGAAGAACCCTGGTTGGTTTGCTCAAATTTTAAGAAATGTCATAAATTTAATCTGCTGATATTGCTATGCATTTAAGAAGAGAAAACGGATCATTCACAAATAGTTTTATTTGAGGAACACATATAATAAGTATGTTCTGTTTACTCTACAATTGCTACTAAATATATTGAAATAATTTGATATGTAATTTGAGACAAGCTATCGCCCATCTGAAAAAATCTGAAAAGACACCTCTTCTAATCTTTGTGTCTCCAATTCCTCCCACTGAAAACTCTTTAGATCGTGTTTCCACTACACAAGTTTATACACTCAATAATGGATCAAAACTACAGCTTAATGCTCTATTACATAAAAATAATAGTTCTACAAGAAAATGCAACTTGTCTTGGCGTGAGACCTTTTATTGGATGCAGAAGTCTAAACTCTTACGAATACCATCGTATTTAACTTGCATTTATGCTGAACATACACATTCCATTATTTACTTGAAGAAATGTTTGCCTTTTCTCTTTGAGTAGGCTCTTCTGTGATCAAGAAAGTATTCCATCAAATTGTTACTGACATGTGGCACAAAATACCCCATCTTAGCAAAAATTCATAATTCTTTCTGCCAAGTATAAGACTCTGGAACAGTGATTCCCAGATATTTTAGAACCGAGACTCACTTTTTAGGTCAACAAACCTTTGTGACCCACCTGACTTTAATAGACATGAGGCAGATGATTTTTTTTAATGTAACTAAAGAACTGTGTGGTATTGGATTGTCATTAACAGGTAGCACAATTTCTATTGAAATGGCCACTAACTTTGCACTGTCATACAGTTCTACTCTACTAATAAAACTATATTGCACACAAATGATAATATGTGGAAATTGTGTTTCAGTGAATATTTATTATTTGTGCATCACCAAGTAAAGTGTCTTGATTTGTTCTGATCCTATTAAAATCTTTGTTTTCATCATACTTTAGAATTACAAGAAATGTGCTTCATTTTTGCTTTCCTAACTCCTGAATTTGTACAGTTTATTTACAGGTATTTACAATTTGTTGTGTTATGAAAAAATTATAGACTAGAGCCTTTCCTTTCACACTTTGTGTACCCCAGCAAGATTGTCATACAATTCACTTTACTTTTCTTTCTTTGACTGTAAAGTGAGAGGAGTCTGAAAACACCAGTCTTCATGTTAAAAAAATGAGCAGCAATTTGTCGCAACTCATACCTTGACATTTGACCTCTGTCTTTGAAGCACAGCAAATGTGACAACATAAATGTAGAATTTAAAGGCATCTTTATTTATTGCTTCGACTTTCGTGACTCACCACAAAATCAGCTCATGACCCACTAGTGGGTCCCGGCCCACATTTTGGGAAACACTGCCCTAGAATATTACCCAGGTTGTGTGTGAGGATTACAGGACAGGAATGGTAATCAAGAGCTGGAAGTTTGTGTTGCACAAACAAAACAACTAGTGTGTTTCCCATTAGTGCTTTTTGAAAGTGTGTCATTATTAATCATAACCTTTATAATATCTTAACATTTTGGCCCACAGAAGAAGGAGTTAACCTTCTAACTATTGAAAAATTGAAATGAAAAAACGAAAACAGCAAAAAGAATCACAAAAAATAGTAGTTAATCATAATTAAGGCTCCCAGTTTTCCGTTTAAACGGATTTTTACACATAAATACAGACAAAAAACTTTTATTCCTTTGTCTGTATTAATAAATAGAAATGGAAAAATACTTACCAACCGGTTTTATGGTGTCTATGTGCTCCTCTGGAAAATCAGTGTCTGAGGCACACAGGGGCTAAGGAAAGAAATCTGAAACTGCTGCCGGGATGTCCTGCAGATTATTCTCCCCTCTAAATCACCGCACCCTCCCTAGCCTGGGTTAAGCACTATGCTGCCAAGTGAGACTGACCTGTTAATGAGCGAGCCTCAGTCTCTACCTCCCAGACAGCAGCAGGCCGAGAGCGCTTATCAGCCTTTATCAATACATCACACACATATTGACCATGCTACGGGGTTAATGTGGCAGCTATTGCCCCCTCCAGACATCCTGTTAACACCATGACGTTCGTCATCTGTTGTCTCGCCATCAGCTTGTAGGAACTGCCTGTCCGGAGGCACAGTTTAAAGTGCAAAGAAATGGGCAAGCAGCGGGACAGCTCAGCTGGCTTTTGAGGCAGCGGAGTAGCTCTCAGCATGTAAAAGCTGTATACATGACTAAACATTGGCGTTCCACATTTCTGTAGCCCGATCTCCAATTGCACTGAGAAAACTGGAGCCCATTACAAGTGCATGAATCTTGGTGGCCTAAAGTGTCAACCTGTGGGATCTGTCTTTACATTTCTTTTATTACATATATGACAATGGGTGTATGCATTAAACAGAAAGGTGCAGGAAATAGGAGTAGTAGATTTGGAGGGACTTGAACATTGTGGTCAATTAGAGTTAGTGAGGAGTACAGATAGTGAACCACCTGACTTGCCTTGTCATCACTGTTGTGGGAGAAACAGGAAGAAATCAGGAAGCTAAGAGCCCTGTTTGCGTTCCTTGATTTTCACTCAGCTTTATTTTCTTAGTCGCACAGCAGGAATTAAGTGACTTCTGTGGGGCTAGGAGTGGGTGTAAACCTGTGATGGCAAAAGGATTGTGATGTCACTTCCACTACCCATAACACTGGGGTGAATTAACATCCATTGACGTGAACATAAATAACAAGGCTCAAGTCTCGGGTTTGGCTCACCATCCCATGATTCTGGCCAAATCCCTTAATTTCCCAGTGTCTGTAAAAATGAAAATGACCTTGTGTAATCAAACTTTTGCTCATGTAAAGCACTCCAATTCCTATGGTGCAAACTCGCACTATAAAAATAATGGCAAAAAGTGTGCATTGTCTAGTTAAATAAATGTGAAAAAATACTAGCTGCAGCGTCTTCTTTTGCTTGCCACAAAAATAAATGCTGATAAATACAGATAAAATGATAAAAAAAAAAATATGGATAAATACAGATGGAAATGGGAAACAAAAATACCATAAAACCGGGAGCCCTAATCATAATATATAATGGCGGCAACACCATAAAACAACAGAGCTGATACTGGATTGTGAAAAACACTCATAATTCCTTTAATGGCATCTCATTTTAGAAGTTATGACATTTCCACATTAGAACACTTCACAAGAAAAAAAGCCATTCTTTTTATAGTTATACTGTTACATAGCCATGCTGCTATCCACGTGATAGCCCAGCCGTCAAGGTTTTGAATTATATCTGTTCCAGTTGTTAGTAAGGCACATGACACACTAATATCTGAAAGGCTTGTAGAGCTGGAATGTAGCAAATCTAATGTTAGGTGAGTGTCTCTGTACTGCAGTACATGCTAGGACAGAACTTGCCCATGTCACACCTCGATTGAACGTCTCTTTGTGTTTGAATGCAGTCAGCCTCTTTAGGTCAGTGTCTTCGAAAGATTGTTGAATTTGAGTCATAATCACTTGCCTGTCAGACTCCCCGATAAAGCCCTTTGGGGCTGGGGAATCTCACTTTCCCATGTTTAGCTTTTACCTGGCATAGGACTAGTTCTACTGAAATGCTGCTGACTCTTGTCAAACATTTCATTTCATCATGTGCCAGTCCATCTCTGAAGGAGGCTACAGTAGTTTGGTGCCTATGTTTTTACCTAGATCATTGGTTCTTAACCTGTTGTCCGGGGACCCCTGGTGTTTTTAACGCCTTTTCAAGAGATCTGCGGCTGCTTAGAAAATTAAATAATACTAACAGATTTCTAAACTGTACAGAGATGAAGAAGCAAAACGTAAAATTGAAAATGTTAAAACATTCTTAAAATATGAAGGAATTTGAAATTGGGGGTTAAAAATAAAGTTGGTATTCTCAGATGATTCGTGGAAACGATGCAAGTGTTTTTAAGAGAATATAGTATGAATGATGGATGCTTTTAGTGTATTGTTTTGCTGTTCAAATCATCAAAATTGCTCATACCACAGTCACTGGATTCCAATAATTACCCAGTGGGTGTTCCCGGATTCCAATAATGAATCAGTCGGTGTCCCTGGACTCCAGTAATGATTAAGCGGGAGTCTACAGAAGTCAAAAGTCAAAAGGTTAAGAACCACTGACCTAGAATGTTGGTATGGTGATGGAGTGCATTTAGATAATGAACTGTATAATGTGGAAGCGTGATGGTGGTGGTGTAAGGCAGGCTATTGGATAATAGGCTGACTTTTCAGTTGGTTGTTCTCAAAAGATCTTAATAAGTACACATGCCACAATCCTCCAAAGTTATAGCATTCTCTGCAAAACGAGAAACCACCAAATTCCCTTTCTAGTTGGAAAGGCACTCATGAAGAGATATGGGGCTCTAGTGTTGGTTTGAAAAGCGTCCCAAAGCAGTTTACTTTTGGGGTCTAGGGAGTCAGCAGTTACACTGGTGAATTAATCATCTGCAATGGAGTCTACTCATTGTGGTGTGTCTGTAGACTCAGACGTGTTTGTGGGTAAAGTTGCAGCCTACAGTAGGTTGCATGGCAACCAGTCCTGGATAGCTCCATAGAAACATTACTCTTGGGTGCCAGCTGATCCTAGATAACTCCATAGAATAATTGTTCTTGGGTGGTCCTGGTAGCAGTGTGTTTTTTAACAGAAATACTACTCTCCAGTGGTGTGAGTGTGGTTTACTCCCCATAAGTTGCTCCTCAGCCTCAACTAGGTGCATCAAAATTCTTATAGGTGTTGGGCTGTGTTTATATATATATATATAGGTTATATTATTGTTTGAGTGGCCCACTATACTATTTTACGCTTCAGTGGAATCTAGGCACTTTCGTTGGGTTGCTTACCACCACTGCTAGGTTTTATTGTATTATAGAGCCAACTGTCCCATTTGACCAGGCTTCAAACCCACATCCATCATTCAAGCACAATCTTTATGGTAATTGTTACCCAGTTCACATAAGATATAACATGATAAGTATGGTAAGGTAAGTATTGCAAGTATATTCAAATGCAACTCTATCATTCTCTCATTTCTCTTCTTCGCCTGCTTAAATTCAGCCACAAATTTGCCATGACATCTTTGGAGCACTCCTCAAATCCTCAAGCACAACATCAAAGTGCTGCAAAGCACTCACTCTACTAACCATGCGCATCAAACAGAGTAACTACTTGCTCAACTTCCCAGAAAGGACTTTGAGGCCTTGTTAGTGGTACAAAAATGCATTGCAAATGCTGTAATGCAATACAATTGCAATACAGTACAATAAATTGTGGATTAACATGGACGTCTGGATGCTACTGCATGCACTCCATCATGATCATATGGTGTACTCCTGGACAAATTACTTGATATTCAGTAATTTGTTCCATTATCTGCCAAAATTAGGAGTGCATAGAACGGGACTGAATATAAGTATTGATACCCTAAAAAATGACATGCTCAAACGTGTTAAAATGTGAGATCATGCGGAAGAACGCCGTCTAAAAATAGTGCGCACTGACGAGAATGCAGAACAAGATATAGAAGACTGGGGTTACATGCTGGAGGGGTTGCGAAGACCTAACACCACCACAGAGCCCGACTCGGACGACTCACAGACGACACAGCCCAATCACCCTCAGCCGCACCTGGAAACAAGGGGCAGCCAGGTCCCGCACATGTAAGAGAGACAGTTATAGACGAGAGGTAGGATTTCACCCCCCCCCTCACGTCCGATGACTATTTGACTTTGAATTGTGGACAGACTCTGGCTCCAAACAAATACACTAAAGATATGGTAAACATACTTGAAAAGAAATACCGTCACTTGACACTGCTGCAAATTGTTGTTGGGTAGTTTTTTCTTTGTTGAAGTAGTTGTGTTTTCTGCAATTCCTATTCTGATAACTTTGTACGATGATGCACACAACCATGGCCTGGGAGAGTAAACCCAGAAACACCACACATGTAGAAACGCAGTGTTGCTGGAAGCCCATTGGGCAGATCAGGTGAATTGTAAACTGCATGAGGTGCAAATTGTTGTGTCAAATAACGCAGTATTATAATAAAAATAAGTTTAAAAAAAATGTGAGATCATAGATGGATATTTTGAAACAAAGAAGAATTGGTTTTGGAAATGGAGTTTCTTGGTGTGAGAGGTAATCCAGAAGAGATGATATTGAAAAAGGTATAAAAATGTCAAAATTTTTAGCAAAACAATCATGTGTCTCGCTGAAATAAGACCTTGCTATGCATGCATTTACCTATGATTAGGATCAGTGGAATCTTGAAAGAATGGAATATCAAATTATATGGCAAAGATGACTTCATCTGTTAGAGGAAAAGCTAATTATGCGAAAATAAAGTCAAATTCCAAGCAAAGTCGAATTAAACGCCATTAAACAAATAAAGACAAATTATGCAGAACAATCTGTGGCATTATAAACAGGCTATTTTGGCATATTGCGGCCCATTGATACAAAGTAATCTCAAAGTAACAGAAAATGTAAAGGTTGTTTAAGAAAAGAAACTATGCACTTTCAAAAGATTCAATGCGAAACTGACCCATCAATTTATAAGTTTTTCTTTATTGGAAAAAAACAACTTTCCCTATACAAACCAAGTTTAAACTGCACAAACTTTAAAAATTCTAAAGTTAAAGTTATAACTTTCATTTACAATTTATCCACCACCTTCAAATTATTTCACATAGCGGACCTCGTTACGCACTTTTTTCAGCTGGCTAACCAGACAACACTAACTATAGCTCACCACGCTACCATGCACTGTGTTGTTACAAATAATGTCATTTGAGAAGTTGCAAGTGTTGTTATGAATGCTTTTATTTCACATGCTTTAAGTGATGTAGTATGCCAGGGTATAAACAGTGCATGAAAAAGACATAAGTTATAGTTAATGTAGTGTGGCGAGTGAGGTGACAAGACTGAGGGCCTCATTTATGAGGTTTTGGGGCTGGGCAGCGCTGCAAGGAATCTTGCTGCACTGCCCTGCGTAAAAAAAAAATGGGCAGGAATGCGCTGTATCTAGGCGATACGTCACATTCCTGTACCTTTCCCCTGCGCCGGCGCACAATGGGCTGCCATGAGTCAACGTTGGCACCCTTGCACCATGATGCAAGAGTGCCTGCGGTGTGCGGCTGATTGATTTTGTGCAGGAAGGGACACCTTCCTGCACAAAATCAATCAATTCAGGTGATTTGCTCTTTCTATGTATGCTGCAGAAAAAAGCACACATAGAAAAAGAAAAAACAAGGAAATATGAAAACATGTCTCCTCGTTGCGCCTCCCTAACGCCAACCCTGGGTTTACGCATTCCCAGGTTTATGATTTCTCGTGGCGTGGAGTGCAGTAGAGTGAGGTGGCGTAGCAAATAGTCGAGTAAAGTGGAAGAAATTGGAGTACCGTCTTGTACAGTAGTGTGTAGTGGGGTGTCGTACAGTATTAGAAAGTGATGTGGGCTACAGTAGAGTAGAGTGGCATACAGTCTAGTTGATGTTTGTAGAGTGGGAGTGGTGTACAGCACAGTACAGTGTTGTAGAGTGTGGTATGGTGGATTGGCATACAGTGTTAAACAGAACAATGGTATGGAGTGTCTCAGAGTGGAGTGGCGTATAGTGGAGTAGAGGGTAGTACTGTGTCAGAGTAGAGTGGTTTAAAATGGGGTATAGTAGCAAACAAAGAGTTGTGTACAGTGTCATATAGCGGGCTAGAGTATTGTAGAGTAGAGAGGAGTAGAGTGTTTTACAGTGGCATACATTATAGTACAGTGTTGTACAGTGAAGTGAAGGAATATAGACAGGAGTAAAGTGTCAGAGAGTGGCATACAGTGTTGTAGAGTGGAGTTGCATAGAGTACAGTAGTGTGTGAAACAGTGGATCTATGTAGAGTGGATTGTTGTATAGTAGCTTAGAGTGAGGTAAAGTCTGGTACAGTGGAGTAGAGTTGAATGGAGTGGTGTAACGTAGTTTGGAGCAAAGTACAATAGAGTATATTGGTGTGTCGTAGAGTAGAGTGCCATGGAGTATGAGTATACTGGAGTAGCATAGGTAGTAAATTGTTAGAAATTGGAGTGGGGTCTCGTACAGTAGAATGGAGTGCTGTGTCGTATAGAAAAGTGTTGTATAGTGGAATAGAGTGTTGTACTTTGAAGTGAATGGGAATAAAGTGGAGTATAGAGTTGGACAGTGGAGTAGATGGGGATAGAGTGGATTAGAATGTCAGAGAGTGCCATGAAGTGTGGTAGAATTTTATAGAGTGGAGGAGAGTGTCATACAATGGGGTGGCGTAAAGTGGAGTGACGTACACTGTAGTCGAGTAGAGTGGATTACCGTAAAGTGGAGTAGCATACAGTGGAATAGTGTACAGGAGAATACTGTACAGTGGAGTGTAGAAGAGGAGAAGTGGCATAGAGTGCAAAGCGTAGAGTGGTGTACAGTGGAGTGGCGTAGAGTGGACTGGGGTACACTGGGTTAGCTTAGAGTGGGGTGGCATGCATTCAAGTGATGTAGCGTAGAGTTGAGGAAACTATTAAAAATTGGAGTGGCGTCTCATACAGTAGAGCGGAGTGCTGTGTTATACAGTGTTGGAAACTGTCGTAGAGTGGAGTAGAGTGTTGTACAACAGAGTGTACGGGCTTAGAGTCTATTCCAAATTTGGACAGTAAAGTGTAGGGGGGCAGAGTGGAATAGAGTCTAGGAGAGTGGCACAGAGTGTAGTAGAGTTTTGTAGAGTGAAGATATATAGATTGGAGCAGAATACATTGTAGTTGCGTAGAGTGGAGTAGCGTACAGCGGAGTGGCAAAGTGGAATAGCATAGAGTGGAGTAGTGTAGACTGGAGTGGCGCACAGTGTGGAGTGGCATAGAGTGTAATAGCGTATAACATAGTAGCGTACAGTGGAGTGGCGTAAAGTGTAATAGTATATAGTGTAGTAGCATACAGTGGAATACAGTGAAGTGGTTTAGCCTGGAGTGGTTTATTGTAGGGCGGGGCAGAGTGTAATAGCATACAGTGGAGTGGGGTAGAGTGGAATACCATACAGTAGAGGGGCAAAGATTTAAGTTGCGTACAGTGTTATGGCATAGAATGGAGAGGCGTACAGTAGAATAGTGTAGAATTGTGTACAGTGGAGTGGCGTAGAGTAGAATAGCGCAGAGTGGAATAGCATAGAGTAGAATAGCATAGAGTGGAGTTGCGTACAGTGGAGTGGTGTAGGTTGAATTAGTGTACAGTGGAGTGGGGTAGAGTGAAATAGCATATAGTGGAGTGGCATAGAGTGGCGTGCAGTCCAATGGACTAGCACAGAATGGAGCGACGTAGAGTGGAGTGGTGTACACCGAAGTGGCATAGAGTGTAGTAGTGTATAGTGGAGTGGCATACAGTAGAATAGGATAGAGTGGAGTGGTGTACAGTAGAGTGGCGTAGACTGGAATAGCGTATATTGGAGTAGCATACATTGTAGTGACATACCTTGAAGTGGTGTAGACTGGAGTGGCGTACACTGGAATAGGGTAGAGTGTAATAGCATACAGTGGAGTGGCTTAGAGTGGAGTGGGCACCAATGGAATAGTGTGAAATGGAGTGGGGTAAAGTGGAATGTCATACTCTAAAGTGGCGTAGAGTGTAGTAGCATACAGTGGAGTGGCAACAGTGGAATAGCATAGGGTGGAGTGGCATACAGTGGAATGCCATAGAGTGGAATAGCATACACTGGAGTAGCGTATAGCAGAGTGGCATACAGAGGAGTAGTGTACACTGAAGAGGAGTAGAGGGGAGTTGCATACAGTGTAATAGCGTAGAGTGGAGTGGCATAGAGCAGAGTGTTGTACAGTGGAGTGGTGTAGAGTGTAATGGTATACTGGAGTATCGTACAGTGGAGTGGTGTAAACAGGAGTGGCATACAGTGGCGTGTGGAGTGTAATAGCATACAGTGGAGTGGCGTACATTGGACTGGGGTCAATCAAATAGCATAGAATGAAGTGGTGTAGAGTGGAGTGCCAAACACTGGAGTGGCATAGAGTGTTGTAGCACAGAGTGGAGTGGCAAACAGTAGAATAGCATACAGTGGAGTGGCATACAGTGAAATAGAGTAGTAATGGATTGGCGTACTGTAGAATGGTGTAGAGTTGAATACCGTATATTGGAGTATCATCCAGTGGAGTGGCATACAGTGGAGTGACGTAGACTAGAGTGGTGTACACTGGTGTTGCGTACAGTGTAATAGCATAGAGTGGAGTGGCGTAGAGTGGAGCCCCGAACAGCAGAGAGGCGTGGATTGGAGTGACACAGAGTGGAATAGCGTATAGTGGAGTGTCTACAGTGACGTGGCATACGGATGTATGTGAAATTTAGCAACAGTGTAGATTATGGTGTGCAGAGTATCGCAAAACAGTGAATTACGCTGCCTTGCGTTTCTCCAGATTTGCCAAACAACGCAGTTCCATGCATGGTGGCCTTGTGTTCCTTTGTAAATCTCTACAAAAAAGAGTTACCCTAGTGGGACCAAAAGGGACCGGGTTGTTATATACTTATCAAAGAAGTTCCCTTCTGTGTCAACACCCAATTAAACCATATCTATTAGTTTGCACTGAACCAAATAATTTCACTTTTCTTAAAAAACATAACACATATTAATTTGATAAAAAGGATTTTCTTTTATTCCACACAATATGACCACAATAGCCTCCTACTATTTGCAATCAATTAAAAATTCAATTTTTAAAACATTTCCTATAATCCCAAAAATATCTATAAATACAGTTGTTCATACGTATTTTATATTGATGGCCACATATTCATTCCAAATCAGATAACACCACTTTACTTTTTGCCAACAAATTATTTACACTAAAGCAATGATTATCCACATTAGTACATGTCACTTAATTCTTCACATACTCATTCCTTAGTGTACTCCTCTTTGGCATATGATACATCTGGCTAGTTAATTAAAACAATACAAATTATTATTTATCCACGTGTCAATTAATTAAAACAAAACAAATTTTATTTATCCAAGTGTCGATGCGTTTCGGTGTGTCTTGCAATTCTTTTACACCTTCCTCATGACTTATTTAAAAACCACTACTTTTTCCATAAAAACAGACCATCATTCTAGAAATGAAAAAACACATAAATAACAATTAAATACAATCTTGGCTTGTGTGGATCTAAGTTCAAATTTTTTTTTGGGTTCAGTGCATCCTTTGTTGATTGGTAACATAATTTATTCATACAACTATTTACGCAGTTATTCCAATTGTCCTTATATACGGCACAGATATGGTACCTGTATAGATAGTTAATATAACCATAGTATGTTTACATTTAACTTAATCAGTTGGTTATATTTCTTACCCCATTCTCTTTTGCTGGGTAATCACGCTAATATTGATGAATTTTTCAATTATTCATCTATATTGATTAGATGATTCTCTTATTAAGAGGATTCTCCTCCTATAAAAAGCATATAAAATTTTATATTAGTCTGTGTCTGTCCACTATCAATTCTAATTCACGGACCTCTTCTCTTATACTTACTGGGATCAGATCGGGGTTAATTTCTTTTCGTTCGAATGTTCTTATCCCAATCCCAATGCCTAATGATGAAATATTTTCATACAGTTAGTTACGTGTCCCATTGTATAGTCAAATGTTGCAATTTGTGCTATTTAAGGTCACTTACCCGTAGATATATCTTGTTTTAGTTCCTGTTTTTCATTCAGGACTGATCTCTTTAGGAGTTTTGGGTATTTTGACGTCTTCTACCTTTTTTAAGGGATGGTTACGACCGTCTTTTTTAATTGGATCTGGTCGAAGCTCCTAAATATCAAACAAAAAAGGGAGATTCAAGATAACCCCGGTTCTAATAGGGGTATTGCCTCCTCATCGGGCAATATATTCGATTAGGTCTAACTCTTTTTTTATGTTATTTCGCGGTACATTACTCCGCTTATTACGAGCTGTTGGACTAAACTTAACTAAATTCTACAGATAAAAACTTTCTTTGTCTTCCACTCTAAGGCTATCGACAGCCTCCTTTGTATATGTGGGTAGTGAATATAATTTATCCTCACGACCTTGTCCTTAACTTCAAACGGGTCATATATCAACTCGTTTATATTCTGCGACCCGCCAATTTGGGTCATGATTGTTCTAAAGGGCTTTATAACTACCTACATATGCCTCTCAATCGCACTATTATATTATTCCAATTAAATAGTAGGTGTCCCCCCTCTCTTTTGCTTTTATAATTATACAACTCGTTTACCCTCTCGTTTTAGGTTCAGAAAACTATTAGTATCTTACATTCTGTCGATATTGCAATCCTCGAGTCGATCTCGCTACCTTTGTTTTAAAAATAAATAGTACAGTTACAATTTTCCCCTTTGCTGCGAACCGCCTGTTCCATCGTACTTCATTCACAAGCCCATCTCCGCTTACCTCATAAATCAGAGTAGCGTGTCCTCTTAACGGGGGTTTTGGTATTAAGTGCGGAAAGAATGTTTGTTGATATCATTCCTTCTTTTATATCGACGAGCTGGTCGTGCGCTACGTCGTCACGTCTACTGACGTTTTCCGCGGCCATCTTTGTTTACGGTCAAAGCTCTTTAACGTTCTTCAACCTTATTTAATTATATTTTCCTATTCGCTACATATTATATATGATCACCCGACAATACCGGCTTTGTATGGGCTGCCAAAAGTTCATAAGAATCTTTTAGATCCCCCCATGTGACCAATTGTGTCCAGTATAGATTCAATAACAGAGCCATTAAGTAAATATGTGGACTGTTTTATAAGACCCCGGGTCAAACAGCTCCCTTCATTTATAAAGGACACGACAGAGATGATCACAAAGATTGAAGGCATAGAATTCAATAAGGAACGGGAATGGTTAGTTTGTTTGGACATAGAGTCCTTATATACTAACATACCACAACAAGCCACAGTAGAAATGATAAAAGAGCTATTAAGTTCTGAGGATGGTGATTTATCTCCCTTAAATGAATTCATTGTAGAATGCACAGAAATAATTTTAATGAACAATATTTTTTTATTTGATAACGATTTTTACTGTCAGATCAAAGGGACCAGCATGGGAGCCACGTGTGCTCCCAGCCTGGCTTGTCTCTATGTTGGAATGTTTGAACAGAAACATATCTATAATGAAATCTGTCCATATTATGAAAACGTAAAACAATGGTCTAGATTCATAGACAATGTTTTTTTCATTTGGGAGGGGGAGCATACAGATCTACTCTCTTTTATAGACTGGCTAAATTGTGGTGACACCAACTTAAAATTCACATCGAACATGAGTCAAAGTGCAGTAGACTTCCTAGATATAACAATAAAGGAAAATAATGCTACCTTATCGGTGGAACTGTATACCAAACCGTCAGACAGAAATACGATCCTGCACCATACAAGCAATCATCCTAAATGCCAAAAGGATAGCATTCCGTTTAGCCAGTTCTTACGTATTAGGTGAAATTGTAGTGACAGAATTAACTTTGAAATTCATGCCAAAAACCAACAACAAAAACTCCTGGCACGAGGCTATCCAAAAAGACTAGTTAAAAAATCATACAAGAGAGCAAAATATTATAATCGAGATAGCCTATTTGAGGGCAAAAATAATACCAAAAGTCATGAAAAAGGTATTGTTATGGTAACGAACTTTAATAGTATGAGTTATAAAGTAAAAAATTTGATTAACAAAAATTGGTTTCTCTTGAACAACCCAGGGAAAAACCCCCTTGAGAAGCCAACATTTGCCTACAGGAGGAATAAAACAATTCGCAATCATTTAGTGAGAACATACAAAGAACCCAATATGAAACATCAGAGGAATATAGTAGATGGTTCAAAATTGCAGGGTAATTTTCCATGTGGAACATGTACACACTGCAAATCAGTGATAAAAGGACAAATGATTGAACTAAACGGTATTCGACAATGGATGAATGAGATCGTTAACTGCAGGACTAAAAACGTCGTCTATCTCATTGTCTATCCTTGTCAAAAAGGTTACGTAGGTGAGACATGCAGAGAAATGCGAATGAGACTAAGTGAACATAGATCGGCCTTAAAAACTAAGAAAAAGAATGCCCCACTAGTAGAACATTGGGAAGAAAAGAACCACAAAGAGGAAGATCTCAAGTGGTTTATTGTGGAAAAATTGAAAGTGTCTGCAAGAGGAGGCGACATTGATAAAAAGAGAAAACAAAGAGAACAGTTTTTCATGTCAAAATTCAAGACATATCACCAAGGCCTGAATAATAGAGTAGAGTGGGAAAGATTGATTAGGTAGCATGGGAAAAGCATGATCAAATAATAATAGTCCATAGATCCAGATGCACAAGTTACTAACTTGTGTAACGATATATCTGTAAGAGACAGTAGTTAGTGACAGATTCCTTACCTTAGAATATCCCCAGGCGTCAGGCTGGATCCGGAAAGTTTTTGCGTAGCAGTACCCTTGCGCGTCGGTAGGCAGCGTCGTGCGGCTCCGCGTCCGTCGTCGGCGCTCGTGATCGCCGGGATGACGTCGCGGGCAGTACTTAGGCGCCGCCCTGCGCGCTGACGTCAGTTCTGTACACCGACTTTCCGCGCCAGGAACGCAGAGCCATGCAAGAAGCTGACATAGGTGTCTGAAAAATACTAGGGCCCTGAAAGGGATGACCTTAACCCTAGAAATCAGTTCGCAGAACGGGAGGATGGGTGGGGCGGTAGGAATCTGTCACTAACTACTGTCTCTTACAGATATATCGTTACACAAGTTAGTAACTTGTGCATCTGAAAGAGACACGTTAGTGACAGATTCCTTACCTTAGAATAGATACCCCAGCAATACCAACCCCGGTGGTGGGTCTGCGAACAAAGATCAGACAAGGAAGTCCTGGAGGACAGAACGGCCAAAGAAGCCGTCCCTCCGGACCTGACTGTCAAGGCAGTAATGCTTTGTAAACGTGTGCAGCGAGGCCCACGTAGCTGCCTGACAAATAACCGGCAGCGGAACACCGCGGCCCAAAGCCGTGGTAGCAGCCGTTGCCCTGGTGGAATGGGCCCGCAGCCCAACAGGAGGCTCCTTCTTAGCCAAAGAATAGCAGGTCTTGATGCACAAGGTAACCCAGCGGGAGATGGTCCTCTTGTGCACCGCCCGACCTTTTTGGCGCCCACGTAGCCAACAAAGAGCTGGTCATCCACCCGGAAGTGTTTTGTGCGGTCAATATAGAAGGAGAGCGCACGTTTTGGGTCCAGACGGTGGAGCCTCTCTTCCTCTCTGGAAGGATGCGGAGGCGGAAAGAAGGTGGGCAAAGTGATGGTCTGCCCAATATGGAAAGCAGTAACCACCTTTGGCAAGAAGGACGGACGCGTCCGAAGAACAACCTTGTCCGGATGAACAGACAGAAAGGGAGGTTTGCAAGATAGAGCCTGGAGCTCACTCACCCGCCGAGCGGAGGTGATGGCCACCAGAAAGGCTGTCTGTAGAGTCAGAAGACGAAGAGGACAGTTATGTAGAGGCTCAAAGGGAGCGCACATTAAAAAGGTAAGAACCAAGTTCAAGCCCCACTGAGGCATCACAAATGGAACAGGAGGGAAGAGGTGAGTAATGCCTTTTAAGAACCTGTTAACAACAGGGGACTTGAAAAGGGAGGGCTGATCAGGAATCCTGAGGAAGGCCGAGATAGCACAAAGATAACCCTTGATGGTACCCAGGGCAGAACCCTGTTGGGCCAGAGAGAGAAGGAACAGAAGGACCTCAGAAAGAGGGGCAGAAAGGGGATTCACAGCCTTTGCTGTGCACCATGCCACAAATTTGTTCCACCTGCAGGCGTATACCACCTTAGTGGAGGGACGCCTGGCTGCCAGAATCACATCACAAACTTCGGGAGGCAAGTCGAAAGGAATCAACTGCCGCCGCTCAATCTCCACGCAAGCAGGTGTAGACTGGACAGGTTCGGGTGGAGGACCGTCCCCTGCTGCTGCGACAGAAGATCCTCCCGAAGAGGCAGACGGATCGGGGGATCTACGCTCATATTGAGTAGCTCGGGATACCAAACTCTTCGAGCCCAGTCCGGAGCCACAAGAATGACTTGGGCCCGGTCGTGCCGAATCTTCTTCAACACTCTGGGTAGAAGTGGTATAGGCGGAAAGGCGTACAACAGACCGCAACTCCACTCGTGACGAAAAGCGCCGCCGAGCGAGTGCCGCCTTGGAAATTCCAACGCGCAGAACTGATGACATTGCGCGTTCTCTTCGGTGGCGAATAGATCTAACCAAGGCTCTCCCCATTGTAGAAAGAGTCCTTGCGCCACTTCCGAGTGAAGACGCCATTCGTGATCCATCATGCACCTGCGGCTGAGTTCGTCCGCCCTGGCGTTCAGGGAACCTGCCAGGTGTTGAACCATCAGGAACATGCCCTGATGTTCCAGCCATGTCCAGAGGCGCAGAGCCTCCTGACAAAGGGTCCAAGACCCCACCCCGCCCTGTTTGTTGCAGTACCACATGGCGGTGGTGTTGTCTGTGAACACCTGCACTACCTTCCCTTTGACAGAGGGAAGGAATGCCTTGAGTGCAAGTCGGATCGCCCGTAGCTCCAGAATGTTGATATGGAGCCGGGACTCCGCCGGAGACCAGAGGCCTCTGATCTCCGCCTCTCCCATGTGACCGCCCCATCCCAGAAGGGACACGTCCGTCACAACTGTGTGCTCTGGCTGGGGAAGGGAGAGGGATCTGCCCATGACCCATTGCCGGTTCGAGAGCCACCACTGCAACTGTCTTGCAGTCCCCTCCGAGATCTGGACGTGATCGGACAGGTTGCCCTGGTGCTGCGCCCACTGGAACTTCAGGTCCCACTGCAGAGCCCGCATATGCCATCTGGCATGATTGACCAGCAGGATGCAGGAGGCCATGAGGCCCAGCAGCCTCAGGGTCATCCGCACCGAAACCCAGGATAAAGGCTGAAAGATCGGAATCATAGCTTGAATATCCCGGACTCGCCGTTCGGGAGGATAGGCCCGAAACTGCGTCGTGTCCAGAACTGCTCCGATGAAAAGGAGCTGTGGAGAAGGAACCAGATGCGACTTCGGCACATTGATGGAGAACCCCAGCGAGTGCAGGAGTTCGGCCGTAGTCTGGAGGTGGGAGACGACTGCCTGGGACGAGCCCGCCTTCAGCAGCCAGTCGTCGAGGTAGGGGAAGACTGAAACCCCTGCCCGGCGCAGATGAGCTGCGACCACCGCCATCACTTTCGTGAACACCCGAGGGGCACTTGTAAGGCCAAAGCGGAGCACGGTGAACTGAAAATGCTCGGGCCTACCGTGAACCGAAGGTAACGCCGGTGGGCCGGCAGGACGGGGATGTGGAAATATGCGTCCTGCAAGTCCAACGCTACCAACCAGTCTCCAGGGTCGAGGGCAGTAAAGACCTGAGCTAGGGTGAGCATCTTGAACTTCTCCTTCCGGAGGAAGCGATTGACGTTCCGGAGGTCCAAGATAGGACGCATGTCCTCCTTGTCCTTTTTGGGCACCAGAAAGTAGTGGGAGTAGCAACCACGCCCTACTTCTGGGGTCGGAACACGCTCGATGGCCCTCTTGGTCAAGAGGGCCGTGACTTCCTTCTGTAGAAGCACCAAGTGATCCCCTGACATGCGGTGGAATTGAGGTGGCATGGCTGGGGGTGGTCTCGAAGGGGAGGGAGTAGCCCCTTCGGACAATGTCCAAGACCCACCTGTCCGAGGTGATGGTACGCCAGTGGGGAAGGTGATGGCGGACCCTGCCCCCTACTGGCGTGCTGTGCACCTGAAAGGAGGGACTAGGAGGGCTTGGAGACCGCGGACGGGTTGGAGGTGGTGGCCTGACCCGCACGCTGGTTGCCCGATCCGCCACGGCGGAATCCACGTCCTCGGCCACGCGAAGACGCCGCTGCGCGGGCCGGTGGCTGGGCTGCTGACGTGAATGGGCGCCTCTACCGTGGCCACGATAGGGGCGAAAAGCAGAAGTCAGCGGAGGGCGTGTAGCAGAAAGGCCCAGGGACTTGGCAGTAGCCCGTGAGTCCTTAAAGCGCTCCAACGCATGGTCTGCTTTGGACCCAAAAAGACCGACTCCATCAAAGGGCATGTCCATGAGAGTATTCTGGACATCCCCTGAAAACCAGTGGTTCTCAGCCAGGCGTGGCGTCTGAGCGCCACCGTCGTTGCAATAGACCTGCCCAGCGAGTCGGCGGTGTCAAGGCCACAACGTATTGTGTATTTAGCCGCATCCCTTCCTTCCGCAATGGCACGGGAAAGCAGTGTCTGGACCTCCTCAGGACACTGGGGCAAAACATCCACCACCGAATCCCACAGGGAGTGGGTATATCGGCCCAAAAGACAAGCAGTGTTAACGGACCGCAAGCCAGCACTGGAGGAAGAAAAACCTTTCTTCCCAAACTGATCCAGGCGTTTGGATTCCCTATCCGGAGGAGCGGTAGGGAAGGTGGTTTGGGAAGCGGAGGCTTGGACAACCAAGCTCTCAGGAGTGGGGTGGACAGAGAGAAACAGGGGGTCGCCCGGAGCTGGGCGATGGCGTCGTGACACGTTCCGATCCACAGGAGCCCCTGTGTTGGGCTTGGACCAGGCACCCAAAAGAACGTCAGTGAGGGCGTCGTTAAACGGCAGCACAGTCTCCGCAGAGGAGGCTGCCGGCTGAAGCACCTCTGTCAAGATGTTAGGCTTGACCGTCAAAGTAGGGAGTTGGAGACGTAAGGCCCCAGCTGCCCTACGCAACACCGTACCAAAATTGGCTCCCTCCTCCGTAGCCACGGGAGGAGACAGCATGCCAGTGTCAGGGGAAGTATCCAGACCACTGGCCTCCCCAAGACTCTCTGTCCAGTCCTCATCGTACTGACAGTGGTTTGTCAGAGGGTCATCAGACCCCTCCCAGTCCAACTGGTCCTCCTCTGGTTCAAAATAAGGAGGAGGAGGGACAGTTGGGACCCAAGGTCCCATCGGGCGCCGGAGCCGGCGTCGAGCGACGCCGGTCCGGATCCATGTTTGGAGCCGGAAGGAACTGGGGACGACGCCGCCCGGAGCCCAGGGTGGCGTCGAGAACGGCACCGGAGACATCGGCGCCGGCGGAGGTGTCGTTAGGTCGACCGGCGTCGATGGGGGTTGTGGAGCCGGGATCGAGGCCGGGGCCGAAGCCGGGATCGAGGCTGGAGGCACGGGCGACGCCGGGGCTGGAGCCGTCGGCGACGCCGGAGCAACCCCATCAGGGCCCGCGGGGCTCGAAGGCGCACCGGAGGGGCCTGGAGGCCCGAAGAGGCGGGCCATGGCCGTCAGGAATTTCTGCACTTTGGCCGGATCCGCCCGGGAAGGGCGGGTATGGTGGGGGCGACTCCACAGGCATGTCCGGGGCCGCGGGGACGGTGCCGGAGGGGCCTCAGCCGAGTCGCGAGACCGGCGAGGCGAAGTCCTAGAGCGATGATGCTTTTGGACTTCTTGTGTTTCGACTTACCGGACGAAGAAGACTTCGACGCCGACGACCGGTGTGGACTCCGCGATCGACCCCTGGACCTCTCACGCGACCGGGGCTTCCGCGGAGCCGAATGCCGGGCCTCCAGGAGCTTTCGAGACCGCTCTCGCAAAGCTTTCGGGTGGAGGGCCTGGCAGTCGGTACAAGACTCCGTGTCGTGGCCTCGGCCGAGGCAGAAGAGACACTCCCAATGCGGGTCGGTGACGGACATCATCCGTGCACAGGCGCCGCATATATATACTTATATAAACAAATGGGCCAAATTCCTGTATCTGTCATTTTTAGAAAAAATAATAAGAAAGAATAATTTGTTACAAAAAATTCAGACCATGATATACCAATAAAATGAATTGATAAAATTGATGTAAAAATGAACAATTGTTTTAATAGGGGAGGGCGAAGTGAATAAGTTATAATTAATATAAGATAGGTTACGATTAGGGTAAAATGCACATTCCAAAATGGTGCTCGAAAACCAATTCTTCATGGCAGTTGATACGAACCATCTGCAAAAACTGCATGAAGTACAAAAGAGCATGAGATGAGGAACGCTATGTTCAGAAAAACCAGAATGTAGGATTTTACTTTTTCAGCTAAAATGTCTCTCCAGCAATTAAAAATAAGAGAATACGGGGAAAATATGTAGCGAATAGGAAAATATAATTAAATACGGTTGAAGAACGTTAAAGAGCTTTGACCGTAAACAAAGATGGCCGCGGAAAACGTCAGTAGACGTGACGACGTAGCGCACGACCAGCTCGTCGACATAAAAGAAGGAATGATCTCAACAAACATTCTTTCTGCACTTAATACCAGAACCCCCGATAAGAGGACACGCTACTCCGATTTATGAGGTAAGCGGAGATGGGCTTGTGAATGAAGTACGAGGGAACAGGCGGTTCGCAGCATAGGGGAAAATTGTAACTGTACTATTTAATTTTAAAACAAAGGTAGCGAGATCGAGTCGAGGATTGCAATATCGACAGAATGTAAGATACTAATAGTTTTTTGAACCTAAAACGAGAGGGTAAACGAGTTGTATAATTATAAAAGCAAAAGAGAGGGGGGACACCTACTATTTAATTGGAATAATATAATAGTTCAATTGAGAGGCATATGGAGGTAGTTATAAAGCCCTTTAGAATGGTCATGACCCAAATTGGCGGGTCGCAGAATATAAACGAGTTGATATATGACCCGTTTGAAGTTAAGGACAAGGTCGTGAGGATAAATTATATTCACTACCCACATATACAAAGGAGGCTGTCGATAGCCTTAGAGTGGAGGACAAAGAAAGTTTTTATCTGTAGAATTTAGTTAAGTTTAGTCCAACAGCTCGTAATAAGCGGAGTAATGTACCGTGAAATAACATAAAAAAGAGTTAGACCTAATCGAATATATTGCCCGATGAGGAGGCAAAACCCCTATTAGAACCGGGGTTACCTTGAATCTCCCTTTTTTGTTTGATATTTAGGAGCTTCGACCAGATCCAATTAAAAAAGACGGTCGTAACCATCCCTTAAAAAAGGTAGCAGACATCAAAATACCCAAAACTCCTAAAGAGATCAGTCCTGACTGAAAAACAGGAACTTAAACAAGATATATCTACGGGTAAGTGCCCTTACATAGCACAAATTGCAACATTTGACTATACAATGGGACACGTAACTAACTGTATGAAAAAATTTCATCATTAGGCATTGGGATTGGGATAAGAACATTCAAACGAAAAGAAATTAACCCTGATTCGATCCCAGTAAGTATAAGAGAAGAGGTCCGTGAATTAGAATTGATAGTGGACAGACACAGACTAATATAAAATTTGATATGCTTTTTATAGGAGGAGAATCCTCTTAATAAGAGAATCATCTAATCGATATAGATGAATAATTGAAAAATTCATCAATATAAGCGTGATTACCCAGCAAAAGAGAATGGGGTAAGAAATATAACCAACTGATTAAGTTAAATGTAAACATACTATGGTTATATTAACTATCTATACAGGTACCATATCTGTGCCGTATATAAGGACAATTGGAATAACTGTGTAAATAGTTGTATGAATAAATTATGTTACCAATCAACAAAGGATGCACTGAACCAAAAAAAAAAAAATTTGGAACTTAGATCCACACAAGCCAAGATTATATTTAATTGTTATTTATGTGTTTTTTCATTTCTAGAATGATGGTCTGTTTTTATGGAAAAAGTAGTGTTTTTTAAATAAGTCCTGAGGAAGGTGTAAAAGAATTGCAAGACACACCGAAACGCGTCGACACTTGGATAAATAAAATTTGTTTTGTTTTAATTAATTGACACGTGGATAAATAATAATTTGTATTGTTTTAATTAACTAGCCAGATGTATCATATGCCAAAGAGGAGTACACTAAGGAATGAGTATGTGAAGAATTAAGTGACATGTTCTAATGTGGATAATCATTGCCTTAGTGTAAATAATTTGTTGGCAAAAAGTAAAGTGGTGTTATCTGATTTGGAATGAATATGTGGCCATCAATATAAAATACGTATGAACAACTGTATTTATAGATATTTTTGGGATTATAGGAAATGTTTTAAAAATTGAATTTTTTAATTGATTGCAAATAGTAGGAGGCTATTGTGGTCATATTGTGTGGAATAAAAGAAAATCCTTTTATCAAATTAATATGTGTTATGTTTTTTAAGAAAAGTGAAATTATTTGGTTCAGTGCAAACTAATAGATATGGTTTAATTGGGTGTTGACACAGAAGGGAACTTCTTTTGATAAGTATATAACTTCCTTTGTAAATCTGACTTAAGTATTGCATTGCCCATGTGACACAATGAGTGACGCAAGGGTACCATAATCCAATGGTACAGCTAGGCCTTAGTTATAGTTTGGTCCATGGTATAACGTGATAACTTTGCAGTATACCGTGACATATGATGATGACAAGTCAGTATATAATTGGGTAATTGCTGTTTTTAGAGAATGAAAAGGCAGCCATATTGTTTTTACTATACTTTGGCTGTGTTCGGCCTTAGATATAGGTAGTAGTTCCCTACCTATTACCTCTTTATTAAAGTGGTATTAGGTAGGGAAATGTATTTATATTCTTTTATATATCTATAAATAAGTTTACTGCCATGTATTGTGGTAATTTCACAAAAGTTTGTGAAATTCCGCAAAAGTACAGTGGTGACAGATATCACTATGGTTAAATGCCTTATAACTTAAAAAGTACTTACCCTACTTAACTGCAGCACCCAAAAGCATCATCTCTGCACCATAATGTATAATCCTGCCAAATTTCATGTAAATCCATTTAGCCGTTTTACGCTACATCAAATACAATAGTCTATGGAAAATGCATTGGTGGAAAAACGCGTTTTGGAATGCCCTTTTCTCTTTGCATCCCCTTAACGAATCACCACAAAAAATTACATCATCTCAAAATGTCAAGAAAATGCTATAGTCTGACAGGTGTTGTGGTGATGTGTCAAATGGGTGGAAAGTTAGTAGGGAGCAATAATCTGAGGGATACCTATCTTTGGGTATACTAATTATAACTACAGATTGGCAATCAGATTTATTGTGATTTATTTCTTTTTATCTATTGTATTTGTTATGTATTTTGTTTATTGGTTTACATAATCATGTGACCATAAATGTGTCTTTTAGTTGTTCATGTAGTAATGCTGAAACTTTACATATGCAGTCTAGTTTATTTTTTGATGTTTCTTGCTACTTTTAGTAGGATTGTGCTACATATAAAGCACATCGTGAATGAAAGCCAATCATTGTTTACTATCAAAATTAAGAATACTATTTTATCTCCTAAAGGCCAATTATAATGTACTCCATATAGTAGTTTGTGTAGCTCACTGCTAGGTCACCTTTTCATTTTGTTGCACAGGAGTTCATAAGGAAGGTGGTTTTTGTTTAGCTGTTGGGCCACTTTTATTTTGTGAGCCGGAGAGCATGCAAAGAAAACTAATGTAGATTAAAATATAGTCTATTTGTTATGTATTTGTTTATAAGTTTCCATTAGCATGTGGCCATAAATGGGTCTTTCAGTAGTTTATTTAGTGAATCTGAAACTTTACATATGCAGCCTAGTTTATTTTTTTGGCATTCTTGCTACTTTTATTAGGATTGTGCTACATATGCAGGCCAAAGTGAATGAAAAGTAATCATTGTTATTTTTATAAAAATTTAGATTATTATGTTTTTCCTAGTGGCCAAATATCATGTCCTCCAAATAGAAGTTTGTGTGGCTCACCTCTTGGGCAATTTTTCATTTTGTTCCACATTGGTGCATAAGAAAGATGGTTTTTGTTTGACTTGTTGGGCCAGTTTTATTTTGTGAGCCAGAGAGCATGCAAAGAAAACTTATGTAGATTAAGATGTATTCTATTTGTTTACAGGTTTCCATTAGCATGTGACCATAAATGGGTGATGTAGTAAATCTGAAACTTTACACATGCAGTCTAGTTTATTTTCTAAGCTTCCTTGCTACTTTTAGTAGTATTCTGCTACAAGAAACCTCTAAGTTGAAAAACTTTGTAGCTTAAAAAATACTTACTCTGCTTACCTGCTGTACCCCCAAAAATAATCTGTGCACCCTAATATCTCACGCTGCCAAATGTCAGCAAAATCCGTCTGGCTGATTTTGCGCTACGTGAAATACAAGAGTCTATGTAAAATGTATTGGGATTCAAGCCCGTTATGGGACTCCCCTCTTTTATTGCACCCCTTTGACCAAACATCGCAAAAATGTCAGTCCTCCGACAGTGAAACAGGTGCAACAGGTCTGCATAGTTTCATGGACATTCTTCAAACAGGTGCAAAGCTATTAAGGGACAGAAATAAAACAAAAAATCCTTATCTCTGGTGACCCTAACTATAACTACAGGATGGCTACTGCCACTCTGTGTGCGTGTGTATACGTATATATAAATATATAAAGATATATATATTTCAAAAATCCTCCATCATACCTAATCCACAGTGAAGATTACTGCAGCATAGTATAGCAAGGAAGCAAGCGGCACTACAGGGCTTCTCTTTTTATATATTATTTATTTTATCACCAGTGCATACAGGGGACATATATTTAGAGTCACAGAAAAAAACAAAGGTTACAGAGACGTTATAGTTAGGCTGACATTTCACTTGTACAAAACCAGAGAAATTCAGCCGTTATAGTTAGCTGAGCTAACTATAACTCGCGCCCCCGCAATGCACTGCTGATGACGTCACATATTACATCACTCATGACATGGTCAGTGACATCACTGATGACAACTCCAATGACATCACTGATGACATCATCCAGTGACTCTGAGTGTTTCTAAAAAGTTTAAGAATGTTATATATATATATATATATATATATATATATATATATATACATACACCAGGGTGTATTGAAGAATTACTGGGTGTATGAGTGTCTGTATAGATGATTTAGTGGGTGCCTGAGTGACTGTATAAGTGAGTAATTATACATGTCAGTGAATGTATGGGTGAGTGACGAATGTCTGTATCAGTCTGTCACTTGGTGTGTAAGTGGCTGCATGGGTTGGTGAGTAGCTACATGAGTGTCTATATGGGTTATTGATTGGCTGTCTGAGTACCTGTATGGGTGCATGTGTGGGTGGCTGGGGGTGTGTGACTCCCTCATGGATGTGTGAGTGGGTGATTCACTAGCTGTATGGGTTCATGACTGTGTCTGCGTGGGGCTGTATGGGTGAGTGAGTGTGCGTATGGCTCTGTGGTTGAGTGAATGGATGTCTCAGTGGTGTATGGGTGAGTAACTGCACATGTGTAAGGCAGTATATGTGAGTGTTGGAGTATATAAGTGACTGTATGTGAGAATGAGTGATTGTGAGAGTGGCTGTATGGATGAATGTGTGCTTGTGTTAGAGATTGTATAAGAGAGTAAGTATGTGTTAGTATTTGTATGAATAAGTGAGGTGGTGTGTGTATAACTGTTTAGGTGATTAAATGGCAGTGTGATTGACCCTTTGGGTGAGTGACTAGGTGTATGAGTAACTCTATGGGTGAGTGGCGGTGTGTGAGTGTCTGTATGGGTGTATGAGTGCATATATCAGTGACTGTATTGGTGAGTGGCTGTATGGGTGAGTGAGTGGATGTGTGTGTAGACCTATGAATCAGTGAGTGGGTATGTACTAACTGGTATTGGTGTGTCTATGGTTTTGAGAATGGTAGTCTGTATTTTAGAGTGGATTTATGAAAGGTTATATTAGGGTGTGAGTAGGTGTATCAGAGATTATGTGGATGATGTCATCAGTGATGTCATCTGAGATGTCATCAGTGATGTCATCAGTGATGTCACTGACCATATCATGAGTGATGTAATATGTGACATCATCAGCAGTGCATTGCGGGGGGCGCAAGTTATAGTTAGCTCAGTTAACTTTAATGGCTGAATTTCTCTGGTTTTGTACGAGTGAAATGTCAGCCTAACTATAACATCTCTGTAACCTTTGGTTTTTTCTGTGAATTTCTAAGGTTTTTTAAATGCTAATTCCTAACTATAATTTCCCTGAAACCTGTGGTTTTTCAGTGAATTTCTAAGGTTTTTCAAATGCTAATTTTGAACTATAATGTCCCTGAAACCTGTGGTTTTTTCAGTGCATTTCTATGTTTTTGTACATGCTAATTTAAAAATATAACTAAGGCTCCCTGTTTTCCGTTTTTACTGATTTTTTACAGATAAATGCATACAGAAAACATTTATTTTCTTGTCTGTATTTATTTTTAAATGTAGATAAAAACGGAAATTGGGTTGATTTTTGAGTAATTATAAATACCGTCTGACATGACTGCCAGGCCAATAGCTGTGTGGATTGATAGGTATGAGAGCTAAAAAAGAAAGGAATTTTAGTAAAGAGGCTTGAACAGCAGTAGATATACACAAGGTTAATACTGAAATGTGCATATTTACTTATAAGTGCATTGATTTATCTTCTGCAGGTGTGTACAGCATTGAAACCTAGTAGGCATTCAAGCATGAGTGCATATTTACTGGTTAAATAAAGGTGGATATACACTAATTTCAGCTTCATTTTTCCACAAAACCCAAAATAAATATGGATAAATACAGATAGAATTAGCAAAAAATAAATATGGATAAATACAGACAGAAATGTCAAAAAAATAAATACGATAACTCTAACTCATAATTCTCCATATATATATATATATATCACCAACTGAGTTACTCCTTCCGGAGATCCTGGGCCCGTAGAGGGGTGGCGCGATGCCGGCGGAGAAAACCGTTTGTATAATAAAATCTCAGAACGGAGTCCCAATCACGCTCTCGGGTCTTGCAAATAACCAAACAGTGCACCAAAGTCAAATAAGGGGGTTTATTCGCATCATAAACCCTCTGTGACGCGTTTCAACCTCGAAAGGTCTTGATCACACAACGGAGTGGCATGGTTAAATGAGAATTTTGGGGATTAGATATAGAATTGGCGTTACAGGATTATCAACCCTTAGGTAAAGATATTCACCTTGTGATAACATTCCCAGTCCCCTCCATCGTGCCAGATCTTTATGAAATTTATTTTTCACCTCTAAGAGGTTACTATGGGGGACTTTTACATAACAGCTCGTGTCTCTGAGTTGTGATTTAGCCTCCTGGTTGTACATTTTGAGTGGCCAAAGAACCACATTTCCACCTTTGTCCGATTCTCGGACCACTATGTCCTCGTTGTTTTTTATTTTTTCCATGATCTGATTGTATTTTCTGTCATGAAGACTATTTTCCTTTTCAAAATTCTTACTAGATGTTAGAGCTAGATCTTTTAAATCTTTAATTACAGCATCTGAAAAAGAATCAATCAAATCTTTTGACATATTAGGTACAAATGTGGATAGTGGTTTAAAGTTCGTCTTGACACCTCTATAAATGTCCAGTCCTAGTGCATTTGCTGTTTCTCTCGGTGTCCCCTGTCGCTGCCCGCCTTCACATTCTACTTTTAGTTCATGGAGTTCATGTAGGGTGTTCAGACTCCCTGATCACGTGGTCCGCTACTTCCATAGCCATGGAAGACAGACTTACTCACAATTTGTGATCAAAGCAAACTTTCATTTGTCAACGTGTCAATTTCTTGTTTTCAAACATCTTACATTTATGTTCTGCACTTATTGTTCATTGTAAGGCTAATACATTTAAACGACAATAATTAAGGAGTGTCACATTTCACTTCTACATAAGCTACAATACATTGCAGAGATTTTGTTCCTCGTACGTAGTCAGAAGTTCTTCAAAGCTGCGGATTTTAGGCAAGTGCCTGAATCATCCTACATCATTTGATTTGCACATCCTATAAATAATAAAAATGTGCATACATATTCTAAAAGAGTTTACAATTATAAAAACATTAAAATACATCTTAAAATCATATGCATTTCATATATTTCCACAATTTAAACCTCCACTAAGGATTCTTCGGCGGGTGAGTTCGAATAAAGTGCCAGTGCTTCGTAAACTAATATCCTCATTCTTAAATATAGTCCATATGGGTGATACGCAATTACAGGATTGCTCAATAATGACAGTACTGTCTTACTATCAAAGATAGTATGTATGGAAAAGTGCAGGTGCATCCTACAAATTTCTACTCTGTAAAGTGCATTCAAAATTACAATTTATATAGCGCTTACTACCCCTGACGAGGCGTTGAAGCGCTTTTTCGGCGAGTAGCACGCTACTCCTGGACCCATAAAGGATTAGTGTTGAATTAGTATAGTGAAATATGAAAGTAATTAAAGTGGTGGATAGGTTAGTCAGTTATTTGGATTCGGAAGGATAGCGGAAGGATTGAAGAGGAAAAAAAGCTTTGTATTTATATAGCGCTTGTTACTCCTGATGGGGTGTTGAAGCGCCTTTTTTTTTGGGCAGTAGCACACTACTCCGGAAACCCATAAAGGATTAGTGGTGAATTAGTATGGTGAAATATGAAAGTAATTTGAGTGGTGGGTATGTTATTCAGTTATTTGGATAGAGAAGGGTAGCGGCAGGATAGAAGAGGGAAAAGAGGTTTGTATTTATATAGCGCTTGCTACCCCTGATGGGGTTTGAAGCGCTTTTTTTGGTGAGTAGCACGCTACTCTGGAACCCATAAGGATTAGTGTTGAATTAGTATAGTGAAATATGAAAGTAATTTGAGTGGTGGATATGTTAGTCAGTTATTTGGATTGAGAAGGGTTGGGGAGGGGTAGAAAAGGGAAAACGTTTGCATTTGTATAGCGCTTGTAACCCTGATGGGGTGTTGAAGCGCTTTATTGGCGAGTAGCACGCTACTCCGGAACCCATAAAGGATTAGTGGTGAATTAGTATAGTGGAATATGAAATATACATATATATATATATATATATATATATATATATATATATATTACCTATTTTCCATAGGAAATCCGCAACACTTTTCAAACTTTGTGGCCCGCTCCGGTCCGCTCCTACCCTGAAAGTCTCGGGGTGATTCGTCAAGCGGGGGCCGAGAAAAAAGGGGGGTCCCAAAACGTGTTTTCCCCATTCATTTTTCCATAGGATCCTTTCATCGCAGCTACAGCCTGAACTGCTGAACGGAATTACACCAAATTTGGCAAAAAGGTAGCCCTTGGTTCAGAGTCGTGCCTTTTGCTTAAATGGTGTAAATCCGTTCAGTAGTTCCTGAGAAAATCAAAAGGAAAATCACATATATATCTATGGCCGCGTAGGGTCCGCGTACCCTCCCGATCACGAGCTGTATGGTAATTGGCTGTCAACACTCCAAATCAGGAAGTGTTGGCAGCCATCTTGTTCCTCGGTAGAACCGAGGAACAAGAAAGCAGTAAAACAACTGCGCAAAATGCAAAAAGGGGGCAGGGTAGAAACACCCTGACCCCCTAGGCCTGCTCAGGGGGTCCTAGAAGGCCCCGTGGCGTGTTTTAAGATGGGGAATTAAATCCCCTTCAATCCTGAGGGTCCCTGGGGGCCAACTATCCCACCAGGTACGTCCAGAAAGCGCCACAGAGAGGTGCAAAAAGGGGCGTGGCCTCTGAACACCTCTCTGCAACGCAGCTCTCTGGCGCATACTGGAGGTATCTGGTGGGCTAGTTGGCCCCTAGGGACCCTCGGGATTGAGGAGGAATTAATTCTCCAACTTAAAACGCGCCACAGGGCGTGTTTGCAGACATGTCACTTCAGGCCCCACCCCCTTCCTTCATCATTGTGCAAATATTCCTCTAAAATCAGCCGAACTACGAATTCCGATTTACTCACCTGTTATCAGGAGAGACCTCAGTGCTGCATCTTTGAGCCCAGTACTGATCCTGAAAAGTAATTCTAACCGTACTTACCAGTAACTTGAATTTCCTTCCATAGGCGAACATTGACTGGTTTCACTTGGAAATTCTTCTAAGTGTGGAGTTTTGGAACTTTATAATATTCCTCTAAAATCAGCTGAACTACGTAATTCCGATTTACTCACCTGTTATCAGGAGAGAACCCAGTGCTGCATCTTTTAGCCCAGCACTGACCCTGAAAAGTAATTCTAACCGTACTTACCAGTAACTTGTATTTCCTTCCATAGGAATCCATTGTCTGGTTTTCAGCAGAAAAGTTTCAAAGTGTCGATTTTCACAAACTACAAATATTCCTTAAAAATCGCCTGTATGACTTAAACGCATTCTTTCAACTGTTTACAGGAGATGCACCAGTGCTGGATCCAGGATCCACCACTGAGTAAGAAAAAGTAACGATAACACTACTTACCTGCTAAGTGAATTTCCTCCCATAGGATAACATTGGTGATTCTATGTGAAAAAGTTTCTGTGTCAACTTTTAAAATACAATAATATTCCTTAAAAATCACTACTGTAACCAAAAAACTTTTACTCAACTGTTTACAGGAGATGTCCCAGGACTGAATCTAGGATCCAGTCCTGTGGTTAGAAAAGTAATCCATAAAGTAACTAATTGCATTTAACTAGAAATTCACATTGACCTCAATGTTGCATTGTGTTTGAAATTGTGTTGCCCATTGCAACAACTGTAACTACTGTACTTAAAAGTCTATTGCCTATTTGCAAAGTATTTAAACTAAAGTAATTCATTCTGAGAAAGTATATTTTGTAATGTAATGTATAATGTAATTACAATGTAATTTAAAAAATAAAATATCTAAAAATAAATAGTTTAAAAAATGTAGTAAATCAGTATCAAAAAATAAATATAACAATTAATACATTTAAAAATTGTCATTTACAAAACCTTTGAAATTCACTGAAAAAACCATAGGTTTCAGGCACGTTATAGTTAGAAATTAGCATTTAAAAACCTTACAAATTCACTGAAAAAACCATAGGTTTTAGGGACAGTTATAGTTAGTTGGACATTGCACTCGTACAAAACCCGTGAAATTCCCCTGTTATAGTTAGTTCAGCTAACTATAACTCGCGCCCCCGCAATGCACTGCTGATGACGTCACATATTACATCACTCATGACATGGCAAGTGTCAAAGTCAAGTTCTGCCACAATGGTTTAGTTACCCCCCGGCTTCAATATAGTCCATACTGCGGCTCGTGCTCTCCAATATAGAGTTCCTGGCACACCTTGTTGCACACAGAGCTGACTATATCCTGTAATGCCGTACATGTGCCTGGATAGTGGACGCATACTAACGTATAGTCGGAAATATGATCACTTGTATAATATTCAACCATCTGAAATGAAAATAAGACAACCAGAGAATAGTGAAAGGATAGTTGTACCATCTGCAACGGCTAGCGATTCAGACACAGATGCCTCTGTGAACACCGCAAGGACATCATCAGAAGTGGAGGTCATTACAAGACCGGCCACTTTTTTAGACGAATTCCGGGTGCTGAGGAAGGGGCGGCAAACGGGAAGAACAACCCCTCCACCGGCACCACCACAGAGAGGAAGAGGACAACGGGGAAGAGGAAGAGGCGGAGGAAGAGGCAGGGGCGGAGCCAACAAAGAAGATCAAGACGCAAGCAAAGGATCAAGAAAAGAAAAGGAAACAGAGCCCATGGGAACCAGGCGTGGTGGCTACAGGAAGAAGCAACAACAATGATGGACAGCACTATGGTAAATAAAACCATTGTTAACCTAACACATCGCCCGCTATCTTTCATGGAAAAGAAAACTCTTTGTTTAGGCCTCTCATTTTGCCCCACTGAAATGTTTAATTACTCAGACACTCGTATTGACATGTTCAAGTTTGTCAGAAAGCTCAAACTAACTAAGTGGCATAGCTTGAAAGGTAGTAGAATGAGGGAAGGTACCAATAACAATACCATCATTCAGCCTAATTTGACTGTGGGGGATGACAATATCCTTATAACCATGCAGGAACTTGAATCTAACAATGAGACCGCATCTAGTGGGAATGCAATCGGGACCACAGAGATTGTAGACATTATCACTGATAAAGCAGCCTCTAACCCATTTAAGCCCAAGTCAACCTTCTATCCAAATTTACCACATGATAATATAGACACGTTTCACAATGTGGTAACTAAAGCTCTGCTGGATTGTAAACATCAAAAAAGCCAAAGACATTCTAAAATCTTTAACCTAACAGTCAAGCAGAAAAACATAATTGCATCTTTGGCCAATGATAAGGAAATAATAATCCGCCCAGCAGACAAAGGGGGCAATATTGTGCTTCAAAGTAAAGAAATGTATATTGCTGAGGCACATAGACAATTGGAGAATGACAGATTTTATTGCAGATGCAACACGAAAACCTACAATGACAGTATCACTTCAACTTGGAGCAAAGTATCTGAGTGGCAACAACTAGGCGTTATCTCTTGGGAAGAATATCTGTTTCTCAAAAAAGATTACCCTAAACTCCCGATAATATACTTTCTCCCTAAAATACATAAGAACCCTTTGGCCCCCCCTGGTAAGCCTATTGTATCATTTATAGGGAGTGTTTTTGAGAACATCTCAAAATATGTGGACCACTTTTTGCAGGACTATGTGTCAACACTTCCCTCTCATGTAAAAAACACGAAAGACTAAACCATTGTGGCAGAACTTGACTTTGACCCTCACAAGTTGTTGTCGAAGCCTAGACACAATCAGACTGGGAAACGGTCGTGTAGAATATCGTAAATTCTGTATTGGATAGTATTACTTTATTCACGATCGGTGAAACATTAAGAAAATCTTTACTCTGATTTCTGTTTCTTTTTCTGTTTTCTTTTCCTTAAAACTTGGAAATGTAAATACATCTATGTGAGAAAATAATAATGTGTATTTTTAAAGCTAGGTTCCATATACATGCAGGCATATGTGATATTAACATTGCGGGAATGTATATGTATGATGTTCCAATATGCCGCCACAGTCGTGGTGCAGTACATGGTGACCCTTACTGTGAGTCCCTTTTCTATGCTAAGTACCATGTGTATGTAAAGCACCTCGTCACAACGCTCAGTGTGTGATCAAGGAAGTTTGACTTTCGAAACGCGTAACATTCTGAGAAAATAAAGAACACTGCTTTCCAACATTTTCTGAGAGCGCGCAGTAATTTGCTGATCTGTGGAAATATATATATATATATATATATATATATATATATATACTTGAAGATGGAGGATCACAAGAAAACAACAGCCAGCCAGGGCAAAAATCTGGATCCCAAAGGATACAATGAGTCACAAAGAAATAAAATATCCAAGAAAGAAGTGACTCAAACAGATAGATTCACCAAAGAACAAAAATATATTTCAACTACAACGTTTCAGCTTCCGCCTTCCTCAGGTAGTACAAGATGGTTTGCTCAGTGGCTGCACAGATGACACAGCTGAATTTTCAAAAAGCATCATGAGTGAAGATTCTATTTGGAATGTGGAATCAATGCAGTCCTGAGAGCTCTTGAGATATGCAGTAATCAGGTTGTATTATCAGTAATGTTCAGTCCATCTGGATGCAGTGATTTTAAACGGTACATCCAGAAGTTTTCTCTGGAGTCCAGTAGTTCTTCCTTTGAGACATGTTCCACGGGGAAAATCTTCAAATCTGATAGTAAATGATCCACAAGGTTAAAATGATTGGCTACAGGCTGGTCAATTTTCTTATTAATTATTGCCGATTTGTGGTTCCTGAATCGTGTACGGAGGTCATTCACTGTTTGGCCTACATATTGTTTTTTACAGCTTTGCCGTTGGCACTGAATCACATAAATAATGCATGTTGAGCGACATGTAAGATGCTGTCTTATTCCATAGGTCCTTCTTGTAACAGAACTAGTTACTGATGATGTTTGTAAAAGGTATTCACACGTGATGCACCTTTTAGAGTCACAGCAATGAACCCCTGCATTTCCATATATATAATTTATTTATATATATATAAAATATATATACATATACATATATAAAAATATTTTTTATATATAAATATTTTATATATAAGATTTTTTTTATATATTTATATAAAAATATATACATATTTATATATATATATATCTATATATATATATATATATATATATAAAAAAATTGCGATCGAATACCCAGGGGCCTTCGTATTTTTACAGTCCCATCTTATGAAAACCCCGACCCGCAGCTCCTAAAAGAATGGGCAGAGCATACTACGGAGTCTGCAAAAGGAATGGTAAAAATATTAATTAAATATGCATGGAGTGACCGTGAGAAGTTCTTAATTGAAATTAAAAGACTGGAGGAACTAATAAGCAAGGAAAAAGACATGAAGTACAGCGAGGAGCTGAGGAATGCAATGATGAAACGTCTAAAAGACTATGAGGCAGTGATAAGACGTCGGAAACAGACAAAATTCCAGAGGGATGAACAGGATTATATCACGGGCCGTATCCTGACATTTGCCCGTAAATTTGATGGACCCCGAAAAAAGTTGAATAACTGCAAGCGGGAGTAAGGATACCTCACAATCAGAGGTGGAGACTTCAGAAGGAGAACAATCCGCCAATACTGAAGATGGAAGGGTGAACCTAGAATCCCCTTATTTTCAAGAATACCAACTAATAAGGGAAACACGTCAAAGACCAACTCCACGAACCCACCCTCCACAACAAACAAAATCGAAAAATGCAAAAAGCGGAAAACAAGGAGGGGTAAGAAACGAGGGAGAAGAGGCACCTACCCCAAGAATTACCCGCAGCAGAGGAAGGAGGGGCAAGTGGTAAACCAGACAGAAGAAAGAACTGTGATTAATCTTTCAAATAAAATACTAACTCAGGACCAGATCAAAGTATTACAACTTGGTCCAACCTTCTATCCAACGTCAGGATATAACTACACAGAGACTCGATTAGACCTTTTTAAATACATCAGAAAGTTAAAGCTACAAAAAATCTTTTTACTTCATCCCGAAAGAAGATCGCTGATGACACATAGCGAAGAACAAAACAATGATGATACTGAATCCGACCTCCTAGTAGGCCACGATCTTCAGACCTTATTAGTGTTACAAACTTTGGAAACATCCATAGAGGAAGGAGACACCAATGTTGATGATTACCTAGAAGGGGCTGGCATAAAACAAACCAGTGGCCACAGCAATTTTAAAAGGAAGTCGAGAACAATACCTCAGACCCCATTTGATGCAATTGATGTATTCAATGAAGCGGTCATTATCGATCTAAAGAACTTGGCTAAACATAATAATCTTCAAAACCGGCATTATAATCTGCCAAGAAAACAATGGGAGGCAACGAAATCCCTGAAAGAAGATACCAACATAGAAATTAAACCCTCAGACAAAGGGGGCAACATGGTCATTTTTAACAAACAACATTATCATAAAGAGGCCATGAGACAACTGGACGATAGGGAGTGCTACATTCCAAAACAACGGAAGGAATACTTGATATGTATCAGTGTATATCATCGATTACTGCAAGATTGGAGGAATGATGGGATGTTGGGACAAGATGAGTACCTGTTTCTCTATTGTGAAACACCAACCTTACCCACTTTTTAACACCTGCCTAAAATACACAAAGATACGGACAATCCACCAGGCAGGCCAATTGTGGCCTCCATTGGCAGTCTTTTAGAAAATACAGCAATATACATTGATTCCTTTTTAGCACCCCTAGTCAGGGACCTTGCTTCGTATGTCCGAGACACTCAGGACTTCTTGAGACTAATTGATGGTATCACGTGGGAAAAGATATGCTCCTTATCACTCTAGATATAACAAGCTTGTACACGTGTATCAAACATCTAGATGGACTGAAAGCTGTAGAATGGTTCCTTAACAAGAGACAGCTGAAATTTCGAAAGCACAATAAGATGCTTTTAGACATGATCACCTTTTGCTTAAATAATAACATCTTTACTTTTGCAGGTCAACTTTACCTACAGCAACACTGGACCGTGATGGGCACGTGCTTCGCCCCCAGCTACGCGAATTTATTCGTGGACTGGTGGGAGAAGCACGTGGCCTGGGGGGAAGTGAACGACCCTTGGATCGAGAAGATAACTTTGTGGGCAAGGTATATTGATGACCTTTTTGTTGTTTGGCGTGGTGGCCACTCCTCGGCTGAGGAATATGTTGCCTCGCTTAACAACAATGATTTAAATCTGAAGTTCACGAGATATATTAGTGACAATTCTGTAACCTATTTAGACCTGGAAGTGTATATTGAAAATACAACTTTATTGACCCGTTGTATAGAAAACCTACGGCGGGCAACGCAGTCTTACATGCAGGAAGCCATCACCCGATAAGCCTTATAAAAAATATACCGTTTGGGGAGCTATTACGCCTTAAACGTAACTGCACCACGATGCAGAGCTACAGACAAGCTAAAGAACAGGCTCTGCAACGGTTCAAAGAGAGAGGCTATACCAATGCAGATTTAAAACAAGCAGAAACTAGGGTAGAATGTGTCAACAGAGTGGACTTATTGGTAGCTAAAGGACCTAGTAAATGCACACAAGAAGGTCCAGTAAGAATGATAACTAGCTACAATGAAAAATCAAGCAGCATTCTACAGATCTTTAAAAAGAACTGGCATATCCTGCAGACAGATAATATTTTAAAGAAAAACCTTCCAGTACGCCCACTGATAACATACAAACGATGTCCCTCAGTGGGAGATCATCTGATCCATAGCCATTTTAATTCAACCCCCAAAGTCAAAAATCGTATGAGCGTTGCTGGCTTTTTTCCGTGCAAACGATGTAAGGCCTGCAAACAGAGCAGTAGAGTTACCAACTATCCAGGCAGACCAGGGGATCCCAGGCCTGTCCGTACGATCAAACAATTCCTGAACTGCAACTCTGAATTCACGGTTTACTGTCTGATATGCCCTTGCCTTAAGCAATACATTGGCAGTACGATCCACCCTACAAAAAAACGCATCCTGGAGCACATGCGTGCCATTTCTAATAAAGATGCGACCTATCCTGTTGCTCGTCATTTTGAAAAATTCCATCAGAGCAACAGGGATCTCCTCAAATTCTATTGTATAGACCAGATTGAAAAACAACAGAGAGGAGGAGACAGGGTGCGAAACCTTCGGATTTTGGACTCAAAGTACATCATTGATCTCCAAACCAAAGCTCCGACAGGGCTTAACAATGATGAGGAGATGTGGGTGCACCTAGAATAAATCACAAAAATGATTGAATTATTTTTCACCTATAATTCAGTTTGGGAACATCT
This sequence comes from Calotriton arnoldi, assembly GCA_963921515.1. NCBI lineage: Eukaryota > Metazoa > Chordata > Amphibia > Caudata > Salamandridae > Calotriton > Calotriton arnoldi. The sequence continues at coordinate 1,271,300 of CAWUFW010004737.1, forward strand.
TAGCTTAGGAAACCGTAATCCCAATAGGCTTGATTTTTGAATGCCCATTCAGGGCGCAATTATGAATGCAAATAGATGACGCTTACATTCGGTATATACAAAAAAAGACATATAACTGTTTTTAGCCTAATATCCTAAAATTTGGAGGAATGCTAAATTGTCTATAAATTGGAATAGATCTATTGATGTATATACATAAATTAATCAATTTGTTATTAAGTACACATAAACAGAAACATATATCAATGTTTTAGCAAAATTTCTTTATATTTTTAGAATGCTAAATGGTTTATTAATGTGTACATATGAATTTATTGGTCATCTAGTCAGAATTGCAACCATGTCGCTTTTTAATTTTGCACAGCACTAAGCACTTTTGGTTATAGCACTTTTGTAAATAGCACGTTTTAAGCTGGCCGTCATGAATTTTTACATCGAATGTTGCTTAAGTCCAACTTTTATGTTTAGTGACAACACGTGATGTATGATGATTTTAAATACTCTTGTGAACGCTAAAGAAACTGACATTGAGGAAGCTGTAAGGGGAAACGCGTCTGTCAGGGGGGTCTGCACAATAAAGTATCCAGCTTTAAATCCTTCCGAGTGTGCTCTCCGATTTTGGCTGCTGATGTGTTTGCCTGGTTTGTTCAATATATATATATATATATTTTTTTTTGTGACATTGACAAAGCCGCAAGGCGAAACGAGTCTGTCGGGGGGAGGGGGTCTGCAGAATAAAGCACTTTGTATATCGGATGCCTTGTGAGTGCTTTCCTTCATGGACGTAAAACCGGCGCGTCTGAGTTTTATATATATATATATATATATATATATATATATCTCACTCGAGTTGCTCCTTCTGTCTCCCCCCGCCCAAGGCAGGCTGATCGTCGGATGTCGGCGGAGCGCGCCGACTTCGAAATTCTCCCAAATTGCAAATTAGACGATCAGGCAGGAGGGTATATTTCACCACCAGGTCTTATTTAATCTCAGTAACGCGTTTCGCCTGTCACAGCAGGCTTGCTGTGACAGGCTAAACGCTTAACTGAGATTAAATAAGACCTGGTGGTGAAATATACCCTCCTGCGTGATCGTCTAATTTGCAATTTGGGAGAATATATATATATATATACAAAAAAAGAGAGTTGCCTCTAGGTGGGATGCACTCCCAGGTGGAAATTACGCCAAAGCAAGGGCACACGCCATGAACAAAGTCCTTTTCTGGTTAACCTGCCAGACGCGTTTCGGGCCAATGCATTCTTCAGTGGCAGACCATGTGACGTGCCGGCATGCGGCAACCACCAGTAAATCCCCATAATAATAACGCTCAGGTGAACCACCTGAAGCAATGCTTCCTGGGACTGGTGGTTCAGTAAAACCCAAGTGGGTCACCGCCGGCACTCACAAAAAATGTCTTAAAAAGAATTGCCGATGTTCGCGCCGGCACCCTCAGCATATAACAGGCACCTCCTGTTCCACAGTTAGCTGCCCCAATAAAGCAGCCGCGGACCCGCAAGTGTTTCGCGGTGGTGCAATCCCGCGACCAGGCAGGCCGCTGTACAAAATACAAAAAAGAGAGTTGCCTCTAGGTGGGATGCACTCCCAGGTGGGAAATTACGCCAAAGCAAGGGCACACGCCATGAACAAAGTCCTTTTCTGGTTAACCTGCCAGACGCGTTTCGGGCCAATGCATTCTTCAGTGGCAGACCATGTGACGTGCCGGGCATGCGGCAACCACCAGTAAATCCCCTTAATAATAACGCTCAGGTGAACCACCTGAAGCAATGCTTCCTGGGACTGGTGGTTCAGTAAAACCCAAGTGGGTCACCGCCGGCACTCACAAAAAATGTCTTAAAAAGGATTGCCGATGTTCGCGCCGGCACCCCTGCGATATAACAGGCACCTCCTGTTCCACAGTTAGCTGCCCCAATAAAGCAGCCGCGGGACCCGCAAGTGTTTCGCGGTGGTGCAATCCCGCAACCAGGCAGGCCGCTGTACAAAATACAAAAAAAGAGAGTTGCCTCTAGGTGGGATGCACTCCCAGGTGGAAATTACGCCAAAGCAAGGGCACACGCCATGAACAAAGTCCTTTTCTGGTTAACCTGCCAGACGCGTTTCGGGCCAATGCATTCTTCAGTGGCAGACCATGTGACGTGCCGGCATGCGGCAACCACCAGTAAATCCCCATAATAATAACGCTCAGGTGAACCACCTGAAGCAATGCTTCCTGGGACTGGTGGTTCAGTAAAACCCAAGTGGGTCACCGCCGGCACTCACAAAAAATGTCTTAAAAAGAATTGCCGATGTTCGCGCCGGCACCCCTGCATATAACAGGCACCTCCTGTTCCACAGTTAGCTGCCCCAATAAAGCAGCCGCGGACCCGCAAGTGTTTCGCGGTGGTGCAATCCCGCGACCAGGCAGGCCGCTGTACAAAATACAAAAAAAGAGAGTTGCCTCTAGGTGGGATGCACTCCCAGGTGGAAATTACGCCAAAGCAAGGGCACACGCCATGAACAAAGTCCTTTTCTGGTTAACCTGCCAGACGCGTTTCGGGCCAATGCATTCTTCAGTGGCAGACCATGTGACGTGCCGGCATGCGGCAACCACCAGTAAATCCCCTTAATAATAACGCTCAGGTGAACCACCTGAAGCAATGCTTCCTGGGACTGGTGGTTCAGTAAAACCCAAGTGGGTCACCGCCGGCACTCACAAAAAATGTCTTAAAAAGGATTGCCGATGTTCGCGCCGGCACCCCTGCATATAACAGGCACCTCCTGTTCCACAGTTAGCTGCCCCAATAAAGCAGCCGCGGACCCGCAAGTGTTTCGCGGTGGTGCAATCCCGCAACCAGGCAGGCCGCTGTACAAAATACAAAAAAAAGAGTTGCCTCTAGGTGGGATGCACTCCCAGGTGGAAATTACGCCAAAGCAAGGGCACACGCCATGAACAAAGTCCTTTTCTGGTTAACCTGCCAGACGCGTTTCGGGCCAATGCATTCTTCAGTGGCAGACCATGTGACGTGCCGGCATGCGGCAACCACCAGTAAATCCCCATAATAATAACGCTCAGGTGAACCACCTGAAGCAATGCTTCCTGGGACTGGTGGTTCAGTAAAACCCAAGTGGGTCACCGCCGCACTCACAAAAATGTCTTAAAAGGATTGCCGATGTTCGCGCCGGCACCCCTGCATATAACAGGCACCTCCTGTTCCACAGTTAGCTGCCCCAATAAAGCAGCCGCGGACCCGCAAGTGTTTCGCGGTGGTGCAATCCCGCGACCAGGCAGGCCGCTGTACAAAATACAAAAAAGAGAGTTGCCTCTAGGTGGGATGCACTCCCAGGTGGAAATTACGCCAAAGCAAGGGCACACGCCATGACCAAAGTCCTTTTCTGGTTAACCTGCCAGATGCGTCTCGGGCCAATGCATTCTTCAGTGGCAGACCATGTGACGTGTCCGGCATGCAGCAACCACCAGTAAATCCCCATAATAATAACGCTCAGGTGAACCACCTGAAGCAATGCTTCCTGGGACTGGTGGTTCAGTAAAACCCAAGTGGGTCACCGCCGGCACTCACAAAAAATGTCTTAAAAAGGATTGCCGATGTTCGCGCCGGCACCCCTGCATATAACAGGCACCTCCTGTTCCACAGTTAGCTGCCCCAATAAAGCAGCCGCGGAGCCGCAAGTGTTTCGCGGTGGTGCAATCCCGCGACCAGGCAGGCAGCTGTACAAAATACAAAAAAAGAGAGTTGCCTCTAGGTGGGATGCACTCCCAGGTGGAAATTACGCCAAAGCAAGGGCACACGCCATGAACAAAGTCCTTTTCTGGTTAACCTGCCAGACGCGTTTTGGGCCAATGCATTCTTCAGTGGCAGACCATGTGACGTGCCGGCATGCGGCAACCACCAGTAAATCCCCATAATAATAACGCTCAGGTGAACCACCTGAAGCAATGCTTCCTGGGACTGGTGGTTCAGTAAAACCCAAGTGGTCACCGCCGGCACTCACAAAAATGTCTTAAAAAGGATTGCCGATGTTCGACGCCGGCACCCCTGCATATAACAGGCACCTCCTGTTCCACAGTTAGCTGCCCCAATAAACCAGCCGCGGACCCGCAAGTGTTTCGCGGTGGTGCAATCCCGCGACCAGGCAGGCCGCTGTACAAAATACAAAAAGAGAGTTGCCTCTAGGTGGGATGCACTCCCAGGTGGAAATTACGCCAAAGCAAGGGCACACGCCATGAACAAAGTCCTTTTCTGGTTAACCTGCCAGACGCGTTTCGGGCCAATGCATTCTTCAGTGGCAGACCATGTGACGTGCCGGCATGCGGCAACCACCAGTAAATCCCCATAATAATAACGCTCAGGTAAACCACCTGAAGCAATGCTTCCTGGGACTGGTGGTTCAGTAAAACCCAGTGGGTCACCGCGGCACTCACAAAAATGTCTTAAAAGAATTGCCGATGTTCGCGCCGGCACCTCTGCATATAACAGGCACCTCCTGTTCCACAGTTAGCTGCCCCAATAAAGCAGCCGCGGACCCGCAAGTGTTTCGCGGTGGTGCAATCCCGCGACCAGGCAGGCCGCTGTACAAAATACAAAAAGAGAGTTGCCTCTAGGTGGGATGCACTCCCAGGTGGAAATTACGCCAAAGCAAGGGCACACGCCATGAACAAAGTCCTTTTCTGGTTAACCTGCCAGACGCGTTTCGGGCCAATGCATTCTTCAGTGGCAGACCATGTGGCGTGCCGGCATGCGGCAACCACCAGTAAATCCTTAATAATAACGCTCAGGTGAACCACCTGAAGCAATGCTTCCTGGGACTGGTGGTTCAGTAAACCCAAGTGGTCACCGCCGGCACTCACAAAAATGTCTTAAAAGGATTGCCGATGTTCGCGCCGGCACCCCTGCATATAACAGGCACCTCCTGTTCCACAGTTAGCTGCCCCAATAAAGCAGCCGCGGACTCGCAAGTGTTTCGCGGTGGTGCAATCCCACAGACCAGGCAGGCCGCTGTACAAAATACAAAAAAGAGAGTTGCCTCTAGGTGGGATGCACTCCCAGGTGGAAATTACGCCAAAGCAAGGGCACACGCCATGAACAAAGTCCTTTTCTGGTTAACCTGCCAGACGCGTTTCGGCCAATGCATTCTTCAGTGGCAGACCATGTGACGTGCCGGCATGCGGCAACCACCAGTAAATCCCCATAATAATAACGCTCAGGTGAACCACCTGAAGCAATGCTTCCTGGGACTGGTGGTTCAGTAAAGCCCAAGTGGGTCACCGCCGGCACTCACAAAAAATGTCTTAAAGGATTGCCGATGTTAGCGCCGGCACCCCTGCATATAACAGGCACCTCCTGTTCCACAGTTAGCTGCCCCACAAAGCAGCCGCGGACCCGCAAGTGTTTCGCGGTGGTGCAATCCGCGACCAGGCAGGCCGCTGTACAAAATACAAAAAGAGAGTTGCCTCTAGGTGGGATGCACTCCCAGGTGGAAATTACGCCAAAGCAGGGCACACGCCATGACCAAAGTCCTTTCTGGTTAACCTGCCAGATGCGTTTCGGGCCAATGCATTCTTCAGTGGCAGACCATGTGACGTGCCGGCATGCAGCAACCACCAGTAAATCCCCATAATAATAACGCTCAGGTGAACCACCTGAAGCAATGCTTCCTGGGACTGGTGGTTCAGTAAAACCCAAGTGGGTCACCGCCGGCACTCACAAAAATGTCTTAAAAGGATTGCCGATGTTCGGCGCCGGCACCCCTGCATATAACAGGCACCTCCTGTTCCACAGTTAGCTGCCCCAATAAAGCAGCCGCGGAGCCGCAAGTGTTTCGCGGTGGTGCAATCCCGCGACCAGGCAGGCAGCTGTACAAAATACAAAAAAAGAGAGTTGCCTCTAGGTGGGATGCACTCCCAGGTGGAAATTACGCCAAAGCAAGGGCACACGCCATGAACAAAGTCCTTTTCTGGTTAACCTGCCAGACGCGTTTTGGGCCAATGCATTCTTCAGTGGCAGACCATGTGACGTGCCGGCATGCGGCAACCACCAGTAAATCCCCATAATAATAACGCTCAGGTGAACCACCTGAAGCAATGCTTCCTGAGACTGGTGGTTCAGTAAAACCCAAGTGGGTCACCGCCGGCACTCACAAAAATGTCTTAAAAGGATTGCCGATGTTCGCGCCGGCACCCCTGCATATAACAGGCACCTCCTGTTCCACAGTTAGCTGCCCCAATAAAGCAGCCGCGGACCCGCAAGTGTTTCGCGGTGGTGCAATCCCGCGACCAGGCAGGCCGCTGTACAAAATACAAAAAAAGAGAGTTGCCTCTAGGTGGGATGCACTCCCAGGTGGAAATTACGCCAAAGCAAGGGCACACGCCATGAACAAAGTCCTTTCCTAGTGGCAACTCTTTATGTATTTTGTACAGCGGCCTGCCTGGTCGCGGGATTGCACCACCGCAAAACACTTGCGGGTCCGCGGCTGCTTTATTGGGGCAGCTGACCGTGGAACAGGAGGTGCCTGTTATATGCGGGTGCCGCGCGAACATCAGCAATCCTTTTAAGACATTTTTGTGAGTGCCGGCGGTGACCCACTTGGGTCTTACTGAACCACCAGTCCCAGGAAGCATTGCTACAGGTGATTCACCTGAGCGTTATTATTATGGGGATTACTGGTGGTTGTCGCATGCCGGCACTTCACATGGTCTGCCACTGAAGAGGGCATTGGCCCGAAACGCGTCTGGCAGGTAAACCAGAGAAGGATTTTGTTCATGGCGTGTGCCCTTGCTTTGGCGTAATTTCCACCTGGGAGTGCATCCCACCTAGTGGCAACTCTTTTTGTATTTTGTACAGCGGCCTGCCTGGTCGCGGGATTGCACCACCGCGAAACACTTGCGGGTCCGCGGCTGCTTTATTGGGGCAGCTGACTGTGGAAAAGGAGGTGCCTGTTATATGCGGGGTGCCAGCGCGAACATCGGCAATCCATTTTAAGACATTTTTGAGTGCCGGCGGTGACCCACTTGGGTTTTACTGAACCACCAGTCCCAGGAAGCATTGCTACAGGTGATTCACCTGAGCGTTATTATTATGGGGATTACTGGTGGTTGCCGCATGCCGGCACTTCACATGGTCTGCCACTGAAGAGGGCATTGGCCCGAAACGCGTCTGGCAGGTAAACCAGAGAAGGACTTTGTTCATGGCGTGTGTCCTTGCTTTGGCGTAATTTCCACCTGGGAGTGCATCCCACCTAGTGGCAACTCTTTTTGTATTTTGTCCAGCGGCCTGCCTGGTCGCGGGATTGCACCACCGCGAAACACTTGCGGGTCCGCGGCTGCTTTATTGGGGCAGCTGACTGTGGAACAGGAGGTGCCTGTTATATGCGGGGTGCCGGCGCGAACATCGGCAATCCTTTTAAGACATTTTTTGTGAGTGCCGGCGGTGACCCACTTGGGTTTTACTGAACCACCAGTCCCAGGAAGCATTGCTACAGGTGATTCACCTGAGCGTTATTATTAGGGATTACTGGTGGTTGCCGCATGCCGGCACTTCACATGGTCTGCCACTGAAGAGGGCATTGGCCCGAAACGCGTCTGGCAGGTAAACCAGAGAAGGACTTTGTTCATGGCGTGTGCCCTTGCTTTGGCGTAATTTCCACCTGGGAGTGCATCCCACCCAGTGGCAACTCTTTTGTATTTTGTACAGCGGCCTGCCTGGTCGCGGATTGCACCACCGCGAAACACTTGCGGGTCCGCGGCTGCTTTGCTGGGGCAGCTGACTGTGGAACAGTAGGTGCCTGTTATATGCGGGGTGCCGGCGCGAACATCGGCAATCCTTTTAAGACATTTTTCGTGAGTGCCGGCGGTGACCCACTTGGGTTTTACTGAACCACCAGTACCAGGAAGCATTGCTACAGGTGATTCACCTGAGCGTTATTATTATGGGGATTACTGGTGGTTGCCGCATGCCGGCACTTCACATGGTCTGCCACTGAAGAGGGCAGTGGCCCGAAACGCGTCTGGCAGGTAAACCAGAGAAGGACTTTGTTCATGGCGTGTGCCCTTGCTTTGGCGTAATTTCCACCTGGGAGTGCATCCCACCTAGTGGCAACTCTTTTATTTTGTACAGCGGCCTGCCTGGTCGCGGGATTGCACCACTGCGAAACACTTGCGGGTCCGCGGCTGCTTTACTGGGGCAGCTGACTGTGGAACAGGAGGTGCCTGTTATATGCGGGTGCCAGCGCGAACATCGGCAATCCTTTTAAGACATTTTTTGTGAGTGCCGGCGGTGACCCACTTGGGTTTACTGAACCACCAGTCCCAGGAAGCATTGCTACAGGTGATTCACCTGAGCGTTATTATTATGGGATTACTGGTGGCTGCCGCATGCCGGCACTTCACATGGTCTGCCACTGAAGAGGGCATTGGCCCGAAACGCGTCTGGCAGGTAAACCAGAGAAGGACTTTGTTCATGGCGTGTGCCCTTGCTTTGGCGTAATTTCCACCTGGGAGTGCATCCCACCTAGTGGCAACTCTTTTTGTATTTTGTACAGCGGCCTGCCTGGTCGCGGATTGCACCACCGCGAAACACTTGCGGGTCCGCGGCTGCTTTATTGGGGCAGCTGACTGTGGAACAGGAGGTGCCTGTTATATGCGGGTGCCGGCGCGAACATCGGCAATCCTTTTTAAGACATTTTTTGTGAGTGCCGGCGGTGACCCACTTGGGTTTTACTGAAACCCCATTCCCAGGAAGCATTACTACAGGTGATTCACCTGAGCGTTATTATTATGGGGATTACTGGTGGTTGCCGCATGCCGGCACTTCACATGGTCTGCCACTGAAGAGGGCATTGGCCCGAAACGCGTCTGGTAGGTAAACCAGAGAAGGACTTTGTTCATGGCGTATGCCCTTGCTTTGGCGTAATTTCCACCTGGGAGTGCATCCCACCTAGTGGCAACTCTTTTGTATTTTGTACAGCGGCCTGCCTGGTCGCGGGATTGCACCACCGCGAAACACTTGCGGTCCGCGGCTGCTTTATTGGGGCAGCTGACTGTGGAACAGGAGGTGCCTGTTATATGCGGGATGCCGGCGCGAACATCGGCAATCCTTTTAAGACATTTTTGTGAGTGCCGGCGGTGACCCACTTGGGTTTTACTGAAACCCCATTCCCAGGAAGCATTACTACAGGTGATTCACCTGAGCGTGTATTATTATGGGGATTACTGGTGGTTGCCGCATGCCGGCACTTCTACATGGTCTGCCACTGAAGAGGGCATTGGCCCGAAAGCGTCTGGTAGGTAAACCAGAGAAGGACTTTGTTCATGGCGTGTGCCCTTGCATTGGCGTAATTTCCACCTGGGAGTGCATCCCACCTAGTGGCAACTCTTTTTGTATTTTGTACAGCGGCCTGCCTGGTCGCGGGATTGCACCACCGCGAAACACTTGCGATGCGCGGCTGCTTTATTGGGGCAGCTGACTGTGGAACAGGAGGTGCCTGTTATATGCGGGGGTGCCAGCGCGAACATCGGCAATCCTTTTAAGACATTTTTTGTGAGTGCCGGCGGTGACCCACTTGGGTTTTACTGAACCACCAGTCCCAGGAAGCATTGCTACAGGTGATTCACCTGAGCGTTATTATTATGGGGATTACTGGTGGTTGCCGCATGCCGGCACTTCACATGGTCTGCCACTGAAGAGGGCATTGGCCCGAAACGCGTCTGGTAGGTAAACCAGAGAAGGACTTTGTTCATGGCGTGTGCCCTTGCTTTGGCGTAATTTCCACCTGGGAGTGCATCCCACCTAGTGGCAACTCTTTTGTATTTTGTACAGCGGCCTGCCTGGTCGCGGGATTGCACCACCGCGAAACACTTGCGGGTCCGCGGCTGCTTTATTGGGGCAGCTGACTGTGGAACAGGAGGTGCCTGTCAGCATGCGGGGTGCCGGCGCGAACATCGGCAATCCTTTGAAGACATTTTTGTGAGTGCCGGCGGTGACCCACTTGGGCTTTACTGAACCACCAGTCCCAGGAAGCATTGCTACAGGTGATTCACCTGAGCGTTATTATTATGGGGATTACTGGTGGTTGCCGCATGCCGGCACTTCACATGGTCTGCCACTGAAGAGGGCATTGGCCCGAAACGCGTCTGGCAGGTAAACCAGAGAAGGACTTTGTTCATGGCGTGTGCCCTTGCTTTGGCGTAATTTCCACCTGGGAGTGCATCCATCTAGTGGCAACTCTTTTTGTATATATATATATATATATATATATATATATATATATATATATATATATATATATATATATATATATGCATAAAAAAGGTTGTTTTTAAAAAAATATCAAAATAGAGTCACGTACCGGACGGGGTTCTCCGCGTTTCGTACGCGAACCCATTTATATATTTAAAACTGTAAAATATAGTGAAATTGATACTCTATGTATATCTTAAGGGTAGTAGTTTGCCAGTAGAGTAATAAAATGAATATGTAGTTATGCTAAAGGCAAGTTGAAAATGAAATGTATGTATTTTGTGGGTTCGCGATACCATCGTGCACACTACCGGGCCTTACTTCCGGGTCCGCGTAGGAATCGCGACTCCAGCGTGATTTCTACTAGTTATATTTATGATAATGCACAATTTAGAATTGATTATTACTTTAATATTTTGGTTTAAAATATGTTGTATCTCCTTGTTTGTTTCCAAGATGTAAATGCAGAATCGCGGTCCGGACGCGACTCTGTTTTTTATTTGTGATTTTAATACATATGTATAGACAATAATAACCTTAAGTTCAAGGTTACAGTTTTGCTAAGATAGTAAAGAAACTTGTATATTAATAAGAAAAAGCTATTAAAACTTTTTTAAATAATAATTTCAGGAGTCGCGGTATGTCCGCGTAGATCGCAACTTCCAGATTCACGTAGGGGACGCAAATCGAAAGTTTTTTTTACAATAATATTATACATAAATATCGATTCATTGACTTTATTTTAAATGAAGAGGTACGGTTATTTGTAAATCAAATATTTTAAGATACAACCAAATATAGTTGAAATGTAAAATTAAAAGAAGTTGCGGAATCGCGTTGGGTTCGCGGTGCCACCGTGTAGGGGTCGCGCACCCCATGTGACACTAAAAAAAAGAGATTTGATTGGTTAAACAACCTGTCATCATTAACCTAGGTAGGTCCCACCCTCTTTCTTCTACTTTAGGGTGTGGTTGGCAACAGATACACTCATTCTAGAAGAAGTTATTTTGCAGGTGGTTTGGTGTTTTTTTTATTTTGAATTTGAAGATTTAAAATGGCCACCTCTTCAGACCTGCATGAAGAAGAGGAGCAAAACCTTTTGGAGGAAGAAGAGGAGCCACCCCAAAAGAAAAAGGAGAGTGTGGTGTTGAAATGTTTTACAATTCCTGAGGGGCAGAAAAAGGTCAATGCGCAGAAGGTCACCTGCAACATTTGTAAGCAGGTGCTGTCTCGGGAATGGGAGAAGAAGTACTCTTGTGGAACGTCTTCCATGTATAAACATCTGAAGACCATGCACGAGAACGGACTTGCACGGGCAGAACTCGCAAGACTGAAAGAGAATGAAGGTGGCCAAGATGCGCAGCCTGGAACATCAAGACTGGGCGATAGGCTGCAGAACATTCCTCCAACACTGCCTGATTTCGCCAAGGCAGGATTTTTTTTTTGCCCTAAATGTATTACAGTTTTGAATGTGGGGGAACAGGTTGTCCAAACCATGTCGGACACCATTAACAACCATCGTTGTTGATTTGTTTTCCCCCATATTAGGCATGATGTTTTTTGCTTGTTTTTTTGTTTACATTTTTTTTTTAAAACAACTACAAAATAGTTAGAAAAAAACAAAAAAATATAAAATAGTTTAAAAAAATGGTTCTTACGGAACCACTTATTCTGGTTTGAAAAAGGAAAAGTATATGTTGTGTGAATAAATGAGTGCATGGGTAGTGCCTGCGTGATTGGATGAGTGCATGGGTAATGTCTGAGTGATTGGATGAGTGCATGGGTAGTGCCTGAGTGAATGGTTGAGTGCAAGAGTAGTGCTTGAGTGGTTTTATGAGTGCATGGGTAGTGCCTGGGTGACTGAATAAGTGCATGTGTAGTGCCTGAGTGAATGGTTGAGTGCAAGGATAGTGCCTGAGTGATTGGATGAGTCCATGGGTAGTGCCTGAGTGAATGGATGAGTGCATGGGTAGTGCCTGAGTGAATGGTTGAGTGCAAGAGTAGTGCTTGAGTGGTTTTATGAGTGCATGGGTAGTGCCTGGGTGACTGGATGAGTGCAAGGGTAGTGCCTGCGTCATTGGATAAGTGCATGAGTAGTAGTTGAGGGAATGCAGCAGTGTGTGCATAGTGCCTGAGTGAATGGTTGAGTGCAAGAGAAGTGCCTGAGTGATTGCATGAGTGCATGGGTAGTGCCTGGGTGATTGGATGAGTGCATGGGTAGTGCCTGAGTAGTGCCTAAGTGAATGGTTGAGTGAAAGAGTAGTGCCTGAGTGATTGGACGAGTGTATGGGTAGTGCTTGAGTGAATGGATGAGTGCAAGGATAGTGACTGAGTGATTGGATGAGTGCATGGGTAATGCCTGGGTGATTGGATAAGTGCATGGTAGTGTGTGAGCGAATGGATGAGTGCAAGGGTTGTGCCTGGTCATTGGATGACTGTATGCGATAGTACCTGAGAGAATGGTGTGCATGGTTAGTGCCTGAGTGATTGGATGAGTGCATGGGTAGTGCCTGGGTGACTGGATGAGTGCAAGGGTAGTGCCTGCATCATTGGATAAGTGCATAGGTACTACATGAGAGAATGCAGGAGTGTATGCATAGTGCCTCAGTGAATTGTTGAGTGCAAGGATAGTGCCTGGGTGATTGGATGAGTGCATGGGTAGTGTCTGGGTGAATGGATGACTGCGTGGGTAGTGCCTGAGAGAATGGATGAGTGCATGGGTAGTGCCTGGGTGATTGAATGAGTGCATGCGTAGTGCCTGAGTGAATGGTTGAGTGCAAGAGTAGTGCCTGGGTCATTGGATAAGTGCTTGGGTAGTGCCTGGGTGATTGGACGAGGGCATTGGTACTACCTGAGTGAATGGATGAGTGCAAGGATAGTGCCTGAATGATTGAATGAGTACATGGGTAGTTCCGGAGTGATTGGATGAGTGCATGGGTAGTGCCTGGGTGATTGGATGACTGAATGGGTAGTGCCTGAGAGAATGGATGAGTGCATGGGTAGTGCCTGGGTGAATGGTTGAGTGCAAGATTAGTGCTTGAGTGATTGGATGAGTGCATGGGTAGTGCCTGGGTGATTGAATGAGTGCATGCATAGTGCCTGAGTGAATGGTTGAGTGCAAGGATCATCCTGAATGATTGAATGAGTGCATGGGTAGTTCCTGGGTGATTAGATGACTGCATGGGTAGTGCATGAGTGAATGGGTGAGTGCAAGGATAGTGCCTGAATGATTGGATGAGTGCATGGATAGTGCATAAGTGATTGGATGAGTGCATGGGTAGTGCCTGAGTGAATGAATGAGTGCAAGGATTCTGCTTGAGTGATGGGATGAGTGCATGTGTAGTGCCTGGGAAATTGGATCAGTGCATGGGTAATGCCTGAGTGAATGGATGAGTGCAAGGGTAGTGCCTGGGTGATTGTAAGAGTGAATGAGTAGTGCCTGAGTGAATGGAGGAATGCATGGGTAGTGCCTGAGAGAATGTATGAGTTCATGGGTAGTGCCTTAGTGAATGGTTGAATGCAAGAGTAGTGCTTGAGTGATTGGATGAGTGCATGGGTAGTGCCTGGGTGACTGGATGAATGCAAGGGTAGTGCCTGCATCATTGGATAAGTGCATGGGTAGTACCTGAGAGAATGCAGCAGTGTATGCATAGTGCCTGAGTGAATGGCTGAGTGCTAGGATAGTGCCAGAGTGATTGGATGAGTGCAAGAGTAGTGCCTCAGTTATTGGATGAGTGTATGGGTAGTGCCTGAGTGAATGGTTGAGTTCAGGAGTAGTGCCTGAGTGATTGGATGAGTGCATGGTAGTGCATGAGTGAATGGATGAGTGCAAGCATAGTGCCTGAATGATTGAATGAGTGCATGGGTAGTGCCTGAGTGAATGGATGAGTGCAAGGGTAGTGCCTGAGTGACTGGATGAGTGCAAAGGTAGTGCCTGCTTGATTGGATGAGTGCATGGGTAGTGTCTGAGTGATTGGATGAGTGCATGGGTAGTGCCTGTGTGATTGGATGAGTGCATGGGCAGTACCTGGGTGATTGGATGAGTGAATGGGTAGTGCCTGAGTAAATGGATCAGTGCAAGCATAGTGCCTGAACAATTGAATAAGTGCATGAGTAGTGCCTGAGTGATTGGATGAGTGCATAGGTAGTGCCTGGGTGATTGAATGAGTGCATGCGTAGTGCCTGGGTGAATGGTTGAGTGCAAGGATAGCGCCTGAATGATTGGATGAGTGCCTGGGTAGTGCATGAGTGATTGGATGAGTGCATGGGTAGAGTCTGAGTGAATGGACAAGTGCAAGGATAGTGCCTGAGTGATTGGATGAGTGCATGTGTAGTGCCTGGGTAATTGGGTCAGTGCATGGGTAGTGCCTGAGTGAATGGATGAGTGCAAGGATAGTGCCAGAGTGATTGGATGAGTGCAAGAGTAGTGCCTGAACGATTGAATAAGTGCATGAGTAGTGCCTGAGTGATTGGATGAGTGCATAGGTAGTGCCTGGGTGATTGAATGAGTGCATGTGTAGTGCCTGAGTGAATGGATCAGTGCAAGCATAGTGCCTGAACGATTGAATAAGTGCATGAGTAGTGCCTGAGGGATTGGATGAGTACTTAGGTAGTGCCTGAGTGAATGGTGAGTGCAAGGGTAGTGCCTGAATTATTGGATGAGTGCCTGGGTAGTGCATGAGTGATTGGATGGGTGCATGGGTAGTGCCTGAGTGAATGGATGAGTGCAAGGATAGTGCCTGAGTGATTGGATGAGTGCATGTGTAGTGCCTGGGTAATTGGGTCAGTGCATGGGTAGTGCCTGAGTGAATGGATAAGTGCAAGGGTAGTGCCTGAGTGAATGGATGAGTGCAAGTGTAGTGCCTGGGTCATTGGATGAGTGCATGGGTAGTGCTGAGTGAATGGTTGAATGCAAGAGTAGTGCTTGAGTGATTGGATGAGTGCATGGGTAGTGCCTGGGTGACTGGATGAGTGCAAGGGTAGTGCCTGCGTCATTGGATAAGTGCATGAGTAGTAGTTGAGAGAATGCAGCAGTGTATGCATAGTGCCTGAGTGAATGGTTGAGTGCAAGGATAGTGCCTGAGTGATTGGAAGAGTGCATGAGAAGTGCCTGAGTGATTACATGAGTGCATGGGTAGTGCCTGGGTGATTGGATGAGAGCATGGGTAGTGCCTGAGTGAATGGATCAGTGCAAGGATAGTGACTGAGTGATTGAATGAGTGCATGGGTAATGTCTGGGTGATTTGATGAATGCATGGTAGTGCGTGAGCGAATGGATGAGTGCAAGGGTTGTGCCTGGGTCATTGAATGACTGAATGCGTAGTGCCTGAGAGAATGGTTGAGTGCATGGGTAGTACCTGAGTGATTGGATGAGTTCATGGGTAGTGCCTCAGTGATTGGATGAGTGCATGGGTAGTGCCTGGGTGACTGGATGGGTGCAAGGGTTGGGCCTGCATCATTGGATAAGTGTATAGGTAGTAACTGAGAGAATGCAGGAGTGTATGCATAGTGCCTTAGTGAATTGTTGAGTGCAAGGATAGTGCCTAAGTGATTGAATGAGTGCATTAGAAGTGCCTGAGTGGTTGCATGAGTGCATGGGTAGTGCCTGGGTGATTGGATGAGTGCATGGGTAGTGTCTGGGTGATTGGATGACTGCATGGGTAGTGCCTGAGAGAATGGATAAGTACATGGGTAGTGCCTGGGTGATTGAATGAGTGCATGCGTAGTGCCTGAGTGAATGGTTGAGTGCAAGGGTAGTGGTTGAATCATTGGATAAGTGCATGGGTAGTGCCTGGCTGATTGGATGAGTGCATGGGTAGTGCCTTTGTGATTGGATGAGTGCATGGGTAGTACCTGGGTGACTGGATGAGTGCATGGGTAGTGCCTGAGGGAATGGATGAGTGCAAGGATAGTGCCTGAATGATTGAGTGAGAACATGGGTAGTGCCTGAGTGATTGGATGAGTGCATGGGTAGTGCCTGGGTGATTGGATGACGGCATGTGTAGTGCCTGAGTGAATGGTTGAATGAAAGGATCGTGCCTGAATAATTGAATGAGATGGGCAGTGCCTGAGTAATTGGATGAGTGCATGGGTAGTGCCTGTGTGATTGGATGACTGCATGGGTACTGCCTGAGAGAATGGATAAGTGCATGGGTAGTACCTGGGTGATTGAATGAGCGCATGCGTAGTGCCTGAGTGAATGGTTGAGTGCAAGGATAGGGCCTGAATGATTGGATGAGTGCATGGGTAGTGCATGAGTGATTGGATGAGTGCATGGGTAGTGCCTGAGTGAATGGATGAGTGCAGGGATAGTGCCTGAGTGATTGGATGAGTGCATGTGTAGTGCCTGGGTAATTGGATCAGTGCATGGGTAGTGCCTGAGTGAATGGACGAGTGCAAGGGTAGTGCCTGGGTGATTGGATGAGTGAATGGGTAGTGCCTGGGTCATTGGATGAGTGCATGGGTAGTGCCTGAGACAATGCATGAGCTCATGGGTAGTGCCTGAATGAATGGTTGAGTGCAAGAGTAGTGCTTGAGTGAAGGGATGAGTGCATGGGTAGTGCCTGGGGGACTGGATGAATGCAAGGGTAGTGCCTGCGTCATTAGATAAGTGCATGGGTAGTACCTGAGAGAATGCAGCAGTATATGCATAGTGCCTGAGTGAATGGCTGAGTGCAAGGATAGTGCCTGAGTGATTTGATGAGTGCATGAGAAGGTCCTGAGTGATTGCATGAGTGCATGTGTAGTGTCTGGATGATTGGATGAGTGCATGGGTAGTGCCCGAGTAGTGCCTAAGTGAATGGTTGAGTGCAAGAGTAGTGCCTGAGTGATTGGATGAGTGTATGGGTAGTGCCTGAGTGAATGGTTGAGTGCAAGAGTAGTGCCTGAGTGATTGGATGAGTGCATGGTAGTGTGTGAGTGAATGGATGAGTGCAAGGGTTGTGCCTGGGTCATTGGATAAGTGCATAGGTAGTACCTGAGATAATGCAGGAGTGTATGCATAGTGCCTGAGTGAATTGTTGAATGCAAGGATAGTGCCTGAGTGATTGGATGAGTACATGAGAAGTGCCTGAGTGATTGCATGAGTGCATGGGTAGTGTCTGGGTGATTGGATGAGTGCATGGGTAGTGCCAGAGTAGTGCCTAAGTGAATGGTTGAGTGCAAGAGTAGTGCCTGAGTGATTGGATGAGTGTATGGGTAGTGCCTGAGTGAATGGTTGAGTGCAAGAGTAGTGCTTGAGTGATTGGATGAGTGCATGGTAGTGTGTGAGTGAATGGATGAGTGCAAGGGTTGTGCCTGTGTCATTGGATAAGTGCATAGGTAGTACCTGAGAGAATGTAGGGGTGTATGCATAGTGCCTGAGTGAATTGTTGAATGCAAGGATAGTGATTGGATGAGTGCATGAGAAGTGCCTGAGTGATTGCATGAGTGGATGGTAGTGCCTTGGTAATTGGATGAGTACATGGGTAGTGCCTGGGTGATTGGATGACTGCATGGGTAGTGTCTGAGAGAATGGATGAGTGCATTGGTAGTGTCTGGGTCATTGGATAAGTGCATGTGTAGTGCCTGGGTGATTGGATGGGTGCATACTTAGTTCCTGAGTGAATAGATGAGTGCAAGGATAATGACTGAGTGAATAGTGGAGTGCAAGAGTAATGCCTGAGTGGTTGGATGAGTGCATGGGTAGTGCCTGGGTGGTTGGATGAGTGCAGGTGTCGTGCCTGGGTGAACGGTTGAGTGCATGGGTAGTGCCCTATTGAATGGATGACTGCAAGGGTAGTGCATGTGTCATTGCATGAATGCAAGGGTAGAGCCTGAGTGATTGGATGAGTGCATGGGTAGTGTCTGGGTAATTGGAATAGTGCATAGGTAGTGCCAGGGTGATTGGAGGAGTGCCTGAGTAGTATCTGAGTGAATAGATGAGCGCATAGGTAGTGCATGAACAAATAGATAAGTGCAAGGATTGGTGTATGATTGTTGAGATGAGTACAAAGGTACTCCTTGGATGTATGCATGAGTGCATGGATAGTGCTTGAGTCAATGAATTAGTGCATAGGTACTCCCTGAGTAAATGGATGAGTGCAAAGCTAGTCGCTATGTGATTTATAAGTGTACAGGTAGTGTGTGTATGGATAGATGAGTGTATGGGTTGTGCCATATAAAATAGATTCTATCGTTTAAAACGTAGGCCTATTAGCACTATGATATAAATTAAAATACTTGTTCAAATGAGAAGATACATCAAATTTCAAATCTGTAAATTTTTCAAATATAATAAAAAGCACTTTCAATACTCACCTGTCCTGTATAAGGAAGAGAAAGTAATACATACACTTTCTTGTACACAAATTTAGAAAGCATGTAGTGTGAAACAGAGGTATTCTGGTATGTGTAGGCTTCCTTTGATGTATCATGACACCACAAAGAGGCACACACACACATTGATGGCTTGGGAAACATGGTGAGACTTACAACAGTGACATGAGAAGAGTTGGCCTTTCATATTTGCCTAGGCCTAACTTTGTGAGCTGACAGTGAATAATGAAGATGCAAGAGACAAGTGAGGTTTAAAACATGATGGCAGAGGGATTTGTGTTTATGCTACTTCATATGAGTATCTGGAAAGGTACAGTTAAAGTAGGCCGCATTAATTTAGGTGTCTGCTTTAAATGGAAAGTGCACTCTGTCAAGTCTGAATATGTTTGTGATAGCATGACTGAGGTATGTGTCTACTTCTGCATGTATTCTGACACATGTTGTGCATCTGAAGACCCTAACTTAAAAACTATGTAGCTTATCAAACAGGTGCACAAATTTTATGAGTTCTACTAGAGCATTAAGTCACAGAAGCAGACATCTGTTACCTATGTATGCATCACAGAAGTCCTTGAAAAGAGAGTTCAATACACACCTGCCCTGTATAATGAGAAGAAAGTAACTCACAATAAAAACACTTTTATTGGTGTATGCTCTTTTGTAAGTGTGATACTGCTCCTCAGGAATAGGATGATACTTTTCAATAGTCTAAAAGATGAAGATTATTTATATTAGAAACAAATAGCATATAAATAAATTTTAAACATTTCTCCAGTTTATCATGAATATTATATAATGTATTCTTACCTTTCAAGTAATTTAGATATATCATTCAGTAAATCTATTTTAGAGTAGTATTATCCTAAACAGCATTAAAACTGTTTTCAATCTTGAACAGTACCTACTAAAAGAATAAAAAGAAAACTATTATTTAATGATAATATATTAGAGTAATTATAATATTACGTTTTTGAGAACATAACATACATTTTTAATTAGATAACATTCTCAGTTTCCCTTTTTTGCTGTTCTCAGATAGCACATAACTTCACCATACACAGTGATTTGAATGTAGCATCATCATTGAACAGCGGGAGAAAAAACAATCCAAACGATTGTACAAAAAAAAAACAAATCAGCACAGTACATCATTATCAATATGTGTAACTATGCGTTTTCCTATCTACACTTTCTTAATCACTTCTTTCATCTACATTAACTCTATTTTTTACACAAATACTTTTGAAAAAATGTACAATCTCATTTACATTGGTTAAATATTGACAGCAAATATATAAACTATTAGCTTTTAAACACAATTTACAAAATATTATATCTATGAGGCAAAATAATAATGAAAACACTAATTATAAACACTAATAGATTCCAGTGCTTTCTGTTTCCTGTTGACATCTTCCCCAATAGGCCGAATGATGTTCTCAAAAGTTTGGCTGGAGAAATAACATATAAGAATTTGGTAATTGAGAAGGCAATCTAGCTTTGAATTCCAGGTGGGCATCATTGCAATGTGTCCATCCTTTATTACACTTCAAATACACAGTATAGTGTCCAGATGTTGTAGTTGGTCCATCATGGACAATAATAGCCACTGTTGTATAAGTTCTTCCTGAAATAGATATTTTACTTCTTTTAAAATTTGTAATTTTTGTTTCTAATTTTCTTCCATTTGCTCTACAGCGTTGTAACATTAAAATGACATATTTCCCAAATCTTTCTATATGTAATGTAGACAAAATCTCTGATCTACAATTTGAACATATCATATCCTGATTTACTGTTTTAATCAATTTGTTAAAAGGTACTGATTTGCAGTCTGGTATTGTTAAGTATAGGAATCGTTCTGTTTGTATTTCAGTGGTAGAAGTAAATGAACACTCTTCACACTTATGGTTACATTTGTAACTTAGTCCAAATAAGTTATTAATGTGTATTCCTTCGTAATCTAATACTCCAAGCATGAGCATCAGAAATTCTCGTGCACCTTGTTCTATGTTTAGAGTAAATGTTAATGAACCAGTACATATATCTAAAAAAATGCTAAATGCCGGAAGCAGTATGCATTTTACTTCGGTCACTTACCAACTGTTGAAATAAATGATGTAGGGCAGAACAAGATCCTTTTTCACGATTTTCCATGATTTTATGATGAAGATGTGGTAAATGAAACACAACATTCAGAATCACATTAGCATAACAGTTGATACCTGAACTGTTTTCCAACTGATATCCTACAATGCCATCATCACTTTCCACTTTTATTTTCTCTATGCCTTCAACTTTCTTTTCAATTATATTCTTATTTTCAACCTTAGTTGAATGTTTGACATATTTCAGTTTCGGACACACTACACATTTCTCATATATTGGATATTCACCTAAATGAGGAGCATAAAGTCTTCTTAAACGATTGTACTCTCTTACACAATTTGCATCAGCACTAAGCTTTTTCTCATCAAAATCTATCAAATACAAACCAGACAATGTTCTTACTCGAGACAATGCAACATATGCCATTCTCTCTTTGAACATCAGTACTTCCAATATTTACAAAAGCTCTGTCTATACTTAAACCTTGAGATTTATGAATAGTTACTGCATATGCTAGAGACAGAGGAAACTGTTGTCTACGAACATACAAGTCCTTTACAAGCAAAAAACATACAACACAACGCCCAGTCTGTCTTACCTCATTAATCTGGTCAAATTTTATAATCAAAAATTCTATTCCATCTATATTTAGAAAATTTACAAAATCAACAACTTTTCCCATTGCTTTATTTACTAATCCTTCTACATTTAAATTATGCCGCAAAATAACTCAACAGTTTTTACATACATATAAAGTCTTTTCTAATCCTGCAGTTTTAGATACAGACTTTTCCAAAGAATCCAATTTAGCCTGTAGTTTCTCAGTAAGAAGAATTGTCACTCCCTGGTGTTCGATTTTGTCGATAGCTTTAATTTCCAGAATTTGTTGTTTTTCCAGTTTGAGAAGTTGTTCATTAAATATAGAACACTCTTGAAGTGTAGGCATTAGGCAAACTATAGACTTGTTTTCTACAAGCATATTTTACATTACTTCTGCTGCTGTTTTTTCAGATGTATATAAGTTCCTTAGTAGCAGACTTTCTAAAGCTTGTTTACCATGTTCCATCAACATACCAATTCTTATGTCTTTAAGAATATTTCCATAATCTTCATCACCTGCTTGTCGCATATTCTTAGCAAGTTCTTTATAATCAAAGTTTAACCAAATATTTACATTCCCAATACTTCCCAAAGATTTCCTTGTGTCATCATGGAGAAGTGTTTTAAAAACAGGTTGTCCTTTAACAGGAGTAAGTTGTAGTAGGTCTCCAAATACAATTAAATGTTGTCCACCAAACAGAACATCGCAATCTGTTTTTAAAATCTGTTGCATTCGCAAGTGTACAAAACAAGCATTAAGTTTGACACCATGCTCACCTCATCGATGATTCAAAGTTTTAGTTTCTTCAGTACCCTTGAGACTTCATAACAAGCTTCTCCCGATAGCTTTTGATATTCCAATTTATTATTAAGTTCAACAGGTAGCATAAGTAATCGATGTAAAGTAATACCTTTAATGTTGTGTGCTGCTAATCCAGTTGGAGCTGGTACGACACAAGATAAATGTGATTCTGTAGTTTTGTGTAGATAACTGGTCAAAACTTTAATTAAGAAACTTTATCCTGTTCCAGCTTGACCACTAATGTACAATAGAATAGGTTTAAATGATGAACATTGGCATTCTTTTTTTTAATGGAGCAACCCATAATCTACCTGTTGTTTGATTTGTAGATATATTTTTACTTAGTTCAATATTTAGTTGTTCCTCTAACTCTTCAAACTGAATAATATCCTGCTGTATTGCAGTTTCTACCTCATTCATAGCTATTGCTGCTTCATTTTCAATAATTGGTTGCCCCAGTGGATCTTGAGTCAGTGGACCAGACTTTTGACTGCTTTGTGAACTTTCTCTAGCTATTTCAGCTGCAACAGTACCTTCTTGTTCAATCTCATCATTTAACATTTGTAAGTAAGTTTGAAAAATTGTATACTGAATGCTGTCTTTAGTTGCATTAAAAGAATCTTCATAGCAGTCAAAATCTCCAAGTAATTTGGTTTCATTACGCCAAGGCTTGAACAGTTGCAGAAGTGCTAAATAGAAAAATTCTCTCCTATCTGCAGTTTCACAACTCAGTTTTCTGTGGTTAATAAGATTCCCTTTGACATGTTTCACTAAACATCCATCACATCCAATTACTGCATATTTGTCTTCTTTTATATTTTCTCCAACATTCTTTTTAAACCTATAATTCTGAAGTATTTCATACAGGCATAGGTTTTCAAGATGTGGGCTCTTTTTGGGATAGTATGTATCCAACATATTAGTTTTGATGATATCAGTACTTTCTGGCTCATACTGTGGTAAGTATTCAATTTCTTGTAAAGATTTCAATACTCTGTTTCGTGTGGAGGCTAGATCTAGACTTATCCAAATGATTCCTCTTGACTTTGAACATAAACTGGCTGAGCTCAAGTGATATGAACATTCGTTGGATCCAGTCTCTCTATGGGAAAGCATTTTCAAGCTGAAGCTGTACAATTTCTTGCTAAGACTCTTTTCTGCAAAAATGTCTTCCCACATTTCTTTCATCTCTGACTTTCAGATTTTGTAATATATGATGTAACATAATGAGCAACAGTAATTGAATTATCTGCAACATACTGAATATCCATGTTTGCATTCTACATTTTCAAAATAACTGGATTGTAGTCATTAATGTACTTTGATGCTTCTGTTCTTTTTAAGTTGTATGTATTCTTGGGAGATTTTCGAGTTATTGTATGTCTTGCTACTGAGAAAAACTATTTACTCTTCCTTTAGAAATTATAGGACGTGGGAATCCAAAACGACATTTTGTATAAAATTTTCCTTTACACTTATATTTCCGTCTGCAGTATTTCCCACATCTATGACTTTGAAAGCATAAAACTTATTGTCTCAAGCTCTTTTCTCCTACTTCTCTTGGAATGCGACATGTAACATACTGTTCGATGAAAGACAAAACAGTTTCATCACTCTCTGTTCCAAATGTTGGTGCATTCTTTATCCATAATAGCATGTGTTTATGAGGAGCACATCTGGCTTGGTACTCTTTTCGCCAAAAGAAATCAGTTACCTCTCCAAGTGGTGGAACGCTTTTATTGCAGATAAATGACATCATAGCTTGAAACCTTTGGTTAAAATATCTGCAGACATTTACAGGATCCAAACAACAGAGTACTCCAGCTGTCTTTTGTTCAATATTTTTCACATTTGAATTTGCTTCTCAAAGGAATTCAAGTAAATCATCCCACGCATATTCAGCACAGCTAAGTGTTAGAAACCATGTAGGTGTACCTATGTTTTTTTAACATGCATTTAAGTTCACCATGACGTCAATACCAATATTCATTGGTGCCACGTTGGCATGCCATCAAATTCATGAACTGAGATTCTAAATTTTCATCTCTTTCTTGAACTTTGTCTATGAACTCTTTTGCAGAAACATGTTGAAGATGAACTCCTGTTTTTAATATATGGTTTACTGCATATGAAAGTGCAGACAAATCACTTTCAAACAGAAGATGAAATATATATGGAATGCACTGCCGAAATCTTGGATCTTCACAATACAATCTTGTTGATCTGTACTCGGATGCTGGAATCCGTACAGCTCACTCATCAAATTGTCCACCTTCTCCAGTGGGGAATAGCTGTGGAAAACAACATGCTTCTAAGCTTTTTTTCCCATACACTCATAGGAGTTCCCTTTGCTTCTTTCATTTGAAATAATTCAATACTGTTTCCTATGATTTCTCTTGAATGCAAAGGATGTATAGTAGAATGTTCATATATTCTCTGAACTCCTCGACTTGTCCACTTTTTCAATTTGTCCACTTGAGATTAGTGTTTCATCTTGTAAGCATATTACTTGTTCATCAACACTTACATTCTAATAATAAATATTATTCTGTACCAGGTATAATGTAGCCTTTCGAAGGTTATTAACATCTACAAACTCTTGCCAGATTTTTCTACTCTTTGCTGGTACACCATTTACTAGAATAACTACTGGCTCATTTTCCTTTCTCTCTACACCAACAGTTTTCATGTTTTTCTTAAAATCTAAAGGTAAGTATACAACTCTTCCTTTTAGACCTTTTTGCAAATCTTTTGGTGGCAGCTTACCTGTTTTAGGCTCCATACGAACAATGGCCTGAAATAGGTGTACAGATTGAATAAGAATAGACTCATTTAAATCTGCTAGTTCCTGAGGAATAGGTACCAACTCTAAGTTGTTATGTACTGCTCTAGCTGGCATTTTGTTTTCTTCTATTTTGTTGTAACAGTACTTACAAATAATTTGATCACTGACCAATTCAAACTGACCTTCTACAAACAAATAAAGACCAAATTCCTGCCACTTATCATTGTTTTCTTTTTCACTTTTTAAATATAAATCAACATTCCAAGTTTGACTTCTATAGTGAGTACGTCAACAACAAATACAAATATAGTTTGGTTTTTCAGATGAAACTGTGTTAAACTATGTAATTTCTTCTGCAAAATCATCAATACAAATCTCTTTCTCCTGTTCTTCTACACCTACACTTATCAAACTCTCAGTTCCTCTACACTCCTCTTCAGAACCAAAAAACAAAACTGCATATCATCACAATCTTTCTGTACATCTGATACAGAACTGTGCAAAAGAACTGTATTCATCTCACTTAAACATAATACAGGAGTTTTTACATAGTAAAGTCTCCTTACTAACTTCCGCATTTCAGAGTGGTGTACAGCTAACATTCTTAAATGATGAAAAGTACTTTGGCACACTTTTCTTGAAAGACAAGCCAGAGAATGACCCTGCAACTTACTATATTTTCTTATTTTACATAGATCTAGTTCTTGTAACACCTTAATCTTCTGTTTAACACTTTGTTTTGCATATTGTCGTAAAAACAATCGTAATATGTCAATAGACTCCTGTCAAATACTGCTACAATCCCACTTATATACAGAAGCTTGTGTACACTTTCCTTGAACCTCTTCAGCTATTACTTCTTCAACATTCCTAGGAACCATTTTTAGGTCGAGCGTCCAACGCTTGCGCTGTCGCTTAGCGACCTGTTGTATATGCTTTAGGAGTTAAACTCCACCCTTTCCTTGCTGATTGCTTTTCATTTGTCTGGGTTAGTGTCCTTTAAAAATACTTGTTTCCAATGGGCAATCTGCCGTCTTTGTCCCTCCTTCACATTTCCGGTTTTCTCCATGCAGCACCGACCAAGTACTACATCATTACGCTTTACGTGTTTATGTCTTGGTTTAGGGACTACTTTTCTTCTTCATGTGTTTCCATGCCTCTGCGCCACACACACATGCTTTACGACCGCTGCGCTTTTTATTCATTTCAAAATATGGCGTATGTACTGAGCAGTTTTTTTCCCCTGACCAGTTAGACAATGCCTGGGCAGGCGCCCTCCATTTCACACCTGGCAGAGTGGGTGACCTTTGATCTTCGTGTTTATTTTCATGCTCTTTTCGACATGCCGAAGAGCGAAGCTTCTTTAAAACATCACATGTAGTTTGTTGAAAGTGTTTCATTACTTCTGGTTTCAGTGCACACATGTGCATGCCTCACAAGCACCAACGTCTGTACATTTACATCAGGGTGATAGGAAGATGGTGGCAAATTCAGACAAATGCTGTTCACCTTTCAAAAGTAAAACAACCGCGATAAGAAAATACTGCCCATGCATGCAGGAGACAACAGCATGGGATAGTTATACTCTCTCATGTGTGCCACTATATTAACTAATGCCGCATTTTATACTGACAGCATCTGTTAGCTTCAGCTGGCGTCAAGGGGTCCGCTTGCAGCAGTGTGCATAGCTGTGCTACCCAGCCAATCTTCAGCCAGCTGCCGGCATTGTGAGGCCGGGTCTTAACCCATTGTATGGACGGACTCAGACATTCCTGCACCCCCCTATTGCCAGGCCGATAGAGTTATCCTGGCTTCTGCAGAGGTGCCAGACTCGGGTGAGTGGCTTCCTTTGTGGCATAAAGGAGATTTCAATCTCCTAATAAATAACGCGCCCCCCTGCCAGAACGGTTCCTGGATCAGCTGTTTCCTGTTACATCCCAGGAGTCACTTTGGTGAGAAATTCTACAAATAATACAGGACCTACAAGTGGTAAATGAATTAAAGGGATGCATACCGCGCTGTGAAAACCACTGGAAACACTTGATGCTGACACATTTTTGGGTAACTACAATTAAGAGAAGTCCTGCTTTTCAACTGTAATATCAATATGTGACAGGTCAGCCCTACTGAAACCAAAAAACAACTAAAATACTTTGCCTGTGCTTCATTTTAAAAATACATTTGTCCGGATTTGCAGACCCAACGCGAATCCTGCTGAAATATTTTTTAAAAAATGTTTTTTTTGGCCCTGGGGGTCCCTCAGCAGACCTAGGGGGTCAGGGTGTTTCTACCCTGCCCCCTTTTCTTAATTTTTAAAATTTGTGGACCTTTTTACTTGTGACTCGGTTCAACCGAGTCACAAGATGGCTGCCAACACTTGCTGGTTAGAACTGTTGGCAGCCAATCAGATTGCAGGCTCGAGATCTGGAGGGTTCACGGATCCACCGTGGCCACAGTTGTATATCTGGAAATCTTTAAATTTCTCAGAAACTGCTGAATGGATTCACACCATTTAACAATAAGAGTGCACTCTGGACCAAGAGCTACCTTTCTGCCAAATTTGGTGTAATTCCATTCAGCAGTTCGGGCTGTGGCTGCGTCAACAGTTTCCTATGGAAATTAACATGGAGAAAAGGTGTTTTGGGACCCCCCTTTTTCTCGGCTCCCGCTTGACGAATCACCCCAAAACTTTCAACACAGCAGCTGAAGTGAGTGGGCCATTAGTTTTGAACATTTTGCGATGATTCGTAAAACGGCGCCAAAGATATTGGCAAAAGAAAAAAGGTTTTTTTAATAGAAACAAGGTCCTTACTATAACTACCTACTGGCGACCGCTATATATATATATATATATATATATATATATATATATATATATATATATATATATATATATATATATATATATATATATATATATATATATATATATATATATATCTTTTTTCAACAACAGATGCCCCTCCTGGGAGCTCCGCCCATGGACCGGTGGCGCGATGACCGCCGGTGGTGCAGACCGGCATGTTAACTTCTTCGACTATGCCAATAACACGCGCTCTCAGAATCTCGTACAACGAAAGTTTATTAAGTTAAAGGTAACGCATTTCGGAAGCAGAACTTCCTTGATCACACGAGGAACCCAGTGCATATCGTGAGTTTACATAGTAATAATAATGGCAGTCAAAAGAGGACAATGCAAAAAGATTGGCGGCCATCTTAGAGCGCCCAAAACATTGCAAAATGTAAATAAAGTACGAATATTCGTATACCTGTCTGCACATCTTGTTATATATCTGCGCAGTTGATTGTATAACATACAAAAATTGCTATTATATTAATGCTTTATTTGAAGTAAAATACATGAGTACATCTGCGCATTCCACGCTCATTTGTGGCATCAAAAATTATATCGCCATACAATATGGATCATAAACACCACAGAGTGCGTGGGCCGGGATGTGCATACAGCGAAAAGACCTCATTAATTGCATGGCCGAGCACGCACTGCGTGACCCTGCTAGGAAGCCGGGTTGGCTGCGTGCAAGATATGGTGGCCATATTGGAAACCCCCATTCAAGTATATGTTGTAGTGGGCATTTCACGACAAGGATAGTGCACAGTGCGTGTAGTGGGTAAACCGACAAGATGTCAGAGTGATGTGCCAATACAGGGTATTCCATGCTTACTCAATACAAATGCGCTAGTGGCAATGTAATTCATAGGGGGGTCAGTTCTGGTATACTGTAGTCTGTACCCATTTCCTTGTAGGAAATTCCATCCTAGCGCCAAGTGGCTCATTACTGTCTACTCAGTACTGTCCAAAGACAAAAAAACAACATAAGCGGTGACTATAAGTGAAATACAAGAAAAAATCTTATCTATACGTTGGTGGTGCACTCTTCGTAGAGGTAAAGAAAAGGTTAGGTGGCCCGTGAAGTGCCCGGAAGTGTTCGGTGGGCCCCTTCCTTTCCTCCTGTGAATGAAATAGAAGAAAACATAGGATTAAAACATTAAAATATAACTCTAGCTTGACATATAATGGTTCATGGGAACTGGTTCATGCAAGAAAAGTTATATTGATACATCAAGCAGCATGGATCATATGTGCAGCTTCCTAAGAAAGAACACATGCATAATAACACTACTCTTCTATCAAATGTGTGGCTAATTCCTCATTTAAATTGTGGCCATACGGGTATCTTGTCTCAAGTTCTAGAATCCATCTTGATTCTTTTTTCCTGAGCTTAAGTTCCCTATTACCCCCTCTAGGGCTGCCTAGTACTTGTTCGACAACAAAGTAACTAAGAAGTGAGCTGTTGGAGAGGTGATATTCTGCAAAATGTCTGGCAACCGGGTACTGGGGTTCTTGTTATTTATGGCCCTGAGGTGTTCAAGTACCCTTTTCTTGGCCATGTGCGTAGTGCTCCCTACATAGCGTTTTTTGCAAGGACATGTCAAGATGTAAATCGCATATGTAGTACTACATGTCAGGAATTGAGAAATGGTTTTTTTCTTTTCAGAGTGTGGCATACTGAATTCCTTAACCATGTGGCTAGCTTTGCACGCCATACAATGTCCGCAAGGGTAAAAACCCTTGAGGTTGTGTGTGCTGGTGATTTGTCGTTCTGTAATATCCCCTTGCATGAGCATGTCTCTGAGACTGCGGCTTTACGATATGTAATTCTGGGCCTATCACTGATGGTGGGTCCTACTATGTTATCGCTCTTAAGGATATTCCAGTTGTCGTTAAGGATTTATTGTATTTTACGCGAACTGTTGTTATATGTCAAAATGACTCTTGTCTCATGGGAGTTAGTGTTTTTCTCCTTGTTACACAGAGTACTTGTTCTGTCGATGTTTTTCAGTTTGTTGACTGCTCTGTTAAGTACCCATTCAGGGTACCCTCGCTCTCCTAAAGCGTTTGATCATGATTTGTTCTTCTATCTGGTAGTTGTCTTCTGTACTACAATTCCTTCTCGCTCTCAGCAACTCCCCATACGGAATGCTCCATTTAAGGGTGTCTGGGTGTCCGCTGAGAGCGCGAAGAATACTGTTGCCAGCCGTTTCTTTACGGAATAGTCTGGTCTCAAGTGTGTTGTTAACTGCTTTGACTTTAACGTCCAGAAACTCTATTTCTTCTCTGTTAATGTTCTGTGTGAGTACTATATTATAGGCATTGGTGTAGAGTTTCTGAATGAATTCATTAGCCTCTTCTTCACTGCCCTCCCATATTAAAAAAAGGTCATCGATGTAACGCATCCAGGTTTTGACCCTTTTGAAATACTGGGAGAGACATGTGTCATTCCTGATCCTTATTTCCCACAAGCCTAAGAAGAGGCCCGCAAAACTTGGGGCAAAACATGTGCCCATGGCAGTCCCCAGTATTTGTTTAAACAGTACTCCATTAAACATAAAAATATTGTTCTGTAAGCATAGGTATTCATGTCAATCAGCATCCTGGTGTACTCTAAGTACACGATGTTTCTTGCATTAAGAAAGTGGATACAAGCACGGACGCCTTGATCGTGGTCGATAATAGTGTAAAGACTTGAGACATCCATGGTTATAAACATGTCATTCGATGTCCACTGTATGCCATCAATTTTACATAAAAAGTCTTTCGTGTCCTTGACATATGAAGGGAGTGTGGTCACATAGTTCTGAAGGAAATAATCGACATACTTAGAAATGTTTTCAAAGACACTCCCTAAGGATGAGACAATGGGTCTCCCTGGAGGAACAAGAGGATTTTTATGCACCTTCGGGAGAAAGTAAATTATCGGTAGTTTGGGGTAGTCTTTTTTCAGGAATAGGTATTCCTCCCATGTAATGAGGCCATCTTCTTGCCATTTGGAGAGTTTGCTCCAGGTGGTAATGATACTATCGTTGTAAGTCTTAGTATCGGTTTTTTCATAAAATCTGCCATCATTCAATTGTCTATGTGCCTCAGCAATATACATGTTCTTACTCAGTAAAACGATATTCCCTCCTTTATCCGCGGGCGGATGACAATGTCTTTATCATTAGCCAACGATGAGATGATTGCTCTTTGTTTCATAGTCAAGTTGCCTGCCACAAAGTTATGTGTAGATCTTGCGTGTTTGTGCTCAGTGAGTGCCCTGGTCACCACCTCGTGAAACGTATCTACGTTATCATGCGGGAGGTTCGGGTAAAAGATAGATCGGGGTTTGAAGGGGGTCTTGGCAGCCCTATCTGTGACAACCTCTTTGGTTTCAGAATTGTAGCTGCATTCTAGTTCTTGCATGGTAGTTAGCACTTCAATGTCCCCAACTGTAAGGTTGGTGGGATTGGTGCTAGGTTGGCCGCGTTCTGTATTGCCTTTAGGATGGAATTTCCTACAAGGAAATGGGTACGGACTACAGTATACCAGAACTGACCCCCCTATGAATTACATTGCCACTAGCGCATTTGTATTGAGTAAGCATGGAATACCCTGTATTGGCACATCACTCTGACATCTTGTCGGTTTACCCACTACACGCACTGTGCACTATCCTTGTCGTGAAATGCCCACTACAACATATACTTGAATGGGGGTTTCCAATATGGCCACCATATCTTGCACGCAGCCAACCCGGCTTCCTAGCAGGGTCACGCAGTGCGTGCTCGGCCATGCAATTAATGAGGTCTTTTCGCTGTATGCACATCCCGGCCCACGCACTCTGTGGTGTTTATGATCCATATTGTATGGCGATATAATTTTTGATGCCACAAATGAGCGTGGAATGCGCAGATGTACTCATGTATTTTACTTCAAATACTGCATTAATATAATAGCAATTTTTGTATGTTATACAATCAACTGCGCAGATATATAACAAGATGTGCAGACAGGTATACGAATATTCGTACTTTATTTACATTTTGCAATGTTTTGGGCGCTCTAAGATGGCCGCCAATCTTTTTTGCATTGTCCTCTTTTGACTACCATTATTATTACTATGTAAACTCACGATATGCACTGGGTTCCTCGTGTGATCAAGGAAGTTCTGTTTCCGAAACGCGTTACCTTTAACTTAATAAACTTTCATTGTATGAGATTCTGAGAGCGCGTGTTATTGGCATAGTCGAAGAAGTTAACATGCCGGTCTGCACCACCGGCGGTCATCGCGCCACCGGTCCACGGGCGGAGCTCCCAGGAGGGGCGCCTGTTGTTGAAAATTGACGGAGGGAGCCCTGCCGGCCGCCTTCCCCAAGTAAACTGCACTGGTCACTCAGAAGAAAGGAATCTCCAAAATTTGCAGCACAGACTCCCAGGAGCACCCGGACCGGCATCCCAGAGGTAAGCCTCGCACTAGGGTATACTTGGGGGCTTGCCCATTCATGTGCGTTGGGCACCCCGGATGTAGCACCTAAGGGGGGGGCGTCTCTGGTTGGTCGCGTTGGAGGTCTCCTGGTGGGAGGGCTACACGGGAGAAGCCGGTATATGGCACAGAGGCCGAAGTACTCACCATTTCTACCTGCGTCACCTGCGGGTGCAGCAGCCCAGTACACCCGTGCCATAAGGAGACCGCATAGAAGGCGGCAACCGGAACCTCCAAGTAGGAGGGGAATCACGCACAACAAAGAACTTACAAATAAGAGGAGCCTGGAATCATAACAAGGCATTACATAAGGTACACTCAGGCTGAACACAGCTAACTCAATAGGATCACTTTTTCTACCTGTGGCAGCATGGATGAAGAATCGCAAAGACGCCTGGCGGCCCAAACCTTACTTGCACGGGCGCCAGGGAAAACACAGACCTGTGCAGCAGTTCCTAGAAATAATGACAATACTTTAACTATGCAGTTGAGAAAATATGAGAAACTTAAAAAGGCAGAAACCTCAAAGTGGTGGGAGGCAGTCTCCCTCCAGGACTATGTAGATAAGACCATGGTCCCACGGGGACTGCGCATCTATACTACACCTTCCTACGAATCGCCCAACCCACGCATGCTGGAGGAGTGGGCAGATAACTCTGCAACAAGCTCAAGAAACATGCTATGTATCCTCATTAAATATGCGTGGGAAGACCGGGATATAATCATGAAGGAAATCGCCGAACTGGAAGAGGAATTTAAGAAAAACACAGACCAGACAACAATATCCAAATTCAAAGATGAGCTGAAAAAAAGAATGATACAATATGAGGATGATATAAAACTCAGAAAGCAACGGAAACTCCACCGCGATTGCGCGGACTACGAGAGCGGGCGGATCCTTACTTACAGCAGGAAATATGATCACCTGTACGATTACCAGCCAAAAGGAATTACCGCCAATCAAGAAGAAGGCGAGAACAGCACGCCGGCACCTGCCATCATGACCAGCGACTCAGAGACAGACATCTCGGTACATACTTCAAGCACAACCTCAGAAGTAGAAGTTATAACTCGTCAGGCCACTTTTTTAGACGAATACCGAACGCTGAGGAGGGGGCGACAAACGGTGAACATAACCCCCCAACCAACACCGAAAGGGAGAGGCCAACGGGGACGAGGAAGAGGAAGAGGCAGGGGCGAAGCAAACAGCGACGCAGTCGACGAAAACACCAGATACAGAAAAAAAGAAAATGGAACAAAGCCAGTGGGAACCGGACGGGGCATGAGAAAGAGGAAGTAACCATGATGGACACAAACATGGTAAACAAAACAATTATTAACCTGACTAGTCGCACTCTTTCCTTTCTCGAAAAGAAGACACTATGTCTAGGGTTATCATTCTGTCCCACTGAAATGTTTGACTATTCTAACACAAGAATAGACATTTTCAAATTTGTTAGAAAACTTAAACTGACCAAATGGCATACTCTTAAAGGCAATACAGAACGCGGCCAACCTAGCACCAATCCCACCAACCTTACAGTTGGGGACATTGAAGTGCTAACTACCATGCAAGAACTAGAATGCAGCTACAATTCTGAAACCGAAGAGGTTGTCACAGATAGGGCTGCCAAGACCCCCTTCAAACCCCGATCTATCTTTTACCCGAACCTCCCGCATGATAACGTAGATACGTTTCACGAGGTGGTGACCAGGGCACTCACTGAGCACAGACACGCAAGATCTACACATAACTTTGTGGCAGGCAACTTGACTATGAAACAAAGAGCAATCATCTCATCGTTGGCTAATGATAAAGACATTGTCATCCGCCCCACGGATAAAGGAGGGAATATCGTTTTACTGAGTAAGAACATGTATATTGCTGAGGCACATAGACAATTGAATGATGGCAGATTTTATGAAAAAACCTCGATAGTATCATTACCACCTGGAGCAAACTCTCCAAATGGCAAGAAGATGGCCTCATTACATGGGAGGAATACCTATTCCTGAAAAAAGACTACCCCAAACTACCGATAATTTACTTTCTCCCGAAGGTGCATAAAAATCCTCCTGTTCCTCCAGGGAGACCCATTGTCTCATCCTTAGGGAGTGTCTTTGAAAACATTTCTAAGTATGTCGATTATTTCCTTCAGAACTATGTGACCACACTCCCTTCATATGTCAAGGACACGAAAGACTTTTTATGTAAAATTGATGGCATACAGTGGACATCGAATGACATGTTTATAACCATGGATGTCTCAAGTCTTTACACTATTATCGACCACGATCAAGGCGCCGTGCTTGTATCCACTTTCTTAATGCAAGAAACATTGTGTACTTAGAGCACACCAGGATGCTGATTGACATGATATACCTATGCTTACAGAACAATATTTTTATGTTTAATGGAGTACTGTTTAAACAAATACTGGGGACTGCCATGGGCACATGTTTTGCCCCAAGTTTTGTGGGCCTCTTCTTAGGCTTGTGGGAAATAGAGATCAGGAATGACACATGTCTCTCCCAGTATTTCAAAAGGGTCAAAACCTGGATGGGTTACATTGATGACCTTTTTTTAATATGGGAGGGCAGTGAAGAAGAGGCTAATGAATTCATTCAGAAACTCAACACCAATGCCTATAATATAGTACTCACACAGAACATTAACAGAGAAGAAATAGAGTTTCTGGACGTTAAAGTCAAAGCAGTTAACAACACACTTGAGACCAGACTATTCCGTAAAGAAACGGCTGGCAACAGTATTCTTCACGCTCTCAGCGGACACCCAGACACCCTTAAATGGAGCATTCCGTATGGGGAGTTGCTGAGAGCAAGAAGGAATTGTAGTACAGAAGACAACTACCAGATAGAAGAACAAATCATGATCAAACGCTTTAGAGACCGAGGGTACCCTGAATGGGTACTTAACAGAGCAGTCAACAAACTGAAAAACATTGACAGAACAAGTACTCTGTGTAACAAGGAGAAAAACACTAACTCCCATGAGACAAGAGTCATTTTGACATATAACAACAGTTCGCGTAAAATACAAAAAATCCTTAACGACAACTGGAATATCCTTAAGAGTGATAACATAGTAGGACCCACCATCAGTGATAGGCCCAGAATTACATATCGTAAAAGCCGCAGTCTCAGAGACATGCTCATGCAAGGGGATATTACAGAACGACAAATCACCAGCACACACAACCTCAAGGGTTTTTACCCTTGCGGACATTGTATGGCGTGCAAAGCTAGCCACATGGTTAAGGAATTCAGTATGCCACACTCTGAAAAGAAAAAAAACATTTCTCAATTCCTGACATGCAGTACTACATATGCGATTTACATCTTGACATGTCCTTGCAAAAAACGCTATGTAGGGAGCACTACGCACATGGCCAAGAAAAGGGTACTTGAACACCTCAGGGCCATAAATAACAAGAACCCCCAGTACCCGGTTGCCAGACATTTTGCAGAATATCACCTCTCCAACAGCTCACTTCTTAGTTACTTTGTTGTCGAACAAGTACTAGGCAGCCCTAGAGGGGGTAATAGGGAACTTAAGCTCAGGAAAAAAGAATCAAGATGGATTCTAGAACTTGAGACAAGATACCCGTATGGCCACAATTTAAATGAGGAATTAGCCACACACTTGATAGAAGAGTAGTGTTATTATGCATGTGTTCTTTCTTAGGAAGCTGCACATATGATCCATGCTGCTTGATGTATCAATATAACGTTTCTTGCATGAACCAGTTCCCATGAACCATTATATGTCAAGCTAGAGTTATATTTTAATGTTTTAATCCTATGTTTTCTTCTATTTCATTCACAGGAGGAAAGGAAGGGGCCCACCGAACACTTCCGGGCACTTCACGGGCCACCTAACCTTTTCTTCACCTCTAGAAGAGTGCACCACCAAAGTATAGATAAGATTTTTTCTTGTATTTCACTTATAGTCACCGCTTATGTTGTTTTTTTGTCTTTGGACAGTTCTGAGTAGACAGTAATGAGCCACTTGGCGCTAGGATGGAATTTCCTACAAGGAAATGGGTACGGACTACAGTATACCAGAACTGACCCCCCTATGAATTACATTGCCACTAGCGCATTTGTATTGAGTAAGCATGGAATACCCTGTATTGGCACATCACTCTGACATCTTGTCGGTTTACCCACTACATGCACTGTGCACTATCCTTGTCGTGAAATGCCCACTACAACATATACTTGAATGGGGGTTTCCAATATGGCCACCATATCTTGCACGCAGCCAACCCGGCTTCCTAGCAGGGTCACGCAGTGCGTGCTCGGCCATGCAATTAATGAGGTCTTTTCGCTGTATGCACATCCAGGCCCACGCACTCTGTGGTGTTTATGATCCATATTGTATGGCGATATCATTTTTGATGTCACAAATGAGCGTGGAATGCGCAGATGTACTCATGTATTTTACTTCAAATACTGCATTAATATAATAGCAATTTTTGTAAGTTATACAATCAACTGCGCAGATATATAACAAGATGTGCAGACAGGTATACGAATATTCGTACTTTATTTACATTTTGCAATGTTTTGGGCGCTCTAAGATGGCCGCCAATCTTTTTTGCATTGTCCTCTTTTGACTGCCATTATTATTACTATGTAAACTCACGATATGCACTGGGTTCCTCGTGTGATCAAGGAAGTTCTGCTTCCGAAACGCGTTACCTTTAACTTAATAAACTTTCGTTGTACGAGATTCTGAGAGCGCGTGTTATTGGCATAGTCGAAGATATATATATATATATTCACTGAAAAAACCATAGGTTTCAGGGACGTTATAGTTAGAAATTAGCATTTAAAAAAACCTTTGAAATTCACTGAAAAAACCATAGGTTTCAGGCACGCTATAGTTAGAAATTAGCATTTAAAAAACCGTAATCAGTGATGTCATCAGTGATGTTATCAGTGATGTCACTGACCATGTCATGAATGATGTAATATGTGATGTCATCAGCAGTGCATTGCGGGTGCACGAGTTATAGTTAGCTGAACTAACTATAACGGGGGAATTTCTATGGTTTTGTACGAGAGAAATGTCCAACTAACTATAACGTCCCTGAAACCTATGGTTTTTCCATGAATTTCTAAGGTTTTTTAAATGCTAATTTCTAACTATAACGTGCCTGAAACCTATGGTTTTTTCAGTGAATTTCAATGGTTTTTTAAATGCTAATTTCTAACTATAACGTCCCTGAAACCTATGGTTTTTTCAGTGAATTTCAAAGGTTTTTTAAATGCTAATTTCTAACTATAAAATACCCGTCGGGTTTCCATAGTGGTGGAGAAAGGTGAGCGTGGCCTCCGAAACACCTCTTAGCAATCCCACTGTGTGGGATTTACTGGAGGTAACAGGAGGAGTAGTTAGCCCCCAACATCAACCTTGGGGGCCAACTATCCTTTTTATTACCACCAGTAAGTCCCACACAGCAGGATTGCTAACTTCTTATATCAGGCCCCGCCCCCTCCCTCCACCACTGTGCAAACGTGCCCCCTAGTACGTTGTAAGTTGGGGGATTAAATCCCCTTGAATCCTGAGGGTCCCTGGGGGCCAACTAGCCCACCAGGTACCTCCAGTAAGTGCCACAGAGCTGCTTTGCAGAGAGGTTATCCAAGGCCACACCCCTTTTTACACCTCTCTGCAATGCAGCTCTGTGGCGTTTATTGGGATGAGCATATTATGCATTGGAGTCGTTACATAGACGACTTGTTTCTGATATGGAAGGGTTCAGAGGAGCAAGTTAATATGTTCATTAATAAGATCCAGAAGAATGCATTAAATTTAACTTTCACAAGTAATGTGAGCAACATCACTGTTAATTTTCTAGATCTGACGGTTTACATTAAAGGGGGCAAAATTGCAACGAAACTGTATAGAAAACCATCTGCAGCAAATACGTTGCTTCATGCAACAAGTTTCCATCCGACTAACTTAAAGAGAAGCATACCATTTGGGGAATGTTTAAGAACTAAGCGTAACTGTAGTGAGGAGGAGGAAACAAAGTTAGAATTCGAACATTTGACCAAGAGGTTTCCGAGTAGGGGGTACCCTGATGAATGGATTAGCACTGCAGTTTCGGAAGGCCTCAAAAAAGAAAAGAGAAGATATTCTGTTTGCTAAAGATAAGCAGAAAGCGAAAGATACAAGCAACCAATGTCGATTAATAACTAAGTTTAGCGTACAGCAAGACAAATTGAAAAGCATTCTTAATAGACATTGGCATGTGATCAAGAATGATCCAGTCTTGGGGAAGGAGATACCACGTAGACCACAAGTAACTTTTAGGCGTGTCAGATCTTTCAAGCAAGCTCTTGTTAGAAATACTTTGAGGAAACAACCAGTGAAGGAAACATGGTTAAGCAAGAAACAGGGGTTCCTTAAATGTTCAAAGTGTAAGGCATGTCGTTATGGAACCAATACTGATCGTTATAGAGTAGGATTGTCCAACGTGATGCGCAAAATCAAAGGCAAATTTAATTGCAAGACGGATTTTGCTATCTACGTCCTGCAGTGCCCTTGTGGCCCTGTGCGGTACGTGGGCAGCACAATCCTAGAAGTACATAAACGAGTGCTGCAGCATTTAAGGGCAATAAAAAATGGAGATCGTACATACCCTGTAGCTCGCCATTTTGAGAGGTTCCATGACAAAGATGTGAAATGATTTTCATACTATGTGGTTGATTCAGTGGCAAGAGATGTCCATGGTGGGAATAGAGAAAAAAAGCTTCGGAAATTAGAATCCCGCTATATTATTGAATTGAACACTAAGCAACCGGAAGGCCTTAATGTAGAAGAGAATCTTTATTCGCACTTGTAGATAAATCATTTATGTAATTAAATAATCTGCCCATGAAATCGCGAAATATAAACTGAGGTTTTTAAAGTGTATTATAGTATGTTTTAAATCACATAATTCACGTAACAGACACATTAGCAGTAGGCAATATCCTTAATGTAGATGTGTAAAGTATATTCATGCTGGCAGGGGTGATGAATTGGTATCTTGAGAAATGGATGAGGTTAAGTAAGAGCCCACTGGGGCTTGATTGAAGATCATGATATGCGCGGTATGCCCACTTGGGCAGTATCCTTGTATTGCAGTATTGTAGTATTGCTGTACTGCTGATTATCAAAATCAAAAGATGGTCGGAATGTGTATATGCAACAATGAATTTTATCATTGAATTTTGGATTTTTGCTATAATTTGGCTTTTCCCTGTCTCAAATGTAAAGATGTTCAAAATTCATCCTGCGGTAGTGAATCGTATAAATGTCATGAATTGCGATGACTACTATTTTCAACAAATCATACAACACATTAGGAAAATGTAAAAGAAACTACGAGTTTGTTTTCACTGTTTTCTGTTTTGTAGTTTTGCACGTGACACGTATCAACCACGCATTATTTAAAAATGGTTGCTCCCATTGCTTCTGTTATCGGTGAACATGGCTGCTGGGCAGCCGAAACGCGTTCGATGGGGCCGAAATAAAATAATTTGACCAGCTACACGAGGCGTCGTCATCCTTGAGTGAGAGGATTGAATGCGCATATATATATATATATATATATATATATATATATATATATATAATGCAAAAAGAGTTGCCTCTAGGTGGGATGCACTCCCAGGTGGAAATTACGCCAAAGCAAGGGCACACGCCATGAACAAAGTCCTTTTCTGGTTTCCTGCCAGACGCATTTCGGGCCAACGCCCTCTTCAGTGGCAGACCATGTGACGTGACGGCGTGCGGCAACCACCAGTAAATCCCCGTAATAATTATGCTCAGGTGAACCACCTGAAGCAATGCTTCCTGGGACTGGTGGTTCAGTAAAACCCAAGTGGGTCGCCGCCGGCACTCACATTAAAAAATGTCTTTAAAAGGATTGCCGATGTGCGCGCCGGCACCCCTGCATATAACAGGCACCTCCTGTTCCACCGTTAGCTGCCCCAATAAAGCAGCCGCGGGCCCGCAAGTGTTTCGCGGTGGTGCAATCCCGCGACCAGGCAGGCCGCTATACAAAATGCAAAAAGAGTTGCCTCTAGGTGGGATGCACTCCCAGGTGCAAATTACGCCAAAGCAAGGGCACACGCCATGAACAAAGTCCTTTTCTGGTTTCCTGCCAGACGCGTTTCGGGCCAACGCCCTCTTCAGTGGCAGACCATGTGACGCGACGGCGTGCGGCAACCACCAGTAAATCCCCGTAATAATTATGCTCAGGTGAACCACCTGAAGCAATGCTTCCTGGGACTGGTGGTTCAGTAAAACCCAAGTGGGTCGCCGCCGGCACTCACATTAAAAAATGTCTTTAAAAGGATTGCCGATGTTCGCGCCGGCACTCCTGCATATAACAGGCACCTCCTGTTCCACAGTTAGCTGCCCCAACAAAGCAGCCGCGAACCCGCAAGTGTTCGCGGGGTAGGCAATCCCGCGACCAGGCAGGCCGCTATACAAAATGCAAAAAGAGTTGCCTCTAGGTGGGATGCACTCCCAGGTGGAAATTACGCCAAAGCAAGGGCACACGCCATGAACAAAGTCCTTTTCTGGTTTCCTGCCAGACGCGTTTTGGGCCAACGCCCTCTTCAGTGGCACTGGTGGTTGCTGCATGCCGGCACGTCACATGGTCTGCCACTGAAGAGGGCATTGGCCCGAAACGCGTCTGGCAGGAAACCAGAAAAGGACTTTGTTCATGGCGCACAGAGGCGTATCGGCAACCGCCTTTCTCAATGATTGATCATTGAGAAAGGCGGTTGCCAAAACGCGTCTGTGCGTACTTGTACCCCATTAAAATCTGGGTCAACCTGCTCCAGCGAGTGCTGGTATTTCTTTACCCTGGAGCCTTGATATATAATATATATATATATATATATATATATATATATATATATATAATATATATATATATATATATATATAATTATATATATATAGATAGATAGATAGATAGATATAGATATATGAAAGCACTTGCATAAAGTCTGGTTACGTCTACTAGACAGGGTCTATGTGAGTAACAGGTGCAGGTCCCCCATAAGTCCAAGTGAGTGTGTGGTTCTCTGGATGATGTCAGCAGTGATGTCATCAGTGATGTCATTTTAGATGTAATCAGTGATGCCACTGACCATGTCATCAGTGATGTAATATGTGAGGTCATAAGCAGTACATTGCGGAGGCGTAAGTTATAGTTAGCTCAGGTAACTCTAACTGCTGAATTTCACTGGTTTTGTATGAGGGATATCTGAGTCTAACTATAACGTCCCTGTAACCTTTGTTTTTTTCCAATGAATTTCCAAGGTTTTTTAAATTCTATTTCCTAACTATATCATCCCTGTAACCTTTGGGTTTTTTCAGTGAATTTCTAAGGTTTTTCCAAATCTATTTCCGAACTATAACATCCCTATAACCTTTAGTTTTTTAAGTGAATTTCTATGGTTTTTTAGCTGGTAGTCACATTTGCAGAGTACTGGAGAAAGGGGACCAGCTCTCAGAAATCCCACTGTAAGGGACTTACTGGAGGTAACAGGAGGGTTCTTGGCCCCCAAGGTCCCTCAGCATCCAAGAGCACTTCATACCCCAACCACAATTGCTCCAGGACGCACGTTTGCAGAGTGGTGGAGAAAGGTGGCGTGGCCTCTGAAGTCCTCAAACCAGTCGCTCTCTTTGGAACTTACAGGCGGTAACAGGAGAGGTAGTTGACCCCCAAGGACCCTCTGGAGCCAAGGGGACTTCAATCCCTCAACCAGCAGTGCGCCAGGAGGCGTGTTTGCAGGGTGGTGGAGAAAGGGGGCGT
Source organism: Calotriton arnoldi (assembly GCA_963921515.1). NCBI lineage: Eukaryota > Metazoa > Chordata > Amphibia > Caudata > Salamandridae > Calotriton > Calotriton arnoldi. The sequence continues at coordinate 1,313,335 of CAWUFW010004737.1, forward strand.
GGATTCCGACAACCTCTCAGCAATCTCGCTGTGTGGCACTTACTGGAGGTAATAGGGGTAATTGATGCCCAAAAACTTTTAGCGGCCAAGGGGACTTCATCTCGCCACCAGTATTGCACCAGGAGGCGCATTTGCAGAGTGGTAGAGAAATGGGGCATGGCCTCTGAAGACCTCTCAGCAATCCCATAGTGTGGGACTTACTGGAGGTAACAGGATGTGTAGTTGACTCCCAAGGACCCCCTGGAGCCAAGGAAACTTCATCCCCCAACCAGCAGTTCGCCAGGACGTGGGTTTGCAGAGTGGTGGAGAAAGTGGGGCATGGCCTCCATCAACCTCGCAGCAATCACACTGTGTGGGACTTACTGGAGGTAACAGGAGGGGTAGTTGTCCTCCAAGGACCCTCAGCAGCCAAGGTGACTTCATCTCCCCACCAGTATTGCGCCAGGAGTTGCGTTTGCATAGTGGTAGAGAAAGGGAGCGTGGCCTCTGAAGACCTCTCAGCAGTCCTCACAGTGTGGGACTTACTGGTGGTAACAGGAGGGCTTGTTGGCCCCCAAGGACCCCTCCGGAGCCAAGAGGACTTTATCCCCCAACCAGCAATGCGTTTCCAGAGTGGTGAAGAAAGGGGTGGTGCCTCCACCGACTTGCTGTCTTAAAAAATATTCTTTCTCTTTTCAAGGAGGGAGGCCATGGGGACCCCATCCCTCGGGGACCTCGGGGCCCGGCCTATACTGTTGGTACCCTGGTCCCACCCAGGGCACACACTTTCTAGTGTTGGGGACCGCGGAGGGAGCCTCAAGGCCCCATGGTCCCTGCACACTCCCCGCCTCCTGCGGGAGCCAGCATTGCTGTGACACAGAGCTGCTAACATGCAGTTCCATCTGTGTCAAAGTGATTGTGCTCGCTTACAGCAAGGGAGAGCATTTTCTTTGCTCTTGCTTGTTGAAAGTGAGCACAGTTTGCTATGGCTTGGCGGCAGCGGTAAAGCTGCCGTCAAACCATAGCAAACAGCTATGTTCGGGGGGAGCGCCCCGGGACATCATAACAGGAGCCGGCCCTGGTGGGGTAGCAGTCCCCAGGCCCATCTTTGGCTCCAGGAGGGGGGCAGCGCAGCCCCCCTCCAATCTTCCCTTTAGCCCCAGGGAGGTGATGGTCCGAGGGCCGGGAGTCCATAATGGACCCCCTGCATTTTATTATTTGAGAAATTAACGTAGTAATACGGGGGCGTGTGCATCCCCTGCAGCCCTGGAGACCCCCACCTCCTGGGGCTCAAATAATATAATGGAAAGGGTCCATTGAGGGGGTCCCCTCCCAGAGCCAAAGAAGACCCTTAGGAAACCAACCCCCAGGGCCGGCACCTGCTATGTCCCGGGATGCCCACCCCTGGGACATAGCTGTTTGCTATGGCTTGGCGGGAGCTTTACCGTTCACGCCAACCCATTGCAAACTGTGCACTGCTTTGAGCAAGCGAGAGCATTTTGCTCTCGCTTGCTCAAAGCAGAGCACAGTTGCTTTGATAGAGAGGGAGCTGCATGTCAAAGCAATGTCGGCTCTCACAGGAGGTGTGGAGCCGGCCCACTGCAGTCTCCATCATTGCTCAGTGGGTGCTCTGGGTGGGACCAAGGCACCCACAACTGAGGCAGGGCCCCGGGGGATAGGGTACCTGGGGCCAAAATCGGTCCAAGAGGGGGGCCGTGTAGCCCCACTCCCCCACTGAAAAAAGGCCTGGCACTGGGGGATGGGGTCCCTGGAGCTGAAAATGCCCAGGGAAGGGGGGCCATGCAGCCCCGTTCCCTAAAATATATATTTTTCAAAAAGGAAAAAAACCTCCAGCAAGTCACCAGAGCCCCCGCCCCCTTCACCACTACTCTGCAAATGTGCCTCCTGGCACACAACTGGTTGAGGGATGAAGTGCCCTTGGATGCAGAGGGTCCTTGGGGGCCAACAAGCCCTCTGTTACCTCTAGTAAGTACCACACAGTGGGATTGCTGAGAAGTCATCGGAGGCCATGCCCCCTTTCTCCACCACCCTGCAAAGGCACCTCCTGGCACACTACTGGTTGGGGGATGAAGTCATCTTGGCTGCAGAGAGTCCTTGAAGAACAATAAGCCCTCTTGTTACCTCCAGTAAGTACCACATTGTGGGATTGCTGGGAGGTGTTTGGAGGCCACTCCCCTTTCTCTACCACTCTGCAAACGCACCTCCTGGCACACTACTGGTGGGGAGATGAAGTTCCCTTGGCTGCTGAGGGTCCCTGGGGTCCAGCTACCCATCCTGTTACCTCCAGTAAGTCCTACACAGCTGGATTGCTGAGAGGATGTCGGAGGCCACGTCCCCTTTCTCCACCACTCTGCAAACGTACCTCCTGGTGCACTCCTGGTTAGGGGATGAAGTCCCCTTGGCTCCGGGAGGTCCTTGGGGGCCAACTACCCCGCCTATTACCTCCAGTAAGTTCCACAGAGCGCGATTGCTGTAAGGACTTCGGAGGCCATGCACCCTTTCTCCACATCTCTGCAAACAAGCCTCCTGGGGCACTACTGGTTGGAGGATAAAGTCCTCTTGGATGCTGAAGGACTTTGGGGGAAAGATGCCCCCCTGTTACCTCCAGTAAGTCCCTTACAGCGGTATTCTTGAATGCTGGTCGGAGGCCCGCTCCCTTTCTCCACCACTCTGCAAATGCGACTACCAGTTAAAAAACCATGGCAATTCACTTAAAAAAAACAAAGGTTACAGGGATGTTATAGTTTGGAAATATATATGGAAAAACCTTAGAAATTCACTGATAAAACCAAAGGTTACAGGGACGTTATGTGATTTGTCATTTGGGATGTCAACAGTGATGTCACTGACCATGTTATGAGTGATGAAATATGTGAGGTCATAAGCAGTGCATTGCGGGGCATAAGTTATAGTTAGCTCAGGTAACTATAACTGTGAATTTCTGCAGGTTTTGTCCGCAGGGAAATGCTGAGTCTACCTATAACGCTCCCTGTAACCTATGGTTTTTTCGGTGAATTTCTAAGGTTTTAAATGCTATATCCTAACTATAATGTCCCTGTAACCTTTGTATTTTTTCAGTGAAAAAAAAATATATATATATATATATATATATATTCACTGAAAAACCATAGGTTTTAGGGGCGTTATAGTTAGAAATTAGCATTTAAAAAACCTTTGAAATTCACTGAAAAAACCATAGGTTTCAGACACGTTATAGTTAGAAATTAGCATTTAAAAAACCTTTGAAATTCACTGAAAAAACCATAGGTTTTAGGGACAGTTATAGTTAGTTGGACATTTCACTCGTACAAAACCCGTGAAATTCCCCTGTTATAGTTAGTTCAGCTAACTATAACTCGCGCCCCGCAATGCACTGCTGATGACGTCACATATTACATCACTCATGACATGGTCAGTGACATCACTGATGACATCACTGATGACATTCAAATGACATCACTGATGACATCATCCAGTGACTGTGTGTTTCTGTAAAGTTTAAATATTTTTAATATATATAGGAAAAGACGTATTGAAGAATGAGTGGGTGTCTAAGTGTCTGTATGGATGATTTAGTAGGTGCGTGACTGACTCTATAAGTGAGTGATTTAACGTATCTTACTGAATGCATGGGTTAGTGACTAAACTGGGTGAATGTCTGTATCCGTCTGTCTGTTGCTGTGTAAGTGGCTGCATGTGTTTGTGAATAGCTACATGAGTGTCTATATGAGTTATTGAATGGTTCTCTGAGTATCTGTATGGGTGCCTCAGTGTTTGTGTGGGAGGGGTGTGTGCGACTCTGTGCATAGATGTGTGAGTGGGTGATTCACTGGGTGGATGGTTTCAAGAGTGTATGGGTGGGTAAGTGTGTGTAAGAGTGTGTGTAAGAGTGTGTTAGTGAGTGAATATATGTCCCAGTGGTACATGTGTGAGTAACTACATATGTGAAAGGCAGTATATATGTGTGTTGGAGTATATAAATAGCTATAAGCTAGAGTGAGTGATTGTGATAGTGGCTGTATGGATGAGTGTGTGCTTGTATCAGTGATTGTATAAGAGCGTAACAATGTGGTAGTATTTGTATGATTAAGTGAGCTGGTGTGTGTATAACTGTATAGGTGAGTAAATGGCAGTGTGTTTAATTATTTGCATGACTGACTAGGTGTGTGAGTACCTCTATGGATGAGTGGCGGTGTTTGAGTGTCTATATAGGAGTAAGAGTGCATATGATAGTCCTGTACTGAGTGACCATAAGTATGAGTGACTGTACGGGTGAGTGAGTGGATGTGTGTGTGTAGACCTAAGAATCAGTGAGTGGGTATGTAGTTATTGGTGTTGGAGTGTCTATGGTTTTGCGAATGGCAGTCTGTAATTTAGATTGGGTATATCAAAGGTTATATTAGGGTGTGAGGAGGTGCATCAGATTATCACGTGGATGATGTCATCAGTGATGTCATTTGAGATGTCATCAGTGATGTCATCAGTGATGTCACTGACCATGTCATGAGTGATGTAATATGTGACGTCATCAGCAGTGCATTATGGGCGCGAGTTATAGTTAGCTGAACTAACTATAACAGGGGAATTTCACGGGTTTTGTACGAGTGAAATGTCCAACTAACTATAACTGTCCCTAAAACCTATGGTTTTTTCAGTGAATTTCAAAGGTTTTTTAAATGCTAATTTCTAACTATAACGTGTCTGAAACCTATGGTTTTTTCAGTGAATTTCAAAGGTTTTTTAAATGCTAATTTCTAACTATAACGCCCCTAAAACCTATGGTTTTTTCAGTGAATTTCAAAGGTTTTGTAAATGACAATTTTTAAATGTATTAATTGTTATATTTATTTTTTTGATACTGATTTACTACATTTTTTAAAACTATTTATTTTTATATATTTTATTTATTAAATTACATTGTAATTACATTATACATTACATTACAAAATATACTTTCTCAGAATGAATTACTTTAGTTTAAATAGTTTGCAAATAGGCAATAGAGTTTTAAGTACAGTAGTTACAGTTGTTGCAATGGGCAACACAATTTCAAACACAATGCAACATTGAGCTCAATGTGAATTTCTAGTTAAATGCAATTAGTTACTTTATGGATTACTTTTTCTAACCACAGGACTGGATCCTAGATTCAGTCCTGGGACATCTCCTGTAAACAGTTGAGTAAAAGCGTTTTGGTTACAGTAGTGATTTTTAAGGAATATTATTGTATTTTAAAAGTTGACACTTAGAAACTTTTTCACATAGAATCACCAATGTTATCCTATGGGAGGAAATTCACTTAGCAGGTAAGTAGTGTTATCGTTACTTTTTCTTACTCAGTGTTGGATCCTGGATCCAGCACTGGTGCATCTCCTGTAAACAGTTGAAAGAATGCGTTTAAGTCATACAGGCGATTTTTAAGGAATATTTGTAATTTGTGAAAATCGACACTTTGAAACTTTTCTGCTGAAAACCAGACAATGGATTCCTATGGAAGGAAATGTAAGTTACTGGTAAGTACGGTTAGAATTACTTTTCAGGGTCAGTGCTGGGCTAAAAGATGCAGCACTGGGTTCTCTCCTGATAACAGGTGAGTAAATTGGAATTCGTACTTTGGCTGATTTTAGAGGAATATTATAAAGTTCCAAAACTCCACACTTAGAAGAATTTCCAAGTGAAACCAGTCAATGTTAGCCTATGAAGGAAATTCAAGTTACCGGTAAGTACGGTTAAAATTACTTTTCAGGACCAGTACTGGGCTGAAAGATGCAGCACTGAGGTCTCTCCTGATAACAGGTGAGTAAATCAGAATTCGGATTTCGGCTGATTTTAGAGGAATATTTGTATGTTTCAAAAATCAACACTTAGAAACTTTTTCAGCAAAAAGCAGGCAATGATATCCTATGGAAGGAAATTCAAGTTACTGGTAAGTACGGTTAAAATTACTTTTGAGGATCAGTACTGGGCTGAAAGATGCAGCACTGAGGTCTCTCCTGATAACAGGTGAGTAAATCGGAATTCGTATTTCGGCTGATTTTAGAGGAATATTTGTAAAGTTCCAAAACTCCACACTTAGAAGAATTTCCAAGTGAAACCAGTCAATGTTAGCCTATGGAAGGAAATTCAAGTTACTGGTAAGTACGGTTAAAATTACTTTTGAGGATCAGTACTGGGCTGAAAGATGCAGCACTGAGGTCTCTCCTGATAACAGGTGAGTAAATCGGAATTCGTATTTCGGCTGATTTTAGAGGAATATTTTAAAGTTCCAAAACTCCACACTTAGAAGAATTTCCAAGTGAAACCAGTCAATGTTAGCCTATGGAAGGAAATTCAAGTTACTGGTAAGTACGGTTAAAATTACTTTTGAGGATCAGTACTGGGCTGAAAGATGCAGCACTGAGGTCTCTCCTGATAACAGGTGAGTAAATCGGAATTCGTATTTCGGCTGATTTTAGAGGAATATTTTAAAGTTCCAAAACTCCACACTTAGAAGAATTTCCAAGTGAAACCAGTCAATGTTAGCCTATGGAAGGAAATTCAAGTTACTGGTAAGTACGGTTAAAATTACTTTTCAGGACCAGTACTGGGCTGAAAGATACAGCACTGAGGTCTCTCCTTATAACAGGTGAGTAAATCGGAATTCGTATTTCGGCTGATTTTAGAGGAATATTTGTATGTTTCAAAAATCAACACTTAGAAACTTTTTCAGCAAAAAGCAGGCAATGATATCCTATGGAAGGAAATTCAAGTTACTGGTAAGTACGGTTAAAATTACTTTTGAGGATCAGTACTGGGCTGAAAGATGCAGCACTGAGGTGTCTCCTGATAACAGGTGAGTAAATCGGAATTCGTATTTCGGCTGATTTTAGAGGAATATTTTAAAGTTCCAAAACTCCACACTTAGAAGAATTTCCAAGTGAAACCAGTCAATGTTAGCCTATGGAAGGAAATTCAAGTTACTGGTAAGTACGGTTAAAATTATTTTTCAGGACCAGTACTGGGCTGAAAGATGCAGCACTGAGGTCTCTCCTGATAACAGGTGAGTAAATCGGAATTCGTATTTCGGCTGATTTTAGAGGAATATTTTAAAGTTCCAAAACTCCACACTTAGAAGAATTTCCAAGTGAAACCAGTCAATGTTAGCCTATGGAAGGAAATTCAAGTTACTGGTAAGTACGGTTAAAATTACTTTTCAGGACCAGTACTGGGCTGAAAGATACAGCACTGAGGTCTCTCCTGATAACAGGTGAGTAAATCGGAATTCGTATTTCGGCTGATTTTAGAGGAATATTTGCACAATGGTGAAGGGAGGGGGCGGGCCTGAGGTGACATCTGTGCAAACGCGCCTCGTGGCGCGTTTTAAGTTGGGGGATTAAGTCCCCTTGAATCATGAGGGTCCCTAGGGGCCAACTAGCCCACCAGGAACCTCCAGTATGCCAGGGGCTGCGTTGCAGAGAGTGTAGAGAGGCCACACCCCTTTACACCTCTCTGCAACGCAGCTCTGTGGCGCTTTCTGGATGTACCTGTTGGGCTAGTTGGCTCTCAGGGACCCTCAGGATTGAAGGGGATTTAATTCCCCATCTTAAAACGCGCCACGGGGCCTGTTTGCACACATGTCACCTGAAGCCCCGCCCTCCCTTCACCACTGTGCAAACGCGCCCTTGGCGCGTTTTAAGTCGGGGGATTAACTCCCTTGAATCCTGAGGGTCCCTGGGGTGCAACTAGCCCACCAGCTACCTTCCATTAAGCGCCACAGAGTTGCGTTGCAGAGAGGTGTAAAAAGGGCGTGGCCTCTGTACACCTCTCTGCAAGGCAGCTCCCTGGCGCATACTGGAGGTTCCTGGTGGGCTAGTTGGCCCCCAGGGACCCCCAGTATTGAAGGGGAATTACTTTCATCTGCAAACGCGCCAGTGGGCGCGTTTGCAGAGTGGTGAAGGAAGGGGCGGGCCTGCGGGCCCGATCGTTTTTTTTGTTTTTTGTTTTTTTCTGAAGGGGGCTGTGTGGCCCCCTTCCTTTTTCCTATTTTTGGGCCCTGGGGACCCCATCCCCCAGGGCCTTACCCCCTTTTTTTTTTTTTTTAATTAAACGGGAAGGGGGCCGCGTGGTCCCCTCCCGTGGCCGAATCCTGCCCCGGGGACCCCATCCCACGGGGCATGGCCACACTTTTAAATTAATTTTTAAGGAGGGGGGCTGCGTGGCTCCCCTCCTCAGGCCTCCTCTTGCCCCGGGGACCCCATCCCCCGGGGCAGGCCTTTTTATTTTTATTTTTATTTTTTAATTATTTCTGGGGAGGGGGCCGCGTGGCCCCCTCCCGGGCCACTTATGGCCCCGGGACCCCATCCCCCGGGCCTGGCCTCTTGTTGGGGACTGTGGGGGTCCCCAAACCCCCACAGTCCCGCCGGCTCCCCGTGTCCTAAGGGAGCCGGCATTGCTTTTCCACATGGGGAGCAGCTAACATGCTGCTCCCCATGTGGAAAGCAATTGTCTTTGGATATTGAAGCGAGAGCAGGTTTCCTGCTCTCTCTTCCAATATCCAAGCAGTTTGTAATGACAGGACGGGAGCCGCGAGGCTCCCGTCCTGTCATTGCAAACAGCAGTGTCCCGGGGTAGGCACCCCGGGACACTGCAGGAGCCGGCCCTGGGGGTGGCGGTCCCCAGGGCCACCACAGGCTCCAGGAGTGGGGCCGCGCGCCCCCTCCCCAGATCAGCACAGCCCCGGGAGGTGGTGGTCCCTGGGCTTCGGGGGTCCAAAACGGACCCCCATTTTAAATGTGTTAGTGCCCCGGGAGGTGGCGGTCTCGGGCGTGTGGGGGCTCGAGCCCCCCACACAGGAAATTAAATAAAAAAAGAAGCCCCGGGAGGTGGTGGTCTCAGGGCTGCGGGAGGGCCGAGTGCCCTCCCGCACCATTTTAAAATGAAAGCCCCGGGGGTGGCGGTCCTCGGGCTTGGGGGCCCTTTGAGGCCCCCCATACATAAATTTAACCCCTCACCATGCCCCCGGGACTTGGGCCACCCGGGGGCAAATACAATCGAAGCGCGGAGACCGCGCTTCGATTATTTTTTTTTTCGGCAGGATCCGCGCACCCTGAGCGCATCCTGCCGATTTAAAAAAAAAAAAAAAATGCTTTTTTCTGCCCAGGGGGTCCTTATGGGACCCCCTGAGCAGACCTAGGGGGTCAGGGTGTTTCTACCCTGCTCCCTTTGTGCGCTTTGCGCACTTAGCTTCTGTCCCTCGGTTCTACCGAGGGATAAAATGGCTGCCAACATTTCCTGAATCGGAATGTTGACAGCCAGCTGACAGCCAATTAACATGCAGCTCGTGGATCGGGACGGTGCGCGCAGGGTGCGCTCAGGGTGCGCGGATCCTCCGTGCCCATAGATATATATGTACTTTTACTTTTGATTTTCTCAGCAACTACTGAACGGATTTACACCATTTAACAAAAGGGTTCTTTCTGAACCAAGAACTACCTCTTTGCCAAATTTGGTGTAATTCCGTCTCAGCAGTTCGGGCTGTAGCCGTGTCTAAAGTTTCCTATGGAAAATGAATGGGGAAAACGCGCTTTGGGACCCCCTTTTTCTCGGCCCCGCTTGACGAATCACCCCGAGACTTTCAGGGTAGGAGCGGACCGGAGCGCCCCACAAAGTTTGAAAATTTTGCGAAGATACGTCAACCGGCAAGAGAGTTATTTCAAATAGAATGTCGCGGATTTCCTATGGAAAATAGGTTCTAACTATAACTATCTACTGGCGACCGCCAGTAGATAATATATATATATATATATATATATATATATATATATATATATATATATATATATATGTATATATATATATATATATATATATATTAGTTAATTATCTTCACCCATGTCCATGACATGTTTCGGCCACCAACAATGGCCTTGCTCACATACACGATGCATCGCTAACCAAATAATTATATATTCTCATCACATGATTAACATGCAAAAACAATGGCAACTGAAAAAAGACTGCTTGTTTGTCAAACAACCAGTACTGATCAAATGAACAAACCAGTGAAAATACACTAGTCGACAATTAATGCAAATTGCAGCAATTATAAGATTTCATATTAAAGAACACAAATGTAAAAAATCTATTCAGGCTTATAACCAAGGCATATCTCCCAATGTTATAAAAAGATCATAGATGATCACTCATATACTGTGCAACAACTGCAGAAGTGTGTTTGATTGAAAAAGGATCACAATTATATTTGGTATATAAATATATACGTGCCTATTCACATGAACAATGGCTCATAAGAGAACAAGTCCTGTTAAAAATATATTGCATTGACAATCTAATTGAGCCCATAGTGAGCTTACTATGTATTCTTCATTCCACCTTCGGACTGTTTAACACCATATTAGGACTGTCTATTATATCGTTCCTGTTGTCAAAAATATCTGTAGTACACAATCGTCAATAATCAAATAATTTCACAAATACACAACCCACTCTATAAAGAATATTTTTGTTTCATTGGACAAAGCCTATAAATTATACATATATATTTGCAGCAGTCTAAAAATAATGGTTATAAAGCCAAATCTGTGTTGCCAATAATTAAAGTGCTAAGTATTAAAAGTGCTCAGTGTTTAAAGTGCATTTTTATAAAAAGTGCATATTCAGGGACGTTACCCAGCAGCTATATCTATGTGCATCAATAATGATTATTACATAAACCAATCTTACAAATCTTAAAAAATCCAGTGGTATCCTATGTACTGTAACCTATAATACTCAACTATAATTTTGTAATATTTATAAGATGTTATGGAGATCTTCACTGGTTTTGAGGCCTTTAGGCGATTTAGAATCTATTTATAGAATGAAGCGGGTCTCTAACTGGTGTAACAGTTTTTCACGATTACCCCCTCCTCTCAAAACAGGTATTGCGCCTATAACATAATACTTCAAACATTTGAGATTATTGTCATGCACTTGTTTGAAGTGGGGCGCCACCGGGTAGGTAGGGTCCGAATTAACAATTGCCCTCAGATGTTGTAAGATTCTCACGTGCACTTGTAGCTTGGTGCTTCCCACGTACCGAAGCCCACAAATGCACTCTAGGACTTAAACAGCAAAATCTGTTTTACATGTGTAGAGACCTTCTAACTCCACCAGTTTTGGTCTAAACGCTGTGCTATGATTTGAAGTATTGACCCCAAACCGGAATGCCCTACAGGAGCTACATTTGAAGAAACCCTTTCTAGAAGTAGACCAGTTTGTATTATCACCTATTTCAGGGCTGCTCTTGACTAATGCATTCCTCATTGAAAAAGCTCGACAAAAAGTGACATTGGGTTTCTTAGGAAGAATCGGGCCTATAGTAGGATCAGTTAATACTCTTGCCCATTGACTGTTAATGATCAATCTGATTAATCTTTCTTGTTTGCTGTAGGTAGTGATTAATCTGATACTGATCTCATCACCTTGATTAGTAAATCGAGGGTCTTGCCTCTGGTTGATGTTTGTTTGTACTCCAAAAAGAATGGATTCCCTAGTCTTATCAATGGCTTTTTTCATCACCCTTTCAATGGTGCTTATTGCATACCCTTGTTTCATAAATCTTTCTCTGTCCTCATATTGGCATTGGGCTAGATCACTCTCTGAGCTACAGATCTTATGTAGTCTCAGCATCTCCCCATATATGATGCTGTTTTTTAAATGCTGGGATGAAAACTGGATGCGTGGAGTGTGGAATTACCCGCTGTACTTTTACTGTGTAATTTGGATTCAAGTTTGTTGTTGTTGTTGATGTACATCTGCACATCCAAAAATTCAATAGCTTGTGCATTCATGTGCACAGTGAATTCCAAATTCATTGTATTTGAATTAATACGTTCCACAAATCTACTGGCACTCTCCATAGTTCCCTTCCAAATCACAAACACATCATCTATAAAATGCAACCAGCACACCACATGTTCTTCCCAATCTGTGTGGTGGTTTACCATGAGTACCCACTCTTCCCACCAGCCCACACGTAAACATGCTTAGCTAGGGGAGAAGCAGGCACCCATGGCAACCCCCCTCAATTGATGAAAGACCTCATTGCCAAACAGAAAAAAATGATTAAACACTAGTTGATCATAGTCAATAACATTTTGTTGTGATTTTACAATTGTATAGGTCTGTTCCTGAGGTAATGCTCCACCGCTTTGAGTCCATCCCTGTGTTCAATACTAGTATAAAGGGAGGTTTTATCTAATGTCATTAGTATATACTCATCTGACCAGGGAATATCATATACCCGCTTTCAAAAAAGTCACTGGTGTCCTTGATGTACGATGGTAAATTGATGACATATTCTTGAAGAAAATAGTCCACATACTGAGATATCCTTTCAAAAAGGCCATTCTTGGATGAGATAATTGGTCGTCCAGGTACCGGAGACGTTCCTTTATGAAATTTTGGAATAAAATAAAGGACAGGCATGATGGGAAAATCATTGCTCAAAAACTGATGTTCATCTTTGGAAATTGAGCCATCTCGTTTCCACCTGATCAAATCCTCTTTAAATTCACTTTTAATCTTCCTCACGTGTTGCATATTAGATCTTTTGTAGCATCTGGAGTCATCCAGATGTCTATGTGCCTCTTTAAGGTACTCTTTTTTTGGCCAGAGTACAATGTTCCCACTTTTATCAGATTTGTTAATTACAATTTGGTTGTTCTTTTGTAATTTGCACATCATAACGTGGTATTGCCTCTCTTGAAATTTATATTTCCTCATTTATGTATAGGTTTTGCAATTAAGTGTCTTGATTTCTTCCACCCCACGGTCATTGAAGATATCCACCGCATCACGTGGCATCATATGTATAAAGGTGGATGCAGGCTTAAATGGACTCCTGATTGTAACCGATGTAAAAATATCTTCTTCCTGCATGACATGTTAGGTGGATGCTGTCGTGCCGTTAGTATCTTCCTCATTTTGCAGCTCATGTAACACATGCAACGTTTGAACGTCAGATACTTGCAAGTTATCAGAGCTGACTTCATTGTCCGATGTTCCCCTGTTAGTTGGATTAGAGTGTTGTTTTTGCTTATGGTAGTTAACAAGTTTAAGTTTCCTAATAAACTTAAAAATATCAACATGGGTTTGACTATAATTGAAGTTGCTCTCGGGGCAATAGGTCAAACTCAGAGATAGTAATTGGATCACTGCTTGGTTCAGGACAATATTGGATAAATTGATAACCGTGTTGTCATTCTTTTTCACTTGCGTCTCCATTTCTTTCCTTGTTGTTTCTTGTTCTTTGCATTTGTTGAGCTTTCTCCTTTCCCATCATTTCTTGTTTCGTCTTTTCCTTGTTTGTTATTTGGATTGCGTGGACGAAGTGTTTGTCGACCGATCCTGCCGTACAAAAATCCAACTCCTCAGCGAGTGTTAAATTGCCAGGGCCAACCCTCTCTGGCCTGATGACACTCTGCCATCTTCTGAGTCTGTTTCGCTTTCTAGAGCGAACTGAGATCGGACACTGAAGTTGCATTGGCTACCTGGTTATTGATTTTATCATTTTGTCCTGCTATGTTGCAGTTGGTGAGACGTTGCCTTTTGATAGAATCACATTTTTTAGAAAAGTAAAAATCTGCCCAGTTTCATAGTCAGTTGTATCCCTGGCAAATTTGTAGGCTTTTCTTGTTTTAATCACATCTTCATGTTTTTTAAGTCTTTCTATTATCTCGCCGCAACTTTTAGATATCAGTTCCCTTTGGTCAGGGATGTCCAATTCAATATTAATGCGTCAATCGCCTTCTGAAGGACTTCTCGGTCTATTTCCGCATATTTGATGAGTATTTAAACTAGTCTCATTGAAGCTTCTAAATTACTTTCAGCCCAATCCTTGAGCATCAAGGGGTTCGGATATTCAAAACTAGGTGCAAGCATAATTCTTAATCCTGGCGGTATACGTCCTACTTCCTAATATTTCTGATATTTCTGGAGCGAATTTCTCTCCCACCATTTCGTTAGTTCATTTTTCATGTTGTTTTCTAATGCCCTCAATATATGCACATATATATATATATATATATATATATATATATATATATATATATATGTAGATAGATAGATAGATAGATAGATAGATATAGATATATATATATAGATATATAGATATATTTACTTACTTTTGGCCAGAAATACCAACACTTTTGTTCTTGTGCAAAATCACCAAAAGTAATGCGAACTGGTGCTAAGTGTTGATTTGTTATTCACTTTCCATCTCAAAACGTGTTTTGTGTTAGAAAGCTGGCTAAAAGTAATGCAAGTAGCACTTTATTGGTACATAGGCATTCCCACACTACAGCCCATATTTTATGATGCAAAGCTCTGTGTACTAACAACAGTAGATAGGGGATTGTACCAAAAACCCACACCTCCAAGAGACAGGTTCAAAGTAAGAAAAATGCTTGTACTTCTCCAAACCTTTCAAACTTTGCATGTGTGCTGCACTGTACGGAACACATAACAAAATAGAAAAATGTTGTAATTTAGTCTAAGCTTAATGATTTGTACTGGCCTGGCACTAGTCGGCCTGATTGAGAGGTCAGCACTTGGAAAGAGAACAGCAGCGCCATATCTCCCTTTCACGTAACGCAGTGCAACAACCATTGCATGAAATAATAGTAAACCGCTTCTTATATAAGGGGGCACATTTAATAATGTTAATGTTTAATAATGTTAATAATGTTTGTGAGTTGAATCTTTGTTCACACTGTGGCACTTCTGGAGGACCTTTTACCATCAAGAAACAATGCTGCAGACAATATCCTAGATTACATATTTAATATGTATGTGTCTCACTTGGTAACATTTTAAGATTAAAGACATTAGACCATCAAAAGAGATGCAATATGGATTACTCTAAACTCTGATTGCCCTCTTGAAACAATTGCTAGTTTGAGAACAGTGTTTCAACCCTGAATTTACATGAAAAGTCAAAGCATTTTCACTGAAAGAATCATTCTTTCAATTCACTTTGAATTACATATTTTTACATGTTCTTGTTGAAGTTAGAGCATGTATGGAATGTCTTGAGTTTCTGTGGCTTGGTGGAATGCATGGTGAGAGTGTGCAATGTCAAAATCAAGGCAGGTCCTATGCCAGTTCCCCCGAGCTACAGTCAAGCAGGTCTCATGACAGGTCTCTTGTTGTTCTGTGTGCTGCTTAGCATAGCCTTTCTGTTTCTGTTAGCATAGCGTAGCACCTGCTGTCAGTCAGCCTTTTTGTTCCTGTCTAGTTTAGACATGCACTGTACTCTTTTGTGTGATTTCTTTCCATTTTTCCATTTTCCAGCTCCTCTTATTTTAATTTGATTTTATCATTGTTACAAGCTTTGTTACAGTTTTTGTCCGTGATTGTACAGCGATTTGGTTCGCCTTGCTGTTCGCTTCGCACCATTCTTGCCCTGCTCCCACCTCCCACCACCCAGCGCTCCACCCCTTCCCCCAGTACCTACTTAATGGAGGCCGCAGCGTGACCCCATTGAGCAGGTCCTGTGTCAGCTCCCCCACGCTACAGTCAAACAAGTCTCTTGACTCTGCCATGGTGTGCCATTGTGCATTCTTGCTTCACTCTTCTGCTCGCCTCCACTCTCCTGTGATACTGCATTGTTGTCTGTGTGCTGCTTAGCATAGCCTTTCTGTTCCTCTTAGCATAGCATAGCACCTGGTGTAGATCAGCCTTTTTGTTCCTGTATAGTATAGACATTCACTATACTCTGATGTGTGATTTCTTTCCATTTTTTCCATTCTCTAGCTCCACTTGTTTTAACTTGATTTTGTTACAAGCTTTGTTACAGTTTTTGTCCACAATGGTACAGCGAGTTGGCCCAGCTTGCTGTTCACTTCCCTCCGTTCTTGCCCTGCTCCCGCTTCCCGCCACCCAGCGCTCCACCCCCATCCCAGGACCTACTTAATGGAGGCCACAGCGTGACCTCATTGAGCAGGTCCTGTGCCAGCTCCCCCGTGCTACAGTCAAGCAGGTCTCTTTAATCTGCCCTGATGTGCCATGTGCGTGCTCGCTTCTGTCACGATTTGCACCCTGCGCTCTTGTGTCCACCACCAAGGGGACTTTCCAGTGGCATAATAAGCTTCCAGACCCCCCCCCCCCTTCATGCATATACTGACTTACAGCCATTTGGATGCTACTTAGAAATTGCCATCCATTCCCAATCCATTCCGGGTTTTGTGAAAGCCATCCTGCTCATTCGTGAAGCCAGCCTGCTCATGCTTGAAACTCCATTACCTAGAATTCCCTGCTCACTGCTTCATTTCCACCCCTGCAGGCCAAGGATAGGTGAAGGAATTCAGCTCACCTGTGGCTGGCTGCTGCTAGCCTACTCACACCTGATGCATGTGATTACTGTGAGCTCTTTTAAGCCCCAGCTCCCTTCAGTCCAGGGTTGGTCATTGTAGCTGTGTTACGGTGAGACCAATCCTTGTTTCCTAAGCTTTTGATTTCCTTGTTTCCTGAGCTTTTGATATTCCTTGATTCCTGAGCTATAGTTATTCCTTCTTTCTGTTCCTGAGTTGCAGCCATTCCTAGTTCCTGAATAGCACTGCCTGCAGTGCTCTCTTGATTCCTGAGCTACAGCTATCCTTGATCCTGAACTAGCACTGCCTTCAGTGTTTCCTTGATTCCTGTTCCTGAGCTGTAGCTATCCTTGTTTCTGAGTTAGTAACTGCCTGTGGTTCTGCCTTGATTCCTGTTCCTGAGCTATAGTATTACTTGTTCCTGAATTAGTACTGTCTTCAGTGGTACTTTGAATCCTGATCCTTAGCTATTCCTTGTTTCCTTGATTCCTGAACTAGTACTATTTAATGCATCATTGAATCCGCTCTCCTGTATTTCCCTTGTCCCAGTTCCTTCTTTTCTTCCCATTTCCTCTGTTTCAGTCCTTAGTTTGCTGACTTCCTGTCCTACTGTCTTGCTTCTAGTTTCCTTGTATGTTTGTTACTTTTTTTCCCCCAAGTGTGTCCTTGTTTCCCTTCTTTCCTGTTAAGCACTCCTCCTTGCTCGCTCCTTGTCTATTGTGCTTGTGTTTAGTTCTACGCCCTTGCTGTTACTGCCTTGCGGGTTCCTGTTTGATCGCTAGGATCCAAGGGCCTAGCTGACAACCTAGGTGGTGTTTCTTGTCTACTGTGACTGTCTTTGAGTTACATTTATAACATCACCATAGGTATCAGCTCCACAGACCCTGCCTTTGCATGTATATTCTATATGCGGCTATTTGCAGTCAGTATCTGTAACAGCAATTGTGGGTGAGGAACTTACTGAGCTTCAGTCTTACTATGTGGAGCTCCCGAGTGCTTTACCCCATATCCCCTTTATTGTTATGTGTATATATATGTCTTTCATGTTCGTCCTGGGTGTAGTTATTTTGAATGCTAAATCGTCTCTTGAGTGCCTATTCTTTGTAAGACTTTGCCATCTTGTTCCCTTGTACAGACTTTCCCTTTGGATCCCTTTTCTCCTCTGACTTCCTGTGTGATCCTGGGCAGCGCTGTACTCCTCTTTCTGCTTACGTTTTCTACCCAGTCTCCAGTCCTTGCCCAAGTCCCTGACATAGTCCCGGACAGTCCGTGACAGCTTCATTCTTCTCCTGCTCACCTTGGCCCTCCCACGATCCTACATTGTTGTCTGTGTGCTGCTTAGAATAGCCTTTCTATTCCTGTTAGCATAGCGTAGCGCCTGGTGTCAGTCAGCCTTTTGTTCCTGTATGGTATAGACATTCACTATACTCTGTTGTGTGAATTCTTTCCATTTTTCCATTCTCCAGCTCCACTTGTTTTAACTTGATTTTGTTTTTGTTACATGCTTTGTTACAGTTTTTGTCTACGATTGTACAGCAAGCCGGCCCGCCTCGCGGTTCACTTCCCACTGTTCTTGCCCTGCTCCCACTCCCACCATCCAGTGCCCCACCCCCTCCCAGAACCTACGCCTGTACTGCACCCAGTGGCAGGAACCCTGGCTGCCTGGCCACCCACAGATGCTCCGCTGCAGAACTCCGAGACCTGGACTACAGATGTCGCAACAATGAATGCAGCACCGCTTCTCCTCCATCAACGGTTGGACCGTTCACCTGCCACCATTGTCTCTTCACGCACTGACCCCACACACAGTGCAGGACACACGCTTCACCCGATCTTCACGGCTAGCGACAGAGTCAAATACAGCTACGTCTCAGAACTCATCTGGACCGACCACGCCATCATCCACTTCACCATCGCTGGATCCCGAGACACCGCCACTAGGCCTCCCTGCTCCTCCCTCCACAGCTGGAACAAAGCAACCCAGACCCAATGGATGGATGCCCTCAACACGGCCCAGCCTGACCCCGCAACCAACCTGGAACAGTCTGTACAGAATTTCAACACCTGGATCACCAACTGTTCTGACAGAGTCACCCCATCAAGCCAGCCAAGACCTGCAGACCCACCAAACAAGCCAGCTGGTTCACACTAGGGGTGGGTGACAAACTATGCTCCACCACCAGAGTTTTTCCAACTCCGCGCTCCGCTGGGAGCACGGAGTTTGACAAAAAACTCAGATTCTGCTGCGTGGCAGAGTTTGCCCCCGCCGCACCCCCCCTACAGTCCTTACATGGATCTCGGCGTGGCATTCTCTGTGCTCGGGCTGTCTCCTCGGTGGTGCAGGATTCTTCTCCGCTGCTCACTGGGCCATGAATGAAGAAGCTGTGGTGGTGATCCGTAGTGTTTCTTCTCCTGTGACTAATGAAACCCCTTTGCTGCAGGACTCGCTAGTACTGTGCATGCATGCGCATGGAGAGTGCAGACGGGGTCTCCAGTCTCCGTGCACGTGCATGTGCAGTCCTTGCGAGTCCTGTAGCAAAGGGGTTTCATTAGTTACAGGAGGAGAAACACAGTGGATCACCACCACGGCAGCAGGAGGGGTGGCAGCACCATGCCCGGCGCAGAAGAGCAGCAACTAGACCGGCTGAAAGGTAAGCCGGTGAGAGCTGGAGGCAGTCTAGGGATCAGGGGAAGGGGGGAGGAACCCTCCCTGACAAACGTGCAGTGCACTGCCAGCTAGGTCTGGGACTCTGCTGCTGCCACAGGGCGGAACGGAGCGCTGCGGAATTCCACTGAGTTTTTAGGCAACTCCGCGAAATTCCACGTAGTGCCACTCTGCCAACTCCTCCCACCCTTAGTTCACACCAGAACTCAGGACAATGAAATGCAGTTGCAAATGATTGGAGAGAAGATGGTACACCAGCAGAGACCCCACAGACCGAGCTACCTTCAAGTCGGTCCTCAACAAATACAACCAACGCCACAAAGACACGTAAAAGAAGCCCTAGCAAGCCGCATCAAAGCAAACGTCAACCACACCAAGGAACTCTTCAGCATCATCAGAGAGTTCTCCTGTCTGGAAGCCACCAAGAACTCGATCTCCCCTTCACAGGAACTCTGCGACACACTAGCGAACTACTTCCACAACAAGATATCCACCATCTACAGGAACTTCAAACCCCAACCCACTGACATCAACAGCCCCCTCACACCAATGGATGCCACCCCCGACTATCCACTCACCGCATGGAAACAACTCATCACACAGAACACCACAGCCATAATGAACTCCATCCACTTGGGAGCACCCATGGACCCCTGCCTCCACCGCCCCTTCAACCTCAGAAGCAAGGAAATCAGCTGCCAACTGACCACCATTCTCAACTCATCCATCACCACAGCCACATTCCCCGATGTATGGAAACATGCAGAAGTCAGACAGCTCCTCAAGAAGCCCTCCGCAGACCCTAGTGAACTCAAGAACTACCACCCCGTCTCAATGCTCCCAATCCCCACAAAAGTTCTTGAGAAAGCCATTAACCATCAGCTCACCAAATACCTGGAAAGAAACAACCTGCTCGACACCTCGCAATCCAGTTTCCACGCCAACTACAGCACCGAGACCACCCTGATCGCCGCCACCGACGACATCCGTACCCATCTCGACAGGGGAGAATGGGCAGCCCTGATCCTCCTCGACCTCTCTGCAGCGTTCGAAACCGTATCCCACCATGCACTCATCAAGAGACGTCACCACATCGGGATCCAGGGATATGCCCTCAGATGGACCTCTGGGTTCTCACAGGACGAACCTAGAGAATCCACCTAACACATTTTGCCTCAGAACCTAAGAGCAACATTCTGTGGTGTCCCTCAAGGTTCATCCCTCAGCCCCACCCTCTTCAACACGTACATGACGCCCGTGGCCAACATCATTAGAACCCACAACTTCAACATCATATCCTACGACACCAAGCTCATCCTCTCACTCTCAGCAGACCCCACCACCACGGGGACCAACTTCCACAACTGCATAACAAACGTTGCTGGCTGGATGAAGACCAGCTGTCTGAAGCTCAACACTGACAAGACCGAAGTGCTGATCTTTGGGAACAACGCCTCTCTGTGGAATGACACCTGGTGGCCCGCTGAACTCGGACCCACTCCCACACCGACAGACCACGCCCACAACCATGGCATCATACTGGACAGCAAACTCACCATGAAACGAAAGATCAACGTAGTCTCCCCCTCCTGCTTCCACAAACTCTGCATGCTCTGAAGGATCTTCAAATGGCTCCCCTTCGGCACAAGAAAAACTGTCAATCAAGTCCTAGTCACCAGCCGGCTGGACTAAGGCAATGCACTATACACAGGAACAACCACCCAACTCATGAATAGACTCCAGACGACACAGAATTCAGTGGCCAGGCTCATCCTCAACCTGCCTAAACGGACCCACATCATCCCCCACCTCAGGAACCTCCAATGGCCGCCTGTCCAGAAAAGATGCCAATTCAAGAGGCTGACACAATCTTACAAAGCCCTCCATGACCAAGGATCATTATACATCAACCACCGCTTGAACTTCCACCAACCCTTCAGAGATCTTCTCTCCGCCTCCCTCACCCTCACACAGAAACATCACATCTGCTGCAGCTACAGTGAGAGCATTCCTTCTCCTACCTCGCCACCAAATCCTGGAACGGCCTCCCCTCCACCTCCGATCATAATCCTCTCTCGTGGACTTCAGGAAAAGACTCAAGACCCGGCTTTTTGACTGAGCCCTGCAACCTGGATACCCTTGCGGGTGATTAGCCGCACTCTACAAATACTGATTGATTGATTGAAGGCAATCTGTTCTGCCTCAGATGGGGAGTTATTTTATGCTAGGACACATCAGTTTCCTTGTTGTTTTATTGATTGATTTCAATTCTGTCATCATCTTTAGGTAACCGAACAATCAGTGATGAGTGGGCAAACATGTGAAATGGAGCAGCAAGTTTAGGTTCAAAGGGACCATTGGTGTTGCCAAATGGAGATAGGATCGAGTGTTAATGGGTCCTAACTGGGTACAAATTTTCATGAAGATGGTCCACTACATAATGTGACTACCTTATTTAAGATGTCTATGTTGAGCATGAAAAAAGGCCTTACAATTTGTGTATATCACCACAGTTTTTCCTGGCTTATTGTCTTCGCAAATTCATATGACTAAAAGCAGCAGTTCTCGTGCTACCCATTTGCCGTATGATTTTGTGCAATTCATGGGGCAACTTCAAGTGATTCCTGGCTACTTGTTCTCATCCAGCCAGTTGATGTGAGAATGTCATGTAACACTTGGCAGGAACTAAACGCCTTTCATTGCCTGTGCCTGATGGTCTGCATTCACAAGCTTATGATTCTTGATCTGTTCATCAACCAGAAAAGTAACTTTTAACTGCTGTCTTTTGTGAACTAGATTCTTCTGATTCAAATTAAACATTTTGAGTGACATTTGAGAGTTGTCGATATTCCTCTCCTGGTAGGTGCATTACCAGTTCATGTTTGGTTTACAACCTATGGAATATTCTGCTTTTGTATGACGCTTTGGTTGCTGCTGATGGTCTTGTGTACAGTCTGAGCATATGATTTATGTTGTAGTGGAACACTGAAAGAAGTCCTTGCTTCTTTAACGATTCATTGGGTTCAAATGACAAAACTTTTGGTTATGTTTTTTACTCTCCCAAAACTGAAAGTGAATACCTTTGTTGCCCACAAGTTAATAGCAATAACTTGTGTTGTTTTTGCCTATTGTATTATATTTTGCCTCTTTAAGACAACTGTGACTACTTCATTTTTTCAGTTTGTTGTGTTACTTCATCGAAAATATGTTGAGTGTATAGGGTCCACCCCCTTTTTGCAGAAACATGGTGAAACAATCCTGAAATGGTCAAGGCTAGACTTATTTGCGGTATATGTATAGGTATTGTCGGGTGCAAATTGTTAATCGCAAAGGAAACTTTATGGAAGCACACATTAGGAGCTGAAGGTGTGAAAGGTTTGAGACATTTGCCTACACTGGTTGTGTTACAGTAAATTTTGATGTATTTAAACATGCTTTAAAATACATAAAGGAATGATAGGAGAAAGTGTCAATGTTTCATTAGAGAGATATAAGTTCTGTTTCTGCGGTACTGAGGAAGGTGATTCTATCAATCGTTATGTGTCTGTATTGAGAACAATGGCAGCCACATGTGACTTGAACAAAATCAGCTATGACTAAGTATTAAGTGTAGGAAGCTGGCTCTGTATATACTATACCAAAGTAAGGTATAGTGTGCACAGAGTCCAGTGGAACCCCAAAGGTAGGCAGAGGTAAAAGTAGATAATACCTTACTCTCTATTTGTAGTAGTGTGGGCGAGCCGTAAGGCTTAATCAGAGGGTAGTGTTAAGCATTTATTGTACAAGAAAGGATGTCACACACTCAAAGACTGAACTCAGACCAATTTGTTTGTATAAAAATATGATTTAGTGGTATTTATTTTCTAGAACCAAGCAAGCCTGGCACAGGTAAGTGAAAAAGTTACTTTTCAAGGCAGGTTGAACAATACAAGCAAGCTGAATGAAAATGACTTTATTGCAGGTTTGTAAATACTTTGAATACAGTTGAAATTACTGTTAGATTACTTTTGGTTACTTTCCAGATTACATTTTCAGTTACTTTTTCTACTCAGTGTGATATGCCTAGATATCACACTGGGACACTTCCTAGAGAAAAGGTAAGTAAACCAGTTTTTGTATATTTGCAGTTTCTTAGAGTTCCATACAAACCAACTCCACAATTAGAACAATTTTCAAAGAAAAGCAGTCAATGCAATCCTATGGAAGGAAATGAAGTTATCGGTTTACAGGTAAGTACTTGGTTGTGGGAGTTGGGTTTCTGGGGTTAGAACCAGGGTTCCCCCAGGGTCAAGGATGCACTCTCAAAGCACCCTCAGCTGCACTAGGGTGGCCAGGTGCAGAGTGCTGAGGTCCAATGTTATCCAATGGGGGATAGGGGGCCTCCGGTTGGTGGCTGCTCACGAGCAGGCCACAAGGTTGTGGGAGCAAAGCACCTGGACTTAAGCTCAGGGCAAAGGGGGATCCAGTTTAGCACACAAGGTGCACTCACAGCGGCACAGGGGTGGACGGTTGCAGGCTGCTGTTTTGGCGTCGGGTGCCCTGTTGTTTTCAATGGGAGTTGCCGGTTTTGGATTTTGGCAGCAGGCTCGGTCCAGGAAGACTTCCGGGAGGAACCAACAGCTGGGCAGGTAAGTTGGAAGTGCCCAGGATGTAGGTGCACCTCAGGTTCTCTTCTCCAGGGCGCAGGGCGGTTAGATGCAGGGGTATCTTTTGAGGTCGGATTTCACCTTACTGGGCCACTCGTGGTTGGGGGGTCTCTGTGCAGAGGCTGCAGGTGATGTCGGGGAGTCCTGGAGGGATCAACCCACGGTGGACTCAGACTCTGGAGTGCTGGGGGACCTCGCTGGGACCGGTGGGTCACCCAAATTCGGGGCGTAGCCGTCGGGTGCAGTGGTGGTTCCAGGCGTCTGGTTTCTTTGTCCTCAGCAGGCTCAGAGTCTGTCTTGGGATTTTGTTTTTAACAGAGCTGCTGTTCACAGGAGATCCGGTCTTTGTTGAAGGCAGTCAGTCCTCCCAGGGTTCTGGAGGTCGCTGGCTGCAGGACAAGGTGACTTTTGGCGCAGGATCTCTGGAAACTGCAGACGGGCCGGTAGGGCTGGGGCCAAGTCAGTTCTTCTCTGCAGTCTCCTCTGCTGGGCGTCTTCTTTCGCCCTTCTTCCTAGGTTGCAGGAATCTGTCTTCTTGGTTCAGAGCTACCCCCTAGCATTAAGGGGGCGTTTTAAGGGTCTTGAGGTCAGTAGCCAATGGGCTACTGACCTTAGGGTGAATAAACCCTTGGTGTGCTCACCCCACGTGGGGGAGTGGGCACAATCCCTAATCCTGATTGGAGAGTGCCTGCTATCTGCAAGATGGCGGGCACTGAAGAGTGGGCTTCACCTCGCCGCCCCCACCGAGGGGTGGGGTTGGCAGAGGTGGGCACACCTTCTGGGCTGTGCTAATTGTTTCCACCTGTCTTCGTGCCAAAAAGGAGGGGAGACAGGAAGGGGTCCTGCTCCTGATAGCAGGAGAGGCTCGGGGTCGTGTTACAAAGGCTGCAAGGCCTTTGAAGCTCCCCTGCCACAGATAGCTCTTCCTGGCCTGGGGGAGGTGTGACTACCTCCACCCAGGAAGGGCTTTGTTTCTGGGCTCAGGGAGCAAAGGCTTCCATCCCAGGGGTCCAGAAACATGTCTCGTGGTGGCAGGATGGTGTGTACCAGTCAGGGACACCATCAGAGGCTGGTCATTTTTAGGGGGCATCTCTAAGATGCCCTCTGAGTGCATTTTTCATTAAATCCCACACTGGCATCACTGTGGGTTTAATGTGCTGAGAAGTTTGATACCAAACTTCCCAGTTTTCAATAAAGCCATGATAGTGCTGTGGAGTTCATAAAGACAAACTCCCAGCACCATATACTCCTAATGGCATTACTGCACTTATAATGTCTAAGAATTGGTCTAGACACTATAGGGGTACAGGACTCATGCACCTGTACCCTCACCACTGGTATAGTGCACCCAGCTAGAGGGGTGGCTAACCTATGCCAGGGCAGTGGGTTGTAGGCATAGCACACAGGGATGTGTGCCATGTGGATTCTTCACTTTGTTCTGCACCAAAATACACAGCCTGCAATGGCAGTGTGTGTGTGTGTAAAGGTACAGGGCCTCTAAGGGTGGCACAATAAGTGCTGCAGCCCTTAGAGGCCTCCCTGGCCACAGTGCCCTTGGCACCCATGGTACCTTTACAAGGGACTGACATGTGGCCAGAGAGGTGCCAATTGGGGGTATAAGGTACAGTTTTGGGAAAGAACACAGGCCCTGGGAACCTGATTGGCAGGGACCCAGGGCACATCAAGTCAAAGTATATCAGATATCTGGCAAAAAGTAGGGGGTTTACTGCAACAGATACCTGGCTTCCTATACAAGCCTCCCTCCCCCCCCCCCCAGCCAAAGGCCAGGAGACTCAACCAAACCTGGGAGAGTCTTCCTATTCTTTCAGGCGAGAAAGAGTAGAGGAAGTGGTTTGAAAGTTGCAGGGCCTACTCTGCCTTACATCCTTCTGTCCAGGTCAGTCCCTTTGGGAGCTGGCCTACCTCAACAGTTTCCAGGACCTAATTCCCAATGCTCTTTTCCTAGCTCTTTAGTGTCTTTACTCCATCTTTTTAGTTTGGGTTCAGAGGTGCCTACCTCTGCAAATTCTAACTTAGCTAGGGCAAATCCCAGCTTACCCACAGAGGTTACCCGCAGCTTGAGTAGCCCCACCATGATCAATAGGGTCAGGGGGCCTAACTTGCTATTTGGCGGGGGGCTGGCCACCATGCCAAGGACAGTGCTGCCACGAAGGCTAAGGCCCAGCAGAGGCTACTGACAGCTGTCAGTGCCCAGAACCACACCTTTACTTCACTGGTAGGTGAAGTGGCTAACTTACAGGCTTCTCTGGGTTTTGGTGGCCTGTCTGCTGTTTTAGGGTAGGGGGCCACTACACTTTGTAGTGAACACCCTTCTTCCACCCTCTGTTCTGTCAGCTGAGGAGCCACCAACTCAGGCTGGACAGTTGCCTGACTAGTCAGGTCTTTTTGTGGGCTAGGTATGACTTCACCAGTTTCATGTCAAATCGGTGATAGAATGCACACCTTCTTAGACTCACTTATACACTATAACTTCAAAACTAGTATTCAACTACTGCGTGCTGACTCGGCGCATGCCTTGCCCTTGCGGCACAAAAGAGTTACTCAAAAAACTGTGGGGCGCTATTTTCACCCCAATCCCAGTCGCACAGCAATTTTGTAAATCTTCAGAAATACTCAATGCCAATCTTGTGATCCATGTTTTTAGAATATTTATTCCAATACATCCAAATTTTGAGAATAATTGTTTTTTCATCAGCCACTTGTAAGTTTACTTGCTTTCCCATTGCTTCAAATGCTGGAGATATGCCAATCCAGGCCTTTTCTCAAGCATGTGCGGTTATGCAAGGTTTATCCAAGATAGTCAACATACACCCAATGCATTTCAAGCTGAACATAGCTCTTCTTCAGGGGTAACTACAAATGTGAAAAAAACAATGTTACTTCATGTTATCGCTCTTAACATGTGAAATAAACTGCCATTCCCCATAGCGTGATCACTGTTCTCTAAGACATGAATTTCAAAGGACTTCCCCTCATTTTCCAATGTTCTGACATGGTGTTTTAAACTCACTTGTAAGAAGCAACATCGAGTTTATGAAAAGGAGTCATCATCGTTTTAACGTGAATTATTAGAGCGTGTTTGAAAATGACCAGTTTTCATTGTTAACATTCTTTTGTTTGACCTGTGATTAATGTAGTGTTAACCACTGTATGCGTGAAATGTTGAAATGTGGAAAATGAATTACATAATCGGGGACTCGGACACCACAGCGTATAAATGAAAGGGACACAGTGTCTTATGGGAATTGTAGTTTATTAAACATGTAGGATTGGACACGGGGTGGTTTCAGTTAACTCACTAATTGGTACACACCTGAGAGGGAGTGGTTATGCTCGCAGAGTTTAAAAACCGGAGTCACGGGGGAAATGGTAACGGAGCACTTTGATGGTGGGATTTTGCAAAGCGGTTGATGCCGTTTTATCGTTGAACGTAGGATCAAGTTTTGACAGGTAAACAATGATTATTATTACTGTTGTTTGGGTTTATAGATGTAGAGATATTATTTGGTCAGTTTTTGTGTTTCACACGGTGTGAGCGTTGTAAGGGGGTGTTTATGATGCACAATTTGAGTAGTGTGTAGGGTTAGGTTTTGTTAGGAGAGTGGCAACGGGAGTTTCACGGGAAGATTGTGAGGTATTCTTGACATGGAGACATGGGTTTAATCACGAATTAGGGAATAGGGGAGTAAGTGAGCACGTTGATTTACAAGGTACGTTGAGGATAAAGGGTGGGGAGAAATCTGGGGTAATCAAGTTGCTGTGAGTTTAAAACACCATGTCAGAACATTGGAAAATGAGGGGAAGTCCTTTGAAATTCATGTTTGAGAGAACAGTGATCACGCTATGGGGGAATGGCAGTTTATTTCACATGTTAAGAGCGATAATATGAAGTAACGTTGGTTTTTTTCACATTTGTAGTTACCCCTGAAGAAGAGCTATGTTCAGCTCGAAATGCATTGGGTATATGTTGACTGTCTTGGATAAACCTTGCATAACCGCACGTGCTTGAGAAAAAGGCCTGGATTGGCATATCTCCAGCATTTGAAGCAATGGGAAAGCATGTAAACTTACAAGTGGCTGATGAAAAAACAATTATTCGCAAAATTTGGATGTATTGGAATAAATATTCTAAAAACATGGATCACAAGATTGGCATTGAGTATTTCTGAAGATTTACGAAATTGCTGTGCGACTGGGATTGGGGTGAAAATAGCACCCCACAGTTTTTTGAATGACTTCACCAGTGCCAATTTTAGAGTTCTCCCTTACTGGGATAGAATCTCCCTGGCCCACTGGAACTGTGGCTAACAGTTGTCCGCCTTTCTTACCCTGCCTCCTCTTTTTCTTTTGGGGCTTAGCTGCACTAACTTCAGGTTCAGCCCCCCCAGGTTCCTTGGTTGAGGTCTGGCACTGGACAAGTACCTCTCTTTGGCTCAGACCAACCTCTGGATGGTTATTCCCAAGGAGACAATCAAGGGGGAGGTCTTTATTGACTACCAGCTTTCTCCAACTATGGGACCCAGCTATTTCTAGGAGCACTACAACCACAAGCCTAACAGTGACCTCCCCTGGGATAGCCCTTACTCTTTTTGTTTCCCCTTGGACATACTGGTTTGAGAGTGCCAACCTGTCATGCAGCACAGTGTGACTGGCACAGGTATCTCTCAGGGCAGCGGCTGGGATTCCATTCACCAGTGGGTGGTGGAAGTGTCTACTCCCCTCTGGAATCTCCAACTCACCTTTTGGGCCCATTTTCCAGTTGAAGGCTAGGAGGACTTCCTCATCTGAGGAACCACCCACCAAAGCTACACTGGCAATCCCTGGAGCTACACTAGGGGCTTGTTTTTTAGGACAGCTAGGGTCCTTGGTGTGGTGTCCTGTCTGTTGAAAGTTGTGACACCATACCTTGTTGGGATCCCAACTCTTACCTTGGTACCCAGATTTAGTTTGTGAGGTGTCTTTGGGCCCACCCTCCTGGACAGGTTTTTGGGGGGCAACCTGGGACTTCTTACTTTTATCTTTAAGAGGCTCACTGTCTTTCCTCTGGGGAGGTTTTGTAACCCCTTTCTTTTGGTCACCCCCAGTGGACGTCCTGGTCACCCTTGTCTTGACCCAGTGACCGCCTTCTTTCCCAATTCTTGGGAAGAAATTGGGCCTAGGTCTACCAGATTCTGATGCAACTTTTCATCAATGCAATTACTTAATATGTGTTCTTTTTTTTTAATAACTTTATTTACCAGTTTCAAAGTTAACACATTGTCATAACCAGCTCCAATTCGATAATATGTGCGACACTACACATTATACGACATATGTGCCTGCAGTACATGATGCGGAGCTCCACATGACTTCACACTCTTTTGACGTTTCACTTACATAATGCTTTAACCTGACCAATTACATTTCTAACAGCATATTTCTGCACCACAGTCAAATCACATTGCGGGAAACTTGCGCACACTAAATTGGCGTATCCAGGTTGTGTTCTCGGAGATCAGTGTCCCTGAAGTCAGCCAATATCCGTAGGTACTAGCCCGCTATTTGGCCGTGTGCAAGGCTGTGATTGTGTCGTGGCTGTGTACTGCTTAAAAGGACCCCAAATATCTCGTTGACGAGATTTACTGGGCAATGTGGTAGCATATAAATCGTAGTTGAGGTTGCAATATGTTAGACTGTGTAGCCAGTCCTTGCACTTCGGCACCGCCTTCCGCCCCCATTTGAGTGCAATCTCCCTTTTTGCCAGCAGCAGACCCAAGGCCGTGAACTTCCGGACCGGTTTGGGTATGTTGTTTACGTATCCCAATAAGGCTATGGCCGGTGTAGGGTCTATATCAAAACCAAGCATGTCCCCCAGTGTGTGAAATATGTCGGTCCAGAATCTGCCGATCTTGGGACAGGTCCAAGTCAGGTGCGCAAAGTCTGCATGTGGGGCCTTGCATTTGAGGCAGCGGTGGGGCCTGTCCGGGTCTATTTTGTGTGACATCTCGGGTGTGATGTAAATTCGCCGTAAGATTTTGAAGTGGATAAGCTTGTGCCTGCTGTTCAAGGACACCTCCTTAGTTTGTGAACAGCATGCAGCCCACTGATCATCAGTTATTGGGTGACCCAGATCCGCCTCCCACACGGCCCATATCTTGGTGTCATGGACTGGGACTCTCTCTGCGCAGGCTCTGTATAGTTTAGAAACCAAATGGTCCCCTGTGCTACTATCTAGTACTATGGAAAGAGGGGTTAGTGGGTCAGGTTCGATTGGAAAGCCGGGAACCTTAGCTTTTAAGGCTGCTCGCAGACGGGTAAGCACAAACCTGTCCATAAATGAAGCCTCTTGAAACTTGCCCCTGTCAGAGACTGAGAAGGCTTGGCCATCGATGTAAAGATCGCCTATTTTTGTCACGTCAAATCTAGTAAGTGTGCGTTGCACTATTCTTTCCCCAGTTATTGGTATCCATCGCTGATTTGGAAGCGGTAAGCTCGGGGAGTACATACTCGGAGACCCCAGCAACCTGAGCAATTTTTGCCAGGCCCTACTGGTGGTGGATACCGTCTGGATGTCTAGGGGATCGCGTGGGTAGCCCTGAGGCAGCACCGTGCTCAAGATGTCTGGTAGGACGAGATCTGCTTCAGGTATTAAATAGGGGATTCTGGCATCAGGATGGAACCAGGAGTGAGCATAACCGCACTGCGCGATTAAATAATATAACTGAAAGTTAGGGACTCCTAATCCTCCCCTGTGGTATGGGAGGGTCATGACCTCCCATCGGACCCTGGGGCGCTTACCCCTCCAAGTCAGCCGAATAAGGTGAGTATTGATGGATTTGAAGAAAGAAGCGGTTCGTTAGAGGGATAGGTATGTTATTAAATAAATACAAGAATTTTGGCAGGACGATCATCTTAATTAGTACCACTCGCCCAGCAATCAAGAGTGAAGCTGAAGCCACCTCTCCACTTGCTGCTCCAAATTGTGTATTGCCGTGCCATAGTTTAATAACAGTATGTCGTTGGTGTTTAAGTGTATGTTTATCCCTAAGTATTTGACGGAGTCGGAGCACCAGGTGAGTGGATATTCACATTCCCATCGGACTGTGCCAGTGGTAAGGGGGAATATCACAGACTTATGCCAATTTATTCCAAGGCCAGAGAAGCTGCCAAACCGAACTGTCTCTCTTATCAAGGGGGCCAAATTGGTTTGAGGGTCTCTGACATACAGTATAACGTCGTCTGCATATAGTGACACCGATAATGGCCCAGTGTTAAATTGGAGCCCTCTTTGGAGATGACGTTCCTGAAAGTGTCTAATGAGTGGGTCCATTGCTAGTATGAAAAGCAGTGGAGACAAGGGGCATCCCTGCCTTGTGCCTCGGGATAGTGTAAAGGCGCACGAGAGCGTTCCATTTAAGCGCAGTCGAGCAGTGGGGGCCGAGTACAGTAGCGCGGTAAGGTTGACGAACCCAAAGGGCATGCCTAACCTGCGCATAACCGTCCATATAAATGGCCGCTCCAGAGAATCGAATGCTTTCTCCGCATCTAATAGCACTGCCGCTGCCGGAATTGCCGGGTGGAGGACCGCGAAGAGAGTGCGCAGGTTTAAGGAGGTAGATCTATGGGGAACAAATCCCGACTGGACCGGGGAGATTATTTTATCCAGCAACAGGGCAAGGCGCACTGAGATTGTTTTCGCCAGAATTTTATCATCAAAATTTAACAATGATAGCGGTCGATACGATCTGCATTGCAAGAGGTCCTTGCCGGGCTTGGGTAATAGTACGATCACCGCTTCCCTCAGAGTCGGTGGTAGCCGATTACGTTCCAAGGATTCATGGTAGACCTCCAGGAGCCTAGGGGCAAGGATATCTTTGTATTGTTTATAAAAATCTCCAGTGAAGCCATCCAGGCCAGGGGCAGAGGCACCGTTTAATGCATCAATTGCGTCTGTTATTTCGTCCTTAGAGAATGGCTCGGCAAGGAAGTCCTGCATATATTTTTCCATATATACCATCGCAATCTCAGCAAAGTATTCTTCCCTCTCCTCATTGGAGTGCACGAGTTTAGAAGTGTAAAGGTCTTCATAATACGCTAAGAAGGTGTCGCGGATATCAGATGTATCCGTTAAAGTTAGCCCTGAGTCAGTACGGAGAGCTGTGATGTACAATTTAGAATATGGTGGTCTCAGTAGTTGCGCAAGCGTGCGCCCCGGCCTTTTGCCTTCGCCATACTTGCGTGCCACCGCATATTTGCTGAGGAAGTGAGTTTCCCTTTCCGCAGCTTCACGAAATTCTAGTAGTAACGCCAAGCGGCGCCGTTCACCGTCAGCGGCATCCGGGGAATCTAGCATAAGGACTTCCAAAGCAGTCAACTGCTGCTCTATGATGGCTAGAGTTTTTCTCAAGTCCTTCAGTACCCCTGCGTGTTTTGAAATGGCCACCCCCCTGATGTATGCCTTGAAAGCCTCCCAGAGAGTCGCCCAC
This sequence comes from Calotriton arnoldi, assembly GCA_963921515.1. Taxonomy (NCBI): domain Eukaryota; kingdom Metazoa; phylum Chordata; class Amphibia; order Caudata; family Salamandridae; genus Calotriton; species Calotriton arnoldi. The sequence goes on from CAWUFW010004737.1 coordinate 1,345,484, forward strand.
GTGTCAACGGACCCTGTGTTTAGATCAAAGTATTCCTCAATTGCTTCCCTAATTTCCTTGTCAAATAGGTCATCATTTAACGCCCTGCTCGGAAATCGCCATTGGCGCTCATGTCCCTCCGGTCTGGGAATGCAAAGCTTTAGCAGGACGGGTGCATGGTCCGAATAGGTGCGGGGGAGAATCTCAATTGTGTTATGCCATGTGTGCGGGATCAGGGCGAGCAGCCAGAAATCTAGTCTGGTCCAAGTGTTGTGTTGGGTTGAGTAGTGGGTGTAACCCAGGTTCGCCGGATTGCGGACCCTCCAGACGTCAGAAAGTTGGAATGCCTCGCACATGTCCAACAATATCTTACGGGCCCGGGGTTTGGAATCCGCCGCTCTAGAGGAACAGTCTATGGAGCGATCTAAGAGTAAATTGAAATCTCCACCCAGTATCACATTTCCAGTACTCATACTTAAAATTTGGGCGTCAAGCTCCTGGAAAAATCAGGGCTGTCAACATTCGGGGCATAAACACATACGAGAGTAACAACATGACCCATCAGTTTACCCACTACAACAGTGTAACGCTCTTCCTGATCTGTGTGACAGCAAGACAGGGAGAACGGAAGTCTCTTTGGATTAAGACTGCGTGCCGCGGGCATAGGTGCTGCAATTGGAAAAATCGGTGTGCACCCCAGCCGGCCGCAAAACGTGTGGAGTCGGATCTTGGTAAATGTGTCTCCTGGAGGAAGGCGATGTCCACATTATGCCGTTGTAAGTAATGGATCACATGTTTGCATTTTTTGGGGTTATTGAGTCCCCTAATATTCCAGGTAATGAGGGACAGATTTGAATGGGCAGATAAGTCAGGGGCAGACGTCATTTGTGTCGTGTTTTGAGACCGTGAATGTGAAGCCTGCAATGAGTGTCAACTGTAATGCTTTGGTTAGAGCTGGTAAAATAATAACATCTAACAATTCAGAAAATTTCCCCTCCCTCCTCCCCCCTCCCAACCTCGCGTCCCAGTATGCAAGGCAAACACCCAAGTAAACAATAGCCTAATGCATCCTGGAAACACCCCATTTGGAAGAACAGGGTCAATGACTGATGCATTTGAGTCTGAGAATTCAACAGTGTGCTACGCACCTAGGGGGGAAGCAATGCTCCAATGGCGCCCAGCATTACAAAAACAATGTGAAAGAACTTTAGCCATACTGTCTTAATTATCATAATAGCACAGTTATTGCATATTATCAAGACTCAGTGACGTGAGATCATAAATAGTTGCCGAAATGGAGCAAGTGTCATTCACGAGAAAAGAGTTCAACACTAGCAACAGATCCGCTATGGGGAGGGGCAGAGTCATTGCCAACATCTCTTCGCTTGTTGTCAGAGCCTTTGTAGGACTTACAGAAGGCTTGAGCCTCCGTGGGGTTTTCAAAAATGCGGGATCTCCCGTTGACGTCGACCCGCAGATGTGCTGGGTACAGCATGCCATATCTGAGGCCCAAATTTCGCAGCGTTGCTTTGACACCAGTGAACTTGCGGCGGGCCTCCTGGACCATGATTGTAAAATCCGGGAAAAAGGACACAGCAGAACCCTGCCATGTGATCGCACCACGCTCTCTAGCCAAGCGCAACGCCGTGTCCCTGTCCCGGAAGTTCATTATGCGGGCAATAATCGGGCGAGGTGGGAATCCAGGGTTAGGACGTGGGCCCAACGATCGATGCGCCCGCTCCACAACAAAACCAGGGGTGAACTCCTCCTTTCCAAAAATGTCAGCCAACAACGATTCCACGAAGGTATCCATTCTGCCCGTGTTTGTCGACTCCGGAACCCCAATTATACGGAGGTTGTTGCGGCGACTGCGCGCTTCCAAATCTTCGTTTTTAATGGCAATGTCTTTTAAGATTTTTTCCATACGTTCCAATCGCTTCGTCGATTGAGCAGCGCCGTCTTCAAGATCCGAAATACGACCTTCCGCTGTGTCTAATCGCTGATCGTGAATGTCTATTTTGGCCCCAAGGGAGTCCAGGTGCTTGTTGAGTGTGTCAAATCTGCTGTCAATTGATTTGAATCCGGCCCTGAGCTCTGCTAGTAAATCGGAGTGGGTTGAAGCAGCCCCTGGCGCCGCAGCCGAGCCCTGGGCACCATCCGCCATGTCAGCGCTGTTGTCCTGTACTTTTTCTGTGGCGACGGGGAAGGATAGCACTCTCTGCTTGGGGTCTTTCCTGCCCATGCCTGTGTGCACTTGGCCAGAGGAATTGTGCGCCACCACCCAAAATAGCGAGACTGGGTCGAGATGAGGGCACGTGTCTGCTATGTCAATTGTAGTGGCGTTGTGGCACTGCAGCCTTCAGTTCGTAAGGTGCGCCGCGTCAGCGGTGCGTTAAACAGGCGTCAACCGCATTGGGTGTCCAGCAAGGTAGGCCCCTGACGTGTTTTCAGTTACGGTGGGATCAGGAGTATGGGGGAGAGCCTATCCTTCAAGGATTCGCCTGTGGTAGTGTTTGCAGCGGGAGAGGCACAGGCCGCGTCAGGCGAGAAGGTCAGAGGCAGAGCACACGCACTGCGCAGGGAGGGGCCGTCGCGTCCCGGGATCCCGCCAAGCAGCACCCGCCGTGGTTGAGGGCAGGCACACTCCCCGGCCCAGACTCCCAACGTCAGGCGCCCAATGTTGTCCTTGGGCGAAGGTGTGTCGGCGTGTCCACCAAGCAGCGCCTCGAGGCTAATGGCAGGCTCACCATACAGCGCCCCAGTCACCTCAGCTCCAGCAGCACATCGGTCTCGCGGCCGAATACCCGCGGAGTCGCCGGCGTTCAATCCCCCCCATAGCCCCCGCGCACAGCCGGGCGGCTGTCTCCCTGGCGCGCCGGAGGACCCTGTCACCCCGGGGGCCTACGGGAGCGGCGGCGAATCAGTGCGCAGCCCCCATAACAGCTGGCTAACAAGGCGGAGCATGCTGCGACGGCCGCATAGGATAGGGCATGTAGAGGGGGGGGGATCAGACGATGAACTCACCACAGTTTGGCTTCCACCATCGGGTCTCTCGCACGCCTCCAGCACAGGTCAGCAGGCAGCGGACCGGAGGCCCCGGCAGGCAACGATGCAGGTCTCAGCAGGCTCCACCCCCTCAGGCCTCTGAACTGATTTCTTCATGTAGCAGGCGATTTAGAGGGGCGAAGAAGGCACCACAGCCGCACAATCAGACGGAGATGATTTGCCTCATGGTGCTAAGTTTCTCCGGGCCATTACTGCGAAGACAGCCGGATCGATGCTGGGACACTGAACGGAGCTTCAATGCCGCGCGGCCATCTTGGTCCGCGGCTTGGCCCCGCCACTCTCACTTAATAATATGTGTTCTTTCATAAACAAATTATAAAGACCATCATAATCTTGCGCTTTACTTCCAGTCAATCAGCCACCTAGTATTTTCTTTGTGTAGTCTACAAATTCCACCCAGGGCTGACTCTGGGTTTTCTGAGCCCCCTGAATCTAATTCTATACTCCTCAGTAGTGAGTCCAAATCCCTCAATCAGGGTGCCCTTCATGAGTTCATAGGACTCTGCTTCTGCTCCACTAAGGGTCAGAAGTCTGTCTCTGCACTTACCAGAGAATAATTCCCAAAGGAGTGCCCCCCAGTGAGTTTTCTTTACTTTTCAGGCTTCACAAGCCCTCTCAAAGGCAGTGAACCACTTGGTGATATCATCACCATCCTCAAATTTAGGGACACTGGGGATTTTGGGATCATAAGATTGCTCTCTGACCCTATTTATTAAGTTGCTACCACCATTGACGGTGGCTAGGCCCATCTCTGATCTTTCCTTTTCTAGAGCCAGGAGTCTGGTCTCTAGGTCTAATCTTTTAGCCAACCTTACTAAAAGGTTGGTCTCTTCATTGAGGCTGTCCTCAATGGGCTTATAAGCACCTGGCCCACCTGTGTGGGATCTAGGTGCTGTGAGTTGTATTCTTAGAGTCAGGGGCACAGGGACCCTTTTCTCCCTAGGAGTTGGAGGGGGTTGAAAGTTATCCTCATCCCCTCCATCCTCTTCCCCATCTGAGAGGTCTTCACCTTGCTCAGAGGGGTGGTCCATAGCATACCCTGCCAACAGCTCCTGGAGCTTTTGTTTGGAGGATGGGACCCCATGGTTATGTTTTTAAGTTTACATAGAGAGCTTAACTCCCTAAATTCTAAGAGGAGATAAGGGGTGAGGTTGAGCTCCTCAGCCATATTCTCTATGTCATTAGTTATATTTTCACTAATAGCTGGGTTCTTGTTAAGAGATATTCTACAAAAAGTTTCTAACCCTCTTATCCCTAACTATAGTGAGTTTTTATTTTTCTAAAATTCTAAAAGACTTAACCAAGGCCCTAACAAGACTTTTAGTAATTTGGTAAAAATTGTCAATTCAAAAAATTCAGAATTCTAAAGACAATTTAAGAGTTCTGTCGTGTGATCAGGTGTTGACCAAGTCAGTCTAACAAATGCAAAGTTGTAGACCCCACCGCCGATACACCAATGTAGGTGGCTGGCTCTGTATATACTATACCAAAGTAAGGTATAGTGTGCACAGAGTCCAGTGGAACCCCAAAGGTAGGCAGAGGTAAAAGTAGATAATACCTTACTCTCTATTTATGGTAGTGTGGGCGAGCAGTAAGGCTGTATTAGAGGGTAGTGTTAAGCATTTTTTGTACACACTCAGGCAAGAAATGATGTCACACACTCAAAGACTGAACTCAGACCAATTTGTTTGTATAAAAATATGATTTAGTTGTATTTATTTTCTAGAACCAAACAAGCCTGGCACAGGTAAGTGAAAAATGTACTTTTCAAGGCAGATTGAACAATACAAGCAAGCTGAAGGAAAATGACTTTATTACAGGTTTGTAAATACTTTGAATACAGTTGAAATTGCTGTTAGATTACTTTTGGCTACTTTGCAGATTTCTTTTAAGTTACTTTTTACTCAGTGTGATATGCCTAGATATCACACTGGGACACTTCCAGAGAGAAGGTAAGTAAATCAGTTTTTGTATATTTGCAGTTTCTTAGAGTTCCATACAAACCAAGTCCACACTTCAAAAAATTTCAAAGAAAAGCAGTCAATGCAATCCTATGGGAGGAAATGAAGTTATCGGTTTACAGGTAAGTACTTGGTTGTGGGAGTTGGGTTTCTGGGATTAGAACCAGGGTTCCCCCAGGGTCAAGGATGCACTCTCAAAGCACCTTCAGCGGCACAAGGGCGGCCGGGTGCAGAGTGCAGAGGCCCAATGTTATCCAATGGGGGATAAGGGGCCTCCTGTTGTTGGCTGCTCACAAGGTTGTGGGAGGCTGCAGGTGACGTCGGGGAGTCCTGGAGGAGTCAACCCACGGTGGACTCAGACCCTGGAGCGCTGGGGGACCTCGCTGGGACCAGTGGGCCACCCGGATTCGGGACGTAGGCGTCCGGTGCAGTGGTGGTTCCAGGCGTCGCGTTTCTTTGTACTCAGCAGGCTCAGAGTCTGTCTTGGGTGTTTCTTTTGAACAGAGCTGCTGTTCACAGGAGATCCGGTCTTTGTGGAAGGCAGTCAGTCCTCCCAGGGTTCTGGAGGTTGCTGGCTGCAGGACAAGGCGACTTTTGGCGCAGGATCTCTGGAAACTGCAGACCCGTTGGTAGGGCAGGGGCCAGGTCAGTTCTTCTCTGCAGTCTCCTCTGCCTGACGTCTTCTTTCGTCCTTCTTCGTAGGTTGTGGGAATCTGTCTTCTTGGTTCAGGGCTGCCCCCTAAATACTGTATTTAGGGGCGTTTTAGTGGTCTCGAGGTCAGTAGCCAATGGGCTACTGACCTTAGGGTGACTACACTCTTGGTGTGCTCGCCCCACGTGGGGGAGTGGGCACAATCCCTAATCCTGATTGGAGAGAGCCTGCCATCTGCAAGATGGCAGGCACTGAAGAGTGGGCTTCACCTTGCCTCCCCCACCTGAGGGGTGGGGTTGGCAGAGGTGGGCACACCTACTGGGCTGTGCTAATTTTTAGTGCCTGTCTTCCCACCAAAAAGGAGGGAAGACAAGAAGGGTGCCTACTTCTGATAGCTGGAGAGACTGGGGGTCGTGTTACAAAGGCGGCAAGGCCTTTGCAGTTCCCCTGCCACAGATGTCTCTTCCTGGCCTGGGGGAGGTGTGAGCACCTCCGCCCAGGAAAGGCTTTGTTTCTGAGCTCAGGGAGCGAAAGCTCCCACCCCAGGGGTCCAGAAACATGTCTCGTGGTGGCAGGCTGGTGTGTACTAGTCAGGGAACCCACCAGAGGCTGGTCGTTTTTCAGGGGGCATCTCTAACATGCCCTCTGAGGGCATTTTTCATTAAATTCCACACTTGCATCAGTTTGGGTTTAATGTGCTGAGAAGTTTGATACCAAACTTCCCAGTTTTCAGTAAAGCCATTATGGTGCTGTGGAGTTTGTAATGACAAACTCCCAGCACCTTATACTCTTAATGGCATTACTGCACTTACAATGTCTAAGAATTGGTCTAGACACTGTTGGGGGGACAGGGCTCATGCACCTGTACCCTCACCACTGGTATAGTGCACCCATCTAGAGGGGTGGCCGACCTATGCCAGGGCAGTGGGTTGTAGGAATGGCACACAGGGATGTGTGCCATGTCCACTCTTCACTTTGTTCTGCACCAAAACACGCAGCCTGCAATGGCAGTGTGTGTGTGTGTTAGGGAACAGGTCCTCTAAGGATGGCACAATAAGTGCTGCAGCCCTTAGAGGCCTTCCCTGGCCACAGTGCCCTTGATACCCATGGTCCCTTTTACAAGGGACTGACATGTGGCCAGAGAGGGACCAATTGGAGGTATAAGGTACAGTTTTGGGAAAGAACACAGGCCGTGGGAACCTGATTGGCAGGGACCCACGGCACATCAAGTCAAAGTGCATCAGAAATCTGGCCTCAGTCCTGGACGCAGGCAAAAATTATAGTCTTTCTTAAAAAAAAAAAAAATACCACAAGACCCCGGCTCCTACCGCCCTATTACGTTAATCAACGCTGATAACAAGATATACTCTAAGATTCTCGCCATACGCTTAGCTTCGGTTATTCATAAGGTTGTTTCTCCCCGACAACATGGTTTTATACCAGGACGTGGCACAACTGATCATATAAGAAGAGTCATATCATTATTTGATGCTGCTACCATTGCAGGAAAACCAATAGCACTTATATTGCTAGATGCCGAGAAGGCCTTTGACAGGGTTTCCTGGGTTTTCCTTTGGGAGACCCTGTCGAGGGTCGGAGTCAGCGAGGGGCTGGTGCAGGCCTTCAAGATGCTTTATTTTCAACCCAGTGCAAAACTTTTTATAAACGGTGCATTTACAGATTCCTTTGAAATTACTAGGGGCACGCGTCAGGGCTGCCCAAGCTCCCCGCTGCTGTTTGCTTTATATATCGATCCATTTTTACGGCTTCTGGAGACTAATAGGATTATCAGACCTGTTGAATCCCAGGGATGGGAAACTAAAATTTTGGCGTACGCCGATGATATTGCTATTATTACACCCGAACCCGATACAGCATTATTAGAGATCAAGGGGAAGCTGTTAGATTTGGGCAAGTTTCGGGGTACTCTCTCAATACTACCAAAACTCAGATTCTTTGTAAAAATGTTAATATGATCGATACTAGCAGACAGGTAGAGAAGGCAACATACCTTGGAATTGAAGTCTTGGCTAATATGGACACAATCGTTAATTGTAACATCAACCCATTGATTGTTAAATCCAAAACTGAATTAATGAGAATACACAATCTACATCTATCAATTATTGGTAGATGCAATATAATTAAAATGATATTTTTTCCCAAATTTTTGTATTTGTTAAGGGCAATTCCTTTAGAATTTTCCACTATGTGTCTTAAACAAATCGAAGACCTATTTTCAAGGTTTATCTGGGCATATGAAAAACCTAGACGATCATACACATTTTTATCTCTTTCAAGAGAAAGGGGAGGTTTGGCTTTACCTAATATCCGATTATACTACTGGGTTACTACCCTGTTATCTAATCTAACTCTGATTTCTGAAAAATCGAGAGATAGCACAGTCAATGAAATACCATCATCTATAGAACTTATAATGGGTAAGGATGCATTGGGCTGGCTCTGGAAATTTCTGAATGATAGTCATTATAAAAAGTACGATTTAAATCACTAATTGGCGTGATTTGGTGTTATGAGGCAAGTACGGAAATTATTAGGGCTGGGAAGATTAAATTATTACACTCCAATCTCTAATAATCCCAATCTACCGGAAATTTTTAGAGATTCTGTTGCTAAAAGATGGTGTGAAGCTGGCATATCTAAATTAGGTGATTTATATTCTTTGTCAAATATCGCTAGCTTTGATAGCCTCAAAGCTACATATAATTTAGATCGGAGGGACTTTTACAAATATTTGCAAGTCCGGGATTTTTAAGCAAAAAGGGGAGGCCCTTCTGGCTTTGATAAAATTGCTATGATAGATAGACTAAGGAAAAATGCTACGCTTTCCATCGGAGAAGTTTACTCCTTCTTCAACGCTTTACTGCCTGATGATTTGGAGATCAGAGCTGGGAAATGGAAGATAGAAATAGGATTGCAGGAAGATTTATTTTTTCACTCGTTAGAATTAGCTCAGAAAATCTTAATCCCGGCTCGACTTCAGGCTCAATATTATAAATCATGTTTTTCACTCTATTATACTCCCAAAAAAATAGCTAAATGGGCAACAGGGAGAGGAACTCACTGCCCTCGGTGTTTATTATTTCAGGCTGACCTAATCACATGTTCAATGCATGTAGTGCCTTGAGGAATATAAAACAGGAAATCTCTAAATTTTTAAAGAAGTACTTGGGATCGATGTTCTTTTATCATCGTCTCTGATAGGACTTGGGGTGGATTCACAACTACAAGGGAAGCCTGGAGAGTATCTTTGTGTTTATTGGCATGGCTATACTATGTCTTTGCCTAGCTTCTGCCTGGCTGGATTCAACTCCTCCTGGATTTCAGCAATGGCTGTCCCGTTTACTGGCAAATTATCATTTCGAGAAAGCTATTTACTCGAAAAGAGGGCTGAGGGGCCGCTCCAAAGGTCTAAAAATGTGGGCTCCGTTGACGGCTTGGCTTGAGAAGTATTAGGCCAATTGAGTTTGACTTTTGAATTTTTTTATTTTTTTTTGATTTTGCCTTTTTGTCCAACCCTGGGGGAGGGGAGGGTGGGGTCAAGGGTTGAAGGGGTGGGGGTAGGGGTCTAAAATTATTAAAATGTGCATAATTTTTATTGCTCCTTTTATATCGCTGTAAACTATAAGTTGATATATTTTGTTGTCTTGTGTTATGCTTTGAAGATTATAATAACTGTATTTTTTTTTTTTTTTGCACTAATAAAAATTTAAGAAAAAAAAAAAGAAATCTGGCAAAAAGTGGGGGGGGTTACTGCAACAGAAACCCATCTTCCTACATTAAGTGATTAGATTATGTTCAAAATAAAAAATAGGAAACTTAAGAGGTAATAGGCATGTACCTACATAACTTTGCAAGGTACTGCTTTTCTCTTGTTGCATGCTGGCCTAAAGACCAGGCACAGTGGAGTGATATACAGAGCTGCGTACACACCAGTCTTTTGTACAGGATCCACCAGACACAATTGCTTTTGATTTGATAGTTGTTATTGCCCATTCAAAATTTTCCTTGTCTTTCCCATATATTCTCCAACCATTACCTTCACTTGCACCCATTGCATGGGGACTGTAAGCCAGGAGGGGCAAGACTCTTGAAGCAATTACTTTTTTTATTGTTTCATTTTTGTGCACAAAATGTTTTTTTGGGTAGTGTGTGGAAGGAGGGATGGCTTAGCAGCTGACAGTCACTTAAGTCAGCATATGTGTCATTAACACATAGGGGCCTATTACGATCTCATGGAAAGCCTCCGACCTGAGGTTGGAGGCTTTCTGACCGATATTGTTGGTTTCAATTCCAACCGCCTAATTATAATCTAGGCAGTCGGAATCGAAACCGGCTGGTCATTCCGGCTGGATTCCGACGGGCTCAAGGAGCCTGTCGGCCAGTCGGAGACCAGCCCTTAATCCCAGTAGACAGCGTTTCTGCCGTTGGGATTACGATGCTCAGTTTCCGGCAAGCTTTCCATGCTGGACTTTCCAATATGAAAAGTCTGTCGGAAACCAAGTTTTGGGCCCCCTAGCGGGCACCCCTTCTTATTGCGGCCTCCGGTTGGGGGCCGAGGGGGCACCTATGGTGCCGCTTGTGAATCCAAGATCGCGTGGCAGGCACCCTGAAGTGCCTGCCGCGCGGTGCAGGGATGAACACAACCTCCCATTTCCCTATGGGAGCTAGTGCTATGGCTGCTTTGCGGCCGTAGCACAAGCTCCCATGAGGAAATATGAGTATGCGACCACACCATGTGCGGTCGCATCGTAATTAGGCAGTCAGGACTGCCGACCGGAGGTCGGTTGGTCCCAATTCCGCGATGATGTCAGTCGGAGGCAACTCCGACCGACATCGTAATCGGCCCCTCAGTTGGGGGCAGTGTTTATTCCAAAGGCAAAAGCTACACGTCCCACAAGGGCCTGATTTCAGGGAGCTAAATCTAAATGAAGCCTCCGGGTGGCAAGGGCTGGACTGGCCATTCTGCCACTCTGGTGTTTTCCAGGTAGGCTGCAGGCTTGTGGGCTGCTTTGAGAACAGTATGGGATTCATGATCCAGACATGCCAACATACCCCCTGTCTAGCTAAGGACTTCTACAGCATGGTACTTGTTTGAACATCTTAGTCAGTTTTGGTTTCCAGTCTGGCCCTGCCAGGTGATACTGATTTTTTTTGCCAGCTCACTGAAGACACAAGATGTGAAAGGAACACTGTATTTTTCTGAGCTTTGGCAGTATATTTCTGTGAAGGGGCCTGGTCCAAATGCCCAGTGTCACCATGGATGTGGTGATCCATTTCTAGGTTTTCTTTTAGTAACTTAATGTATTTTGTGAGTTATAGTCCTAGTTTTCTTGAATTATTCAAGCTGCACTAACCCACTAGAAGTTAATGATTCATAAAAGAAACGCGGAGGAACATTGAGTTCTTTGTGACACGGAGTCAGTTAGTAACCTTATGTGTATGTTTAATCTTGTCCAAAAAGTGTTTTGTATTTTATTCTTTCTTTGCATTTTGATATTTGTACTCCTGCATTTGTAAAGGTAAAATTAAACTAACTTAATGTACAGCCTTGTGCCAGGCATGGGGGTTCGTCCATACATTATTTTGTCTATACATTCTCATAACTGTACTTCAACAAAGATAAAGGATCAAGTAAAACCTGCAGCACAAGGCAAGTGCAAGAAAGTGAACAAGACAAGGTAAAGTACTTACACCACGCATGGAGTTAAGCTTACCCTGGTGTTCCCTCTACTGTAACTGCCCAGTGAGTTTGTGTGTGTCAGAAGCTTTTACTGCTGACATTTGAACTGTAATTTTTATGATTGTGAGAAAAGCTTGCACTGATGCTGTTCAGTCCCATTATCCATCTTTCCCATCACCCATCAACACAGGAAGTGACATCACTGGATCGCCTATCATCCACCTGCACAGGAAGTGAAATCATTGAATTTCACATCATCCATCAGGACAGGAAATTACATTACTGGTTTTCCCTCCAAAACCGTTCATTTCCCATCACCTATCAGCACAGGAAGTGACATCACTGGATTGCCTATCATTCACCTGTGCAGGAAGTGAAATCACTGAATTTCTCATCATCTATCTGGATAGCAAATGACATTACTGGTTTCCCCTCCAAAACCGTCTTTAAAAGAAGAAGCCAAGCAAGAGGATTTAATTTCCCATCACCTATCAGCACAAGAAGTGACATCACTGGATCGCCCATCATCCACCTGCACAGAAAGTGACATCACTGAATTTCCCACAATCTATCTGGACAGGAAGTGACATTACTGGTTTTCCCACCAAGAGCGTTTTTAAAAGAAGAAGCCAAGCAAGAGAACTTCATTTCCCATCACTCATCTGCATGTAAAATGACATCACAGCACCCTGCACTCCTCCCGCTCCCAGCACCTACTTAATGGTAGCTGCAACACAGACGTGCAGTGGACGTGTGCATTGGGCGTGCTGTTGGCACACCGAAGGCAAGCCTGTCTGTGCCTGGACCACACCTAGTGCCAGGAACCCTTGTCCGATCACCACTCAGCGTTACTCGACAGCACACCTTAGGTCGCTACACCCGAGATGCCATTCCCCTAACTGCTGCCTCACCGTGCCTCACACAATGGTAAGAGCTTTCACCTGAGCTCACTACCAGTTCTCCAACAGCCACCCACCCCCTCTCCCAATGCAAAGACTAACAACGCACTCAACATCCCCTCCCAACATACACACCACACGAGCACCAACAGTGCCTACACCCCCACCCTACACCACACACCATAGCAAACTCGCACGTCAACATCCACTTGCATGCATGCCACACGGTCACTCAGGAAACACACAACCAAAATATGGGACCTGCTGAACAGCGACGCATCTAACATCTTCATCACAGAGACCTGGCTCAACCCCTCACTGACTCACTACATCACCACGGCAATCCCAGTTGGCTACAAGATAGCTCGACAGGACTGCCTACACAAGCCAAGAGGAGGACTCGCTATCATCTACAAGGAATCTAAGGGATCCATTAATTGCACAACATCCACAGAGAACGCCACTAAAAACTTCCCCTGATTGGAACCCTCGCTTATCGACCACCTGGACCACAAGCCACCTTTACCCACCTCATCACGGACTTTGTCACTCTACTCACCATTGACTCCAGAGCCTATATTCTCCTCTGTGGCCTCAACTTTCACCGAAACGGCCCCTGCTCCACAGCACTTCTGGAAAGCTTGAGCAACATCGGACCAACCCAGCTCGTCTCAGAACCAATATACACTGCAGAAGACACACTGGACCCCATCTTCACCACAAGCGACAACATCAAATACAACTCCTCCACACCGCTCACATGGACCGACCACGCCATCATCCACTTCCAAATCAACACACTTTAAGTCAACACCCCTACTAGGTTCAGCATTCCAAGTCGCAGCTGGGGCAAAATCACAGAAACAGACTGGCTGAGCGCCCTAAACATGGATCAAACTAGCCCCACAGACAACCTAAACAAGGACATCAACAACTTCAACAACTGAATTAAGAACTGCGTGGACTCCCTTGCACCCATCAAAACCAAAAAGCATAGTATATCAAACAAGCAGGCCAGCAGGTACAAAGAAGACCTCAGAGACAACAAACTACACTATAAGCAACTAGAAAGGAAATGGAGAGCCAGCCACAATACCACCGACAGAACTACCTTCAAGGTTGCACTCAGACACTATCACCAGCAAATAGGAGACACCAAGAAAAAAGCACTAGTGGACTGCATCAAAGGAAGCTCCAACAGCTGCAAGAAGATCTTATCGATCATCAAGTATTTCACCTCTCCCTCAGCCACTGTGAACAATATCACATCCTCCCAACAACTCTGCGACAACCTATCCAACTTCTTCCACAACAAAATCACAGACATCTACAGCAACTTCGCATACCAACCCAACCAAACATCTACAGAAACTTCGCACACCAACCCAACCCCAGAGAACTCTTTGCTAACCTACCTACCACCAACCAAGATGGCCATTTGACCGAATGGACAACCCTCACCAGAAATAGCACAGCTGCAATCATGTGAACCATCCACTCAGGGCCCCCAACAGACCCATACCCCACCACTTCTACAACCTGAGAATATCATCAATCAGAACCACCCTGATTCACATCATCAACACCTTCATCATGCCCACCACTTTCCCGGATGAATGGAAACTTGCAGAAATCAACTCTTCTCAAGAAGTCCACAGCCAACCCGAATCAACTGAGCAACTTCCGACCCAGCTCCCTGCTCCACTGTCTAGCCAAAGTAATTGAGAATGCCATCAACAAGAACTCACAACCCACCTGGAACTTAACCTTCTTCTAGACAACACTCCATCAGGATACATAAAGAACTACAGCACCGAAATAGCACTCATCGCAGCCACCAACAACATTCGAATCATCCTTGACTGAGGAGAAACAGCATTTCTCACCCTGCTCGACCTCTCCGCAGCCTTCACCACTGTCTCCTATAACACCCTCTTCTGAAGACTCCTTGAGATTGGCATAAAAGGATCCGCTCTCAAATGGATCTGTTCCTTCCTCACTGGAAGAACCCAAAGGGTCAGACTGCCACCCTTCACATCAGAGACCAAGAAACTGATATGCGGAGTCTCACAGGGATCGTCCCTGAGCCACACCCTTTTCAATATATACATGACACCATTCGCCAACATCATTCAAACACAAGACATCACAGTCATCTCCTACACTGATGACACCCAACTCATCCTCTTCCTGATGGACAAGACAACCACCACCAAAACCAGCTTCACACTCTGCATGACCATGGTAGCAGACTGGTTGCAAACTAACTGTCTGAAATTCAAATCTAACAAAACGGAAGTACTTGTCTTTAGCAGCAAGACCTCCCCATGAGACTCCAACTGCTGGCCGTCTGAGCTAGGACCAACACCCACACCCACAAACCACAAAACAAATCTAGGGATCATCCTAGACCACAAGCTCAACATAATGAATCAAGTCAAGGCAGTGTGCACCTCATGCGTCCACATCCTATGCGTGATGCAAATGTTCTTCAAATGGCTGCCTCAGAGCACCAGACGGAGTGTCATGCAAGCACTCATCACCTGCATGCTGGACTATGGCAACACTCACTATGCTGGAATCTCCAAACAACTCCTACACAGACACCAGACCATTCAGATTACGGCCGCAAGGCTCATACTCAACCTCCCACTCCGCACCCACATCATACAGTACCTCAGGAAGCTTCACTGGCTCCCCATTCACAAGTGCAGCCAATTCTAAGTTCTCAGCACACGTACAAAGCCCTAGACAACACAGGATGAGAATATCTGAACCACTGCATGCACTTTCACCAACTCACCAGACACCTACGCTCTACCTCACTCTCGCTCACACACACTCCCTGCATCAGCAAAAGCAAAACTGTAGGTCGTTCATTCTCCTACATCGCACCCAAGATATGGAATGACCTCCCTCAACACATCAGGGTCTCTTCCTCACTTCTTGGTTTCGCAGAAAGCTGAAGACTTGGTTCTTCGTATAAGCACCTTGGGGACCACACACCTACACATCTGCTCAAGAACGTGGATACCCTCTCAGTAGATTAGTGCACTATACAAATCAGCATAGCATAACATAACATCTTAGCTGCTCAGTTAAATATTAGTCTATTTTCTAAGACTGTCACGAGCTACAAATATTGCGCTATTAAAGATTTCACAACCCTGTTGAGAAATTCTGCAACAACAAAATTAAAAAATGAGCAGTCCTGCTGGTACTGTTCATTAAACTTTATGAAATGCATATTTGGCATTGGGGGGCATGGGTTGGTTATAACAGCCCATCCTGTTGTCTAACCAGCCCCCCTACACTTCAGCCTACTAGAGAAATGCCAGACTGGCAGAATGGTCTGTCCGGTCATGCCCATATTGTCACTCTTAATTACAATTAGGGATTCCGGTTTTATGGTATTTATTTTTTTAACATTTCCGTCTGTATTTATCCATATTTATTTTTGGGCCATCTTATTGATATTTATCCATATTTATTTTGTGTTTTGAGAATAAATGGAGCTGTAAAATGGTATATTTCCACGTTTATTTACCTCTTGGATGTGCACTCACACATGGATGCCTGTCACGTTTAGGCAGATTAAGCATCCGCGTATAACAAAAACACTACACTCACAGGTACATATTAGCTTTATACTACACATATATGTTAACATATGCCTGTATTTAAGGAAATCTCATCCTGTTTTTCAACTCTCCATGCTGTCTATCTGCTCAGCTGTTGCCTGGAATTCATGAAAGACAGCATGGAGAGACTCTCACAAGAATCACCATTTTCAGTATTTTTCTGCTTTTAAAAATAAATACAGACAGGAAACACATTGTTTTCTGTCTGTATTTATCTGTAAAAATCACTAAAAACGGAAAACCAGAAGCCTTAATAACAATGCTACTGTTAAGAAGTGCTTATAATGTCTCAAATAAAATACCACAACCCAGCTAAGAAGTTCATGTTGTACCCCATTAAACTTCTAGAAGAGCTCCTGAGAATTGATGTATCGGCCCTCTTCAGAGTATGGGAGCCCTGTTGAGAAGTTCCCAGACTGTTCAAATACATATACATCATCTTTGCTCATAAGTGTCCATGTAAATGGATTTAAAGCATGTAACGGCATGTAAAACTTAACAGTATATGTCCTGCCTTTTAAACACATTGCACCCTGCCCTCTGGGTTACCCAGGGCCTACCTTAGGGGTGACTTATATTATAAAAAGGGACAGTTTAGGCCTGGCAAGAGGTTTATCTTAAGAAGTTATGACACGTGGTTAACATGTCAAGGAGTTGCTCAGCCCAATGCACATTTGTAAAAAATTAGCCACGTACTCAGTATTAAACAAAAGTTCATCCAATTTATTTCAGTACTCTGTTCATGTTTTGTCCGTCACATCATAGAAAATGAAGTTCCAAATTTTCACGCATTTTAATCACTCTCGGATTGCCCATCCGGGCCTATCCACAGGCACGTAAAGAAACTCCATTAGTCCATTACATTGCTTCACCCAATGCATTTCGGTCTTTTTCTCGACCTTCCTCAGGGGTATCTACAATTATTAAAAAATGCATATGTCAACCCCATGTCATTTATATATAACTGTGATTAAACACCAACACATATTATACCTACATCCCCAAATCATAATCCAACATAATTCTAAACAAATAACCACTCCTTGCCACCAACAGCACATCGATTACAGGTACAAACTGGGGTGTTGGGGAGAGTAAGATATGCGGTATTACCGAACAGTTGCATGACAATGTTATGGATCATTAGATCTGGAGAGGGATTGCAGAGACATTGAGCGTAAAGGATGGGGAGGATATTGAGGTTGAACGTAAGGGAATGGGTTGGTGGCAAGGAGTGGTTATTTGTTTAGAATTATGTTGGATTATGATTTGGGGATGTAGGTATAATATGTGTTGGTGTTTAATCACAGTTATATATAAATGACATGGGGTTGACATATGCATTTTTTAATAATTGTAGATACCCCTGAGGAAGGTCGAGAAAAAGACCGAAATGCATTGGGTGAAGCAATGTAATGGACTAATGGAGTTTCTTTACGTGCCTGTGGATAGGCCTGGATGGGCAATCCGAGAGTGATTAAAATGCGTGAAAATTTGGAACTTCATTTTCTATGACGTGACGGACAAAACATGAACAGAGTACTGAAATAAATTGGATGAACTTTTGTTTAATACTGAGTACGTGGCTAATTTTTTACAAATGTGCATTGGGCTGTGCAACTCCTTGACATGTTAACCACGTGTCATAACTTCTTAATTGTAATACTCGTACACTTAAAGGAGCGGAGTGCACTTGGAGTGGATGCACGCCGAAATTGAGGACTGTGATGAGTTTAAAAACAAGAATAAACCGGGGTGTGCTGCAGATTTATTGAGAGGTTTATCTTGCCAGGTTGACATGGCAGTGTAAACTGCCCAGACAGGCTCTGCAATAGCACGCTTGATCTATGGTTAGAGGGCTACTTAAGTGGATGGCACAATGAGTGCTGCATGTCCACTATTAGCATTTAATGTATAGGCCCTGGGCACATGTAGTGCACTTTACTAGGGAATTATAAGTAAATTAAATATGCCAATTGGGCATGATCCAATATTACCATGTTTAGGGGAGAGAGCACAAACACTTTAGCACTGGCTAGCAGTGGTAAAGTGCACAGAGTCCTAAAGCCAGCAAAAAGTAGTCAGAAAAATGGAGGGAGTCAGGCAAAACGTTTGGGGGAAGACCACCCTAAGGCTGTCAGGTCTAACAAAATGCAATGAATAAAACCAGAATATCTGATGGAGAAAATGAAACATATTATCAATAGACACTCAAAAGACTTACAGGGTGGAAAGCATCAATGAATAAAGGCTTAGCCTCTTTAAAACCAAAACTGCTCATCTAAGCTGTAGATCAATCTGATTGGTTGTCAGATATCTTTTTGGGAGATGTACTTTTTTAGACATTGTTTTATTTGCTGCTTGGAACAAAGAGTGTTGTGCTTGGTAAAAGATGTACAAGCCTGATAAAAATTAAACCATAAACCATTGGTGTATCTACTTTTCATAATATGTAATACAATCTAGAAAAAATAGTCAAAGGAAATCCATTAATGAAGCTGATTTGAAAGGATTTGTATTGTACTGTTTTGTAATTGCTTGTATATTGTGATTATTACCCCTTAGGAGACAATGAAGCTCTTTACTGTGAGAATCGTGCTACTCTGGAACCCAAACTTAGTGGTTAATTCATTGGTTATTCAGAAAGGTCTTGTGTTCTCAGGTAAATCACTCCATGCATTTACTCCAGTTTCCTTGTGGTAAATTAAATTAACAGGAGCTAGGCATGATCAGTAGTTGGGGCTATGCGAGTTCGTGCAATGACAGACTAGAGGAGATCACGTATTGTTAGAAAGCAGGGATATAGTTTCAAAGGAGGAGAGGTCGTGATCTCTGAAATCAGGTGTGGGCAATTTGCATAAATACAATAATAGAGATTAAGATAGACAGCCAAACAACTTAGAGTACACTATAGTCAGAGAAAGTAGGCATGCAGAGAATGGAATGTAAGGAGAAGGTCATTCGAAAGAGATAAAGGAGAGGACAAAATCAAACATTTTTAGTGAAGGTCAGTTTTTCATGCAGGGTTTTAAGACGATACATTAGGATGCTTTTTGATATAGCATACAATCTAAGGAATATCACTGAGGTGATTAATTATAATAAATTCTCAAGTGTTCGGGCCTAACTACTTAAAGAATGGCATGTGGCCTTCGTCCAGGAAATGCATCTGAACAGAAACTTGTGGTGAAAATTGATTCTTGCCCCAGAACCTGACCAAAATTCCACATAATTCCAGTGAACCACTGAGGAATTCCTGGTATGCAAAAGTGCTACCAATGTCAGAAAATGTGTCAAAGAGTGGGAAAAAAATTGATGATGCACGATTTCAATATGATCCAAGGGAGAGCTAAGAGGCGTAGCCTATCTGTCTATTTCTTTACTCGCTTCGCAGCACCCACTCCTTACTCAGCTTTCAGAAGCAGATGACATGTTATATGTAATGCTGCTTCGCCCGATCCTAACATATATATTGTCTTGCACTCAGTGGCGACTCCTCGCTAAGGCGGAGGAGCGTCGTCCCACTGATCAAAAGGAAAAATAAAATGACAATAACGTATCGTTATTATCATTTTATTTTTCTTATTTCAGTCAGTGGCAGGGCGGGGCTGGCCAGAGCAGGGAAGGAGTGGTTTGCACTCCCTAAGTGCGCATGAATTAGGGCCAGCCAAAAAAGTTCATGCGCACTTTACATGTTCCCCACCAGGCTGCATTGTACAGCCTGGTGAGGAACATGCACAGGCTCCCTGTCCCAGTTTGAGCGCCAAACCACGAAGCTCAGACCAATCACCATGCTGCTTTGCACGTTGTGATTGGCTCAGGGGAGCCTGTGTGCCTGGGTGCTTCCTGCTGCCGGCCGGGACTGCAGGAAGAAAGAAGATGACGAGGTCAGAGGAGAGGCGGCGGCCGGCCGTTAATTGTAAGTCCATTTTTTCATATTTTTTTCATTTCCCCCCCATCCTGCCCCTGCCTCACCACCCGCATACGGTAGCAGCCGCTACTGCTTGCACTTACAATTGGAAGTCTCTTAACTATGTGAAGTTCTTATCTCCTGTGTTTATTTCAATAAATGTGTAGTAAACTTTCTTTTCCATTGATACATGATAACAAATTCCAGAATAATTTTAGAATGATCAATAAAAAAATACATTGCCAGGTATTAAGCCGAAACAATGTATGGTGACTACTTTTACGCTTATTTGGTGATTGTAAACCGCAGCCAAACATAGAGAACACAGGTTGAGAGGCGGGCAAATCCTCAGAACCATCATATGATTTGCAAAATTGCAGCTCAGTCTCTCTGCAAACAGAAACATGTTATCTGCCTGTCAGTCTGGTCCCGCCAAAACTGGGTAGACCAGTTGGGAACACTATATGGGATTTTTCCAAATGCTAATCTATGTGGTGCCATACACTCTGCTTATTTGTCTGAGTCGCCAGCATTTCAAAGTTTGGGTGTTTTTGCTCACCCTTGTGCAGCACTGAAAATTCTCTGAGCCACAGAAGAAATCTTTGTTTTCTATCAGTCCCATGCTCTGTCAGGTGAGTGCAGCTCAAATACTATGGCAAAGCGTAAATCCGTAAATTAAAAGTTCTGTCACTTAAATTGGGGTTGGTCACTTTTTGGTCCTTGCAGAGTTACCAAGACTTTAACCACATTATAAAAACGAGAATCTCATCACACACCAGCACAATTACAAATTGATCAATGAATGCTTCTCGAACATATTGATACAGGATTATATTAATTCCTCCATCTGGTTCTTGCTTTTTATGCCCCCTCCTAACTTACAAAAAAGCAATTCGCGAAATCACGACCCTGGTGTGGTGAGCAGGGTGGTGTGGGTATAAAACACTTTGTGGAATTGGAATGCTTTCTGAGATGTTTATGCTTGAAGCGATCGAATGAACGCTTGGAATGTAACAGCCACGTCGCCAGTACATCAATTTACCACCGGTTCCTACAACAGTACAAATTAATTGGCAACATTTTGTTGGCTTGTTCTGTCGGGAACTAAATAAGCAGAGTTTGATCCAGCCAAAACTACTTAGCGATATTTGCCCCACTGTAAATAAAAAATAAAAGAAACCTATAGTGAAACTACCACAAAACAAGTATTGCACATAAGTCGTTGGTTTGACAGTTGTGGGATAATTTCATTGACATAGAAGGCCTCACGCATGACCAACTGATTTTGGGCGAAAGGTAGTCACATCATCCATATTTGAGCTGTGCTGTTTCACTCCATTTCTTATTGCGTAAGGCATACACAGCAAATATAGTATGAAATTAATTTGCTACATTTTGTGCTCGGGAAACAGCCATTACATCGCATGCGTAACAATGCATGCGAATACAACGCGGTTGTTACAACGACCGCGTTGTTACATCGCAGTACCATTACTACGCAAGTTGTTACGACGACTTGCTGTAGGGGGCGCTCTAAGATAAGGAATTGTATAGTTTACTATTCCAACACCTTCCCTACTGTTGCACACACTGGAGTTGGAATAGTAAATTATACTATTCCAACATCCAGCGCCCCTACAGCAAGTCGTTGTAACGACTTGCATAGTAATGGTACTGCGATGTAACAACGCGGTCGTTGTAACGACCGCGTTGTAATTGCATGCGTTGTAAACGCATGCAATGTAGAAGTATATATTCTTTGTGCTCACGTGCAAAAATTGACTTTGAAGCAAATCATGCTTGCTAATTTCTTTTATATGCAAGGATCTTACAGGTTACATTGTTGCAAAATTCAACATAATATTACCAGTCTATCTTTGTGTGCATTTTCTTAGGGTGAGGGAAGTTGAGAGGTCGTTGACCCTGCAACATTCCAGTTTTAGAAAAACTCACCTGTTCTGCGAGCTGCAGAGCTGGCAAAATGCAAACAAGCACTGTCAAAGCCGACAGGTGTGGCATTGGATGACCGCCTTTTGGCTTTTACAATTGTTGTTTTGTCATGGTTTTGATAAAAAAAATATTGTTGTAAGACCAGCCTGTCCTCGCAAATATAGAAAAATGGCTAAAAGCAAAAAATATTTTTGGGTATCAGAAAAGCACACATTGCCATAATAGTGGCGCTCCTGGCACTGAAAGGCACTACTCTGTGTGCGGATGTGTTCCTTTGAGAAAGCTGAACGCCGTCACTCACAATGAAGTTAGCCAATGGCTTAAGTGGGCCAACCCACTGCCCCATGCTGCATGGTGTTGGGTGCAGAACAGAAATGTGAATGACACCACAACAGACTAATAGGCAGGGCTTTAAGTGGGCCGGGTCTCACCGGTGCTGAGCACCGGCAGTTTTTTAAAGGAGGCCTCGAAACGGGTCTCTATCGGGCTCTGTTTTGTGCCCTGGCACAGGCGGTCCGTTTTTTCCCAGACTGCAGTGACAGCAGGCACATCGATGTGCGCGTGCTCACACTGCTCACTTCTCACTAGTGGAGAAGTTATGGCATGACGTCATGCCAGGTGAGCGTTGTAGGGGAAGAGAAATCCTTTAAAGAGAGTCATTTTCTCTCTGGATTTCCCATCTTTTTGAAACTCAGGAGCAGCAACATTGTCGTGGTGTCACCAGAGCTTTAAGTTGAAGCTTTTTCAATAATATACAAGCCATAGTTGCTGCTTATTTATCTTATGCAACTAACAACCATTGACAAAGCCAATAGTCCTGACTTGTTGTTGGTATGATGTTACTTGTTGCATCATATATCTGGATGCAATGACAGAAACAGCAAAATACAAGTCGGGCGGCACACTATGCTAAGCACATATTTTTAGCTTACATGTTTTTGAGCCACGCCCTTAATTACATTGGCCACGCCCCTTTGAGAGACCCCCCAGTTTTTTCATCCCACTTAAAGCCCTGATAATAGGTGAAGAGAGCTAGTTGAAAGGAAAGCACTTATAAGTAGTTAAAGTACGTAATTTTAGTACAATCAAAAGGTCGTGACAAAAGCCAGACCAAAAAAATTTGGGGCTAGTTATGCGGCTGTCACACATGGCATGGTGCCTCACACCTTCTTTCCCTGCTGCCGCAAGAACTAGGGCGGGGCTTACGGCTTTGGGGAAAGGAAGTGATGCAGCTGTCATTGATAACTACCGTATTTCCCTGCTGCCAATCAGGACTAGCGCAGCCCTGAGTGACAGCGTAAGGATTCACTGGGCTCGCCCCGAGTATCATCCCGCAGCTGACCCCACTACTCGCGAAATAAACAGGCGCCAGTGGTAATATGCAGTCCTGAGAGTATAATGATGCAGAGAATTAGTTTAAGAATTATTAAAGAAAATCCTCACTCGATGCAGCAGATTGTGACCTTCTTCTTCCTCAGCCTTAGTTCTTTTGGGGTTCTCTTCCAAGGCCGTTCGTTGTCTTCAGCTCGTAATCAGAAAGCACCATAACATGAGTTTACTCATTCCGGGCTCTGCTTTGGGAAAAATACGCGCCTTTGTGGTAGCAGAAACAGCTGTTCACATTACAGTTACTAACCAGAGCCTCAGTGAGCACGTGTGTTCCTGGTCTCCGAACTGCTGTTACACAAGCGCATCACAGACGTGTGGAAAGAGCGGGTGTGCGCAGAATCTTTCTAAACGATAAAGCTCTGAACACGAGCGTCCTTGAGAGAGTAGCCAGTCTGAATGTCAACCTTGAGCGTGTACTTGCTGAGTTTCGCGGAGAACAATAATCGTTTGTTGATGTAACAGCCCGGGCGCACTGCGACAAAACACCATCCCCAGGGCCGCCTGGGAATCGAAACCAGCCCTGGCAAAAATCTTCAAACTAGTCCCGCTCCTTTCCTCCCTTCGCTCTCTCCCTCTCTCTCTCTATCTCTCTCTCTCTCTCTGTCTTTCTCTCTCTCTCTCATCTCCCTTCTCCGTATCTGATCCCTCTAATCCACCTCTCGGATCTCTTGCTCTCCCTGAAGCCCCTGCTTTGACAGCTGTAGTAAACCCTTGGATTCTGGAGAGCAGAGGCGCCAGCAGGGGCCCCTGGCCTTTAATAAACAACGCCCCTCCCCTCCCCCCAAGTGGCTTCAGCTCCAGGGGAAATGGCCAGTTGGCCCAGATCCTGCTTCATTCTAAGTTCAACTGGTATTAGACACTCATTTAGCTTCGCACCGTGATATTGTGCCTTTTTAATGTGATGGATGCCAGAGTGAAACAGGCCACACACTGAATACAACGCATCTACTGACAGCCACTTCATAAAAAATACATCACCTTCTTTTGTGGTGGTGGGAGAGTAGAATGTTGTGACTGACCCTAAAACAGACAGCAAAGACCCCCTTGATCCTTGCCAACACACTCTTGTAACAAAAAAAGATGACAGTAGAGAAAGAGGCAGGAAAACGTGCCCACCAACTTGGAGCCAGAACTGTGGTGCAGGGGCGGCTCCTCCGCTAACGCTGCCCCCTTAAGTGCTAAAATAAAATGATAACAATGCAACGGTAATAACGTAACGTTATTATTATTTTCTTCTTCTGGAAGGAGCCAGGTTGGGGCGAGGCTGGGCGGTGCTAGTTACAGCCTGGGAGAGGGAGGAGGAGTGGTTCCTGCTGCACCTTAAGTGTGCATGACGGTTTGGCCGGCCGTCTTGGGCCGGCCAAACTGGCATGCACACTTTGCATGTTCTCCACAGGCTGTATTGTACAGCCTGGGTGGAGAACATGCCCAGCCTCCCAGTCCCTGCCTGCACGCCGAACCACGGCGCTCAGACCAATCACAACGCTGCTGTAACGCAGCACTGTGATTGGCTAGGGAAGCCTGGGTGCTTCCTGTTCCTGCGTCAGAGGAGAGGCGGCGACTGGCGACGACAAGGTAAGTCTTTTTTTTCTAAACCCCCTCCCCAGCCCCTGTTCCCAACCAGCCGCCATGGACTGTGGGCCCAAAATAATGAATGTTGTGTGTATTCACCCCAGGCAGCTCAGTCTAGCCTTAAAAGCAAGACAAATGAGGAGAAAAGCAGAGACCTCCATGAGCCCTGCCAACACAGCTTGAGAGAGAAAAGTAGCACAGTAGAGAAAGGGTCAGACACCTGGCTGGACCCACCATCATGGACCTTGGGTATCTTAACAACTACCCCCTTGGCACATAGGCTCAGGAAGAGTCTGGTGCAGAGTCAGAACTTCTGACCTAATCCAACCAAAACTGGTACAGCACCAGACTCTTGAGCTGTCCATCCATGTGGTGTCACATATTTTGCTAATGGCTGGTGGAGCTTGGGAGCTTTCCCTGGGCTCGTGGAGCCTATCAATCCGGCAAAGTGTTGCTGTGAATATAAGACTGGAGCCACTCCCAGGGTCTGCAGCCAAGACCTGCAGGTGGCCCTCCAGCAGCTTTACTTTAGCTATCATTAGAGCTTTTTTAACACAAAGAAGCCTGGGAGTCGCTGATAGCTCTCCTTGAAATCTGGTTGGGTGTGGAAGAATAGTTCAGGTTAGTGGCTGGAACCATTACCCAGGGGCCTCTTAGCACTCAATCTAGAGTCCTTACAGAGTCTGTTGTCCTGCCCAGGGCATCTGCCCCCCATAATCATTCAGAGTGCTGTCACTGCAGCCCATGTCCATGAGCTGCACCCTATACATCTCGGAGGTCATTCTGGGCCTTCTTACTCTGCTAACTGTAGACTTTAGCATGAATCAGGAGCCCTACACTGGGGATGGATGGGCAACTGAGGTAATCAGCTGGAACCCAGGCACAAAGGCTGCAGCGAAGACATTCGAGCAGGCCTCCTGGAGCTCTCACTAGGGTCCTCATGGTTCACCATGTCCCAGCGGCTCCAGATTGGTCAGTCCAGGGCACCTGATACTAAAGTGTCTGCGAGCTTCGTGGAGCCCAAATTAAGCCGGTCTACCCTGCCCTGGCTTCCTTGGGAGTTATCTGCTGCACCGGTTGTGGTAAAGAGCGGAGGATTAAATCCCCTTTCCCTGAACCCTTTCAACCTCGCCAGCAGGTCTATTTTTGGTGGGATATTAATCACTTAAGAAACCTGGGAGAAATGAACATTTTGAGTTAGTCGCACCACCTAGTAGCCTTTCTTCCAAATGGTCCAACAGCTCCAACCAGATGGACCTAGTCCCTGCGCCACCAGCCAGATTGCCGAAGCGCCTGAAGCAACTGGCTTGGTGTCCTAAATCCCTGTAGCCTCGGTGGACATGGCCCAAGTCCCTGTAGTCTCCAACTGTAATGTTCTAGCCCCTGGGGTCTTTGATCAGATGGCCCATTCCTTGGGGCTTTCAGCCATATTGCCCCAGATTCCTGGATCCACAGGGAAGGGACAGGGTTCCTGGAACCTGCAACCTGGTTCCTAGAGAATCTCCGCAGGTGCCAGAAGGCCAGTCACATCTTGCTATCATCTGGCTCAGTTGATCTTGAAGGACAGCCTTCTCATCTCCCTGTAGTTGAGAAATGGGCAGGAACAATGTTCAACATGTTACGCCTCATTTATTTGCTATGAATGCTAAGGCCCCAGTTTAACTCTTGTGGATAAATATTGTAGAAATGGCCTGTCCATTATTAACGTTACCAGCAACCCTTTCTGAAGTATTTAGAATATTTCTTGGTATTTTAGGGAACTAACCAGCTGAAATATAATTTCTGCTGATCACTTCCACAAACCTCTGACAACAAAAGGTTGCCTGAGACATCGCCAAAAATGTCCAGGAAGCACGTTGTATTACCAGCACTCACCGGTGTTACCAGATAGGCTGGTGTAAAACACTAGAGCAGCTAGTAATGCTCTGAAAAGGAAAAATGACTGGTAAGGACATTTTAACCTCTACAGCATTTCTGCCAACATTAACGTGAGCTGCAGAATCTGGAGGCAATGTAAATCGATAATATTAGTTGCAATCCAGGGCATTATCACCAGATTTAGCACTCAACTCTAAAAACGCGGCAGAAGAAAGAGGCCTTTGCTCTGGGAAATATCTGTCAATTGAAAGGAGCTTTGCAATGCCGCATAATTTTATGTCTGTAAAGGACATTCACCTACAGCTCGTTTCTTTCATTATGCCTTTTCATTTCGATGAAGGAGCACTTCTGAGCGGGTACATCTGGCAGCGTCTATTGTGTACACCTTGGATGCGGCCGAAGTGGTTGCCGGGTAATATCGCGTCCCAGGAGGTGTCAGGGTGTCCGCGGCACCTGCCGCTCTCTAGACACCGTAGTGGGCCCTGAGTCTTACTCTGTGTCTTCACCAAGGTTTTGATATCTTTATTTAAATTCCTTTGACTACCTGTTATAGAAACACCCAGGAACATTCTAGAAACCTACTCTGTGGAAATGTTTGAGTATATGGACATTAATTTAGGCAAGTATACTACAATATGTTGAGAGGTTAGGGGCATATTAGCAAGACCGGCGATAAAATTATCGCCGTTTTAGCGGCAGAAAAAAATGCCGCTAAAACGGCGAAAATGGGCTTGCTAATATGCGTTATAGAATTCCAATAGAAGCCCAGGTTAGATGTGCAGGACATCTAACCTGGGCTTCTATTGGAATTCCATAACGCATATTAGCAAGCCCATTATCGCCGTTTTAAAACGGCGATAATTTTTTCGCCGGTTTTGCTAATATGCCCCTTAATTTCTCAAATCCCCCCCTCCTGTGCGTCCTTCTGCTGTCATTCACGTGCGCAGTGTAGCTCGTCTGTAACGAGCCATAGCTGAAGTATATTCTGGGGAACGGTGGAGTCTAAAGAAATATAAGCATGTATGCGTGGCAGAATATTGTTATGCACAATAAAGTCAAATGCTTTATATGCTTTTACAACCGAAAATGGCAAATACAAAGAGCTGCTTAGATTATTTGCCAGAATCCGAAAACCACCACGAGGTTCTTACTGGACAAGGTTTCCACCAGTGTGATAAAGGCTCGGTGCATCAAAGCTAAGTGCATTAGCAATCATGTCTCCTCAGGTGATAATCCTTCGTTGGGCGGCCTTATCTAGGAAACGGGTTGGTGCACATCCAGCCCTGATATTAATGGGGTCTCCTCAGTTCAGGGACTTGGTCTTCCTTATCCATTCTGGACTTGAAGGTGGATAGAGCTGCACTCCACATTAATCTGGACGTGGTTATGATCTTATACATTCCATTTGAATTGTTCTGTTTTGTTTGAGTAAAACGGTGACAGAGCTGTTCTCCTTTGTCCGGCTCCGAAGGAGGCACATCCGACCACTCATCCACTTCTCTTTTTGGAACATTTTTCCTGTGCTCAGGGACATCTTAAGGATTTTGGGGGCCCTGGGCCAAACATATTTTGGGGGCCCCTGTTCGCAATAACTCTGAATTCACTGTCCATTTTACGCTCATTCATACCCTTGTTATGCCACACAATATTTAATCATACATTCAAAATGTATGAAACAGTAAAAGAAAGAAGAAAAATGAGGTGTAATTACTTACATGAAATTTTATAGTGGTTATGTTAGTTGAATCAACACCTGAAGACACATGGAGATTAGTGGGGCCCCCTGGTTGTGCTAGGCCACTCTCTCCTGTTGGGTATCTCAGTCACTCTAAGTATCGCATATAACATTATTGAAGTAGGCCAGAGTGATGTTGTCCCATTTTCTTGCAAAATTCTGTATCCACCTGTCTAGGTTTCAATCAATGTCTTGTTTCAAGATATTATTTTTCATTCATTTCAGCCTGAGGTATAGAAATTTCTATGCATTTACTATTTCCAGTGCTGTTCCTCTTACCTTCTTTCTATTGTTAACATTGGTTCTTTCTTTCCTCTCTGATGCTCAGAACATCATCTTTAACATTTTACTGGTGAATTTCAAATTGTTTTCAAGGCATTAACAATGTTGATTCTGAAACTAACCTTATAGCATGGGCTTGTAATAAGTACAGAAAAGCATTGGCGTTCAACCTTCTTCAATGTGTTCTGTGCAATATGTGGCTGTTTGGATGATATCATATACATCATGGTGCATAGGTTAAACAGCACATGATTGAGCAATTATCCTTGTTGGACATTCATTTGTCCTCATCTTGTTTCTCCGCAAATCTTGTTGTCTACACCTGACCTGTGCAGTAATTGTGTTATAGAGTTCTATTTTAATTTTGAGGAATTGAACATAAATGCTGCTGGGTTTGGAAGTTTTGTTGAAGGCAATGTTTGCTGCCTGTATCAAAGGCTTGAATTAAGTTTCAATGATAAGTAGAAAGTTATAGACCGTAGAAAGTTATAGGCCTGCTGACAATAATTTTATGATGCTCAGTGAGATGGACCCTATTTCAGATTTACCATTTTTCAGGTCTATTCAGTCTTGGAGATGCCTGCAATGATTTTCCATTAGTATGAATAAGACCCACAGGTCTGCCCTTTGATGGGTTATTCCCAAACACTTACATATAGGTTCAATAACATTATTGCGCAATTATACTGACAATTTGGCCTCTTCTGCAAAAGACTCAAATATCTTGTTTACGGTCTGCGGCCTCAATGTTTTAAATTGTTTCTAGCAGTGGTTGACTTGTTGACCCAAGTGCTGTGCCATTTTTTAGGCTATTCATTGCCTCACTGGTGATTCCTACTAGAGATTTGGACATGCTCTGCTACATCCATGCTGTTATCCTGAACGGTCAGGCCCTCTTTGGTTGTTTTATAGTTGGAGAGGGATAGAATAGGTAAGATTGAGTAAAAGAACTCTATGCTGTTGGCTCGAATTTTGACAATGCTGTTTGTCACATAGAATACGGTTTTGGTATTCTCTCGTGAACATTATTCAAAGTGATTTTGTTCTTGGGTCTTCTTCCCATTTGTCAGTTTTTCTTGTCATATAATGTCAAAGGCTATAAGTGCACAATGTGCTGTGATTCCAGAGCATCTAGGGGTATTTTAACTGCAGGTTAGGTAGTAGAAGTTAAACATCTTAATGCAGATTTTTAGAAAAAGGAAAGTAAATGTGTTTCTATGAATACTTACTTAGATTCAATGAATACCAAAAATGTTACTATGTGTTTCTGCAAAATAAAGCTTCTAAGTAGAACCTTGGAACATCTCTGTGCAATATTAGATACCTGTAAGATATTACTTAAAGTATGCATCTCTTTCTGGATTTGCTAGCAGCAAACTCATTAACCAGATCAGCAAATTCTATTTCTTGGAGCATTTCTGACTCAATACTCAGCAGACTCAAGAGATAAGTAAAGAAAATGCTTTTAAATGCACGTTGTATGCGTGCTCCCAGGTGACAGTGTGTTTACGTGAGAGAGTGTGAGTAGGTGTGAATGTGTGTTTATGTGTAAGCATGTGTGTGAGTGAAAGTAAATGTCAAAGGACTTGTGATGTCACTTCCACTACCCCAGGCATTTTGATGAATTGACGTTCATGTTGTACACCAAACTAATTTCAAGCATATATTGTTCTTTGATAAACTAAATGTGTCTCCTGTACAGATAGTCACCATTTTCATGAATAGTTTTTCAGGCCCCTTCGCCTACCACCTTAGTCCAGCCATTTACATATTGCTGCTTCAGTGCCCTTGGATGCTTAGTTTACTATAGCAGACAGATCTTTCCATCGGCTGACAACAACCTTGGTGAAAGAATGACTGGCGGTTAGCATGTGTCACTCACTCCTCTGTATATGCACTACTAAGCTGCTGGTGAAATGGTCTGTTCAGGGGTATGCAACAAACCTGCCTGCCACTGCCTGACCTGAGAGTTGTCTCTCCATCTTAGTGCCCTGAGGGAGGATAAAAATAAATTCATCTCAGGTTAGGAGGCACTGGAATCTGGAGCAGTGTTGGCCGATATCACTAGATGGCAATAAAACTGTCTATAGTAGTTTTAATTTCATTTGTCAACAGTAAATTGCATATTGCTTGATATTAGCACCCATACTGCAACATATAAAGTATTTTCCTTGATATCAGTGGTATTCAATAAATAAAATCTTTCCACAATGAATTAAAATATCCAACAGAGTTTACCGCTGACAAATTCAAATACAGCTGTAGATTCTGTTTACCTGATAATGCCAATAGCTCCAATACATTCACTATCCAATGACAGTCTGTAACCTCCATACAATGTTCTGTAAAATTATACTATTATTTTGTTAAGCTACGTACTGCCTCTATGAAGGTGTGAGGTTCTTCTCAAATACTTATGTTAAGTAAAGGTAGGGTAGTTATCTTGATCCATGCAGTGCTCCATTTAACTGTCCTCTGCAAACACAAAACATGGCGGGATTCATTGGCACAACAGATGCAGCACCCCTGTGAATTTAGAGATGGCTGCATTTAAGACACTACAGAAGGCAAAAGGTCACAGGCACCATGGATAGATAGCTGCACACCCAGACGCTAAAAATGGTTCCACCTACGGCAGTTAAGTTATTAGCTTTAATTTAATCAATTGTTTTCCAATTAACAAAATTCAGCACGAAGTTAGGTTATACATCAGCTGGGTTTTTTAAATGATTGCCATATCTGTTGTGATGCCAGATTACTGAAAGTTCAAAAACACACACAAAATAAACCTTAGTTTTAATGACAGTGGTGTGCCTAACAAGTACTTTGTGTTCTTAGCTATCAGCGCTGGGACGCCCCTTTGCCGGGGCAGCTGTGCGCTATATAAGACCGCATAACATAACATAACATAACATGAAGTGTTAATATTTGATAAAGATTTTTAAAGTACATCAGAATAACACCATGAGTGCCAAGCTGAGGAGATCGGGCCACAATGCACCCAAGGAGAGCTTGGGTGTGTGTTACACTCTTTATACAATAGGTAGAGATCTACCTCAGAATCAAATGGGTCACTTTGTCTCATAACCTAATTTCTCATCTGATAAACCACAAGAGCTCACTCCTGTCGTGTAAAATGCACAACTGACATATTGTTTGCTGAAGTTAAATACACAAACTAAATCTTTTAGCATTATTCTAAGTTGCCACTCATGCTGCATGTTTAGTCAAAGATCAGGCCATGTGTCCATGCCCTGCTTCTCTTTGCTGAAGCCATGAACAGCAGGAGGTTGTAGTCCATGGCAGGTTGGGCGGGAGCCTGCTCAAAGGCCAGGTCTTGATCCCAACCCATGTTAGCACAGCCGATTCCTGCATGCAGCACTGAATGGGTATATGGCAGATGTTTGAAGTGCATCACATAAAACACAGAAATTTACTGAAAGCACCATTAAAGGTTACTTATGGTTCAGCGAATGGAAACTCTTAAAACAACTGAAATGTTCCAGTCGAAGGATACGATGCACACAATGCATGCCCTAACTCAAGTCACCCACTGTGGTTTGATCTTGGTAGACTGATGTTTTTCATTTAAAATCTCAAAAGGGTACACTGAGCAAGGTGGGTGGTGCACTTTATGGTGTGCATTGTATGTCCTGCATACCATAACTGGCCAAATTGAGAGGTTTCACATTTTTGCATTAGCTGAACCACAACAGCAGTATAATTATGTTTTCCTCTCTCTCTCTCTCGACACACACACACCTACACATCAAACATGTCTAACTTTCTGCTGCTTCTTTTCCATGGATTAATTTAATAGAAAAGCCAAGGAGTGGGCATCTTTTGTACCGGTGACACAGATGCGGTATCTCTGTACAGATTTAGATTACAGTTCCACATCTGAGTATGTCAATGTTTCGGCTAATTATCTGCTAAGAGCCTCATTATGAGTGCAGATACTGTCAGGCACTGAGTCCCTGCACTTCTTTAATTTAAAAGGGAGAGTTCCTATGCTCCTCAGCAGACTGCCAATACTCTTAATGGGAGAGTACGTTTACATCTCAGGAGCAGACAGATACTCTGGGATAATGAGTACCTACACTTTCATATTTCCATTTAAAGCACTGAAGTTGTCTCAAAATTCCAAATGGGGATGGTAACTGTTACTGGCCACATCTGGAATTCTCATTAGGTATTACAAAGTCTATGGAAACTCTGTCATGTTTCCCCTGAAGATTTAGGCTGCACCAAGCAGCCAAAATATTTGGGGCTATGGGGGTGGAGGGAGGATCAGGAATTACGGGGGGAATCATACCCAGAATGACACATTTCCCCAGTAATTCATCATTAATCAGGCTTTTACCTGTCATCAGCATTATTTCCACACCTTCACAGTTAGCTGGACCCTGGTATCTATGTCTCTTGAGGTGCAGAATTAACATCCCTGCATCAGTTATTTGTAATGGGGCTCTAAGTAAGTGTTCAAGCATATAGTAAAGTTGGCCTCACATCGAGCATAAGACGTTTGTAATACACTGGCTGACAGTGTAAAATGTAATTTGTTTTTAAATACCATTTCTAGCAGAACAGAATATCAAAATGAAGCTTTTTTAACAAATGGGAATATTTAGACATTTTCATTGGATTAGGTAAATGTTACAAGAACCATAAAAAACCTAAAGCTTATTCAGAGGACTTGAGCCTGCTGGTGTGGGAAACTATCAGTTCACAGTCCGATGATGAGGGCTGGGACACAGTGAGAATGTTGCTTCGCTTATCTTTTAATATCTGAGAAATACCAGGCAACTTCACAGACACTTATGAAATGTCTGGCATTACTGGCACACAACTTGTCAGGATTCATTTTTTATCAACTCTGAAAGGGTGAAGGGCTGAGTCAGACCGGAAGGATAAGGAGCAATGACCTTCCATTTTCTGAGTGTATTGTACTTATGCTTGCTGCATTGCCCCTTCAGAGGATGTATTGCGATTTCAGCAATGGACGCTTCAACCAATCGTGATAACATACTAGCTGGCAACAGGCATTTAGTGTTTGAAGCTTTGCCTAGCCAGCCCTATTTCTAAAATAGTGATTAGTAGTGGGTCGCAAATAGACCTACCCTATAAATATTAATGAGGTAGGTCCCAAATTGCGACCCAATATGATTCACTGCCATCAGAGGAATGGTGGCCTGCTGACGTCAGCAGGCCACCATGTTTGTGATTGCTTCTAAATAAAGCATTTTTTTGTAAACACAGCCCATTTTCCTTAAAAAAAAACGGGATGCGTTTAAAAAGAAAAAAATTAAATGCTTAAGTTTCATTTTTTAAGATTAGGCAGTGGGACCACTGCCTGCTCTTAAAAATATGTTTTCAGCCATTCTCAAAGGAGAAGGGGTCCCTTGGGGACCCCTTCCCATTTGCAAATAGATTACCACCAACTTTGAGTTGGCGGTAAAGTGCAAATGTTTTGCAACCACATTTTGGTACCAAAACATTCATACATAAAAATGCAAATGCCCTAAACACGCCCCTTCCAAATACCGATTTGCAAACCCAAATTGCGATTCAGTAACAGGTTATTGAATTGCAATTGGGGCTTTGTACATGTGAAAATGCCTTTTTGCGTTTGCAAACGGCCTGATTCTGCAAATCGGTACGTTTGCGACCACAAAAAGGCTTTGTACATCTAGCCCTCGATTCTTAAGATAAAGTCTAATGTTAGCAGTGAAAAAATGTTTTAAATATATCTACCCTCACAGACATAAAAATCATTGAAAACCATGTCACGAGGCTGGCACAAATATCTGATATATAGCTTTATCAAGAGCATTGTGATGTCCCTCCCTGGTATTCTTGGCTAATTGATTTACAGTCCTAAGTGAGACAGGACTAGGGTTGCCACCTTAGCAAAAGACAAATAACCCTCATGTGTTGTTGTTCTAAGAGTCTGCAAACGCCCGGACATGATACTAAATAGGGCTTTAACCAAAAGCGCAAGTATTTATTTGTAACATTACTTTTCTGCCTTTATTTACTTTAATTATTAGCCAGGGATCAAAGAAGCTCTAGAGCACATTTAAAAGTGTTTTCTACGTATATTTACTGTTTGAAGTATGTACAGATAAGTTCTAAAAATATTGGGTTTAGGTGATTTTGCTTATTTAAAAAAATAAAAAATATGGGTGGTGCTGATAAAAGAAACTGCCAGGTTGCTACCCGAGAAAGGACGCTATGGTTGTGGATATCAGGAAACTTTTTTTCCTGTATGACTGCACACTGTATTGGTGAATGCGTGGCCAACAAAAATAATAAAAAGATCGGTGACAGAACTTCATATGCACACCTATGTTGAAATACAGAGAGTCTGTGACACACACATGTAGAGTCAAATAGAAAAAAATATATATCAGGCTGATCGATCAGCAGATTGACAAATCCTTATAGGCAGAAACATACAAGGGAATACAGACAGAGCATGGCTTAGTAGAAAGTGAGAAAAATGTATACTGCTAAAGAAAAAACATGGCCAGCTCTACAAACAAGCAAAGAAAGTGTCGCTATTGTATTATAATATGAGAGAAACGCAGAGACAGATAGTTATTCAGATTGTTAATAGTCAGAGAGAGGCCCACAGAAGGATAGATTAACAGATTATTTTCCTACTTCACAGACCACCAAGATCATGTTTATCAACTGGGTTTGACCCACAACTTCGTTTTATATGCATCATACATCCACAACTGAAAATACTGTGAGCAACAAAAGATATGTCTCAATTAACAAATAGTGGGTTTATTTAAAGTTTACACCTTTAACTGGGCCGTTATGCCTACCTTGGCAGTTTTGCTGGATTTAGAATTCTGTCACTGTGCCTTGGCCTATTTAGATCGATGGTGTCAAGACCAACACCACTGTCTAAAGAGGTTCGGAGATTGTCTCCAGTACGATAATTAAAGAGGCAAAGGGTGCCCCTTTTATTTTCTAGATGAGGTGCCAAGGTAATTATTCTTGTATCTCCACCATCACGGAGTTTAGCCACCTCTCAAAAGCACTAGGGCTGAGGGAGAACAGCAAAAGAAAAATGGACAGCACTACACTGCCCCTGCACTCACCTTTGTTTGGGGGGCTTGGGCCTAACTAAGCAGAGAATAATTACTGCTCAGTGTGCATAGTCCCATTATTGGCAACACACCCCACCCACACCACAACAGAGTATGCATGCATAAATAAATACACAACACAACTTTTGTTTGGGAAAAATATTGCTGCAGGTTTATTCCATACAAAAGTATGCAAATATGGTGGGTTATCTTACGGGCGATCCAAGGGCAGGCAGCTGTACCACTCTATGCTGCCCTGCCCGCCTGATGAGCCAAGCACTGTGGAGAATCCAATCAGCGCTAGCCTTATGGGGGTGATCCCCTTACTGGATCACGTGACACATTGGTCCCTTATTACTCACTCCCCTTTCAGGGCGGAGCGTAGCAAGGCAAGCCCCCGGTTGTTCAGGCCCACAACCGCCCGAAGGACTAACGGGGCGCCGACGTAATTGTTCCAGGACCCTCGCATGAGGCTCCTGGGATTTGGCTCTGGCACCCCTATTGTGCCCACGCAGAGGTACCCTTCTGTACCCATCTGCTTCCAGATCGCCCTGTAACTCCGCCTGCAACGACAAAAGAAAACATTACAAAGTTCTATGTACTTCGCCTGCCAACCCCACGCCGGGTAAGCGGTAGGGTGGGAGACGGCGTGTCCGGCGCAAAGAGGACGCCAAGATGGCCGGGGGAGGCATAAATACCTCCCCACCTCCTCGGCGCGCCGGAAGTGACGCACCTGGTTAGGGGACTCCTCCTAGAGTCCCGCATTAGTAGTGGGGGTGGGGAGGTGCCCAAATGGCACTAAAGGGGCCGCCCGTTTAGGGTGGCCCCCTGCGAGGGCCGCGGGCAGCCGCATATTCCCATTATTGGCAACACACCCCACCCACACCACAACAGAGTATGCATGCATAAATAAATACACAACACAACTTTTGTTTGGGAAAAATATTGCTGCAGGTTTATTCCATACAAAAGTATGCAAATATGGTGGGTTATCTTACGGGCGATCCAAGGGCAGGCAGCTGTACCACTCTATGCTGCCCTGCCCGCCTGATGAGCCAAGCACTGTGGAGAATCAAATCAGCGCTACCCTTATGGGGGTGATCCCCTTACTGGATCACGTGACACATTGGTCCCTTATTACTCACGCCCCTTTCAGGGCGGAGCGTAGCAAGGCAAGCCCCGGTTGTTCAGGCCCACAACCGCCCGAAGGACTAACGGGGCGCCAACGTAATTGTTCCAGGGCCCTCCCATGAGGCTCCTGGGATTTGGCTCTGGCACCCCTATTGTGCCCACACAGAGGTACCCTTCTGTACCCATCTGCTTCCAGATCGCCCTGTAACTCCGCCAAAGCTCTGGAGGCGGCCCCGTCGCCTAAAGAGCCCCCCACCAAAACAGTTCCTTTCTCACTGCAATCTGCAATTTCCCGGGCCTCATTCATGTCCAGTAGGAACAGATCCAAGCCCACCTGTGCCAAGTGCACCCAAACTTTGTCAAAATAACCTTTGGTGTTCGCCCGGCATAGCCCATGCCTGATGAAGTCAAAGCCCCTTGCTCTGCGAACTTGCGCATGGAGCGGTTTATCCTTCTCTGGGAATGTACCAGTGCCTCGCATGACCTGCAAGAATGTGATGGCCTCCCAGGAGGGAGCTCTACTCTTAAACATCGCTATATTACCCTTCAAGCTGATGTGGCTCCCACCTCCTGCAACCTGTAGTTGCAGTCCTTCTAGCATTTTGTGCTCCCTAACACCTGTTTCCCAAATTTATGGAAGAGCAGCACACTTGCTTAGCAGACCGCTTCCACAACCAGCCTATATACTCTGGCTATGCGGACGGGGCATTTCATGCATCACTGAAGCAACCCGTAACCTGCCCGGGGAGCAGAGTGCACCTACTTTGTTGAAGTTGACCAGACACGTGCACAGACCTTTGCGATTAATACCCTGGCGAACAAGACTGTTCGCATAGCGCACACCATTGCAGTCATAGCAACCATTTGGAGTGACAACTTACACCGCCTACCAGGCTTGCTTAACTAAAGCTCGATCACAGATTCACACATACCTGCTAACCAGCTGTGACCCTTGATGCTCAACCCAGCTAATGACCTAGTACTTTGTTATTGCAGGGAATATTGCCTTCCACAAGATCAAGCCGCACCTGAGCATATGGCCTTCACCTACTGGGCCGAGGTGCAGTGTGTGCTCTGGAATTGTCAGCGATGGTGCTCCAGACACAATTCAAGCTGCTCTTGGAGCCACGGCACACATTCTGGCCTAACCAACTGACGCATGCCACCTGGCTAACTTGCCGCTGCGAGATTTTGATCTTAACACCACTCTCTTGCGGTTACCGGTGCACATCGTCTATAGGTCTTGCCCCCACTCTATTTATGCAGATACCTGCAATGTACCCTTCTGCCCCTGTATGGGCGGGAAAATACCTGTAACATTGCAAATCCCACTGCACTCACATTCTCGGGCAGTCCGGTGGGGGAGAGAGGTCCTTAGAATTGGTTCTGCTACATAGCCTGGCCTCCTAGCCCGCAAGCACCCTCGTCTGACAGCAGACTATCTGCTGTGTCGCCCGTGCAATGTCCGCACCCGGGCGCAAGACGTCCCGTTCTATACCTCTGCTAACAGGCTACCTTCAGTGAAGCTGGAGTGAACGGTTGTATGTTGTGCATCTGACCATAAGAACCTTGGTTTGCTTTGGCAGGGATCAAATTGTTGCATCTGCCACACTCAAAATAGTGGCAACGTGCAGTTCTTTTGCATTCTACACTGCAGAGTGTGCCTGGACGATTCTAGACACCCCCTGTGTGCCAACCCGCTTTGACCCAAGATGCAAAGCACTAGACCCGATACACTTGGTTACCCCCGGACTTAATTGCCCTCCACCGAAATCCATGTGTAAAGGTAGCTGGTCCCTGATTTAATTCCTAGTAGTCTATGTGTTATGCCATACTCCTTTTATGCCTTTTTCAAAGCAGTTAACCCGCTCACACACAAGCCACGCTGGTAGCCAGTCCAGTATAACCTGTACATGGAATTTAAATTCTCCTACCAAATTCGCAGAGGGCAAGCCACACTCACTGCTACTGGTGTCTGACTAATCGGCCCTTGGAGGCCGTAGCAATACTGCCCGGTCAGCAAGTACGCCCACTGTACAGTTGTCATTTAGTAACTCATGGCGCTGACAACCACAGGTGCCTAATACCGGGCTGTGTGTATGCTGCCCAGGAACCTAAGCAATAGGCTTGGTGTGGATGGGTTGTTAACAATGCCTGGCAATAAGTGTAATACCTTTGACAAACCTCTCCTGACCAGCATCTATATCATTCTTAAACATATTTACTGGTTTTGCCACATGGCACCCTTCCGGTTGGTGATACGGAACCTCCTACCCAGCATAAGCTGGCAGTCTTGCGTTGCCGTCACACCACCTGTGTCTCTTGAATCACCCTCCATCCTCCTGTGTCACCTAACCTCGGTTCTAGAGTGCACTTACTTCGCACCGTTGACCAGACAATTCCGCAGACCTCTTTGCTTGCTCGACCCTGGTGAACACATTAATGGTGTCAAATCTGGTTTGAAACAATATATGTATGGTGCCCACTATTGGAGACAACTCACCCCTTTGTGGAGTGACAACTACACAGGTGCCTACTCAAGTCACCCAACAGACAAGTTGGCCCTGACTACCTTTTGTTCTGGTGCCAGATTTGGAAAGAGCCTTGCCTTCACTTGCTGCCCCCTGGGAAACACAATGCCCGTGCTCTGGCCGCAACGCGGCGATGCCCTCATGTAGCACCGAACCCCTGGTCAAATAAGAGTGCCAACTCCAACTACTTAAACCTACACCTTGACCATGGGTGGAGTCTGGCTCTCCCCAAACTTCTGCTGGTGTAACCCACGGTCACGCCTCCTGTTCACTTCAATTTAGTAATTCATGGCACTGACAACCACAAGGGGCCTAATACTGGGCTGTGAAATGTGGCCCAGGGTGACCTTAAACAATCGGCTTGGTGTGGATGGGTGCGAACATTACCTGGCTGAAGTGCAATCTCTTTGACAATCACTCCTGACAAGATGTGCCCATGCAGGTAGAAGAAAGAGTTATCCAGCCCGCCTTACTTCCTGTCCCAGTTATCTGAGTAAATTAGTGAAAGATGCACGTTTGAACTGGTAGCTGATACTGTTACTTACGCCTGCCAATGCTCTGCTCAGAGCAGCCCGCTAGACAATGGCTTCCATTGAAAGGCGGTGCCAACAGACCTCCAAGCACTTAAGGCGGTACCTCTGAGTAGGGCTCTAATCTAACAGATGCCCCTTGCATCGGATACCGCATCTGGCTGAAAGCCTCTCAGTGCTACTGATACCTTGGCGCTTCCTGACCCACAGCCAGCTCACCCTGATACAATCCGCTCGTGACTGGGACTCAACCGAGCGGCGAAAGCACAAGACATCCTAGCCTGACTTTAGCTCTTCACCAGGCTCCCACACAAGAGCCCTCCACAAACCTTGTGCCCTAAAACATTCGCCCTGTGGGGCGGTTGCGAATGGACTGCAAACAACTCCTAGGCATTCTCTACCAATGTTGTAAATGGAGTTTCTGGTTGGCTAGGGTATGCACCTAAGCGTGTCCGAACCCACCTCTCTAGTCAGAAGGGAGTACACACTTAAGCTGACACCTGCCCACCCCCTAGGTGGCTAGGCAGAGACTTTGGCTTATCCCAGAGGCAGTGTAAATTTAATGTGCCAACCGCACTCCCACAGTGGCACATTACAGAAGAGACTCCATACCAGGTTATTTTAATTACCCTTCGTATCGTCCATACAAGAGAAACTTAGTTCCATCTGCCCCTATTACCCTGTGCTACCAAACCTCATCATGACATCACAGGGATTACATAACTCACTAGGTCAATCGGGCCACCGTCCTACAGCTCAGTTAGCACAACCCCGTAGCTGCCGGTAGGAACTGCACTTAGCATAACACAGCACAGAGTAAATGTAAAATTGTACTTTCCCACCATTGGGCTGGTAACCGACGGCCAAAAAAGACAGAACCTGGGCATGAGATCCCAGTTTCCTAGAGTAAAACAATAATTATCCTGCACCATTAACAAATGTGCCGCATGCACCCATGCCCTATCCACCTGTTGCTGTGTAGATATCGTCCAATTCAATGACATAAGCAACATGTCAACCAGTTCTCTCCTTTGTGGTCAACCAAATCCCATATGCCGGGATTTCTCCACTAGTACCTATGATGCTGAAACTGGATTTGTAAGGCACACGTGAGGTTCGGCGATCGTGCCAATGCTAGTCGCCATGTTTCCAACTTCTCTATAGCGTCCGACTTGGTGGGAGCACTACAAGGACTCGTGGGACGGAATAGAGGTCTAAAGCATTGGTGCCAATTAAGTGCACTGTCAGTAACCTTCCTCACAGTGGGCATGAAAGAATTGAGCTGTGTCAATTAAAGGCTGTTCCAAACAGGTGCCCCCAATAATTTGGCCCAGAGCAGCTGGTGGTACTACAGCATGTGCTGTTGATTACAAGTAAATGCACTCCTGACCTCAACCTTCAGGATGCTGTGTTTTTTACGCGTCAGAGCCCCCCACGCGTGCTGAGGAAGGCAGTGCCTTGCCCTTGCCTGGTATTTAGCCGCTATGTCATTGCATCCCTATATTTATTACAAACGGAGCACTACACCTACAACAAGCCCATCTATTGGCTTAGTCAATGCTTATTAGTTGCATAAGATAAATAAGCCACAATTATAGCTTTGTTGCGTAGCCAACCAAGAGCTAGCCGCACCCATCCATAGCTGCCAAGGTTTCAAATTGCTATGTGTGACATTTTCATCATTTCAGTGCACTATGAGTGACATTTAAAAGACTATGAATGACACTTTCTTGCGAGCAAATCAAACAATGAAGATGAGGGAGACATACTGATATCAGTATTTACGCCCATTTGACCAACAAGAAGCTCAAAGAAGACCAAGGCTTAAAGCTGCTTTTGTGAGACATTCCCGAGCTGGAGTGTGCATATGTGTGACATTAACATATATGTGATACTTTGGGAGGCAAAGTGCCTGGTATGGTATGAGACTTACGTAGCTCAGATGGAGCAGAGTATCACCAATATACACAGTCTGAACAGCCTGGCACCTTTAAGTCCCGGAGATGGGCACATGCAAACTACAAGCCTTGCGCGATGCAAACACCTTGCTCTGAGGGGGAAACTGGCTCAGGCCGGCTTCGCCTCATTCTGAGCACGCCACTCACTGACCCATGGTGCCTTCAGCGAGCTGCGCCCCAAAGGCCACCTAAGCAGCAGTTGCACCTAGAGGGAGCACTGCCCTCCCCTACCCGGGGACGGGAGGCCCGAATCTGCCCCTCTCGAGCGCAGGACACCAACCAGGCGAACAGCCCCAATATGGCTTTGGTGTAGTATACTGAAATGCAACGATTCTGGACAGGTGGGACTGTGGCAGGTGCCGACCCAGAAAGCGGTGGCCATTTTGAAACCGGAATGGCAGTGCACAATCCCTGCGTTGGAGACAGAACAGACTCGTGTTGGCATCCGCCCCACACTGGGCTTCTAAAATTGTCTGCATTCTTTGTCCCAAGGAAATTGAGTATTAACGCCCCTACGCAAGTCAGTCTGCTCTGCTCGTGCCTTTGCGACCCATGGTGCTCGACAGCAATACCAGTGGAAACCCCGCTCTCCGCTTCAACCCGGGGGAATAACTTGTGATAAATTATTATTTCTGCTGTCTCCTAAGAAATTGCATATCCCAGGAGGGCCGCTAGGTCACCCAGAGGCCTTGTTACCCGCGCCGGGTTTTATGTAATCAGAGCATTCCGGCGATTAGATGCATAATTTTTGTTCCCTTGGCCAAACTGTGCTCTGGCACACAGCATCAATTTGCCGCACAGCCAAAGGCTGGCTAATCCAGGCTCATGTGACCGGGACTCAGTGTGATGTCCCAGTGATATAGTTGTGATACAAAATAGGGTTCGAGGCCCAAGTTTCATCCCCCCACTGGCACCACCCACGCCACCACCGGTCTCAGACTGCTGCCGGTGATAGGGTTCCTGCTAGTGCCTCACTGCTAGACATCAATGACTGGGCAAGCATGTGTCATTAGTCCTCGTGCTACGAATGATGCATTCTCATCACAATCGGTGCCTGTGTCTCAACCCAGCAAGCCAGGACACCCCTGTTTATCTTTTGCCCCTGCCTCTAAAACACTTGAGCGAAACGAGAGCGGCGCCCCAACATATAAGGGCAACCTTAAAACGTGAAGCTGGTTCTCTCTACCACCCCACCCCAACTCACTCTCGGAGTGAGCAAGGATGACGGATCCATCAAACGACTCACATGCACTCCAGTCGTGTCAGGAGCCTTGTCTCGCTGCCACCTGCACGGTGTCATAAATGGTGCCCCTTCTCACACTTACTGTCCGGCCAAGCGACTCAAACAGCAAGTCCCGCTTCACGCTGACAGTCGGCATGGCTGTAACAGACACGGAACCACACACCGGCTCCCTGCTCAGTACCGACAGGAAAGGGAGAAACATTAGCAATGCGCCGCCCAGGCACGTGGGCCGGGCCCCGCAGTTGAAAAGGCTGTAGCTGACCATGCAGTATGCTCCATCGCCCGGATCCTCCGGCAAACGCATGGGTAAATGGGATCAAGGCGGGGCCTCCA
The DNA here is from genome assembly GCA_963921515.1 of Calotriton arnoldi. Classification (NCBI taxonomy): domain Eukaryota; kingdom Metazoa; phylum Chordata; class Amphibia; order Caudata; family Salamandridae; genus Calotriton; species Calotriton arnoldi. Next base: position 1,388,931 of record CAWUFW010004737.1, read on the forward strand.
GACACACTGGGCCCTGCGATGCAGACCGCGACCCCACGCCGGCACCAAACACCCGGGGCACCGTCTGCCCCTCGACAGGCCGTCCAGGCATTCCGCCGGAAAAAACCCGGTTACACGCGTGCTCGCGGCACCCCGGGCGGTGTACGCAGCATCGCCAGCCCCAGGCACACTACAATAGCCGTCGCAGACTCCGACCTACAAAGGGAGCAGCCACCCGTGACCCGTCTCGACGTCCAGTCCAAGTCATCTGATAACAGAGCCTGAGATGCCCACGTCAGCTAGTCTGGAAAGTGGAGCCTGGCAATCGGCAAAACCCAATTGCCCCGGTCACCGGACTGAGCACTGAGTCGCTTTTCTCTACCCACAACCATCTACGCTTGTTGGGATCCCCACAAGGCTAGGAAACTGGGGCAGTGCCGCTCTACCAGGACGGAGGAAACGCACCCTACACCAAACACGCTGAACACCAGGACTGTGCCCGAAAGCAGCAGCCCCTGTGCAGGGCCCGCAGACCCATACCCCACGACCATCACCGAGGCGACGAGCCTGGCGGTCCCACGGCTCGTCGGCACCCGCGGACTCATGCCCTCCGGGGGGTTGCTGCCGATCCGCGATGCAAGGCAGGGCCAAGCGCACCGGGTGGGTAGGCCCGCACCATGGGTCCGACTATGCCCCCCGCCCGACACCGCGACACCCGCCCCCACGGGGGGTTACCACACACTGGGAGCTTTGCCCCATCCCCTCCTTGCCAGCCCCCAACCCAGGCAGTGGCCGGTTGGCGACAGAACTCAATACGAAGGAAGGGGGAGGGGGGTCGGTGATGGCCCGAAAAGCACCCACCGCAGTAAAGGTCTCCCGGACCCGACAAGCAGGTTTTAAAATATTAATGCTTTGTCAAGCTACAGGTCGAACGTGAATAACAATGCATGCCACAAAATTGCATGACATCTAGGGCACAGAATTAAAACACATGCTCCCCGTGTGGTAGTTGTTGGGGCAGGGGGGTAGTAAGTGCTGCACACATGTATAAGAGGGGCCGGGAGTTACTGCAGCGCCCTCCCCGCTCCCCCTGTGCGCACCGATAACCGCCCCAGCAGTCCCGCTGGGGCGGCTGAATACTATCACGCCATGCGGTGTGGGGGGGTTTCAGGCCTATTCGCAAAGGGTCCCTCCCCGCGCCCTATCTGTCGCCCCTGTGAACGGGGGCCGGACTCGTGACCATGGCGCCACCAGCACCGCGCTCACCGGGTGACCCAACAACTTCGCTCACTAGACCCCGCCATCTGGCCGTTCCCGTTCTTCATCGCGAAGGGGATGGAGGGGGCCCGGACACCGCAGTGGCGGCCGCCCGCCCCCCCAAGGGTATTACCGTCCTAGAAGCCGTCACTGCTCCGAGGGAGCCTAACCTGCCAGGGGGAGCTGCATCACCCCCCCTCACGGACACCATCCGATGACTTGGCCGGGCGGTGCTGCGGGATTGAGGGGCAGGGAGAGAGGGGGCAGGAGAGGGATCAAGGACTCACCGCTCCAAGCAGCTCCCACCTAGACGGCGTGTCCGGCGCAAAGAGGACGCCAAGATGGCCGGGGGAGGCATAAATACCTCCCCACCTCCTCGGCGCGCCGGAAGTGACGCGCCTGGCGCGCCTGGTAAGGGGACTCCTCCTAGAGTCCCGCATTAGTAGTGGGGGTGGGGAAGTGCCCAAATGGCACTAAAGGGGCCGCCCGTTTAGGGTGGCCCCCTGCGGGGGCCGCGGGCAGCCGCACTCTCTCTGCCTGCAGCAGCAGCTCCTCTTCGGTGACGATGTGACTTGACGAGTTCTGGTGCACGGTGCCTCACAAGGAAACACGCAGCAAAGAAATAATTTTTTTCCTGCAGTTACTTTTCAGAATGAAAAAAAAGGCACATGTGACTGAGCTGGGCATGCGCAGATAACACATGCATTCAGAAGTTTAGTGCGCCTGCCATGCCCAACTCAACCACAAAATGACAACATTTTAGTCCGAGATTATATTTTTTACCTGGAGGGAGTGGGGCAGAAGCAGGCAAGGACTGCTGAACTGGACGGATTGGTTCAAGAAAAATACATTATGGGTAAAGCACAAAATGCATTGTGCTTACATTGATTAGTAGCTGGGACTTTACAAGGGGGCCCCTTGGAAGGTGGGGGCCCTGGGCTAAAGCCCACTTTGCCCCTGCCTTAAAACGTCTCGTCAGTGATTTGTTGCCAGAGCCTTGGAACTGGTTATAAGCAGGTAATCTAGGAGACTGTCTCATACTGTCCCCTTCACACTCTGCCTCACCCACACACTTCCTCACTTACATGCACACACACTGACTCATTCAAATGCTAACACTCTCTCACGTGCTCGTTCATAGTCTCAAATACTGTTTTCCTTACATGCTCACTCACATACTCAGTCTCACTAACATATTCACAGACTCTCACCAGCATGCTCACTTACACACTCACTCTCATTCACTCGCCCTCACTCTCCCTTACACTCATTCACTCTCACTCTTTCAGTGACATACATGCGCACACATACACACAGTCTTTAACTCCTCTGCAAACACACATTTGAGAGCATATTTTCGCTTACTCGCAGCCTGCATGGTTCACCTTGTAGCTCTTCAGTTGCTGCTCCATTTTGCTCCCACCTCAAGCACTCACGCAGGAAGGCTGAGAGCTGGAGCCCGTGCATTGCTACAGCCTGGACCCAACAACACAGAGTATATGCAGATACCCGGCACAGGCTAATTCTTTCAACCCGGTACTTTTTTCACCCCACGCTTTCCCAGCTCTATGATGAGGTGGTAAATGGCGCGGTGATAGACTGATCAGGGTGAAGCCCAGGGCACTGTAGGGCTTAATTCTAAAGCGCCTGCGGTTCCCTTTATCAGGGATGCTACAGCGTGTCACAAACGGGTAGTCACCGAGGCGTGGCCAGCCCCCACGACCTGGACTCAGACCTTACCAGCCCTGGACCGTCTGTCTGAGAGCTTGTGCAGGCTCCTTCACATGCCTGCACAAGCCGTCACGCAGATGTCACTTTCCTGCCTCATGTGCTTGACCCACACTCAGGCGCGGTGCGTCCATTGGGGCGTAGGGGCGTTGCCCCACTAACCACATGATGGCCACGGAGAAAGAACTTCACCGCCGGGCGCGTCCTGACTGACTCGAAATCCGAGTCAGTCAGGAGGACGCGTTGCTGAAGGGGGTGGGGCAGCACTGGAGGGTTGGGTTTGTTGTTGACTTCACTGAGTGACAGTCAGCAGGGCAGGCCCAGTGCGCATGTTCAGGTTTGGGCTGATCATTTTTCTGACCAGCCCGAACATGCGCACTAGTAGCCTGCAGTGCCCTGCATTAGGCGAGCGAGCTAGGGCGAGGGCTGCTACTGGCCAGTGGCCGCAGCCCCCCGGTCTCCTATGGGCGGAGACAGACCGTGCTCTAGCCAATCCTGGCATCTGGATTGGTTGAGAGGCGGCGGCCACTGATTGGTTGAGAGGCGGCGGCGGACCACCCCGGCACAGGAACACACAGCAGATGCGGCGCGGACCCCCGGCGGCGGTCAGGTAAGTTTTCATGTTTTTTTTCCATTAACTTTATTTTTAAACCCTCGCCTCCCTCGCACGACCCCCCCGCGCATATTGCGAGCCGCAACTGGAGGTCGGACCGAGTTATCTGTCTGGTAATGTATGTTTTTTGCTAAAAAAAAAAAAGGTTTGGCTGTTTTCTGCCGTGTACAGACGCAGGACCGGTTTGTGATTTTTTCCTCGTTGATTTGTTATTTTCCTCTCGTCAAGCATTATTTTGCAACGAAGTGAGTTGGTACAGGACGTATTTTTTTGTTTCTCTTGCAGGGATAGCTCTGGTTTAGGGCCTGCTGCTTAATTTGAGCCGATGGTTGCACGTGGGGCTTTTTAATTTGAGCCGAAGGTAGCTGGTGGAGCCCACCGGTTCTCCTTATTGGAGACCGTCTCTTAATTTAACTCAACAGACTTTCCCTAGAGTAGGAGACGGGAAAAAACAGAGCGGAAAGACTGAGTTAAAGAGACGAAAATCCGTCACAAAGGAGAAATGGGGAACATGCAAGAGTGCGATAGAGAGGCAGAGGGGGCCTGGCAGGTAAAGAGGCCTGAGGTAGGTTCAGCTGCTCCGATAGCTCTGTAGGTTTGGCGCTTGCTGCTGAGAAGTATATAACTTGTTTCTCGCAGGGTGCAATCCGCATTGGCTTTCAGTCTGAGGTGTATGTACGACATTGTCGGAAATACTGTTGCTGGTGACAATTCACGTAGTTTCAAGCCTGGGGTGTCCAAAGGCGGCCTGCGGTGCCGTGCTCCACGCGCCTCTCTACCTTGCATGTTACCCGGGGGCACGAAAACGAAACTCTTAAAATCCATATGCTAAACTGATATCGATCTGTACATAACCGTGAATTACGCCTCAATTTTTTTTTCTAATCCTCGTATTTGAGGGCTGGTTTTGGCGGGGGTGCTGTTGGATTTAAAAAACCTCACGGAATTTCGTGTTTTGTGGGTCCCTGTTAACGCATCGCCCCCTGCTCCAGTACGGAGTCTGCTGAGCCAGTTTAATCTTGGAACGTCCTAGCGATCGACCAACCCCCTGTCATGAGGACTATATGCAGGCATGTTTTTTTATGTAACACCAAGCATTCTGGTATTTGTAGTGCCCTAATGAGACTGCTTCCACGGTGCTTGATGCTAGAAACGCAGAACGGGCTCACAGCCTCAAACCATGGGCAATGTTCAACTTAACTTTGTGTGGGTGTTTTTTTTTTTGTGTTTGTTTTTTCCTTCCTTCCTGCTTAAAATGTCATTGATCGCCTACTTGAGACTTTAAACAAGCGTTTACCTGGCCGTGCCAACCGGTTACAGTTGGACTGTATCTACAGATGCAAATGAGTAGATTAAAAGTAGGAAAAAGTTGCGTTAATATAAGTAGCCCAGTTGCTCAGAAACGCAAGGCCTGAAGGTAGTAAATTAAGAATGCTTAACACCCACCCCCGCCAAGTCTTTCAAGTAGACGTGATACACAAAATGCCATCCCAGAGAGGCCTGCAGTCCCAATAGTAATGCCCAGGCGCCAAGGCCAGGGTCAAGGCAAGTCTAGATACACCACAACATGGTCGTCATAGTTACATGAAAGGTATAACTGGGCAGCCAGAGGTGTGTGATAACAGAACATTCTAGTAGCATCTTAATACATACACATTACATTTTCAGTATGCATATTAAGCAGAAAAGTAGAAATTAGAGAAATGAAGTACATTGTGTATAATACTCAATGGATGGGTTATTGCAACAAAAATACAGTATACAAGGGTCCCTGGTTCCGTAAACTACAATGTTCGCGAAACTCGATTTTGTTTGAAAAGGTGAAAACAGGCATAAGACCAGAAATCAATGCAGCACGACAAAGCCAAGCAGTGAGTGCACAGCGATACCAAAGGGGATGATGGACGGAGCGTTAGAGCAAATCAAACACTCACCCCCAGTCAACTGATCTGGGTTTAATCCATCATCATTCTTTAGCTCACTCCACCACCCCAGTTCAGACATGACCATATGCAAATCAGTCTGACCCTGTATCTCATGGGAACAGTCCAGCCCGAACTGCCAAGCCATGTCTTCCCTGGACCGGAAACAAGCATCCTGGGACCGGTTTCGGGTTCAAAACCCTCATCAGCCAGGCTATCTTGAATCCAGTGGCAAAGTGAGCAAGGGACCCACGTCTGGGCATACCCTGCCAACTTAGGGCGAACAAAGCGATACCAAAGGGGATGATGGACGGAGCGTTAGAGCAAATCAAACACTCACCCCCAGTCAACTGATCTGGGTTTAATCCATCATCATTCTTTAGCTCACTCCACCACTCCCAGTTCAGACATGACCATATGCAAATCAGTCTGACCCTGTGCCTCATGGGAACAGTCCAGCCCGAACTGCCAAGCCATGTCTTCCCTGGACCGGAAACAAGCATCCTGGGACCGGTTTTGGGTTCAAAACCCTCATCAGCCAGGCTAGCTTGAATCCAGTGGCAAAGTGAGCAAGGGACCCACGTCTGGGCATACCCTGCCAACTTAGGGCGAACAAAGCGATACCAAAGGGGATGATGGACGGAGCGTTAGAGCAAATCAAACACTCACCCCCAGTCAACTGATCTGGGTTTAATCCATCATCATTCTTTAGCTCACTCCACCACCCCAGTTCAGACATGACCATATGCAAATCAGTCTGACCCTGTGCCTCATGGGAACAGTCCAGCCCAAACTGCCAAGCCATGTCTTCCCTGGACCGGAAACAAGCATCCTGGGACCGGTTTCGGGTTCAAAACCCTCATCAGCCAGGCTATCTTGAATCCAGTGGCAAAGTGAGCAAGGGACCCACGTCTGGGCATACCCTGCCAACTTAGGGCGAACAAAGCGATACCAAAGGGGATGATGGACGGAGCGTTAGAGCAAATCAAACACTCACCCCCAGTCAACTGATCTGGGTTTAATCCATCATCATTCTTTAGCTCACTCCACCACCCCAGTTCAGACATGACCATATGCAAATCAGTCTGACCCTGTGCCTCATGGGAACAGTCCAGCCCAAACTGCCAAGCCATGTCTTCCCTGGACTGGAAACAAGCATCCTGGGACCGGTTTCGGGTTCAAAACCCTCATCAGCCAGGCTATCTTGAATCCAGTGGCAAAGTGAGCAAGGGACCCACGTCTGGGCATACCCTGCCAACTTAGGGCGAACAAAGCGATACCAAAGGGGATGATGGACGGAGCGTTAGAGCAAATCAAACACTCACCCCAGTCAACTGATCTGGGTTTAATCCATCATCATTCTTTAGCTCACTCCACCACCCCAGTTCAGACATGACCATATGCAAATCAGTCTGACCCTGTGCCTCATGGGAACAGTCCAGCCCGAACTGCCAAGCCATGTCTTCCCTGGACCGGAAACAAGCATCCTGGGACCGGTTTCGGGTTCAAAACCCTCATCAGCCAGGCTATCTTGAATCTAGTGGCAAAGTGAGCAAGGGACCCACATCTGGGCATACCCTGCCAACTTAGGGCGAACAAAGCGATACCAAAGGGGATGATGGACGGAGCGTTAGAGCAAATCAAACACTCACCCCCAGTCAACTGATCTGGGTTTAATCCATCATCATTCTTTAGCTCACTCCACCACCCCAGTTCAGACATGACCATATGCAAATCAGTCTGACCCTGTGCCTCATGGGAACAGTCCAGCCCGAACTGCCAAGCCATGTCTTCCCTGGACCGGAAACAAGCATCCTGGGACCGGTTTCGGGTTCAAAACCCTCATCAGCCAGGCTATCTTGAATCCAGTGGCAAAGTGAGCAAGGGACCCACGTCTGGGCATACCCTGCCAACTTAGGGCGAACAAAGCGATACCAAAGGGGATGATGGACGGAGCGTTAGAGCAAATCAAACACTCACCCCCAGTCAACTGATCTGGGTTTAATCCATCATCATTCTTTAGCTCACTCCACCACCCCAGTTCAGACATGACCATATGCAAATCAGTCTGACCCTGTGCCTCATGGGAACAGTCCAGCCCGAACTGCCAAGCCATGTCTTCCCTGGACCGGAAACAAGCATCCTGGGACCGGTTTCGGGTTCAAAACCCTCATCAGCCAGGCTATCTTGAATCCAGTGGCAAAGTGAGCAAGGGACCCACGTCTGGGCATACCCTGCCAACTTAGGGCGAACAAAGCGATACCAAAGGGGATGATGGACGGAGCGTTAGAGCAAATCAAACACTCACCCCCAGTCAACTGATCTGGGTTTAATCCATCATCATTCTTTAGCTCACTCCACCACCCCAGTTCAGACATGACCATATGCAAATCAGTCTGACCCTGTGCCTCATGGGAACAGTCCAGCCCGAACTGCCAAGCCATGTCTTCCCTGGACCGGAAACAAGCATCCTGGGACCGGTTTCGGGTTCAAAACCCTCATCAGCCAGGCTATCTTGAATCCAGTGGCAAAGTGAGCAAGGGACCCACGCCTGGGCATACCCTGCCAACTTAGGGCGAACAAAGCGATACCAAAGGGGATGATGGACGGAGCGTTAGAGCAAATCAAACACTCACCCCCAGTCAACTGATCTGGGTTTAATCCATCATCATTCTTTAGCTCACTCCACCACCCCAGTTCAGACATGACCATATGCAAATCAGTCTGACCCTGTGCCTCATGGGAACAGTCCAGCCCGAACTGCCAAGCCATGTCTTCCCTGGACCGGAAACAAGCATCCTGGGACCGGTTTCGGGTTCAAAACCCTCATCAGCCAGGCTATCTTGAATCCAGTGGCAAAGTGAGCAAGGGACCCACGTCTGGGCATACCCTGCCAACTTAGGGCGAACAAAGCGATACCAAAGGGGATGATGGACGGAGCGTTAGAGCAAATCAAACACTCACCCCCAGTCAACTGATCTGGGTTTAATCCATCATCATTCTTTAGCTCACTCCACCACCCCAGTTCAGACATGACCATATGCAAATCAGTCTGACCCTGTGCCTCATGGGAACAGTCCAGCCCGAACTGCCAAGCCATGTCTTCCCTGGACCGGAAACAAGCATCCTGGGACCGGTTTCGGGTTCAAAACCCTCATCAGCCAGGCTATCTTGAATCCAGTGGCAAAGTGAGCAAGGGACCCACGTCTGGGCATACCCTGCCAACTTAGGGCGAACAAAGCGATACCAAAGGGGATGATGGACGGAGCGTTAGAGCAAATCAAACACTCACCCCCAGTCAACTGATCTGGGTTTAATCCATCATCATTCTTTAGCTCACTCCACCACCCCAGTTCAGACATGACCATATGCAAATCAGTCTGACCCTGTGCCTCATGGGAACAGTCCAGCCCGAACTGCCAAGCCATGTCTTCCCTGGACCGGAAACAAGCATCCTGGGACCGGTTTCGGGTTCAAAACCCTCATCAGCCAGGCTATCTTGAATCCAGTGGCAAAGTGAGCAAGGGACCCACGTCTGGGCATACCCTGCCAACTTAGGGCGAACAAAGCGATACCAAAGGGGATGATGGACGGAGCGTTAGAGCAAATCAAACACTCACCCCCAGTCAACTGATCTGGGTTTAATCCATCATCATTCTTTAGCTCACTCCACCACCCCAGTTCAGACATGACCATATGCAAATCAGTCTGACCCTGTGCCTCATGGGAACAGTCCAGCCCGAACTACCAAGCCATGTCTTCCCTGGACCGGAAACAAGCATCCTGGGACCGGTTTCGGGTTCAAAACCCTCATCAGCCAGGCTATCTTGAATCCAGTGGCAAAGTGAGCAAGGGACCCACGTCTGGGCATACCCTGCCAACTTAGGGCGAACAAAGCGATACCAAAGGGGATGATGGACGGAGCGTTAGAGCAAATCAAACACTCACCCCCAGGCAACTGATCTGGGTTTAATCCATCATCATTCTTTAGCTCACTCCACCACCCCAGTTCAGACATGACCATATGCAAATCAGTCTGACCCTGTGCCTCATGGGAACAGTCCAGCCCGAACTGCCAAGCCATGTCTTCCCTGGACCGGAAACAAGCATCCTGGGGACCGGTTTCGGGTTCAAAACCCTCATCAGCCAGGCTATCTTGAATCTAGTGGCAAAGTGAGCAAGGGACCCACGTCTGGGCATACCCTGCCAACTTAGGGCGAACAAAGCGATACCAAAGGGGATGATGGACGGAGCGTTAGAGCAAATCAAACACTCACCCCCAGTCAACTGATCTGGGTTTAATCCATCATCATTCTTTAGCTCACTCCACCACCCCAGTTCAGACATGACCATATGCAAATCAGTCTGACCCTGTGCCTCATGGGAACAGTCCAGCCCGAACTGCCAAGCCATGTCTTCCCTGGACAGGAAACAAGCATCCTGGGACCGTTTTCGAGTTCAAAACCCTCATCAGCCAGGCTATCTTGAATCCTGTGGCAAAGTGAGCAAGGGACCCACGTCTGGGCATACCCTGCCAACTTAGGGCGAACAAAGCGATACCAAAGGGGATGATGGACGGAGCGTTAGAGCAAATCAAACACTCACCCCCAGTCAACTGATCTGGGTTTAATCCATCATCATTCTTTAGCTCACTCCACCACCCCAGTTCAGACATGACCATATGCAAATCAGTCTGACCCTGTGCCTCATGGGAACAGTCCAGCCCGAACTGCCAAGCCATGTCTTCCCTGGACCGGAAACAAGCATCCTGGGACCGGTTTCGGGTTCAAAACCCTCATCAGCCAGGCTATCTTGAATCCAGTGGCAAAGTGAGCAAGGGACCCACGTCTGGGCATACCCTGCCAACTTAGGGCGAACAAAGCGATACCAAAGGGGATGATGGACGGAGCGTTAGAGCAAATCAAACACTCACCCCCAGTCAACTGATCTGGGTTTAATCCATCATCATTCTTTAGCTCACTCCACCACCCCAGTTCAGACATGACCATATGCAAATCAGTCTGACCCTGTGCCTCATGGGAACAGTCCAGCCCGAACTGCCAAGCCATGTCTTCCCTGGACCGGAAACAAGCATCCTGGGACCGGTTTCGGGTTCAAAACCCTCATCAGCCAGGCTATCTTGAATCCAGTGGCAAAGTGAGCAAGGGACCCACGTCTGGGCATACCCTGCCAACTTAGGGCGAACAAAGCGATACCAAAGGGGATGATGGACGGAGCGTTAGAGCAAATCAAACACTCACCCCCAGTCAACTGATCTGGGTTTAATCCATCATCATTCTTTAGCTCACTCCACCACCCCAGTTCAGACATGACCATATGCAAATCAGTCTGACCCTGTGCCTCATGGGAACAGTCCAGCCCGAACTGCCAAGCCATGTCTTCCCTGGACCGGAAACAAGCATCCTGGGACCGGTTTCGGGTTCAAAACCCTCATCAGCCAGGCTATCTTGAATCCAGTGGCAAAGTGAGCAAGGGACCCACGTCTGGGCATACCCTGCCAACTTAGGGCGAACAAAGCGATACCAAAGGAGATGATGGACAGAGCGTTAGAGCAAATCAAACACTCACCCCCAGTCAACTGATCTGGGTTTAATCCATCATCATTCTTTAGCTCACTCCACCACCCCAGTTCAGACATGACCATATGCAAATCAGTCTGACCCTGTGCCTCATGGGAACAGTCCAGCCCGAACTGCCAAGCCATGTCTTCCCTGGACCGGAAACAAGCATCCTGGGACCGGTTTCGGGTTCAAAACACTCATCAGCCAGGCTATCTTGAATCCAGTGGCAAAGTGAGCAAGGGACCCACGTCTGGGCATACCCTGCCAACTTAGGGCGAACAAAGCGATACCAAAGGGGATGATGGACGGAGCGTTAGAGCAAATCAAACACTCACCCCCAGTCAACTGATCTGGGTTTAATCCATCATCATTCTTTAGCTCACTCCACCACCCCAGTTCAGACATGACCATATGCAAATCAGTCTGACCCTGTGCCTCATGGGAACAGTCCAGCCCGAACTGCCAAGCCATGTCTTCCCTGGACCGGAAACAAGCATCCTGGGACCGGTTTCGGGTTCAAAACCCTCATCAGCCAGGCTATCTTGAATCCAGTGGCAAAGTGAGCAAGGGACCCACGTCTGGGCATACCCTGCCAACTTAGGGCGAACAAAGCGATACCAAAGGGGATGATGGACGGAGCGTTAGAGCAAATCAAACACTCACCCCCAGTCAACTGATCTGGGTTTAATCCATCATCATTCTTTAGCTCACTCCACCACCCCAGTTCAGACATGACCATATGCAAATCAGTCTGACCCTGTGCCTCATGGGAACAGTCCAGCCCGAACTGCCAAGCCATGTCTTCCCTGGACCGGAAACAAGCATCCTGGGACCGGTTTCGGGTTCAAAACCCTCATCAGCCAGGCTATCTTGAATCCAGTGGCAAAGTGAGCAAGGGACCCACGTCTGGGCATACCCTGCCAACTTAGGGCGAACAAAGCGATACCAAAGGGGATGCCCTAAGTTGGCATTGTTACCAGGCAGACGACCAGAGCAGTTCTCATCCTATGTGGCATATTTCAAAAGCCTTATTCTCCTGCCGTGGCACTACCGGTCCCGCGACTTTATCTATCCAGCGGAGGATCCTGCTCAGGTACCACTACATTGAGTGGTGTTGATCCTGCCCACTATTGTGACTGAGCCACAATTGATTAATACCAGTTCACAGCCCTTCGTCTCTCACACGGGGTGCTCGACCGAGTCCCCGTGTGAGTATTAATTTCTTCTTTCTCATTTCACGGGTGTCTCACACCTTATGTGCCTCTCACGCGGCTGTTATACTACCATCAGATTGTCCCTTACCCCTTGGTCCTGAGGAGACCCCACATTGCAAGAGGGTCGAAACGTCGTCGACTCGATTGATAGCGAACCATTTTAAATAGCTCTGACTATTGTACACAGAGGCTATAATTATTATCAATTCATGTTGTGGTCGTTGTCTTTTTCAATAATTGTGGAAACCAAGTTCTGTATATATCACATGTCTGTTCAAAATGTATTAGATGGTTTCATTTGCTTGGGACATATAATCACTATTGTGGTTCTTCTCGGTCGGTGTATGTATTGTTTTTGAATTATAAAAATTTGGATAAAAAAGAATTATTATGAACACCAAGTCTGCAGAGGCTCTCTTTTTCTGACATCCTTAACCCTAATTGATCGCGATTGTGCATTTTTAATTACCAGTATAGATTTATTGTATTCCCGCTAGAACCGTTGTTTTCGGATACATATCTCTCTTCTTGCTGGCAGTTTATTTTCTGGAATGTTTAACAGCCTCTGTGCAGATGTGCATGTGAGCTGGGCTCTGGCAGTTAGAACCAGTTTGGTTCACTGCAAAATGAAGTGCTCATACTGGCCATTGTTAAATCTGCCAATAGATTCTGCCAGATCACATGGATCGGCGGTTCCTAATCTTGAGCCATTTATTAAAGACATGGTTTCAATTTCGGAAATGTGTTCCAGATCTGTCTGAACACAATATTCAGTTCTCTGGTGCGACTGAACTTGCTGGAAGCCTGAAATTGTGCCTGATTGATGCCATGGCGACTTAGTAGGCGTTGTGAAATAGGTTATAATCTGGAGCACACTGAGGAGATCTGCGGTACGCGGCTATTTATTTGAAGCATTACATGCATTCTGTATGTTTTAAAGACAAAATGTCAGGTAGAGAAATCATGTGAGGTGGTCGTTTTACTGTAATTTTTGTGTGATTTGATTGCTTCATAATCTTGGAATGTTTGTTCTCCTTTCTGTTTCTGTGTTTTTGAATGATTGACAAAAGCTGGGAGGCAGTCCTTCGTTTCTACCTCTGGCCTGGCTCCTTACCAAGTGTGCGTTTATTTGTTCCTCCATTGCTGTGCTTCTTTTTCTGGAATGATTCGCATAGCGTCATTTGCCAGTGATGTCATTGTATATACACAAATAATGGTGTGCTGGTGTGAGCTAACCTTTCCTGCTTATTGCCTCGACAATAGCGGTCTGAGATTTAAGGTTCATGTCTGTACACCCAGAAGATGTGCTTCGAAGCAGAGGTTGAACTCTGAACAGAGGGTGGCTCAGTATTTGGCCTAAGAATGACATTCTACAGACGGGGTCTGGGCAATTTACATACAATGGTTTGAGAATGTAATCTAAAGGATGAACAAGAAAGTCTAGGTACAATCGTTAAGATCTAGTTTGCAGAGTTTGGTTTACATTTTGGGAGAGCTAAAAATTAGCTGAGTGCTATGAGGGTGATATCACTTAACACTTTTAAACACTATTACGAGAAATCTGTACTTGGGACGTGCCCTGTACTGGTCAGATTCATCCAGCTTGATAGTGGAACGAGGTAACTAACACTGATACGAAGATTTTCATGACCCGGACAAAACTGCATTTGCCAATTTGGTTTTCCCCCTACCGTAGCAATGTAGGCATTTTTAAACCTTTTGTGAAATCTGGTGCCCCTTTGTATAGGGGGTTCTCCGTTGGATGCCTTCAACTGCTTTAACCCCTTCTATGCTCATGACGAGCTCAGCTCGTCATGCTGCGTGGTGAGCGTGTGCGCATGACGAGCTGAGCTCGTCACGACCACACCCGCGATCGGAATGTCCAGCACCTGGGCGGAATTCCGATCGCGGTCAAGGGGTTAACAAGGGGAATGCCTTGGTCTGGGTACAAATACCAAGGATCTAGTGGCAAAATGTGCAAAAGCAAGCTGTGCATGGAAGGTCCACAACTAGATAGTTGCATTAGTCAAGTCTGTGCATCACTCAAGTGTTAATAATTTGTCCTCAAGACTGGGAGGTGGGACATTTCTAACGCTAAGCAATTGGAACACAGCAGCTGTAACAGTGAAGGAGATAATACATTTATATCTCATGAAAAAGATACATTTTAACGTGGGTTCTGGTGGCAGGTAAAGAAGAATGTGGAAGGCAATGTTGCAGGAAGAGTGGGATCGGGAAACTCAAACATTGGAGATCATTGGGCCATCCAGAGTTTAATTTCTGTAAGGCACTCTGAGACGTCTTTTAAGGCAGAAGCCTACCAGACAGTGCAGCTGTGTGGTTTTAAAAGACTTCTTGGGGACATTCTGAAAGTTTCCCTGGCAATGCAGTCCACATATTGCGTACTATTGGCTTAGTATTTTTAACTTGCATTTGCTTGCTTTCTATTTGCTGGCTTTATTTGTTTTAGGCTGCCCGGCATGTCTTTGTCCCTCCTGTTGAGCATAGCCTGTTAACCACCTCTCTGACTTGCACCTTGTATGCTTCCACGTGTGCTCACTTTCTGGGAACTCTTTGTTTTCTTTTTCATGAGGCGCTGTGCATGGCATGTCCTGTTTTCTGCTACAAGCACAATTCCCAAAGTTCTGTTGTTTTTTGTTAGCTCCTGATAGTGGACACAGTCCCTCCTGTCCGGGTTTGTTGATTTTTGCTGATGTCTGTGTTATACACACACACTTCTCTGTCCCCGGCTGCTTCCGTGAGTTTTTCTGTCTGTGATGTACCCACAGTTTCCCTTGTTCTGTTGTTTTTTAGTTCTGTGTATTTGTGTTACGTACATGATATCTTCTGCCTGGTTTTGTTTGTTTATTTGCTGATGTTTGTTTAATACATGCTGTTTTGTTGGGTCTATTGTGTTTCCTATTATCTGCATATGTTAAATGCCACTTGGAACGTCCTGAACCTCTGAGGGTGTGACTTCTTCCTTTTCCTCTGCCTCATTTATCTTAACCAGCTAACACCCAGTGACAAAGCCAATCATACTGACAGGCTTTAGGCGTATGTCAGTTGTTGTGCCATTTATCAGGATAAAATTACATCTCAGAGAGAAACCAAAATACCGGTCTGATGGCACACTATGGGACTCACAGAAATGTATTTGGCATGTTCCTTTATAGGGAGCACCCACTTTTTCATCTCACTTAAAGACCTGTCAGCACATATTTCTATATGACTGGTTACAGTCAGCAGCTGTGGGTGCTTCCCGAAGTCTGGTTAGAGCATATTTTTCCAAAGTTAATGCTGCATGCAGTGCAAGACACTGGGCAAGCATACATTTTAAAGGGCTAAAGTTGTCATGCAGAACAATTTACATATTACAGTAACTGTTGAACAAATTAATGCAAGAAGATACGGGGCAGTTTTTAATGTGTTTAATATTTCAAGACTATACGTTCCCACTACTTAATAAGCCTTGCTTTATCGCTGCATTCATTTGCTTTACAATGCACCATTTGCCAATCTTTTTTAAATTTCTTTCTCAGGAGAGGGACTCTTCCTAGACCCCAGGTTTGTCCATTGAACTTATTCACATCACTAACTAGTGTTTTCTATTGGAAAGGGTAGAGCCAAAGCATTCTTGCTTAGTACCCTAGCCCTCTTCAGAAGTCAGACTTGCTTGGCAACCCAGAAATTCTCTGAAATAATGTATGAGTTTTCTTTTATGAATGCCTAGAAGAACTGACTTTTTAGTCCATTTATCACAGAAATAGTGCTGAAAATCGCACCAAAAACATGCCAATTTTTAAAAAATTTCTTCACGGGGGGAGAACCCCCCCAAACCCCCCTTATTGCCATCGGGCGAGCTCGCTGCGCTCGCTCGCATACGTTGATTCGGTCTGCATACGCCCCACCAGTTTCAAATTCCACCAGCCGCCCCTGCCCACACTCTCAGCGAGGGTGAGCATTTTTTCTTCTCTAATAACAATAAGTAATGGTTTATTATTCACTGTTGTGATAGGAAAAGTGGCCAGCAAAAATGGAGGATGGTGCTCCGACGTACCCAAGAGCTAGGCGTCTGCTGATTTGCTGGTAAGATTTGCTGAGAAGGTTTAAGAACTATACACTGACACCTAGTCTGCCCTGCAGGTACCCAGACTGAATACAGGCAAGGCCAACTATGCATTTTATTCTTTCATGGGCAAAAAAATGAAAGCATTTAATTGGATAATAGTACCACACGCTGTTTAGAGCTGTTTGGCGTTCTGCCAGTGGCTTTACTCTATCCTCTTGAAATCACACGGGAGGGGAGTATGACAAATTCCGTTTCCTACTCTCAGATTCTGTAATCTTTTAGTGAAATTGTTTAAACGAATGCTCATATGCTCAAACATTCCACACAGGAAGCTTCTAGACTTTTTCTGTGTATTTTATAACATCCAAAACATTTTTGGGAATTTCCAAAAAGAGTCATCAGTGGTGCGTGCCATCCCAAAACCGCTGTGACGTAGCACAGTAAGATCCAGGAGTTAAAAGTGGAGTAACGAACCTAATGCAGGAGCTCTGCACCCAAAACCCAAATTACAGCTACAGAGGGGCACAGTACTTTTGGGGATTGGTTTAACCACACTATGCTATCATTCTCACTTTCTTGGTAAAGGGAATGGTAATTTCAAATCCAGTCACACTGAGACCAATCCACAGGTGGTGGAGGCAGTTAAGTGTTGGATTTGCATCCAGAGCATATTCATACCTGATATTTTCACATGTAACATAGGGTGCGATACATGCAAAATAACCAGCTATAAAAATACCACACCTGGTAGCACAGCACCACCTCGGAAAGACGTCACATAGTCAGGCATATGCATCATTTTAAATCAACCCAGGTCCAAGGGACTACCCACCTGAATCTGGAAGGGAGACCCACAGCTTGTTGCTGGCCACATCAGACCACAACAACACAGAGGCGGATATTTCCTGGTTTGTGGTTTCTGCTCCACTGCACCCGGACACCATCTGCTGCTCTTCTCCGCCTGCAACTGCTGTCTCCGTGACCTATCATAATTCATAGCATGTCCGCTGGCAAGATCATGATATAGAGTTTTCGTAGAAGGAGCTGACATTGAGGGCAAGTGAGATGGTGAAGGAGGTAGCCCGTCTCCTGGAGCAGGCGCTTATAATCATCTAGGTGCGTGCCAGGCTCTGGCACAAATTAACGACAAAGAGAACAGTCTCCTCTTGCACAAGCAAGGTTGGGGATATTAAGAAACACTGCAATGACCTCATGTAGAGGGCGCTACTGACACAAGAGTGTGGTCACTGTGGATTCCCCCTTTCCAGAATCCCACCTCGCAGCCTGGGAGAAGAGGGTGGGGAGCGTATTACCATGAGCAGCCATGAGGAAGTCACTGGAGGAGTAGAAGTTTTTTTTTTTTGAGTTTGAGTGACCACTGTGCCAGGTAAGTGCACAACAGATATAGGACATTTCCTCATCATGTAACTACAGTTTCACAACGGGCACATTACAGGAGGGTCAAAATCAGGCAAGAGCAACTTACCAAGTAGAGTGTGACCATGTCCTATAACCTCCCACATGCTGTCCGACACACTAGGATACTCATTGTAAGGGCCATGCAAAGTAAAAGATAGGCTAATAAAGCATAACACACCAGTGAAGAGTAACACACCCTTTACCCGTGTTTAAACTCTTTACACATGTTCTCGCCATGCACAGTGTTGTCATCAATGATGTCATCTCAGATGTCACACTGATGTTATTAATGATGTTATCAAACATGACATAAGTGATGTTGTTTCTGATATCATAAGCAGAACATGGCAAGGGCACAAGTTATAGTTACTTCAGTCTACTATAACTGGTGAATTTCAGTGGTGTTTTGAGTTTAAAATGTTACGTTTTTACTGAAATTTTCACCTCACTATAACGTCACTGTAACCTTTGTTTTTTTCAGTACATTTCTGAGGATTTTTTAATGTAAAGTTACATATTAGTATCATACCTAACTATAACGTCACTTTAACCTAAAGTAATAATATAAAGGCTGTAGAATTCAACACAGTTTTCAAATTGAGCTTCTCAAGAGTAGTACGCTGCACTGCTTTCTTTAGCGTACTCATAAAGCACTCAATGTCAGTTGGCTTGTGGCCACAAAGAAATGCTCTTCTGATGCTTTATATTCAAATGTTCCAAGAAATCTTTAAACTCTCGACTTTGAAGGGCGGGCCATAGTCAGATTTCACAATGGCTGGAACACTTCATGTTGCAAAATGCCATCTAATTTTTCAATGACTCGTTCTTGAGTAGTAGACGAAAGATCTTCAATTAATGGAAATCGTGAGTATTCGTCCATAATCACCAGCAGGTGATGTCCATTGCCGAGTGGACCGTAAAGTCAATGGCTATTCTCTCCTATGCATGCTTTGAGAGTTTTGACATGTTCAAGGTGTGGAGAGTAGTTTTTGTAGAAAGGCAGTTTCATAGATGACAGGCCTTTAATTTCTTTTCAACCCTGCCATCAAGATAAGGAAACCAGAGTTGGTCTCAGAGAGCTCGTTTTGTGACGACGATTCCACAATATCCTTCATGGGCCACCTCAATAATTTTCTGTTGTATGCGCTACGGAATCAGAATTCATGACCCTCGTAGTATAACTCCTTCCTGAGTTATGTAAAGTTCATCCTTAACATTTTTGTATTTTTGATATTCATAATCACTGGTGAGCGGTCGAGTGTGTTGGTTCCATGACTGATGTGTAATTATATTCTTCAACTTTAACATGTCACTATCATGACTCGTGGCAGTGATAATCTGGGCTAAGAAAATAGCAGCTGGTGTTTTGATTTTACAATGAAATTAAGATAGGCCTCATCCGTCTTGGATGGAGTACCATGACCTTGTATAGGCACTCTGGATAAGTAGTCAGCAGGGTTCTGATCCTTCCCTAGATGATGCACAATGGTATATATGTACTCTTGTAACCGTAGTCCCCATCGTTCAATGTGAGGAGGCATTTTGGCCTTTTGATTGCGAAATATAGTCAGTAAAGGTTGATGATCAGTTACCAGCATAAAAGGTTTTCTGTACAGGAATACATGGAAATGTTCACAAGCCCATACCACGGGTAAACCTTCTTTTTCTAGTTGTGAGTACGCAAGTTCTGTTTGAGACAAACTTCTACTTGCATATGCCAGAATATGCCTTCTAGTATGCGGGTGTCCGCTGAGTTGTGCAAGTATAGCGCCTAACCTGACTGGGCTTACATCAACAATAACCTCTGTATGAAGCTTCAGATTGAAATATGCCATTTCAGTAGCATTCTCAATGGCTTGTTTGATATTCTTAAAACTTTTCTCACATTCATGTGACCAATGAATTGAATTTTTTTTTTTTTCGTCAAGTCTCTCAACGGAGCACTTACACTGGCAAAGTCTGTATCTGGAACAGTAACTAGCCATGTCAAGAAATGAGCGCACAATAGATGATACACCAAAACTTAGTCCTTTGTATTGAAATAGATCAACATGTGTAGAAAAGGTTGTAATGTACCTGCAAGCTTCTTCAAGTTCCAACTGATGATGACCTTTATTTAAACCAAGGCCAGAGAAGAACTTTGCACCATTTAATTGCATTATCATGTCAGCAATGTGTGGACCTGAATGTTGTTCTCGTTCAATTGCTATGTTTGCCTGATGCATATCAACGCATATGTGGACAGATCCTTCACTGTCCTTTTTAGGCACTACTACTATGGGAGAAACCCATGGTGTTGGACCAGTGGAACGCTCAATAATATTATGCTTAAGTAATTGAAGCACATGTATGGGTGCCATCACCTTCGTTTTCTTGTATTTTATTGCCGCTACAAATGAACCTTGACTTTTTAAGGGTGTCGATGCAGCCCATGTACACACTTTGGTTTTCAATGGCATAAGTTGCGGCAATGGAAATAATTCATTGTAGTTCTCGTCAGGCATAATGTTTAGCGATGCACCACTGTCGATAAGGAAAGGTATCAAACAACCATTTACTCTCAGTGTTATCTTCGGACAATGTTTAAATGACTTTGGTGCTTTGGAATGTCGATCTTTCTTTGACTGACATTATTCTTCATAAGCGGCCAAACCAACATGCACACACTTTTTTGAGGTAAACATCGACATGGAACAACCATTTTCTTCACTTTCACTTGATACTGACACAGAGGAACTGTTTGACACTGATTTAGATGACCAATGAACTTTGTTTAGTGTCGATTTGTCTCAACTGATGTCGCCGCTTGGCCTTGTGGGTGTGCGTCGAACATTGCTTCTGGAACGTTCTGGGGGCCATTTTGTCTTTGCATCATGACGCATGTACTTTTTCCTTCGCTTTGCAAACTGTCACAAAATGTTTCTTCTTCCCACAGCCTGTACTTATCTGTCCAAGTGTCAGACAATTACCTTCGTGTGGAAATGAAAATTCACATCTAAAACACAACTTCTTTTTACATTTAGAAATCACTTTGTGTCCTTCAGTCTTTTATTTTGGCTTACTTTTCACACTTATGACCGATTCATTCTGATCACCTTCGGCTTCCATATAAGCAGCTTGTCTCTCGGCACACTCTTCAGCTCTGGTAGCCATTAACACTCGCTCCAGACTAAGAGTTTCTCTCAGTTTTCGTCTTCTGAATGAATCTGGCAAGCATCCATCAATAACTCTCAGAAGCATAGCTTCTTCATCAATAAATTCATTGAACTTACAATGTCTGATGAGAGTGTCTAGTCTCTCCACGAATTCATCATTGGTTTCACCAACTTTCTGGTGTTCTTGGTTGAAGATGCATCGTCATAATCAACATTTGGCATTAAATTAAACTTGATATTCAACACTTCTTTAATCTGGCAATATGTGACTTCTTCGTCAGTTCACAGCTTTTTCTTTATGACTTCTTTTACACCATCACCAGCAAGATTTTTGAGATACTTAATAATGTTTTTGTTATCAGTCACTTTAAGTGCATCAATGAAATCATCAAATGTCTCTATCTAAACAGTCCATCTATAGCCAGTATTTTTCTTTTTGGCGGTATCGAATGGTGGTGGTGGTGGCTTCAGGAAAGCGGCAGCATTGTTACCACATCTGGGAGTGACTGACATTGAGAGTGGCGCTCTCTTCGGATTCCTTGGCTGTTCATCTTGAACCTGTTAATGTGAGCCATCTCTGAGGCCTTGAGATGTGCTGGCCTCTGGATCACCCTTGCTGACTTTTGGAAAGACCACCTCAGTCTTTGCCTCAATGAACACCTTCACTATTCCGAAGATTTCAGAGACTGTGGTGATTCTCACACACTTGTCAAACACAACCCTTGTGCTTGGTCTGGGTTACGGTGCCTGGCGCTGAGGTCATACCAGCTCGCTTTACCTAGGTTCTGGAGAGTAAATAACTGTTTTAACCTTTGGTGGCTCTTTGCGTGCTCTTTATCTTCATCATTTTCTAATTGTAACGTTATCTTGCAATTTGTGATGATCAATGGCTGCTCTTTGAAAACCTGGTTGCATCTGCCTTCAGCGTTAATGCTCCGTTTTACATATGACTGTATACTGCGTAGCAGCATGGTACCTTTATGTACAGTCTGACCAGCAGGTTCTTGGTCACCGAATTGTAGATTTCTTTGCAATGCTTTCGCTGTTTTCAACTTCTGTACAGCGGCTGGAGTTGCGCTTTGACTCCACATGCGTTAAGCGTCAGTTCCGTACTTCAACTGCAACACACGTGGCACGCACGAGCAGTTTGCTTGGACCATGGCAAACTCTTTGTGAGAGCATTGTCGATCTTCGAGTTACTTATCCCTTAACTCGTCGCCAGTTGTAGCGTCTTCCCCAGCCTGGGTACCTGCAAAGCACTACACCGCACACAGAGCTTAGTATTACACATCTTTATTCTGCTGCGTGTAACTGCAAACTCAACATTCTAAACCCTCCTTCATTGCATTCCGCTCTAACACTTATGTCACAGTCCTACGGAGTCCATCAGGAGCCAAAAGGGTTCCATCATTTCTAACTCGCAAGACGCTACAGTTGCTGTGTCTAAAGTTCTGAATGAAAATTGCATGGGGAAAACACGTTTCCGGACCCCACCTTTTTCACAGCCCTCACTTGACAGATCACTCCAAAACTTTCCAGGAAGGAGGTAAGGAGGATGAATCTTTTTTTGGGGGAAAGTTCTGTGAAGGTTCCTTCATGTATATATATACACACACCACAGGCACCACAGTGTCAGTATAATTATGGTTTTGTCAAAGTTTCAATTGAAAATGTGTTTATTGCTTTCTGGATAACTTTGGGGCTGTTCAGGAAATCTGCAACAAACGTTCAAAAACAAAGTACATCTGGGTTGGGTTCCTCATGGCAAGTTTTTTGCAAATCTAGAAAAAAGAACACAAGTTCTTAATATAAAGAGACGGTTTTGAGATATCGATTAAGAAATACTTAAGGTGTTTCTTATATGCCCTTCATAATTATATCTTGTAGTTTGATGTATTGCATTATGTGATAGGACTATCTTTGGAAAAAAACAAAATTAAAAGTAGATCACCCAAAACACCCATATAGTATTTTATATTTCTACAAGCTGACAAGATTAGGTACTTAACTGTATTACATTATAGAATTTGATTGTAGTCTACCTCATAAATTAAATATTTTCTGTAGTATGTTGCTTCAAAGGTAATTCCTTTTCACACAAAGACCTGGGCACACGTGAATGCGGGACGTCTAGGGGATTGAACAGCTAAGGTTTCAGTGTGCAACGATTTGAAACAGGGGTTGTCTTGGTCCCATGGTTGCTTTCTCTATTCATTATCTTCTTGCATTGCTCCACTCAAACAAGAGGTACTCCCCATAATTGGTGGCTCCTTTGTAAGTGCATTTTGTACACCGATGATTTGGTTGTATTAGAGCACACACCAATTGAACTACAACACCAACAACTTGGCCAAAAGCCCTTTTGTACAGCAGTCAGATTAATACTTAATATAGAGAAGGGATGCAACTTTATTTAAAAGCATCTTTGAATCAGATGTAGATAACAGTCATAAATAAGTGGGTATTTTTTTATTAATAAAGTAAGTTTTGTAGAACTTTAGAACAAAGTGACGTATTTATTTAATTTCCGTCTGCAACATTGTGGCACCATTATTAAAGATAAATCATGCAAACATTGTGGCAATTCTGTCTCATAAACTGCCAGAATTGTTTGTGGAGCCAGTTTGGGATGAAAATGAGTTTCAAGGACGGGCACTGTGCCACTCCCTATGGCTACCCCCTCGTGGAAGCATTGAAGCTGATTACCTAGACCCTGAACTCTGCTCACTTGAACACTAGAGTGCGACTGTACATATTAAGCTTATAACTTCTTTGACAGGGGATGAAAATCACAGCCAGGCACCAAAGTGCTTGAAAAGAATCGTCGTGTACTAATAACAGTGGTGGAATAAATAGACATTTATTTAAAACGTTTGAGTACTACAGTATACACCTTTTGAAATAAATACTTGCTGGGAATGTGGCACTTGAAAGCAAGCACTGAAGCAATTGAATATGGAGAAATCTTTCGCAGCAAATAAGCATTTCACAGCAACTAAAATGTCCTTGACTTTTTTTGTACCTAGCCAAAATTTAAAACTTGAGTGGCAGGTTATTTGATAAATGTCCCCAATCCAGTTCTACAGCGTCAACTCCTAGTTGTTCATCTTGGTGCACTCCAAAATCATTAGAATTTAATTATCAGGATCGATCGATTTTGCTTCTAATGTGTATGACGCCTTCCTCATGATTTAACTCATCTAATTCTAACTAGAAGCGCATAAGAGATCTTGAATCTGTTATTACATAAGCTGGTATCCATTCAGTGCATAGAGCATTTGAGTATTTACTGGCTCTAGAATGACGGAAAGTGGCAGGAGCTCTAGTCTTTGGTGCAATAAGTAAATGAAATACAACGTTATTCTTGTGTTAAACACTTTCAAAGTAGTATGAATTGTTATGTAATGAGTTTTATATTTTAGTGTTTTTATGTACATTTGATAATGATTACTGATTATGGTTTTTGGGATGTGAAATCTAATAAGCAATGTTTTAATACATGTTTCAAAGTAACCAATAGAACAAAGTTTAGTTGCGAAATAAATTACAGATTTTATACTTTAATATGTTTAGGTAGTTACAGATTTCTTGTTTAACTGAAAAGGGACCTGTTTGTGGATGTTTAAACTCTTTTGTGGGCATATCAACATATTTCCATTTCTTGCTGTATCTGTGAAGATGGCTTGCCACATTTTCCCTGAAGTCTGGATTTTAGGAGATTCCTGGGTATATTGGGCAAAGCAGTATGCTATAGAGCATAACTTGGTGACGCAACGGGTTATGCAAAAGTGAAAATAAAGTGGTTTGAGTATTGTGCTACGAGATAGAGTGCAGTATGTCCCTGTATTAGGACATGTCCAGTCTGTGCCATCCTAATGTAATTATTTTACATGAGAGGTAATGATCTTGGACAAATTTCAGGCTCACACCTTTGTTTTGTCTCTTTGCATGTATGTATTCCAGTACACACTCATTTTTTCATGCATTGCCCAAATTCAAAGGTGACTCTTCATTACTAGCGTGAAACCCAAAGGTAGAGAATGCCCATAATAGCCTAAATCATGTCATGACTTCACGTTTAGGAGATTACCAATTTGGCAGCATTTATCATGGCAGTAGAAGATACAACAATCCAGATCTGTTTCACAGAGATGGTGACCATTTTACTGATATTGGTGTTGCTGTGTTATTGCATTATATAATTTATATGCAAAGTGTTATGGAACAAGCTACTCAGGCCCTTATTATGGGTGACACAATTTTGCCCAGATCTGTACCTCTGGGTGGAATTCTGCACTTCCCATGAAGAGCAACCCAGCGTCTCCTGACCCAGTAATCCCGGCTCTGCAAACTTCATGCTTGGTAATTCCAAGTCTGGAGAAACCAGGCCTGATTACACCGGTTGTGGATGTACACATGATGAAACCACTGCAGGAGCAGGGGCAGACTGAAGGCAGGAGCTGAGCCCTGTCCTCCCAATCGCTGCAGCACCACCTTGTAAGCATATAACAATCTTGGCCAGTCTGACCCTGGATTCTACACCCGTTGCCCCTAAGCAGAATGGCCAGATGTGAGTGGGCCCCCGGCTACATGCTGAGCCCTGCACCAGAGACTGTTGGTGTGGAGCTGAAGGGGCTCCTGCAATACCTAACACTTGCATTTGGAGCATACTGTTCTCCCCAAACTGGTTCTGCCCCTCCCCCAAGAAAGGTCAACCCAGGCATATGCATAGCCAAGGGCTAAATTCACCGCCCCTCTCCTGCACAGAGCACATCAAAGCACAGTAGAAAACGCTCCCCCGGCTACCCTGACCTCTCACTCCTCTGTTCCCCACTGCCTTCAGTCCAGATGGAGAACAGCTTCCGGTCAATAGTAGTGGTCAGGGATCTCTGCACCCACCACCCTACTCTCTGTGTGTGAAGAACAACCCTGAGAGAATAGCAGCCCAGAGGTGTGTGCTCCCAGCCCCCCGCCTAGAGCCCATTAAGGAGGGAGTGGAGAATGTTTCCCCGGACTCCTCTAGCCAGCCCTTCTGTAACCTCTATTCCTAAACCCCCCAGCCCTCCCGCTGACACTTCCCACATGTTCTAAGCAGGCAGAAAATAACTTCAGATTTGTCCCCAGAATCAAGCATAAACACATTGTAAAAGACCCATTATTCCTGGATCCTTGTGATTATATCCCATTCCTGGAGAAAAACGTATAAATCCTGGAGTTTGGTCCAGGGATACTGTCCGGACTGCAGTATCCCCACACCAAATTCCTTAGCCACCTTCATTTATATCTCTCCACCAAACCCAAAGGTTGTCCTAACAGCTAACTTCTTATTTACAAAATAAAACAAGTATAAAATGTTTGCAAACATTATAGTGATGTTTAAAAAAATGTATTGTAGGAAAACAAGGTTCCATCTACTTTTAAATTATTTAGTAGCCTAGGAGAGGACCTTAGAAATGGATGAGGTAAACAATATGACAACACAGAACAGTGAAAAACAATAAAGTGAATGCCACCTGAATAATTATTAGCTCATGAGTTATTTAACACCATTTTGTCCACCAAAGTGCATGGATCTGCCACAGCAATCACAATCACAAAAAAAGAGAACAAGAGTGTCAATAACTCTTGTGACCAGTTTGAACTGTCATTGCAGTGGAAGGACCTGCCTCTGAGAATTGCGGTAATGACTGTGTGTCTGAAGTGGATTCACTCAAACCCAAAAGTTCAACACTTGGTTCTAGTCCAGCAAACACTGCTGCTGAAGTGACTTAGCTGCTTCACTATCATCAGTATGATGTTATCTGTAACCTTTAGATGACTGCAGGTGCATTTTGTGAGGCATCTGATGTAGCGGATTGTTCAGAGATGCTGTACCATTGTGGGTGTGTCTTAATTATACTGATGATGACGTTTACCACATATATGGGCATCACCACTTTCTCTACAGATGACACCTTCTGCATGCTTTCGATCTGCACATCTAAAGGTTTAAAGAACTGCCATACCACGATTGAGGCGATACAGAGCGACCAACAGCCACTGCTTGAGTGGATTCTTCATTGTACTGTGGATGAGGTACCAAAGGTGCTAATTCGCCAATATTACCATCTTCTATTTGACTGTACTGTGCACCTTCACCAGCATTCACATCATGCAATGTCAGACTCAAATCTAAAAGAATGTTAGCTTCCCAACTCTAACAAGGAGTTGTGGCTGAAGTCGAGTTGCCTATTTAAGAGACAGTAACTGAAAGTATTAAAAAATATTTCAAGGGTTTTCTTTACAATATGATAGTAAAAGGGATTGGTGGCTGCGATGTGCTTTTACTAAAGACACAGTAAAGAAGAATAAGGCTTTGTGTATCTGTTAATACTGTTTTGGGACAGATATGCCACTGGGAATTGCAAGGCCACACACTTGTGGCAGGCTTCACCATTGGGTATTACCAAACTTGAACTGCATGGGCTCAAGTGGGCTAAACCAATATTTTGGGAGCACGGGTGCTTTATTATGTTGTTTTAGAGGGAGGGGAAATCTCCCAGTGCCAGGGAAAGGAAAAAATAAAACAGTCTTCGGTATTCTTAAGTATTACTTAATTCATAGGTACCTTACCAGAATTAAAAGGGTTACTAGAGATGGATTGGGTATATTAGTGCCCTACCATCTAACTAGGTCTGCATGTTTCAGTCATCTACTCGAAGCCAAGTAACTTCCTTCAGACCCAATATTTTTTAAGTGACTCTGGCTAATAATAGGAAATACCTATGTGTAAATCCTGCACGCCAAAGTATCCTATCTATGAGGATAACAATACTAAACAATATCAATGTTTTTGTCACATTGTATTCTATCTGTAATCTGCATATCTCAGTGGAGGACAATTGTACTAAAAACATCAAGAATCATTGTAAGGTGCAAGCAAAAAAAGAAGACACAGCACACAGGGGTAGCATGCGCAATCACAGTGTCCAGTGAAGATAGATGTGTTTAATAAAAACCAATATGACTAAAATCTCTTTCATTGAACAGGTAATCTTACCAAAATTTAGTAAACCCAGGAAGTGGGGGGGGGAGGGGGTGCCACCCTGTAGTCACAAACTTTAAAAGAAAAACATACATATTTCTTCACATTAGTATTAACTTATTACCATTATGTTGTACAAAAATGTACATCATTGAATTTGACTATACCAATACCCCGAGTTGGGGTGATGGGGTGCGGACCAATGCATTTAAGTAACATGCCACATTCCAGAATAAAGAGATGGGCACCCTTTCGAAACTGAACACCCCCACCAAGCAAGTTTTTTTGAGTTGAAAGAAGTAGAAGAAATTGCCAGAAAAAACAGACAAGTAAGTGTGAAGTGCGAATCTTACTTTTTCATGGCTAGGTCACTGCTGCAGTTGCTGCCTTCTTCATCCCGCTGCTGGTAGCAGGTTTGGTGTGAGGGGCAAAGCCCCAAAACATGGCTGAAGTGCGATCAAATGATCGAGTTTGTGGGGCTATTCAATAATCCATCAGCCATCTTGGAGTGGCAAGAATCATATAAATTCCCTATGGAACATCCATTAAACGTAGAGTTTAAATCAGTGTAACAGATTACTCCATTATGACAGTTTTCACCCCAAATTATACCATGACCATCTCTGGTTTGGCAGTTTTTTTAGATGACGGATCTCCTCTAACATTAG
This sequence comes from Calotriton arnoldi, assembly GCA_963921515.1. Lineage (NCBI taxonomy): Eukaryota > Metazoa > Chordata > Amphibia > Caudata > Salamandridae > Calotriton > Calotriton arnoldi. The sequence continues at coordinate 1,417,564 of CAWUFW010004737.1, forward strand.
TGACTATGACACAGAAGCAGTACAATTGGCCAATAAGTAATCTACATGTGGTTATCCGCAAATTATTATAAAAAGAATATAAAAACGTCTTAGAAACAACAACAGGGAGTCTCTTTTGAAATGCCATCAAAAACAAGCCAATGAATAAGTGATATGTGTAACAACAATTAGCACCTTTTCAAAAACAATCAAAAAGATTGTTAGCAAACATTGGAACATTTTGACTTCCAATAAACTGCAGATACAAACATCTTTGGCTTCCTTCAAGAAGGGTGCAAACATACCGGCTCTGATTGTAGATACGAGATGTTAGAAATGGGGGTCCTCTAGTTGGCATAGGTAGGTACCTTTGTCCAAATAGGGACCCTTGCTTCTAGTCAGGGTATGGGGGATACATACTTTGGATAACCCCTGCTCACCCCCTGGGTAGCTTGGCACGAGCAGACAGGCTTATCCCAAAGGCAATGTGTAGTATTCTTGCATGATGTTTTATTCCCTATGTTTCTCTGTCCTAGCTGCTCAGCCTGTGTGTGTGTCTTCTGTATGGAATGTTGGTGAATGGACCTTGAGTAGAATGCCTGGGTGACTGGATGAGGAGTGACAGTTGGTGAGAGGGGCTGAGCAGCTAGCAGGCTGCTCCTGGTGGGGCTGTTGATGATCACCTACAGGCTGCCGTAGAGGACTTATATACCTGTTAATGATGACTTGTCTGCATACCTGAATAAACCTACTTGGATTACATCATACATCGTGGACTACATTACTACATTAATTTTGGCGACGAGTTGGAGACCTCCCCACGCACTACAAGTGGTACAAGTAGCCTTAAGAAACTTAATGATGCCTTCTACAACATGTTGGGAAGAAGCTACAACAGTGAGAAAACGACAGGCGCAGACAACAGGAACAAGACGCAACAAGCATGAGCCACAAGATGCAACACAGGAATTTAAGGAGCCACAAAGGGAACACAAACAGCACGCCAAGCAGCCCCACCAGTGTCCATTTACATCGGACAGCCCAGCCCAAGCATGCTGTGTTGTGTTCACCTGGCACATATGGACAGAATGTGTGCATTCAAAAGAAGTAAGCATGATCTTTTTACTTGTATTTGGCTCTATTAAATCAAATGAACGCTGCGCAAGGACATTTGTCAGGTGTGATGCTGCGCAAAACAAGCGTGCTGTACCCCATCTTATGAAGACACTACGGCAAGGAATAACTTTACATGTAAAGTATGTCACCACTCATTTCATGGACGCTGAGATTTGCATTCTCAAGTTATCAAGTACATGTCTGGTGAACTCTACATCTGTGCGGTACATAGGATGTAGTCTGACAAATTCTTCACTTGCAAGCTTGACAAACTCTTCGCATGTCTCCAACTGCACAGTGTATTTGTGTGCTGCACCTGGTAAGCCTTTTGTATACAACCTGATGACATTTTGATGGGAGCGCAGTTTCCTACACTCCGAGATTTGTGCAGCGACGCCCATGACACCACAAAGTCAGTTTCTGAAAGACCTTTTATTGTACGACAATTCAAACTTCGTTGGTTGTTTTTCACTGGCTGCAGCTTACAAAATTAAACCTGACGCAAAGACGTGTTGAGGGACGGACTGCAATGGTGTCAAAAGTGCCCCTGTGGTCATTGTCAGGTGAGACATGGTTGTGTCTTTGATTGTTGGGCAGCGCTGAGACCTCACTGTTTGCAGCGTTACCCAACTGACATCTACAGGTTTAAAAACAAATGGAGCTCGTGAGTAGTACTGCACGTGCTTACCTTTGTGAAGGTTCCTCGTCTCGTGCTGTTTTTTCTGTGCTGAGCCCTACGTCAGCTTCTGTCACGGAAGTCTTTTCTTCAGCTCCGGAGATCCTCTCTGACGTTTTGGCGCACGCTGATGTCGGGAGCCACCCGGCGCGGCGTGACACAGCGTGCCGCCATCTTGAAGTTGGTTTCCATTTGCCAACCACATATTTCTATGAAATAAATTTGGAAACTGTTGGAGTTTGGGGACGAAGTGGCTTTTGTGCGCTTACGGAACTTGCCTTCTGCCTGTCTGGAGTGTTGCTTGTTTCGGCTGGTAAGGCCACAGTGACTCTGTCAGTTTCTATAATTATATCGGCGAATCCTCGTTATAGTTGCGACGTGGGAAGGTTTCATGACACCCTGTGTGAACCTGTTTTGACTTTGTATTATTTCCAATTTAGAGTTTTTGGAAGCTACCTGTGCACAATTGTGCTGTGTGACATTCTTCACTATGCCAAAGTTTCAAATAGTTTGAGGATACACGGTTACAGTTGGGGTGCACAAGTTGAGTGTGTGCCCAGGGTCCCACTACTCGGGTGAGAGATCGCTCACCGGCGGGTCACAGTTTATTAATGCACTACTATTGGAAATGTTTTTGCATACTTATGAATTAAGTTTTCGTGTGTCTTTATGCCACAGTTTTCTATTGCCTACATTGGGTGGCCCATGTGTTTTATAGATGGCAGTCACAGTTTTACTTGGGGTGTGGTTTGGGTTATAGCCCAGTTACAGTTGTATCCCTTACTTGAGGGATGGGTTTGGGTTTCAGTCCCATTTAGTTTCTCACGTTCTTTGACCTCTACATGGGGGTGGGTTTATGGTTGAGCTACTGTACCTTTACATGAGAGTTTTAATACAGGATTTTGTTGTTGCAAGGAGACACTTTCCTTGCGTGCGTAAGACACCTTGTGCTGCACGATAAATTTTGAGGCAGGTTTGGGTTCCCTGCGTGCATAAGACACCTTGTGCTGCACGTTATCTGTTTGTTTCAGGGGTGATTCCCCTGTGTGCGTAAGACACCTTGTGCCGCACGTTTTTTTTTTGTGCAGGGTTTTGTCCTTGTGTGCCTCCTCACAAGGAGAGCATTTACATTTTTCACGGGTTGTCCCTTGTTAATGGTGGGGGCAGGACATTGGGTTTTAGTCCCTTTAGTCCACATGACTTGTCTCTCTACATGGAGAGCGTGTACTTAACGTTGTTGTCCCTTGTGTAAGTTGGGGGCAGGATATTGGGTTTTAGTCCCTTTGGTCCACATGACTAGTCTCCTTTCTTGGAGAACTTACATTTTGACTTTTATTTTTCATTATTAGAGGAGGGGGATGGGCATTCTGTATCCATCTTTCCTTCTTGTCTTTAGTTCCTTACCCTCCTGTGATGCGGTGCCTCCGTCATCCCTGGGTTTGGGCTTTTGACTCTCATTGTTTTAGTTCCTATCCTTTTTGTGATGCGGGTGGTGTTTCCCTCATCCTTTGGGTTGTGGACTATTTTCTATTGCTGTATTTTTATGTTTATAGTTTAATGCATTGGTTTCGTTCATTCTTCTGTTCAATAGGGAAGAGATATGTAGTATTCTTGCATGATGTTTTATTGCCTATGTTTCTCTGTCCTAGCTGCTCAGCCTGTGTGTGTGTCTTCTGTATGGAATGTTGGTGAATGTACCTTGAGTAGAATGCCTGGGTGACTGGATGAGGAGTGACAGTTGGTGAGAGGGGCTGAGCAGCTAGCAGGCTGCTCCTGTTGGGGCTGTTGACGATCACCTACAGGCTGCCCTAGAGGACTTATATACCTGTTAATGATGACTTGTCTGCATACCTGAATAAACCTACTTGGATTACAACGTACCACCGTGTCATCATTACTGCACAATGTGTAAAGTATTTGTACTCAAAACACACAGTAATACAGTGATAACACCACAAATGGACACCACACCAGTTTAGAAAAATAAAGTATCTTTATCTAAACTCAACAAGACCAAAACGACAAAAATCCAGCATATATGCAAGAATAATGAATTTTCAAAGGTTTCAAGTAACTGGGTCCATAGAAAATAATGAATGAGTGATTCTACACAAAGTACCTGTAGATGCGTCAAAATTTATAAGGCCAAACAGCCACAGAGATGGGAAGTGTTGAGAAACAAAGAGATACGTCAGTTCCTGAGTCCTTGGGGAGGCGATGCAACAGTTCTGCTGCACGCAGGAGAAGTGATGCATCAAATCCAGACTGAAAGGGGAAATGATTCGTCGTATCCAAGACGGTTCTGGTCTGCGGGTAATGCATCGGGAAAACTTGCCGCACAGGTACGATGCGTGGAAATCCGTCGGCGGCGATCGATGCGGCGGCGACAAGTGGCGCTGCGTCGGTTTCTTCAGCAGCGATCCCACGATGCGTTGGTTCTTGCAGTCGTGACAGGTGCTACGTCGTCTCGGCAGCGGCTCGGCGATGCGTGGAGATTCTTCTCGCATGGCGGTGCTGCGTCTGGAAAAACAGCTGCAAAAAGAGCGATGCGTTGATTTTCTCAGTTCTTCAGGTTTCTCACAGCTCTTCAGCTCTTCTCCTTGGCAATGGTTCCTCCTGAGTCCTGAAGTGATGTAAAGTACTGGGGTTTAAGGTCTACTACTCATACCCCATTTTGTCTTTGTTCTCTTTGTGCAAGGGTCTCTGTGCCCAATCCAAACCCGTTCTGTCCTCACTGGTGCAGTATGACCAGAGGGGGTGGATACAGCATTGTGCAAGGGAGACAACCCCTATTCAGGTGCAAGGAAATCTCCTCCAACTACACTAAATGCTGCCAAGCCCCATTCAGCATAGCTCTGAGTCATCCAGGAAGGTCCAGGCACACCTAAACCCCCCCCCCCCAGCGGCTGTCTACAGTGAATGCACATCCCCAGCGCTTGTCTCTCCAAAACCAGGCAGTCAATCCACAAACAGGCAGAGGCACACAGAATGGTTAAACAAGAAAATGCCTACTTTTTAAAATTGGCATTTTCAAACATGTAATTCAAAAACCTTCTTTACTAAAATATGTGCTATTAAATTCTGAGTTCAGAGAGCCTAAACTTTATTTCTCGATCTTGTCCTAATGGGAAGTTATACTTATAAGATGTTACAAAGTATCTCCCATTCTATCCTATGGGGCAGATAGCCTTTCAATAGTGAAAACGAAGTTGGCAATATTTCACTATCAGGACATGTCACACACACCAGTACATGTCCTACCTTGCAAATACCTGCACCCTTCCCATGGGGGTATCGTGGGCCTACCATAGGGGTGCCTTACATGTTAGAAAAGGGAAGGTTAGAGTCTGGCAAGTGGGTGCACGTGCCAGGTCGACATGGCAATTTAAAACTGCACGCAGACACTGCAGTGGCAGGTCTGAGATACCTTTTCAGGGCTACTCATGTGAGTGGCACAATCAGTGCTGCAGACCCACTTGTAGCATTTGATTTACAGGCCCTGGCACACACAGTGCACTTTACTAGGGACTTACCAGTAAATCAAATATGCCAATCAGGGAGAACCAATTGTAATAACAATTTACACAGGAAGCACTTGCACCTTGACACTGATCAGCAGTGGCAAAGTGCCCAAAGCATCTAAGCCAGCAAAAACAAAATCCAGCACAGCATCAAAAATACAGGAGGTAGAGGCAAAAAGTCTGGGGAAACCACGCTAAAAATGCCAATTCTAACACGAGACCACACAATAAAAAAATAATGAGGGATAACACATTGTGAGATACTGAACCTGTGACTGGTCTTTTTCCACGTGGTAGCTGCGGTGTCTGCCATTTTACTACTATTACAAAATAGATTGGCAAAGGCGTAAAAACGCCATGGATTCTGAAAGAACACACAAACTGTAATTACAAGGAAGTAGTTTATTTGATCATGTGCCCTTGTGTTTACAATACGTAGGCATGACCATCCGTAAAGTTCAGACGAGAATGAGCGAACACCACAGCACAATACCTTGCGGTAGATCAACAACCAAGTTACCCAATCATTGTGTTGAGGTAAAACACACTGAGTATGACCTAAGATGGATAGTGATTGAAAAACCATGGGTACCCAGTACAGTCAAGAACCCCAAGAGATTTTTATTGTAACGTGAACAACGGTAGATTTACAGGAGCCACAGAAATGCCTTAGATGATGACATCTGGTGATGAGTCAGAGAACATTACCTTCAACCATCATCTCACTTATGTCCCACAAGTGTAAGGGTCAGACTTACGAAGGATGCAAAATTTGGATTTCCTATGGAGTGAGGTGTCAACCTTAAAGTATAGATAAATATTTAATCTATACACCTCAAGTTCTAATTGCAACACCTGATTCAAGGGGTTGCATGTGAGAGTGAATTTGGTTAATCACTACAACCACTTTGTTTCTGTGCAAAATAGTGTAAGGATCATGAACCCAGTCAAAATACAAAATTACTGTGATGCCCAAAGTCAGAACATTACCAGTATTGTGGGAGAAGTGTAAGGTTGCCAGTGACAATCTGTAAGCTCTGGAGACCAGGCCTACGGAAGCTGGGGCACAGGTGAAGGGTGAAGGTGCAACATTGTAGGACTCAGGTGAGAGATAAAGCGTAGGACGTTCCTGGGTTATTTAGGCAGAGTCAGCCAGTAGCCATTGCCTAGCCGCTTTCACATTTTGTAAGGATCCTGCTTGCTGTATTAATCCCTGTCCAGCTATACGCCCCCACGTTTGTTTCGTTTTCTCTTCAGGTCCCATTGTTAGTGTTGGATGGTCCTTGCAGTTCTCTCTTGCTACCTGTTTATGTATCCTGGATCCACGGCCTGCTTCTCCCATGTTTGAGGGTTGTATCCTGGTCGCCCTTGGCCTCTTCATTGATTTTATTTTGAAGAAGCAGGTAAGAGTCAGAGTTAGTGAGTCTTTATCTATTTCACATGTTGGAGAGGGCAGTGTTGGGACACTAGTCTATGTGCGTGTTTGTTTGACAGTACTCAACTTATTGTATTACCTTTCAAATTGTTAGACTGTGCTGTAATCACCCTGCAGTATTCCATGGCTCTAGCAGCCCAGTGTGAACTCCGTTGAAATCCAGGTTGGGTCTTTCTCTTTGCTCCCTAACCCCTTTTCTTTCTATTGTTTATATATTCTTTGAAACAGGTTTGATCAAACCTTCCCAAGTTATTTCTTGGATGAAGTTTGGGATTGGCAACCCGTGCTGTGCTCATAACTCAAACCTCACAAATGTTATTTTTCATTAATTTCTTTCCCAAGATCAATCATTAATAAACATGTATTTATCTCTATCTGTAAAAAAGGGAGAAAGTGCACAAAAGTGCAAGTGCTAAAGAGACATGGTCAGGCTTTATGTGCTTCAGCCAGCTTTCCTGCCTTCATCAGAGGAACTGACAGCAGTGATTTTCTTTTCATGATACACACTAATCCTATATACATCTGTGAACAACCCTCCCTGGCACAGATAGACAAAAAACTTAAAAGGATTTAACTTTGTACAAGGAAACATGTGTCAGTTTACATCACTGCCCTTTATGACAATCATCATTCCTTTTAAAGACTTCATTAGTCAAAATGAGAAGAGGAAGACTGATGTTCTGAGAGCATGCAGTGTGGCTCCAATGGGCCAGTGGTGGAAGCATTGTGCATACCTTAGATGTAGCAATCTCATCTTGAAGCTCACAGTGGCTCATAGACATTTATATTCATAGTAACCAATTTAGTGTACATCTGATGCTGTGGAATAATTGCTCACAAAAAGATACATAAAATTTCCTCTGTATTCAATGTACCAGGCATTTTTGTCTGTCAGAGATAAATTACACAGGACTCTGTCCTTTTAGGGCGAAGCTCCCTATTACTCTGTGCTCATCTGCACATTTTCTCCAGAGGCCCGCAACTTTTAGACCTTTAGCGTCTCTTTGATGTCTGGTCGCAAACTGTGTAGATAGTTTACATCTACATTCCTATTTATACACAAATGCTCCAAAACTTGTAACTTAGTAAATCGAAAAGTACTCTACAAATATAAATTAGACACAAAAGAGCAAATTAGTGTGCCAATTATATGGTCTCTTTAACACTTAATAAGACCTCTAACCCCAAATGTCTTCTTCCGAATCGTATTCTTAATCTTTTTGCATCTATTCCACCTTTCATTCACTGCAGACAAGAAAAAGCCCTGAGTTGTAGGCAATAGCCAGTCACTGTCTGTGAGAAGCTGGCCTGGTATATGATGTCCACTTATGTAAGTGGGCACCTTGCACCAGTCCAGACAACCCTTATGGTGATTTAAGAGGTCTTAGACAACCTTAGAAAGCTCTCTAAGTTGTAGCTGTGGAAAGCAGCCTTCAGGCTTAGCCAGAAGAAGTGTAAAGCAGCTTGTTTTACCAGAATGCAATCTTATAGTATAGATTAAGTGAAAAAGAACCACACAAGGTATTTACAAAAACATGTATTTATTATATAATACTCTCTAACACATACAAATATCTCCTACCTGGAGATATGCGCAATGCACACAATACTTAGCGAAGAAATGCAGTAAATAGCACAGAATTCACAGAGGACCCCGGGGGGGGACACACCCAATACTAAGAAAGTGGTATAAGAACCACGACTCGGGTCAAGACAATGTCGAGAGGACGTAGAAGTGCTGGGGCCCCAAGGAACCACCCAAGGTGAGTGACAAGGAACCCAACGGAGAGCGTCTGCAGTGTGGAAACACAACCGCATGCTCAGTACAAATCAACGTGTAAGTTGCGGTTGGAATTTTTAAAGATTAAGGACCCTTCCCAGTGGACCCTGAAGAAACCCCATGGAAGACAGAAGGTTGGAGAGCCACCCCACCCGTGGATACCCTAGTACCCACATTACCTACACCAGGGAAGCCGGGTGTTTAGGAGTGAAGTGGTGTCAGAAACCGCTGTTGAACCCAATGGAGGACTTCAGGAAAGTGCCACTGCTGAATAAGGAGAAAGCGTCCAGTGGAATCCGAATGTGGATTCTAGTTGAGAGGTACCTGCAAGCAGAGGGGACAGAGTCCATGTCACTCAGGAGTGAGCAGGAGACTTGGAAGACGAATGCTCTCCGAGGTCGGGTGTTGCAGGAGAGATGACGATGACCTTGACTCTGCAGCTGTGAGGACCAGGCGACGCTGATGAAGACCTGGAGCCATGCACGAGCTGTCCCACGTCGGATGTCGAGTTCCTGAGGGGTCGGTGTCCGGCGGGAGCACCAACAAGCCTTGGCAAATGCAACCAACGCAGAAGTTGAAGAAGGTGCAATGTCGGGACCAGCAAGGTCCAGGGGACTCACCACAAGCAGGGGAGTCAGAGCCAGCCCGAGCAAAAAGGGGAGCACAACAGAAGCAAAGATGACCCTCAACAGGACCCACAGGCCGGAGCCACTGGAGTCGCAAGAGGACCTCGAGCAGCTCATCAAAAGATGCAGACCACGGTGCAAACGAAGCGATGTGGATGAAGGCTTTGGTCACTGGAGATGCTTGAGGTTGGGTCTACTTGGAGCCCGAAGATCTTGGTGGAAGGAAGCCAACAAGCCTTTGCAACTGCAAGTTGACGCGGTGCACAGGGGTTCGGTTTTTGCAGCCCCCACGAGGAATACTGGCCTCAAACTTGGTGAGAGGGCAGGCCTCGAGAGCTGTGGAGAACCACCACCTGTGTTGCAGAACCTTACGGAGTCCGGAGGAGCTAAGGATAAGCATACCTGTCGAGTTAGTTGCGGTGCCTGCGAATGCAGGGAAGTGACTCCTTCACTTCAAGGGAGATTCCTTCAGGTGTCTTTGATGCCCACAGGCCTTGGAAGGTTACTGTATGGTGCACAGACACAGACGATGCAGCAGACTGGAAGGGAGACGAAGTCGAACCCAAATGAAGTCCAGCAAAGTCCAGAGTGCCCAGATGGTAGAAGAAGAAGTGGTGTCTGTTCTGAATCTTGTCCCACAATGAATCTAGGGACCCACCCTCAGGTAAGCCCTTAAGTACCCTTAAAAAAAGGGTTGGGATGATTCAGAGGACCCTCCCAGGGGAGGGTCTGGACAGGGGGAGGTTACTCCCATGTACTTTGTCCAGTTTCGCGCCAGAGCGGGAGCCAACGGCACCCAGAGCTGGTTTGAACTCGACTATGCACGGGGACACCAAATGTGCGACTCATGCAGACTTAGTGGTGCTGGCAAGCGCACTCACCCGGTCCCAATACACTAAATCCTGTCTGGGAGGTGGTCACACCTCCCTGTGACAGGATGCCTATTGTTCTGCCTTCCCCTGCTCGAGCTTGGCTCAGCAGGAGGGCAGAATCGTGTCCCTGGTCAGCAGCAACCATTTTGTGCTGTCCGGGTCTTGAAGTCTGGTACCGGGAACACTGAGAGCCTAACGGAGGGCTCTTCCAGTGCTTGGAATCATACCTCCCACACCGTTTACGGTGATAGGATTAATTTCAGCCAATTTCGAGATGGTCATCGCACAATTACACGGTGTCTCTCTATATAGTATATGGCTGTTTCACTTACAAACCGGGAGAATGGACTCTGTAGGCTGTAGGGGTGTCCTTCTCATGCACGGGCACCCTCACACTTAGAACCAAGCACTCTGCCTTCAGGATTTGATAAGGCCTGCTATAGGTATGACTTATAGGTTTTAAGTGCATTGACCCTAGATATAGGACACCTATATCTTTAGTAAGTGGTGCTAGAACCAGCTTACACAGGCTGCAATGGCAGGCCTGTAGTTCCATTTTGAATGGTCTCCCATGGGTGGCATAATACATGCTTCAGCCCATGGGGGACCTCTGGAGTACCTATGCCCTGGGTACCTTAGTACCATATACTAGGGACTTATAAGGGTACTCCAGTATCCAATTTGGGATGTACTTAAGCACTTGTCATAACAATTTAAGGGAGAAAGCAGATAGACTGGGGTCCTGTTTAACAGGATCCCAGTCAGACTAGTCAATAACAGCTTAGCACCAGGCAAAAAGTGGGGGTAACCATAAAAGCAGATCCTACTTTCCTACACTGTCCTTTCTCACTGAAAGGTCACTTCTAGTTACTATATCACTAAAAGAATGTACTTTTCCACATGTGATCCTAGAATAGTCCAGAATAGAGTCCATCAAATCAGGGTCCAACTTTAAGCTACTCAAAGTTTCTGCAATATATGTGCAGCCTTTTTATTGTCAGGAGTATACTTTGCAATACATCTAAAAAACAAGTTATTATCAGTTTTTCCTCATTTTGGGTACGAGCAGATGTTCCCTTTTATTACTCTTAACTTGCTTTGATTATCCTGTTTCTTTAAAGTGCTATTGGGTCCTATCTGCCTCAATATTATAATCCTTCAAATTGACCATTTCCAACGTGCCATAAGCTTCTCATTCATAGGAATATGGGAAATTAACTTTAAAGGGTGAGAGCTCCTGATAAGCAACAGGGTATTAATAGCTGCAGGCTTACAAAAAGTATTTTATGAAGCTCACTGTTCCTGACATATAGTTAAAAATCTAGAAACTATTGTCTTAAAACATTTACATTCAAGAATTCAAGCACCTGGATGCCTTATCAGGTGATTAGCCACACTTTATAAATCCTGATTGACTGAATGATTGATTGAGTGAAGAATGAAATGTGATCTTCCAGATTAATGATGTTACTATCCCAAATGATCAGGAGATCATCAATATGCTGAAGCCACATCGCAATATGTTGTGCCATCATCCGATTTCTGAGGACCGAGCAGTGTTTCTTTCCCAAAAACTCATCAAGGTTGGCATGTGTAGGAAAAATGCTTGACCGCATCACTCCCCAGTTTATTTACCATCAAAAAGGAAATATTTGCTCTTCAAGATTTATGCCATTGCTTCTACCTGCATAGGTTAGGGGAATAATAAGAGACTCATTTTTTGTATAACAAATTGTTAAGAGCAACTCGACCAGCATCATGGCCAATGTGCGTATACAGATCAATGTCAAGGGCTGGAGGCTGTGAAGGTCTTTCAAGTTTTCTTTTATGATCACCCGAAGAAAGAGCTACTCCTCTCAGTAGCCCTGGTGCCACCCTGTGCTTCATATAGAAGTAAAAGTTGTCAAGTGTCTTTTTAAGAAGGTCGCTAATGGAGGAAAAAGCCACAAAGCAGAAAAACCTCCTGGGCAACATTTGATAGTTCTTGATTAAAGATGATGACTTATACAAGTGTAGATAAGCAAGGCAAAAACACTTTTGGAGCAGGGTAGAAAAAAGAGCCCAGCAAGGCTCCTCCAGAAACAAGGAACCCAACTGAGATCTAGCTTCAGAAAAAGTGGAGCAAAAACTTGAGACAAAAATGGTAACAAATGGGTGATGAATGCAACAACAAATATGAGAACAAATGGTTTGCAAAACATCCATCTCTATCAATGCCTCCGCATGTGTGATCCAATGGGAAATGACATCACAGGTTAAAGATTAGCTCAGTCTTGGTTTGGGAACTTCAGTAAACAATCTGTGGTAAGGTCACACTCTTAGAAAGGGCCTTACATAAGGCTAGCCATACCTACCTCTTCAGTAGTGTGCTGCACCACCGCACCCAACAGATCCCACGCTGCTGCTGGAGCAAAGTCACCGAAGACCAACTACGGGCAAACCTCGCTCTCAGCCCTCCCTCCGACCCATCCAACACCGACGACGCTGCCTGCAACCTCAGACGATGGATAGACGACTGTGCCAACACCCTCGCCCCGCTGAAAAAACTCACCTACAGTGACACCACCAAAAGAGCCAGCTGGTTCACCTCGGAACTCCTAGCTTCCAAGCGTACCTGCCGGAAACTAGAGAAGAAATGGCACAGTGATAAGACACCGGACAGCCACGCAGCCCACAAAGACGCCATCCGCAACCACCACCACCTCATCAAGTCCGCCAAGAGAATCTCCTTCAAAGACCGCCTCGACAACAACGCACACAACAGCAAGGAGCTCTTCAACATCGTGAAGGAACTCTCCAACCCCAGCTCCAACACCAACGACATCCCGCCGTCGCAAGCCCTGTGCGATTCCCTCGCGACCTTCTTCCACCGCAAGATCGCCGACATCCACGACAGCTTCAACACCCAACCAGCCCCAACCAAGATCGATGCACCAGACCCGCCGCACACCATCGACCATGACCCCCTGCCAGCCTGGGCCAGCGTGAACATCGATGACACCATCAAGACCATGAGCACAATACACTCCGGCTCCCCGTCAGACCCTTTCCCGCACCACATCTTCAACAAAGCCAGCAGCTCCATCGCACCCCACCTGTGCAACGTCATCAATCTCTCCTTCGAGACCGCGACCTTCCCAGAGAGCTGGAAACACGCAGAGATCAACGCCCTACTCAAAAACCCAAGGCGGACCCGAGAGACCTCAAGAACTTCCGGCCCATCTCCCTGCTTCCGTTCCCAGCCAAGGTCATCGAGAAGATCGTCAACAAACAGCTAACCCGATACCTCGAAGAAAACAGCATCCTGGACCCATCCCAATCAGGGTTCCGCAGCAACCACAGCACTGAGACTGCCCTAATCGCCGCCACCGACGACATCATGATCCTGCTGGACAACGGTGAGACCGCAGCCCTCATCCTGCTGGACCTCTCCGCCGCCTTCGACACTGTCTGCCACCGCACTCTACGCGCACGCCTCCACGACGCAGGGATCCGAGACAAGGCCCTGGAATGGGCCACCTCCTTCCTCGCCGGCAGAACCCAGAGAGTCCGCCTCCCACCATTCCGATCCGAAGCCTCCGAGATCATCTGCGGCGTACCCCAGGGATCATCCCTCAGCCCAACACTGTTCAACATCTACATGGCCCCGCTCGCACGCATCGCCAGACAGCACGACCTCAACATAATCTCCTACGCCGACGACACTCAACTGATCCTCTCCCTCACCAAGGACCCCCTCGCCGCCAAATCCAACCTCCATGAAGGAATGAAGGCCGTCGCCGATTGGATGAAGATCAGCCGACTAAAACTGAACACGGACAAGACAGAGGTCCTCATCCTCGGCTCCAACCCCTCAGCCTGGGACGACTCCTGGTGGCCAACGACACTGGGAGCAGCCCCGACACCCACCGACCACGCACGCAACCTGGGAGTCATCCTCGACTCAACGCTCTCCATGGCCAAGCAAGTCAACGCAGTCTCCTCCTCCTGCTTCAACACCCTCCGCATGCTTCACAAGATCTACAGGTGGATCCCGACAGATACAAGAAGAACAGTCACCCAGGCCCTCGTCAGTAGCAGACTTGACTATGGGAACGCCCTCTACGCGGGAGCCCCGGCCAAGCTCATCAAGCGACTGCAACGCATACAAAACGCCTCCGCACGCCTTATCCTCGATGTACCACGCCACAGCCACATCACCCCCCACCGGAGGAACCTGCACTGGCTCCCCGTCGACAGGAGAATCTCCTTCAAACTCCTCATCAACGCACACAAGGCACTCCACAAGACTGGCCCAGCCTACCTCAACAGACGACTCCTCTTCTACGTCCCCAACCGCCAGCTCCGCTCCGCCGACCTCTCCCTCGCCACCGTCCCTCGCATTCGAAGAACAACCACCGGCGGCAGATCCTTCTCCCACCTCGCCGCCAAGACCTGGAACACCCTTCCACTAAGCCTACGACAGACCCAAGACCTGCTGACCTTCAGGAGGCTACTCAAGACCTGGTTGTTCGACCAGTAGCAGCACCCCCCCCTTTTTTTCTCCCCAGCGCCTTGAGACCCTCGCGGGTAAGTAGTGCGCTCTACAAATTCTGTGATTGATTGATTGATTGACTGTTGTTTCGACTGGAGAAAAAGATTCTGACTTTTCCTTTCACTTGTGATCATCTGTGTTCCAATTGTTGCCCTTCTGTGTTGGCGCTCAGCGCTCGCCATTGATCCCCCCTAGAAGTGACCTCAGCTGAGAAACTCTAACACAGTCTGGGGGGTGTAGATGTCTATCCATGCACTGATCAAGGAGTCCAACGATGTGCCGCCTTAGCACATGACAAGTCCAGACCCCAAGGAGATACTGTGTATTCCATGTGCACACTATCTCCAGAAAGTACCTGGCACAAATGTAGCAAGCAGTCATATCTAAAGTCACCATATAGTATTCCTGTTGCCAGAGTAATTCATGCCATTTATTCAATATGCACATCGAGTCGCATACACATGACTCTGGTCCAACCAAAAAAGGGAACAGAAACCTGGATACATAATTGACAAGATGCTCCATTAAAGACCCTCTAGTGACCACAATTGGCCTCCCTGTTGGTTTTGTGGCTGACACGTAAATCTTAGGCAACGAATACAAAGTAGAAATAGTAGGAAACTTCACTTTTTAAATTCTCAAAATCTATTTTAAAAAATATCTCCAGATCACAACATTTGACAATAAGCTCCCCCACTGTAGTGATACGTGGGATCACCCTGAAGGTTTTCTTTTAATAAGAAAGCCTTTTCAGCAATTTTTGGCCTCTTCTATATATTCTTGTTTGCCCCAAATGACAACATTCCTAACCTTATTTGAGGGATATAATATTATATTAATACATCTCTGGATCCTTGTTTTAGTCTGTTGGATTAGTGTCTGCTACTTATCTGAATGGAAAGAAAACGGAGTCTAATTCAAGAATATTCTTAGAACATGTCAATGCTAGATTACATGTTTATGAATGGTATTACCGATGATATTTTAGCATAGAATGAATGCATCTAACTTGACATAAGAGATGCTAAAAATGTCGATTATCTATTCATATGAAGGGGATGTGGTGGGATAATGAATGCAAGGGTGTAGGGAGATGAGTGACTGACTGCATTGGTATTGGCGGACAGATACATTGATGGAAGTGGATGGATGTATACACATATACTTTGATGTTTGTGGATGATGGATGAATGAATGTCTATAGATGGATGGATGAATGCATGCTTTTAAGTAGAAAAATACATAACTGCAAGGGCATGTGTAAATAAACAGATGAGTGTCTGTAAACTAATTCATGGATGCATGGGTGTGGGTAGATGGATGAATGTAGGCGTTTAAGTAGAAGACAGCGTAACTACAAGGGCATGTGAAGATAAATAGATTGGTGTTAATGAGTTCATGCATAGGTGAATGGGTGTGAGTAGATGGATAGATGGAGGTGAATGGGTAGACTGAAGAATGGATGCATGTATTACTATCGCTGCACAAACAGATAAATGATTGATGAATGCATGGACTGTGGTTGAGGAATTGATGAGTGCCTGAGCCGGTGTGGTCTGATAGAGAGTTGAATGCGTGGATGTAAGTGGATGGATGAGTGAATGCATATTTGCAGATGGATTGCTGGATTTGCGAGTGCTAGAGGGTGGGTGGGTTAATGAATGGTTAAGGGAGGATGAATGTGTTAATGAGTGAGTGTTATGTCCCACTCTGCTTTTAACCCAATACCTTCCTTCTTTAATGTTGTTCTTCCCCTAGGCACAAACTCAGAAGATTGCCCCATACCTTTTCATGAAGGGAGCTGCATTGGTATTGGTAGTTGGATGAATGCATAGGTGTGGGTGGATATATAGATAAATACCTGGGTGTAGGTAGATGGATGATTGCATAGGTGTGGTCAGATGGATAGACAAATGCATGAGTATTGGTGGGTGGATGATGGACTGGTCATTAGCTGAGTACATGGAATAAATGGTGTGTTTGTGAGTCGATGGTTGTATAGGTGGATGAATGGGTGCGTGGGTACATAGCTGGATAGATTGTTGAATGCTTTATGTGGGTGGATGGATAATTGCATGGGTGAGTTGGATAGATAAAAAAATTTAGAGTTTGGATGCATTGCTTGGGCCCTGCATGAATGGACATGTCAGTGGATGGGTATAACGATTGATTGGTCTATGTCTTGGTCGTGGTCCTGTTGAGTTAATTGTTTTTGGCTGGAAACGATCTGAGAGATAAAATTAAAATTTCACACCTGCTGAAGTCCTCTCATACACTAAATATTTTTTGGGCCTTTCTATGTTCAGACTTGGGGCCTTATTTAGAGTGAGGCAGATGGGATACTCCTGTGAAAAAGTGGAGCACTCCCTACTTCCCCTTTTTTTTACTAACGTGAACCAAATTTAATTCAGCGTGCTACAGAGGCGGACATGCTGTCTGAACATGTCAAACTCATAACACAACATACTACAAGTACAGCGACTTGACCTCTGTGCACTGTAGCTTTTTGCTGCTGCAATTACAATTGCTCAATAAATTTGTATATAATACCTTCTGTATTGCAGATACATTGATGATATTTTTATGTGGAATAACAGTCAGAAACGTTTGGAACACAAGATCACACAACTAAACTCTTATTCACACATACCATCAGTGAAAAGTCCATCTCTTTTCTTGATGTTCTAATCACCAAAGATGATCTTGGAATTCATACAGAAGTGTACCACAAAGAAACGGATAGAAACAATGCTCTACAATTCACTAGTTTTCATCCTATAAATTTGATTCACAATCTCCCATACTCTCAGTTCCTACGTGTGAAAAGAATATGCTCACAAACCACCACGTTTGAGAAAAACATCAACATTCTGAAACAGAGATATATCACTAAGGGATATCCAGAGAGCATCTTGGATGAAGCCATTGAACGAATGAGTAAGAAAGAGCGTTACACCCTTCTGACCAATCAACCTAAAACTACTTTACAAAGACAAGTGTTTGTGTCAAAATATTCCACACGATCTCTGAAGTTTAAAAAAATCATCAACAATAGATGGGAAATTCTACAAAACGAAACAGATTTTAAGGATCTTTTTAAGGAGGGACCATTGCACGCTTATAGTTGGTCCAAAAATTTAAAAGAATTATTAATGACATCATTACAAGACACAACAATGGAATTTCACGGTACGAAGAAGTGTTATAACTTCGTGCATTGCAACAATGTAATCATTGGTAACAGAATCCAACAACCCACAACTGGAGAAACGATCACGCTGAAGCATAACTCAGACTGTAACTCTAAAAACGTAATTTATGGAATAAAGTATCCTTGTGGATTATTTTATGTCGGAAAAACGGAGAGAAAAATAAAAATACGTATTTCTGAACATAAACGTACTATTCGCAACATGAACACGAATAGCAGTTTAGCAGTTCAATGAATGGAAGCACGACATTCAATCGCTCAAATGAAATTCCAGGTGATTGAGGTAGTAGCACCCACCCCAGGCAAAGATCTTACTAGATCATTATTACAAAGAGAAATCTTTTGGATTAGGAGATTAGACACTCAAGATCCGAAGAGACTAAATGAAAAAGTGGATATGGGCTTGTTGTAAGGATTCTGCACATACACAGAGCTATGCACAGGATAATAGGACCTCGGAATATAGTGGTGAGCCAACCATAAACCTTAGCACCTAAAACCCCAACCCGACTAGCTGTAGGGTCTCATCAGCAACAATGCTACCAATGATTAGACAACCCAGAACACAGTATCTCTCTCTCTCTCAGGACTCGCAGTAGCAAGAACACCCTTTCATACTTCACTCATACCTGTCCACAACGAGCGTAAGAAGAGACACTGTATAGTTTAAAATGTTTATTCCAACTAACGTGCTCTAAGATACAGTACACGTGCCAGTACTATCAGCATAATGCATAATGATAAAATAAGCAGCATAGTTACAACTCCATAGAATACAAACGGGGAAAGCATTTCATAAAGCAGTGGATATAAGGCTAAATGACCTTACCACCCTCCCCGTGCTAGTAGCTAGTTTATTATAAAAATAGAAGACCTCTGGGCTTTGACTAGCGAACCCCCATACCTCAATATCTAGATGCAAGGTTTACATCATCAGATACAAACAGCTCTTCTCTCTGGAAAGATTGTTCTCCAAGTGTGTCTAACAGTGAAAAAACACAATATTAAAAGCACACAAATTTCTCCAAGGCAGCTGTAAATAGAGTGTTATGTCTAAGTGCGAGGGACTGGCCAAATCAGCAGGAACAAGGGACGTTGTTTATCGACCTTGTACATGGTGTGCAGACAGTAGCCCAAAAGGGAACAGGAGACAAGGTGAAAGATAGAAATGCAGACAGTGCTAAGATAGCCGGGCAAAAGCAGAGGCTCGAAAAACAACGGCACAAAGGAACGTGCGCAAAAAGGGCCTCATGGCAGCTAGGCCTAAGCCAACGTAGCAAGGCAGACCAGGAGGCCACAAACCACACGACACCCTCCCCTGGGCAGTCCAACGTTCAAGAAGACGACAGAGTCCAAACAAACTGAGCAGAACAGAACGAATTTTGTGAGACGTGGATAAAAAAATCAAAAACAAAAAAAAATGGACACACATCCAGTGAGGCAGGTCACAGAAAGCGAAAACCCTCTTAATCCAAAAGAGTGTAAGTGCAAAAAAACGCCACACTTTCCAAGAGGACATCATTGGAATCATCGGAAAAAAGCGACGCCATCCAGTCAAGTAAATCAAAGCTGCAGTCATGGTCCTCGCAAGAGGGAGCAGCAAACAGCAATGCGGGACAACATTGCGTGATACTCAATATAACTCTGTTGTAGGAGATTCTGAGCAGCCGCCCAGATATCCCATTGTGCCAAAATCCCCAGTGCAGCCGCACGCGCCATGTAGCCTGCAGCGGAACAGTCCCGTTTATGGGCCTCTAGGGGACCCACCAACTGAACAAAATCCGGAACAGACAAAGACGTATTGGAGAGTCAATAATCCATGGCCCACGAGAATGGACATCTGATGCAAGACATCACAGGTTGCACGCAAGTGAAATACGCAAAGCGAAAAGAAAGTGTATACGACACACTCATGGTCGCCAAGGGCAGGACGCCGAAGCCAGCGAGGATGCGTTCATGGAGCATCTGGAGCCGACCTGACTCGAGAAGGGCCCATGGAGGTGCAGCCATTGCGTAATAAACAGACCAACAGCAGGACACCAGCCGCCAAGGCGAGGATCAGTGGAAAGCCACCAAAGACGCTGGAAAAGATGGAATGAATAAAAGCCGGTATTACACCAAAAATAGTTTGAAAAGAGGTCACAAGGCCAGAGCCCACAACTTTAAAAAAGTGCACCAGACCTTCAGTGCGGGACGCATTAAAAACACGGTGAATCAGTTCACCGAAATGTTGTGGGAGGTTAGTGTTCAAAAGGGCCTGTATTTCACTGTGGGTACTTGCCACCTGGAGAATGAAAGTCTCCCGGGCAGATGTGAGCATAACCTCCTGGTTCAATAATAGCGCCTTTATTCTGCTCAATTTATTGAACTCCGCCTTCAGAGTAGGAATGGAAGGCCACACAGAACTATCTATGATGTTGTGCGGGGGAGGAAAAAGCACGTTTTTGCAGCAGACAACCCTGTGGGAAACAGTAACAATATATGGTATGCCGGCCAGCAGGCCACAGCAGTCTTGGTTATTTAAAAGCAAATAGCTACCATTAGCAAGCACAGTGAAAGTAGGAGAAATAGCAGGAGCTGGAATACCCTTTAACACACAAGCAAGATTCGGAGCCGAAATGTTACAAGCTCTGTGCAACTTAATGTGTTTGCAAATAAGGGAATGACCCACAGTTGAATCGCATGACTCCCCCGTGAGAAAAACCTCCCTCCCGTCTCTAAGGCATTTAAACATGAAAGGCAGGGACCAAAGTTCATGCAGAAAGGCACTGCCCAAAGGCTGGAAACGGCATACAGGATAATGCTTCATGCACGAACTAAATTCAAACAACGAAAAAGGCAAAGCGATAACCCCGTGTACTAGCCACACAGCAGAATCCAATTCCGCAATAGAGAACGGTAAGGGCTCTATCTTTTCAATATGTAACAGAGTGTATGCTGCATCCTTCATGGACATGAATCGCTGTTTCTCAGTCAAATTAAAAGGTGAAAATAAGGCAGAGGTGTTCAAAAATTGCCAAGGAACTTTCCCCATTTTAAGTGTTTGCAAAGTCCATGCAAACTGCATTACTGAATGCAATTGATCCTGACCATGATACAACACAGAAACATCATCTTGTACAATATCAACAACAGAGGAAATAATATTCTCTAAGGTGTAAATGCGGGAAGACAGGGTATTAATACTATTGTCAACAACAGCAAGCACCTTTTCCAAATTTGCTTGATCGATTTCCCGCAGACGGGAAGCAGCTTCAATTTGCGAAAGCTTCCAGAGTTCATTATAAGTTTCATAAATGAATCTCTTAGGTCGAGGACCACGAGGCCCCAGAACAAAATCGGACAGATCAATGTTGCCTGATAGGAGCGATAAATGTTGTTTAACAGAATCTAGGGAAGAGTGCTGCAACCACTGTTTACATAATTTACCAACAGAATATGTTGTCACAGTACGAGAGTCAGAAAACCTTGGATCAGGCCTATCCTGTTTGTAACCAGGAACTGAGTCATGAAAACACAATTGGCAGGCATTAGATGCAATGGGCCAAGCCAACCAGGGTGACTGAACCAACGTAGAGACATTAAACGAATTGTTCAGAAACAAAACCTGCAATTCGGTAAGGGACACATTAAAGTATAAGCTTTTGTTGGGAGTGGAGGACAAGACAGGAAAGGATGGGGCATTCAATTGTTTGGACGTAGCCAAGCCCCAACATGTCGTTTGATAGACGGTCTGATTCAAAAATAGAATTTGGGCTGGGATGAGGCAAGCACGGTGCAAGGCTTCTGTGCCCTGCACCTGCCATGCTTTTGTGCCCCAAATAGATTTTAAATCTATGGTGTCACGCCAGTATTCATACCCACCAACAGACAAGGCGCTTAAAAAGGAGCCTGAATATAGCAATTTTGTATGGGTTAACATTATTTTCTGTGTAGAGGAAGTGTTTAATTTAAAGAAATAGGACCCAGGGTTCGATCTATTAAAATCTGTAAAATAAGTAAACTTATTTCTAAGATTTTGGGAGCTACCTGGCGAAGGGGTCGGACAATGTTCCCACTGGGTGTAATTAAAAAGACCCCGAAGGGTACTGGGTTTATGGAGAAAATGGTTGCCCCAATGCTGGTAACAATACAAATCAGCATAATTTGCAGAATTCATGTACAAATCTTCAGCATGAAAAGCAGCATAATATTTCAAATCAGTAAATAATGCTTCAACCGCATGCACATCCCAATCATCAGAATGAATATTACTTTTTACGACATCACCCATTGAAACACGAAGGACATTTGGTACATTAATAATTTCGGTTGGACCATGAATTTGGAAGTTCACTGCATCCCAAACGATGCCATCAGCAACTGGAAACGCTGAAATGTTCACAAATGTGTGGTCTCGCTTCATGATGTGCGATGAAGAATGTGGAGCCAAAGTTCCAGCGACAGAGTTCACCGCAGAGCGTTCTGGCAAGTAGTGTCCATTGATGAGCAGAAAAAACACTGTGACAAAGCCAATAGACATGAACAAAATAATTAGGAAAAGTACCAACCAAATGTATGTCCATGGGGGATCAAAAATTGTCTCTGAACCAGGATACAAAAATACTGAATTTGGATGGGACAAGTGATGAAGTGGAATCCGAGTCAAAGGAATAACGTGTTGGGCTCAGTGGCATTGTTGGTAGATGAGCCACGGACTCGGTTGCGGGGTAGATATACTCGGGCTCCTCGTTGCAGGGGGAATCCGGGTAGTCGTGCAGATTATCAGGCAAATTTACCATCTTGGTAGCAACATCAGTGACCGTTCGTGCAGGAGGGCCACGAACATTCGTCCGGTAAATGACAGGACAAGAGACCGCGGGTGTAACACTATTCAGGATCGGCCAGATGTTGTAGCTTGACATTTTCCACCGAGATGTATCTGTTCTCCTTGCGACCAGGAAGCGGTGGTAAGATGACTGTACGAGTTCCCTTCAAGCCAAGGACTGGAACCGGTGCACGATAAGAGGGGCCGAATTCTTTTTGTTCTCCACCTTCTCTCGAACCAGATCTCCAATCTTCGGAAGCCAGCCGGCAACCGGAATCTGCAATGCAGCGTCTGTGGCTGAAGGTAAATGTGCAATCGCAAGTTTGTCTCGGGCTTCTTGTAAGTCCTGTAACATAGTAGAATGGTTATCTACATCAAAGATGGCGGATTGCGCCGCCATGTCTAGACCATCAAGGTCAGGCACAAACATTCTTATGCCAAAAAGCATTTCGTATGGGGTCCGCCCACCCAGAGGTCTTCTCGGGAGGTTATTAAGTGCACGTTGTACGGTATACAAGTGGGCCAGCCAGTTCCTGCCAGTACCTAAGACTCTAGCTGTCAAGGATTGCTTTTAGTCACGATTCATTCGTTCAACAATCGAATTGCCCTCAGGCCGATACGGTGATGAAAATTTCACCCGCACCCCCAGTGAACCCATTGCGTCCTTGTAAGCCTTAGAGGCAAACGCTGGACCTTGGTCAGAATGGAAGGTGCCGCAGGCGAAAATTCCCACAAAGACACGCAAATCCCTTATGACATTTCGAGCGTCAGCACTCCGTTGTGGCCAGACCCAGATGAAACGTGTGCACGAATCCACTGCAACTAAGATATATTTATATGCAGTGTCTGAAGAGAATGGACCGCAGTGATCCAGGTAAACACACCCAAAAGGTCTGTTTGAAATGCAGAGCGGGGTCTGTTGTGGCCGTGTAACCGTGGAAGGCTTAATCTGCTGACAAACGTCACAAGAAAGCACATAAGTACGGGTTTGTTTGTATAAACCACGCCACCAGTAACGCTGCTGCAAGATGGAAACTGTCGCAGACACCCCAGCATGAGCCGAAGCCATGCCTTCGTGTGCTGCAGTAATCAAGGAAAGCCTGCGGTCCGCGTTGGGGATCTGCCGATCACCAACGTCTGGAATTCTTACATAAGGAGCCTGTTCGGGACCTAATTGATAACAGTATTTGGAAGGGAATCCCCGTGGGTAATTAGCACCTTCCTTTGTTGCAGCAATAGCTGCTAGAATATCGGAATCGATTTTAGACATGGATCTGGTAACTGCTGCGACTGAGCATGTGGCTACTGCTGACTTGGCAGCTTCATCTGCCAAGCCGTTACCAACAGCGTGTGCGCCCACACGCTGGTGGCCAAGAGTGTGTACCACCTGTGTGAGAGGCAGATGTTGTTGTAAATCTGCCACTCGAACCCAAAGCATTTTATGCTTAATTGTGCTGCCTTTTGCGTCTCTATAGTCATTTTGTGACCAAAAGAAGAGATTGTCATTGTAAGACTGAACACAGTAGTAGGAATCGCATACAATAAGAGTGGTCACATCCGGATTAGCGAACTCCAGTGCTAGCACCAATGCGCGCAGCTCGGCCAATTGTGCAGTACTGTCTCCCAGTGCTTGAGTATGCACCACAGTTGATTTAAATTTTCCGTTCACAAGGGAACCTGCTACAATAGCACATGCGGCTGAATAAGCATGCTTGGAACCCGTGGCCGGTTGTGCCGAGCCATTGGTATAAATAATACTTTCGTATTCCTCAAGCGGTAGCAATGACAGAGGAGGAGGATGAACGAATTCATACTGTAAAAACTCCTGAGTCTGAAGAGAAGAATCAAAGATAAAAGTGACATCTGGAGACGTCAAAGATGTTGCCCATTGAATCCAACGGGGGTGCAAAGCTTTAGAGTTCGGAACACTTGCTTTTGTCACTGCCTCTAGGGCAGGATAGGGTGTTACCACCAGAATGCGTTTTCCCTGTGCCAGTGCGCGTTCCTTCAGAATCGCCATTTGCACTGCAGTTAAAACTTTCTCCACAGAGGAAAAGCGCATTTCTGCTGAAGTGTATAGATGTGACTTGTATGCAATCGGTACTGTGTCACCTTCGTTAAAGGTCAAGTACGTGAAACCCACTGCCCCTGGAATTATTCTAATCACCAGGTTGGTGTGGTTGTCACGAGTCAACAAGTATTTGGACTCAAGTAAGTCTGTTTGCAAAGACTGCAGAATGGAGGAATGCTCCGGAAGCCAGCATGACTTCGAAAAGTTAGGTTGTATCAAGGCATACAGTGGCTTGATACGCTGGGCATATTCGGGAATATAAGTACGCCCGAAGTTCAGAAAACCCAGCAAAGACTGAAGTTTCTTCAGAGTAGTAGGAGGGCACAGAAGTGCACATTTCTCCAGGAAATGGGGGGCTAAGCCCTTACCTTCATTGTTGAGCTCATAGCCCAAAAACAAAACGGTAAATTCAGCAATGTGAGATTTGGCAAAGTTAAACTTGTAACCTAGAACCGCAAATTCTAGAATAATGCGGTCCACTCGGGAAAGATGCAGGAATAATTTGTCGTCTGTCAGATAGATATCATCGACGTACGAACATGCATCTGGGTCTAAGCCGTCTAACAAAGAGACAACACGAGCAGCGAATACACCCGGACTGTTTTTGTAGCCCATAGGTAAACGCCTGAATTTGAATAATTTACCATCGGAGGTAAAAGCGCTCCATTGGCTACTCTCCGGGGCCAAGTTGTGCGTGTAGAATCCATTGGATAGGTCAAGTGTAGTTTTATATTTTTTACGAACAAGACTGTCTACTAGCGCAGAACTATGTGTGTTTTGCACCGCAAAGGTCCGACAATGAGAGTTCAAATGCCGGTAATCCAAAACTAAGCGGTACGATCCATCGGGTTTAGAAACCGCGAAAAGGGGATTATTCATCGGTGACTCGCATGTTTCAATCACTCCCTGATATTCCAACTGAGTCAGAATTTCGGAAACGGGACCTTTAGCTTCCCGTTTGATGGGATATTGGGGTTGTGGCTGTGGCAGGGACCGCAGAGGTATTTCATGGGGTGGTGATTCTTCATCCCAGCCCACATGGTTGTGGTATAACGCTGGAGCCAGGGACACAGCCCATTCAGCTGCAAGAGCCTCTGCTTTGTCTTTTGGGACGTGTCGAGAAAAGCTCGGAAGGATTACCTCCTCCCCTTTACACGCAGCAAGTACGAATGGGGGCGGCCAATCCGCCTCCGCTAACAAAATGTCATACGAAGAGGTCAGATTTTCCCCAAAAATCCCTTTTATAACACGCTGTATATCACCTTCGATTTGAATTACAATATTATATAGTCTGTCGGGGGGAGCCACTCTGGTGTCAGCTGTCTCAACAGTAATGAATGTTTCAGTTGCTGTCGCCTCCACATGAGGACGTAGCGCCTCCCGCACTATGGTAACTTCCGCGGCGCTGTCTAGGAGGGTCACTGCCCACGTCCAATCCAGGAGTCTCGTTCTCACCGTCTGTGGCATATCTCGCTGTTACAGCGGCAACTTTTTTCTTCTGAAATTGTGGGCGAGAACGTTGGAAATCGTCTGGTTTCCCTCTGACTTGTTGTCGAGGTTGGTCTCGTCCCTGTGGATCCTCTCGACCCCTTCCTCTATCCTGGCGATCTCCTCCACCAGCCTGCGAAGATGTTGGTGCCTGTGAAGAACGAGGAGAACGCGAATCAGGGACTTGAAATCTCTCTGGAGATTTAATTCTCGCCCTATCACGCAAATCATAAGTGCGTTCAGAAGAGACGGAAACCGGGGATGCACCTCGCGACCCCGGCTTCTTCTGTTGCTTACCCTGTTTTTTCAACCTCCAGCTCTTTTTAGTAAAAACTGGTTTCTCATCTTTCTCAGACTGAGTTTTTGGTTGTTGTTGCGATTGTGTTTGCGTTTTAGCAAAGGCTTAACTCCCAGGCTATTTCGACCAATGGTTTTGTAAGCCTGAGCAATAATTTTCGGTAATTCGCGAGGCTTGTCCAATTCTGGGACCAAAGCCAAAGCATTAGCTACTTGAAAGTTCACTGCATCGCCCTTGACATTCGCAAGGATCAACTCAGCTACTACGTCGAACACTCCCACCAGTCTCATCCCTAATTCCACAGCCGCTTCAGGGCCATGTTCATCCTGTACTCGTTTAATCACAGAGGGAAGAACTGTCATGGAAGGAGTGCCGAAACACTTCGCATATACTGCTGCGAATACCCTACCCCAGTTGTTGCATTCTGCCAACTCGGGTACTAAGTCTTTTGGCAAACTGATCATCAAAATCCTATGTTTTTCCACAGGAGATGTATTTGGAAAAACTGCCTCCAGCTGGTCAAATTTTTCTGCAAGCCAATAAGGAAAATCATCCTTATTCTGTGGGCGCTTGCCCATCACCGAATTCACCATGACAGGACTTATGGTTACACCGCCTGCACCAGCTGGATGGGCCGCAACTCCAGGCGGGGCTCCTGGATGTTGCCTGTAACATATTGTACTAAAGCTCTATGTACTCGTATCAAAGACGAATGCATATGACGCAGTTCAGCGACTGTCACCGTCATATAACGCGGATGTGGTGTATACCCGGCCAAGACTGGCCAAGTGGCCCCATCAATTGATAATGGGCCTAAACGAACCGCGGTAACCGGTTGGGGGAGGGCGCCATCAAACCAAACACGGTGTTGCCAAGCCGTGAGCGGTACTTCAAGATTCATATACGGTCTATAGTGATTAGGAACATCGGTGGCTTCATATTCATGGAACAAATTATCAGTCCCATCCACCGCTGGAAAAGTGACCCAAGAGTAAAACACCTCAAAGTGGTAAGCTGGATCTGCTTGTACCACAAAGATTAAATCGACACCCACGTCAGGCACTCCATACACTGTTAAGTGAGCCCGGAGCGCTGCGCGGCTATGTGCCGCAATTTGAACAGCCATTTCAGGCTAAAAGTTCACGACAACCTAATGTGTGACAGCAAAATAGAGGGTATTGTTTAAGAAACCTTTTAACAACTTCAAACTTGAAAGAACCTATAAAAACGTCAATATAGGAGGTATCACCGACACACACGCTTCCGGAAGCGCCTGTGAAGGGAGTTGTGGACAAGCACAAATATTACTCAAGCGTCTCGCAGATAAGCGGCCCCACGTTGGGCACCATGTTGTAGGGATTCTGCACATACACAGAGCTATGCACAGGATAATAGGACCTCAGAATATAGTGGTGAGCCAACCATAAACCTTAGCACCTAAAACCCCAACCCGACTAGCTGTAGCGTCTCATCAGCAACAATGCTACCAATGATTAGACAACCCAGAACACGGTATCTCTCTCTCTCTCAGGACTCGCAGTAGCAAGAACACCCTTTCATACTTCACTCATACCTGTCCACAACGAGCGTAAGAAGAGACACTGTATAGTTTAAAATGTTTATTCCAACTAACGTGCTCTAAGATACAGTACACGTGCCAGTACTATCAGCATAATGCAAAATGATAAAATAAGCAGCATAGTTACAACTCCATAGAATACAAACGGGGAAAGCATTTCATAAAGCAGTGGATATAAGGCTAAATGACCTTACCACCCTCCCCGTGCTAGTAGCTAGTTTATTATAAAAATAGAAGACCTCTGGGCTTTGACTAGCGAACCCCCATACCTCAATATCTAGATGCAAGGTTTACATCATCAGATACAAACAGCTCTTCTCTCTGGAAAGGTTGTTCTCCAAGTGTGTCTAACAGTGAAAAAACACAATATTAAAAGCACACGAATTTCTCCAAGGCAGCTCTAAATAGAGTGTTATGTCTAAGTGCGAGGGACTGGCCAAATCAGCAGGAACAAGGGACGTTGTTTATCGACCTTGTACATGGTGTGCAGACAGTAGCCCAAAAGGGAACAGGAGACAAGGTGAAAGATAGAAATGCAGACAGTGCTAAGATAGCCGGGCAGAAGCAGAGGCTCGAAAAACAATGGCACAAAGGAACGTGCGCAAAAGGGCCTCATGGCAGCTAGGCCTAAGCCAACGTAGCAAGGCAGACCAGGAGGCCACAAACCACACGACAGGCTGTTTTTTATAAATGTCAGGTGTCAGTATTATATTCCATTGTTAGATGGCTCATGTTGGTGCTGATATCACCGAAATTATGTATTTATGCATAGTATGTACTTGTGGCCGATCAGTTATTTTTATGTACATATTTCCAGGATTTACTTCTCTTCTCTTTAACCTTCTTTCACACAATCACAAGGGCTCTCGGATATTGTTTAGAGCTGGTTTCGGGCAGTGTGTTGTCATTTTTGTCTAAGGCATTGTATTAGTCCGTTTTAATATGGCGACCATGGTAACCTGTGGGTGTTTGACATGGCGCAGTAGTCACTTTGTTAGAGGTTTGTTTTGCACTATATTTTTTTATTTTTTCCTTTTTGAAGATAGAGGACAGTATACGACCGGTTTTGGGGTAGGATTACTCCCTTCACGGAGTTATGATTTCAAGATGGTGTTCGCAGTGAGGTATTTTCAAGGTAGTGTTTATGTGGAGTCCGTCGTTTATGTTGCGTAAGATCGCCGTGTTTTAAACAGGAGGAAGGCGCGTTTTCAACAGCATCCGGAACCGAGTGGAAGATTGTCAACAGCGAGCGTTGTTTTTTTTTTAAATCCTAGAGGTGAGGAGGAAGGTTACGTAGATGACTCCAATGGGCAATAGAGGAAGGGGAGCCATTTCTTTGGAGATACCAATAGGATTTGGTTCGTTTCTTTCAGAATCTGGTGTCCGTAATTACCTCACGAGAACTGTTCATTCATGTGCTATGAGGTTAGTACAGTGACATTATTTTTCTGTTTATGTTGGGGCAAGTTTAGAATTGGGTACACTGATAATATATGTTGTTGTTATCTTTCGCAGAAAGATTGCGCAGGATTTGTCTTATTAAGGTATCAGGTTATATTCATGTTGTGTATTATTCACGTAATGGAGAAATGCATGAGGGCAGGTTTCTTGAATCACTGAATAACGGGATACATTTATGACGTTGAAGTTTTTAGATTTTGTTATGGGCACACCCTCGTTTGTCTATTTCTCACAAAACTCCTGTTTCCTATTTACATCCTGGATAGTTTCTAGAACGAGCCACATGCATGTATGCATGAAGTGTCACATAACCAGAGTTTGTTTATATTTCCCTGTACATTGTATTTACCTTATATCAGTTATTGTTTGTGTTACTTGTAGATTAAGCCCCTGAAGAAGGGCCAAAGGGGCCCGAAATGTATTGGGCATGAACATGAAATGGAACATCTGCATTGCATCATTCTGCAATTTCTGTGTCAATAACAGATTAAAATACGTTTTCATCATGAAGTACTAATGTTGGAATTTTGATGATTATTTAAGTTCATATGTGGTGTTTATACATTGTGTTTTAAAACAGGATTATATACGAATTTATTGAGCAATTGTAATTGCAGCAGCAAAAAAGCTACAGTGCACAGAGGTCAAGTCGCTGTACTTGTAGTATGTTGTGAGATGGGATACTCCATCAAAACGAGGTGGATATCCAGTCCACCATATAATAACTGCCATAGGCTATAATGCACTTGTATTATGGCAGACAGGATATCCACCACGTCTGTCATGGAATTCTTCTTCTGTCTAACTATAAATAAGGCCCATAGTGTCTTTCTTTGGCACTCAAAAGACTCCAGTGGGGCAAGGCTGGAAGTTGTTTCTCAAAATGGGATACCTTAGCCACAAAGTTCCACTGAAGCTTTGAAGATCTGGAAGTCAAAAATTTCCAACTTTTTCCTTCTCTGTGGAGCAACTCCCCTTGGTCATTTCTAAGGCTCCCAAGTCCTCAGGGATAGTACTTAGGGGCCAAGGCTCACTCTAGGAGATTCCGCCAGTACGTTCAGTCAGGGTCCAGTTGCAACTCGTCCACTGGTCTCTTGCAGCTTTTGAAGTCCCTGTAGCCACACAGGAGGTCAGCCAACTTATCCTTGAAGTCTACTTCTTAGTCCTTGCTATAAGAGGGAGTTGGTCCAGTCCTTCAGGTCTCCACACAGGTCACATATAGTAGGTTTCTTCCACTTCTGATCTTCCACAGGTCCAGATGTGTTCTTAGAAGCTGGGGGCGAGGGGCCACTTTTGTACAATTTCTTAGTCAGTGAGTGGGGGTGACTCCTTGATGTTCTCTAACCAATGCAGCCCCTCCCTCTTTTGCAGCACATCACGTTTGTGTTGCCATAAACTACACCGCTGTGCACCATTCCCAGTGAACTCCAACATGGCAGAAACCTTTTGCCCCTGAAGAAGGCTGGTGGCCCACCCTGGGATATGTCTAGGGAAATGCACATGTCCCCTCCCCCCCAACCATACATAACTTGTTTTGGGATCAGCTCTCAAACCCACTGGGATGGAGACTGAATTGCTACAGTGTGCCCTGGGATCAAAAGATCCCATTTCCCAAGGCCTTCCTATACACCCAACTATGAATGGACAGGTTTTACTGTGGTCCCTTTCAAGTTAATGAAGTTCCTGAACACTCCCTAACTACTCTTCATGAGACAGGATTGGTCACATACCTCAAATTCAGGTCAGCCTTTAAAAGATCCAAACCATTAAAGCTGATCTGGAAGCAGATTTTACACATCATCAAGGGGAAAGCACTGACAGGGAGGGCGCCGCAGGCAGGCTAATGCTCATTAGCCTACTGAAGCTTCAGGCAGGAAAAGTATAACTTTATAAAAGTCACTTTTTCTCTATATTTATTAAAAATCCAACTTCACAATTGAACTGGATTTTTAATAAATAGCAAAAAACAGTAGTTAAATGGTCTCTGTAGCTTATTCCAAACCAAAGTAACAAAAATAGCATTAAATTGTACTTTATTTTTACTTATAGAAACAGCTACATCACTATATAATGAAAATAGCTTTTGCAGGCTAGTCACTGTAGGAACAGGCTAACCTTAAATTCTTCCATGTTCCACTTTTACATACTAGGAACCCTACTGTGTGGGCTGAAAGGCCTACTGAGGGGTGACTTGCTAAATATTGAAAAGTATGTTTCCTTTCTGTCAAAAAAGGCTATTTCGAAAGATCTGCCGGCAGTTTTAAAAACTGTAGAAGTCAAACACACATGTAGGCCTGGAGCCACTGGTGTACTTTCTGTACCATATACTATGGCCTTACTAGAACATTAAATATACCAATTAGGAGTTAGCTAATTTTGTCATGTTTTATGGGTCAGAGCACATACACTGAGGACTTGTCAGCAGTGGCCAAGTGTGAAGAGTTCAAAAACTAGCAACATCAGTATCTAAAAAATGGGTGTGACCATATAAAAAAGATACTTTCTCACACCCAATTTATATGAACATTTTTCCATTTTTACTTGGACTGGAGTTCAAATAGTACATCTGCCCACTCACCATAAATGTATGTACTTTCCACACTGTTTGTTGTACTGATGATAGACTAGTAAATCTGACCTCCCTAAATATATGCACTTTTCGCAATATTTGTTGGACAGAAGTTAGAATATTAACTCTGACCCCCTAAGTATGTGCATGTTCTCAAGTGTTAGATGGATTGGTGTTACAATACTACATTTAACCCCTTCAAATATATGCACTTTCCCCAATGCTTGTTGGACTGGAACTACAATAGTAAATCTACCTCCCTCCCCAAATATATGCTCTTTCCCTAAGGTTTGGTTAAGTGGATTTAGATTAGTATATCTCCTCCCATAATATATGCATTTCTCCAATGTTTGTTGGATTGGAGTTAGAATATTAAATGTGCACCCCCCCCCCCCAAATATATGCACTTTTCTCAATGTTAATTGTACTGGAGTTAAAATAGTAAATCTGACCATCGGATCTCTCCTACCATAGTACACACACATTCTTCAATGTTAGTTAAATTGAAGTTAGAATAGTAAATCTAACAATGCCCCCCGCCCAAATATGTGCACTGTCTCCAATGTTCACTGAATTGTAGTTAGAGGAGTAAACTGGACCACCCACCCCCTAATATATCCACTGTCTCCAAGGTTCATTGGACTGAAGTTAGAAGAGTAATTCTGACACCCCCTCCCCCCAAATGTACATATTTTCTTTTATGTTGCTTGGATTTGAGTTATAGTAGTTCCTTTTAAATAGTTATAATTTATACTGTTTACTAAACATTTTGAATTGGTGTTCGATTAGTAAATATTATTTACTTTTGAATTTGTTTAATAGTTTTAGCATGGTAAACTTAAATAGATATTTTCTATATTTGGTTATATTTTTAAACATGCTCCTGTTTTTGTTTTTTTAACATTCTTAGCTATTTTTAAATGTTCTAAGGAGTTAATGAATAGTAATTTTGTTATATTTCTTTTTAAAACTTACTATGTTACACAGAATTAGTAACACAAACATTCCCTGTCACTGATCAACAACAATCCGAGAACCAGAAAGGGTATCCACATTCCAAGAGTACAACAACACTATACAAATGGCAGAAAAGGGCTATACAAATATGCATAGCATAACATAATGTTGTGAATGAAATTGGGATATTAGTTGAGGGGTGAGTGCCTCCCAAACAATAACCACAATCCTTGCCAGGGTGAGCAACTAAGGTCACTAAATTAACCTGAGCTCAACCCCCTGGTAGCTAAGGCAAAGAGCAGACAGGCTAAATTTAGAGACAGGACAGATACTTTTTTCGGCTTTGGCCGTGGAAGATTTCTACCTTCTACTTTTTTGAGTTTACATAACCCTAGGGGGAGAAGACTGCCAGCTGTTGCCCAAAAAAGTTTCAAGCTACCAGATACCATCTCCACAATGTCCTGCTGAGTCCAATTTACTGCTGTAGAGAAGAACGTAGCAAAAGCAACCTAAATCTTTCGACCAGTTGCAATGCACCTTCATTGGATCTGCTTGCCAGGTTAATCCCAGTCCACTACCCGTTCTCTGAGCAAAATGTCGGCAAAAGGTTTCTAAGTCCCAGGTTTCAGAATTTGTTAGGAGGAGTATACATTGACAACAGCCATGCGTCCAGGAGTTTTGGGACAGAATCCCTTCAGCAGAGGCTTGCAGCAGGGTACATGCCAGAGCCAATTTATATTTGTCAGCTCTAAAGAAAAAGGCCTCTTGAAGCTTGGTGCATCCCTTTAGCCCAAACAGGAGGTCAGCCTTATGACCCTTGGAATCCACTTCTTTGCCCTGGGTATTGGAGCACATGTCCAGTCTTCAGGCATCCTCTAAGGTCATCCACAGAAGGTCCATTCCACTTCTGTTTTATTTCACAGGTCCAGAAGTGATCTGAGGAGGGTACTGTGAATGCCACATTTATGTCCAGTGCCAGCCTGTGGGTGGGGGAAACTCCTGCCCACTCCCTAACCAACAAGGTAAAAGTTACCAGTGGTGACCCTACCTAGCTTGTGTGTTTTACTGCAAACAATCCCACAGAGTCCCTCTTTACCCCAAAAAAACAGCAGAACGTTTCCTCACCTGAGCAGAGCTCCTGAGTCCACCCAAGAGTTGTGGTCAGGGAAATGAGCGACCCCTCCTCTGTGGTCATTCAAAGGCAGTTCTTGGGGGCAGCTCCTCTCTCACTGGGCCTGGTACCTGACTGGCTAGAGGGACAAAAGAAGGGACAAGCCCAGATGTTAGCTACATATGCATGTGACAGGAAAGGTCCTTTGAAGTAAATTACATTCCTGAGCAAAGCTCAGATGGTCAGCATGCCAGAGAAACAGAGCACTTCCCCACACCCAAGGCCTTAGTCTCAGCTTTGGGAGCAAGTTCACACGTCAGCTCCTGGGTGACAGTTGGATGCTCATGCAAATGAGCTTCTAGAGGCTTTAGACAGTTTAACTGACAACTTTTTAAAACTGCCTTTTGTAAAATATTTTTTACAAATGTGACTTTACCAATGAATTGAGTTTGCAATAAATATTTTTAAAAGTCCAAGAATTAATTCTGTAGCCACTTCCTAAGTGGAGATAGCAATTTTAAATGTAATACTGTATCCCAATTCTAATCCTGCTAGATTGAAATACCCTTTTGGGCCTTTTGACTGTAAGCACATGTTTAACATTAAACCTTTAAATGTCCTACTCTTAAATACCATGCACCCTGCCTCAATGGGCAGTAAGGCATACTTAGGGGTGGTTTATTAATATTTAAAAGAAGGATTAAGGCTTGTCAAAAAGGGTTTAATTTGAAAGGTGGAAGAAAATTTATTTTGCGAAATTGGAACAAGCAGGCCCACAAAATGTGTGTTGCTATATTGTTTATGTGTCTTGTATTCTGAAGCAAAAAATATGGTATCTGTGCAGTTGCCCAACAATTGTTACCTCTTTGTCCTAACTAGGGACCAGCCCTAATTCCTACTCCTTTGTCCTCAACAAGAGATCAGCCCCTTGTAGATTCACTCATTTTTATTAATATTATCAATTCCAGGTTATTATCTTTTCTATAGGTAAACCCTGTGTCTAGACCTAAGAACCCTTGCCACTAGTATTGAACTGTCACCCTAACAAAACATTAATAAAAATCAAATTTCTTTTTTTATCTTGCTTGGTACCAGTGTTACAGCATTGTGTCGTTGTAAATAAAAGATGTTACTACTAGGGATTCATAGAATGATGAAATCAGATCACTCCCTTCAAGGATTCAAATGCATTACTAACCTGGAGCTGACGGTCTAGCGCAGGTGTATTACCCCGCCCTTATATCATACCAAGCTTGTGTTAGGGCCCCTCTCTAGAAGGTTAGAAGCTTGAGGCTACTGAACTCTCTCTGAGAGAATGCCATTTTGCTCTCTAGGATGGTCTCAGGTGGCCATGTTGGTTTCCTGACTGGTGATAACAGATCAATTCTTTGGGAGGCCCTTGTTTTTGTAACTTCTCTCTGAAGTAATTGCCATTCACTTGTAATCATTGTTAAGGAAGTGCAGGATTAATGGCTAATTAATGTTTCCATTCTCTGTGGAGCACATTACATTAATGGGCAAAGGGGGAGCAGAGTTTTAAGTCTCGCACATACTTTAAAATTCCCAAGAAGGAATCACCTATAGCAGGTTGTGGAAAATGTAATAGTCTGTGTACCTTCCATGTACTTTCCATGTTTGGCCGCTCCTGAATATATGTAAGTAACACTGCTGGTCAGTGTGCAGGTCCCTATTCAACATACATCCACATGCCCATTCCATTATATGCCACTCAGTGGTCAGTCTTCATCCTTATCCAGTCATTGCCCTCTCTGCAATGATCAAATATACAACATATTATACTGCAATCCAGTTTTAATCCCCATTCATTAATGCCCATTTATTCCTTATCATCTGCAGTGATAACCTGTATAATGTGCTGCTGATAAACCCTATGTCCATTATTTAATTAGTCTTTGCAAGGTTTACCTGAAAGTTACACTGCAGGTAACTCTTAACATCTGATTCTTGCTGGCTACTATCATAGGTGACTTGTGCTGTAAGTTCGTTAACTTGACAGGCTTTAGCCTGCTTTATTCCCAGAGACAAAAAAGGCTGTTAATATCTTTTTAGCAATGTTTATTGGAGTTGCATGTAGCTAAAGATATAAAGTATTAGGAATAATAAAACTGGGTGTTGCTTTAGACTAAGTGGCCTCAAGCTGCCAGGAAAGGTAAACAGCCTTTACCATGCATGCCTTTTCCATGCAGCTGCCATTACCACGCATTCCTTTACCACGCATGGTAAGTGTATAAATAAATAAATACATAGTTATATATATATTACCTACTGGCGGTTGCCAGTAGGTAGTTATAGTTAGGACCTAGTTTCTATAGGAAAAGCGTTTTTTGACTTGCCTATATTTTTGGCGCCGGTTGACGACTCTTCACAACATTTTTCAAAAAAAGAGTCATAGTAAGTTTTGTTGTGCATGGCAAGTTTCGGGGTGATCCGTCAACGCGGGGTGAGAAAAAGGGGCTAATAAAAAGTGTGCTTTTCCATGTTAATTCCCATCGGACGCATAGTTGAACCTACAGCCAGAACCGCTTAACGGGATTACACCAAATTTGGCAGAAAGGTAGATGTTGTTACACAGATTGTGCTTTTGTTATTTGGTGCAAATCCATTCAGTAGTTTTTGAGAAACTTAAGAAGAAAAAGTTAGTGATATATGTGGTCGCGAAGCTTTCATGAAAAAAACGAACTTGTGCAGGGAAATACACAGCTCTGACTGGCTGCCAACATTTCAACCAGGAAGTGCCGCCAGCCAGCTTGAAAAAATAACTCAAAATAAAGAAAAGGGGGCAGAGTAGGAATAACCTGGCCCCAAAGCCATGGTCTTGGGGTCCCTCTGGGACCCTACCATGCAAGAAAAAAGCATTTAAATAATAAGTTTTTACTGCAATGTCGTGAAGAATTTGTGGTAAACAGAAAAAGAAAAACACAAGCGCAGACTCCCGCACTTGTGTTAAAAAAAGTCCTGAGGGCATATGTATTAGTATGCGGGGGCCGCTCTGCCCCCGCAGGCCTGGGGACGGCCACCTTCCCGGGGCAATTAACTTTTAGAAACACTTTGGCCCACACTAGCCCCCCGCAGCCCCAGGGACAAGCACCTCCCCGGGGCTAAAGTAAAGATTGGTGACATCACTGATGACATCTCAAATTACATCACTGATGACATCTCAAATGATATCACTGATGACATCATCCACTGAATCACTGACACACCCACTCACACCCTCTATAACCTTTCATACACCCACTTCCATTCCCACACAGCCATTCACAGACCCATTCACAGACCCATACCAGTACTTACACACCCACTCATTGAATCATAGATCTACACACACATCCACTCACTCACCCATACAGCCACTCATACACCTACTCACTCACTAATACAGCCACTGACATATCCACTCATACACCCATAGAGCTACTCACACACCTACTCACTTACCCATACAGTCGATCATACAGCCACTTACTCACTAATACAGATACATCCACATCCACTCACTCATACAGATACTAACACATACTCACTCACCTATACAGTCACTGACACAAGTACACACTCACCCATACAGCCACTCTCACATACAGTGACTCATATACCCCATGACTCTCCTATACTGCTTTCACATACCCAGCTACTCACCCATATACCACTGTCACATCCATGCACTCACCCACACAGCCATATACATACTCACTCACCCATACAGCCCCTCACACCTATACTCACTATCCCATACAGCCACTGACTCACCCACTCACTCATCCTTACAGGCAGTTACACACTCTCTCACCCACCCATACAGGTACTCAGGCAACCAATCACTCACCCATACAGCCACTCACGTACCCACTCACACACCCATACAGCCACTTAGACACTAACTGACATACTGATACAGACATTCACACAACCAGTCACTCACCCATACATTCACTGAGACACCTAATCACTCACTTATACAGTCATTCACGCACCCACTGAATCATCCATACAGGTACTCATACACCCACTGATTCACCAATACACCTTGGTATATATATATATTTAACACTAATAAACTTTTTAAAAACACCCACAGCCACTGGATGATGTCATCAGTGATGTCATCAGTGATGTCACTGACCATGTCATGAGTGATGTAATATGTAAGGTCATAAGCAGTGCATTGCGGGGGAGCGAGTTATAGTTAGCTCAGCTAGCTATAACTACTGAATTTCACTGGTGCTGTACGAGTGAAACCTGAGCCTAACTATAATGTCCCTGTAACCTTTGGTTTTTTCAGTGAATATATACATATCTATCTATCTATCTATCTATCTATCTATCTATCTATCTATCTATCTATCTATCTATCTGTCTGTCTATCTATCTATCTATCTATCTATCTGTCTATCTATCTATCAATCTATATATATATATATCTATATATATATATATCTATTAATCTATCTATAGGATGGGTAGTTGACTCCCAAGGACCCCCTGGAGCCAAGGAAACTTCATCCCCCAACCAGCAGTTCGCCAGGACGTGGGTTTGCAGAGTGGTGGAGAAAGTGGGGCATGGCCTCCATCAACCTCGCAGGAATCACACTGTGTGGGACTTACTGGAGGTAACAGGAGGGGTAGTTGTCCCCCAAGGACCCTCAGCAGCCAAGGTGACTTCATCTCCCCACCAGTATTGCGCCAGGAGTTGCGTTTGCATAGTGGTAGAGAAAGGGAGCGTGGCCTCTGAAGACCTCTCAGCAGTCCCACAGTGTGGGACTTACTGGTGGTAACAGGAGGGCTTGTTGGCCCCCAAGGACCCTCCGGAGCCAAGAGGACTTTATCCCCCAACCAGCAGTGCGTTTCCAGAGTGGTGAAGAAAGGGGGTGGTGCCTCCACCGACTTGCTGTCTTAAAAAAATATTCTTTTCTCTTTTCAAGGAGGGAGGCCATGGGGACCCCATCCCTCGGGGACCTATACTGTTGGTACCCTGGTCCCACCCAGGGCACCCACTTTCTAGTGTTGGGGACCGCGGAGGGAGCCTCAAGGCCCCATGGTCCCTGCCAACTCCCCGCCTCCTGCGGGAGCCAGCATTGCTGTGACACAGAGCTGCTAACATGCAGTTCCCTCTGTGTCACAGTGATTGTGCTCGCTTACAACAAGGGAGAGCATTTTCTTTGCTCTTGCTTGTTGAAAGTGAGCACAGTTTGCTATGGCTTGGCGGCAGCGGTAAAGCTGCCGTCAAACCATAGCAAACAGCTATGTTCGGGGGGAGCACCCCGGGACATCATAACAGGAGCCGGCCCTGGGGGGTAGCAGTCCCCAGGCCCATCTTTGGCTCCAGGAGGGGGGCAGCGCAGCCCCCCCTCCAATCTTCCCTTTAGCCCCAGGGAGGTGATGGTCCGAGGGCCGGGAGTCCATAATGGACCCCCTGCATTTTATTATTTGAGAAATTAACGTAGTAATACGGGGGCGTGTGCACCCCCTGCAGCCCTGGAGACCCCCACCTCCTGGGGCTCAAATAATATAATGGAAGGGGTCCATTGAGGGGGTCCCCTCCCGGAGCCAAAGAAGACCCTGGGGAAACCAACCCCCAGTGCCGGCACCTGCTATGTCCCGGGATGCCCACCCCTGGGACATATCTTTGCTATGGCTTGGCGGGAGCTTTACCGTTCACGCCAACCCATTGCAAACTGTGCTCTGCTTTGAGCAAGCGAGAGCATTTTGCTCTCGCTTGCTCAAAGCAGAGCACAGTTGCTTTGATAGAGAGGGAGCTGCATGTCAAAGCAATGTCGGCTCCCACAGGAGGCGTGGAGCCGGCCCACTGCAGTCTCCATCATTGCTCAGTGGGTGCTCTGGGTGGGACCAAGGCACCCACAACTGAGGCAGGGCCCCGGGAGATAGGGTACCTGGGGCCAAAATCGGTCCAAGAGGGGGGCCGTGTAGCCCCACTCCCCCACTGAAAAAAGGCACTGGGGGATGGGGTCCCTGGAGCTGAAAATACCCAGGGAAGGGGGGCCATGCTGCCCCGTTCCCTAAAATATATCTTTTTCAAAAAGGAAAAAAACCTCCAGCAAGTCACCAGAGGCCCCGCCCCCTTCACCACTACTCTGCAAATGTGCCTCCTAGCACACAACTGGTTGAGGGATGAAGTGCCCTTGGATGCAGAGGGTCCTTGGGGGCCAACAAGCCCTCTGTTACCTCTAGTAAGTACCACACAGTGGGATTGCTGAGAAGTCATCGGAGGCCACGCCCCCTTTCTCCACCACCCTGCAAAGGCACCTCCTGGCACACTGCTGGTTGGGGGATGAAGTCATCTTGGCTGCAGAGAGTCCTTGAAGAACAATAAGCCCTCTTGTTACCTCCAGTAAGTACCACATTGTGGGATTGCTGGGAGGTGTTTGGAGGCCACGCCCCTTTCTCTACCACTCTGCAAACGCACCTCCTGGCACACTACTGGTGGGGAGATGAAGTTCCCTTGGCTGCTGAGGGTCCCTGGGGTCCAGCTACCCATCCTGTTACCTCCAGTAAGTCCTACACAGCTGGATTGCTGAGAGGATGTCGGAGGCCACGTCCCCTTTCTCCACCACTCTGCAAACGTACCTCCTGGCGCACTCCTGGTTGGGGGATAAAGTCCCCTTGGCTCCGGGAGGTCCTTGGGGGCCAACTACCCCGCCTATTACCTCCAGTAAGTTCCACAGAGCGCGATTGCTGTAAGGACTTCGGAGGCCATGCACCCTTTCTCCACATCTCTGCAAACAAGCCTCCTGGGGCACTACTGGTTGGAGGATAAAGTCCTCTTGGATGCTGAAGGACTTTGGGGGAAAGATGCCCCCCTGTTACCTCCAGTAAGTCCCTTACAGCGGTATTCTTGAATGCTGGTCGGAGGCCCGCTCCCTTTCTCCACCACTCTGCAAATGCGACTACCAGTTAAAAAACCATGGCAATTCACTTAAAAAAAACAAAGGTTACAGGGATGTTATAGTTAGGAAATATATATGGAAAAACCTTAGAAATTCACTGATAAAACCAAAGGTTACATGGACGTTATGTGATTTGTCATTTGGGATGTCAACAGTGATGTCACTGACCATGTTATGAGTGATGAAATATGTGAGGTCATAAGCAGTGCATTACGGGGCATAAGTTATAGTTAGCTCAGGTAACTATAACTTCTGAATTTTGCAGGTTTTGTTCGAGGGAAATCTGAGCCTACCTATAACGTCCCTGTAACCTTTGTTTTTTTCAGTGAATTTCTAAGGTTTTTTAAATTCTATATCCTAACTATAATGTCCCTGTATCCTTTGTATTTTTTCAGTGAAAAAAATATATATATATATATATTCACTGAAAAAACCATAGGTTTCAGGCACGTTATAGTTAGAAATTAGCATTTAAAAAACCTTTGAAATTCACTGAAAAAACCATAGATTTTAGGGACAGTTATAGTTAGTTGGACATTTCACTCGTACAAAACCATAGAAATTCCCCGTTATAGTTAGTTCAGCTAACTATAACTCGCGCCCGCAATGCACTGCTGATGACGTCACATATTACATCACTCATGACATGGTCAGTGACATCACTGATGACATCTCAAATGACATCACTGATGACATCATCCATGTGATAATTTCATGCATCTTCTCACACCCTAATATAACTTTTGATACACCCACTCTAAATTACAGACTGCCATTCTCAAAACCATAGACACTCCAACACCAAAAACTACATACCCACTCACTGATTCTTAGGTCTACACACACATCCACTCACTCACCCGTACAGTCACTCATACTTACAGTCACTCAGTACAGGACTATCATATGCACTTATACACCTATATAAACACTCACACACCGCCACTCATCCATAGAGGTACTCACACACCTAGTCAGTCATGCAAAAATTAATCACACACCCATTTACTCACCTATACAGTTATACACACACCAGCTCACTTACTCATACAAATACTAGCACATTCTTACGCTCTTATACAATAACTGATACAAGCACACACGCATCCATACAGCCACTCTCACAATCACACACTCTCACTTATAGCCATTTAAATACTCTAACACACATATATACTGCCTTTTACATATGTAGTTACTCGCACATGTACCACTGAGATATACATTCACTCACTAACACACCCATACACACACTCCCCCACCCAAGCAGTCCATCACAGATGCACTCTTGAAATCATGCACCCAGTGAATCACCCACTCACACATCTATGTACAGAGTCACACACACCCCACCCACACAAACACTCAGGCAGCCATACAGATACTCAGAGAACCAATCAATAACCCATATAGACACTCATGTAGCTATTCGCAAATCCATGCATCCACTTACACACCAACAGACAGACGGATACAGACATTCACACAGTTTAGTCACTAACCCATGCATTCAGTAAGATACGTTTAATCACTCACTTGTAGAGTCAGTCACGCACGTACTAAATCATCCATTCAGACACTTATACACCCACTCATTCTTCAATACGCCTTTCCCTATATATATTAAACATATTTAAACTTTACAGAAACACACAGTCACTGGATGATGTCATCAGTGATGTCATTTGAGATGTCATCAGTGATGTCATCAGTGATGTCACTGACCATGTCATGAGTGATGTAATATGTGACGTCATCAGCAGTGCATTGCGGGCGCGAGTTATAGTTAGCTGAACTAACTATAACGGGGGAATTTCTATGGTTTTGTACGAGTGAAATGTCCAACTAACTATAACTGTCCCTAAAACCTATGGTTTTTTCAGTGAATTTCAAAGGTTTTTTAAATGCTAATTTCTAACTATAACGTGTCTGAAACCTATGGTTTTTTCAGTGAATTTCAAAGGTTTTTTAAATGCTAATTTCTAACTATAATGTGCCTGAAACCTATGATTTTTTAAGTGAATTTCAAAGGTTTTTTAAATGCTAGTTTCTAACTATGCCTACTGAGGTAGGACATGTGAAGAAAGAAGAAAAAACGCACAGAAAGAAGCAAAAGATGTGCAGAAAGAACCAACAGAGGAGCAGAAAGAGGCCTTGTTGCAAAATCATCCTGTGCCCACAACTTTTTCAGACGGTTACTGGTGGTAACTGACTCTGACTAACCAGAGCCAGTGCTATGCTAAAAGACACTTAGAATACAGTGAAAACACCTACATACACTAGGGAACACTATCCGTTGTGGTACCCCTGTGATTAGCATGACCTCCTCTGCAAGTCCCTAGTACATAATAGGGCAGAGGGATTAAAACTACCTCTTAAAACGCGCTACAGGGCGCGTTTGCACAGTGGTGAAGGGAGGGGGGGCTTGAGGTGACATGTGTGCAAACGCGCCCCGTGGCGCGTTTTAAGTTGCGGGATTAAGTCCCCTTGAATCCTGAGGGTCCCTGAGGCCCAACTAGCCCCCAGGTACCTACAGTTAGGACCACAGAGCTGAGTTGCAGAGAGGCGTTCCGAGGCCACGCACCTTTTTCACCTCTCTGCAACGCAACTCTGTTGTGCTTACTGAAGGTACCTGGTGGGCTAGTTGGCCCCAGGGTCCCTCAGGATTCAAAGGAATTAATTCCCCAACTTAAAACGCACCACAGGGCGTGTTTGCGCAAATGTCACCTGAGGCCCTGCCCCTCCCTTCACCACTGTGCAAACGCGCCCAGTGGCGCGTTTTAAGTTGGGAGATTAGGTCACCTTGAATCCTGAGGGTCCCTGGGGCCCAACTAGCCCACCAGGTACTTCCAGTAAGCACCACAGGCCTGCGTTGCAACGCCTGTAACAAATTGTGCAGTTGTGTTTAGGTAGTGAAGACGGTCGTGCTGGGGGTAGTGTTTTAGGGTTTAGGGTAGTGCAGTGGTGTTTGTGTAGTGTAGGGGGTCATGCTGGGGGTAGATTTAGGGTTTAGGGTAGTGCAGTGGTGTTTGTGTAGTGTAGGGGGTCCAGCTGGGGGTAGATTTAGGGTTTAGGGTAGTGCAGTGGTGTTT
This sequence comes from Calotriton arnoldi, assembly GCA_963921515.1. Classification (NCBI taxonomy): domain Eukaryota; kingdom Metazoa; phylum Chordata; class Amphibia; order Caudata; family Salamandridae; genus Calotriton; species Calotriton arnoldi. The sequence continues at coordinate 1,461,673 of CAWUFW010004737.1, forward strand.
GGGTAGTGTAGGGAGTCGTGCTGGGGGAGTGTTTTAGTATTTAGGGTAGTGCAGTGGTGTTCGGGCAGTGTAGGGGGTCGTGCTGGGGGTGGTGTTTCAGGGTTTAGGGCAGTGCAGTGGTGTTCGGGCAGTGTAGGGGGTCATGCTGGGGGTGGTGTTTCAGGGTTTAGGACAGTGCAGTGGTGTTCGGGCAGTGTAGGGGGTCGTGCAGGGGTGGTGTTTCAGGGTTTAGGGCAGTGCAGTGGTGTTCGGGCAGTGTAGGGGGTCGTGCAGGGGGTGGTGTTTCAGGGCTTAGGTCAGTGGTGTTCGGGCAGTGTAGGGGGTCATGCTGGGGGTGGTGTTTCAGGGTTTGGGGCAGTGCAGTGGTGTTCGAGCAGTAAAGGGGGTGGTGCTGGGGGTGGTGTTTCAGGGTTTAGGGCAGTGCAGTGGTGTTCGGGCAGAGTAGGGGCGGTGCAGGGGGTGGTGTTTCAGGGTTTAGGGCAGTGCAGTGGTGTTCGGGCAGTGTAGGGGGCGGTGCAGGGCGTGGTGTTTCAGGGTTTAGGGCAGTGCAGTGGTGTTCGGGCAGTGTAGGGGGTCGTGCAGGGGTGGTGTTTCAGGGTTTAGGGCAGTGCAGTGGTGTTCGGGCAGTGTAGGGGGTCATGCTGGGGCTGGTGTTTCAGGGTTTAGGGCAGTACAGTGGTGTTCGGGCAGTGTAGGGGGTCGTGCTGGGGCTGGTGTTTCAGGGTTTAGGGCAGTGCAGTGGTGTTCGGGCAGTGTAGGGGGTTGTGCTGGGGCTGGTGTTTCAGTGTTTAGGGCAGTGCAGTGGTGTTCGGGCAGTGTAGGTGGTCGTGCTGGGGCTGGTGTTTCAGGGTTTAGGGCAGTGCAGTGGTGTTCGGGCAGTGTAGGGGTCTTGCTGGGGCTGGTGTTTCAGGGTTTAAGGCAGTGCAGTGGTGTTCGGGCAGTGTAGGGGGTCGTGCAGGGGGTGGTGTTTCAGGGTTTAGGGCAGTGGTGTTCGGGCAGTGTAGGGGGTCATGCTGGAGGTGGTGTTTCATGGTTTGGGGCAGTGCAGTGGTGTTCGAGCAGTAAAGGGGGTCGTGCTGGGGGTGGTGTTTCAGGGTTTAGGGCAGTGCAGTGGTGTTCGGGCAGTGTAGGGGGCAGTGCAGGGGGTGGTGTTTCAGGGTTTAGGGCAGTATAGTGGTGTTCGGGCAGTGTAGGGGGTCGTGCTGGGGCTGGTGTTTCAGGGTTTAGGGCAGTACAGTGGTGTTCGGGCAGTGTAGGGGGTCGTGCTGGGGCTGGTGTTTCAGGGTTTAGGGCAGTGCAGTGGTGTTCGGGCAGTATAGGGGGTCGTGCTGGGGCTGGTGTTTCAGTGTTTAGGGCAGTGCAGTGGTGTTCGGGCAGTGTAGGTGGTCGTGCTGGGGCTGGTGTTTCAGGGTTTAGGGCAGTGCAGTGGTGTTTGGGCAGTGTAGGGGGTCATGCTGGGGCTGGTGTTTCAGGGTTTAAGGCAGTGCAGTGGTGTTCGGGCAGTGTAGGGGGTCTTGCTGGGGCTGGTGTTTCAGAGTCTAGGGCAGTGCAGTGGTGTTCGGGCAGTGTAGGGGTTCTTGCTGGGGCTGGTGTTTCAGGGTTTAGGGCAGTGCAGTGGTGTTCGGGCAGTGTAGGGAGTTGTGTTGGGGGTGGTGTTTCAGGGTTTAGGGCAGTGCAGTGGTGTTTGGGCAGTGTAGGGGGTCGTGCTAGGGCTAGTGTTTCAGGGTTTAGGGCAGAGCAATGGTGTTCAGGCAGTGTAGGGGGTTGTGCTGGAGGTAGTGTTTCAGGGTTTAGGGCAGTGCAGTGGTATTCGGGCAGTATAGGGGTTCTTGCTGGGGGTGGTGTTTCAGGGTTTAGGGCAGTGTTGTTCAGGCAGTGTAGGGGGTCTTGCTGGGGGTGATGTTTCAGGGTTTAGGGCAGTGCAGTGGTGTTCGGGCAGTGTAGGGGGTCGTGCTGGGGGTGGTGTTTCAAGGTTTAGGGCAGTGCAGTGGTGTTCCGGCAGTGTAGGGGGTCGTGCATGGGGTGGTGTTTCAGGGTTTAGGGCAGTGCAGTGGTGTTCGGGCAGTGTAGGGGGTCGTGCTGGGGCTGGTGTTTCAGGGTTTAGGGCAGTGCAGTGGTGTTCGGGCAGTGTAGGGTGTCGTGCTGAGGGGTGGTGTTTCAGGGTTTAGGGCAGTGCAGTGGTGTTCGGGCCGTGTAGGGGGTCGTGCAGGGGGTGGTGTTTCAGGGTTTAGGGCAGTGCAGTGGTGTTTGGGCAGTGTAGGGGGTCGTGCAGGGGTGGTGTTTCAGGGTTTAGGGCAGTGCAGTGGTTTTCGGCCAGTGTAGGTGGTCTTGCTGGGGGTGGTGTTTCAGGGTTTAGTGCAGTGGTGTTCGGGCAGTGTAGGGGGTCTTGCTGGGGGTGGTGTTTCAGGGTTTAGGGCAGTGCAGTGGTGTTCGGGCAGTGTAGGGGGTCTTGCTGGGGCTGGTGTTTCAGGGTTTAGGGCAGTGCAGTGGTGTTCGGGCAGTGTAGGGGTTCGTGCTGGGGCTGGTGTTTGAGGGTTTAGGGCAGTGCAGTGGTGTTCGGGCAGTGTAGGGGGTCGTGCTGGGGCTGGTGTTTCAGGGTTTAGGGCAGTGCAGTGGTTTTCAGGCAGTGTAGGCGGTCGTGCTGGGGCTGGTGTTTCAGGGTTTAGGGCAGTGCAGTGGTGTTCGGGCAGTGTACGGGGTTGTGCTGGGGCTGGTGTTTCAGGGTTTAGGGCAGTGCAGTGGTGTTCGGGCAGTGTAGGGGGTCGTGCTGGGGGTGGTGTTTCAGGGTTTAGGGCAGTGCAATGGTGTTCGGGCAGTGTAGGGGGTCGTGCTGGGGCTGGTGTTTCAGGGTTTAGGGCAGTGCAGTGGTGTTCGGGCAGTGTAGGGGGTCGTGCTGGGGCTGGTGTTTCAGGGTTTTGGGCAGAGCAGTGGTGTTCGGGCAGTGTAGGGGGTCGTGCTGGGGAGGGTGTTTCAGGGTTTAGGGCAGTGCAGTGGTGTTCGGGCAGTGTAGGGGGTCTTGCTGGGGGTGGTGTTTCAGGGTTTAGGGCAGTGGTGTTCAGGCAGTGTAGGGGGTCTTGCTGGGGGTGATGTTTCAGGGTTTAGGGCAGTGCAGTGGTGTTCGGGCAGTGTAGGGGGTCTTGCTGGGGGTAGTGTTTGAGGGTTTAGGGCAGTGCAGTGGTGTTCGTGCAGTGTAGGGGGTCGTGCTGGGGGTGGTGTTTCAGGGTTTAGGGCAGTGCAGTGGTGTTCGGGCAGTGTAGGGGGTCGTGCTGGGGGTGGTGTTTCAGGGTTTAGGGCAGTGCAGTGGTGTTCGGATAGTGTAGGGGTCGTGCAGGGGGTGGTGTTTCAGGGTTTAGGGCAGTGCAGTGGTGTTTGGGCAGTGTAGGGGGTCGTGCTGGGGCTGGTGTTTCAGGGTTTAGGGCAGTTCAGTGGTGTTCGGGCAGTACAGGGGGTCTTGCTGGGGGTGGTGTTTCAGGGTTTAGGGCAGTGGTGTTCGGGCAGTGTAGGGGGTCTTGCTGGGGGTGATGTTTCAGGGTTTAGGGCAGTGCAGTGGTGTTCGTGCAGTGTAGGGGGTCGTGCTGGGGCTGGTGTTTCAGGGTTTAGGGCAGTGCAGTAGTGTACGGGCAGTGTAGGGGGTCGTGCAGGGGGTGGTGTTTCAGGGTTTAGGGCAGTGCAATGGTGTTCGGGCAGTGTAGGCGGTCGTGCTGGGGCTGGTGTTTCAGGGTTTAGGGCAGTGCAGTGGTGTTCGGGCAGTGTAGGGGGTCGTGCTGGGGCTGGTGTTTCAGGGTTTAGGGCAGTGCAGTGGTGCTCGGGCAGTGTAGGGGGTCGTGCTGGGGGTGGTGTTTCAGGGTTTAGGGTAGTGCAGTGGTGTACTGGCAGTGTAGGGGGTCGTGCTGGGGCTGGTGTTTCAAGGTTTAGGACAGTGCAGTAGTGTTCGGGCAGTGTAGGGGGTCGTGCTGGGGCTGGTGTTTCAGGGTTTTGGCAGAGCAGTGGTGTTTGGACAGTGTAGGGGGTCGTGCTATGGGTGGTGTTTCAGGGTTTAGGGCAGTGCAGTGGTGTTCGGGCAGTGTAGGGGGTCGTGCTGGGGGTGGTGTTTCAGGGTTTAGGGCAGTGGTGTTCGGGCAGTGTAGGGGTCTTGCTGGGGGTGATGTTTCAGGGTTTAGGGCAGTGCAGTGGTATTCGGGCAGTGTAGGGGGTCTTGCTGGGGGTAGTGTTTCAGGGTTTAGGGCAGTGCAGTGGTGTTCGGGCAGTGTAGGGGGTCGTGCTGGGGGTGGTGTTTCAGGGTTTAGGGCAGTGCAGTGGTGTTCGGGCAGTGTAGGGGGTTGTGAAGGGGGTGGTGTTTCAGGGTTTAGGGCAGTGCAGTGGTGTTTGGGCAGTGTAGGGGGTCGTGCTAGGGGTGGTGTTTCAGGGTTTAGGGCAGTGCAGTGGTGTTCGGGCAGTGTAGGGGTCGTGCAGGGGCTGGTGTTTCAGGGTTTAGGGCAGTGCAGTGGTGTTCGGGCAGTGTAGGGGGTTGTGCTGGGGGTAGTGTTTTAGGGTTTAGGGTAGTGCAGTGGTACTTGTGTAGTGTAGGGGGTCATGCTGGGGGTAGTGTTTTAGGGTTTAGGGTAGTGCAGTGGTGTTTGGGTAGTGTTTTAGGGTTTAGGGTAGTGCAGTGGTGTTTGGGTAGTGTAGGGGGTAGTGCTGGGGGTAGTGTTTTAGGGTTTAGGTTAGTGCAGTGGTGTTTGGGTAGTGTAGGGGGTCGTGCTGGGGGTAGTGTTTTAGGGTTTAGGGTAGTGCAGTGGTGTTTGTGTAGTGTAGGGGGTCGTGCTGGGGGTAGTGTTTTAGGGTTTAGAGTAGTGCAGTGGTGTTTGTGTAGTGTAGGGGTCATGTTTTAGGGTAGTGCAGTGGTGTTTGGGTAGTGTAGGGGTCGTGCTGGGGGTAGTGTTTTAGGGTTTAGGGTAGTGCAGTGGTGTTTGTGTAGTGTAGGGGGTCATGCTGGGGGTAGTGTTTTAGGGTTTAGGATAGTGCAGTGGTGCTTGTGTAGTGTAGGGGTCCTGCTGGGGGTGGTGTTTCAGTGTTTAGGGCAGTGCAGTGGTGTTCGTGCAGTGTAGGGGGTCGTGCTGGGGCTGGTGTTTCAGGGTTTAGGGCAGTGCAGTAGTGTACGGGCAGTGTAGGGGGTCGTGCAGGGGTGGTGTTTCAGGGTTTAGGGCAGTGCAATGGTGTTCGGGCAGTGTAGGCGGTCATGCTGGGGCTGGTGTTTCAGGGTTTAGGGCAGTGCAGTGGTGTTCGGGCAGTGTAGGGGGTCGTGCTGGGGCTGGTGTTTCAGGGTTTAGGGCAGTGCAGTGGTGCTCGGGCAGTGTAGGGGTCGTGCGGGGGGTGGTGTTTCAGGGTTTAGGGTAGTGCAGTGGTGTTCGGGCAGTGTAGGGGGTCGTGCTGGGGCTGGTGTTTCAGGGTTTAGGGCAGTGCAGTGGTTTTCAGGCAGTGTAGGCGGTCGTGCTGGGGCTGGTGTTTCAGGGTTTAGGGCAGTGCAGTGGTGTTCGGGCAGTGTACGGGGTTGTGCTGGGGCTGGTGTTTCAGGGTTTAGGGCAGTGCAGTGGTGTTCGGGCAGTGTAGGGGGTCGTGCTGGGGGTGGTGTTTCAGGGTTTAGGGCAGTGCAATGGTGTTCGGGCAGTGTAGGGGGTCGTGCTGGGGCTGGTGTTTCAGGGTTTAGGGCAGTGCAGTGGTGTTCGGGCAGTGTAGGGGGTCGTGCTGGGGCTGGTGTTTCAGGGTTTTGGGCAGAGCAGTGGTGTTCGGGCAGTGTAGGGGGTCGTGCTGGGGAGGGTGTTTCAGGGTTTAGGGCAGTGCAGTGGTGTTCGGACAGTGTAGGGGGTCTTGCTGGGGGTGGTGTTTCAGGGTTTAGGGCAGTGGTGTTCAGGCAGTGTAGGGGGTCTTGCTGGGGGTGATGTTTCAGGGTTTAGGGCAGTGCAGTGGTGTTCGGGCAGTGTAGGGGGTCTTGCTGGGGGTAGTGTTTGAGGGTTTAGGGCAGTGCAGTGGTGTTCGTGCAGTGTAGGGGGTCGTGCTGGGGGTGGTGTTTCAGGGTTTAGGGCAGTGCAGTGGTGTTCGGGCAGTGTAGGGGGTCGTGCTGGGGGTGGTGTTTCAGGGTTTAGGGCAGTGCAGTGGTGTTCGGATAGTGTAGGGGGTCGTGCAGGGGGTGGTGTTTCAGGGTTTAGGGCAGTGCAGTGGTGTTTGGGCAGTGTAGGGGGTCGTGCTGGGGCTGGTGTTTCAGGGTTTAGGGCAGTTCAGTGGTGTTCGGGCAGTACAGGGGGTCTTGCTGGGGGTGGTGTTTCAGGGTTTAGGGCAGTGGTGTTCGGGCAGTGTAGGGGGTCTTGCTGGGGGTGATGTTTCAGGGTTTAGGGCAGTGCAGTGGTGTTCGTGCAGTGTAGGGGGTCGTGCTGGGGCTGGTGTTTCAGGGTTTAGGGCAGTGCAGTAGTGTACGGGCAGTGTAGGGGGTCGTGCAGGGGTGGTGTTTCAGGGTTTAGGGCAGTGCAATGGTGTTCGGGCAGTGTAGGCGGTCGAAGCTGGGGCTGGTGTTTCAGGGTTTAGGGCAGTGCAGTGGTGTTCGGGCAGTGTAGGGGGTCGTGCTGGGGCTGGTGTTTCAGGGTTTAGGGCAGTGCAGTGGTGCTCGGGCAGTGTAGGGGGTCGTGCTGGGGGTGGTGTTTCAGGGTTTAGGGTAGTGCAGTGGTGTACTGGCAGTGTAGGGGGTCGTGCTGGGGCTGGTGTTTCAAGGTTTAGGACAGTGCAGTAGTGTTCGGGCAGTGTAGGGGGTCGTGCTGGGGCTGGTGTTTCAGGGTTTTGGCAGAGCAGTGGTGTTTGGACAGTGTAGGGGGTCGTGCTATGGGTGGTGTTTCAGGGTTTAGGGCAGTGCAGTGGTGTTCGGGCAGTGTAGGGGGTCGTGCTGGGGGTGGTGTTTCAGGGTTTAGGGCAGTGGTGTTCGGGCAGTGTAGGGGTCTTGCTGGGGGTGATGTTTCAGGGTTTAGGGCAGTGCAGTGGTATTCGGGCAGTGTAGGGGGTCTTGCTGGGGGTAGTGTTTCAGGGTTTAGGGCAGTGCAGTGGTGTTCGGGCAGTGTAGGGGGTCGTGCTGGGGGTGGTGTTTCAGGGTTTAGGGCAGTGCAGTGGTGTTCGGGCAGTGTAGGGGGTTGTGAAGGGGTGGTGTTTCAGGGTTTAGGGCAGTGCAGTGGTGTTTGGGCAGTGTAGGGGGTCGTGCTAGGGGTGGTGTTTCAGGGTTTAGGGCAGTGCAGTGGTGTTCGGGCAGTGTAGGGGGTCGTGCAGGGGCTGGTGTTTTAGGGTTTAGGGCAGTGCAGTGGTGTTCGGGCAGTGTAGGGGGTTGTGCTGGGGGTAGTGTTTTAGGGTTTAGGGTAGTGCAGTGGTGCTTGTGTAGTGTAGGGGGTCGTGCTGGGGGTAGTGTTTTAGGGTTTAGGGTAGTGCAGTGGTGTTTGGGTAGTGTTTTAGGGTTTAGGGTAGTGCAGTGGTGTTTGGGTAGTGTAGGGGTCGTGCTGGGGGTAGTGTTTTAGGATTTAGGTTAGTGCAGTGGTGTTTGGGTAGTGTAGGGGGTCGTGCTGGGGGTAGTGTTTTAGGGTTTAGGGTAGTGCAGTGGTGTTTGTGTAGTGTAGGGGGTCGTGCTGGGGGTAGTGTTTTAGGGTTTAGGGTAGTGCAGTGGTGTTTGTGTAGTGTAGGGGGTCATGTTTTAGGGTAGTGCAGTGGTGTTTGGGTAGTGTAGGGGGTCGTGCTGGGGGTAGGGTTTTAGGGTTTAGGGTAGTGCAGTGGTGTTTGTGTAGTGTAGGGGGTCATGCTGGGGGTAGTGTTTTAGGGTTTAGGATAGTGCAGTGGTGCTTGTGTAGTGTAGGGGGTCCTGCTGGGGGTGGTGTTTCAGTGTTTAGGGCAGTGCAGTGGTGTTCGTGCAGTGTAGGGGGTCGTGCTGGGGCTGGTGTTTCAGGGTTTAGGGCAGTGCAGTAGTGTACGGGCAGTGTAGGGGGTCGTGCAGGGGGTGGTGTTTCAGGGTTTAGGGCAGTGCAATGGTGTTCGGGCAGTGTAGGCGGTCATGCTGGGGCTGGTGTTTCAGGGTTTAGGGCAGTGCAGTGGTGTTCGGGCAGTGTAGGGGGTCGTGCTGGGGCTGGTGTTTCAGGGTTTAGGGCAGTGCAGTGGTGCTCGGGCAGTGTAGGGGGTCGTGCTGGGGGTGGTGTTTCAGGGTTTAGGGTAGTGCAGTGGTGTTCGGGCAGTGTAGGGGGTCGTGCTGGGGCTGGTGTTTCAAGGTTTAGGGCAGTGCAGTGGTGTTCAGGCAGTGTAGGGGGTTGTGCTGGGGCTGGTGTTTCAGGGTTTTGGGCAGAGCAGTTTTGTTCGCGCAGTGTAGGGGGTTGTGCTGGGGGTGGTGTTTCAGGGTTTAGGGCAGTGCAGTGGTGTTCGGGCAGTGTAGGGGGTCGTGCTGGGGGTGGTGTTTCAGGATTTAGGGCAGTGGTGTTCGGGCAGTGTAGGGGGTCGTGCTGGGGCTGGTGTTTCAGGGTTTAGGGCAGTTCAGTGGTGTTCGGGCAGTACAGGGAGTCTTGCTGGGGGTGGTGTTTCAGGGTTTAGGGCAGTGGTGTTCGGGCAGTGTAGGGGGTCTTGCTGGGGGTGATGTTTCAGGGTTTAGGGCAGTGCAGTGGTGTTCATGCAGTGTAGGGGGTCGTGCTGGGGCTGGTGTTTCAGGGTTTAGGGCAGTGCAGTAGTGTACGGGCAGTGTAGGGGGTCGTGCAGGGGGTGGTGTTTCAGGGTTTAGGGCAGTGCAGTGGTGCTCGGGCAGTGTAGAGGGTCGTGCTGGGGGTGGTGTTTCAGGGTTTAGGGTAGTGCAGTGGTGTACTGGCAGTGTAGGGGGTCGTGCTGGGGCTGGTGTTTCAAGGTTTAGGACAGTGCAGTGGTTTTCGGGCAGTGTAGGGGGTCGTGCTGGAGCTGGTGTTTCAGGGTTTTGGGCAGAGCAGTGGTGTTTGGGCAGTGTAGGGGGTCGTGCTATGGGTGGTGTTTCAGGGTTTAGGGCAGTGCAGTGGTGTTCGGGCAGTGTAGGGGGTCGTGCTGGGGGTGGTGTTTCAGGGTTTAGGGCGGTGGTGTTTGGGCAGTGTAGGGGTCTTGCTGGGGGTGATGTTTCAGGGTTTAGGGCAGTGCAGTGGTATTCGGGCAGTGTAGGGGGTATTGCTGGGGGTAGTGTTTCAGGGTTTAGGGCAGTGCAGTGGTGTTCGGGCAGTGTAGGGGGTCGTGCTGGGGGTGGTGTTTCAGGGTTTAGGGCAGTGCAGTGGTGTTCGGGCAGTGTAGGGGGTCGTGAAGGGGGTGGTGATTCAGGGTTTAGGGCAGTGCAGTGGTGTTCGGGCAGTGTAGGGGGTCGTGCTAGGGGTGGTGTTTCAGGGTTTAGGGCAGTGCAGTGGTGTTCGGGCAGTGTAGGGGGTCGTGCTGGGGGTGGTGTTTCAGGGTTTAGGGCAGTGGTGTTCGGGCAGTGTAGGGGGTCTTGCTGGGGGTGATGTTTCAGGGTTTAGGGCAGTGCAGTGGTGTTCGGGCAGTGTAGGGGGTCGTGAAGGGGGTGGTGTTTCAGGGTTTAGGGCAGTGCAGTGGTGTTCGGGCAGTGTAGGGGGTCGTGCTAGGGGTGGTGTTTCAGGGTTTAGGGCAGTGCAGTGGTGTTCGGGCAGTGTAGGGGGTCGTGCAGGGGCTGGTGTTTCAGGGTTTAGGGCAGTGCAGTGGTGTTCGGGCAGTGTAGGGGTCGTGCTGGGGGTAGTGTTTTAGGGTTTAGGGTAGTGCAGTAGTGTTTGTGTAGTGTAGGGGTCATGCTGGGGGTAGTGTTTTATGGTTTAGGGTAGTGCAGTGGTGTTTGGGTAGTGTTTTAGGGTTTAGGGTAGTGCAGTGGTGTTTGGGTAGTGTAGGGGGTCGTGCTGGGGGTAGTGTTTTAGGATTTAGGTTAGTGCAGTGGTGTTTGGGTAGTGTAGGGGGTCGTGCTGGGGGTAGTGTTTAGGGTTTAGGGTAGTGCAGTGGTGTTTGTGTAGTGTAGGGGGTCGTGCGGGGGTAGTGTTTTAGGGTTTAGGGTAGTGCAGTGGTGCTTGTGTAGTGTAGGGGGTCGTGCTGGGGGTAGTGTTTTAGGGTTTAGGGTAGTGCAGTGGTGTTTGTGTAGTGTAGGGGGTCATGTTTTAGGGTAGTGCAGTGGTGTTTGGGTAGTGTAGGGGGTCGTGCTGGGGGTAGTGTTTTAGGATTTAGGTTAGTGCAGTGGTGTTTGGGTAGTGTAGGGGGTCGTGCTGGGGGTAGTGTTTTAGGGTTTAGGGTAGTGCAGTGGTGCTTGTGTAGTGTAGGGGGTCCTGCTGGGGGTGGTGTTTCAGTGTTTAGGGCAGTGCAGTGGTGTTCGGGCAGTGTAGGGGGTCATGCTGGGGGTGGTGTTTCAGGGTTTAGGGCAGTGCAATGGTGTTCGGGCAGTGTAGGCGGTCGTGCTGGGGCTGGTGTTTCAGGGTTTAGGGCAGTGCAGTGGTGTTCGGGCAGTGTAGGGGGTCATGCTGGGGCTGGTGTTTCAGGGTTTAGGGCAGTGCAGTGGTGCTCGGGCAGTGTAGGGGGTCGTGCTGGGGGTGGTGTTTCAGGGTTTAGGGTAGTGCAGTGGTGTTCGGGCAGTGTAGGGGGTCGTGCTGGGGCTGGTGTTTCAAGGTTTAGGGCAGTGCAGTGGTGTTCGGGCAGTGTAGGGGGTTGTGCTGGGGCTGGTGTTTCAGGGTTTTGGGCAGAGCAGTTTTGTTCGCGCAGTGTAGGGGGTCGTGCTGGGGGTGGTGTTTCAGAGTTTAGGGCAGTGCAGTGGTGTTCGGGCAGTGTATGGGGTCGTGCTGGGGGTGGTGTTTCAGGGTTTAGTGCAGTGGTGTTCGGGCAGTGTAGGGGGTCGTGCTGGGGCTGGTGTTTCAAGGTTTAGGGCAGTGCAGTGGTGTTTGGGCAGTGTAGGGGGTCGTGCTAGGGGTGGTGTTTCAGGGTTTAGGGCAGTGCAGTGGTGTTCGGGCAGTGTAGGGGGTCGTGCAGGGGCTGGTGTTTCAGGGTTTAGGGCAGTGCAGTGGTGTTCGGGCAGTGTAGGGGGTTGTGCTGGGGGTAGTGTTTTAGGGTTTAGGGTAGTGCAGTGGTACTTGTGTAGTGTAGGGGGTCGTGCTGGGGGTAGTGTTTTAGGGTTTAGGGTATTGCAGTGGTGTTTGGGTAGTGTTTTAGGGTTTAGGGTAGTGCAGTGGTGTTTGGGTAGTGTAGGGGGTCGTGCTGGGGGTAGTGTTTTAGGATTTAGGTTAGTGCAGTGGTGTTTGGGTAGTGTAGGGGGTCGTGCTGGGGGTAGTGTTTTAGGGTTTAGGGTAGTGCAGTGGTGTTTGTGTAGTGTAGGGGGTCGTGCTGGGGGTAGTGTTTTAGGGTTTAGGGTAGTGCAGTGGTGTTTGTGTAGTGTAGGGGGTCATGTTTTAGGGTAGTGCAGTGGTGTTTGGGTAGTGTAGGGGGTCGTGCTGGGGGTAGTGTTTTAGGGTTTAGGGTAGTGCAGTGGTGTTTGTGTAGTGTAGGGGGTCATGCTGGGGGTAGTGTTTTAGGGTTTAGGATAGTGCAGTGGTGCTTGTGTAGTGTAGGGGTCCTGCTGGGGGTGGTGTTTCAGTGTTTAGGGCAGTGCAGTGGTGTTCGGGCAGTGTAGGGGGTCGTGCTGGGGGTGGTGTTTCAGGGTTTAGGGCAGTGCAATGGTGTTCGGGCAGTGTAGGCGGTCATGCTGGGGCTGGTGTTTCAGGGTTTAGGGCAGTGCAGTGGTGTTCGGGCAGTGTAGGGGGTCGTGCTGGGGCTGGTGTTTCAGGGTTTAGGGCAGTGCAGTGGTGCTCGGGCAGTGTAGGGGGTCGTGCTGGGGGTGGTGTTTCAGGGTTTAGGGTAGTGCAGTGGTGTTCGGGCAGTGTAGGGGTCGTGCTGGGGCTGGTGTTTCAAGGTTTAGGGCAGTGCAGTGGTGTTCGGGCAGTGTAGGGGGTTGTGCTGGGGCTGGTGTTTCAGGGTTTTGGGCAGAGCAGTTTTGTTCGCGCAGTGTAGGGGGTCGTGCTGGGGGTGGTGTTTCAGGGTTTAGGGCAGTGCAGTGGTGTTCGGGCAGTGTAGGGGGTCGTGCTGGGGGTGGTGTTTCAGGGTTTAGGGCAGTGGTGTTCGGGCAGTGTAGGGGGTCGTGCTGGGGCTGGTGTTTCAGGGTTTAGGGCAGTTCAGTGGTGTTCGGGCAGTACAGGGAGTCTTGCTGGGGGTGGTGTTTCAGGGTTTAGGGCAGTGGTGTTCGGGCAGTGTAGGGGGTCTTGCTGGGGGTGATGTTTCAGGGTTTAGGGCAGTGCAGTGGTGTTCATGCAGTGTAGGGGGTCGTGCTGGGGCTGGTGTTTCAGGGTTTAGGGCAGTGCAGTAGTGTACGGGCAGTGTAGGGGGTCGTGCAGGGGGTGGTGTTTCAGGGTTTAGGGCAGTGCAGTGGTGCTCGGGCAGTGTAGAGGGTCGTGCTGGGGGTGGTGTTTCAGGGTTTAGGGTAGTGCAGTGGTGTACTGGCAGTGTAGGGGGTCGTGCTGGGGCTGGTGTTTCAAGGTTTAGGACAGTGCAGTGGTTTTCGGGCAGTGTAGGGGGTCGTGCTGGAGCTGGTGTTTCAGGGTTTTGGGCAGAGCAGTGGTGTTTGGGCAGTGTAGGGGGTCGTGCTATGGGTGGTGTTTCAGGGTTTAGGGCAGTGCAGTGGTGTTCGGGCAGTGTAGGGGGTCGTGCTGGGGGTGGTGTTTCAGGGTTTAGGGCGGTGGTGTTTGGGCAGTGTAGGGGTCTTGCTGGGGGTGATGTTTCAGGGTTTAGGGCAGTGCAGTGGTTTTCGGGCAGTGTAGGGGGTCTTGCTGGGGGTAGTGTTTCAGGGTTTAGGGCAGTGCAGTGGTGTTCGGGCAGTGTAGGGGGTCGTGCTGGGGGTGGTGTTTCAGGGTTTAGGGCAGTGCAGTGGTGTTCGGGCAGTGTAGGGGGTCGTGAAGGGGGTGGTGATTCAGGGTTTAGGGCAGTGCAGTGGTGTTCGGGCAGTGTAGGGGTCGTGCTAGGGGTGGTGTTTCAGGGTTTAGGGCAGTGCAGTGGTGTTCGGGCAGTGTAGGGGGTCGTGCTGGGGGTGGTGTTTCAGGGTTTAGGGCAGTGGTGTTCGGGCAGTGTAGGGGGTCTTGCTGGGGGTGATGTTTCAGGGTTTAGGGCAGTGCAGTGGTGTTCGGGCAGTGTAGGGGGTCGTGAAGGGGTGGTGTTTCAGGGTTTAGGGCAGTGCAGTGGTGTTCGGGCAGTGTAGGGGGTCGTGCTAGGGGTGGTGTTTCAGGGTTTAGGGCAGTGCAGTGGTGTTCGGGCAGTGTAGGGGGTCGTGCAGGGGCTGGTGTTTCAGGGTTTAGGGCAGTGCAGTGGTGTTCGGGCAGTGTAGGGGGTCGTGCTGGGGGTAGTGTTTTAGGGTTTAGGGTAGTGCAGTGGTGCTTGTGTAGTGTAGGGGGTCGTCCTGGGGGTAGTGTTTTAGGGTTTAGGGTAGTGCAGTGGTGTTTGGGTAGTGTTTTAGGGTTTAGGGTAGTGCAGTGGTGTTTGGGTAGTGTAGGGGTCGTGCTGGGGGTAGTGTTTTAGGATTTAGGTTAGTGCAGTGGTGTTTGGGTAGTGTAGGGGGTCGTGCTGGGGGTAGTGTTTAGGGTTTAGGGTAGTGCAGTGGTGTTTGTGTAGTGTAGGGGGTCGTGCGGGGGTAGTGTTTTAGGGTTTAGGGTAGTGCAGTGGTGCTTGTGTAGTGTAGGGGGTCGTGCTGGGGGTAGTGTTTTAGGGTTTAGGGTAGTGCAGTGGTGTTTGTGTAGTGTAGGGGTCATGTTTTAGGGTAGTGCAGTGGTGTTTGGGTAGTGTAGGGGGTCGTGCTGGGGGTAGTGTTTTAGGATTTAGGTTAGTGCAGTGGTGTTTGGGTAGTGTAGGGGGTCGTGCTGGGGGTAGTGTTTTAGGGTTTAGGGTAGTGCAGTGGTGCTTGTGTAGTGTAGGGGGTCCTGCTGGGGGTGGTGTTTCAGTGTTTAGGGCAGTGCAGTGGTGTTCGGGCAGTGTAGGGGGTCATGCTGGGGGTGGTGTTTCAGGGTTTAGGGCAGTGCAATGGTGTTCGGGCAGTGTAGGCGGTCGTGCTGGGGCTGGTGTTTCAGGGTTTAGGGCAGTGCAGTGGTGTTCGGGCAGTGTAGGGGGTCGTGCTGGGGCTGGTGTTTCAGGGTTTAGGGCAGTGCAGTGGTGCTCGGGCAGTGTAGGGGGTCGTGCTGGGGGTGGTGTTTCAGGGTTTAGGGTAGTGCAGTGGTGTTCGGGCAGTGTAGGGGGTCGTGCTGGGGCTGGTGTTTCAAGGTTTAGGGCAGTGCAGTGGTGTTCGGGCAGTGTAGGGGGTTTTGCTGGGGCTGGTGTTTCAGGGTTTTGGGCAGAGCAGTTTTGTTCGCGCAGTGTAGGGGGTCGTGCTGGGGGTGGTGTTTCAGGTTTAGGCAGTGGCACCTGGGCAGGTATGGGGGTCGAAAGTAATACGTGTAACCGGAACGAAGTACAC